>JAHFWJ010000224.1:0-2414878 GCA_028555115.1 Himalopsyche japonica | reverse complement strand
TGTACAAAGTTGTAACAATTCAAATTTGCATAGAACTAATACCTTAATCGATCTTCATAGAAAGAATATACTCAATTAGTCAGAATATATCCGATAATGATATGTGCGTAAATGTTCTTAGTTTGTAGCATGAAGTAGGGTTCTTTAGGATGCGCAGATATATGAATACAAGCGTTCAAATGTAATATACTTACATAAGTGTGAAACGCACACGATAATGCGGTCGGGCCGCGTATGTAGATACTACCGAAGCGAGACCGAGGCAGACCATTCTTGATTACTCGCAGAGGCGTCAAATCAAGGCGCCTAATTCTGGCGTTCTGCCACCCGCTCAACCCATCACCGCTGGTGCGCTCTCCGTCTGCCCAGGCGCCCGTCCCACCCTTTCACCGCGCTCTACAACTTTAGAGTTTCTCGGACCGCCGATGTGCAGTAGCGGACTCTGAAAACGTAATTATTAACCGCCAAACATTACAAAAGGCAAAAAATAATATTCACTCTTTTCCTTTAAAGGTATTAACAGTCACTTCTTGATGGAAAAGCATTATAAAATGATATATTGATAAGAAAACTTTTGAATAAAATATTAATAAAATCTTATAATAATTAACACAATTACCTGTGATAATAATCATTAACGATCTTATTAATGATCCAGTCTTAAAAGGGTTTTACAACAAATTCGTTTAATTTAAACAGATTAATATTACTAAATTTGTTTTAGCTGTCATTTAGTGCTTGCATTGGGGTTTGTGTTTTCATGTAATTAATACCTTTGGTTTATAGACGATGCTAACTGTTTATTGCACGTCAGTTGTGTTGCATCCATGAATGTCAAAAGGCGAAACCTAGGTCGTTAGTGACAAAACATGTGGGATCATACAAAGTTATAACAATTCAAATTCGATTTCATAAATTATTGACTGTATTAAGTTTTAATGAAGCTCGAGTTGTTATTGCTACATTACATATTCAAAAATAATTTGATTTTAAGTTTCGCTCAAAATTTGAATACAACACTCATAACAACAGAATAAAGTGTTTTGCAGGAAAATTTCTTAACAAAAATTGCTAAATGCTATATGCAAACAATTGCTATAAAATAGCTTAAACATATTTATGAAAACAGTAATTTTAACAGATAATTGAAATTGTTAATATTTAAAATATCCCTTGCTAACCCTGTACGCGGAAAAGTTAAATTACATCAAGCATCCTTTTATTTGGTGATACGTACTGAAAAAGAATTTTATATGACTAGCAATACTTACAAAAAATTGCGGGCGAAATGAGACTAAGGGTATATTTAATTCATATATAACAAATTATTTTTTTATGAATTTTTCACTGTGAAACAATAAAATCATCCAAAATTCGCAGTGAAGTTAGCCAATTAAGCTCAGATGAAAGCTTGTTAAAGCTCGTCGTAGTGATATACCCGTTGGCAGGCTTAAGAAAAGCAAACAATTTATTCTCATATCTATTCAAAAACTTTGTTCAAATGCAGCTAACTGGGTTTAAAGAAAAACAGTTGTGAGTTACTTTAAATTGACGTGTTAAGACGTCCAAGCTATTATTAGTTAAAAATGGTATGTTTTTTGGTATTTTTTTATTATATCGTTTTGACATTCAACAAGTCAAATTTTAAGTGATATTCATACAGGTGAATTATTGATTTTTCTCAATAATTACTTATTTCAGTCCTGAGACAGGAACGGCTTCAGAGTAGCAAAAGTCGCACAGAGCGCCGCGCGGGCAGGGGCGGGGGCAATACCACGTAATTCCCAACCGGCGGCCGGCAGAACTTTGCCATTTGATATCTTCACAGTTATTAGAGCCTCACTATCGTCTTACCCACCCCAAGGTTCACTATCCAACATCTAAACCCAACACCCTTATATCCATTGCGGGTACATAACTACCACTTCCATTGACGTAGAGACTCATCAAAGATAATTATATAACGATTTTATGTAAGTAGACAAAACACAATATTTTTTTAAGTAAAAAAATAATTGATCACTCATATTTTTTGTATTGACTGATAAGTATAAAGACAGTATATTTATTGATTGAATTGGCATTCACTTGGTAGAACTCCATTATAACATTTTTTAAGATATATTTGATAGCTCTTTCGGCTCACGCCATCGTCAGGACTATGCTTAAATGAACATTTGCTAATCTATATATAGCTGTGTAGAAAAGGCATACAATACATCTTAACACGGTGAAAAAAATAGCAATGTATTTTAGTTTGTAGAACTAAAATACATTGCTATTTTTCTCACCGTGTTAAAATGGAGTTCTACCAAGTGAATGCCAATTCAGTCAACACAATACATCTTCTCTCCTGTTTTAACGACCTAACTTGTTCTTGCTCGCAATAAAACTAAAAATTGTAAATGAAACTAAAAACGCGGCTATATCAATAAGTTTATATATGGCATGGAAATGGTCCATTATGAAAATAAAAAAGCTCCCCGTAGCGGGTTAAGCAATGGTGATCGACATATATTAGTTTTATGAATTTATTGAAACTAATATTAGGCAACATTTTCTATTTATCTTGTACGATTCAAATAACATTAAGACAACAAATCAAGCCAGAGCTTAGTTTAAATTTGAAACGATGAATTCAATCCATTACTGAACAAAAAGTCAACTCAAAAGTCAGTCTGGAGATGATTATATTATAATATATTTAGCTCGTAAAACACTTGTTTTTAAATTTTAATTATTAACTATAAAAGGTAGTATTGGAAAGTATTAAAACAGTCACAAAAGTGCTCAAAAGGAGTTGCATCAGAAGTAGTAAGTTTCTTAGATCGCGGCCTTCACAAGTTGGCAGTGGGTGATTATGCGGATGTATGTACAACGTGATTATTACATCACTGCACAATAATTCGTATAGTTAATAATTGATCGAGTGTGCAATGGAAACGTTTAGTTAATATGAACACACAAACGTTGTTCTATTTCATGGCTCTAAAATAGACACACAATCTCGTTATACTTGCTGCAGTTCAAAAATTAATTAAAAACATCATTTAATCAACACACTAGTTTTTCAATGAAAGAACTCATTTATACGTTTTGTATTGTGATTGATTAGATAGCTTGCTAACAAATTATTCGGAGAGTTATAAAGAGGGTCTTTTCTTTACTTGCATTATGAATTTTTCGGTAGCTGACAATACAAGTTTTTATCAATTTGTTAAATGAAACATTAGGATAACGGAAGAAGTAATGTTCACAATAATATTAAAATTTTTTGAACGTTAGTTTTGGCACGTGCTAATTTTATATACTCTTATAAGGATGTCAGTTGTAAATTGATTGTTCAACCTTTCACGTAAATAAAGGATCGAAAAAAGGATTGAAAACATATCTGTGCCTTTTTCAAAATCGGATTATCAGAGTGATTGTACTTTAGACTTCCTTAGGTGCTTTTGAATCTGCTACATTGCAACGCGGAGTGTATTTAGACAAAGATTGTCAAATAAATGTGCATCATCATCTAAAAACATTCTTTCATAAAAATCCCTGTTTTTAAACTTCATTTTCACTTTTATTAAAAATATTTTTTTAATGACAGTAGTAACAATATATTTAAAAACCGGCAAGTTGACAATAATTTAACTCTATAATGTTAGTCACTCAACTTTCACCATAGAAAAAATAGATGGACAGAAGGATTACTAAATGATTTTTTTTTCAACGCTGTTTATACCAGCCTGCTATAAAGAAGTCTTGCAAACTAATATGTATTAGCTTTATTATAATTGTTTTTATTGAGTGATCGACAATCTTGAGCGTTTAGGTCGTTCAGTTGCGATGTTCTCCGCTCATGGGCTCGAATTCCTATACAAACACTTTTATAAAATAATATTTTTAATTTATATATATCTATGTCTTCATAAAGACATGGAACATTGTGATATTTAAATTCTTTTCAAGCGATCTGGTACCAAGCAAAGGAAAATTGATCACACACAATTAAAATCCAGAAATTAGCCGCGAATAATTTATCCTGTGAAATAATTACACCTTACAAATGATATTTAACAAATTTTCCACCAGAAAGAAATGAAATGTATTTTGGTCAATTATATTTCTGCCATATGTAATGAAACATATATATTTTAATCTCTCAGGTAAGGCTATTTTCTTTTCAAAGACATTATAAAAAAATTTAAAAGCGGTAAAATAAACTAGCGATCATTTGTATAGTATAAGTGGTTATGCGATCAAATAACGCTGCACGTTACTGCTAACAATGAATTGCTGGCGGTGAATTGAGAAATATTTAACCTTTTAACTGCCGTGACGGCTGATCTTGATGAGTTGATAGTTCACATTTAAAAACATAAGAAAATACTAAAACTTTTGTGTGAAAACTATTTATTATTAATATATGTAATATTCTGATTTTTCTGATATTCTTAATAAGTTTTTTTTATGCCAACACTTTTAAATTAAATTTTAAAATATTCTGACCTTTCTAAAGCTCAGAAGGAAATATGCTTAAACTATTTCCTTAAAAATTCTCAATTATAATTTCAAAACATTTTCTTATTGGAAGCATATTTGGATGAAAAAAAAAATACAAATGAATAGACACATATATATGTGTTTGTTACCCTTATTAAAGTTGTACGATGGCTTCAAAATAAATAGGTACCAAAGAACACAGAACAACAAAGACACGATGTCCACATAAATATCTTACGGAAGTTATCTATCTGCCTACCTACCCATTGCGGGTAAGACGAACAGTGAGATCTACACATGTAAAACGTACCTATCTACGATCCCATCCTATAGGACTTTGGGATAGTACAGAGCACGGTCGACTATTACATATTTATACTTATTATAGAAAGGGTTATAATAGAGAAAGCGTCCTTTCCTTTTCCTTTACGGATATAAGCATTCGTTTACACCCCTTTCGGTCTCTTGTAGTTAACCCTAACGTAGGGGTAAACAACTTACGTAATATAATAACGAGTTTTTCTTTAATTCGACTAATCATGAATACATTTTTAATTGTTAGTAATGCAGCTATTATCATATATAGCACCAGATGCTATAATTATTTTAGATTCACAATGAATTGACACTTTTAAGGTGTTAACTGTCACTACTTGATGAAAAGGCATGATATTTTGATTTTAAAAAACACATTGTTAGTACTTATTTCCACAGTATATATTTTTGATCAGGACCGAGGTTTCAATTGATAATGCTCGCGATGAGCGAAACCGGTCCTGATCAAAAAATATACTGTGGAAATAAATTCTAAAAATGTGTTTTTATTATAAAAAAAATGATTAAACAATTTTCTCGAGATAACTGCAAAGAGAAAAAACTTCAAAGACACCAGTCAGATTGTCTCAAAATTAATGTTAAAAATAACATATTTGTTAATTACTCATCAATTATCTTAGCTTGAATGTACACCAATTCCACCACTAAGATAATTTTTGTACTTTCAAATCATTAATATTTTTGAACTAAAAAAACATAAATTATCACAATTGTGTGGGCCATTTCGTAGTGTATGTGACGTCACGCATGTTTTTTGTTTAAATTTTTTCATATTAGGTTTTCAAATGGGTAATTTTATTTTTATATTTTTCTGTGATACATATAACAACAGTTTGAAGAATCGTTATAAAATTGTTTTAAAAAAAAATTGTAGAATTTGGTTTGGAGTCGGTAAAGTGGGAAAATAAGCATTCGGAGAAGACTATTAGGTAGAGAGTTGCTCTGTCTATGTTGCGTTTTCACAATCAGATATACGTTGTCGAAAGCAGATTGAAATATTTTAAGCATCCATACAATTAGTGAATCAGTCAATCATTTCAAAAACAATAAGTAAAAAAATGTGTCCGATTTGCAACTAAAACCCACAAAAATCCAAACGAATTAACTTGTATTGATTGAATTGGCATTCACTTGGTAAAATTCCATTATAACACGGTAAAAAAAGAAACAATGTATTTTAATTCCACAAAATTATTATTTTTTTAAGATATAGTTGATAGCTATTTCGGTAGCTAATCAACTATCACAAAGGATTCTTAACGACCAAACTAATACATGTCGATCGCCATTGCTTAACCCGCTACGGGGAGCCGTTTTGTCTCCGTAATGGACCATTACCATGCCATATGTAAAATTATTGAGATAGCTGCCTTTTTAGTTTCATTTATAATTTTTAGTATTATTGCGAGCAAGAAACAAGCTAGGTCGTTAAAACAGGTGAGAAGATGTATTGTGTACCTTTTCTACACAGCTATATATAGATAAGCAAATGTTCGTTTAATCATAGTTCTGACGATGGCGTGAGTCGAAATAGCTATCAACTATATCATATAAAATAATATTTTTGTTGAACTAAAATACATTGCTTTTATTTCACCTTGAATTAACTTGTGCCTGGCTGCATTGACTATTGGACTAAATATTTTAATTGTATGTCGGTTGTCATTAGGATGGAAATCAGATTAAATATCGGTGTAAATATATAAAGACACTTCTATGAAACGAGTATTGTCAACTCCTGAAATAAGAGAAGCGAGGATTTCTTACCCAGTGACGTGGGGGTGAGGCGGGTATTTGGGGTCCTTTGGGAATTAAAAGGGCAGAAACTAACTGAAGAAGGAAAGAGGAATTTATCACTGTGATTATGAAGGTCTTAGCTGGTGTTATTGTGTGTGATAAAACGGGATGGTAATATTAAATATTAATGTCCTGGAGGAATTATCAGAGGTATATGGGTACCAACCAGTGCGGAATATGTTTGTTATTTTTAGCACTCCCTTGACGTAATCTATCTGACCCTATATTTTGCAATTACATTGTCTAAATAATGTTCTAATACTTTATAATTCAACATCTTCAAATTTCTATATAAATAAACTTAAATTTTACTGTAATATTAAATCTTATTATTTGATTAATTACCAAATTAATAAAAGTTGTTTAGAAACTAACAGTCCGATAATAAGGTATTTTTAATTGATTGAATTGGCATTTAATAGGTAGAAATCCATTATAACACGAAAAATAGCAATGTATTTTAGTTCCACAATTTTTTTATAAAAAATAGTTGATGGCTATTTCGGCTCACACCATCGTCAGAACTATTAACTACGAACAGAACAGAACAGAACGAACAGAACTATGAGGTATTTTTAAGTTTTTAACTAGCCACATATACACTGTATAATGTATTCTGAAAATTTCGATAACTTATTATAAATATCTTCTTATACATGTTTTAATTGATCAGCGAAATATCTTTATCCGTCAGTCTGTTGCATAAGTGTGATAGAATACCTGACGATGCCGAAAGGCAAAAACCGGGCAGTTGGTGACAAAACATATGGAATCGTACAAAGTTGTAACAATTCAAATTTGACGTTAACAAATGTTTATAGAGTGAAGAAAATTTAAAGAGATTTTTCTTAGTATTTTGAAATGAAAATTGAATCACAATTGACTTTTACCTTAAAAAATATATAACATGATTTTAGTAATATCTTTAACTTTGACGAAATTCTATCACACCTTTTTTTATTTTCTAGTATCATTTATATTGAAAATATTAAGTTTTATAAAAATTCTTTCTATTAATTCAAGGGGCTATAACTATATATTTCTGAATTTTCGAAAATATTTTAACACAATCTGCAGGATATAAACATTTTTTCAAAGATTAAAACTAAAGTATTTGTATTGCTTTTAATAATTAACGAATAATGTAATGTGACAAATTTTGAAATACTCTATTTAAATTTTATATAATTTATATGAAATAATAATTTTGTCATAAAATAAAATTATCAACAAAACTCTTCTCCCCAAACATGTTAATTTGATGAACCCCTTTAAAAAATATTCAGCATCCCAAAAAAATGTAATCTCTCCCCGTATTAAAATCATTAAAGGTCAAAAGTCATATTGAATCAGATTATTTACCTTGACGAACCGGAGATGCTGGGGTCTAAGGTCATTTTGAAACGAAATATAATTTACAATGCTGATCTGCTTTCACCTTGAGGTCAATTCATAATTATTCTATACTCCACCTGACATACAGTTCCAATGTAGGGTTACAATAAAACTGGATTGTTCATAGAGTATTCGACAAGTTGTCTGGTCCATTTGCGAAGCTGTTTAACCAGCTATTTTGAATAGAAATGTACTTTTTATTACACCCATTTGAATAATGAGTAACAACATAATTTGATTTTTTCAGTCTGTGTCAATAGACAATTTGGCCCTAGTTAAAATCCAAAATATGGGCTTTTTGTATTTTTTTTTCATTTTTAAAAACGAGTTTGAAATGGTGAGTGTAGATCAACACGGTGAAAAAATAAATTATAAGGTATACAGTTGATCAACTACTAACATAAAAAGTAGTTAAATTGAGTTGTAATAAGTAAATGCTAATTCGGTCAATAATGTAAGTGTAGATTGTCAACTGTGAAAAAAGTATCGATAATTTGTAACTAAAATAAATACAACGTTTGATTACATTTATATCACTCACAAAGTAAAATAGTATTTTTATTTTGTAATTTGAAAAGTTATTTCAAAAAAATTAGAAAAAAATATTTTGTATGGCGTTGGTTGTGAGATGGAATTTTTATCGCCCTTGGAAGACCTCACGTGATTTCAGGGTCCATTTGCAGGAACAGTCTCACATTCTCAAAATGTCGGAAATTCAAAACGGTTTCTGAATACAATACGAGAAGACCGCTGTGCTGCGAAATTAAAAGCATTAAAACAGCCCCACATTCGCGGGGGGTTGGGGGAAGAATGTGCACCGCGTATCTCAACAAAAGGGACGTTTATAAAAGAAGAGTTATCATTCGATTGGTCTGTAACTATTACTATTAAATATACACAGTTTTGTAACGATAGCAAATTATCTGTATGCCATTTGTTTGTTTATATATTTATTTAAAATTTTCACTTCATACAAACAAGAATTTTTACAATATTTTGAAACAACACGGTTCACGTAAAAGTATAATAATTATATTATACCAGACTAATTTATTCTAACACGGTTTATAGAAATCAAATCACCGTGCGTGGGAGAACAGATTTCTTAATAACGATAAATTCAACATCTCAATACAGTAATAATAAACAAATGGCAAGGTTTCTTAGATTCAAATAAATAACAAGTATGTGACACTTTTATAGACGAAAGCGATTATTGTGTAATTTCTTATAAACTTCCCTTTATACTATCAAATATCGATGAAGTGTACTATATTTATTTTCCTTATTTAAGATACTATAGAAAATTGTTGTGTAATTTACTTAATAGTTTTCATTTTGATCTATTTTCACAATTGTAAAATCTGTAAAACAATGTTTTTATTTTTCTAAGACACATCTCACACGGTTCAATTGTGAATCTTATCTATTGTTCAAAAAAACGTTGAGAGAATATCCTGGTGGAGTAAAAATTTATCTAGTGACTTTTTACTGCCAAACGACGTGTTTCCAATTTCAGCATGATAATAATAATCTCAAAGAGATAATAAATTCTGGTCATACTAAGTGACATAATTGAAAATAATTTCAATTTGTAACTAGGAACCTACGAATGTATGTTAATAATAAATAGAAATGTTAACGTACGATAACATCGGTGGAAAACTTTTTCTAATCATTCTTTTTTTTCTATTTTCTAAAATCTAGTTACAGTTCATAAAATATTTTATTTAAATTTTATATTTTTTGTTACAATATCTTACATTTTTATGTGTAAATCACTCAATGTTTTTGTTTCAGCCTTTACTTTAGATAGCTCTGTGTTTCCTACAAGAGAAATGTTATATTCAAATATTTTCCAAGGGTTGACATTTTCGTTTTAGGTTTAAATACCCTTTTTCAGAGGGGGTGCGACGTAGGCGACCCAAAGGGAGGGTTGGGTCAGTTTCCAGTGAAGGAAGGTGGACTCAACAACACGAGTCTATTCCATTGCATTGAACTTAAATCATTTCGACTATTAATACTTTCGTATATATTTTTATGATAATATACTATGACAAAAACATACCTAGTTATTTTATCATGAACATTGATTAAATTAAATAACAAATAAAAAACAAAATCAGTCATATAAAGGAGTCTCTATGATTCAGAAAAATACTATCCAAATGTAAAATTATAATTAAACGTGAAATTTTCCAAACATTTATTATAATTATTATTTTATTAGATATATTTAAAAGCTTACTTATTTGGAAGTATTTGAATAAGAATTTGAAAGAATTTATATTTCAATTTGTAGGATAACAATAGTGCAAAGTAAATTCAATACAAAGATTGGACTGATTCAAAACAGAAAAACGAATGTATTGTTAACCTTCCTGTATTGATATATAAATAAAAAAAAATGTAAATTTATTGTTGGTTTATTAATCAGACTTAAAATTTCTTTGTTTTTCTCATAAACATTCGCCTCCTCTGAGAGGTGTTAGGTGCGATCCTGAAAAGGGACGCTTTGCGGATATGTGACAAGGGGATGACAGTGCGCGTTTACTTTACATTTTAAACACGAACCTCAGACTTTGCTGCGCATTTTGCACCATTCCACCTTGGACTCCCCATTCCCCAAAGAGAAATTTATTATTCGAGAAGAATTTTTTTAATTGGTTATTCTTACTAAATTATTAGTCGTTCCTATATATTACTCTTTTCATTCATCAGTTAAGTTATTTTATCATATATTGAGAGCATACTTCTATCAACTTTTATCTTATTGTCAGGTAAAAAAATCTATTAGTTTTTTAAGTGTCGTTATTAAAATTGAAAATAGAGGTAACCCCCATAATTCATATTCATAGTCAAATTTGAATTGTTGGAAATTTACACGATTTCACATGTATTGTCACTTACGGCTCGGGTTTCGCCTTTCGGCATATTCAGTCATTTTATCACAAAGATGCAAAAGAACTAACAATAAATATTTATCATCGGCTATATACCAAAGGAGTAAATAACAAAAGAAAAACATAGACCCTTCGGCTTAGATACAAATAAACAACTGAAATAAATTTCATAAATATTGATTTAATAATAATAAAAATCAATAACCTGCGATGAGTTTTACTAACGCAAGATATTTTGAATAAGTCTTTCATGAATGGATTCTGCAACAAATAATCAACATATATTGATTGAATTGGCATTTACTTGGTAGAACTCCATTATAACACGGTGGAAAAATAGCAAAGTATTTTAGTTCTACAAAAATTTATGCAACATATAGTTGATAGTTATTTCGGCTCGCGCCATCGTCAGAACTATTCAGAACTAGTAGCTATCAACAATATCTAATAGAAATTTTGTAGAATTAAAATACAATGCTATTTTTTCACCGTGAAATAATAAACAACTATCATTTAAATGCAATTGGGTATGTCAATTCAGTTGCATACGTGTGATAGAATGCTTGAACAAGTTTCAACAATTCAAATTTGCCAATGAAATTTCGATTCCAGTCGATATCATAAATTAATTACATATATGTAAAAATTTGTTAAAAATATCATCAAATGCAGTTTTTTTTTATTGTTTTGCATGTATTGAAATGTTGAATCATATTTGATTTTTTCAGCACGTGCTTGAAAATTAAACCTCGTTAATATTGTCGGGATATTGATCACCAGAGTTATTCAAGCCAGCTACTGCTTACCTCTTCATAGCATTAAATATTAGAGACTAAAAATAAAATAAATATTTCGGTAATATAAAATAATAAATCTGCCTTCGTTGTATTGGTAGATACATCAAGGAGAGAAGAAGTGTGGCAACATGTATATTATAACAATATCAAATTTAAAATTTGCGACGTATCCTTTTTCATATTTACAACAATAACTTACGAAAAACATCCTATAAAATTGCAAACAATAAAATAACGTTTTTTTAAAACCCTTCATAAAGCAAAAAAACGAACCGAACCGGTTTTTGCACAACAATAATTGTTCGCAAAAAAACTTTTTTGTTACAAAGGGTCAGTCGCGTCCAGTTACGAAATTCACAACTGCTGTTCATCGACATTTTTATGTAGGTAAATTTCGAGAAAAGATTTTATAACTACAATCTAAGCATTATAACACTCGGGCTACAAAATGTTGTTACTGTTTATTTTCGCAACACAGATTCATATTATATCTTCTCTAGTATGTATCAAATGGACTAATTACTTGTTGTATAGTAATCTTGAGTAATTATTTTGAAAGGCGGCATTATAAAATTGAAGTTTAATTTATAAATTATTTGATATCTCAAGAAAAAGTCATTTGAAATCCTCCTTAATTTTTTGTACACCAAGAGGACCGCACAAAAATACGGAACGAGCCGTTTTGAGATCTGTCATATATCAATTAAAGCTGTCTAACGTAAACTGTTTGTTAGTCAGTTGATGAGAGAAACAAATGAGTACGACTTAGTGAATTGCTTGGCTTCCGAAATTAGGTGGTCAAAGCTCTCGGACTTTGGTTCAAATCTCATATCCCGAGCTTTTGCGTGTATTCATACAACATTTCAATGAAATATAATTAAGACGAATATATTTTTCTTCAAATAATTAATATAATTTTAATATAATAATGCAAAAAGAAAATCTTTCCATTGTAAGCAAAATCTACAATATTATCATGACTGTAAAAGATTTATGCTGTTGCCACATAAAATAGACTTGAGTTTTGTTTTTGTGGCGCAGTTTTGAGAACTGATTTAAAAGATTTATGAATTTTTTTAAATATGTCTTCTCAATTGCATGGAGCTCTAGAAAATAAATCGATAAATGTGATAAAATTATTGTGGAAAAAGAGAATATTATATTAGATGTTATATTTAATTCAATTGTTCACATAATTCAAAATCAACCATTAGTAACATACTATCGCTAAATGCACCGCACCAATATATACACAATTGCATTATATATAAATACATACATGAGTAAATCCTATATAAACCTTCAACCCAACCCCCACTCTAAAACCTCCTCCCACCCCAGCGTCCATACCACCAATTATTCAAAGAGCTGCTAAAGGGTTGAGCATATAGAATGTGACTGTCGTCTCGAAAATAAACTACAACAACTTACAATTTAGTGTTCGATCACAGTCTAAGTACCGGCTACCCTTTACTTTGTCCGCGGTGCTTAGCATGGGCATTCTAAATAATTTTCGTACGAAACTAACATCAACGATGAAGTGGACACGTCACAGTCTAACAGGTCACCCTCGATGGTCTGCCGGAGGCTCGGCCGTTAGGGGTTATCAACGTCCCCATATAAATGGCAGCTTAAGTCTTACGCACTTGTCAAGCAATTATGGGCTTTATTTTAATTTGCCGTTAGTGTGCTGTGCTTTGTCCGCTATACAGTGCTTGTCGTTTTTCGAGCGTTTGTATAATGAGCGAAGTAGTCTCTGGCAACCAAACAAATAGTTTGTACGGAGACTGGAAAGCGACGAATTTTATTACGTGACCGCTGCACGGACGTTATCCGTAAATAAATATAATATCAGATAAGTAATAAAAAAATATTGCAAAATATCTTTATATAATTTCCCGAACTCAAATGAAAATGATTTCTCGATATACATACACATGTGTTATCCAAACGATATCTAGATATTACACATTACTAGTCGATATCACAAATTTTAACAATCGTGATTATAATACAACAAAAATTTTAATGTTGAGGGAAAATCTTAAAAATCCACATTTGAAATCATTCCAACCAATTTATTCATTAAATACAAGCGTCAAAAACAATGTATTCAAACAGTCAATGGTAAGCAGTAATCACGAATCTAATAAAAATATTTAAAAAACCAAATGAACGAATTCAATTAAAATTACTAAGTAGTAACTTCAATTCCATCTAATTTTCAGCATTAAACTACTGGTATTTTCTATCATAAAATCCGATATTTTTGTACTCGTAAAAATTGCAAAATACCGAAAACCTAGTTTCGGTAATACCAGTATAGTAATCACTACTCGTTGTTCGTTTTAGCTTTTTAGATTTTTAATTCAAAAATAGTACTCATCTAAAATAATTTTTCATAACACACTACCCGTACGAAGAACAATATATAATATAAGAAGTAAGAAGGTAAGTACTTCTTTAAGTGGCATCTCTAAAACTAGGATTAAACTCTCAAAATCTCCCTTCTGTTTTTGTGGAAATCGTATTCCTCATTAATATCACTTGAGCAAGTTAAATACCGATGTTAGGCTACCTAATTCACCCCTGTTAAATCAACAATAAAGCTCTAAATTTTCTTAATTAGTCACAATTCATAGATGAATTTTTTAATACAAACCATTTGAATTTATTATAGAAAATTCTTTTTTATTTCATATGTAGTATAAACTATTAATTTTCCATAAGTTAATACAAAATACAACAACCATAAAAAAACAAAATGTGTCTTAATATCGTGATGCTTACGACCGGTTTCGTTCATTGCGAGCATTATCACATTGCTATTTTTTTATAATGTTTTTAAATTTGATTAAAAAAAATTCACATGATTAACTTTTCATGTTACTTAACTTTTGTTAACAAATTTGAAGTTTTTTATTTTACTTCTAGGCTATTTAATTTCTTGAATATGTAGTTTTTAAATAATCTCTCAATTGTATATAAATAACTTATAAATACTCATGGTTTTTTTGCTGTCATTTTTCATAATAATAAAGCTTTTTCCAATCATTTAAATAATATGGAAGTATTACAAATAAAAATATGGTTTTTATTAGATATAACACTTTTACAACAAGAGTTGAAAATCAACACCGAATAAGTGATATGCACCTAACAAGGATGATATTGACCAAATGGCCCAGTATATAAATTAACACTTTGCGCTTTAAAAACGGCGTAAATTTTTGTTTTTAAATAAGATACTATGATATTTGTATTATTATATATATTCAGAAATATATACCAAACGAATGCTTCAAAATCATGCGTTACCTCTGCAAGCATTATTTTTACGCACATAGACAAAAACGAGTGAGTTATTCGGGGCAGCGAAGGGAGCTAAATGAAAAGAGGCAAAAGCCCAAAGCAAGAGTAAGGTGGGGTAGGCAATATCAGAAATTAAACCCTTCTTCTGGTATGTGGCTTTGTTTTGAGAACACTCCGACGCTTTCGTGTGGAAGAAGAAACAGTTTATTTATAAGCGAGGGTTGAAGGCTTACACGCGGACCAGTTGACGGGTCAAAACTTATTTCGTGTGAGTACTTCTATATATGAAAATTAATATAATTATACGCATATCTACGATTAATTCTAGTAAGAAACCTATTTTATAACACCTTATTTATTGTTATTATGTACTAATTTGAATATTTTTCGCGTCATTTATTTTTTTAAAAATTTACTAACTTTAACACAAATTTAATCACATCTGTGCTTTTTTCGTTAGACACACCAATATATTTTTCAAATCCACAAATTATGTTTATAGTTGTCTGTCTTTATGCCTGTATCGACTAAAGTATGTACACCTGAATGACTTGAATCTTGTGTCTATAAACGTTATTAAAACTTTATCATTAACTAAAAACAATAAAGTTTTCATTATAAATATATACAAATAATTATAGAAATTATTGATATATCTATTCGTTTAAAATATACTGAGAAGTTACATGTATCGCAGATTATATTTCCAGCTATAAATATATACATACCTATCATAAGCTTTCCTTATCAATTTTTTTCCTCGTAGCAAAAATTTCTTAATAAATCTTATTTTTTCAGTCACACTTTGAGGCTTAAAATTACGAAATATTGAACATATCATACACGAAAAAATGTATAACGGCTGACAAAATCAGTATTTAACGTATTTTTAATACTAATAACACATTTTTGGTAATAATTATACAAAATTTAATATCTATGATCAGCACTATATTCACTCATCACAAATACAATACAAATTGTAAACAAGGCTATTTATACAAAAAATTTGTTTTAAAATTTTTACATATATGACGTTTTCTTTAATTTTACGCATTAAAAACTCTCCTATTTTAAAAAAAAAGCATATTGGGTTCAATAGAAAATATCTTCATCTCTAGAGTGTGTCAAAGTGTATAAAATTTATTACTCTATATACTGTATAAATATTTTTTAAATTGTATGGTATCAGTTGATGATGTTCGCAATGAGTGAAACCGGTCCTGGTTGTAAAAACATTTAGGAAATAGTACGTTAAAATGTGTATTTTTTTTATTTTTTAACATATACTCTGCTTTTATCAAGAATGTTAACACCTTAAAAAGTACTTATTTCGTTATTTTGAAAAAAAAATGCTTGAGAAATTACAAAAATATTACTGTAAATATGTGACTATCTCACGTGTTAAATTGTAAACGACACTTTTTTAACAATCAATATATGCAAGAATAATTTTTACCGAAGAATTTCTAAGAGCAAATTACGGTTTCTGATGAAAGAACTAAGAAATATTATATAGGTTTTTTTTGTGAAATTCTCACAAGCTTTACAGCTGTTAACAATCAGTTTTTTTTATTGGTATAACTGTATGATATAGTCTCAACATCTAAATCTTCATTGACATATTTTAATGTGGATAAAGATTTTTCCATAAAGATAATGAATG
The DNA here is from genome assembly GCA_028555115.1 of Himalopsyche japonica. Classification (NCBI taxonomy): domain Eukaryota; kingdom Metazoa; phylum Arthropoda; class Insecta; order Trichoptera; family Rhyacophilidae; genus Himalopsyche; species Himalopsyche japonica. The sequence continues at coordinate 2,398,178 of JAHFWJ010000224.1, read as the reverse complement.
ATATTTCAAAATAGCTGTAATAGACACAAATAAGAATTCATATTTTAAATAACAGTTAGCAATTTATCAGTTTTCTTGTTAAATAATTAATAACGAAGACGTCGAAAGTAAAATAAAAGCCTCCACGTACCCGTTTGCTACACGCCCGCGCCCATTATTCGTTATTCGTTAGGCCCAACGCCGCAATCCGTTAAAACTCGCGTGAGGGAAGTTTTGTCCGAGGGGTTCTCGCAACGGTCGTTAATCATGCCTGCCCCCGCCCGGCAGGACTAACGGATAACGGGGAGCAACGGATAACGGTCGTAATGAACGCAGAGTGTGAAGTGACAAGTATTTATGTAATATTGATGTAAGATAACAATACATAGCACATAAGTATGTACATAACAGAGGGCTGAAATGGCCTTCCCTAGGCGGCCATTTTGGCTTAATTATTATGTGGACACGGATATAGGATAAGCTTGCGACAATGCGGGGTGATTTTAGTATGACAAGTTATTAAAATTCATAATAACACAACATTTCATAATGTTGGATATTAGAAATAAGAAATCTACTGTATTAGATTTCTGGTTAAAGACGCAAGAGAGTTTGGGCCTTAAATTCCATTTTCTTAAAGCTTTTTAAAACATATTAAAAATTACATACATATCATTAAAACTATGTCATATTTTTAATCGTATAAATATTCTAAGCTTTTTGTTTCACAATCACTTTTTTAAATAATACAATAGGTCTTTACTTTTAACAATTAAAATGAATAAGTATCATTTAAAAGCACCTCTTACGTGTATGATTTTTTTTTAATTACTTGTTATATTAATATTTTTACAAAAGTTTTGATAACAAACACTTTTCATACTCGGACAAATATCGTAATTTTAGATGAGCTATAGAATATATTCGAATAACAGTAAGTAATGTTGAGATTATACCATTTAAATAGGCTACGAGAAGATTCATAAAACAAATTTAGTTTCCAGTTCACAAAATATGTACAATTTGTAATCGAAGTTTATGTGTTAAATTCTTGAACAAAAACGCATTTTCTGTCAACTAAGTTCTGCGTATCGGTCGATTGAATCTACCCTTGAAAGAAAATAAGCATAGCTTTTATTCTCAATTGTCCTATCGAAAAATCATATGTTTGAGTTGACAAGTAGTTCAGAAAAAAATACACGTGCATTTGAATTTGAACTTTTAATTTGAAACGTGTTTAATGCTAAAATCCTTAACAATAATAAAAAATATCCAATAAAACAACAAATATAATTGTTGATATCGACTGAGGGTGCTTGATGGAATATCTACATCTAATTTTAAATTTACAATACTTCACACAATTTCATATATCTTCTTACTCACGACCCTGGTTTCGCCATTCGACACCTTCAAGTTGATCGAACTGTTATATTGTACCCGTGTGATAGAATGCCTGAAAATATTGATATGTGAACCCCGAATCCGTGACTGTTAAAACATCAAAATTTTTACAAAGTTTCAACTATTCAAACTCGAGCAATAATTTAACAATTTAGTTAACAGTTTTTTCGACACCATGCCATCGTTAAAGCTTATACCGTTGAAACTAAAAACTGTATTTTTTGTATATTTAATAGACTAATAGAAATCTAATTGAGTTTAAAAAAAGACATTGTTGTCGCAATGCTTGAAATAAGTCTTCAAAAAATTTAATTTGCATTAATGAAAGATTTTCTAATGATTAATAATTCCAATTTAAAATCGATGATTTAATGATATTCAAGAACTTACAAAAATTTAATCAACTTCCCCTATAATTTAATACATTTGTTACTTACTTATATACAATAATAAGTTTATTCAAATGTTGACTGCCGCTGATTCAACAACTATATTACTATTATCGTATCAACACTTTTATATATAATTTATCTCTAGCTGAAATGTTTTTTTAATTGTTATTTATAATTCATAATTATTTCATCCACCCCTGCGATTCCATTTAATCCGCAGCACAAACTAAACTAAAGGATATCTCATTTCTGGACTCTCCTTTGCTCGCCGGAAGACAGCGGGTGCTTCTCATGGGGGGTCTTAGCAAAGAGAGAGGGGGGCAGTATTTAAGAGAGACCTCTCCAGTACCTTCCACTTGCCACCCTCTCCCCATCTTCAGAACTCTTCGACCAAAGATTCAATGGGATTTCAAGAGTTGAGTACTATGTAACATATTGCATGTATAAAAATCAAATAGGTATAAATTTATATACGTATTCTCGAAAGTCACAATTAAAAACAACTACTTACTATAGAAATATTATAATCATTCAATTTGAATAACTTTAATTGGAATAACCTATTTCTTTGCAATTGGTAGGCAATTTTCTATAATGTTATATTAACAACGCTGTAAAATTTTCGGCTAGTAAATCAGTGCAAGTCCAATAAAAATCATTGAAAAATGACTTAATGACTTAAAAGACATTGCAAGTTGTCAAATTTGTATTGGTGGAACGTATGACTTTCATTGAAATATATTTTTAATCGTCGTACATATTTTTTAGAAAATCTCAAACATGGCTTTAGACTGTTGGTAATACAAAATAATTTTTTGACGAATTTCCTTAATTGTATGTGGTTGAAATTAATATACAGCTCCGTCAATATAAAAATTATTTATCGCAAAAACATTTTTACCCTACACGATTTCTAATGAAGTATTTTTTAACTAAAAGTTCTCTACAAAAAAAAATAATACTAGCTTTTACAGAGAAAGGATAAAGACAAAACTAGAAATCATTTGTAAATTGATTTATGAATATGTATGAGAAGGATTTGTTGCCTATATCTTTTATATTCATGTTCGCTTGCTTTCTGTTTTATGCAGCAAAAGTCACATTGAGAAAAACAGACGCTCTTCTTGTTTTTTCCATAAAAATCTATTTAGATATTAAGTGTCACTTCTCAGTTAAAACGAATTATTTAAAAAAAAAGACGTTAACTATAAAATAAACTATTTTTTTTTTCATATACACTGTACATTTAATATTTTATATACACTGTACTCTATAATCGTTGAATTGAAATTTTGATCACATAGTCTCGTTTTAATTTTCACTTTGTCATTCGATAATGCCCGCGATGAACCAAACCGGCCTAGATTATTACAATCTAAAATTGTGAAAATTGTAAGAATATAATATTTTATTAGGTGGCTTATTTTGAAATGCTCTCCGATGAAATTTATAGAAATTTTATCAAAAGGAACCCATATTATTGAATTTTTTATCATGATAATATTTGATTTTTCAATTAAAAATAGTTCCGCGATTTTTCAAACATGAATGGCATTATAAACATTTTATCGTCAATAATGCTTTAAGTATTTTTACAAAAAAAATAAGCGAAATAAACTGATTCATAGTCGCTGCAGCGCTCACAATATTATAATTTTCTATGTATTGGTACCTATCCAATCGCATTGGGCTATCCCTTAATATCCGTACCTTGTCTTTGATTAAGCCCACCTTTGTGGAGACAAGGCTTAAGGTATTATTTTTATGATTTCGCCAATATTAATGGTCGATAAAAATAACGGAAAATAAGCGGCCACTTTAAGTGATTAATTTTCATACTAGAATATAACAGGGTAAGAATTCGTGTTTCTAGTTCGATTGGAATACGTGTAATGTTTTAATAAAATTATATCTGATCAGATTTGGTGAATCATTTTTGTTCTAACTAAATAACTAGTTGAACGGATTCTTATTGATTGAATTGGCATTCACTTGGTAGAACTCCATTATAACACGGTGAAATACATTGCTATTTTTTTCACCGTGTTAAACGGATTCTGTTTAGTAAGATGTTTTTTTATGTTCGGACGCTCTTTTTTCTTTAATTTTCACATCAACATTTTTTTTGTATTGTTAACGCTACATTTATAACCTTATTTAAATTCAATAAAATATATGTTTTTTGTGATGTATAGAAAAAATAAACTTTGTCTATTAAGACCAAATGAACCATCAGAAATAGTGGCTACAATCTAATGAAAATTTTTTATGTGAATTTATTTTAAAAATTGGATGGGTTTTTTTAAATATTTTAGATACTGTAGTAAAATCTATAGACGCTTTTCACTCACTAGTCGAGTAATAATTATGATTTACTATACTAATTACTATACCAATTTTGTGCTTAATTCTTTCTTAAAAATTAATTCCTTAAACATTAATCACAGTAGTCGAGCCGTTCTGAAAATAAGAGTGGCTTAAATCATGCGAGCTACTGAATTCAAGCTACACACATAAAATCCTAATTAAATACTCATTGGAATAAGCCCACCAGCAATTTGAATTGTTACGACCTTGAGCGATTCCACATGTTTTGTCACTAACGACCCGGGTTTCGCCTTTCGGCATCTTCAGGTATTCTATCATACGGATGCAACGGTCTCTACAACGAACACATATTCGGATAACGATCTTTCTAATCCACTTATTCTATCTGAAAACTAATCCGTTAAAGAACTTTTCGGATAGCGAACATAGCCTTGAAACAGATTTCGTTCGTTAACCGATCACCCACTGTATTTAAAAAAAATGATTTATAGTAGACTTAATTACTGTATATTTACAACGATTCATAAAGATCTATGACAAAAAAATTATAGCTGAAAAGCATTTAAAGTATAAAAAAATTCAAGTTGATAAACCTTTTTTGATTGCTTGAGATTAACTTTAGCGATCTAATACATATTCAAGTCCCAGCTAGGTCGATACATTAAAGATAGTTCAATAAAAATTGAACGATCTTGGTCATCGGTATTAATTATTACAATTATTTTCACGTTGGTCTTAAATCATTTTAAGAAATCTTATTTGGAATATTTTCTTTGAATATAATATCTAGTACCTTCGTTATTATCAACTATGATATGAAATATTGTTTTATCTTACTTTTTAAATATCACTTAAACAAATCTTTCGACTATATAACTATTAAGCTTTTGTTTTTTTTATCAAATTTCTCCTATTCCATTGTAATGCAGCTTTTAAGAAAAAATCATTCAAAGTTTCCACAGGTATACATAAGTCCGTCCGCCACTGCAAGTGCCAGTGAATTCACCCCAAACAGTAACTAAAAGGATATAATATTCATACATGAAATGACACAAATAATGAGTCGACACAAAATCCTTTGCCCGAAAGATGTGTCGACGGCTTGACATTGAAGATGAATTATTATTTATGTTCAAGGGATAAGCTATCTTACAACAACTTGCAAGAATAGATTTCGTTTCGGCTATTGGGTAATTTTGGAAAAGGTAAACTTTTAATTTGGAAAACTTGTAGATTGATGTGATAGACAAGCTAATTAATATTCTATATATTTTATTGTTCAAAATCAGTGGCTACCAAACTTATTTAAATCTTGTAGATTGAATAAAAAATAACTCATTTTTGGGATCCCGCTTGAATTCAGTTTATTCAATAAACTTTTAAATAAATGAGCATTTGGTAGCCTACAAAAACATATTTTTTATGAAAATTATTTTACTTTGAGTCCATTATCTGATCTTATGTAATCCCAATTAATGAAAATAATTTAAAAAGATCTCGCGAAATCGCAATCAAAAAATTAAATTTTATAAAATTATTATGGGAAATTTGAATAATTTATATAATAAACGAAAATGTGTAATTTTAGAGTTAAAAAGTTGAAAATCATTGGCGAGCCGTAGTTTAGTAACCGCCGTATAATTCAATCATTTTTCATACATCATTTAAACACAAATATATATATAAGAGAATTTTTTACTTCATGTAGAGCATATACAATATGGGTTTCTAATGTTATATCTCGAAAAATATATTATTCCAAAAGTGGTTGCTATGTAATAAAAAAATGAGACATAACAATCCTCATTTATTTAACCGCTCAAAAAATCCGAGCAAGAATAGAATTGTTAGACTTGTTTTTATTGCTAGAAATCAATATGTGCGCAAATTTCCAACTGGATTTTCGCAATCTATGCTATTATTCGTGTGGTAGAGTTGTATCGTTTGGTAAGTGATTTTTATGCAAATATATTTTCAATCAATCAATTAATATCAAGCAAATTCAATAATCAACTTGACTTTTCAAATTTCCCGACATTCACAGGGCGGAAGCGTGCGGGAAAATTACGCGCGAAACGCATTTAATGAGATTAAGCCACCATTGGAGATAATAATAATTAAAGTCGTCGAAATGAATAGTGGCAGTGGGTGACGTGGCTACGTGGGCGGACGCAATATCCGCGATGGGCGTCGAGAGGCTTTTCCTCTCACCGGATGCTGACGGAGACCTGCTCCCCCGCGAGGAGATTGACTCGCGTGCTCTGAATATTTGTCAATTTGATTTGAACCTTGTTTTATTCGATTGATGGACCAAATATGACAGCGGCCCCCGTCCACTATGAAGATCTTAAATTCAATATATATCTAATAGTTTCCATCAGTGGAATCCCTCGAACTCTGTATTACATCTTCAAACTGTTCTCCCTTCTATACATAGCACAACTATTGAATTTTTCCAGTTATAGATTTACCAACCCTTGAAAAAAACGGTGCTTCAAGTATATTTAATTCGACGAAATTGTGAATAAATATACCCCTAAACAAACTTTTTTTGTAATTTACATTGCGATATATTTATATTTCACAATTTTTGTAAGCAAAGAATCAGTCTAACTCAAAAGTAGGCAACCAGTCGATCACGAAGAAAAAACCGTCAATTCCAATAGCAGAGATTGCAAATTTTTTAATTCTAAATTTTTAAATATAAAATACATACTATTATATTATATTACGTTAAAGTATTAAACGAAATTTCAAATTAAAACATAATGATTTTTATACAATATTAAAGCTACTCAAGTAAATTTCTTGTTCGATACGTGTTAGATACTCATAACTAAATTCAAATTAAACATAATTTCGTAACTGAAAAACATTCCCCAGTCTTGCTTAATTAATAGTTAGAAAAAATATATTTCCACGGCTTGGAGTAAACAAGCAAATAATAGATTAATTAAATTTTCTATGTATTACATATATTCATATATAATCTGATTACTACCAATTAGACTTTTCCAGAATGAATAAATAACTTACTAACATGATCCCATATAAATCTCATACGAATCCAACAACTAAGTTTAGAGTCACCTAGAATCAAAGTTGACATCGCAATTGTTTAACATCAAGTGTGCGTATGATATTCAAAATACTGAATTTATTTATCCATACTAACGTTTATTAAAGAATATTGTGAGATGCTTGTAAGAAATCAAGCAGTTATCAGTATAAATATAAATGATTAATAAAATATTTAATTTATCATAAGTGAATTAATATTCATAATAAATCATAAAGTTGTTTTTGTTATAAATATGATGTTAGCTCAATTTTGGTGTAAATCATTTAAATGTAATAATCGATTACACAAAATAATTTTAAAGAAACAACACTAGTTTCGCTCATCGCAAGCATTATAAACTGATGTTTTACGATTTAATTATATTTTTTCCACAAAGAAATGTACCTTGAATACATTGATATTAAAAATTTTTGATTTTGGCAAAATTATAGTATATATTTTATGACGAGTTAGGCAATGATATAATAATGTTAGTCAATCAGTACCGATTTACACCGATATACAATAAATGATATACAACTATTATTTAGAGAACAACAAGATTTTGATCCTCAGTCTTTCGTGATAAACGGTTTTCCCTATACGTTATATTAATTATATTAAAAATTAGACACATGATAGAAAAAAAAACAATTTTTGCCATAAACAATAAAAAAATAAAGAAATCCTAGCGATATTCAGAATGAAACCCATGTAGAAATTTTCAATAACTGTTCCCAATATTATATTTAATAAATTTAATCTTCCTCATCACAAAATTTAATTCATTTTTGAAGGGCGCATCTAAATTGATTACCAAGGAAATTGTTTATTATAAACGGTCTTATATATATTTATTTCTTAATACTCAACAACTTACGAAATCGATTGCATATTTATTTTTACCTGACGGAAATTAATTTCTCAACAGCAATTGGATCAATTAGTCGTAAATTTAAAATTTCTATGCTCACTTTCTGTGTGAAAAGTACAATTAAGCAAAGACTCAATCCACTGCTTAACAATATAATTGAGTACTGCGCAGCGCCTCTACCGGCCGTAATGACTAATAACGGCTTAGTTTTACTACCGACCGATGAGTGGCGTTGTTTCTCGTCTCATTTATATTACATTGAAAAAGGTAGCTAAACGAATTTTCTTTTTGTATGTATTGTGTACCTACCCTTTTAGTGGCATGTCTGGAATTTTATTTGATAAGGGTAGGTTTTCTTTGTGTCTACTTTCATTTTTCCTACAAATGAAACAAATTTATTATGATAGAAATTTATGGAAATAAATATTTGAATTTTGTATTTAGAAATATTTCCAGCAAACATTGTCGAAATATCGATGAATATAATTTTACGGTTTGAATTTCATTATAATACAATTAAATATAAATGATTAATCTAAACAGTTATAATTTATATATGATAAGAAAAAAACAAACTAATAAAATATATCATGAATTAGGAAATTCAAGGAACTAAAATTAAAATAAAAAATATCTCCATATCTGTAAAAACTAAATCATTCAAAATCCCGTGAAAGTTTTTTTTAATTAGACATTAAAACGGGAGAAAATTTCATTTTTCACTCAAACAAAACATTCTAATAAAATAAAGGCAGACAAATAAATGATCAAGAAGGATCAATCCCTGTCCCATATTTCGATATTCATACATAGTTAGTATTTTTAAAAGGATGATTCATTCAACTCTTATAATATTATTCCAAACTGCAGTAGCGTCCTTGTAAAATTATCAGCCCTTTCAAAGTCAGCGAGTGACAGTGTTAAGTGCACAATAAGAAAAGTTTCTTACTATTATTACGGGTAAGGGCAAACAGTGCGAAAATGAAAAACATCCCCGTGGATTTAGTTTGCCTACATGTCAATAACAGGAGAGCTTCTTTCTCTCCTTGGCAACATAACACGGCCATAAAAATAAAATCCGAGAAAGATGATCGATATTCGTTCACATACGTATTATATCATTTTTTTTCAATTTTGAATCTAGTCAAACCAAATTATTGAACTGTGATCCACGTCAGTGTTATGAGACACTAGTTGAAAGAGTTGTTAAACTTATTAACACTATTAGCTCCGATCAAAATTTGGCAAACCAAGTCCTGTGCTCGACCCATTTTTGAACAGATGGTATATTTCTTAAGTGTTTACTAAAAGTGTTATAGCTATGGTAATATTTGATTAAATCAAATGAAACTTTGTCTCACGGCTTAAAAAAATATTAGTATTATCTTTGGAGTGATTAAATCGACATCATTTTACCATGTGAACAGCCACACTTCAATGATTACACATATACCAAGTCTCACTTTTTTAATCTAGAGCAGTGTAATATTCAACAACGAACTTTAATTACAGCGATTTATTAACTTTAGTTAAAACTTAATGAACAGTTTTCGAATGCAAAAATAAGTCTGCTGATCAAATTAAAAATATAAGTCAACCTACATATTCGACTTATTTGGTTACATCAGTCGATTGATCTATTCATTAACCATCGAGGTCATAAAAATATTCGCTACGTAAAAATAAGAAAATTATAAATACCTTATTTGCTACTTACACGAAAAAAATGATATTGAACAGTGATCTTGTCAGTGATCTTGTCAGTGAGCCTTTCCTGTAAGAAATGAGATCAATTATATTATCTTTTTCGTAGCACGTGCTACGCCAAAATGGTCTACGCTTAGAGATGAGCTTATATCGATATGTTTTGTTATTTTGTGCAATATTTTAGTATTTTTGAAAATCAAGCTACAAATTATTGATTGTTTTTAATTTTTTTTCTGTATTATTATTGAACAAGAATTAACAATGAATTATTTACCCCTATTGATTATTGAGGGATGCATTTGAACGTATGTATATATATATATTTATTATGAAAAATCACTTCGTAAAATTGCGTGATGAGCATTGACCATGATTAAAAATAGTATTTGCTTTCATAACTCTAAACACAAAATACACTGGTAAGATATAAATGTATCGGACGATATTTTATTTAGTTTTATTATGGGTAAAACTCTGAGTTGAATTTAATTGATATTATGTTTATAAGCTTTGGCGGTATTAAAGAAGTAACTAACTATACATATAAAAGTTACTTCGTTCACATCACTACAAACATGTTTACAACTCAAATATAATAATCCAATAATCTCCAGATTTCTTCACAAAGAAAATAAATTTCTTAAGAGAGATCACAGTCATCCATCATTTTATGATCTCTCCATATATTATTATCTACAATCTAGACGAGTGGATAGGTTGAGATAACTACCCACCTATTATGCTTGGACTTGTGGTGCGCAAGTATTATAAAAAAAAGCAGCTAGTAATAAATCACGTTACAGTCATTTTTTAATAATAAAATTGAACATCAAATAATTTTAAGCCATTTGACGGGTTTTTCAAGCACGCATTTTTTACCATCATTGTGGTACATTTTCATTGAACTTTTCGTAAGCTTTATTTAATATTAAAATAAATTTTATAATAAAAGAAATTTTGCAAGTATTACTATAAGAAATAATAACTGAATAACACTAAGAGGCGTTGAAAATTTATCGTTTGGAATTCATCGCGAGAAATTAATTAATTACAGTTAATCGCCATGTCAATTCCTCACATAGATAATTTCGAGTCTACTAACGATTCTTAGCAACTTTCAACGTCAAAATGAAATAAAATCTGTCTAATCTTAATAAATAATGTTTTATGTTACGTGTGTTTTTTAAACTTTTTGAAGGTATATTAGGTTATTTTCATTTTAATTGGCCGATCAAATGATATATAACATATTCTGAAAATAATAACTATGCTTTAAAGGCTTTAATTTATTTATGCGTTCAATTGACACAGCGGTATGCACTTTCGATGAAGTATTGACGACGAATTGCTGAGGATAAATTTATATTTATTATTCTGTATACATTTGTTAAATTCGTATATATTCTTCAAATTAAAAAAAGAAATGGAACATGACTGTGCTAAGAGTATAGACTCTAAAAGGCCATTTTGACTTAACATCTTTTTCCGCTAAAGTTGATCTCATTCAACGAACTCTAACAAATTAACCACATCTAATGAACGAAATTCTATTTAATACGATAAAGATAAAAGAGTTCAATATTTATTTGATTTTGAATGAACAATACCACTATGTAATATTAAATGTAAGACGCTACATACAGATACGAATTATATTTCAAAGGAAAAGATCACTTTAAAATTTTGACAGTTTCGATAAATATTTTTTTTAAGCTTTTAGTGGTAAAATTGCATACCGTAACGCGTTATTTTTTAATTTAAATATGGATTTATTGCAATTATTATCGTATTATTGATTTTTAATAATTTTAACCTTATATTTTACTATGAAAATAACAAGTAATATACAGATAGTAAATTTAGTGTGTACACATTCATAACGTAACGGACATAGCCATAATCATGTAGTATATATAGACTTCCAAACAATATCACCACAGCAATTATATGTATAATCTTCAAGGAAATATTCGAAAGAATAACCCGCACACAGATGCGTACATACAGATCTAAAATACAAATACAATTTCAAACAAACATTTTCAATTAACGAGTGTTTTTCATTGTATATCCCCGAATATGACCACTATACCTGATCAAAAATCTTATGAAACTCTACATGAAAGCGGTCACGGAATTTTAGCCATAGTAAAATGCGTGGACCGAAATGCCTGGTCATGTTTTCTATGAATTTCTAAGCATAACCGACCTGAAATCTTAGATTTAGAGCTACCCTTGCAAAAATGAATTTTTGCCCCACGTTGGGGGCTGTTGGCCGCTTAGGGTGGTCATTGTATCGGACGGTCCGCCCCTGTTTTGACGCTCTTTATTAAATGGATACGCGAAAAGTAAACGAAACGAACTCGTTGGGCAAAATGGACAAAATGGCGGGAAATAAAAATTTGGTACGAATAATCATTAATGTAACACCAACCGCAGCCAATGCACAAAAATACTGAAATAAGATAGGAAAAATATTTTTAATTCAAATTATATATTACAATAGGAATTTTTTTTTTCTCAATAAATATTTAATTAAAAAAATACTTAAAAAAATGCTTACAAAAGTATTTCACAGCGTCATATGTTCACTGATTAATATTTATGTGATGTTAGTTCAGTTTATTATAACAACGGTTGTAAAACTTCAGATTAAATAAAAATATCATATTTTATAATGATATTGAGAAGGTTCAATGAATCTACAATCTCATGACGTAAATTTTTATGTTTCATCACTAGATGTTTGATAGTAGGTATTCTCTATAAAAAAACCTATTTATAATTTAATGTGAGTTGATTGATATTTATTGACAAAACCCCTTTCAAGAATGATTCACTAACAATATCGTTAATGAAAATTATCACAGGTAATTGTGATAATTATTATTAGCTTAATATTGTTTTCATTAATTAATTAATTTGTTTTGCTTAGGGGTAAGTGTTTTTCTGTAATTAATGACTTTAATATATATATACGATGCTAACTGTTTATTTAACGTCAGTTCTGTTGCATCCATGTGATAGAATGTCTGAAGATGCCGAAAGGCGAATGCCGGGTCGTTAGTGAAAAACATGTGGAATCGTACAAAGTTGTAACAATTCAAATCACGTTTTTAGTTTTGACAATGTCACGATACTGAAATAGCTGTCAACTATATTATTTAACTCAAAGAATTTTTCACTGTTTTAGATTCAATTTAAAAGACAATGATTGGTTTAATTAGCGCTGTCAAGAGAAATAGAAGTTCACTTCATATTTATAGATTTTCAAACTCAAATAGTTTAATGACATCAAAACAAATCTATCACATACACTCAATAACCAGACTGATTGTGAAAATTATAACAATTTGATACACACTAAAAGCTGAATATTTTGTAAATCATGATTATCTGCGTATAGTTATTATTTAAGTGATCATACGACTGCAGAAATTTTGACGCGTACTGGCTAATTATTTTATATTCGCTTAGCCACTTTCGGAAAACTTTAACTTAGTTGTATAACTCACATGCTCATTTTGCCCTGATGGATTTTCAGCCGTCAAACAATAGAAAACTATTATTTTTTTTACAAATTTACTTTTTACTTAAATGTTTACTTCAAGAAATTTAACCTTTTTATTCTATTTATTAAACTATTTCTTCAGTTTATACTTAACTTGTTAAAACAATTAAGCTTTATGCAATACACAAAACATCAATCGGATGAATGGTGTAGTAATTCATAAAGGAAAAACACATACATTGATTTTCAAATATATATAATTTAAACGTTTTGGTAAGCAAAAATTTAATTTTTTAAAAAATATGGGTCAGAGCTGTAGTACGCCAGTTATACTAACTTTCGTAACACACTTAAAGACTTGAGAAGTGTGTGAAATATTAAAATTAAGATTTATTTAGTCAATTGAATCACCACCGAGTGGAAAATTTGATTTAAAATTTTCATATGAAAAATTAGTTTCTGTAAAGCTACCGCCGAATATATCGGAAAAGGTTGAGATATCCTTAAAATACTAGTTTTTTTTATTATTTGCAAAAATATTTTTAAAAAAAAACACAGATGACGTTGTACTGAAATCTAAGCTTTTAAATTCAGTCTTAAGAACTCTACTAAAGTTAAAACAACTTCTTAATGTTACAAATTGTTAGGTTATTAGCTTATTTACCAAAGCCGAGAAATAATTCAGTATCTCTTCTCAGCTCGGCCCATTCCATCACCCAAATAGGTACTTTGCAAAATCTTCTCAGACAAAGTAAGTTTCTGTAGGCAAGGTGAACTGAACAAAGTTTCCAGGTAAAACTAACTTCATCCAGCCACTTCATCTCTGTCCGTCAGGTCCTCGGAGACTATCCTGGCAGGGTTGAAGTCAGTCACCGGTTTTTTAAATTGTTTCACTCCAATTAAAAATTAATCAGAAATAATCAAACATATTTCTGCCGACGTACTTGTCAAATTAGTACAGATATAATATCATAGATTTAAGCGCGCAACACATTTTTTATTAATACCTTTACTTATGTAATAATTAAGGCAATTGAGTCTTTTACCCTATTCAGTTGTGGGGCCGTGAATTGAGCCTCCAAAATCGTTGACTTTTAATTTTATTATTATATTTTTGTGGCTTTATACTATTTATAAAAAATACATACATAAGTACTACGAGTACATTTTAAAGCCCTTCGTTTATTTTGAGTGCTATCAATTGATATAATTTATTATGATTTCTGTCTGTTTCAATCTAGGTTTTTTTACTTGATTCAAACAGTAAAGATATACCAACTATACACACTTAAATACTCGATTTCCAATTTAATAAACAACTAAACTATTTATGCAATTTTCAGCTTTACGATTCAATCCCTTGATCTCGAAACCCAATGCATTGACCGATTGACTACAGGTTTATTACGATGATTGTTTTTAACGTTCTCTCTTTTATTGATTGAATTGACATTCACTTGGTAGAACTCCATTATAACACGGTGAAAGAAAAATAGAAGTGTATTTTAGTTCTACAATTTTTTTTTTTTTAATATAGTTTATAGCTATTTCGGGTCATGCGATGACGATGGCGTGAGCCGAAATAGCTATCAACTATATTAAAAAAAAAAATTTTGAACTAAAATACATTGCTATTTTTTTCACCGTGTTCTCTCTTTTACTCTATCGTTGGTTAAAACTATCAAGTTTCAGTATAAAAACGCTATACACTTTCCTGATGAAATCATTAAAATGTGTCATATTTCTTTTGAAGATTGTTTTATTCAGGGCTTGACTACAGGTGAAGAAAAAAACTGATTTTTTCACTATCGCGAGTGTTTTTATTATTACTATTATATTATGTGGAAAGAGTGAATGAATTTTTCTGATCGACACCACAAAACGCACCTTATAATGGCCAAAAATGTTGTCAACTCGGCTCTGCGTTTCATCCATGGTCTCACCCTCCCAATGGACCTGGATCCCGCGTCCACAGCCCTGATGATTCATTATCCGAAACCGCCTTCCCTTCCTTCGCCCTCTAAGCTTCGTCTTATCCTCTTTTCGTCCTTTAGCCGGAAGGATCATACTGCAGTGGCGTGAAGTAAAATATGATGCAATGTCGATTAACTGTAACAAAAAAACGATTTTATATATTTGAATACATTAAAAGACATAAAAAGTTTATCAATGTAAATTAATTTCTCACTTATATTACATGTTGTTTTTCAACTACTGCGTTTTAGCCATTATGACTGATTTTTTGGAAAAAAAATTTAAAACAAAATAAAATATAATCAAAATGCACTTGTAAGCCATAACTTTACCAAAACTCGGCGTACAAGTATTGCCATAAATATGAAATAAAATATGTAAAAGACACATAAAATAAATGAGAAAAAAAATCATATACAGTGCAATGCACTCTCGATTATCCGGGATAATACTGGGGAGGATGGTCACGGATAATTGAAAAACACGGATAATCCGAATCATCAATTTTTTATTTAATATTCGAATATAAATCATATACACAATACAATTTTTAACACATTGTTTATATATTCATTATTTATCAGGAAAACACAAAAAAATACGTAAAAATATAATATTTTATCATAATAACAAATGTAGTCCCGAGAACTGACAAATATAGGCAATAAATATCGAAATTAACAAATTTACTGCGGGCACTCGCGCCGGTTTATTCACATCATTGGAAATGTAAATAGAAACGCATGTGGAGTACAAAGGATTTCAATTCTTGACTCATTCTAGTCCCATAAGTTGTGATGTTTATTGCGGTATATGCGAACATTCATAAATACAAAACACACAAGTGGTTAAAAAAAATTAGTTGCGTAAATCATGTAACAAAAAAACATTAAAATATACGAATAATGTTTACATCAAAATAGTTCTACCAAAATTCAGAAACCATTTATTACAAATGTTTTTAAGCCCTCATTGCGTTATCATTTTATTAGGTTAAATTTCCAAGAATCATAGACTGGTAGAAATAATGAGTAATATTAATAATTGTTAGGTACACACTGTGGAAAACTAGCGCGAGGAGTCAAGAAAGGGGGATTCTCTCTACCTGCCAAACCGGAAGAAGCAATTAATCTTGATCGTGGACTTTTGCGTCGACCGATTGTCTCACTTCAGCTTGTTTCACATTTTGAGACGGACACCGATTTTTGGTGGATTTCCAACCGTACCAAAAGGTGAAATATTTGCGTCAAAAAATTTAAATACCCACAATAAATTCTTCCATTAACCTTTTATAACAAAAATAATTGCCAATCAAATTACAATCTATAGAATCTAATATCTAGATCGGTTTTCATTAATATTAAAAATATATTGTTCAATTCTTACGTAATATGACGGAAATAAATAACAAAATTCAACACTATTGCATTTTAGTGAGTATTTACATATAGTCGTTCCTCGACTTAGGGTATTCACGTCGTAATGGCTACATACCCAAAAGGGTTAAATAATAAAAGGATGTGTAGCGTATAAAAAACATATCTTTTTATAACAATAGATGCATATTTCGGAGTAAGTACTTTTGATCGTGGATCAATTTTTAATAAAATATCGACTACCCTTTCTTTTGTTGAATTTTTTTAAAAACATTTATGTGTAATAATATTTTATAGACAACAAAAAAATGGTGTTCTTCTATGTATCTGTATGAACATTGAATATTGACAAGTTATAAATCATTTTATTATTTTTCCATTCAATTGAAAATACATTTAGCTTCAGTAAGAATTGTATTAAGTATATTCCAAAATTCATTTTTAAATTTTAATTGAAGAAAAATATCTCTACAAATAGAATTATAAACATCAAAACTTATGTTCCATTAATTAATTAATATAACTAACCCTTTTATGGATTTTTATCATTAGAGATTCATAATGTACCCAGGATTTATGTTTATTAAAATGATGAAAGTTGCCTACCATTATATCAGTTGGTGGTGTTTCTAGTTGTGATATATTTCTTTTTTACTTCGGTCACTTTCATGGTTAATCTATTTTTATTAATAAGTGAGTAATATTATTTAATAAGTGAGTAATATTTTTATTAATAAGTGAATAAATTAGTTTCGTTTACAATTGTTAGTTTTATTGCGAACAGATAACAAGCTAAGTCGTTAAAACAGGAGAGAAGATGTATTGTGTACCTTTTCTACACAACTATATATAGATAAGCAAATGTTAGTTTAAGCATAGTATTGTCGATGGCGTGAGCCAAAATAGCTATCAACTATATTAAAAAAAAAATGTACAACTAAAATACATTGCTATTTTTTTAACCGTGTTATAATGGAGTTCTACCAAGTGAATGCCAATTCAATAAATATCAAGAAAATGAACTCTTATAAAAAATATAAAGAATTCTTGAAAACCATCGACATTAAAACAAAATAATATTTTTACCAGTGAAAATTTAAAATGGTTAATCCGATGAGTGAAAACAGTTCAATTTGATATTGCAGAATATTTTTCATTGTTGTTGCATTTTTCAGTATGTATCTTCTGACAGAAACGCATCTATTAAAATGTTCGGTGTATTAAATATTTATGACCGTGTCAATAAGTTCTGACATCGACGTTCGGCGTAACACCTAAGTGTAGAAAAATAAAAATCGATAGATACTTGCCCCGTTTGAGTTTAAAATGAAATTTATAGCCACCGTGCGTTCGTCATTCGTCCCCCAGGACCTCGCTCCGGTTGACCCTTTTTTCGCATCTCAAACGGGTGTAAATTTTTAAAATATTAAAATTGCCACAAACTACAACTTGGTTATAAAGTACCGAGTCCATATATAATTCATTAAACATTTCAAAATTAAGGAATGTCTTTATACCCCGTACCGAAAGTCAATCGAAAACTACGTCTTTTGATAAAATGGAAAGCTCATAATATTAAACATATTTCTACAAAAACAATTTAATATAATTTCACATTTTTTCATTAATAAGATCCAAATAAGTTTCGTTCCTCACTAGTATTATCAGCCGATACTGCTCGCGATGATAACTTAATTCAATAGTACTAATCTTTTTATTTTATTACTTATTTTTTCCACCAATAAGTGAAAGATAGATACCACATAAAAATTAAGATAAAAACAGTATTTTGTTTTGATTTTTCAAATATTTTTGAAATTCGTTTTCCTATTAAGCATGTCATAATATAAGCACTACGATGATGACAGTGGAAACAATACTACCCGTCACCGACATTAATGACATATAGACAGACAGACACACACATTAACGACGCATCACTACAATGATTCTGTGCGTGAAAATTTATTTTCGTAGCTATTATTTTCTTACGTATTGTATATCTTTTGTATTATTATGATTTTAAGTTTAATTGTATATATAAATATTCAATACCATAATATAGTTAAATATAAATAAAATTACATTAAAGCAGGGATTCCCAACCTTTTTGTACTCTAGAGCGCATTCTAAAATATCGGTAGGGTGGCGGGCACCACCTATTTTTTCTAAGGATATTTTTAATTGGACATGAGTAATAAATAAAAAAAGAATCATCCATACAATATAGCAAACATACGAACGAATATAATAAACCTAGGTAACCCAAAAAAAATATAACTTATTAAAATTATAACATTTTCAATAAGTGTTCTTCTAAAAATTAAAAAAATTCTTAAAAAAATTCTGTCACAGTCGAATAGTGGCGGGCACGGGGTTGGGAATCCCTGCATTAAAGAATAGAAGTTTTGTGTTATGATTTTTTTTTAATAAAACCGATTGATTTTAAAAGACTGTGAAAAAATGATAAAACAATCCAGATATCGTTAAATCTATTCAGAGAAAGAAAATTGTTTTGTTTTTTTTTTAACTTATAATATGTTATATGCTTTCTTCTGTATTTTCAAAAAAAATATAAGGTGAATGCAACGAAAATATATACATACTACTTTAAAGCAGGGTTGTTTTCTCTGCTTGCGGGTGGGGGTGCACGACCCCCGTCTGCCCGGTCCACTTGTTTTCATTTCAATATCGGCGGCTGGAACATAAATTTGAACCAGTCCATAAATTTAATGCAGCCCTATGGCTATCGATGTTGTCCCAAGTTGCTTGGAAAATATAATATATAACCATTATCTGCTTGGCGTAAGTACTGTTTGCCATTATCGAATAGTAGATAATATGATAATCTATCGCCTTTGAAATAAAACACCGCAATCTTTCATTGACGAACATTGCTAGCAATTGTGCTACGATTCTTGGATATAAACCACAACTAAATATTTGAATAGAAGTAAAAATAGCTGTTTTATGAATATTTATTTATAATTAATAAAATGTATCGATATTAACAAAAAAGAGTTCAATAAGTAAGTAAATTCATACACAGCTCATAACGTCTTCATTGGCAACGAAAGTCTATTTTTTTCCATTTTGTACAAATGTGATTTTACCTGGAATGTATTGAACAAATATCACACACTAATTTACAAAATTTGTGAAATATTTGTTTAAAATAATATCTAATAGCATGTCACATAAACAACATTTGTTTCTCCTGCGGCGCTATATTTTCTTGATAGTGTTGAAAACTTTAGTATGTTTATAAGACAATATTACCGCATCTATGATGTTTAATGATTTTATTATGGGACCTTTTTTCGAATATTCGATATAGTGTCTTTGGATGAAACAAAAAAACAACATTACTAGCGATTCCAAAGTATCCGATGTTAAAAATTGCTACCCCATACTGCCTACTTACAGTTATGCATGTAAAAGCGAGTGTTTGATTGACATTAGTGTGATCATTGAATTAAAAATAGTACGAAAATTCGTATTTTTTTGCGAAAACTAAGACCGTTAAAAATTGAACATTCTGTAATCAAAGGGTTAATATATTTATAAAAATGATATTTTAGGATATATTCTAAAGTACTATTGATTATTATAATAACAATTTTTGCTAGTATGTCCTATTTTAAAGATCTCGAAAATTGGTTGCTTACACTGTAGAATGCATACAGTTAAACAGAGTGCTTTTATAAATTTCATGTAACAGACATGACTGACACCAGAAACGCATATTGTCATCGATTTTTTCTTAATTTTTTAAAAGTATTTTAACAAAATATCATCTTTAAACGCTAGTAAATAATTCGGATATATTGACATACAAAGTAAATTTTAAATTTCATTCGTCAAAGTTAACCTATGTCAAAGTCGTAAGAATGTTTCCAAATGTTTATCATACAGTATTCCCGAAGCTGTTTATTTTTCTTACGAAGTCAGAAGCACGTCTCGCGTAATTCTGCATCCCCAAAAACATTCGGACGTCATTCACGAAAAGGAGGGCGGATGCTAGCGGCGTCCGTAACCTGGGGTGGTATGGGCAGAGGCATTCTCAGGGGATGTTGCAGTGTAAGTCTATTAGTACTTTTGTTTTATAGAAAAATGTTTAGTTTTATTTCTATTCCGTTTGATTTTCAAGAAATTTTATTTTATTAAGAGTTTTACGGTCTATTTACCCTACAATATAAACATACTTGCAAACTGAGAAAAGTTTCCCATTATTAAGTTATTCTTATTGACAACTAACTACTACTAAATTTATTTCAATATTGGCCTTTGTTTACTTTGACGTCGCTCGAATACCCTTTCAAATACAAATATACGAAATAGAAACTACAGAACTCAGATAAATTACATAACATTATATAAATACTCTTAATTTTTATAAAGCATTTTGTAATGCTAAGTCTCCTCACCGATCATATGAGTCGCCAGTTGCGAGAGCTGTTTAGCTGATCAATTCATTCCATAGAGACGTAAAAATCTTAGCGAATATTTCATCATATTTATTTTTTTCTTTCGAAAGGTTTTTTTCTTATAATCGTTTGCTACAATGTAATTCATGGCGCAATAGCGTCAGCTCTTATTTCAAGTATCATTTTATTTATTGAAAAAGGTTTTTCTATTTAGATATCTTTTGATGTTTAATTGTATATAGCAAGTGACACATAATACAAATTACCCTGCTGCGTGAATTTATTAACTTTCTTCTGGTTGCTATCATACAATAGTGGAATCCCACGAAATGTCTTCGCAGAGCTATTCGTCTTTGGAACTTCTTTTCTATTGACTCTGCAGATAACTGTCAGAAGATTGGGCACTGATGTATACAGTCAAAATCAAAAGGAGAGTCCTCACTCTAGTAAAATTGTTCTTAAGCTTATCATTTGAAATGTATAATGTCACCATACCAACGCAAACTATGTTAAAGACGTATTGTAGTTATTCGTTGATATTGCAATACATAATAGCGTATTAAACATTCATTAATAAACGAAAAATTACTCCCAGCTAAATGGTCATATCCTTAAGAGAAAACTAGCAACACATTAATACAATGTGAATCATAAAATATTTTGCTATGATTTTAATATTTAATTCATTACTGATTATTCTTTCAATCAATTTTAAAGATTGTTCAAGGCAATAATAATGTATCCATACGAAAGTTTTAAAACGAACAAAAAATTGAACAAGCTTTACTTACATCTATCCATGAAATGGTATCAATACCTGTAAAACAATTTTATGATAATCGCTCGAAATATCCACACATAAAAGTGTTTAACAGCTCCACTGGCCGCTGGGTAAGCTGCACCATGCCAGCAAAAATACCCTCTCAAGAAGGTGGGTATGATGATCCCTTGGGGAACATCCCAAAACAGACCCTTGTAAAAGTTCGAGTCATTCTCACATAGTCTTATTGTGAGTACTTTGGAAATTATTATAAAGAGTTACTTTTCTTCAGAGACCGAGGGAGGTTTTTGGGCCAAACGTACCTAAGTTTTAGGCTCTTGTTTGTCCATTTCGTTTTAATGACCAGTGTTTATTAAGCAATTTTAATAACGCTCGTCAAGCCTAGATGTGTTTCAAGAAGTTTTTGAAAGAATAATATAATACACGACATTGATACTTTTCCATACAAATTTGACATTTTTAAAAAGCATATGAATTCTAACACAGTGAAAAAAATAGCAGTGTATTTAAGTTCTACAATTTTTTTTATTTTTTAGATATAGATGATAGCTGTTTCGACTCACGCAATCGTCAGAACTATGCTTAAACGAACATTTGCTTATCTATATATAGCAGTGTAGAAAAGGTACACAATACATCTTCTCTGCTGTTTAACGACCTAGCTTGTTTCTTGCTCGCAATAAAACTAAAAATTGTAAATGAAACTAAAATTGCGGGAATATCAATAAGTTTACATATGGCACGGAAATTGTCTATCACGGAAACAAAATAGCCCCCCGCAGAGGGTTAAGCATTGGTGATCGACATATATTAGTGTGTTCGTTAAGAATCCTTTGTGATAGTTGATTCTTGTTGTTGATAGTGTCTTGGAGTTGATAGTTGTTCTTAGTTAGTGGTTAGCCCAAGGGTTCCTAAACTTTTTCGGTTTCCGGCACCCTTACAATATCGGATTTTTTATGCGGCGCCCCAAGTCAAACAATTGGTTATCTCATGGCAAAACTAATGCAACCATACATTTTATAAAGTAATAATATTTTGTAAAGGAAAATTTTTACGACACACAGTTTCGGTATCTTTGGGTTTTTTAAGATTGAGTTGGTGTGAGCAAATTTCATATATTACAATAACTAATATTTCGAACATCGATTGAAAAATCTATCCATGAAAATTCCTGTACGAGGATATAATAATCATGATTACTTTCACTAAAAAATTTTTTTTTTTGATCTAGTTTCGCTTTAAATATTTATTGGATAGATAATAAAACACTAAAATATAGAATTCAAATCATAAAATCCAATTTCCACGTTTCTTCTTTCAATATAACTTGTATATATTAAAGTTTGTTCTAAATTCAAAAATGTAATCGATTCAAATTAAATTATCATCGATTCACGGTTGAATTTTTTTCTCCCCGGACAATCTTCGAAATGTATTTTTAATCCATTTCGAATTGATCGCTACAACTTTACACTCTGTCGCGGTCTCTAGAGGGTCGTAAATCGCATGACAGGTCCAGTGCAAGAATATTCGTCGCCCATATCTCCAACTCAATTTTCGATATCGCCCGAGAGAGAGAGAGAGAGAGAGAGAAATGAAAATCCACAAATGTGGAATTGAGAAACATTCGCAGACCGAGCATATGTTTTGTTTTTGTTATCAGTAATACAAATTCGATTTCTAGAAACTTTTCCTTGCTCTCATTATTTTCTTTCGCCAAAGAATATTCGATTGTTTTTTTTTTTGGATCTTATTTTGAATTTGGAATCTTGAAATTTCACAATATTAGAAGGTACCTTTCGTCAAAAGATTTAAGCAATGTCGTTTATAAAACAGTTTTAGCAACGGAAATTTTAATTAAAAATCCTTCAATTTTCCCAAGTTAAATTAACAATGCTGCTCGCTAATTTTACATACAGTAACAATTTACTCATAAAAACAGTTAACTATATTACATTACGGTTTTGCCTCATCATGAAAATTATCAACAATTACGGCGCTATGAACGATGCCGGCGAGAATCTTAAAAATATACATAAAATAATTATGTGTATTGTTCATTTTGAGTTTTAATATTTTACTATCTATATTGGGTATACAGAAAGTGACGAAACATTTTTTGACATCTAAAAAAATATTTCAATAGAAGCTTTTGGTATAAACTGACTCACGCAAAGAGAGCGAGAAATTAAATAATTATTGAAATAGTGATTCTCAAATAAGTGAAAATAAATGTTTAATTCGTAAAAGGCCGCTTAAATAAGCTACAAAAATTTCTAGGTATGGACTTTTCAGGAGATCTAAAATATGTAAAACATATCACACATAGAAATTCAATTGATAATAGGCAATAAATTTAATAAATGTTTCAAAAAACAATTTTTCTTTTGTTTCGAACATCATGGCGGTAAAAAACTTTTTGAATATTTTAATTAATATAAAAATTAATTTTGATATATTTACTGCCTTTGATTTTTTAATTTTTTGGCTGATTTGCTTTAAATTTTATTTTGCACAATACATAACATAAACAGAGGTGGACAACAAAGAAAAAATCGGTATGCATATATATTTTAACAATGTGATGTTAATTATTAATTAATTCATATTTAGATAATTTTCTATCTGAACTTATCTTTAGAAAAACGTGATTGATATTTTCAATCAAAAAACAAATTTTTTAGTGCTTATTTCCATAATACATTTTTTGATCAGGATCGGTTTCGCTCATCATAAGCATTATAAGTAAGTGACAATTAACAGTAAAAAATGATTAAAATATTCAATTCTCGTCCTATTAAGAAAATATGGTATATTTTTTCTGTTTATAAACAGAATATTGAAAATTTTTATTACAAAACTGATAATTTCATCAAACATCAGTTATGTTTCGTTTTATTTTTGAAATACCTATTTTTGATACGTTTGAAAATCTATAATATTAAAAAAAAAGCATTGTAAATGTGAAATAAAATCGCACCCTCAACTATTTTAGCCAATCCTCTAGAATTACAACTGTCCATTCAATCGGAAAAATTTTAGCAACCCCTTCAACTTATACCTATCCTTTTTTATAGTGCGTTATGTAAGTTTGTACAAAAGAGATGTACAAACCCAAACGGTTCCCTTCTGACTTATTTTGGGTATTGGTTTATTTTTTCTATTTTTGACGAGGGTATTGCATTATGATAGGTATATGAATTGACCATTGGGAACCGGTTTGTGCGACCGGTCAAGGGACTGACCAATAAGGAAGCGTCGTTCAATTTCAAACAAGTTTGGCGCGTGTTCAGTGTTCTTTTGTTCGTTTTTGAATAAAATTATAACGATTTTATATTTTCTGGACGGATGTTATGGACCGCACGCTTATAAGGTCAATTCCAGAGGTCTTGAATTCCCGTGAAAGCGTGTGGTGTGATCTCTGGGATAAAATAAACAGGATGAAGTGACCATAACGCATCAAATAGGAGATAAATAATTGTTAAAATCCCCTAATATTATGTTTTTATTTTGTAGGAAGCTGTTTTTGGACCCTTTAAATCGAGAAGAATCAAGGACATAAATATCAACATATTTGTAAATATTTTTAAACAGGTTTTTCTACGGCGAGTCGTATTAATGGGTATAAATATTTTTTTATTTGCTAAACCACCAATATTGTGGTTTTTATAAAAGCTTTTTATAAGGTTGATAAAGTCATTTATTAGGGGATTATTTGAACATTTTTTCCAGTGCGTCAAACATTTTACAAATAGAAAAGTACTAACTACCACAATTCATATATTTTTAAACTCTAAATACTTAATTATCTAGAAAATTACTTTTGGCTATATTTTATATCTATTTTATAATATATGCCGAAAATAATCTGGTACATATTTCTACAGAGTTTTCATGTGAAACTCAACGTTTGATTCGGTATAAATACTATATAACCGTCTAACAGATAAAAATACATTATTTACTAGAAGGTCCGTTGTGAGTCGTGGAATATTATCTAAAACTTAATATGGTAAGTAAGCATGTGATATATTTTCCCTATCTTTATCCAGATTCAATTTGAGCAAAATCGCAAACCGACTTCGTTGATTATAGCGATCGTCTCCCACCCACGTTGACAAATTACCCCTTTATTGCGACGTCACTGGAAAGGGCAAGCCAATGTAAATGCAGTGAATGCATCACGCGCAAGTAAACAAAGTGCTGTTAATAAATGGGACTGTCCAAGACAGAAGCCTGCAGGGGCGGCTCGTGGCGGAGGGGGCACAGTCACCTCCGGGTCTAATCTACCCCACTTCCTTTGTCAATGGGTGCCTTAAATCAAAGCGAAATAACGGATTCGTAAAAAAAACACTTCAATTGATTAAAGTGACGTGCGAATATATTTTTTAATTTTCAGATAGAGTTTTATATCTTAAAAATATCATTAAATTAGTCACTATTGCGTTTGTCCCCTCCAAAATCTGACATACGTGTTCTTTAGATAGTTGTGGCTTGATTTTTTACCTGTTTGGATTAATGTTTTTAAATAAAAATATTAAAAATTAATGATCATATATTAAACACTCATTGCTTTGTCACTATTCAGTTGGTGTTGAAGATGCTCTACAGAGAATGGTATACGAGTGAAATATGTAATTTTTGTATTAAACATACTAATAAAATAAAGAGGTAAATATTAACACGGTAAAAAAAATAGCAATGTATTTTAGTTCTACAAAATTATTTTTTAAATATAGTTTATAGCTATTTCGGCTCACGCCATCGTAAGAACTATGCTTATCTATATATAGCTGCGTAAAAAAGGTACACAATACATCTTCTCTCCTGTTTTAACGACCTAGCTTGTTTCCTGCTCGCAATAAAACTAAAAATTGTAAGTGAAACTCAAAAGGCGACTATATCAATAAGTTTTCATATGGGACGGAAATGGTCTATTAAAGAAACAAAGAAGTACCCCGCAGAGGGTTAAGTAATGGTGATTGACATATATTAGTTTGTTCTTTAAGAATCCTTTGTGATAGTTTTTTTCACCGTGATATAATTGAGTTCTACCAAGAGAATTGAATATTATTTCGAATTTGATTACAATCATAGTTGAACATTCGCTCATAAATAGTTATTTTATATTCATCTGACCAAACATCCATTTTTTATTGATATACGTTTATAGAATATTTTACATGACTGCCATTTTGTTCAAAAACATAATTGTTACTAGATTTCTCATCTTAGAAAGTACATTGCTTATGTTTTTCCCTTGTTGTTAATGTGTATTAATATTAGGGTGCACCAACTGCAAGACGAATTGAACCCACCATCTGTCTAATTTGAGCTTTGAAAAATCGCTTTCATCAAATGAACAACTGTTATTGGTCGTCAATCAATTAATTTGAGAGGGTTCGTTTCGATTGGTTCACATCGTTTTTAAATAAACAACAAAACATGGATACTTGCTAAAAATTTGAATTTTAAATTTGTCACATTTATAAAATAGTCAATTCTTATTTAGTTACGAAAGCTTTTTCTAAAAAGCATCCACAACGTTTTTCATATTAATAATACTCTCTACTAATATGGAACAAATGGACATTATGAGACATTATCTCAACAAAAGTTTATTATATAATATAATAATTTAAAAACTATTTGCTACTAATATGCACAATTTCTCTTTTTTTAAGAGTATTGATTGATGAATTGGACATGTCGTTGGATAATCTTTGCCACTACGCCTTGTTTTTTATTTTTATTTTTAAGTATTTTGAGTGTGAATGTTTTAAAGCAAAAATCTTCTGCGAATTTGAATTTGATTCCGTAAGCACTGAAGCCAATCATTTCAACCCTTGATCAAAATCCCAGTGTATGAATTGGTATATCTCATTTAATATTTGTTTAACATATTGTATAATGAATTGTCAAAATTTTACGTTCAGGCCCAAATTCTCGTTTGTAAATTCTCATAAATTAATTTTTCAATCCATTCATAAATCTGTGATCAAATTAACGTAAATACGATATTTTCACTTCCTCCTACGCATCCAATTCTTAGACAAGATTCTCTTTCACATTAACGCTGTCTGATAAAAATCATTAAGTAACTAAATAACCAGTTGTATCGTAAAACAAATTCTTTAAAGATTGCTCGTTATGAATCTCTTTCCTTTTCTATTGAAATTAGCCTGGTATATTTTTTTTGTTATTATTTATTAATGATATATAAAAAATTATATATTACAACAGTATTATTGAGTTACACCCAACACTCGTTTTACACGGTGGATACGTTCCAACAAAAGAAAAAAGTAATAGTTTATATAGAAAATCGAATGTTGGTTCCCAAAATTTTAAAGACTTAATGCATCTTTATATTCGTTAACAGGATCTTCATCGTCGCCGAAATTTGACAATTCCATCATTTCATCGTTATCCAAAGGGCTTTCGGCTAATACTTCTTCAAGAACCGCATTTTGCATATTGTCAAACACTTCGTTATCAATAGCATGTGATAAAGTTAAAATCTCAGAAAATTCTACTGATCTTTGATGTATACTACTTCCACTTCCAACGCATTCTGGCCAAATTGTCTTCCAACACGCATTTAATGTAGAAAATGAAAGATATTATATTTTTCACGTCAAATTTACGATTTATATTCACTTTGATTTTCTACGACGTTCTTCAAATCACGATATTTATTATTTAGCTCGAACAAACCGTATTAGATCAAATAAATCGTGTATTTTTTTTACCGTGTAAAAAACGTATAAAACGAGATTTCGGTGTATATTCTGTGTTGGAAGAGTATATTTCATTTCCAAAACTTTGGAGTTAAAACATGCCAGTATATTAGCAGAAATCTTCAATCCGGCTTTCTTCTCACAGTTCTTTTAGGTGAATAAACAGTGACCTCTCAAATATTTAGGTAGGTGAGATTTTGGGGGTAGAACACTAGGCATTGCAGTAAATACCATGAAATACGTGGCGATTCGACAAATAGATGGATGAGAGAGGTCGCTATTACGTGAAGCAGAAGTTTCCAAATTATCTACTTATTTTATAATAAACCAGTGACAGATAAAATTTTCATAGAATTTTTTGCAAGTTCTTAAAAAATATTTATTTGTTACAGCGAACATAAAAAATGGTTTATCAATTCAAACAGCGAAAATGTAATTTACATGTTGAAAGAAAGTTTTTGATACTCACATAATGTGATTAAATATAATGAGAATCGGTTTAAATGTTATTTCGTTGAAACGTTATTAAAAAATTCTTGGAAAACAATATTTCTGTGACATATATTTTTGTATAATATTAAATTTTCATTTTTGTACCTATATAAACATAATTACAATTGTTGCATCCAATTTTCCAAAATTTATCAGTACAGCTATACTCTCTGCTTATTTTTAAGTATTTAATTTGTAGATATCTTAAGGACTATTGATTATTAAAACTGAATGTTTTGTCACTTTCAAAAATGACTCATTAACAATATCATTAATTAAAATTACCACGGGCAATTTTGTTAATTATAATTAGGTTAAATTTATTTCAGTTGTAGTTTACTGCTTGCCTTGGGCTAAGTGTTTTCCTATAATTAATAACTTTAGTATGTATACGATGCTAACTGTTTATTTTACGTCAGCTCTGTTGCGTCCGTGTGATGGAATGCCGGAAGATGCCGTAGGGCGAAACCCGAGTCGTTAATGACAAAACATGTGGAATTGTACAAAGTTGTAACAATTCAAATTTGATATTGAAATTCCATCAAGTACCTTCAGTCGATATCGTAAATTATTTATTTTTAGTTCATTACTGAAAAACACCAACTGAAAATGTATGAATTAATTATGAATAGTATGTACATTCGAAAGCAAATGAGTCTACACCCAGTCCTTTTTTTACGCAATACATTGGTTCCAGAAAAAGGCGCGTAAAAAAATGATTTCACGCAATTGCATTATATTTCTTTACACACCCTAAAATATAAATTCGCATAATATCCCATACACTTGTTATCATTTGCCAATTGTGTGTGTATTTAAAAAGAATGCTTTACAATATTAAGTTTTAAAATATTTAACATATTTTTTTTATTTAAAAAAATAATGAAACGTATATATAAAATTCTTCTTTAAAACACATTTGGGGAAAAAATTTCGTAAAAACGAGTGAAGCGCGTAAAAAAATGTAGCGGTTCCGTCCAAACAAATCGCGTATAATCGAATTCGCGTAAAAAAAAATCGCGTAAATAAAGGACTGAGTGTATATATATTTAACTCTTTTGAATATAACTATTATATTGTATAATAATTTTAAATAACTGTTGAATGAAAATGAAGAAAGGATTCTTTTATTGACAACACACTACTCTCGTAACAAGTACTAAATGATGATTTAAAAATCCATAGGTTGATTATAGTATTATGATTAGCAACGCAAAATGATAGACATTGGAAACCCATGCCTCAGTTGCGTAGCAGTGTGGGAGAGTATGACATTATACCATCCCGAGGTAAGAAAAACAAACTCGTTTATTCAAGCTGTAGGCTCTCTCTGGGAATCTGTCCTTCAAAACAGTGGGTAGGTAATTTGATTCTTGGCCGTAATATCCACTTCTTCTGAAAGATTATATATTTTATTTTATTTCTATCTTGTAACGATTTACGTAGAAAATCATCCTCAACGGTGTATATGCATTATAATTATTCAATAAAATTTTTTCGTAAATAATTTGATGTTATACCTTATTCTATTTGTGCTCAATTTTAAAAACTTTCAAAGGGTACGAAAACTTAAGTGTGATAAAAAAAAGACATTCGTCAAAATTAAACAATATAAATTATGTTATGCTCACCGAACTTGCTTTATTTAATAGCAAGAAGAATAAAGATATCCTATGTGGTATTTGAAATGAACACTACAAAAAGATTATAAACTTTTTGATAAAAAAACATTGAAAGAAAGCAATTTGAAAGTCAAGTTCAAAAATATTGCATTGATATTGAGAAATATGAAATATGTCCATAATTTATTGATTGAATTGGCATTCACTTGGTAAAGTTCCATTATAACAAAAAATAGCAATGTGTTTTAGTTCTACAAAATATTTTTTTTTAAATATAGTTGATAGCTATTTTGTCTCACGCCATCGTCAGATCTATGCTTTAACTAACATTTGCTTATCTATATATAGCTGTGTAGAAAAGGGATACAATACATTTTCTCTCCTGTTTTAACGACCTAGCTTGTTTCCTTCTCGCAATAAAACTAACAATTGTAAATGAAGCTAAAAAGGCGGCTATATCAATAAGTTCACATATGACACGGAAGTGGTCCATTACAGAAACAAAGAAACACCCCCAAAGGATTCAATAATGGTGACCGACATATATTAGTTTGTTCGTTAAGAATCCTGTGTGATGGTTGATATCTATTAATTTCCAGCTGTTCCAAAGCCGTCATATTTACTTAAGACGTCGATCCAAATGAGTCTGAATCATCTTTATGTCAATATATCGTTTAGTTATCCGTAATAACTTGAAATAAACATAAAGTTTATAAGAGAAAATTTGTTAGCACAGTGAATATTATTGGCTATATCAAATTAACTTTTTTTCGTGATTTTTACAAAGTTGATATTGTCACTTTTTTAATATAATATATGGAAAGTCATATTTTTGTTGTGTAGGTCTTTTTGTTTCGCTACCATGACTCTTTATGACACAACCCTATATTCACGACAATATGTAGTTGAACGACATAAAAACAAGCACGTATGTAATTATTAGTATCACGTAGTTAGTATCCGGGCGATTTAACGTAGTAGGTAAGAAGTCTTCCGGCCACAAGTGAACGTATATCCTGCGCTTAACTACCTCCCTATCTACCCCTCTAACCAAACGCATCAATCGACACGCGCCACTCACCCAAATCCGCCCCTGACTTTTCCTCCTGTACTCAAGTCCAGATCAAAGAGAAAAAATGTAAAATTGATCAAATTTTTTAAAATGGTAGAAAATGAAAAACCCTTGCTTGTCATCATAAATCAATGATAAAAAAATTAACAAGTACTTGTATTTATAAATCAGCTTTGTCCGAGAAAAAAGGCGCTACCATCATCAGTTCGGCGTTATCATGCGCTTACTTTGATGTAAGCTTATGTAAAAAATCAAAAATATTTCATCAAACCGTACTTTATGTTACACCTGAAAAACATATTCCATAAATTAATGAAAAAAAATGCGTCGAAAACATTGCAAACACTTTCAAATAACACCTACACAATTAAGTCCAATTGGTTGACAAATTGAATTCTGACCAGTAAATCAAAAAATGGCCAATCTAAATCAATGTGAAAATTTTACTTCAATGTTGTACTTTATTTGAAAGTAGTCCATATAATTAACAGGCAGATTTATAAATTCATTCTTTTCCACGTACTCGAATACAAATCCTACCTACACATCATAAAACAAAGATTACTTGTTTAATTAGCAGTACTATAAATAATAAATTATTTACTTTCCTAACAACCTGCTCTCAATCAATCTTTTGGATAGATACTCTTTTGGAAGCCCAAATATGTCAGTATCCAAAAGTCATGTATGTTTTACAGTGATGAAAGTAAAAGCACTCGCTTTCTTAAATTTTAGTCTTGTAATTTATAATATCGACTGAAGGTCCCTGATGGAATTTGAATTGTTACAACATTGTACGATTCCATATTTTTTGTCACTAACGACTCGGGTTGCGCCTTTCGACATCTTCAGGCATTCTATCACAAGGATGCAACAGAACGGATAGTTTGACAGTGACTGACTGAGTCAGTTCTGTTCTCAAAGTTGTAACAATTCAAATTAGTTTTATAAAGTGTCGCATAAAAGTTACCATGATTTTATAACAAAGAATTAAATACCAGTAACTTGGTCTTGATACATGATTTTCAAGGTTTTTAACAATCTTTTTGTAATAAAAACGTATGTCTGCTTCATAAAACTTAAAGGTATCTGTTTTTAGTCACATTAGGCCATCCAGTTATAGCTTTAAGAAACATCGAGACATCTCGTCAAATTTTAACGATTTCCCGTGACATACTTTCGGGGACCTTTCAAAGGCTTTGCCCGCCATCGAATGATGGTTCCTTTCACCCCGGTCTCCCCACAGCGCAAAGAAACTCTGTGACGAACATACGCGTGGTTCGCCGTGTCAAGCGAACGTCAGGGGAGGCTGAGGCAGGATGGGACACATTTAGCCGCGCAGTCTATTCACTGTCGTTTTATTCTTCCTTTGGTACATTCGATTCAATTGAAGTTCTTGCAAATAATAACACACTTCTCAGTCATTACCATCAGTAATTAATATTCAATAAATGATATTCTGTACACAAATAAAAATAAGTAATCGTTTAACTTAATTTGTATAAAATAAATATCATGTCGATTTTTCAAAACACTTGGTCAATAAAATCAACCATTAAAGTTTTAAAATTTATATTAAATACTCTCGTACATACGTTCCTAATATTAACACATTTTATTGTATATATCGGTAAATATTTTTATCATAATTTTTTTTTTTATTGTAATTCAAATTATCAACTTTACTTTAAAAAATAATATTGACGTTAAAATAGTAACGTTGGATAGAAAGCACTGGTTGCCTACTAAAAGCTTTCTGTGTATTCTTTTTTTAAATTGAATAAAGTGACTGAAAAGGAATGATCAGGAAAATAAAATAAACGTAAACATTAATTTCGTTTGATATCGATATACAATATATATATGTTACCTTAAAAGATGATTTTTGTTGTACAATGAATAGAAAAATAAATAATTTAATTGGACTAACTATTCTATCTATGTAAGTATCGATTTCTGTCATATTTATCGAATATTGACAAGGTCTATTTTATAACGATACCAACTTCAATATTATCTATTAAATAGATAAAATATTATCTTCCATTTTATAAGCAAATGTTATTTGTATATTTCCGACTATTTTTTATAATAAAAGACATCCATATAGCACTCTACAAAGACGTACCTACCCGCTTCAGATTCAAAATTTACTTCCAAAATCGCATAAAATTATTTGTTATTTTAGATTCTTTTAAGATCATTTTTTCATATAAAACCACATTTTAAATATATTAAATCGTATGATTGACCACTCCAGCGCAAAATGAGTTATATGTTACCTGTTAAATTATTCAAAAATTAATGGTTACATCCTTGCGCTTTCCGAACTCAATGAACAAAAAAAGAGTCGCGAATCCATCCGCGCACGGCTCCAAAGCTCGGTCTGGGGAGGGTCGGTTAAAAGAGGGGACGGGGGTAGCTCTAAATAAATAACAGCTAATGGGGAACATTCATCAGATCTGTGTGAGGGTAGGTGTACACACACACGCCCAACGCCCCACGCCCCTGGCTCTCACTCACACACATGTGTTTGCACGTTTCAGAGACGAGACTGTGACGTCATCGTGAGGTGCCGGGCGACCGCGTGCTTAGTTTTCAAACTTTTGAAATAAAGCCTTCTATAATGACCTAATTTAATTTATACAATTAAAAAAAATATTATGTGGGCTAATTATTATTACAATGATATATGAGGAAACAATTTTATCTGTAACAGTGAACAAAAAATCTGTAAATACATAAGAATCAATTGTAATAAAACAATTGCAAAAATAGCCAAGTTTAATTCGATTATATCAATCGAAAGTGCCAACCTGCCGAGAGAAATGGTCATGTTTTCCTATTATTGAATTCAAAATGAAAAAAGGAATATTATTGTTTTTTTTTAAACTGATGATACACAAATAATTTGCCATGAATTATCGAAAATAAACGAAAAAATTTTATTTGCACAACAAAATCAAAATATAATTTCAATTCTAGTTCTCTTTTAGATATTCTACTGGGATCGCAAGATTCGTTAAAAAGTGTGACATTTGATTTATCTCTTTGCTAAGGAATTTCAGACCACAAAAAACAAACTGTACCATATATAACAGGTTTGATTAAGTCCAAAATTTAATAATTTACTTAATTAACAAGTTTCATACGTTTATATTTCTAATTAAATTTGAACCATTGCTTTACTAAATTGTGATCATATAACTAACATAAACTACGTCAATCAGATAAAATAAGAAAAAAATTTAGTAGTCTATTTATAAATAACGGTCCAAAAAGTTTTAGAACCGTATTCGTAGACGTCCTACCGCCCCCGTAACGGGAGGATAATTCATTTGTGGGGAAGATATTAAGATTCATTTTTTCTTCTTACCTCTTTTTGTCGGTGTAAGACAGTTTATTACTTGGTCATTTAACTATTAATTGCTTTATGAAAAAGTATGTAATTTTCTTTGCAACTATTATTGCAAGAGATAGAATTTTTTACGATGGTAATATTATATAATACTATTGTGGTTTTTTTTACTATACCTGCCCTCAATATGAAGCATGTGGATTCGGAGAAGAATTATATTAACACAAGAATTTATAGAAAAGGTTTATGATTATGAAAGAACAACTATGATATATATAATAGATATCCGATCTCACCACCGTTACTCGCTACTCTTACAATAACAGCTGAGGTTTTTTTGAGGCATTTGCAATAGATTTTTCACCCAGTCTCAACTATTCTAAACGATCTTTGATAAGTTTTTGGTTTTTTCAAATAAGTTTTTATGATTTTAACATCCTTAAAAGTATTAACATACTCTTTGGATTTGAGATAATTATTAAAAAATAAAAAATATTAACCAAATATCATTATATGATAATAATCGCAGGTTTATAGCCTCAGTAATATTCACTGTATAATTTCACAGTCACAGTTTAAAAAGACATACGTGTCTTCGACTAGGTACATGGAAGAAATACTAAAATCTCACGTCGCGACCCGTTCTCTCGCGTAAAATCCATCAGTGTTGAGCGGCGAAAAAATGCAAAAAATACGCGTCGCGCTGAAATATAAGTTGGGGGAAGTCCCGTCCATTTGTTTGGTCGGTTCCGTTTCATGTCGACGCAGTTCGGATTGCATCCTAAGTGGACCGCGTTCCATCATTTGTCTACGTCATCGCCAAGACGGGCACCGCGTCGTAGCAAAGTGCTCTACAACGCGGGCTCGTAGCACCATAGACGCGTAGAGGCATTGATGAAATAGTACAGGCTAGACAGTGAGACTAATATTTATTTTAGAACTCATATATAGAGTTTGTATTGTTTTGAAACTGCTTAAATAGTATTTTGCCTTTATTATATTTTTATTAACACTGTTTTAACTACACTCTTACATCTAAACATGGGATCAAGAAGACGTTTTTCATTGTGATGCATTTTTAACATTTTTTAAGTATTCAAATATAAAACTTTGCTTGTCACTTTAATACAATAACACTCAACGAAAAAATAATGTGATAACATACAAATAATATACTTGAATCATTTATAAATGGTCAATAATAAAACAGATCCTGATTTTTATATAACTACGGTATTACGTAAAAACAATAGCTTCCAATTAAAGAAATTTATATGTTAATCGGTATTCCTGCGTAAAAATCAGGGCTATTTTTTTTCATTGATTATTATGACGCACAAAAGTCAAAAATTTTAACCCCATAGGTAAATATAATCTTACTATCGAAATATGCAAAGTTTTATTCAATAAAAATTACCCTATTTATTTAAAGGTAATAAATCAATCAAACTAAATATCAACATGTTTATGTTGTAGAAATAGAAATCGGGGCTTTAATCAAATATTTTTGCCGAATTTGTAAGTGTGATAATTATTGATTAAAAACGTATAAACTGAAGAATTACATCATATCGTAAGACATACATACAAAGATTATATAATGCAAGATAAAAAATATATTTTTCCATTATTCACAAAATATCTGTCAGACCTATTTCATGTATACGAAAATTTCTAAAAAAAAAAGATAATTATTATAGTGTTCCTTTCTGAGAGAACTACACATTTCGAACCATTGACTCGTATCGCTTACGTTTTCAAGGGTCACCTAATAACAACACAAGCGACCATACTTCAAACGCAGACAGCGCGAAAAAACTTAAAATGGATGACATGGCGCGATTTCGATGCCATACGTGACAAAAAAGGGAACTACAAATTCTTCTTTTCAGTGACACTTTCCTCTCGTAAGCCAAATATGCTAAACAAAGAATTCTCCGTTATGTATCGATATACACGTCAGTATAGCAACTGAACGTCTACATGATTTCCGAATAGATTTTAAGAGTAATATATAATATGTATACATTATTATATTCTCATATACTTCCACTTCTAATGTGTTAACTGTCACTTCTTGATGGAATTGCATGATATTTTAAATGATAATAACACATTTTTTTAGTATTTATTTCCACAACATATTTTTTGATCAGAACTGGTTTCGCTCATCGCCAGCATTATCAACCGACTTGATAAGGTTTATGATGAGCCAAACCGGTCCTGATTAAAAATACATTGTGGAAATAAGTACTAAAAATGTGTTCAAATATACTTCACAAAAAAATTATCTGTAATGGAAAAATTTTAATCGATAAATAGATTTGTTAATAAATCATTAATTTAAATGATTAGTTCAATCATATCCATCTATTTCCTATTCGATGTAAATAATTAATTAAAGGGCACTATTTTACGGAATTTTGAAGGAAAAATTTGAGAGATTAGTTTTTAATAATCACACGTAAGAGACGTTTTATTGGATGTCCATTTACTATATACTGTTTAAAAATAATTTCTTTTATTTGGATTTAATATGAGAGTATTTCTCTGTATTTAATAACTTTTGTATATAGACGATACTAACTGTTTATTTTACTTCAGTTCTGTTGCATCCGTGTTATATAATGCTTGAAGATGCCGTAAGGCGAAACCCGGGTCGTTATTTACAAAACATGTGGAATCGTTCAAAGTTATAAAAATTCAAAATTTAATATGATAGTCTTAATAGATAAATCTTTTTTTTATATAATATGTTGTCATTTTTTCAATTATTATTCAACGGGCTTCTTTTATAAGAATAACTCGCCAATCTAAAATTCAATGACTCAATATTGACACAATGGCAACAGTTATATCAAAACTATTTATTTATACAAAAAATTTTAAATAACTATCAGCCACATTTTATATTTTGATAGTAAACCAATTCGAAAAGTATGTTTAAGAATAAAATATGTACACCTTTTGAGCGGGTGGTCATCAATCTAATGTGCGCGGGAAATCGTCGAATCTCTGACAGCTGACAGTTGGACCTGTCGACGGTGGCGCCGCCATTTCCGAACCGGATATCTACACTAATGTCCGGAAACTAACAAAAGGATTTCCATACGATTATATTTATGTGGACGAAAACAGTGTATGATTTATATGGTCGAAATTCTTGATTTTATCGAATGTCCAAACAGAAATATATTTCACGAGGAAAGACGTTTGATGTATTATTTTACTTGTATATTTTAAATTGCTATACTTCACCCCTGAACCTCGCACAAGATATTAAAGATACTACACTCACTATTTAAAAAAAAATCTATAGTAGTGCTAATGTACTTCATTTATTCATTCGGTCATTAAAGTGAATACTTATATGAGACATATTTTTTTGTGATGTAATCACACGACTTTTCAAAGCTATTCCACTTAAGCTACAAACAAAACTACGGTCGGACAAGCTCACAAAGAAAGATGCGAGAAAACTTTTCTGAGAGCTATTTCGACAGACAAATC
Source organism: Himalopsyche japonica (assembly GCA_028555115.1). Lineage (NCBI taxonomy): Eukaryota > Metazoa > Arthropoda > Insecta > Trichoptera > Rhyacophilidae > Himalopsyche > Himalopsyche japonica. The sequence goes on along the minus strand of JAHFWJ010000224.1, from coordinate 2,359,570 downwards.
CAGTGACTGAGTGAATCCTATATCTGGTTATTAACAAAATTAAAATGTCTAACAATTAACAAAACACTATTTCCAACACAAACGCATTTGCACACTTATTTTATTTTGATTATTTTACGACCTGTGTGATACATAAAGTTTCTCCATCTAGACTATTTTTAAATTTCTCATATTAGGTTTATTTTCAACATTTCATATTTTCATAAGCGAGCAGATGAACGATTTACATACAAACGGTTGTTTTTACGTAATGTTTAATTATATTTGAAAATACAGCTAAATATTTTCAATACAATAAAAATGATAATTATTTTCAAATCATGTAGAATAATCTCAATGACTTTGTTAATGTGAGATCAACTCTAAGAGAAAACTCACCACATACACTCAAAGATGTAAAAATTAAGAAAATCATAAACTAAACTTAGCTTGAAAATCATGGAACAATGTTTTTACTTTAATTATACTCCTATTAAAACATAATAATTGAATAAATTCAAATAATATTAAATGTATGATCATTAAATATTATAATCGATTACCAAAATTACAATCTGGCTAATTCTACTTCCGTAAAGTTTTCATGTTTTTTTTTACTAATATTGGGTCGATGTATAATTGTTGTGAAGAAGAAAAAGGTCGACTGGTTTTTTTTTCATCTTTTTTTAATCTGAATTGTTCGATTTAATTTTCTTAAGCCATTTTATTCAAATTTACTTTTACTGATTTTTATGAGATCGCGAAATGACTCAAATTGGTAGAGCATAATATTTTGAATATGAATAAGGTATTCTATACACATCTTCATTTATTAAAAATGTATTAGAGTGTTATACGGATTATATTTAAGCGCCTATTTTAAAAGAAAACAATATACGAAAGGAAGCTACAATAAGTATATAACAACCCATTATTTTCAAAATAGTTTTTTTTACGTTCTTAAAATATTCATACGGCAAAAAAGGTTAAACGATTTGTGGTCTACTTACTCGTAATTATTTGAACACTATTTTCAAATGGACTGTTAACATTGTTATCTCTGTCTTTATTCAATGCACAGTTTTGTATTCAAAAATAAATATTATACACATCTTATATAAAGCTTTTATGCATTTTTTGTACGTCACTGATTTTTACCTGGACAGGGTAAATAAAAGTAGATAAAGGCAAGGGGATATAAGAGCGGTAAGAAAATTGCAAACGCACTTAGGTATATATCTTTTCGTTGGACCCGCAAACCACGATAAGGAAAACGCATGCGTCACGGTAACCGGACATAACGTTCCCGGATAATTCTTAGCCCGGAAACTCATCTCTTTTTAAACAAAGTTCTCCAAATACATAACTCAAAGCCCTTACTAAACGCATTTTATATTAAAAAAAGCCCAATGTTTTCTTTGATCCTTTTCACTTTTGCGTAATTTATAATAAAGTATTGATTTTTTTGAATCTTTTTAAAAAGAAACGTAATATATATCCGGGTGAGTGAAAACGAGTTTTATTGTCTTATTTTTTTGTTTTTTTTTTATCGAGAAAGTATTCGATTTACATGTGTAGCATCAGTGACCATGACTAAATATAACATCATGTAAACTGTTTGGTAAATTAAAACATTGTGTACAGCTAATTTGAATTGTTACAACTTTGTACGATTCCACATGTTTTGTCACTAACGACCCGGGTTTTGCCTTTCGGCATCTTCAGGAATTCTATCACACGGATGCAAAAGAACTGACGTAAAATAAACAGTTAACATCGTATATATATTACAGTTATTAATTACAGGAAAACACTTGCCCCAAGGCAAGCAATAAATTACAGTCAAAACAAATTTGATAATATCAATCTAATAATAAGTAACATAATTGCCTGTGATAATTTTCATTAACGATCATGCTAATGAGTCATTCTTTAAAGGGGTTTGTGTACAGCTAAATTCATTGACATCTTGAAATTTTGATGGGATCACTATTAGAAAATAATTCCGTTGTTGAAAAAAAGAAAGCATACTTTTAATTGCAATTAAATTGATTTTTTTAATAGCTCACTTCTCATAAGTCAAAACTTAATAGTAAAAGCGCTTGTATGTGTTTCTACCTACAAAAAGATATTTCTTTTTTTAAGGGGAGGGTGGTAGACTTAAAAGTGTAATATTGATCAGTGTCCAGTGGTCACGTGTACCAGAGGGTAGAAAGTGGAGGCTTTGGGGGCTAAGCTTCAGCGGTGGACATTTCATAAAAGATTAATTTAAACAGAAGCAAACAATTAAGTAAAATTTCGTATATGGAATGGTTGAGACTTTAATATTATTTTGAAATTCAGTTTTTTATTTCTGATACAAGGTTTTTTTCAACTAAAGTAAATTGCCTTTATTGACTACCTAACACAATTAAAATCATGTTATAATTAAAAACAAAAATGATTTTGTTTATTGATAGTTTAACGTGTACCGGTTGTTACTTTCATAAAATAGAAGTATTAGTATTTCACTAACCAACTTTTTTTAAAGCCATATGTATGAAATAATTACAGTGAACCCCCCAATAATGAGCTCCCCGCTAATGAACCCCCCAATAACATTTGCGGCAGGTTTTCCAATAATGAGTTAAATCCCCTGAATAATGAAAAAACATGTGATGACGTCATCGATTATCGCCGAGTTCAAACAATTTTCGCTAGCTTAAACGTAATATGTATTTGAAATAGAATAATAATACATTATAGCGAATTATTATATGTATCTAAACTCACATGTCTTGATAATGTGCATGACTTAAATAATTTTGAATACGTACATGCTTAAGAAATATACATCTTTATGATCAATTAATTAATTAAAAATTAATATGCAATTCCGCATTTCAAATAAAAAATTCAATTGAAAATTGTAACCCCCCAATAATGACCCCCCCAGTAATTATCCCCCTATCTCTTCATCATTAGGGGGTTTACTGTATAACAATCACTTCCTGACAACAGATCCTGTTAAATTATTTTGAATGATATTAACGAATGGAATATCTAAGTTCTTTACAAATATAATTAAATCATTTATAAAAATATTTAGTTTTAATGAGTGGAATATGTTTAAATTCTTAAGTCACTCCACTAGTTTTCTATGGTAAACTTTTTATGGTACTTCTTACTCGACCAAATAAATTAGACTATAATTTTATTATTTTCAATTTTGCATTTCACAATTTCGTCAATATACTAAATAAACTCAGTAGACATGTGAATGCTTAAAATATACTTTTACAATGTTGAGGCCAATATTTTAATATACATTAAAGTTGTAAAAGGAAACTTTTATATTTGCAAATATAAATTTGTAATAATTTTATTGTCATCAATCAAAAATAAGATCGTATAAACGAGTAGCCAATTCTATTCAGCTTTCGTCTTACATTCATGTTGAGTCTACTTCTAGAATGGAAATATTTATAAATTAATTTACCAATTTCCAAAAAAATATTCAAATTTTATTTTTTTATCTAAACTACTTATTGGTATCCGATTACATCCTAAAATGCATCAAGTTGCGATAAGTACGGTTAAAAAATAGTTTTATATCTACTTATTTCCAAAACATATTTTCGATAAATTACACTAAGAGCAAAATATCTGTATTTTGCCGTATTTATTCAAGCATTAAGAATATTGACATTCATTCGTTTGGTAATCTAATACAGTTTGGAAATTGGAAATATTGAGATAGGGGTGGCGAAGAAAGAGATAGTAACTTGTGTGAAGCGAAAACACAAAAGCTATCTTTGAGAGAAGATGATTTGGCCAATAACTCAGTAAACTCGGTAGCGTCCGCGACCCTTAGTTATCCACCACCTCCACTCTCCCTCCACCTCTTCACTCAGTCCATTGTCGTCCATTACCCTTGGCCGGAGAGCTACCACCCTTGGAAACTTTTACGCCACCTTTACAGAAGCTTCCCAATCACAAAAAAATTATTCCATGAAATAATGTTACCCATGCAGCCAGAATTAGATTCTTATGATAAATCAATAAAAAATGATTAGCAATTAAATAATTTATATGAATGTCCAGTTCTTATATGAAGCATATGATCTTGTAAAAGTTTTCTGCGAGAGCTACTTGTTTTCCTATTACTCAACTTTTCCTTTTTCTATGAAAGAGAGTAGAAAGGATAGGATTGGACTAAAAATGACTAGATTAATTTAATAAAATCTAACAAATATCTTTAAAAAATTCGCAAATGGAAAAGAACTCATGGAATGAATTATAGTTTTCGAATACAATTTTAATGCGACTGGATATCAATAGTAATGAAATACAGCTTCGTAGAACCAGTGGCGTAGTGGACGCAGAACGGTAGACTGCAGGGTTCGGACCAGTGGGGGTGGCTTTAGGAGGGGCAGAAGGTTGTTCAAATAGGGGGAACGGGAAAAGGAGGCGTTGGAAAACGGGCAAAGTAAGCAAAAGTTGCGCCTCTCGGGGTACAGAAGTACAGAAGAAACTGTGGTGCGCGTTTATGATATTTACTTTTTTACTTATTGAAACCAGTTTCGGATATTTCATTATTATACAAAATAAACTCTTTATTTAAATATAATATGATAACAAATATTTTATTTTGATTTTTTGAGTTGATATACATACAGTTAACACATTAAGCATCATAACTAAGCAGTTTTACGTCTAATTGCCGTAAATAACATTTTTTTTTTATAACATGAGTTTTCCTCCCAAAGATACGAGTTCATCACCAATGTTTAAAATTTTAAATGTAAGAAATGCAACATTTATCTCAACGTGTGTAATCAAACCCGTGTTCTTAAAATAAAAACATAAAACAATTTTAAAGGAACATCAAAACGTGCATTTAAATAGTACTCAATTTTACTCTGTTAGTGGAAAAAGTTACTGTTTATTTGAAATAGTTAAAACAAAATTATAGTTAACATGAAGATGAAACAATTTTGCATTAGTGTACATATTCAAGTGACGTCTGAAGTTCCATCATTATTATTCTAAGCCACCCAAATTATGTCAAGTACATAATGACTTAATATATTAAAAATCTAAAACAAATATTTTTTTTTTAAAGATTTCTTCACTTTGAATTAAATGATTTCAGTTCAATTTTTGTTATGTTTTAACAATGAACATATTTATTTTGACACGGTGAAAAAATAGCAATGTATTTTAGTTCTACAAAATTATTTTTAACAAATATAGTTGATAACTATTTTGGCTCACCATCGTCAGAACTATGCTTAAGCTAACATTTGCTTATCTACATATAGCTGTGCAGAAAAGGCACGCAACACATCCTCTCTCCTGTTCCAACGGCCTAGCTTGTTACTTTAACATAATGACACTAAATTTTCAAAATTTCAAATGAAACAATAGGTGTCTATGACAATAAGATTATATGTGGGACAGAACTGATCCTTCTGGAAGTAAATCAGACCACCCCTTTGTGCAACGGCTGGAGAAGTGGCGATACTATTGTATTATGTTAGTTTGTTCGTTAAGAATCCTTTGTGATAATTGGTGTCTATTGATTTCTAGCTGATCCAAAGCCATCATTCTCCGACCCTTACTACAAATATGCAAACATTTAGGGGCTGAGTTTGAATTTATATTATGTGATTCATTAATAACGTGATTAGCGAATTCCGTCCCACATATAATCTTATTGTCATAGACACCTATTGTTTCATTAAGAATTTTGAAAATTTAGTGTCATTGTGTTAAAGTAACAAGTTAGGCCGTTGGAACAGGAGAGAGGATGTGTTGTGTGCCTTTTCTGCACAGCTATATATAGATAAGCAAATGTTAGTTTAAGCATAGTTCTGACGATGGCGTGAGCCGAAATAGCTATCAACTATATTTGTTAAAATTATTTTGTAGAACTAAAATACATTGCTATTTATTCACCGTGTTATAATGGAGTTCTACCAAGTGAATGCCAATTCAATCAATATATTATATTTTTCTTTTTAGAATAACTGAAATTTTACGTTTAAAAATTCATGATGAATGATTATTATTGTTTTCTTAAATGCCAATAAAAACTTGGTTTCATTTATCACTAGGGTTATCAATTTTTCAATTTTCATGATATGTCGTTGCTAATCAGTTGATAATACTCTAGATAAGTGAAACCGATTCTGACTCTTTTGTTTTAGTTATTTAAATATACTGGTGTACCTAGAAACAACAGTTGACACTTTATAAGTGATATGTGTTTTGTTCTTTTACCGATTATTTATTCGATGAAACCCATTCTGCTTACGATAACATGTTATTATTGTTTATCAATACGAATCTATTCAGTTTTCATATCATCAAATACGGTAGTATAAAAAAACAGTCAACCCTATCCAAGTAAAAGAATCGAAAAGAAGAATAGTTTTTTATTCATAAAGAAGTTTGTACATGGAGAATCTAAAAAGAAAAATAATATATTTTACAACAACTGTAATAATATCTAACAGCAGTAACAAGGGGGTCCGAAGGAATAAGGGAGGTCATATCAAGAAAGGAAGAAGGGTGAGTGCAGAGGTGAGGGAGGGTGGAAACTGGCCACACGGGGCGGTAGGGGGCAATATGAGAGACAGAGAAGTGGTGAGGGGGTGGTTCGAATTGGCCGAGAGAGGGTGTTTGGGACTAAGGGATGAAGTGGGTGAAATGACGGGGGATATTTTGCGAGAGGGCCATCGCTTGCCGGACCTGTACAACGACTTTATTACTGAGCAATTTCATACGCACTACTTTTTTATAAATTAAGTAAAATATCGTTTGTATGAAACTATATATAATATTAGATGATATGATTAAAATTAAGACTGATTTTGTATAAATCTTAGACATTATCAAATAATAACAAATTGTTTAAGTAATTTAAATGTACTATCACTTCTCTTAAATTTTGTATTTACCTTTAAACACTCATCAATTTTAAATTGAAACAATGCTTTCAATTTTAATAAAACAAATTTCAAATAAAAATTGTGAACGAAACATTCTGGCCACATTTAATTCTTACTTCTAGATTGCAAACGCTTTCATGTATAGCATATTCTAACTGATACATAGGTCAACTAAATTGGTGAACATTAGAAAAATTACATCGATTTTGCACTATTAGTTGTTTTTATTTTCTCTATTTTCGTCACCCTTCGTTCCAGAATATAAAATCACCACTTTATATTTTGCACGTATTACACTTTTGGAAATTAATTTCATATATAACATAATATAATTATACACTGTATTTAGCGAGGTGTCCAGCGTTGGGATGAGACTTGACCGAAAGGAATAATTTTCTTTAAATTTGACATCACTAAAAAAGTCCTTTTCCTCCATTTCCAGCGAACCAAGAAACTGTATAACGACTGGCGACTTTTAGATACACAAACTCCTGAGCCGTAGACGCCGTCGGACATACGGACGTCCCTCTCACACCCGCGGCAGCCCCCGTGCCCGAACCCCATTTACTATCTCATTTTTCTTTCATAATGGTTTGGTTAGTTTACGCTCGGTGTCGTATGGCTTTCTTCGTTTCCTTAACTTCTCTTTCGTATGTCTTTTGTGGAAAATGGGATATGTTTTTCCTCCGCGCGCTCCCTTTTCGTACGCTACTGTGTTGGTGAATTCATACACCTTTTATTTTTAGTCCGTTTTGCGAGAATGTATTTACCATTATTTTGTATGCTTTTTTGTGTTATAGGTAGATATTGTTTTATATGCGAACTCAGTTATGCTGTGTTTACGTACATTTATGGAAATTTTATGTTATGTAATATTATATTATCTGTACATATAAGAAACGTTTTTCACCGCACCTTTTCAATAGATGCATGCACGTATACACATATCATCTGAAATAAAGATGTTGTCTTTTTATTTCATCACGAACATTTTTGATAGAGTTTCGGTTAGTTTTCCTACGTCAAAACTTAATTAAATATCTTTCACATAATATCATTAACATTATAAAATGTACAAATGTTGTCATTAAAGTTTAATTCATTTCTTGATGTTTCAATCACTGATTCACAATTTTTGCTATTATGCTATGACAAACGTAATACAACTAAATATTTAACATAAAACATATTCAATTTGTAAATAAAATTATTAATTATTTATTTATTTAATCACATGACTTCACGCATAACTATATTTCTTCAATTTTAACTAAAGAACATTAATTTTAATAATTGCTCCAAAACGACGGATCATGTAAAAAATCGCTATATTTTTAATTATTGATATAAAAACGACAAATCGTTATATAGTGCAATGTTGTTTCTTTCTTTTTTTTAATGAATATAGAAAATTTTGTTAAAAAGTAAACTATCTCAAAATTATTAAGTTTTCACATTTTTCGATAATTTTTTCGTTAGCCTTTAAAATGTACACTTTTTAATGAAATGTTCTATGTGTATATACTTTTTATGCGTATTTTTATGTTAACTTTTACAGGGAAAGTGGTGGATTAACATATTGAAATAGATACACTTTTCCTTCAAAATTTTCATCAGACAAAAGTTCACGGCTTTCACGAACATGTTAGTAAAGTATATAAATGTTACCTGCGAAGAAAAACGTATGCGTATAGCATATTATAAGCGTCGAATTACCATGTCTACCACTAGAGGCTTACGGGGGTCAGAGAGAATTGAGTAACCGGTCGTATACGAGGCTATAAAAAATAATATATTTGAATATTTTGGTAATATTAGAATATCCCTTTTTATCTTCAGCATTTTTTCGCTTTTGCGAAAATTCTCGTGGTGTGTTTTGTTTGTTTTTTGTCATGGTATTTGACTCGTGATAGTTTTTTTTTTTGTATTTTAAACGAGAATATTTTGGTAAGTGAATGGTTTCATTTTTTATACCCAATATTTAATCTGGCAGTCATACCACTTTTATTCGCTTTTGAATGTGAAAATGAAAATACTAAAGAAAAAAAAAACGGAAAAAGATTTAACATTTTTACATTACACGTTTGAACTGCTTGATCTGAAGCAAAGGCTTGAAATCTGTATTAATATATGCTGAACACTATTTTTTAACATTTTCAATTATACGTTGTTAATAAAGGCAAATATTCATTAACATTTTTTCCCAAATAATTTTTTCCGTTAAAATGTTGGTTACATATTTTAAAAATTAAAGAAAATATCAGATAATATTTAGATATTTATGATTGCATGGTCCTTCAAAAATAAATATATTCATGAATTAATTAACAATATTTCTTCAATATCCTTAAAAACCTTATTATAATTTATGATATTGACTGAAGGTGCTTGATGGAATTTCAATAACAAATTTGATTTGTTACAACTTTTTACGATTCCACATGTTTTGTCACTAATGACCTGGGTTTCGCCTTTCGGTATCTTCAGGCATTCTATCACACAGATGCAAAAGAACTGAGGTACAATAAACAGTTAGTATCGTCTATATACCAACGTTTGTAATTACAGGAGAGCAAACACCCCAAGGCAAACAGTAAATTACAGCTTAAAAAAATTTTGTAATATTGATCTAATAATAATTAACACAATTGGCTGTGATAATTTTCATGAATGATCTTGTTAATAAGTCATTCTTGAAATGGTTTTTCAACAAATATAAATCAACTAACATAAAAGTATAAATGTTTTTTTCCCACTTTATTTAGAGAATACCTACTATCAGACATCTAATATTTTAATAACAATTGTAATAAGATTTTTTTCCGTTAAAATATTGCTTATATATTTTCAAAATTAAAAAAAAGATATCATATGTATTTATGCCAGTATGTTAATTAAAAAATAAATATATCCAAAATTTTAGTTCTACAGATTCAATACATTGCTATTTTTTCAGCGTGTTATAATGGATTTCTACCAAGTAAATGCCGATTCAATCAATTCATAAATTTAATAACAATATTTCTTCGATATCTACTTCGAGTTTCAATAACGACCTTAATATATTTTAAAATCAATCAAAACATAAATAATACCATTTTTATATTTTTTCAGAACCATTTCTGTAAGTATTTTTTTGTGTTAAGACTACAAATTTTATAAGGCTCAGCTATATGTGCCCTTAAAGAAATACTTGTCAATAAAAATAATTCACGTCAAGGGTGTTTTATTATAATAGTGACTACATCCGTAATAATAATCATCTATATACCTTAAATGCAAAGGCTGTGATGAAAACCCGAAAAGAATTTTCCACTCCCTTACACAGAAATGAAAGTTTGCATCATACCAAATAATATGTAGATTTATACACCATAAGAAATATTTTTTTACGAGCCCCAGAATGAGGGGGAAAAATATTCAACTATCTTGTTATTATGTGATTCTTAGATACGGGACGACATGATAAGCTCCTATCCCTATATGAATACATCATGTATTGGGCTAATGTTGTTTTTGAAGATATTTTTGATGTGGAAATCGCCGTATTTTCTTCGACCATAAAGCTGCGCATAGGGAGATTATAATACAGAATACGACAAGAGGAAGACGAGAAGCAACGCAAGGAAAACAGTCAATTACCAACGTTTCCATAAATAAAAATACATTTCATATGTTTTTTCTAAGCTGAACTGATAGAATATACATTATTTTTTGTATTTAAATAAATAAACAGTCGACCGGAAAACAATTTTCCATCTCTAAAGAAAATACTTATATTCGTCAAGTAAAATAATACAGTTTTTAACGACATATGAATTACATTAATTTTATTGTATAATTAAATACGAAAATAAATAGTTTATAATAACGTAATCAAATTAAAATAAATACGTTACTTTTTTTCAACAATCAATCATGAATTTAAAAACTATATGGTCTTTCACTTAGACTTGTAATGATTATATGTCAAAAATTGATTCTGATTTAATTTGCTTTATTGAATTTCAATTTAAACTTTTTATGAATCAACATACTTTGTTACCTGTGTTTCGTCTTTCGGAATCTTCAGGCCTTATATCATACGGATGTGTTGAAACCTGAGTCGTTAGCACAAAACATGTAGAGCCGTACAAAATTTCAACAATTTGATAATGAAATTCCATCAAACACTTTCAATTGAAATCTTAAATTAATTAATCGCATATTGTTATAAAAAAATACCGGAGAAATAATATTGATAATAAGATCTACAATACAAAAATATCAGATCTTATTTTTTAAAAGCCTAAATATTTTTTTTTCACAAACAAAAATACATGAAGCGCTTTTTCCATCTTTCTATCAAATATTGTAAAATATTTTTAGGTGCAAAATTCATTTACAAAAATGAATATCATCGTAATATCTTATTTGCTATGACTATATTTTTGAAAGTACTCTTTAATATTTACATCAGTTTTATACAATAACTGATTAAGTTTGAAATGTTTCCATTAAGTAGGGTAAATTAAAATGTCCAAAATTTTTAAAAAAATTCTCTATCATGAGTTCAAACCCTCGTATCTCAAATATATATAAAATAACTTGTTTGAAGTTGTTACTCATTTATCAAAGTATTGTATAAGGGTAATGTGGCCATCTATAAAAGTCTTAGTTCATCTTATTTTTTTTTTTTTAATAACAAATAATCTATTTTACTCGGTAGTTCCTAATATTCCTACGTTATATATTTACATAAAAATACGGCTTTGAAATAAATTATGTATCGGTCATTTGACAATCTTGCACAAGAAACTAATTAACCCTGACTTTAAAATATATTTTTTTTCTGTTAACGTTATTAAATTTTGATTTTGAAACAAAAATAATATTTTTTATTTATCACCACAAAATAATTATAAAAATTTACATATAAATTTTAATGAAACGCCTACCTTATTTTCACATTTATAGCGTAAAAAACAATGTTTTTCTTAATATTTTGACATTATGTGCATTTTCATTGTTAGACATTTAAACATTGATTGTAACGAACTGTCAACCACCAACATCACATTTAAGTTTATTAAATTTTAGAATCCACATTAACATCACTCTTTAATTCATGCACTTAAGAAAATCAGTTTATTTTAAACAATATTTATATGTTAATTAACACATATATGATCATCTCAACAACTTCACATGTTTAACTCTTGGTGTTTTGAGGAAGACTTAATAATAAATAATCAAACGGAACTTGCTTAACCCCATACAACCCCACCAGGTAAAAATATCGAAGATTGTAAAAAATCAACAAAAGGACAAAGGTCCTTTTTAAGGTAAACAACTTCGCTGCAGGTAAAAAGCGAATTCATAAGTATGTTATAATTTAAGGGATGCACACTCGTGTAATCATTTGATATATTTATATACAATAGAACCAGTGTTTATTTAATCTAATATTTACATCATAATTAGTTTATATGCTATATATAAACAAAGAATCCACTTAACATAATTTTTAAGCAGTGATAAATATTTTTATTTTTATACTCAATAAGCTTTTATTTAGCTTTTCTTTTTGGAAAAAAGTCCAAAAATACATGATAATAGATGATATTATGTGCTAGCTTTGCCATTTTCTTGACATTTTTTTAATCTCGTTTACAAATTCCTCTAGTTGTGAGCACTTACTTAAAAGTTCTTAACTCTGACTTGATATGATTCAAAGCTTTGGACAGTTCTCAAATTTTAGAAAATGAGACAGAAAGTTTGTCTTCATTCATTCTTCAAACATTTTCTTCATTATCAAACATTTTATTTTATCATTACTTGCAACATCAAATGAACGCCATTTCTGAAATTTTCAGTATAATATAAATTTAAATGAATTATGAACGCGACCTTTACAACAAAACCTATGTTTAATTTCTGTGTATTTTTTGAAAGTAAGTCAACATTTATATGTCATTGCACATTTAATTAGCATCAAAGTTATTCTCCTAAGCATGTTTAATCAGTCCAATTAATTTAGATATTTATTTATTCTTCTTGAAATTAAATACATAACATGCGTATAATCTTATATATTATTAATTTTTGAACTAAGCATCTCTTCGGTACAGTATAAATTTTCAAGTGTATATAATGAATCTAATTGAAATGATTTAAGTTAAAATTACAGTCATTCACAAGTGACTATCCCTTCTCGTAGATTACGTTAAAATTATACAACGTAGGGCTTAATCTTTTCATTACCTGAGAGCTACAACATTTTATTACAATAAATTTTGCCATTTATGTTGCAAATTATAGCATGTGAGTGTAATATAGAATTATCTATATGTATGAATTTAACAAAAAAAAAATATTATTATATCTTACTTGTGTTATTTGAAGGAATCTAAAAACTACAATACACATTTACATTTTTTTTTCATAAACTCATTGCGTTATAATTATCTCTTAATATTTTTATGACTGAAAGCTTAAAATCTATTGTTAAATGAAATCAATTGAGAGCTTTTTTCTCAGCTTAGTAGAATAGTGCACATATATTAAAGTTATTTATTATAAGGACTCTGTGTAACAATTCAAGCTTAAGATAATTCGTATAGCATTTATTAATCGAATTTCAATATTTTTAAGCATGATCGTAGCGGCTAATTATTATTTTTCTTAAATTTGAAAATAAATTCTATGTGTTTTGAATAACGGTTGAAGTTTGCAATACTTACTTTTGATTAAAAATTATACATTAAGATAAATGCAAGCGTTCCGTTTCAGTTAACAGTCGATAACCCTTCAACCCTTCTTGTTCTGTTACCGGAAGACTACCGTTATCATAAAAATAAAATAATGCTTTTTGAAATAGCATTCACGTACTAGAACATTATGTAAGCCATAACTCCAAAAATTTTTGCGACCATCAAATAAATTTTTCAGTTATTATTGTATTAAATTAGTATAATTTTATTTAGTATAGAGATGTATATTTTGTACGCCCAATAAAATTTTATATTCATGTACCTTATGAAAAGCTGCTTAATTCTTTTTTGTTTTTTCATTATTAATTTCATAATCTATAGGCGTATTTGAGAAATATCTATCAAACGATATTAACCATAACTCAATCTCAGCGCTCTTTACTGGACGTAGATACTGAAGTTATCTAAATAATTTTTGACTAAACATAATTTTGAATTTTTGTCATGACCACGTATAACAACCAAAACAACGCTGTCTTCATCAAATTTCAACATGCTTCACAAAAGGACCGCAACAATATATGTATTTATTTTCTTTGTCACAATTCTTTGAAGAATTGGTTTTTCATATCGTTGAATTGATAGCATTTCATGATAACATTTGTAACAGTGGAATTTCACGGGTAAATACAAAAAGTTGAAAGGTGTTGCACTCTCTGGCGGGTTCCTAATTCTTGCTCAAGTCACATTATATTTTTTTGTGCTGTGTGAAATACGGGAAATAAAGAAATCTTCATTTAAATTTTATAAATTTTTATACGTTTCATTATATTTTACACATTTATGGTTAATGGTATCATCATTCATTTTAAATTGGTCCGCTCTAACAAAATCTATGTGACAAAAAAAAATTACATAATTTATGGAAAAACAACTTATATTAGATAGCGATGTTCCATCAAGATATAAGAGTCACTTTTTAAGCAATTCGTACCTTTTTAATAAATTGCTCGAGACATCTAAGAAATTCGTTCACATTAAAATTATCTGAAAAAATACGTACATTTAACAAAAAATCATGAAGTCTGTATGTTTTTTTAATTAAACGGCTTGATAGTACTAATACCACAATTAATTAATATCTAGTTGTTCAAGATGTTCAACAATTCAGGTAAGTGAGGTTTATTTGATTAATACTTATCAAAAACACAATCACATCCAAAGAGATGCATAATTATGACACTTCACCTTTATGTCAGGTAATAAAATAAGGGCTGAGCTGTCTACAAAGAAACGGAACCTTTTCTTTGACAAAACTCTTTCTTTCATGATATTTTCATTGAAAGCTACCAGTGGAGTATCATCAAGTATTTTTTTTTCTTTTTGTCTTTACCGAACGACACATAACCAAACTATTTGATACAACAATTGAGTAAACTCTATAAGAAAACAAAATGTCTACACAAAAGAGATAACAGTCTTCTTGATAACGATTTTTCTCTGATAGTCAAAAATTTATGATTTCAATTTAAGTAATGTTGTCGAGTTTAGTTTTTCTGACTGTTGTGTGACACCAGTTTTGCTTCTCTGATAAAGTTTTTTAAGTAAATCAGTTTTTTACACCTGCCATAAAACCAGTCGAAAAACAAAAATTCAAAGTAACCACTTAAGCCATTAATAAAATAGCGTTTATATTATTGGTTCGCTTTTTTATATTTTTTTATTTAATATAACATTTTACAATATATATTCTTCTGTTTGTTGATTATATATTAAAAAATATTACACTTCGCCAAAATTTTACGAACGACACTGCTTGCTTAACATTCTCCCCTTTGACAAATATGTGACATATGGAATTATTCTTTACCTATTCAAAGAACTGATTTGTCTTGATTGTTGAATGACTGACACAGGTTAAAACACTCCATAACATTTTCAATTATTCACCCTCGAAACAACTGACGCTGACTTCATTATGAATTGGTCATGAAAAGCTTTTGGTTTAATAGAAATTCTACTCAGAAATGTTTTCATATGTCAATCGGCCAGATGCAACGTTTTCTAATGGTGACATATTTGTTTTTGATATTAAATTATAAGAGGTAGTATGGTTGTCGGTTAACTTTCAAATTAATATAGCTACAATTCGAGACTACGCATTACGCTATTGAAGATTTTACAGGTGAAATATGTAATTAGACAACACTGATGAACATGCTTAATAACACGGTGAAAAAAAATAGCAATGTATTTTAGTTCTACAAAATTATTTTTTGAAATATATTTGATAGCTATTTCGGCTCACCGTCGTCAGAACTATGCTTAAACTAACATTTGCTTATCTATATATAGCCGTGTAGAAAAGGTACACAATACATTTTCTCTCCTTTTTTAACGACCTAGCTTGTTTCCTGCTCGCAATAAAACTAACAATTGTAAATAAAACTAAAAAATGCGGCTATGACAATAAGTTTACATGTCGCACGGAAATGGTCTATTACGGAAGCAAATCAGACCCCTTTCCCCCGTCGAGTGGTTTAATTAATGGGCTACACAATATATTAGTTTGTTCGTTAAGAACCCTTTGTGATAGTTGATGTCTATTTATTTCCAGCTATTCCAAAGCGGTCATCCTACGACCCTTACTGCAAAGATGCAAACATTTAGGCGCCGAGTTTGAATTTATATTATGTGATACCTTTTCACCGTTTTATAATGGAGTTCTACTAAGTGAATGCCAATTCAATCAATAAATATGCTTCATGATACGAAGACTTATGTATATCAATTGTAATATCAACGTTGATTGAGTATATGAGAAACAAAACCAGAGAAGTGATGTTAATTGTTTGGTTTCAGTCTGTCTTTAGCAGTAACTACTGAGACTTATTTCTGCCTATCTGATTTTCTGTCATATAAAATATTTTCCTATTAATTCTATATATAATTCCTCTCTGTTTCTACACAAATATACACTTCTAAGAAATTGTTTTATTGTTTCTTAGTAATTTTACTTCGTGTTTTATTAACATTCCAAGTTGGCATTGTGTAATAAAAAGGCCTTTTTGAAGAGTGCAGCGGGTAGAGTTGAACAAGGTCTCGCTCTGCCGCATTCGCGTGTTGGAATCATCGCGATAACATCGGACTATGAAAAAAACGTTTCACTCAAGTAAGCAATAAGGCACTTGAAACAATTTTACGCGTCGCGGAACAGGAGATATCTATCTGTAAGCGATATCGTCCACCGAAATCATTTCAAGCCCACTTGTTAACGCGTTTTTTCGCCGAGATTTTTGATCATTGGTATGGTCCCGTATATCACAAGTAACGTCACACCTTTTGATTACGAATGAGTACTTAATTCGTCATTTATAATAGTTCAACAATAGAGTAAGAGCGTTAGAATTATCTAGCACTGTATTCAAAATCCAATCGTTTTTTTAATAACTATAAAGTCTTACGAGGATATTTGCTCCCTTTCGGTGTGGGGTGCTGTAATCAACGACTCTTGTTTCCCTTACAAACCTCACGGACTCAAGTCACAGAACAAACACTTTTTTTCATTCTATTATAGTTTTTGTAATTTATGATATCGACTAAAGGTGTTTGATAGAATTTCAATATCAAATTTTAATTGTTGAAACTTTATACGTTCCCTATACTTAGTCGTTGTTGTATATAAACGATGCTAACTTTTTATTGTGTGTCGGTTATGTTGCATCCGTGTGATAAAATTTCTAAGGATTACAAAGTGAAACCCAGGTTTCTGGTAACAAAAAATGTAGAATCGAACAAAGTTTCAACAATTCAAATTTTATATTGTTTTGTGTTTAAAAACATTTTATTCAAACATTTACAATATCGATTAAGGATTCTTAATAAAATTTCTTTATCTAATTTTATTTGTTGAAATTGTCAACACTTCCATATATTTTGTCGCTCTCGACCCGGATTAAGCCTTTCAGCATCGTCAGGCCTTCCATCACGTGAATTATATAGAATTGATAGACAGTAAACAGTTCACCAAAATGCTTGAAAATAAAGAAAAGCAAAATTCAAGTCATAAAAAAAAAAAATATATTGTGGAAATAAGTACTAAAAAAATGTGTTTTTATTATTTAAAATATAATGCCTTTCCATCAAGAAGTGACAGTTAACACCTTAAAAGTGACAAACCAAATATTTTAAAAACTCTTAAATTAAGCTTAATTGTAGATTTATTATGATATATTTACTTATATCGATAATCAGAAATATACATAGACTTAAAAATTAAAGAAATCTTTGATAAAACGATTTCAATATACTTAAATACGGTTTAACCATAGTCGCACAATATTATAATTGGGGTTGCACTTTTGTATGCGTTTTTTTTTCTTTCTACCTGACTACAACAAAGAAGCATTGCACAATTACATTTTGCGGAGGATCTCTCGCCGATAATGCAGATGCTTGCATTATCTATTGAATATGCAAACCGGTATGGGGTTGGGATTTCATCCGCGGAAAGGGTTATTCTCGCGAAGGGGTTTATTTACCTAATTTCGGATTTGAATTATAAAAAGGATCAGGTATAAAGTCCTTCGACATTTTTTAGCATCTGCTAATTTCGCGAATTTCGATCGGGTCGTTTTACTTAATAGCATATTTTATGCGGATATTCAAATGCTGCGCACATGCTGGCAACAACGCCTTTATCATAAATTAGTATTAAATATACTTGCAACGAAGTGAAGTGAGTGATTTCTGAATAAAGATATAATTTAAATTGGGAACATAAAAAAATCAATACTATTTATTTCATTTTTGAAACACCAACAAGCTTCTTAATTAATGAATGAATAATATACAAAAGTAAGCATTGCAATTTAAATACAATGTTTTTCACCAAGACGCGACTTTGAACTTCTTAAAAGTGATTAATGTAAGTCGTTTAATAACCTCATTTATTCTTGCTTGATTAACAGACAATTCAAATTGGTAAATTAATATTTTTTGATTGAATTGGCATTTACTTAGTAGAACTCCATTATAACACGGTGAAAAAATAGCAATGAATTTTATTTCTACAAAAATTTTATAACATATAGTTGATAGCTATTTCGGCTCACGCCATCGTCAGAACTATCAATTCCAGGTCTGACGTGTTAAATTTATATTTTTATCGAATTTTTAAATAAAAACTATTATAATCATCACTAATTTGAATTTTTTTTAAATACTCCAGATTAGTACCTCAGTATATAGATATAGTTGTATGTATTTAAACAAAAGAATGCACAGGAAGGGTTTTGGCAACATCATACCGCCATCATTTGTTTTTTCTTCACACCATCCGATTGTCTTTTGTATGTGCTACTATAACAAATTTAAAATCGACTGACGCTCGCTACATTATGTTTTTTATTAATATATTTCCAATTTTTTGAGTTGTTTATATATGTAAACATAAATATTTTTTCTATATAATTTCTTTATTGAGTATAAATTTTTGTTTTTCAGTTTTGTTTCAATTGCTTAAATTAGACTTCTATTTCAATTCTGTATAATATTTGACAATTTATAATTGAATTCAAATGATTTATATAAAACTTTCAAGGGGATGTTGGTCATGCCATTTTCATCCCTAAATATTTTATTTTACGACGCGTCATTGCCTTCATTCTGTTAGATGAGTATATGGGAAGACTTTTATAAAAATCTTTCAATTTTTTTTTAGTAATTTATCTTCGTTACGCTCAAAATCATCATTTTCTCCCTCTACCGTTATATTGAGAAAAATAGATTCATCGTATGAAATAATATAAAAAAAATATAGAAATAATCGATCACTAAAATACATCGAATCCATGGTGCAGTGGTCAACGTCGATGGTTTCCATTACAGATCTCACAGGCTCAAGTAACATTGCGAACTGATTTGTTTTTATTTAGTCTTATAATATAAAAATTATGAAGTTTTATGATTTCAAAATCCAAGCCGTATCGATATTGTAGACTGTAATAAAATAAATTGTTCTCAAAACTATCTGTTACAAATATGTACTATTCATAACAATTTGAGTATATTCATACTTATAAAAAATGTATAACTTACGAATAAAACAACCGACGAATAGAAAACTACTCATCTTTGATCAAGCGAAGCCCTCAATTCCTTATAAATATTTCTTGCGATAATGGGACCTAATTTTAAATAAATAAATATTTATTTTAAAGTCTTTTGTTCATTATCTTTTATAAAGAGGCATTTGGAGATAATATTATTATTTGTTCATCAAAACACCGTATCCCGCATAAACCATCAATAGTATATTCCATTATTAGCTGAAACATGTGCAGACAATTATATTTGATGTGTAAGAAGCAATCAACAAAATCTTTTTTTTATTTTGAAAAAAATATGAAGCCATTCCACTAAGAAGTGTCAGTAAACGACTCAAATATGAATACCTATATATATTTACTTTATAGTAAGATTTTTCAATTTTCCTTATAAAATGATAACACAATACACATAGAAAGAAGACCTATTGACGAAAAAATGCAATCTCATTTTATCCCCGTGTGTCTAGTATGGGTCTACAATGCGCCTACAATGGTTCTACATGGATGTACAGTCGCCGAGTCCTCTACGAGACACCAGCTTATAAATGCATATTACCGTCGTAGACCGCTCTACACCGGATAACGTAGCGGGGATACATATCAAAGAGTGATAGAAAGCAGTTCGTGGTAACGTGAAATTGGATGTTATATACTACAACTACATATTATTTTATATTTCCAAAATATGCTTACAGCATTTTTGCTTAAAATAACAGTTTTAACATTGAAGGTTATGAAATATACATATGATAGACTGAATTTATTTTTCCTATAGATTTTATGTTACCTAAGACTTTCAAGTAATATCAGTTTCTTTGTTAGAGCATATGGCTACTTCATGATGTTTCCAAGATTTTCTGCCTCTCATCAGTATGTTTTTTAGTCAAAGGTCAACCCAATATTATATTGCTCATTCGAGTGTATATTTTGGATGGTAATCAGTGACATTCAGAAGAATATGTCAATATTAATATGATTACTTACTTACACAAATTTGATTTTATTTAAGTTGTTATTTAATTTAATTTCAGTGGCACGCTTATGTTAAATACTTTTTATTATCTGTTCTGTGGCACATCAATGCACTTTATGACAAATTTATTGTTATTAAAAATATACACAACATTTATGTGATGAAATAATTTTTTTCATCACATATCATTTATAACATTCCGTGCACAGTTTTTAACGAGCGTGTTTTAAAAAGTATTGTATGCTATGTGGCACCACCGTTGAATGCCTATCACTGTGGAGAGCTTATTTCTTTATATAGTATACTCCTTCTATATTACGCTGCGAGCTTTTGCTGTAGCGCGGACTTTAACAACCAACGTAAGAGTGAAAGCACACAAAGAGAATAAGTAGCATCTAACGTATAGCATTATGAAATTGTACTGGAAACGGCTTTGGCAAATTGAAATGAAATTGAAAAGTAAACTTTTGCAAAAGGATTTTCATTGTATACTACAGGGACTTCTTAATCCTAAGCCTGATTCGAAACAGCCGCAACATCTTGACAGCCTTTTAATATTGATGTTTTGTAAACAAACATGTTTGTTTCCTACATAACAAATATATTGAAGTAAATAATTTACTATGTGAAAAAGAGTTTTTTCAATGAATCGATGCTTCTCACAATAAATCAACCCTTGTTAAATGAATTTTTCTGTTCGGTCACCCTTTTTGAATCTATAAAGATTAATCCCAGATGTAAAGAAGCTTATTAATTACAATGGAGTGCTATCTGAACTTTTTTATACAACGAAATTCACAAAGTAGCGCTTTATGGAACTGTAATATCAATTTTTAATCATTGAAACTATGAAATTGAAATTTCCACGTTTTTAACAGTTTAATTGCATCCATGTGATAAAATGCCTGAGAATTTTGAAAAGCGAGACCCGAATTGTAAAGAATAGTGTGTGGAAACGTACAAAAATTCAATAATTCAAAATTTCATAAATGCCGGCTACGTTTATTTAATTTAAATCTATTATTAACAGCAATAAATAAAAAGGGTGATCAGCATACTACTCTTTCGAGCAACCTGTGCTGGAACACTCTATAAATACAATTTAAAAATAACTTAAATCACAAGTAACAAAATATTTCATTTCACAGTCATATATGTAAAAATATGTTTTTTTAGTTTACAAAAAGTTATTGTGACGATTGAAAATTCAGGTAGATAATAGTTTACGTTGACAATTTATTCCGATTAGTGGTCAAGGGTTCAAGTCGCCTTACAGTGACAAACTTATGTACAACAAATTTATTTTTTACGTGATTTTTATCGAATAATGGCTAAAGGAAAATATTTTGCCTGCAGAATAATTATTAAAAAAATAACGCTATCTTTTTCACATGGCTGACTGATAGCCAGCTGTTTTTTTTTTAATTCTATACCGAAAGTAAATATTCTCGAAATAGAAAAGATACCGTGTTAAATAAACTGTTTAAAATGTTGTATTTGCAAAATGAAAACACACCATTTTGTAAAACTTGAACAATAAATACTCTATAATAATTCACTTTATCTCAAAATCCATTTCCAAACAAACTTTGGTAACAATCCAAAAAATATTCCTACGAAAGGGTAAAAATTCAACGAAACAAACAAACAGAGCGGAAAATAATAAATGTCATCGAAATATGACATCATCTGCTGTGACCGTTTCCAAATTTATAGCGTTTTTTTTTCATGGACACATTAATATTTTTAGTATCGGTACAAATAAACGTCAATACATTATAAATAACACCGCTCGTATCACTTTTCTCACCTCTCGGGACCCTATTGACCTTTGCCAAAATATTACAGGATCCATTAGTATTTTCTCACAAACACAATGCACAATATTCACCCCAAAAACATAGATTTTAACCCGAAAATTTGATCGCATTCATCAGGTAAAAAAATGCAGTTTCTGGGTATTTATTGAAAGAGTCAAGTTTACTGCAAATAAAATACTTTTATAGTGTTTTATTTTTACTACTTATCAGTTTAGAGTTTTGATTAGAATTGTATTTATTGTTTAGCGACTTTTATTATTCAATACATATTATAGAATAGCACGTGAATATTAACCATCAAAAAAATTAAACGCATTTTTGATACCTTACAAATGTTTTATATTCTCCTGTTAGTAGTCGAAAATTTCTTTTATATATTTTTAGTTTTTCGAAATCAAATTAAAGGATTTAACTCTGTTTTGAAAAATCCATCAAGCATATCTTAAATTATTTTTTACTGTTTTCTCTTTCTGTTACATTTGTGACGATGTTAAATTTGATACACACATCATGCCATTAAAAACTATAACCAGAATGAAATGCTACCGGACAACAATTTTTCAATATATATATTTAATTTGATGGTACGCAGAATAATATAGAAAATGTGAATGCGTTGTGCTAAATATTTGTGTAAAAATCATTTATTCTCAGCTACTTTCTTTTTCTGTGAAATCGTTTATATACAGTAGAGAAAGAGTATGGAAAAAGGAAAAAAAACAAAGAAGATTATGCGTGCTGTCTGACAGACAAATCAAAACAATTTTTAACGCATAATTACCACATTCAAACTTACATTGAAAATTTTCTTAAAATTTTCACAATATAATACATTGAAATAAAAACTTAAAGATAAGTCAGTTATTTTTGAAGCCAACAACGATTCTTCCGAATAAAAAAGTTTTAATTTCTCATCGTTTAACAATATTTCTTTCGAATTCCAAAAAAAAATCAAATATCATTCAATTCTATTTATGTCGCCAACAAAGCTCCTATCTGTCAGAGCGCAACATTTTTTTTGAAGTGCTGTATTGACTTCTCAACCCTAAACTGCATTTTTTTCGTGTGATTTTAGCGCGAGGGATACTATCACACAATAAGATGAGCTGTTTGATTTGAACAATTTTATAAATGCAACAAGCACTATTACTGTCCTGCTTTTTTATGGCTAACAAATATTTAACTGTAAATAAATTTTTAATAAAAAATATTCTGTTTTTTTTTATATTTCTAGCTTTACAATTTTTTTTAAATATAAACTATTTTGACACACCATCGTCAAAATTGATAAAACTTTTATTTTTATTGTATAGCTCTGATGATTGGTTAATTATTTGTTATGTTATTTTTATCAAGCTTACAAATTAATTTTAAATTCATTCGACATCAATCGCTAATTGTTATACATTAATTTGAACTCACACATATTTGCCTGTCTGCCTTTCTGAGATAATTTAATTTTTCTCAAAACCTCATCTTTCATCGTTTCTCTCATTCATTACTAGCTCGATTGAACTGTATATTGATTTTACAAGAAAATTATATTAACAGGGTTTGTGTATGTTTTTTCTTCTAAAACGTGCATTTAGAATTTTGCCCGTGAGCAATTAATTACACAGATGATTTACTATACGTGAAATTTCTTACAAGGAAAATATACCGTTTAAAACGCTTCAAGTTTTTTGTAAGGCAAATTGATCAAAAGCACTTATTTAAATATACCTAAAGCTTAAACCCAATCAGATTTTTACTTACCAAGAAACAATTTATTGAGTTAGCAATTTTTATTTTCGTCTTTCCACATGAAAAATATATGCTTTGAGTAGCTAAAAACTTTCTACATATAAATATATTTCCATTGTTATTTTTGATGAAAGTAGCATAAATTTTACAATTAATATTTATATAATATTCTAATGATAGTGAAATTGGCGTATGGTATAGAAGATTTACTGAAAAAAAAACTCATAAATAAATATCAGCATTTGTCGAATAAAAAAAGAGAATCGTGGTACTCAATCACATACGCAAGAATGATTTCCGGTTCGCAGTCGCCCTGGCAGAATAAAAAGGAAGCAATCCTTATCAGCAGTATGCGACGCCTTTCTGAATACGATAAGGCATGCCCATCGACGGCCGACAGACGCCTCCGGAGCCAGATCAGATCAGATAGGCGTGGAACCTCTTTGGAGGGTGTGCAAATTGCTGGAAGATTTTGAGCTTTGAACTTGCGTGGATTTTCTTATCGGACGTCAGTTTCTTTACATACAATGAAAATATTTTTATCGCGAATCTAACATAAACGTCAAAAAAGCATTTGTACAATAGAAATTATTTCAGTTTTTTTAAAATAATATTGTGTTTATTTGTATGAGGATTTCGAAATGTTTTTTGTTACCCACTTCATAAAAAACTCATTGACACAAGGCTCAAGCTTACGTGTAAGATTATTTAATTTTATTCACGATTGTTTTGCCTAATTGTCAACAGTTTTTTCTATCAACAAACTACCATAGAGTTTACTTTCAATATTGGAGCAAAGACATTTTAAGCATACAAACGATAGTGAAATTAAAAATATAAATTAAGAAGATTCTTTCATAATGTTTAAATTGTTTGCAAGCAAAAAAAAACTCATCACTCATCACAAATTAAAGGACTATTGATTTTTTTATATGTTATAGAATTTATTTATTACAATATAAATGTCAATAGAACTGCTATTGACAATCTGCACACATTTTCTTCTCAAATGCAGACTTTTGAGTTTATTCATAAATTTAGTTCATCGAAAAATTTAAGATATATTATGGCATATATAACTTTGACTGTGCGAATTCTTATTCTGCTTAAATTAAAGAAAAATAAATGCGGCTTTTTGTTACATGTATTTTGTTTTTACTCAAGCATAATACGGGTCTGAATAATTAATTTAAAAGTAAGATATTATAGGTCCCACCAGTTTTATTGTCCGTACCTGGAATATAATAAAAATATTTTTAAAGAAACATATACCTGTATCAAGTGAATATTGATGATCAAGTCTCCGAACGGAAGCTTTTTAAAGCCTAAAAAAGCTCCTCCCAAGTCGTCAAAAATTCAGCGGTTATTCTCTGAAGAGAATCTGCAAATCATTCCTTGCCGTCCGCATTTTTTACAACGGATTCACCCTTCGACCCTTGCAACTCGATTCATTTTGCCCGAAAAATACATACACATCTATTACTTGGTGTATTTTTCTCTCTAGATAAACACGCTCATGGAGACACGACTTATGAACCCTCATATTAAAATAAGCCAGAAGATTTAAACTTCACTACCTGCTATGTTCTGCAACAATATCGTTCAAGAATATATATAGTATTACTTAAAATAAGCTTTAATTGATTATTGTAATTCATTGAAATTTTATATAATTTCCTACCACCGATAATTACATTCAAACTTCTTCGTATGATGTTTTTTAAAAGGATATTTTATAAATTGCAAAAATTAGCATATAAATAAATAATATACGTAAAAACTGGTTTATGCAACTAATGTTTCACTTTCACCTTATAATTGCTAATATATATTTATATATTTTATTGAATTACTTAAATGGTGTTTCGATATTATCCCGCAAAGTTAATTTATAGACAAAAAAAGATTTTCGAAGTTTTAGTCCAAGCCTTTAATTCGATAGGTTGAACTGTTTCCGTTAGATTTGATTAGAATATTCTTTATTCCAAAACAAGTATCATACTCCAAAATATATTTAATATAGGCATAAAAAAGTGCTGTTAGATATTTCTTGTTCACCGAAAGATATATAGCAAAACTTATTAATAAATGGATCAAATGTTATGTTTTAAGATATTTTCATTTATTTTATATTCAAAATCCTAATTTTAAAAGAATATACTAATATCACAAAAATGTAATTTGTCTTTTTGTCAGCATCTATATTTGCATATAATAATTTATAAATTACTATTCAACTTATTTTTTAATATTAAAAAACGTCATACATATATCTCTGTTTTTGTAGGCGTATTGTAAAAGTTGTCGAGATAAAATGAACCCAAAATTGAAAATATCTGGCAGGAAGGGTTTTTTGTATATAATGCAAAGGGCGAGTGACTGTCCACGATAAGGGACAGAGCTTAAAAAATATTGCAACTGTAATGTAGAAATTTGCATAGCACAGCTTACTGTTGCAGATATATTCATAACATTGCATCTTCCAGTCAAGAATATGCACCGGGTGCAGAAATAAATGCAGTTGAACAAATACGTATCTTTTATTTTTGCTGCTACGATGCCCAATTTTTCGCTCCTTTTTTCATATATTATATAAAAAGTTTAACCGTCTATAAAAATCTGAAAACTATAAAAATGATTCAAGAACAATACTTACAGTATTTCGGTCTCAACCTAATTTTAAATTAATTCACATATCTTCTATCAATGCTTAAAAAAATAGTTGTCCTTTCAGAAACAGCTTTATATATTTCATGTTTAACAATGAATTGATCTGTAATGATTTTTAATGCTAATTTTACTTGAAACACAAACAATAAACATTTCCCTCAGACGTCTTTCCAAATATTATATTATTGTTATCAAGAATAATTTCTATCAGTTTATAATGAATGGAATGGTTCAGATCATTATTATATAGAATATGAAAATAGTACTTAACAAATCGTCTTTTATTTATTTAAATAAAACGCCTTTCTACTAAAAATCAAAGGCTTCTTTACTAAAAATATTTTCTTGTGCACTTCATATATTTTTATACGACTGTATTGTAAAGAACGTATTATATAATATATGTTTAGGCTTAGAGTGAATAAAAATCTATTTTACTCTAAGCCATAACATCTTTTGAACAAATTAATAATTTATTTTTATTCGTAGTGATATAACGTGCGTTGTGTATTCCTTTTTTCAATCGAAAACTTGAATCGACTGTTCAATATTCGATATTAAATTTATCTTGAAACATATAACGCGACTAATTTTTGACGTTATAAATATTTGTAGAAACATACATTGAAATAATTCGGTCAATTTTATTCCCACGCGCTGCAAAGAACGAGGAAGCCCGTTAATCAGTCAAGCGAAAACAAAACCAATAAATCCGATAACATAACGGATATATTTTTTATTATTTATTTATCTTACAAAAGAAGGAAGTAAACTCGGTGGATTTTTCACTATACAACCCTTTTACGGAATCTGCTGTGTTCTTGTGTTCGGAGAGGGGTGCGCTGAAAGATATGCTGCTATTGACAGTTTTACTCTTAACTTTGAAAATTATGAATATAGCCCATTTCCTTCCTCTAAAAAGTGTTACGTCTTACTATTGTTTTAAGACAGTAAAAACGTGTTTTAAAGTTACAACAAATATCTATTCAATAATGCTAAAATATGTTTGTTTTCGAAGTTTTAAGGCTCACTTAGACGTTCACGTTTAAATCTTTTGAATTAACGTTTACAAATATCTTTAGATGAAGAATATTTATTTAAAGCTTTCTGAAGTATGCAACAGCTCTCAGCAAAATTCAAAGTTCAAATTTTGACATCTTCTGAACGTATTTCTTAGTAATGAAATAAAAATCTTAAGTCATATATTTACAAATATTAAAAAACTTTAAACACCTAATATTAAGAAAAAGGCACATTGTAAACCAGTAAACCAAATATAATAAAAAATGTATTTTGTAATGGGTCAATATAATACCACTATTATTAAGCTATTGATTGATTTAAATTTACAAAATCAAATTTACTAGTTTAAAAAAAGTAGAAATCTATTTTATAGAAATCTATGAACTTTTCTATGTTCCATTGATATTTGAGTATTCTCCCTTAAAATAGAAGTTACACAGCCAACTTAGAATCAAGTATTGTATACAAAGCTTCTCACGTTGCAGATGCAATAGGACTTCATAAACTAAACGTTGTGAATAGACATTGTATAATTGAAACTTAAATTCTCATCCGTTACCTCAAATTAATATATGATCGTTCGATTGATCAGTTTTGTTGTATGCTTAAATCAATTATTTGACAAAGTAATTAATACTTTATTTGTATTAACATAATAAGGAGATCCATTTTAAAATAAATCGTTAACATGAAAGAAAGGAAAAAAAGCAATGTATTTTCGTTCTATAAAATTATAACATATGTATATTGTTGATGGATTTATATACAATTGTTACCAAATAAATGCCAAATCAATCACGGAATCGGTAACCTTAGAAAAAATTGTTTTTAATTTATTATATTTTTTCTCTCGTGACAATAAATAAAATTACCAAAAACTTATCTAGTAAGTAAGTAAGCTTCTATCGTAATCTGATAGCAGGAAAAATTCTATTTGCAAGCTTTTCACCGCACACCACAACTAATGACATCAAAAAATTTACATTGGAACCACTTATCAACAAATTATATTGAATTTATGTTTTATCGAGAAACTGTTAAGTTGTCCCTCGATAAATAACGCTAATACAGATTCGGAATAGAATCCGTCCGTCTTACACCTTGCTTTTTTAGTCTTTTGTAATTTTTTAACAGATTTTTTTGCGTTATTTTCTCCCAACAAAAGAATAATAACATCAGGGGATCAGCTGGTGCCGCGTTCTCTCTGCGCGGTGCATCTGTATAGCGGAACATTGTCTTTTGAACCCTTTAATAAGGCTCTTATTTTTTTATTACCATTAAATCAATTTATGCCTGGACGCGCAAAGGGTATATCCGCACAAACCTTTTGAATCGTGCAACTATTTCTTCACGCAATTTTTTTTATATAATTTTAGTTTTAAAAAACAATATTTGTTAAGTATTTTCTTCAGCGACCTAAGTTTGTCAACAATTATAACAAAATATCTATATATAAGAGATGAAGGAGACCTGAAGAGCTGTGGTGCTAACGCGTCATATATCTTAACACTCCATAAATTTGATATCCCAAAAACAAAAAAATCGAAACAAAAAACTAAAAAAAAAATATTCAATATCTGATACTGATCTTATATTTTTTTATTGAGATTTGTATTTTTTACTGAGAAATTAATATGAATACATTTTTTTAAATACATACTTATATATTTTATCTAAAAGATTATTTAAAAAGAGGTAGAGCACAATTTTCATCAAATTTCAATATTCAATCTTACCGCCGCATTCATATGAAAAAAATAACACAGTTTTTTTTATAGGCCATCGTAAGGGAGGTATCCAAATACTCATCTTACTACTGTGGGAATATATTAAAATTATAATTCTGATTTTATTTGATTTTATGTCTTTAAGCGCAGACCCACGTTATATTTTAGTTTTTTCTCATAGTATAAAATTTTAGTAGGTATCGATTTCGTTTCACTGTGAATTATTTCGAATTTTTATTTTTGATTTGAAAAAGAAAACAAAAATTCCACAAGGCCAAAACGCTATTATTTAACCCTTCTGAGCACCATACGGGCACCGTCTCAAGCCAGCGCATCATTGTGTTTAGCAATTTCCTCCCGAAGAAATTAGATATCCGACCCGGGCTTTGTTACCAAGCCGTTAAGGGCAGATCGTATTTATTATTCCGCGTATGTGTTTTTTTCTCCGCCATTCCGCGGCCGTAAAAGTAAAAGGGATAATGTGGGATAAAATAAGCGTCACGGAGCGGCGTGAAAGGGTTGAGGGTTAAGGTAACGGACCGTATTGTCACAAGGAGGGTCGAATTTCACGCTAACCGTTAGACTTTTGTCTTCGAATATTGGGTTTTATTTACTGACGGATATACGTACTCCATCAGGATATTTTTTGCTTACTTATCTTACGGTATCTTTTTCGAAAAACACAATAGAGAAATTTACTTAGACTCAATAAGCTCAAAAAGAAATGTCTTAGCCACATATTTCTTCCGCTGTATAATAGATAAAAATGAAATTTATTTTATTTTTAGAAGTGCTACACTTTATCTTCTTTATGTGTACATGGATAACGTCTTTTCTCTAAGCATAGAACCTGCTTGTTTATGCCACTGCGATAGAATTTAAAAACAATATTTCATCCTCATAGACACGAGAAGTTTTGTTTTGAAAATGCTCTGTAATTTTCAATACAGATTTTGAATCTGATTCTAACATCGCTCAAATATTTTCGACGCAAGTTTTTTCAGCAAGTATGAAAGTGTAATTAAACAAATTAAGTCGAAAACTAAATCTCATAATATCGACCGAAGGTGTTCGATGGAATTTTAATTATTGAAACTTTGTACGATACCAAATTTTTTACAACTAACAATCCCACCCATCATGAGTTATATTGCATCCGAGAGATATAACGCCTGAAGATGCCAAAAGACGAAACCAAAATCGTGACAAAACAGTCTTTACAGTTAAAATTTGAGACCTTGAGAAAAAAAAATCCAGAATGTCTTCGAGAGAACATACAATAGTTACAAAACTCAGGCATTATAAAAATCAATAACAGTCAAATTATTCCATTCACATAAAATTTTAAATGATTTCATAAATAACCATAAACATTCGTAAAAATATGCAAACGAATTTACATCAGAAGCTCATTAAACACTTTTCATATTTTATTTAGTCGCCAAAAGATTGTTGTTGAACAGATATTAACATCAATCGAATAACGTATTTTATTTAAGAAGCATTCCGACTTTCTGAGTCATATACTCATAAAAAATGAATCTTCAGTATTATGTTTATATAATTTACATTTGAGTGACCAATTTGTCAACAATTCTCTCTGTATGTACGTTTTTTACTCAATCGACTGACATTGGAAGACATATAGATAAGCTATCTCAAACAACACGATTTGACGAAAGATAGTAAGCGTAATCGAAATATAAATTACTGTTACTATTGATTTTTTCTATAGAATTGTGGACACGTATAAGCAGCTTATGTAAAATGAATAATCTTTGTCCATTACCTCCACAAAATTTCTATAATACTTCACCCTTTTTGTCGAATACGCCATACAACTTGGATTTTAGTATTACGTTATATTTTTAAGGAAGCGCACACAAAATATTTCATAAAATTCGATAAGATATTACGCTGACGGGTAAAATAGATAATCCTCTAAGCCACGTCCGCTCTCAATATATAATAGATCAAAAAGAGATTTTTTTGTATTATTACACTTTTCAAAAACTTTCTGTAATTTGCAAAATCTCTGTTTTCTAGTGAGATCAACGATACATATATAAAAAAGTTGATTTTATCCGACAATCAACATACTGCGTCACTTAATTGTTTAAGGCTTGAGTCCGGTAATTATTTTCTATATTTTTATTGAATCTGATTTTTTGGAATATAAAATCACTTGAAATGCATTTTTTTATTGATTGAATTGGCATATACTTGGTAGAACTCCATTATAACATGGTGAAAAAATAGCAATGGATTTTAGTTCGACAAAATTTATAAGATATATACAATAGTTGATAACTGTTTCAGCTTACGCCTTCATCAGAACTAGTGATAGTTTTTTTCATCGTATAATTCATTTTTTTATGTAATGACTATATATAAGACTAAAGAACGTTGACTTTTTGATTATATGCTTTTATTTCGCCATAAAAATATTTATTTGATTACACTTTTTGTATAATTGATTCTTAGTTTTGTTTTGAAATTCTTTCTTTCTTTGTTTGCTTAAATACTTACTATTTTGTGAACTTCAATTATGTATACGAAAAAAATATCTACAGCACTCGATATATAGATTATTGTATATGATCGTTCTCTTTAAATAAAACTATTTTTTATTTTATAAGTTTGCACATTAACGTAAACACAATAAATTTAGTAAGAAAATAGTAACAGGTATACAACATTACATTAATAATGTTATTGAACGAAATATTACAACACAAAAGAAATCTAAGAGCTTTCGTGAGAAAATTAGGATTCCCTTAAAAAACTTATTGTGTAACATTTTTTACCGTAAGATTAACTTGGGGTGAAAAGTAACTGTAAAAAATCAAGGAAGTAATCCGTTATGCTGCAAAAGGGTTGCGTTAGGTTAGATATTCGCAAGTCACCGTTGCCTCATTCGATTTATTTGGTCATATAGGGTTATTAGTTCGAGTGGGGTTCCTTTACTACGATTCTCTCACAGCATCCGTTATCCGGCAAATCATTGTCTGTTTGAGGTCAGACACATTGTCAGCTGCGTGTTTTTTTTTTTTGTTTTAGAAAAACGTAAAACTAACCAATTAATCGATCGACTTATATAATTACCATATAAATATTTGAATACAGATTATAACGAGTCACGTCAAGACATTGTATATTCATTTGCCATTGGTGAGACGTCTGTTATTACAATTATCGTATTTAATGAAATATATAGAATAAATAAGACAATTACACAGAATGTCTGCATCAAACATGTATCAAAATCTTGCTTAAAAATTCCGATAAAAAAACAATAAATTTAACAAGTTTTTTTCGATGAAATCGACGACAATATTGCAAATATTCATTTTGATATCAACTGCAATTGATAACATTTTCTTTTACACTTTTGCACGAGTGTCACCATTTTAAGGCAAAAAATATAGTTGAAATGTATCGAATAATTGTAATGAATAGTTTAAATATAGTTCTTCTAAACCAATAAAGATTTTCACAGCAATTTATTATCTGTCTATGTAATATATTGGTTACGCATAATTAATTCATTTCCCTTGCGATTTACACGTTTTAACACCACTAATGTATTTTTTACTAAATGTTTTATGGTAGTCGGTATTATTATAAAATTTTAATTCTCATCCTAGGTCCAGGAAAAATTGAATCGTCTCTTGTTCAGAATTATATTCAAAGCTTACTATACTATGAATAAATCACCTTACGAGACATCTGACGATGCTTCTCAAAGAAGCCAGCTACTCGTCACATCTAAAAACGAATCAAGACAAATGAGTAAGTTATTGTTTTTAATTTATATAAATAGAAACGAAAATTGAAAGAATTACTTAAGAAAATTGTATATATACTTGAAAAAAAATATTAATCAACGCGCCAAGATTGTCTTTCAAAACTTGACAGAGCTGTTGTATTTTTTGCAAAAAATAAACAAACACTATTATATGTTTATTTATGACGTATTTTTTATTTATCATTTTTCAATTAGTACATTAAATTAAATGCAAAGGAGAAGAATTAAGGACTCTCACTAGCTCAGTCTCAACATGACGATAGTGAATACTCGCTTAAAGGTAAATCAACATACTGTTTCAATCAATGTTCAAAATATTTTTTCCGATTGTTCGAATTATATCCGCTTACATTTTTTTCATTTAATGCAACTTGATTCTACATTGGAGTTGAAAAATCCAGGACTATTGTTAAAAAAAAAAATAATGAAATAACTTTTGCTCAATGATAAATGAATCTCTTTCTCTACTAACTAATATAAAATGGTTTTCACTGAATGATTATTATTACATACTGATGTAAGTTTTTGAAAGTGATATGGCATAATACTTTTTTAACATAAAAAAATCAATGCTTTTTTATCGATGTTTCGTTTACAATAATTAAATCAAGAATCAAGCAAGAATGCTACTGAAACTGCGACAATGATTTTATATTGACAATTGAAAAATATTACGCATTTATACTTTTACGTTCTCTCAACACAAAAATTGTATTGTATTAATTGGCATTTACTTGATAGAACTCCATTATAACACGTCGAAAAAAATAGCAATGTAGTTTAGTTCTACATTTTTTTATAAGATATATTACATAGTACAGGACTAGTGCTGACGATGGTGTGAACCGAAATAGCTATCAACTATATCTTATAAAAAAATTGTAGAACTAAAACTCATTGCTCTTTTTTCACCGTGTTACAAAAATTGTAAATGTTATTTGAAGAACAAAAAATTTAGACCGCTTTGATGAAATGATTGTTTTTTTACTTTTTTGTGAATCAGTCGCTTTCGTGTCATGCAATAAACAGGATAAATAACGTGTCGCTAGTAAAAGTAGACTTTCAATTGTAATATTGATTAAGTAGATTGTAAGATAACGTAATTTTCAACATATATTTTGACATAATTAAGCAAATTTCATTACATGTTTCCGAGTCTAATATGTCCATTTTCTACCTAGCCTATTCATACTAGGATTTTTCTGGTCTACGATGTAAAAAAAAGAAAATCTATTTAAAATAGATTCTACCTTATAAAAATATACAGAGTAACGGAAATATAACATACTACAATGTGAATCTGACTAGCTGTAATTTTTACACCTCGGTGACTTTTGTACTCTTATCAACGTTCAGCAGGCGAAATGTGTATTTAAATCCTCGCCGTACTAAACGAGCGACCCTCTTTCTTATTTTACTTTACCTACCTACTCATCTATCCGTTCACTGAACTTATTTGCTATTCCAAGAAGTGCTGACCAAACGCAGAAGAAATTTTTTGACTCGTCTTTTATAAGCAATTTTTTACGTTAATGAAATTTCCACGGATATAAGCCGCAGTGGCCGTTGTCTCGACAAGCTATAGACAAGACATCGCCATATATGATTTTCAAATAATACACCTACTGCTTCAAATTTATAAACATTTACAGATATTAGACGAAAAAATTGTCGACAGCCTACACAAATTTTGTAATAATCGAACAAAAATTTAAGAACAAAATCACTTCCGGAAACTTATTATTATAGATAAACTAAGTCCATTTTTACTTCGCTTTTATTTTTTATAATGGGAAGTTTTATTTAAATAAGTAAATTATTTATCAAAAGCAAATTACCAATTTTTTCAAATGAAATACAATTTTTTTTTTTTTTTTAAATACTAATCTAGATAT
Source organism: Himalopsyche japonica (assembly GCA_028555115.1). NCBI lineage: Eukaryota > Metazoa > Arthropoda > Insecta > Trichoptera > Rhyacophilidae > Himalopsyche > Himalopsyche japonica. Next base: position 2,324,195 of record JAHFWJ010000224.1, on the reverse strand, counting down.
ATCGAATCATTGAATACACAGTGCTTTAATAACTTCCTATCAATCGTAATCAAGCCTTAAAACTCCACACATGAAGATATATAACTTATCAACTTTTATCATCACCAATGCCCATTATTGTAAGTCTACGTTCCTTAGGTGGCTACGGAAGAAATTATGTTGGCTAGGACTTGCGGATGAGAAACGGGCCAAACTTTGCTAACTTGGTGGAGTTTTCGAAGATTCTCGAAATCTTAAGCTGGAAAACGACCATACTGTATAAGGATGAGTAGGTAAATTGTAACTGTGAACTGATTTCATAAGAATGCTCTGACATATACAGTAAAAAAATACCGAAAATTTATCATATCAACGAAGTGATTTACTCACATTAATCACTTTTAATGTATTAACTGTCACTTCTTAGTGATAAAAAATAATATTTTCAATAAGAACAATACATTTATCTAGTATTATTTTAACATTATACTTTATAATCAGGACCGGTTTCACCCACCGTGAGCATTATAAACGGTCTCCGAATATAAAATTTTCCTATTCTTTATTCCTGCTAATGAGTTTTACACGATCGTTTTTGAACTCTGAATGGATTGTTGATTTATTTTATTTTTTTTGCAAATTATACTTAGACATTGTTAACACTTTATTTTTAATTAATTTACTATATTTAGATGTATTATAAATTGTTTTCTTAGTTTCTTATTACTGGTTTTTCATACTAACTAATTTATAGCTTTTTTTTACATAAATAGGCTTGTGTATAATGAGTATCCTATCAGTTAACCATTATCATACAATGAGAGAAATTGGTCCAAATCATTAAATATATTGTGGAAATACTACTAATAAATGTATCGTTATTATAATATATTATTTAAAAAATAATAATGTGAAATCTTAATCTAAAAAAACAATATTTACGCTGTAATATATTTGATAAATGTAATTATATTTTTTTTATGTTTTTGCTGAAAAGATTTCCTATTGCGCTTTCGTCAATGTTCGATATATAAATATATATGACTGTGTCAAAAACATTTTATTGCTATGTTAATTTTCAAAAAATACCAAACAACCGTCGTTATATTGATCATTCAAATATTTCAACTCGACATCAAAATTTTATTTATTTATTTATCAAAAGACAACTGCGTTCTTTAAAAAGCGCTCGAGTAACCGAAGCAGGGTTGATATTTTTTTACAATGCCGATTCTATAGAGGGCACAAAAAAATCATTACAGAAACAGGCACCGGGGATGTGTCCCATTGAATATTTAAATAGGGGCAAAAAAAATTGCTCCTGACGTGCCACAAAAGGGTTGAACCGAATTACGCGCGCTCCGGGGGTGACCTGCAATTTCAGCTTTCACAACCCTTCATTTAGAAAAAATAACTAACTAGTATCGTAATTTTCTTTAAAATATATCTGCATATTAAATAATATTCTCGGTTCATAAAAATAACATTTTTTTGCTATCCCACTGCGAGGCGAAGATTTTTGTTTCTATTAAAAATATTTATTCAATATTTGTCAATAGTTTGGGAAAACATAATCGTTTAATCAGTGAAGTGGTCATTACTTCTTTTGAACACAACACAACAATAATCATTTTTTCATGATAACTTTTTGGAGTTTAAATTTAATTTAATTGTTAATTGTCTTCTTCTCAAGACCTACACTTGATACAAATTTATTTCTTGAATATTTTTTTTATTTTGTCGCAATTTATTTTTTTATGGCTACTCAATGTGAATCTGTGAATTTCACTTAATTTTGACTTGCATTAAATTAATTTGTAAACTCATATAAAATAGTAACAAAGACTAAATAAATTTTTGTCGAATGACTAAATTGAGATTCGAGAAATATATGAATTCGTAGACGAGTAAAGAAATTACTTTGAAAAAAAAGTTTCAATACATCCGATATTAAAAAAATCGATACGTTAAAACAATACTGTGCAATTTTACTAACTCTACGAGAATGAAAAAATGTGATAACTATTTTACTACAATGTACAAAAATTCCCTTACAACTTAATTCATTGCCATTTTTATAAATCTTAGTTTAGCTTATGATGCTATAATTTGCTCCACAGAAAAAAAGATAATAATTAAAAAATAGATCTTCTTATTCTAAAAAAAATCGTTATATGTTTATGCATTTTTTCATAGTGATTATCTTTCTTCTACGCATCCTTTCATGAAAATATGACGAAAAAACGTTTCCAATTAATTAATTCTTCGACAGCTTTCCTCAAATCAGCCATTATAACAATTTAAAAGTATCTTTCATCAATTAAGTCAATACTCATAAGCTTATCAACGAGCTTATGTTTATAATAGGAATTTAAATATTGTGATAGCTTTAACCGTGTTTCATGAGTTTTTAGTATATTATTTATCTAGGTGATGCCTCAAAGTTATAGTTATCACTGCTAAAAAATATTTATGCTACAAATTCTACAAGACTTAATTAATATAATCGAGTTATGATGATCAGCAACATTAATAAAAATACATTTTATAGTATTCACTATTCTGAAAAGTATCTTAGTAAATTTCAATGTCATTTATACATACATTATTTTCCTAAATATCAATCAGAGTAAAAAACAATTCAATCAAAAAATACAAGAAACGTTTCACTTCTTTTTGGATAACTGTACTTTAAAAAATATCGATTGTTAACCCCTTTCGATCCGCATCCACAGTCATCGATTAAAAAAAACCTTTTTAAATTTAAAATCCCCGATGACGCTCATATTTTTTTTTATATTGGGATGCATTATTATTTAACCCTTCTATGTCTGCCTACGTGATCTTTTATTGAAGCTAGAAGCTTTACAAATAGGACTTTGTTGTAGTTTTACGTTCGTTTTTTTTTAACACAATATGCGGTGGATTTAGTTTAAAAGTTAAGAGAGGTAGTATATTTAGTCATATCAAACATGTGAAGTAGGAAAGAACATAAATACACCTTGTGAACAAATTGTGATCAGTTTTTATTCAGCATCGCATCACTTACACTAAATAGTTGTATATTGTTCTTGAAGTGAAAAGTTATATATCAATTACTATTCGATCAAAGATTGTGGCCGGATATGTTTAACGAGTTAAAAATCATCAGGTTAAAGACAATATTCGTTGATAAGTATCGAATGAACACAGCATTTATTGACATCTACTTGTACTTGATTTTTCGTTAGATTCTAATTTGATTGTTTACATAAGTAGTCAATGCGTAATTTACTAATGTTTAACGTTTTACTAATTCATTTTGTGTTCGTGCCCATACAGTTACACTATGATACTGACTAGTGAAAAATATTATTCGTAAAAAATATAAGAAGAATCATGTCTTGACTATGTTTACATTTTTGATAAACTATACAAAAAAGAGTATACATTCGAAAAGCTCTGTGGCTGTTTTATTTTTTATAACTCTATTGAAATTTGGCATGTAATGTGTGAGTATAAAATTTTTGCATTGTTTTCATGATAACATCACATAAGTACACACAATATAATGTATTTTGCCAGAATAGTGATGACTCAGTATTGGTTTTTCTTCCAAATAATTGAAAATTTAATACAATTTTATAGAAGTAAAAATTTTATGTAATAATTCAATAGCTTTTAAATTCGAATTTGTGACCTAGTTTGCTACAATGGATTTATCAAACTGTAAAATATTATTAGTAATTGGTACGAAAAATACTGTAAAAAAACTCCATATTTCATTAAATACTATCTTTTCCTTAGCCGTAAGGTGGTATATATATTATACTGCCATCTTTCACAAGGCCTGTTTATAAAATATGTATGTATTACTCAATTCATATTTTATTTACTTTAAACATTTTAAATCTTATTTTTTTGTTGTATGAAATTGCCATTCAAAAAACGTACCTAATACTTTTTTTTCAAACAAATTATGTGAAAATATTTAAATACTATATTATTCTTAAATAAATGGTAAAAGAATCGTCGTTTTAAGTCGTTCGACTCTTATGAATAAACCTTTCTTGATCAAGTAAGGTATACTAATTTTTTTATTTAAATGGTTTTCTTCTGTATCATGAATTCAGCAACATTGTATTTTTAAACTGAAAAATCACAACTTGTTTGTTTTTATGTATTATTGATTGACAAATAACTTATGTCGATTTAAATTTAGTGTCTATAAATCAATCTTCTCATATGAAAATATTTATTTTTACCTAGTGCTAGTAAATATTTATTTCCAGTTCATATTTTGATACATTACGTGATTCACATTAATTATACAATAGGAAGTGATAGTTAATCTAATAAAATCAGAAATGAATTTTATTTTTATCTAGGTATAATATTTCAACAGTTATATATAATAGAACGAGATATTTTATCGGCAATGACTAATAAAATAGTTTACATAGAATAGGACACACGTAACTATGAAAGCGAGCAGCGCTTTAGGCCATAAATTTTAAAAGTTCATTTTCAAAAATTGCTGACAATGTATGTATCAAAATTATTGCTAAATCCCCGTAAAAATCACATTGGATATTCTTGTCACGGGACCTTGCAATGCTGCAGACACCATAAAACACTAGACGACCGTAAAATTTGAAAATCTTACCATACTTTATGTGATTCACATCAGATCAATAATAAGTATTGTATCAAAATCCAAAAAAAATCATCTGATATCCATGAAATAACATGGCGCTTTTAGGGGAGAAAATATGACCAGATTTTCCCTTCAAAGTTCACCCTCGTTTCTCTATTACCTTATTACTGGAATAAATGTATTGTAAAACTAGCCGAGAGTGGCTGCCGTCTACGATTTGACATCGCAATACGGCTAGCCTACGATTCTTGTAGAGCCCTGCTACACGCTTTGTAGTTTGAAAACTGTTACGAAATGAATAAGATAAATCATAATATACAAGACACCCTCAATACACCCTCTGGTTTTTTTTTGTCGATTCGGAGGGATGATTTACCCTCGGACATTTTACTAGCCATGCGATAAACTCAAAGAAATAACGAGAAACGGCTTTGAATAAGCCAAGTACTCATCACAAATACAGTAATTACTTGCATTTCACACAAGCATGTGACACAAATAATTCATAATGTAAAGGTTAGAGCCTAATATTGCATCAATATTCATTAAAAACTGTTATTTTCTTCATTCAATAAATCTTCAATATAATACTATATTTACATTGCATAATTTATTTCTTTAACTGTATGAAAACTAAGCTGTTAATTATTATTTTGACAACGTTTATTTTCATACAAACATACAAAAATCAGATTTAATTTTAAGTTTTTTTTATAACTCTACAAATATGTATTTCAATATGTTCAATTATTAGTGAATATTTTTCGAATAGTATAACGTTAATAATTTATTGTGTGTGAAAACAAAAAAGATGTTTTTAATATGATTTACGATATCAACTCATTTTGTTGTTTCCACTTTATATTATAAATATGCCCTGATAAAATTCTGAATAATTACAATAATGCAAATGAATATTTAATTGTTCAACCATTTTCAGGGCTTGGAATTTCCTATTAGCTAGAACGCTTTAAAATAAAATGATACACATATTTAAATAAATATATTTTTTTTATGAAAACAAAAGTTGATTTGTATAATTTCCCAACAAGAATGGAAATTTTAATTTTTATCGAGGCGGTGCGATACTATACAGATTTCACATATAGACAAACCATTCCCGTGCACTTTACGTAAAACATAAATTTTGTAAAAATTACAGATATTAAGTGTTTTTATATATTTTAATTAAACAAAAGAAAAACTGATAAATAACTTATACTATTTCGATAAATAGAAATAGATATCTGTGTTTTAATAGCGCATAATGTCGTATGCAACAACAAAAAATATTTGTAGTAAAACCTAACGTTTATCTTGTCATATTTTTATTTCATACATGAAATATTGTCAATGCTAAAAAAATAATGTCCTGTGGCTCATGTTAGTCCCTTTATATCAGACAGACAGATAGGAGTATATCCACTCGAGCTAAGGAACATGTAAGATCATTTAACAGTAAAAAAAACAGATTAACAATTCGCTAATCACGTTATAAACGACAACCATAATTTAAATTCAAACTCAGCGCCTTAGTGTTTGTATCTTTATAGTAAGGGTCGCAGGATCAATAGATATCAACTATCACAAAGGATTCTTAATGAACAAACTAATATATGTCAGTCTCCATTATTGACTCTTTTGTTTCTGTAATGGACCATTTCCGTGCCAAATGTAAACTTATTGATATATCCGCCTTTTTAGTTTCGTTTACAATTGTTAGTTTTATTGAGAACAGGAAACAAGCTAGGTCGTTAAAACAGGAGAGAAGATGTGTACCTTTTCTACAAATCTATATGTAGATAAGCAAATGTTAGTTTAAGCATAGTTCTGACGATGGTGTAAGCCGAAATAGCTATCAACTATATTTAAAAAAAAATATTTTGTAGAACTAAAATACATTGCTTTTTTTTTCACCGTGGTAAAAAATAGCACCAAAGATAAGTAATTAAACAACAAAAATTCCAATATGAAATTCAAGTAATATTTGTAAACTTAATTCCAATGGGTCATTTTCAAAACTAATTTATATCACAATACTCTGATTAAAACGTTCATCAATTTTCCCCAAACAGTCTCACCCCCACTGGTCTTCACGATAACAACTGGCCACTCCCACCCTCAATCCAGACGCCTCCACCTCCACAACCCGGTCTGCTATTTCCGCAACCTTCCCTGGCGTAAAAAAGCCACCCCAGTGTCCTTTCGGCTCCCAGTGCCGCCCGATTCTCATACCTATAAACCGGATTATACAGCACATTACGCCCGATATTGCTCGAAGGCAAGTGTCCACCCCTCATAAATTTTTATGCCGCCGGGGTGGGGGTGATATTTAATGCTGAGTCCATACTAAATGATATATCTCATACTTTGTTAGTGTGCGCGCAGCCATATTCACGATTCGATGCGTAAAAAATATTGTCGGTATAAGGCCGTTTTTTTTTGGGTGATGCCATGCGTCATTGTACAAAACCTATCTCACTTTCCTCACCATACCGAATTCTTGTTCTTTGGTTATAGATATGGTGGCCACATTTTATTCAAAGCACCGGATAAATTTACGACAAATTTATTCGAAATTTAAATACAACCTAAACTTATTTTATAATCTATTTTGAAAATAATGACTGGGTCAAATTTATACCTTCATATTAATTCAAACTTTACGCATATAAAAATATCAAAACTTACAACACATCTGTATATCAAATTTGAATTGTTAAAACTTTGTACGATTCCACATGTTTTGTCACTAACGACCCGGGTTTCGCCTTTCGGCATCTTCAAGTATTATATCACACGCATGCAACAGAACTTACATTTAAACATGTGGAATCGTACAATGTTGTAACAATTCAAATTTGATATTGAAATTCCATCAAGCACCTTCAGTCGATATCATAAATTACCCCTTTATATTATATTATTATTTTGGTACAAATTGATGCACACGGGATTTATTTGTATTCAATATTTAACCCTGTAAGCAAATTTGATCGTTCTTAAAATATGTCATGTTTCAAATCTATTTGCAATTGCTAAAAGGTTTTACTTGAACTAGTGCAGTCAAAGTCCCATGGGAGTGTGAATGCTACTTACCAGTCTCTTATATCATCGAAAATACAGATGACCTGCAAGGATGCAAGATGACTGGTGTGAAACTGAATATTTGAAGCACCGCGTACTGATCATATGTTCAAGAGAGAGAATATAGTTAAAAAATTAAATGTTTTTAATATTTTAAATTATTCTATCACGCAATAGTATTTATCTTTTAACGTTTATAGATACATATTTATATACGTATATTATGTTTCTTTAGTGACAAAAGACCATGATCTATTGTATAAATCGCATAAAAGTTATAAGTTAACATTTAATTTTCTTAATTTATTTTTATTTATGTTCGCCATTCGTTATAATATATTATAGTTGTTTAAATCCAACAACATTTTTTGCTTATATGCTATTTCAAATTTCATTGTATATGAAATTATTGTTTTAATAAAGCTCATTGTTTGTAGTAAAATGGTGTAAATCAATACAGTTTTTTTCATATATTAATTTAGCAGTAAAAATAGAAAATTAATTTTATATCATAAACAACATAAATTTATACCAAAATATATGGAGCAATTATATAAACCTATCAAATCACACCCTTTTCAATATGTGATTTTTTATCAGTCAATAAAACAATGAAAATTTAAATTTAATCACAATGTTCTTATTTTAAATCATTTAAGTTAACCTTTTATCACTATATCCAAGTGGTAAATATGAATGGATTTTGACTTTTTTCTGTATGAGTACATGACAAAAAGTTCATATTATAGAAAAGAATATTTTGAACATTGACTTTTCTTTAGATCTATAGATTTCGGTCTACAATATGATTTTATTGATTTTATGCAATATTTCACATTTACACTCTTGTGTAGATATAATTATCAATTGAATATTTCCCAACTTTTCCCGATTTACTGAAGAAGAAAAAAAATATCGTTCTGTTTGCTTAAATACTCCATAATGTAAGTCTTTTAAATTTTAATGACGGTCAAACAATCACAATTTAAAAAATAATTTATCGTTAAAACGGTATATGTGCATGAAACTCTGCAATAAATAATACGCAGATATGTTACGATCAAATGTAACTCGAGCGATGTGAATAAATCATTTGACATAAACAGCGCCGACCATTACCGTCACTACATTATAAAATATGCGCATAATATACCTAACTGGCTATAGGTAGGACACGCTGATCCTGCAGCGTTACCATGTCCACGAAGAAGACCATATAAACTATATAGGTTTCAGTCATAATATTAAATTGGTTCCCCGGCGGAGGCCCGTGCCTTTTATTACGGCACATCAAATGAATTCGCTTAGAAAATCGAATTTATACGGTGCACAACCGTTGGTTTTCATAGGCACAAAGAAAAGACGTTTTCCGACAGTGATAGGTACAACCCTCTTTCCATCTACCTTACCCTCCTATGACGTAGTAGATATAAATTATATTGAATCGGTGTTGTGTACCAGAATGTATATTTTTTTAATTTAAAACCATGACCGCTACATACAGAGACATCTCGCGGGAAAATTAAAAGAAATGATCGTTAAGGATTTAATAAAACACTTTATTGATTATAAATGTTTCACTATTTATTATAACATAAGTTATTCACACAATATTATAATATATTTCGATTAAAAATCAGAACAAAGAGAAGACTTGATACGTTCAACTGAGCTACTGGACTCTTATGTTAGTTAGTTCTTTTTTGTTTCAAGTAAGCATTAGTTTATATATTGTAGATCGAAAGCTTATTGACATTATCAATCATTGTTGATGTTTTTAATAAGAAATGTGAATTGGACTTTAGTTATCATTAGAGGATGCATGTATATGAAAATAACAAATTTTGATTAGATGTGTATTGCATCTTTACATAATGTTCGTGAATCAATAGCGTAATTATTATAAATAAGATAAATCATAATTATGGCGTGTCATAGCTTCTAAACATGTCACAGTGAATGATGGGGTGTATACATGGCATGATAATTTAAAATTTGATAAAAAAAGAAATATATACACCCATCCCTCGCTTAACACGGTTTCGGTTTAACACGGTTTAAGGTTCGGTGACAAAAAAATATTTAGACGTTTCGTAGATGTGCACACAGCTGTGCGAAATTCTAAGAATAACGATAAGGGTATACCGGGAATAATTGCGCATTTAAAACAACAAATAGTACCTGAAATATATAAACAATGCATCAGACATTTAGTCTCTCGTTGCCCACCGTGTTTATAACTCGTTGAATCCTAATAGCTGATAAAATAATTACTGCTTATAATTTCATTAGCTTACTATTCAAGGTATATTTTTCTTATTTCTGATACATATTTTTATTATTTATTTAATGAAGTTTAGATAATACGAAGAAATATAAAATTTTTGACCAATAATGTCAAAACCGAAATTTAGTAGAAAAATAATTTCTCTGGGGACAAAAATACAAATTTTGGATCAAAAAATTTCAATATTAATATACTCTAGTGATAGTGAAACTAAATAATTTATTTTAACCCTACCAATATATATGAATAAAATTTTCACCTACCTGTTTTTTCTTAATATCACTAAAAAAACCTATCCTCTCTATTCCATATATTGTAAGTCTCGCTTAACACGATTTCGCTTAGCACGGCGATCTAGCAGAACCTATCTTAAGTATTAAGCGAGGGATGGGTGTAATACTATTTTCGGATTTTTAATAAATTGAAAATTGATTTAAATATTTAAAAAAAAAACTTTTTACATATTTATATGAGTTGACTATAAAACCCGCAGTAATAAAATGTTTTTTAATTTCATTCTTAAAAGTTTGCTGTATATATGTGTATTAAATTTTATTAATACAAAAATCCTGTCATATTTTTTCCATAAACTGTTTGTCGCTTATTCAACGGCGCAGTGCCGAGTGCGACAGATTATATAGGGTGGCAAACATTACCAAAATATAAGTAGTATATATAAATATTATTATTCTTTAAAAAGTGATTAGAAATATATTAAAATAAATTATGTATCAATGTCAATGTATTTCATCTTAAGTGATATAAACTATGAATACTTACAGTACAATTAAAACAATTATGCATTAAATAGATAGCAATCTTAGTAAAACTTGCAGTGCGTTTTTTTTTACTTTTTCCTAAATAAAATATTTTTTATGAACACATACGTGTTAATAATAGATATGTGTAATGTTTTGGATATCTCTCGAGAGAAAAATCCTTATAACGCCACTGACATATAGCAAAATGAAAATATCCAATATTGAAACATTACTACTCAATTACAGTAGTTGAGTATGTTTTAATGAGTTTTATATTGCTTGATTGTAAGTTTCGTGGTGGAATTTCAAATTTTATTACTTGTTTTCTTAAAACTGTTAGTCATTTGATAAAACTCTTTACTATAGAGGAGGGATAAGTCCTTAGGTACTACAAATGAAGTGTATACATAAAAATAATTCACTTTGTGTTGTATTTATAAGTTTTCTTTCAAATTGGCCAATCAAATACGATCTATCGCTATTTGAGCCGACGTACCTAATTACTACTGTATGATACATTTTTATGTCAAATATAAAAATATACTCATGAAAATGTTAGAACAAAGGATACGACTCGTTGAGCGAAAAAATGTCAAAACAAAAATCTCATATCAAAGGATTCCTTGGAAGATGTTCTGAACTCGTTTATGGAGCGTGTAACCGTAGAATATAACATTCCTTTAGTCCGCGTACCACCTTCCTACCTGTATCTTGTCCCGCGTACTGTGCGCTCTATACCTACCTACCTCCTTTAACGAAAATGAGTGCTTCAGTTGGAGAATTTAAAAAAAATATTAATATCATTATTTTATTGATTTAACAGTCTTCTTAAATCAGGTATTAAATACAAACTATAACATACCAAGTCAAAAAAAAATCCTATACCAAACATAAATTTGACAAAACAAACAATAAATTCAGTCTCAGTGACATAAATATAAAAGGTTTTACAATTAATTTATGCAATTACAATATACGCCTTTAAAGTATTGAGTTTTATCATTGTTATATTTGATTTTTGATAGCCTTTAAAGCTTCCACTTTCACCAAAACTGTGATTAATTAAGTTACCTTGTTTATTTTTTTCCTCTTCTTAAATATTATATAAATCTTCGCTGTTTAACGTTTACTTATAGCTATGACGATTTTGGAACCCAAAATAGATATGAACTACCAATTTGCATATTTTTAAAATGTTGTGAGCTTTGTATGTTTCAATAAAAGTTTTATTAGTACCATATGCATGTTCGAAATTGCCTAAAATGACCCGGGGGGTTGACCCAATTGTCAACCATTCTTCTTTAAAGTAACTGAGAGAGTTGTCAATATTCAAATATAATTTAAATTATTTTTATCCATCTTGAAAACAAATTATTACCTTCAAAGACTAATGACTTTTATTGTAAAATCACACAAATTCGACACGAATAATATTTAGTATTTTTTCAATTATACTTGGAAATAAAAGGATGTATGTTGATATATTTAACTTTAATATTTTCTAAGAAACTAATTTTTAAAATCCTTATTCAAAAAAAAAAAAAAATCTTTAATTAAGGTAATCAAATCAACGTAACGATTCGTGTTCCACAGAAAATTTGTTCATTACTGTGATTTACAATGGGTACTTTCATTGCCCATTTCCACTTCACGCACTGTCCAAGATCTTCATACCTCCTCTACAAAGGAGGCTTTTGGAGGAGTCTACTTCTGTCAGGTGTAATAACCGAGGATCGGACGCGATTTTTCCAGGCGATACAAGTATTTCTCTAAGTACCTTGTATAGGTACATGCCTATGTATTATAGCTTCTTTTTGATACGCATCTTTCATTCTTCTCTTTTATTGGATACCTTTATATATATGTATACCTTTAGATAAATAATTTTATTCAAAAATAATCAAATAATGCATTATCCTAACGGCTTTTATATTACGCAAGGGCTAATTCTTTTTGAAACAATAGGAAAACAAATTGTAAGTCAATAATTCACAATGTGCTTTAACTACATAAATATTACACGGTGAAAAAAAATAGCACTGTATTTTACCTGGAAATTAATAGATATCAACTATCACAGAGGATTCTTAACGAACAAATTAATATATGACAATCACCATTGCTTAACCCGCTACGGGGGGCCATTTTGTTTCTATAACGGACCATTTCCGTGCCATTTGTTAACTTATTGATATACCCACCTTTTTAGTTTCATTTAAAATTATTAGTTTTATTGCGAGCAGGAAACAAGCTAGGTCGTTAAAACAGGAGAGAAGATGTATTGTGCACCTTTTCTACACAGCTATATATAGATAATAATTAAGCATAGTTCTGACGATGGCGTGAGCGGAAATAGCTATCAACTATATCTAAAAAAAAAAATGTTGTAGAACTAAAATGCATTGCTATTCTTTTCACCGTGTTATAATGGAGTTCTAGCAAGTGAATACCCATTCAATGAATCTATAATTATTTTTCGATGACAAATTTTAAATTGAAGTATTTAACACATTGAAAAAACATCAATGTATTTAAGTTTTACATACTTCATAAGGTATATATTTGATAGCTATTATAATTCTGTAAGCCGAATTAGTTATCAACTATACACTTTGTAATGTTTTTAGGACTAAAATATTATACATTGATAGTTTTTCACCGTGTTGTATTAGAGTTATACCATTTAAATGCCAATTGTATCAATACAAAGAAAAATGTTACATTTATCTTGCTATTAAAGTCTCTCGGTGCAAAAAACTTTTCTTAATCATAAAATTTAATTGTAGGATTGCTCAAAAAACACATAGGCTTAATCAATGAATGTCAAAATAAGTAAATCTTTTGTTTTAATATTCATTTTGTCAAATCTATGTACTATCGTATTCTTTATTTATTTGGAGATTAAAAAATAATGATTTATCATACAACAGGCAAGACGTTATAGGTATATGAATTTCATCAATTTTGTTAATCTCTTTCTATTATGCACTATATAAAAAGTCCAATTTTCTTTCCCGTGCTCGCCGAGCATCTCACTGACAAAGAACTTTTTCATAAAAATATCATCCTTATTACCTGTCCGGTAAGCAGGCATAATAAACTGTGACAAGTTCCCACCCTCGGAATATCTAACCTCGTGTCACAAACATTTCGACTATTGTGGCGAATTTTAGACTACACCACACACACACTGCAGTACGTAATACTCGCCCATATTTCTTTATTATTCTGGTATTTGTTAACCAAGGTTCAACACAATGTTCAAACAATCGAAAAAAACCGGTTATTTTATATTTTAATCTTTGGATAGATAAGCGACAATCATCTGTTTACTTTTATGTGAAGATAAAATTCGTCGTGAAATAATTGAGATGAAAATTAAAATCGGCAGAATCCGACAAGATTTAATTCTTATTGATATTTTTTCTTCATTTTAATAAGGTATCGACAATTGTGTAATAATTTATGATATCGACTGAAGGTGCTTGATGGAATTTCAATATCAAATTTTCATTGTTACAACTTTGTACGATTCCACATGTTTTGTCACTAACGACCCGGGTTTCGCCTTTCGGCATCTCCAGGCATTCTATCACACGGATGCAACAGAACTAACGTACAAAAAACAGTTAGCATCGTCTATATATTCTATCACACGGATCACATGTGGAATCGTACATAGTTGTAACAATTCAAATTTAATCGGTGCGAATATAATCCAATTAACAGCTGTAAACCAATTCACCTGTGCATAATAAAATGTCATCAATATTTACATCATTTAACTATCCAATTTTTTTAAAATGAGCATATCTATATATATATTTATTTATTTATATCACTCCAAGAGAATATAAATAGTATGTACACTTCAAGATCACTGATTGCCATCTCTAAAAGCTTTGCAATGACTAACTTTGTAGATTTATATTCAATATTTTCTAGGTATTTTATAAATTCACTCTTAAGATCTATTAAAGAACTAGTTACTTAAACATATTCAAATTACACTAAAAAGCTAACTTCTAGATTGTTTGTTAAATTTAATTGAATCTTTAGGTGTTCCTTTTATCAAATCCGTTACTACAAATATCTATTAAAAAAGTGATATAGTTGGAACCATAACTGTTGACACTATGTATGCGTACAAGACAAAGCATATCCAAAAAGAATAAAATCTACTTTACCATTAACTACGTACTTTTAATAATATTTTTATCTTTTGTTGTGACAACCCTAACCAAACACGTCGGATAGGACAGAGGGAAAAATAAGTGGCACATTTATTCGAGTAACACATCATACACAAACTCACAATTGCACCCACGCTAACACCCATATCTCCTTCTCTCTCTGTAAATACACAATAAACATTGTCTTGGCGGACTTCTCAAGAAAGGAAACTAATTTACTTGTCACATATACTAAGTCACATCTTTAAAAAAGAGCTTAGATTCTATCTCGCATAATTTGACTGAAAATTCGTTTTATTTTGTCATCCATTTTTTTTAAATCATATATAATATAACACCGAACACAAATCTTTTATATTTTCTAAATGTAATCATTTGTTAACATATAGATATCTTCAGATACGGTGATTTTATGAATTAAAAATCTTAATTTAATTTTGAGGCGTTCTCAATTATCTCACCATTACAGGAATGAGAATAAACACAAATGAATGTCAAATTTGAATTGTTACAACTTTGTACGATTCCACATGATTTTCAATAACGACCCGGGTTTCACCTTCCGGCATCTTCAGGCATTCGATCACACGGGTGCAACAGAACTGAAGTTCAGTTTGACAGAGACAGTTGTCAGTTCTGTTGCATACGTGTGATAGAATGTCTGAAGATGCCGAAAGGCGAAACCGGGGTCGATAATGACAAAACATGTGGAATCGTACAAAATTGTAACAATTCAAATTTGATATTGAAATTTCATCAAGCACCTTCAGTCGATATCATAAATTATACAAATGAATGTACTTATATATTGTAATTGACAGTACTTCAGTCTTTATTAATAAGTTTATGGTGTCTATGTATGTTTTTTTGTAGATATTTTACGCAAATTTAAAAATTTTAGTAAAAAATATTATATCATATTTGATATATTATATTATAGGTAGTATAATATTCTTTATACATTACATCCAAAATCTCCGTTTTTGTTTATACACGTCAACAAAAATTAAAATAAAGTTTTTTAGAAATTATCTAAAATATTCTAGTTTTTGGAATGAAATCCTTTTTTACATTTTCTCGATATTGTCTTGATATGTTTTAAGTATAATTGTCGAAATATAAAATTGCGGTTATTTCAAACATATAAGCTCATCAAAAACACTTGAATTATTTACGACGAAAAAGCTTTAACAAAAAACCTTTTGAATTACATGAAACCCCAAACAAAAGTATCGAATAATATTTTCCGAGAGATATAATAGTTGAGTCCTTTTTAGAGATCGCCTTGCTCCGTGAAGCAGATTCACAACTTCCCGTCCGTAACTTTGGCAGAAAAGACGAAACCTTTCTGGCAGCCATCCTCTTACCCCCTACCGCCAACCCCCGACCAGTAGTCACCCCATTCCGACATCCCTTACTTGAGATCTGAGATGTATCCATCTTTTTATGATTACAATATGTTAAGTTTGTTTTTGAGTATTTTTTCTGGCCATCGAAAGGCAGTATTACGATATGTAAATCTATAGCATTTGAATACATCAAAAATGTATAGCTGAACATAGTTACTTCAGTTATTTTATGTAACATATGTTTTCATGAGAATACATCTTTCAGAAAATCATTTTAATAATTTTCTTCAAATTAAATTATATTATTTACTTATTTAAGTCAATTTATAGTACTCGTTATTTAAATTTTTTGGTAATATCCAATTGTGATATTTTCTCATAAATGAATTGTGAAAAAATTCACCAGGCTTTATATAGTGACACCTTCATATATGTGTATACGAAATTTGATACGGTAAAAATGATTCACATAGTTGAATTCAAAAAAGTGTTTCAGTTATCGAAATCCATCTAGGCAAATTTTTAATATAAACAAATAAATCGCTTCAATTAAAATTTCAAAATGACTACTTGAAGGCTAATTGTATTTTGGCATGATTTGTGATGGTATATGCGCTAGTATTATATGCATTCGTATATGAATCAAGCACACAAACAGTTGTAGTGTCTCAGTTGCATATTTTTATTAAATCTTCTTTTCTAAATACTTAAAATGCTCATCTCTAGCACTATCAATCGACTCAGATAAGCAAAACTGGTCTTGGTCATAGAAATATAAAATAGTACTAAAATTGTGTTTTTACTATTTAAAATACAATGTCATTCCACCAAGAAGCGACAGCTTACAACATGATTGTGTTCGCCATTTTCAAATTATTGATTGTATTGGCATTCACCTGGTAGAACTCCATTATAACACGGTGAAAAAAACAGCAATGCATTTTAGATTATTTTTAAAAATATAGTTGATAGTTATTTCGGCTCACGCCATCGTCAGAACTAGTAAGCATAGTTCTTACGAAATAGCTATCAACTACATTTTAAAAAGTAGAAATAAAAAACATCGCTGTTTTTTTCACCGTCTTACTTTCAATTTAAATATTGACAAAATCAGTGATAAAATATCAGTTGCCAAAGTCAATAAAGTTAGCTTTTTTTGATTGTTGGGTTTTTTTTTTTATTTTTAATTATTTTGTGTTCTAAAAAAATTTTATTCTAATTAATTATTTGGCAAAAAACTAGTAATTTAATTTTAAAACAGTTTATTTCCAAACATAAATGTAACATGTGTAATGTTTCAACTGGTTGGAATTATAACTTTGACATTTTTAATGTCTTTAAGCTAATTCTTAATAGAGTTTTTCTTAAAAACATGTTGCACAAATTTAAACCTTCGGTTAACAGAATGTAAGACCGTACATATTGAAATAATTTTCGTTTGAAAAGCAAGAAAAGAAGCAAGCTACAAATTTAGTATACCATATATTTCAACACCTCCAACGACATCTGCAGGAAAACTCCTGAGCCACCTTTACAGTGCCCACACCCCTTCGTCACCCCGGTCTCCCAATGCACCCGTTCTTGCCTTGTGGTAGTCCAAACCTACCCCCTTTGACTTTCTTGGCGGCCCCATATGTCAGTTGGACTTGAGCCGGCCATATATTAGAAGGGATGCTGTTTTAAAGAAATACGGACAATTTGAATTCGGAAACTTAAATAATATTTTTTTTCATATACTATAAAAACTTAATATTGTGTTGATGGTCTCAGATAGGTAATTAAAAGGTGTTTAATGAAACTTCATAATAAATCTAGATTTTTTTTTCAATAATGACTTAATTTAAAAATAAAATGTCCTGTGGCTCATGTTTATATGTTTATATCGGACAGACAGGTAGAAGTATATCTACTCGAGCTAAGGAACATGTAAGATTATTCAACAGTAAAAAAACAGATTCACAATTCGCTAATCACGCTATAAAGTAATCAAATAATATAAATTCAAACTCAGCGCCTAAGTGTTTGCATCTTTGTAGTAAGGGTCGCAGACTGACGGCTTCGGAACAGCTGGAAATCAATAGACATCAATTATCACAAAGGATTCTTAATGAACAGACTTATATATTATCGTCCCCATAAGTTCAACCTATTTCCAGGGGGTGGTCTGATTTGCTTCCGTAATGACCACTTCCGTGCCACATGTAAACTTATTGTCATAGCCGCCTTTGGTTTCATCATTTACAATTTTCGAAAATTTAGTTTTATTGTGAGAAAGTAACAAGCTAGGCCGTTAAAATATGAGAGAAGATGTATTGTGTACCTTTTCTACACAGCTATATATACATGAGCAAATGTTAGTTTAAGCATGGTTCTAACGATGGCGTGAGCCGAAATAGTTATCAAGTGTATTTTTTTAAAAATAATTTTGTAGAACTAAAATACATTGCTATTTTTTTCACCGTATTAATAAAACATATCTTTGTATACGTAATTATAAAGTGATAAAATAAATGCATACGCTAGTTCAAATAATTCGACTTAAAATACATGCTTTAATAATTTTAAATTGTATGTTTCTAATTATAAACAATATAGTCCATTTTAAAAGTCTATCAGCACAAAGCAACTTCTACAACCCTTGTAGAGTGGACACAAATAACATTTTTAAGACAACATATATTTTCGTTTTTCAGCACAACCTAAATCACATTTGTGTTAGCTGTTATTTTAGGATTGGTTCTGTTTTAGCAATGAATGTTGAAATAAATTTCCCATCAAAATTAAATGTATAGTCGCTTAAAGTTATGCTGAAATTAATAATGGTGAATTGTACGAACTACAATGTTATCGTAGAACCAAGATGATTTTATACCACAGACCATGGCTTTGCGGGACTAGATTTGCGACTACCTATCGGAGATTTTGTATTGTATGTTATTTACAATATCGAACCATTTTATGGAGATCGCAAGACTTTTCCGTCTTAGGAAAGGGCAAACGTTAAGTTAATATAATTAAAAATGCATTTTAAAACTACTTTTCAATTCAAAATTTTTTAATTCAGTCAACGAAAGTATTATTTAATTTGAGTTGAATTAAAGATAGATAAACATTTGAATATTATATTTGTATTATTTAAAATAAAATTGTCTCAATGACATAATGTTTTAAATTACCGAAGAATATGAACACATTATTTGATAAATAAAAAAAGAAATTCACTCACCTATTTTTTCCGTGTCTCAAAATTGGATCATAAAGTGTATTTTTCCCATTCTAATAAACATTGACTTGTATATATATTTGAGATTATATCAATCAACAACTATCAAGAGTCGGTAGAATATCATATTTTTTTTTAAGACAGGAGGAAATGTGTTGTGATAAAATTCCGACCATCACGGGTAAATATAACAATAATAATCAACATTTTTAGTGCAAATAGAATTTTAAGGAAAAAAAAAATGTTAAAAATCTTCGCGATTGACGCACAACTGGTCTTAATATAAACATATGAAAGCAGTAAAAATAATGTGGTTTCTTAGTTGATTTATACATTGTCTTTAACAAGTGATTTATTTATTGTTCTCAGTGTAAATATAATCAATGAATTTATTTTGAAATATTGTCAATATTTTTCACGTTTAAGATACTAACCAACTAACTGACGTTATGGTGGACATGAATAATATTTAAATCAATTAACACATTTTACTATTAATCCCAGGGTAGTTTTGCGCATCGCGAAATTTTTCTGGTCATTTATACATAAAATATTTGAAATGGTATATAATTTTTTTTTATCAATATTAATCGTTTATTTTTCTCTTAAACAACCTTAAACAAAATTACCTCATTGAAATTGCTACATAAACCCAAAAAAAAAGATTTGTCTAGATGAGACCTTGTCAGATGAGTCATTCTTTGAGAGTCTCAGAGAATGACTTATTTAAATTCATGTTGACTGTATCTAATAACAGCTATTTTGAAATTTACAATCTTATTGATTAATTCAAGATACATATAAAAAATACTAACAGCAAACAATTCTATATTTCATTATTCACTCTATTGCACTTAAAAATTGAATGCAATAAATAATCTAAATGATTTAATAAGTGAGGGCAAGTCAATTAAAGTCAGCAAAAAATAGCACAAATACAACACGAAACGATCTCAAATATACATGAAAAATTATTTTCGACCAGAAGCTGAAACTTCTGATTTGTGTTATTATATACTTATTCAATAATCGAATATTTCTTAAGATAGGAACTGACTATGACAACATAATTAATATTGTACCAGATTTAACAGTAAATATTTTTTATATTCAGCTTACAGATATCTACGAGAATTATTTATGTCTCACAAAAAAAACTGTACCATCGTGGGAGAAAAATAAAAAAAAAATGCCTCCCACAGTCCATAGCTGTGATGCGGCGCGAGAAATCCCATCACAGGACATTCGATTCCAAAGGATTTGGTTCAGGATATTCCCTTTTTTATATTTATGTGTTTAGCTTTATGACTCAGTCGGAGTGAGTTACTTTCCTTTTTTGGGGCGTACTACAACACCGTAAATTATGTGACAAAAGTACCCATATTTTTTACGTTCTTCTTTCTAGCTTTCATTCCAGTGGCTCGGCGGCGAGATCGCCCTACGGCGTAGCTCTTTATTTCGTAGTGCCTCGTAGAAGCCTTATCTGTCTTTTGTGCAGTTATTATAACGTACCTTTATAAAATATTCGCTACATAATTGAATATGTTTTAACCATCTTGTATGCACTACATTTTTAGAGCTAAATAATGTTTAAGGTTACTTGTTTAAATAAGATAACATTTTTGTCGATTGTTTAAAAAATAAAACTTTTAATACGAATCAAGCTAAGTCTTAACGCAGCTAGCTCAATGATGTCATTTAAAAAAATGCTTAAATCAGCGAAACTGCTAATCTTCTAGTAAAGCTGTGACGCGATCATTTTTCGATCAAATCAAAAATTAATATTCTGTGATATTATCAGCCCTGACCAAAGAAGATCTATTTATCACTCAATTTGAAAAATCGAATCAAATATTAATTTTTTAAATTATAAACGTATATGATCTTGTGGCATTAATGATTTTTAAAACCGTGTCTCCCGATTTTGATAAAAAAAAACTAAATCAAATAACTTTCAAAATATTTAACATTTTTTTAATTTTGTTATATGCGACTTTACACGGTCAAATTTTTCTGTCAATTCTTCAACTTATGTGTTTGTTTTGAATTAACATGGCCTTAGCACTCACACAAACCACCTCATTGTGCATTTTATAACTTGCACGAAAATACCTTCTAACGAAAATCAGTTTACTTTTTGTGATCAAAACATTTGTAGTAATTGATGTATTTGCAGAGAACTATTCATAAATACTTTACCTGTTAATTATAGAATAGTTTTGTAATTTTACTTAAATAATAAAATTCATTCAGTATTATTAATGTATTGAATTTAAATTTTACGATAGTAACTACGTTTTAAGGTCGCTATTTATTTATGAACTTTTTGAAACCAACGTCTCAGTCTACATGATTATTAATTACACAATATTTTAAAGAATCAATCTTCTAAGCCAAACAAATGACAGATTTTACTACTTATTGCTGCATGTTTCTTTCCAATTTATTATAAATGACATTTTTTGTAAATTATAAATCATTTAAAATAAAAAGACACAACAAAAGCACTGTACAACGTTATGATAATCAAGAACTGTATATTTATTGCATACAGATTTACTGCTGAAATAGACTAATATCAAATTTATTGTTTGTTCCAATGCACCATAAAAACTTCCTTTAAAGTTTGATGAAGTTTTCCAGCCTGGATTGCTTAGGTATTCCACAGTTTATTATTGGAATTCACACACACATTTTGTCAGATAAGTTCATCGCAATATCCGAATGGTAAGGGATCTCATAATTAATCTAACAAGACTAATATATTTTTTGATAACTGTTTGCACTGTCAGTTAAAGTAATATAGACTCTTTTATAACAAAATATAGATAGATATAAACACATTTTTTTAAGAAGAGAAAAAAATTTAAGGTTTTTTTTTAATAAAGTAATAATTGTCAGCTAATCTTTTCACAGAAAGGTTTAAGGATTATATTGGTCGTGGATGGGATGGAATGCAAATAACAGAGACAAGTACACAAATTTTTGAATTTTTCATTATAGCCGTTATTTATTATCGTGCATTAAATAATTATTCATAATATCAATCATTCTTAATGTCCTTTGTTGTATTTATATCAATTAAAAAAAATAAACATTTGAATATGCACTTTATTATTACACTTCCACATGTTTTATTACTTACTGCCTGTTTTCCGCTTTCCGACAGTTTCTGGCATTCTATAATAGTAAACCGACGTAATAGAACTGAAGATGCCAAAAGGCGCAACCCAGTCGAGATTGACTTTACGTATGGAAATGTGCAAAGTTTCGACAATTCAAATTTGATATTGAAATTTCATCAATCAATATTGTAAAACTTTATCGTTTAATTGTTCTTCTTCTAGATCTGCTCCTGAAAACCTTACAGGAAATTGAATACGAATGGTGTATATATTCTAAAACATTGATTTTTCTTTGTCATTTTCAAAACAAAGAAAAAATTACATCAACTAACTGTTATTGAAAAATGATGCTCTAATTAAGTGTAAATTTGAATTGATTTATAGAAAAATTTTACATTAAAAAAATAAGACAAGATCAATATAGGAAGTAAATATTTTCATATACGTATGCATTCTATTGGAAGAAGATTTGGTTTATAAAAATATGTGCTTCAATGATACCAATGAATAAGTACAGATCGAAAGTAGAAATGTGATGTCGATAGGGTAGCAAGGTGTAAGCTCGACTGGAAGTACGTGTTTTTATGACTCGTAAATAAGTCGCGGGTAACAAGTAAAGACGGCCACGTGCCGAGAATAACAACCCCTGAATTAGGTACTATAATCTAAGCTCGCAACGTCCTGTATGCAGAACGGTTTCTGTTTATGTTTGCTTATGTGTGCATTGTACAATATACTTAACTGGAGGTCCCAACATCGATTATATGAAAGCCGGGACACCGATATTGAAAATTCAACACATTATGAGTGTGTATAATTTTTTTAAACCATCTTTAAGGCTTAAGGGGATTCCTACAATTTATCTTACAAACACAAAGATCTGATCAAGATTGAAAAATTACAGAATTGATGAACTAATTATTTAATTTATTTTTTTACTTGTTGTCCGCTTAGGCAATAGGAAACGCAACACCTTAATGTAAAATTTGAACTGTTAGAACTTTATATGATTTGCACCTTCAGTCGATATTATGAATTAAATATATCTTCATGTAACTTTTTATAAGATGTATATTGAACACGCAAAATTTCTCAATACTACACAAATATTAGTTGGATGAGCCATATTTTGCTACCATCTACGTAAAATTAGAAGACATTCCATAAGCTCACATCGTACTATAGAAATCCAGCAGTGTTTGCGAAGAGTTTTGAAGATTTTATCTAGACATTAAATTCAATGATTTGAAACCTGAATAGCGCTATTACTCTTTAGAATACACTCTCAAATAAAATTATGAAGCCGTATCGGGTGGTACAATTTTGGGTACCATAGGAAAAAGATTGACATATATTTCAGTTTTTGTCTAATTCAAAAATTAAATACATGCATCTAATCTATAGTTATCAATTCATAAAAGATACATACATACGTTTGACGTCTAATAAATTATTACTGAATCTAATAACGTTCTTACATCTAACAGTTTGTATTATCATCAAATTTGTTTTTTTCAAGCTCTGTACACTTCCACGTGTTACTTGTGACTTGGGTTTCGATTTTAGGCATCTTCTGGCATTATATAATACAAGTGAAATTAATCTTGTGAAAGTACACACAAGCTACCTCGCTGGCTAATTAAATTTTTCCATTTTTCATCTTGCATATAAACGACGTAAACTTTTTACTAACTGTCAGATCGACTGCGTCCGTGAATAAGTATGACAGTAATTGCCATACGGCGAAACCCAATTCGTGAGTGTCCAAACGTGTGGAAGTGTACACGGTTTAAAGGTGTTAAACTTGATACTTAATTTCTTTCATGCACCCTCAATCAATATTATTAATTTTCTTTTTCTCAAGACCTGATCTTAAAAAAACGGTGTTCACAAATGAATATGTCATTAATGCAACATTTGAGCTATGAAAACTATCAGATTTTTATAAATAAACATTGATTTATTACGCTTATAAACCTGTCGCAATCGAAAGTATTTTTGGTCAGCTGCAACCCAATATTCATTTCAAATTGAATGATTTGTAAAATAATATTCTTAATTCTAAAAAAGCATTCAAAAAATGGACAACATTCTCAGCAACCGTATGAATGAGAAGCATCTGTTGTAATTTACGTAAATCTTCCAATTGAATCAAATCCAAAATTAGTTTCATATCGAAACTTTGACATTGCCGGACCGAGTTTGTTTCTCAAATTCTAAACAATAAACAGGCTAGGGTGTGCGATTGGGATGTGGAAGAGGGGGGGAATAGAAATTGCCATCCAAAGGGCGTCCATCCCCTAAATTATCTGCCATAATGTTTCGCTGAGGTTTTCATTGGCCTTCTTCATTAATAATAAAAAATCAAGCAAAAATAATCAATTTATTTGAGCCGATATTAAGCTACAGGTTGGCAACTGACAATCGTATTTCATATGATGTACAATATAAACTTAAATTTTTGATGTTGTATCCAGTTAAATATTGATTAACTTCGATTTCCTAAATTTATGTAAAATAAAAAACAATAATTTTGATCCTACTATTAAAAAGTTGAAAAAGCAGAGTGAAAATAATGTTACTCAACTTTTCGAAAATTTTCCCACTCATTATTTTTTCTAATGAGTCTTTTATGATTGTTCTGAGCTCTTAATGAATTATTGGTTTGCCTAAATGTTGTTTGAAAATAGTTAATAAGTGATTGTCAACATTTCACTTTTAAATTAATTTATATTTTTTGTATCTATATTGTATGATTTCCTGTAAATTGTGTTCTTGGTTCTTGAATCTGTGGTTTTTTTATACATGCTCCATATATTATAGACTTAATATAATTTGTATTATATCAGTTAATTATGTTGGCGATAAGCGAAACCGCTCCTGATCAGAAAATATATTTTAGAAATAAGTTCTTACAATTGTGTTTTTTATCGTTTAAAATATTAAAAGTAACTCAAGTTCTTAAAAACACACTGAAACTATTTAGTACGACCACATACTTACTTTTGAAGAAACCCAAAAATTTTAAATCGATTTATTGGTCAATTGATGGACGAATAATTCGTATGCATTAAAATGTAAAAAATCGAATATATTTAGTGTATAAGATTTTTAAAACTAAGTTTGAAATTTTTTTCTAAGAGTCTTCAGCCAATATTGAAGGATCAATTCTTAGTTTTAGAATATTGAAATTCTCAAAATATAATTGATATTCTAGTTAATTTGTCTAACAATTCCAAAAATAAACACCGTAACTTTAAGATCAACTATATAAATTTTAAACATCACTACACGTGGCTATTTTTTTAATTTGTTTCTTGAGTGAGGCATTCGATTTTAAAATACCAAACATGATGAAATGAAGAGACACTTCATTGTAAAAATGAACCAAGTAATCTGGTACACGTTTTCTATTTATTATTTAATTCAACGTGTCCCTTAGACTTTTTCCCAACGACCGACCAGTCCCAAATCCCAGACCTTCGAAGCGAAGGGTAGTTTTTGATCCTCACCCTCAAATGGCGGTCGTCTTGTCCCTGAAGTGGGGGATGGGCAGAGCAGGAGGCTCTACCTCCGTCATATATAATGGTAAATCTGCCGTGAGCTAGGTCCTAACCGAACCAATATTTCATCCCTTAACTAACTTTGTACGGTTGCTATATATAAACCTATTTGTTACCCGATTCAAGGAGTACCCAACATTGTTGTTTTTATTCTATTGAAATAAATCTAGTTAATTTATTTAATAAAAGATAATTCTTTTTTTACAATACTAAATGTGCAGATTATTATTTAATTCACAATTTCTTGTGAAAAGTTTTCTATGCGGTTCATTCATAATACATGGACATTTTGTCTACAATTTTTTTCATTGCTAATGTAATGTTTTAATTTTATTTATGATGATTTGCTTATACGCAACTCTTTTAGAATTTTCTATAAATAAATTCATTCCTAATAATATTTTCGACCTTATCAATATATTTTGTATTTTTTTAATTTTTCAAAATAATTTCTCTTACATGATTATTTACTTCAAAATTTATCAAAATGAACTATAAATGATATACTTTTGCTATTTTTTGGGCTTAAAAATAAACGATATATTTTCACTTATTAAGGACTTGATCGTAAATATTCGTATGTTGAAATGAATTAATCAATCAGAATTTTGAAAGCACAGTTACCTCTTATTAAAAATGATATTCACGTTATACTTTCATATTCAATGTCGAAAAATATTGAGTATTTTTTGTATTGTTTATTTTGGCAGGGAATTAGTTATTACTTATTAATTCAACTTTAACATCAACAATAAAAGTTTCCTGTTTTACCAGTGTATTACTTTCTTCCTAAGCTTTTTTTCTTATATTTAAAATGTTCCATCGGTAATAAAATAAATGCTATATTTTTTGATTCTCTTTATGACATTTATAAAAGTTATGATTTTATAAACTTTGTGAAATAAATTGAAAGCATTGTTTTTCCAATACACCATCTTCTACCAATCTGGATGTTTGAATGATCTGAGAAGGGGTATTAGGCACCGTATGATGATCGTAAAATATCTATGTATTTATGTAAAAAAATCTTGTGATGAATGTTCAGGGAACGGTTTACTTAAACTTGTTTTATATATAAGAAAAACAATGTTTCGAAACAATGTCGAAATACGAAACACAAATAATTGTATTCGCCTACGCGCCCCTTTAACTCTCGTAACAGTGGTGGAGTAAGCGAGAGTACATACCATTTCCAGTTAAAGAGGTCATTTATATATTTCAGGGCAGTGACCAAACACAGCCAGCGGTGGTCAGGCAGACCCCAAGGTAGAAAGGGAGGGTTGGAAAGCCGGGGGGTGAGAAACTGACGGTTTCGTAGCAGTCGTAGCACCCCCTTGCCTCTCAGAGCGTGGGGTTGGGGAATGCTCTGCGTATAAGTTAGGTCCAATTGTTACATTGGGATAAGTTGGCCGGCGCTGTGGACAACTTTTAGGATGTTTGGGGTATTGGTTTTCGGTTTGGGTTTTTGTTGAAGGTTTGATTATTGATTTTGGAAGGTTGGCATTTTATTTTTTGCCGTCTTCCTTATTTGTTTCGTTATTTTTTTCCACGAAAAGAAAATTGGAATATTATTTTGAAACGTCTTAAATTTGACTATTTGTTTGATATTGGACCTACGGCTTATATCTATTTCTCAGAAACACAATAATGTTTTAAAAAATAATACGTTATACTTAGTATTGACTATATTGAAAAAACGTAATAAATACTAAGTGTAAGGATTATTAGGAAACTATTTTTAAAATAGTTCAAATATATTTAAAATGATTTCATTTTATTCAAAATTTGGAAAAAAAATCCATTAAATATATCGTAGTATAATTATTTTAACACAGTGAAAAAAACGGCAATGTATTTTTCACCGTGTTATAATGGAGTTATAGCAAGTGAATGCCATTTAATTCAATATAATTATTTCATTGGAGAAATACGACAATCTTTTTATATTTCCATCCTCAGTTTCAAACAAAAGTTTCCTCAAGAACAGAATTAATACTAATCAACAATTGATTATTACTTTATAATGCTACATGTAAATTATTGACCAATCAAAATCGAAGATCATTATTACTATCCAATCATCTCTTTCCTTGTTAAATTTGGGATTTTTATGGCATAACATATTTTAAAGAACTAACACTATTAAGTCACATTAACAAAATGGTCGCGTTATCAAATTTGTCGCGACTGAAATCAAAATGAATTATTATTTATTGTTATATCAGTAATAAACCATTATTTAAATGACCTTGACTAATTGATAATAATCCCTATCCACACTTATAACCATGGATGTTAGTAAACGCTACTTATAAATTCTGACAGTAATTCGGGCAATAGTTTTCAATTATACCAACTGAACCCCATCGCGTGTCAACTTCAATTCAATTAATCACCCCTTCGCTTAATTTATGTGGGGCTGTCACTGAATTGTGCATCGTGGTATAAACTCGCTAATGCGTTTTACTCAGTAATTAACTGCAACTCTTATTGATCAATTTCGGCAATTAAAAACTATATTTCAGTACATAATGGCGACTTTTCTTATGGCTGACCTGTTACTGGCGAAACCTGTCCTTATCACAAAATATACTATGGAAATAAGTAGAGTGTTTTTATTATTTAAAACATCAATATATCGCTTTTATAGAGTTGATTGTAACTTCTTGGTGGAAAAGCATTATATTTATTTAAAAAAAAACGCAATTCGTAGTGGTAAACGTAGTTAGACAGTTATGTTGCATCCGTGTGATATAATGCCTGAAGATGCCGGAAGGCGAAACCCGAGTCGTTTATGACAAAACATGTGGAATCGTACAAAGTTGTAACAATTCAAATTTGATATTGAAATTCCATCAAGCACCTTCAGTCGATATCATAAATTATAAAAAGAAAGTATACGTAGTAATTTCACAATTTTTTTTTTAAAGTTGATAATGCTTGCGATAATTGAAACCAGGCATAACTCAAAAATATTTTATATTAGTAATGAAACTAAACATTGCATTTTTTTATATTTAAACAAAAAAATGATTATAACAAACGCCCTGTGAGTGATGAAATAATGTAATTTAAGCTTTAATTTATATAGCTCCTTCCAGTTAAAGTACTTTTATACTTCTATTATTTTACAACCAATTTCGATATTATTGTTTCATTACGTATAATTTCCAATAAAATCTCATATTTCTGTATCTAAAAATAATAAAATCACAACATTATTACGTACGCAGAGAAAACGAGGCCAATATTGAAGCGTCCTCAAATATATTCCAATAAATATGCGGCATATAACGAAAGAACACAACGCATAACAAAACTCAAATCATACCTAATAATATGATACAGAGCAGCATCGGAAATCAAAACTTTTCCAGGGACGAACGAGTTCATTCCGTGTTTGTCAAATAAAATCGAATTCAGTAGAATTCCTTTCCGCGCGAGTGCGCAAAATATATGAGGCGGCTTTCTTGAGATCCTCCCTGCGTCCCCCTCTGCGAGACTCTATCTCTGTCTGCCCATAAAAAAGGACAAGCCAGGATAAATGTCTAATGCAGGGTTGTGAAAATATCATGCTATAACTATTGTTAACCAACATGGCATCTTACGATTCTATTGGATAAAATAATGCTCTTGAATGTTATCGCGAATGATAAACCTGTGCACGCCATATCATATTTAACAATATTATGTAAATGAAACAGAAATGGACAGTGATTATTATTAAATATTGTAACACGGTGAAAAGAAATAGCAATGTATTTTAGTTCTACAAAATTATTTTTAAAAAATATAGTTGATAGCTATTTCGGCTCACGCCATCGTCAGAGTTAGTTCTGAAGATAGCGTGAGCCGAAATAGCTATCAACTATATTTTTTTATGTGTTATAATGGAGTTCTAACAAGTGAATGCCAATTCAATAAACACATTCGGACAAACTCTATTTATTATTTAAATTATTATTATTACTTAAAATTATAATTGTAGAACTCAGTATATCAATTAGTAACTATCCGTATAAAAAATATGCGTATTTTATTAAAAAAAAATTGTGTACAAACTAAACAAATGTGGTTTCAAGATTTTAATCGACTGTTTTAGAAATAGAAGTTAATGTTTGCCTATTAAAGAAATCTACTCATTTCAAAATAAAACTTTTCTACAGGACACATGAATTTGCCTTCTATTTTTCAAATTAATAAGTAAACATAAAATTACATGTTAATTACCATAGTTAATTGAAATTGCCTGCAAACATTGTGTTGAGTAAAATTCAATTCAGTAAATACAGGCTGTGTTGCATAAAAACCGTCATACGACTTTATGCTGATTGACATTCAAATAACATGGCATTATTTTACACCTTTCTTGACAGCAGCCCTGGTGCAAGTGCAAAATTTAAACACCCCTGACATAAAATATAGCAAAAAAAAAAAGAAATACGAGCATTACGATGGGGTAAGAATCCCAAAAAAAATGTGTATACGTGTAGAAATGAAAGGGCCGGTAGGCATGCGGGTTGGCAAGGGTTGCCGAGGTCGAGAATTAAAATTCAAATCACGACTGGGCGATCAGTCTGCGGCCCGCGGGGGTAGTCCGCCTCTGGTCGAGCTGCCCGCTGCCCGACTGGAAGCCAGCGAATGCCCCGTCACTGGAGAGTTATCGTCACTATCATCAGCTAATCCTCTGCCTCGTAAACGTTTCCTGAATTTCCATTATAAACGCATTGACACATTGACAACACATCACAGTTTTACATAAAACTAAAGATTTAATTATGTTATACGTTAAAACCAAAAAACTGTCATTACAACTAACAGCCGAGGCAATAAATATATAAAAATCACATAAGAGCTTTTACAATTTAAAGATTTTAGGCACCTATGTTAAATTGATTGAATTGGCATTTAATTGGTACAACTTCATTATAACACGGTGATAAAATAGCAATGTATTTTAGTTTTACAAATTTTTTTGAGCGTCACGCCATCGTTAGAACTATATGCTTCTGACATAGTTCTGACGATGGCGTGAGCCGAAATAGCTATCAACTATATTTTATAAAAAAATTGTTATGTTAAAGTTCTCAAATTTTAATTATGCCTAGACGGGATTTAGTTCCGATCCTACACAGTAAAGTTCTTACATGATATATGAAAAATATTCTAATATAATTGATTGACCGGATTAGTTGCCCATTACTACTTTCAACATAAATATGATATTATACATCACCACGTAGGTGTCTTTCCATTTTAAAGCTAAAGACAATAAAACTGGAAATTTTACATTTGTAACTGGAATTGGAGATTACTTTCAGATGACAAAAGACAAATATAAATAAAGAAAACCAAGTAATATCATTTTTATTACATGCAACGGTATTATTGTAAACCTACTCTAATGTCACATCATGTGGGATAGTATAAAATACGATGTCTTCATAACAACATAAACTTTAAAGAAGATATACCGTTGTTGAATTTTACATATAACGATCTAGTATTTATTAATTATCTAACAAAATTTATCTATATTATTTATTTGTAAGTGAACGTTACAGTATAATTGAGTCAAAAATGTTCGTGATAAGTGGTACCTGTTATCATTTAAAATTTGAGGATACGAAGTTCTAATATAACATTCAATTTTTTATCGATACAATATCCATTAGTGGTGGACTCATTAGTATAAGACTAAAAAGCTAATTGTTCATGAGAGCGTAAAAAACTTTGAAGAGAAAAATTCCGATTCTATTTTGTTCGTCAATGGTGATTATATTTAACAATTTCGTTATATATTATATATAATTTGTATCTTATTCATAAGTGCATTTAAAACACCTTACATTACTTTCATATATAAATATTCTAATACAGTGTTCCCCAACCTTCCTACAACTGCTGACCAGTAAAAAAAAAATAAGAAAAAAAACGCTAATACTGAAATGAAAGAAGTTTTTCATGTAATATTTTTTTGATTTATTGTAACAAATGACAATAACTGTAACTAACAATTATACATATAACAGTCTGATACAATTAAAATTCAACGATAATAATGGATTTTTTTAACAAACTATTGCGAAATCTGTTGTTGAATCTTTGCTTATATATTGTATATTCTTGGCTTCAGTGCTGTCTCTAACTGTAATTATTAAGTATCTTAGTGTCACATTATTCTAACAATTATTATTATTTAACAATAACTAAAATACAAGTAAACATGCAGGCGGAAAAAATCTTCTATATAATATAATATTGTGGCATGGTGAATTTTTTGAAATGTAGCATACTGTTTGTGGCCGGCACCTGTCCGCTGACCCCCAGTTGGAGAGCACTGGTCTAATAGACACAAAATAGAAATTATATGTAATATGTCATATATACTCATAGACCCACTACAGCGTACTTATATTAATGCTACTTACTCAATTGTATTTTGAATTGGGTTATACTTATAAATCCACCCGTAATATTATATATTACCTTTATATAAACGATTGGCAGTTAAATTAAATACATTATCATTTAACCATTCATTAATGTTTAAGCCTCAAAAATACTCTTAAAATTCTTTAAACATATTTCAGAGTCACAAAATGTTTGATGCTAAAAGCATGACTTTGATTAATAAAGTAGTATAAATTGACCTGCCACATTGTCAAATACAATTTTGCAGATATATTGTAATACCCAATGATAATGTATTACATTTTACAACCCCATATAGTATGAATAATCATGTGATTTCTTTCCTCTGCTATTTTGTATAATCAGCCGAGCTACGTCGCTATTTTAAATTATTGATTCGTGCATTTCCTTCCATTGATACAAAGATATACTTTATTGGTCGACTCCGTGGAAATTGGCAAAGACCGGCAGCTTGGCCGGTACAATGGGGCTTAGCGTTCAAGAAATCACGAACAGTTAAATATATTTTTACATGTGCTACGACGTAGAACATGCAGTAGAAACGTAGCAAAAAATATAATATTTAATGAATAGTCCATACTTTGAAAAACTTGAAAAATAATTGATAATAATGACTATAATATAGTTTTTTTTAACTCCGTCTGCTCCTAATGCGGATATATCAAACTCGTAGTTTTCCTCACAACTGCTTGAACATGAACAGTTCTTAAGTTATCGCATTGAATAGACATCGTTTATTTTTATCGGATTGGCAGAAGGAAACTTTAGTTACCACAAAAATCTTTGCATTGAATCAGAAATATATATATATTGATTAAAAAATATATTTATTAGACTATCTTTAATGGATTTCGAATCCATGTGGTGCATAATCACATTCAACGACATTGACGTCTTTACACGGGCCGAGTTACATACCAATTTACCGAAGCTCAGTAAATTTTCATGTTATATATGTTACGGCTAGAAAATATTCGCCACATTAATTGATTGCAGAAAAACTCTTGTATATTAGCGATTGCTAAGATCTGGAGATTTTACCACACACAGCTTATGGCTAAAAAATGTTCGCCAGTTGATTGCAGAATAACTTTTACATACTAGTGATAGAATACTTTACAGTCCAGAATAAATGAGATGTATTTGGTCGAATCACTTAACGTTTTTTTTTTCAGTTTTCATCAGTTTCTATGATTTTGGAATTTTACGGACCAAAAAGTTCTAAAAAGATCTATTTATCATCATATAATCATGTTTGTTTTGCCAGCATAGAAACCCAATAATTTATATTTAAAATAACACGTAAATGTATTTATAAATTACTGTTTTTATGGTCTGACTATAAATATGCTATCAATTGTCTTTAAGATAAAAATTGTCGACGCAATCAATAGGTGATAAACTTCTAGCAAAGAAATGCTGGCTGTAAATTAATGTAGTGAAGTTCTACATCATTTTTGAATTGAAAGTATCAGTCACTCGCGACATAAAAAATGTTATAATCCAGTGATTAAAATAATACATTTAAAAGTAATATTGAGTTTATTATTTTTCTATTACGCAAAATCATCAGTGATGTTCTCTTTGACCGACGGTCGCACCATATGCATGACCCTTCCCACCCCTCGCCTTCCCTCTTCCACCTCATCTATCCCAACGCCCCCGTCAACCCCCATATTAACCCACCCAAGCCTCCGACGGTCCGACCTGGTGGTAACTCATTCCTCACACCACATAATCTACAATCACACAGCCGGATATTTATGATTCTATTCACATTATGTAAATTTATATTGCAATATCTTTTTCACGCATACGAAACGATAGAATAAAACTATTTTTTTAATTGTTACAACATTTTACGATTCCACATGTTTTGTCACTAACGACCCGGGTTTGGCGTTTCGGCATCTTCAGGCATTCTATCACACGGATGCAACAGAACTGAACTTAGTTCCGTGTGATATAATGCCTGAAGATGCCGAGATGGCGAAACCCGAGTCGTTAGTGACAAAACGTGTGGAATCGTACAAAGTTGTAACAATTCAAATTTGATATTTAAATTCCATCAAGCACCTTCAGTCGATATCGTAAATTTATAAAATTGTATAAATTTTTATTGTATTAGTATTGTTTAATACAAATATTGAAAAAAAATGTTTTAAACCTTTTGAAAACACATTTAAAAATGAAAAAAAAAATATTTCAAAATTGTTAACGGCTTATACGTGAAGCATTATAGTCAGAGCGTGTTAAAGCGATAAAATAATTCATATTCTATAATATTTCTAATCTGTTTCACTTTAAATGTGTTAACTGTCACTCTTGATCGAAAAGCCTGTTTTAAATAAAAAAAAAAAAATTTTTTTTACAGTATATTTAATGAACAGGAACGGTTTCACGAGAATTATTAACTGATATAATATAAGGTGATAACATCAAAATCGCGGTAGAAAAGTGATCTTTCAGAAAGTTTGTTGACATATAGCCTCATGCTAGTTATATTTTAGGTGAACTTTAGTATGCAGGATGGAATAAAAACGTAAAAATAGTTGGAATAAATCGTTGAAAGGGATCAAATGGACACCCCCAAAGAAACGTGATGAAACTTATACATTTAATGATCCCATTTTAGAGAGAAACCTTTTCATAATAGTGTATCATATCGTACTTAATTTTTGCATTTAATCAAACGCTTTTTTAATGAGACAATATTTTTCAAACTAATTTATCTCTCAAATATTCATATAATTTTATCATTCGTTTCGTAGAGTAGTAGTTGAGCAAAGTATGAAATAAAAAACTACTATTTATACACAATTTTATTTACCAGTTTTTTCAATTGTCTGAGTTGTGATTTTCACCCCGTTTCTGAAACTTAAGCAAAAAAAAAATATATATCGACAAGCAAATCGTAACAACATATCATCAGTTCTAGTCGTCAGCATAACAAAATGCCAGAAGATGCTAAATGATGAAACTTGGATCTTGAGTGACAAATAATGTGAAAAGGTGCAAAATTTCAACAATTTAAATTTGATATTGAAAATCCACCTAACAAGCTCAGTCTTTATCGTAAATTTTAACAAAAGCGATCATAAATTATATTTTAAAGATAAAAATTAAGTCCTCTAGGTCCACTACCGAGTGATCATTGTTGGCGAATTCAGCTGCGATGCTCACGGGTTCCAGTGCCAATATATAAAATTTCACAGGTTGACTATTCAATCGATTTATAAATTTTCATTCGAAGATTTCTTAAATAACATACTACCCATCCGGATTTAAGAAATTAAGTGTTCGTGGCTAAGACAATAAGCTAAATGGA
The DNA here is from genome assembly GCA_028555115.1 of Himalopsyche japonica. NCBI lineage: Eukaryota > Metazoa > Arthropoda > Insecta > Trichoptera > Rhyacophilidae > Himalopsyche > Himalopsyche japonica. Next base: position 2,288,229 of record JAHFWJ010000224.1, on the reverse strand, counting down.
AATTATCAACATCTCTACGTTTTTCGAAAAAGATAAGTTACGTAATTAAAAACTCATTGAAAAAAAACTTAATCGTAAATCGGTATACTCTGAATAACAATAGTTGTAGCTTGAGAAAATAATAATGAAAAATTTTGATAAATATTTATTACTTTTAGTGTTTTTCTAAAACGCACATCAAAATAGTTTAGTGACAGTGTGTGAATGTGAATGTTAAATAAAGTAAACATGTGTCCAAATTTATGAAGTATAAATTTTATGGCGAATAAACTTAACCCTTCGAAAACCACGCACAATATAAATAATACAATACATTCTAACCGAAGTCATACATATGCGACATGTGGGGATTCCTTATAAGATGCGATGTCCACGAACGCTTTATGCCGGCCAGCTTCCAAACTACACGTGTCCTCTGCGTCCTCCATAAAAGCTCCCCTTACAAGAATTTGAACCGCGGCCGGTCGCACGTGCTTTTTATGACCTCATATCGGCAGCGACCCAAAGCCAGTGGTGGTGCTAAATGGAAAAATCGCGGAACGCTGATAAATTTTAATATTCTTAGACGCCTGCCACTATGACCAACTCAATATAATATCCAAATAAAATTAGAGAAAGGTATTTTAAAGATAGCAATGCTTTCAGTGCATTAAAGTATATTTATGAAAATAGAAAATTTTATACATTGTTTGGTCATAATCGGAAATATATTACGTCTCATAGAGTTATCTAAAGAGAACTGTTCAAACTCAGTAGTCCAACTCCTTTTTTATAAAGAGGGTAGAGAGATAAGGCTATGAAAGAACTTATTTATAACACGGTGAAAAAATAGCAATGTATTTTAGTTCTGCAAAATTATTTTAACAAATATAGTTGATAGCTACTTCGGCTCACGCCATCGTCAGAACTTTGCTTAAACCAACATTCGCTTATCTATATATAGCTGCGCAGAAAAGGCACACAACACATCCTCTCTCCTGTTCCAACGGCCTAGCTTGTTACTTTAACACAATGACACTAAATTTTCAAAATTCTAAATGAAACAATAGGTGTCTATGACAATAAGATTAATATGTGGGATGGAAGTGGTCCTTCTGGAAGCAAATCAGACCACCCCTTTGTACAACGGCTGGGCAAGTGGCGATACTATTGTGTTAGTTTGTTAGTTAAGAATCCTTTGTGATAATTGGTGTCTATTGATTTCCAGCTGTTCCAAAGCCGTGATTCTCCAACCCTTACTACAAAGATGCAAACATTTAGGGGCTGAGTCTGAATTTATATTATGTGATTCATTAATAACGTGATTAGCGAATTGTGAATCTGTTTTTTTACTGTTGTAACTAATGTTGCAACTAATTTATAGCTTACCGCTCTGTCTACGTCATATTTTTTTTAGATTGTATTAGTAGTAAGAGGTTTAAAGAAATCCAAACACTCAAGTCTTCGAACAGAAGCGATATATCTATTAAAAACTCAATTCTATTAGATCCGTCTCGGAAGCCACAGTATTAACCACGACGCTACAGTTCCTTTTTGATGTGATTTTCGCATACAAACTTGTAACAATTGCTTTATATCTTCAAAGAAATATCAACAAATTGTATAAGTATATAAATTGTATGTTCCGGATATTTTTTTAAGAAATCGTGGACATAATTTGTTTGTTCTTCCAAAGTGTATAACCAGTCTGCCAATGAGGATACCAATGGTAAGAGCATTAACAATGTTCAAGAGTATTGCTTCGGATGTTGACATATTTCATGTGGACGAAAGTGAGTTCAGACGAATGCTATTTTTTGAGTTAAAGTAGATATTTCATGAGCTTACTTGGATGACTTTTTTTGCAATCCTTATTGATTGTTTTGCTGTGTATTTGTTGAATTTCCAATACTTTATGTTTAAATATTTTAACGATGCAAAAGCAATGAATTTATAATTTGTAAGTTTTGTACCGTAAAGCATCTTTAATGCGTAATTTAGCAAGTTTCATAACCTTTCCGTGACTACCAAATATCAGAGTGCTTTTAGCGTATTCTCTTATCTTCTTTGTACATATATAATGTGTATATTATAATATAAAAAGCCAAAACTTGGTTGATATATATTTTACTAAGTAGTTCATGAATCTTGTTATGTGAATAGATTTTTAAATTAAAAAAAAAATGTCCATATGCTGCTGCCCCACTACACCACTGTCAAACGCCAAAGCCGGCCGACCATTTTCCACGGATTTTCCCTCGCCGGTATTATTGCGCACGGGGTGGCCAGAGGGTGGTTGGTTAAGGTAACGGAATATTTTAGCAATGTATGAAATCACGGAATAAGATACAGCATAGGAGGTATTATAATGAAAATACATGTGCAATATATGATTTGAGACACATTATTATTACATACAAGAAATCATCAAATTTGATATAATAACATATTCAATTTTCACTTCTTGAGTTCAGATTTTTTCTGATTTTACAATAACGTTAACGTAATCTACTGTATAATAAATTATTTATAATATATATATACTGCTTATCGCACAACTCAGCAGTAGACAATCCTTATAGTATAACAGCTTCAATAATTATAAATTCAATTAATATAAAATTTAAAATAACATTGATTATTCCACGTATTGTGCTTCTAACTGTGACACGTGTTTCGCCTCTTTCAGAGGCATCTTCAGACTTACTATCAAAATCATTTACTTAAGCAAGCTTTGCGATAGTAAGTCTGAAGATGCCTCTGAAAGAGGCGAAACACGTGTCACAGTTAGTTACACAATAAGTGGAATAATCAAAGTTATTTTAAATTTTATATTAAAATGAACTTCCACAAAGTTACCGCCGAAACCATCGAAAGTATTATAAATTTAATTGTTTGAATGCTTAAGCTAAATCAATTATTTTTCTCTGTAGACCATATCAATTTTCATTCAACAAAAATTTGTAATTTATTTCAAATTTATTCAACTTAACCTCAAATTATTTATGGAAAAATAAAAAATAACATTATCGGACGTCGAGTGGAGGTCATAAAATTGAATATTTGTATTTGGTGGTGAAAATCTACAGAAAAATAAATTACATAGAAATAAAGCTCCTTACTTTTTTGTAAATGTTTTTCCTAATAATTGTTTACTGTTTTTGGTTTTCTCAATTTCAAAGATGAGAAGACGACAAAAATCGATAATGTTTATTTTATAAAGTAATTTTTAATCATTTTATTTGTCAAAATTAATATCATTTTTAATTGAATGATTTTCACTCACCGAAAAAATATATTCTTAAGAATTGGTGGATTGTAATTATTAACTTGTTTTCCCAACATCAAGGGAAGTAATCAATGCCTGAGTGTTTCTACTCAGGAATGATTCCACTTGGTCTTTATTATTCAGCAAGATATAATCTTGGTTACTAATATTATATTTAAAAAAAAAAAACCAGTATTTAGCTATCATTGATGTCCGTGTATCCATCATTTAGTATTTTAATTTCGTTATCAAATACAGGGATCGATTTTTTTAATGGAACTGAAAGTCTTTCTTCTGTTTGTGTGTTAAGGATTTAATAAAACTCTTTATTATTTATAAATTTTTCACTTTTTATTATAACACAAGTTATATACACAATATTATAGTATACTTTGATTAAAAATCAGAACACAGAGAAGATTTGACACGTTCAACTGAGCTACTGGACCGTTAGGTGAGTTCTCTCTTTTGTTTCAAGTAAGCTTTAGTTTATATATATTGAAAGCTTATTGACAGTAAAAATCATTGTTTATGTTTTGTTTGTGATTTTAATAAGAAATGAGCATTGGACTTTAGTTATCATTAGCGGATGTGTGTATATGATAATAGTAAATTTTGATTAGATGTGTATTGCATCTTTACATAATGTTCGTGAATCAATAGAATAATATAAATTATAATTATGGCATGTCATAGCTTCTAAACATGTTACATTGAATGATGGGGTGTATACATAACATGTGTAACATATTTTCCATTACGGATTTTTCAAAAATGAATATGATCATCCTATTTATTAGTTTTTGAAAATTAATTAAGATGAATTTGCGTTACACTAATCTTAAAAATGTTCTGCGGCTAGTAATTGGTAATTTGAACTAAAAGCAATCCATATTTTCAAATCTCAAACTCAAAGAACCCTGACTTTAAAAATGTAGTCTTCGTAGTTTCCAATTCTCACGCAGTAGCTCTAGCATCTGCGGCCAAGCTGCTCTCACTGTCTGAGTCTGACCCTTTGCCGATATCAGAATAGATAGTTTGGTAATTCCCTCTACCGCCACCGCAAAAAATTCCCCGCCCAAACAGGGGGCCGCCCGCTTTCACATCTCATACTTATTGACAGTGGTGTTCAAAGAGCTCATAGATATAAGTAAATGCTGATTCAATTACGCGACGTTGACCACACTGTGAGATTTGTCTCACAAAAGACGTTTGCATACACAAATTGTATACTGTCCAATCATAAAGCAAAACGCTTCTGACAAGATACAAATAAATTTACCATGAATCTGTTTTACACATTTCACATAATGAATACTACTCATTTACGTATTTCAATTGTCATGCAACTAAGTACCCATTCAATTATTAAATTACTTCAAAGAATTTTCAAGCCATATTAATTTTTCATATTAGTCAAAAGCGGGATTCAACCAGACAAAATCACAAACTAAAAAGCTCTATTTCTTCTTAAATATCGATTTTTTTATATTAATGATACCAATAATCTGCGCGGCTTGAGTTATAGACATTCATTTTCCATATATTTTTTACAGATTACAAACCAGAACAAAAATTTCAAAAATTCAAAAGGAAAGTGACAAAAACTAATTGAGATAGATACATAATATTTTTAAAGAATTAGTTTCGAAAGAAACTATAAAACAACTTTATTACTATCAACATTTTCTTTGTCTCGTTTTGAGTGGATCAAAGTTTTTGTGATTTATAATTTTATTTAAACGGACGAAATTATAAAATCGATTATCCTTAGATTAGATGCTTACTTTATGAATCATGTAATTTCATTAGTGTAGATTCTTGATAAGAAGCAGCTATAAAAAATATTGTATTAAACAAAATATCTTAAACATAATTAATGTGTTATAATATTCGTTAATTATTCACTAAAAGATTCTAACCGGCTTTTAGGGTATTTCAAATTGTGAAATAAATACTTTTAAATTTGTTTATGTGTCCTTTAACAGACTGAAGTGTTGCATAGGTATTTAAAGCATTATTTCCATTAGAAAAATATTTTTTTAAGAGGCATATTGTTCTATTGTACTTGAATACCTTATGGTATACACATAGTTAGGATTTGAATCGTTACAATTTCGTACGATTCCACATGTTTTGTCACTAACGACCCGGGTTTCGCTTCTCGGCATCTTCAGGCATTCTATCACACGGATACAACAGAGCTGACGAAAGGCGAAACCCAGGTCGTTTGTGACAAATCATTTGGAATCGTACAAAATTGTAACAATTCAAATTTGATATTGAAATTCCTTCAAGCACCTTTAGTCGATATCATAAATAAATAATTAGGATTATTTAAATAATAAAAACAGATTTCAAAGTACAATTTTCGCAATATGTTTTATATTGAAGGCCAGTTTCGCTGATTTCGATGATTATCAACAGATTATAAAATATTTTATGAAAATATGTGAGTACTATGAAATGTATTTTTATTATTTAAAATACCATACTTTTCCACCAAGAAGTGACAGTTAAAACCTTAAATGTCATTAATACGTATGATTTTGACAACAATAACTTGACTTAGAATAGTTAAAACTATATTTTATTACATTCAAAAAACGAAAACATCGAGTTGCTATTTTATTTTCGGCAAAGCTTTTCAATGCCATCTATTCCGGGGAAGGTATGGCGATCTTAATGGATGTTTGGACCCAATAAGGGGCTCTAATCCACCCTCGGGTACACCACTGCCTCGTGGTCCCGGAAACCCTGAACCTTTCCGCTAAATAAACCTCTTATCACAGGGGCACAATGCCCAGGCGGCCAAGCCAAAGAGATCCGCAAAGTATGAAGGAATAGGTATCCACGTACCTGCTTCGCCTACCTATCTACTTTCCCTTGGACCAGCCAAGCCGGTGTTTGAACGCACTTCCGCTCGGCCAGGGTTTCCAGTAGGAGCATAATCCTTTTTGAAGTATTAATCAGGATGAATACTATTTTATTGTAAGTACGTAGGCACACAACCACTTTAAATGGCATCCATTTTACTCTATTTATTGAGTAACACGTAAAATTTCATTATATTATTTAACGATACATTTTTATTTATATTTTACTATACAGAATATTAATAACTGATAGCATTCGAAATTTGATATTCGAAAAATGCTATATTATATAATTTACGATGTAGTTCGGGTAAGTTCGCGAGTATTGGAAAATACGTTACTAATATCGAATACAAGAGTAAAACTAAAGTACATAAAACGTTCCATTTCTAATTTAATATTAAAATTAACAAATTACTTTGGTAAGTCATGGCATTAATTTTAAATTTGTAACAGTCAAAAAACGACATCTATTTTTTAATTTATCTAGTATTTCAAGTCATTTTTGAAAGTAAAATATTGTATTTGCTAATTTTCATGTAAGTTATTTCTGTTTAATCTTCAACTTATTTAATATAACTTATAAGATATTGTCGCCATTAATCGTGTATATAATAATTTTTGGATTATCGATATTGATATTGTGAAATACTCTGATGAAGGTAATGTGGAATAAATTAAACATTTTGTTGTTGCAGAATGATTTTCTTCTGTTGAAAGAGTTAAAATAAATCTATATTCTTTTGAAATATGTGCTTATTTATTAATAAGCGAAGAAGATCGTTTCAATCAATCTTATGAAAAGATTTTTATTATTATCTTGGTGTCTCTCTAACTATTGATAAATTGAGGTTCAATATTTTAGTAACAACTATCAAAAATTCGCATAAAAGTTTGAAAACTTAATTATTTTTTTCTCTATTTTATAATATTAAATTATCAAAAATCAAAGCTGGCATTCGAAAGTCATATAGTTGGAATCATTTCTGACCAATTAATTTAACGTTCAGTTAGAAAAGAAAAATAATATTTTATTTTGATAAAAAAAAAAACAGCCGATTCACTTCGAATCTATAATCGGAAGTAATCATAAATATTAAAACTCTTGAACAATATCGTACATATGATAAAAGCATAAAGATTTCATACAGTCATTAATAACCATCAAATTTTAATTGTTGAAACATTGTAAAATTCCACATGTATTGTCATCCACGACCTGGGTCGGCCTTTTGACATCTTTAAGTATTTTTGACATTGAAATTCCATCATGTATGTTTATTAAAAAGAAGATTTTTTCATTGAATAACTGTATACCACAAAAGAGGACTAGGACAAGTCTCCTTTTCCACGGTTTGCAGAAATCTTCAAAATGCCCCAGCACTTATACAAATACCGATCGTCTCGTGGTTACTTAAGTATCGCTCGGTAGATGGGACTCGTGAAAAGTATACAAACCTTAGTCAGTCACTTAGTTACCCACTTCTACGTTCGAATCCAGCTACGATATTTCCTATTTAGCAATGGAAAAGCAAACAGTTCTACGCGGAGAGTAGATGCTCCACTCTCCGCGCAGAAGGAGGCACGTTTACTTTAAGTTCAGTATCGGTGCGGTAGAATTATATTTCAATGAACCTTTGCCGAATAGTTGTTGAACTGAATTCAACCAAGTTTTAGAATGATGCTAAATACATTATTTTTAAGCGAAATTCATTTGTTTTTTAAAAAATAAATCTTATGTTTACAACATGTGTTTTGCATATTCAAGAAGCATCCGCAGACTAATTTTATCTCAGTTTATTTTATTAAAAGACTAAAAAAATCTTCTTGTTAACTAACCTAACCTAACCAAAATGACTGGTGTTGTAGAACCGTTTTGTTCACGTGTCGTACAGAAAGGATTAGTAACGTTTTACAAATTCTAATTAATGAATTAGAATCATTTCTTGTCTCTAATTAAATAAGTTTTATAAAGTTAGTGTGACACTTCTCAAAAAGGTGAAAAGAGCGTCACAAAAAATCGCAACACAATCAATTTTCAGTTATGTCTTATGTCAAAAATATCTACTACACTACTAAGTCAAACATCTTTTATCTATTAATAGGCCCACTTCTGTATTTAATGAATTGATCAGTCGCTCTGATCTAGCTACTGACTTTTTTAAACTGATCTTTTTGTTAGATTTAATCTCTAAAACACTTTCAAACCTCTCGTGAAACTTTTCTCGTAGGACAGTTCAGAGCTTCGCGCGACAATTATCTATGAACAGAACATGATCAAAACTATGATATATGTTATTTTATTGGTATTTAAATTTATAATTCTACATTGTTTTTAATAAAAATAAAACATCTAAAATTATCCTGTAATCTGTATAACAAAAAAAACAAGTTAAATATATTTTGCTCAGATGTATGTATATTATATTATAAATATGCATTTTTTCAAAATATAAGTAAAATTATTGAAGTCCAATTTAATTAAATATTGCCAGCTCCTTGATTGATTTGATTTTATACGTATCTACTATAAAGAAGAAAATATTTCTGTACATATGTATGATGTTATTTTTTTCTTAATTGGTGATTTTTCCACCAAGAATAATAACATAAAACACACCAATTTCATCACATTCGTGTTTGTGAATCATTGAAGTAAAGAGAATAAGCAATCACAAGAAAATATTTACTGTTTTAGTAATAATTGAGAGTAGAATTAATTTCCTTGCGATATTTCCGCGGCCGACTGTACCGTCCTGCAAACCTTCGACATTACGAGGGCTAAAGAGAGACGGCGTCCGTCCGACCTTTTCTCTCCCTCCCCCAAGTCCGAGGTTCGGTCGACCCTTCTTAAATAAATAAGCCGAGACGCAAACCGTCCTATCTCAAAAACCACCCTCTGACCCTCTGCCCACATATTTTGATACTTTTCTTACTCAGCTACCCCCCAAAGTCCACGTAAGCTGAGCTTTGCATATTTCAAATATCGGTCCTTCAAATTTTAGTCCTTAATAAAAATGCTCATATATTTCGGTCAGTTTCATCATTATTTTTTCTGAAATGTTTTCCCATGTGCAAAAAATAAATACGACAATTTACGCGTAACTGATTAAAATGCTTACATTATCTAATAAAAAGGAAACGTACAATCAACGTCAAAACGTACAAGGAGTACATAATAATCTTGATATTATCACAAAGAATTATGTTTTTTAATATATTATATAATGAGTCATTATTTCACTTAAATTGAAATATAATAAAAATTTTAGTTTATTGATAATGATTAGTTGCTAATTCCTCTCTTAATATTGGGTATGGAGGAAGACATAACATCATTAATGACTTCTCATTGAAATAAAATCATAATTAATTTGAAATAGTTTTATTTTAAATTTAGCCTAGTTCTCGTGATTGTCATTACGGCGTGAGTTATATCACCAAGTTAAGGGCTTAAAAACACAATATAATAATAAACAAAGTGAAAATGAAATATTCTTCTGGAACAGATATTTATATTAAATAAATTATATAATTATTTCTAAGTTTGAATATAATGATCGTTTTTTTCATTGCGTAGCTAAAAATATCTTATTAACTTCTTTTTACACGTAAAATTGATATGATTTTTTATGATCTTAGCTAACAACTTTGGGCTACTGCTAATACATACATAACAAGAAAACAAACTATCTTTATTCATAATTAAATTGTGAGTTACTCTAAAAATCATTCGTTCACGGCCTTTTAACAGACGGCGACTACAACCAGCGATATAATCAAATACTTGGTGATATCAATTTTGATCTACTTTCAAAATGTTATCAATATTAACTTCCTTAAACAGAGGTATAGCTAGGCATCTATGGTGATATTTTTGACCCACAATTTACCATACAATATACAACTCTCCCAAAAATGGTAGGAATTACCCAGTCTTCGCTGTCTTAGCTTTGTTTGTGGCCTTTGCGTTTCCACATTTTCTCGTCTTTATTGTGTTCCGTTTTCTTTGTGTTTCATGTTCCGGAATTTGTTCAGAACATTTCACTTTTGTATCATAGGCAAAGTATAACACATATTTGCAACGGTAAACACGATAATAATAAATAATACGTGTATTTAATATGATATTTATTTAACTATTGTAATTGAAATTAGGAAGCAAACACATAATATTGCATTCTTACAGATTGTTTTACCATCGCTTGCTGTTCTTCAGCCGCTCAGTCTTTTTAGTAAATTATGGAAATCAGGAAAAAGGCAAAGGGCCAGTTGTCTTCTTATCGCTTTCGCTTCATCATATTTTCTATGAATTATTTATTTATTCATATATATAATATAAATGGTTAAAACTTTTTATATTACATATATTCATGTGTTGTCACCCAAAATCTGGATTTCGCCTTTCAGCATCTTCATGCTTTTATATCACACTGATGCAATAAGTAATTGAATTTCTAAAGATGGCGAAATACGAAAGCCGGCTAGTGAGTGACAAAAAATGTGGAAACGTACAAAGTTTTAACGAGCCAAATATAATATTGATTAAATTATCATTCACTTGTTGTATTCTAGTTTTACATGTATTACACACACTGTATTTTAGTTCTACATCTTATAAATTTTGTATGTACTAAAATACATCGCTGTTTTTTCACCGTGAGTCAAATTTGATATTGAATTTCTATCAAGCATCTTCAGTCGATGTAGTAAATAATATTTATAAATATAACAACAACTATAGCAGACACTTAGTGTTTAAAAGAAAATAAATTTACTCATATGTATGCAATGTCGATACAGAGATTTTTTGGAATATTATTTTCCCTTTTTTGTGTCATTAATGTTTTACTGTAATCAACTAGAAAAATAAAAGATTTTTTAATTATACAACAAACGATATTTTGATATATAGCTGCTTCGTAATTCACCCGTTTAGATCACTTGGTTGGCTTATTTGTAGAAATTGGTTTCTATTTGATTTATTTTATTTACAATTTGAAGGGGAGAGTTGAGATTAGGCTAAAACATTAGCTCGGCGGGGTGTGAGGGTTGAATTTAGGAGTAAGGGGATGCGATAGTCGTAGAGGGTCAGTTTGATCCTCTAAATTATCTTTAACAGGTTGGTATCTTTGGAATGGTTAAATATTCAATTTATCAAATCTGTGATGTGATACATTAAGCAGCAATACCGCAAATTAAATACAATATTTTGATTGTTTACTCCCGAGAATTATTCAGTTGTATAACAAAAACTAATTATACTAATAAAAACTAAATATCATTTTTATAGCTATTCAAATATTATTTTAGCCAAATGTATATATATAATATGTCAACGCTAGGTTTTTAAATACTCTTTTATCTAAAGTAATTAGTTTTTAACGAAATATCAAATTAAAATAAATGCGGTAAATTCCAAGCATTAGAATTTCTCCATAGTACGCATTTTCAATGCAAATGTGAGTAATCAACAATCAACTCTTAGCGTTTTCTGAAGATGGCATGAAGTCGAAATCAACAAATATATATATTTTGTAGAAGTACTTTGCTATTTTTACACTTTAATAAATTTACAAAATACATATAAAACACATTTTCAGATAGTTACATCAATCGAATAACTATTTTCACACGGCTGGAACGTTAAAAAAATCAGTCTAGAATTATGAGCTTTGAAGATATTACTATTTGTACCAAGTCAACGTTGGTATGTGAAGCATAAACTAGGTTTTTTTACGTTCATGTTAGTTCATTATTCCCTGGCTTTGCTGAAACCCTGCGCGATTCCTCAGGGAGAAAACACATTCAGATTTGAAATCCGTCTGCAGGAAAATTGTACGCAATCATTCGAAATGTTTCTATGAAAATTCATGTCACGGCCGCGACAACAGGTGTGAGAAATTCGGACGGACGCTAAAAAGATGGCGCGGTTTTCCACAATAAAACTTTTAATATTTATCTCAGAGGGAAAAAAATATATTGAATTAATAATGATGGCTCAGTTCTGAATTAATATTAACAACACCAATAGGAAACCACTTCGTATTTTTATTAATTATCCATGATTTTTAAAATAACGCCTCGTGGTCCATTAATCATATTTCAAAATTAAAATTAGAAAGCTTCGATACTCCAAATTGTTTATATGCTATCAGAAATTTTGGCACGTAACGCAGGTCCTGTAACTGATTGGTCAATACTGTTTGATTATTGACGACTCAATGAATCAAATCAAGTCAAATGACTCAACGACGATTACAAAACAAGTGCTCAAATCCTGGAATTGAAAACGTAATGAATTTATTGTTGAAATCATTTAACTGTGTTGGTAAATATTTTTGCGTTGATTGAAAGATATATTAAGTGACTGACTAACAATCAGTTATCGCTCATTTCTCTCAGATTGTTCCATTAAAAGTAATATTATTGTTATTATATAATGTTTAACATATAATTTGAAATACCAAAAGCAGACTATCCGCTTGAAATATTGGAAATAATCGTCATTTTCCAGTGGTCCAGTGGTTAAAACTTCAACTTAGCGGACAGATAGTTCAAGGTACAAATTCCAGGATGGATATTTTTCGAATTTAACGTTTATACCTTGGATAAGGATGTTTTGAATATCTTTTTTCTCTAGTTTTTCGCGAGTGCCAAAATTTATGACACATTGACACTTATTAGCTGTAACAAACCTTTCTTTCAATGTGTTAACTGTTACTTCTGATAATGATATTTTAAATAATATAAACACATTTTTAAATAATATTTCTGCAACATATATTTAATGATCAAATGATAATGGTTGCGATAGTCAAAACCGGTCATAATCATAATATTTATTGTGGAGATAGTACGAAAGAAATATATTTTTATAATTAAAAAAAAAAGCTTTTGAAACTTTTTTCTCCTTCTTCTGTTATTGTCATTATCATTAAAAGTTTCAAGCTTCAATTTCTATTTTGAATAAAAAAACATTCTTTTAATTTACATACACAATTCTTACTGTTACTCATAAATATAAATAAGAGAAATATCACTATATTCTAAAGCACACTATGCATACCAATGAAGCTTTCACTAAAGCTTTGTAACGATATCGTTTAAGGGTCTTTTATAGAAAGGTAGGCTAACCATTGGAGTACCCCTCGAACCCAAATCTCTAACCGCCGGACCACCAATGGAATCGCGTGATGGTCAGATATCGATTGGTCGAGGCTGCAGTGGAGGGGGGTGGTCCATCGGACGAGGGATGCTAGGGGTGGTCGAGATTAGGGGTTGGGAGGACCGTTCACAGAGACGTAGAGAAAGTTTTATTTTTAGTACCAAGTTTCGTTAAATTAATGCATACAACATCAGAGAGGCCACTTGTGTCATTTTAAGGGATTTTTTGTCTCTATATAACGGTAAAAAACGATAGCGTTACACAAACTATGAATTCACACTTGAAAAAAATGAATAAGTCTATGCGTACATATTTTCACAGTAATTATCAACGTGTGTATTGCAATTTGTATTTTTTTTAAATTTTTAATGATGATTTAATGCCCGTATTAAAATTTTGAAAGATTTTATTTTGATCACGTCAAATACGTTGTTTAATATATTTTTGATTATTTTATCACTTTTTCAAAGAATCTTTACATTTTTCACAATAATTACTTCCACTTTGAAAACATTTGTAGCCACAAATATTAATTATTATAAAACACTTCATTTCACAGTAACTCAACAATTTTTTTTTTTTTTGAGACAGGGTTTCCTCACAAAGATGAAATGGTCCGATTATTTTCTGTAAATTTTTCCCGATGTACATGAAGATTTGAATTTATTCGTCGTTAAAAATGTGTTTTCAAGTATGATATACTAATCAAGATTCATTCAGTTTACCATTTTCTACTTAATGAATTATTTTAACATGACTCTATCGTATTTAATTATTTGATCCTGCAGTCACTGGTATCCTTTTGGGACTGTGGGGGAAGATGTAGCAAAATTTGGGCAGTGGGGGAATATGACGCGCAAAAGTAAAGTTCTTTGGCGGGAAACAGGACGAGGGGTAAAAAAGATACCAGCGGATAAGTACCTTTCTGCTCTCTGCGTAGGTATGTATCTCCTACTGTGGGACACAGTAATGCGGACACTGTACAGTCCGAACAGTAGTTATGCCACATCTTATTGCAAAACTTCTTGCGTTCATTCTCTTGTTAAATTACAAAAACTATAACCATTGAAATTTAATACGTTTCTATTTTATAACACAAATATACTTAGGTATGTCATTTTTTTTCTATGTTCATAATTTTTAAATATGTACGAAAAAATATTTACACGGTTATGCTGAAGTCGAGTAGTTAACATTCAAATTTTCGGTTACAGTGATAATGGTGCGAGTTTTTTTTTAATATAAAATAATTGTATTATATTTATACACCTTCTTATCTTTTCTTAAAACTAATACACTCTTATAAATGATAAATTTAAATGCTTTATTATAATAGTAGTTTCGTTCTATCAAGCGCCTAGAAGCAAAAACCGACAGTCACATATTTTGTCACCCTCATTATATCATATGATATTTCTCTTGCTAGTTCCAAATAGGCATGAGATAAAAACACGCATTTCACGAAAATCACAAGCAATTAACAATAAGTCTTATTTAATTTCTAATTGTTGTTATACGTTGGTAAAAAGTTTAATTTCAATGAAGCAAGCACTTTTAACATTATAAAGTATCAGTTTTTGCTTTTAAACACTTAATGTATTATACATTTTTGTTTATATAGAACATAGTTTCAAATTAATTTACATATGAACAAAATTTCGTAGTATTTACTATAGTAACTCGATAATGTTTTGAGACAAAATTAAATCTTGAATATTCTTTATACGTGCTACTTTTATTATCTTCTAACACTGAATAAATAAAAACATGATTTCCTTTCAGCCCGAATTCCACGAAGCTGAAAGAGGCTTATATCGGGTGACCCAAAAACCCTCCGCAAGACTTGTCAAATAAGATTTAGGGCCCGAAGACCGCTGGCCCCGGGGGGTGGGCCCCGGGGGTCGGACAGGGTCTCTCGGACCCTCGATCCGCTCGGGCTGCCCCCGTGTCTCGTGTCTGCATGACAAGGGTTAACACAAACGGACGTGCCAAGATTTCGCCATAAATGGACGCCCAACTTTACAAGATACCAATACGAGATAAGCATTCCGTAACTATTACATTCGTATGTTCCGGAATGATTGCCAAACTTGGCAGATTTATAATGCGACGTACTGAAATAGTCAAGCGTGCATTAAAACTATCTACCGAGGGTGCTTAATAACGTAATTTAAAATTTGTACTTTTACATATTTATGAGGCATTGTTTGTCCACATTTATTAAAAACCGAACTAAAAATACCTACAAACACTTTGCACACAATATAATCACAAATAATCTGAAAAACCTGACTGAAATATAAGAAAAAATTGTTTATATATGATGCGGTTTAAAGTATACTCTCTATTCTATATTACTTTTAATCTGTTAACTGTCACATCTTTAAGAAAACTATTATAATATTTAGATTACTAATTAGTACTAAGAAGTCCTTAACATTTTATTTGTCAACTATTTTATTTTATTTAGATATGTACACATATATTTTATGATTATCTGTAAACTTTTTTCTAAGTTTCTATACCACTGGTTTTGTAAACCTGTACAAAATTTTGTGTAAATAATTTCTCTTTCATATATTGATATTGCTCGCTATGGGCGAAACCGGTTCTGATCTTGTTAGCAAAAAAAATGTGGAAATAAAACTAAGCATTATATCATTATTACTTAAAAATGATACGCGTAATAATTTTATTATTAAAAGATTTTCCCTTTCAATATCAATACTGAATCCAAACTGTAAAGGATTTTATATTCGGAGCATGCATATACATAATTATACTTTGTTCCGTTTTGCGCGAATTTTTAATATTATCATATTTAACAAAATTTGTAACGAAACTATTTATCAATCGATAGCCTTAGCTCAATTGTAACGCACCATTGTTTTCGATCGATTAAAGATCGACGACAAGCTTTCCTGTCTGGACAATTTTTCAAAATGCTAATCCTGTCTTCGGTTCAAAGTTCTGATTACAACGTTAATTCACATGGTTAAATTGCTACAAAAATTCATTCAGATTAATTATAATTCTGTCAATAAATACATTGCATATTATGACAATGTTGGTGTTAACTCATACGAGGACGTAAATCTAATTAAATAAATAGGTGCTTCAATATTTATCTATTTAACCCCTTCCTTGTGGAGCTTTGTAAAGGGTATTCAAACACCGCGAACTTCTGATAGGAAAAATGTATTCAATAACGTTGGTGTAAAAAAAACTAATGCAATCTCAATAGGACAAATCAGGCATTACTTTAACAGTAAATTTATTCGCAGGTGACAGTTTTAACACATCATCTATCGATACACTGCAATCAGCTGTCTTAGCGGTTGAGACAGCAGTCAATGGGTTAACACCACACTTCCTATCACTACGTAAATGATATATTATTATTTGTCGTATTTGTTTATTTTATTTTTTCAGGTAGCGTCTCCTCTTGTAGAGCATATGGAATCTTAGTAAGAGGAGTCATGCTTTACATCGACGTCATAAATAAAGCCTGAGCTATGAATGGGCTTTTAGTCAACTAATCGCTCTCTTCACGTTTGCAGAATAGGGTGGGAAATGAGGGAGGATATATACATGTCACAGACGGCTCGTAACTTTGAATACATATCTATAAATCTATTAAAACAAAATGAATTGATTATACTTTTCATGCCAGAATAATATGAACGCGGAAGCGTATATTGTAATCTGTATCACATTACAATAGATGTTTAGGCATTGATATAATTTACGATATCGACTGAGCGTGTTTGATGAAATTTCAGTATCAATTAAGATTTTATGAAACGTTACACATTCTCACATGATTTGTCACAAGTTTTATCTTTTGGTATCCATGTGATAGCATGCCTAAAAATATATAGAAATACGAAATGTTTTGAACATTTCAACTTTAGTTAAATATTTTTAATTTGTATTTGAATACAGTTGGTGTTATTAAAAATTCAAATGTGTGTGTTTTTTATTTTATCTCAAGTCTGGAGGCTATCAAAAGCAGACTAACACTTTTACTCGTCATCCTTATAAAGAAAACATATAAGCAAATTTTATTTGAAATCTCATTTCGTAAAAATCGCGTGTGTATCGGCGGCTATAATGTTGCCATAAAAACGACAAGCATTTGAACATAACATTATGAATTCGCAATAACGCAATATTGTATTTTCAAATAAAAATGTTGATAGGGCCGTATTATTTTAGGGTGCGAATGTGCGAATTATTCCAGACAGTGGCTCTCAATCCTAATCAGATTACATACGCGTTGAATGTGTTACAATAGGCTTACGAGTAAAAAATCTGTCCCGATTAGACATCGATTGGCTCCAATAGCTTATATTACACATAGATATTGTATCCTTCCAGAAGTATCTTCATCTTTGTCATTAGAATGAAGGTATTAAGCTTTATTTCATACTGAAAACATGGAAATTCTAAATACCGAACCCACTCGAAATTATTGTTTATGTTAATGACCGCTATCTCTTGGTCTCTGAATAAGTGTATGTTCAAATATATCAAACATGTAGAATTGGACAAGTTTGATATATTTGATCTAACGCATGTTTAAAAAAAACTTTAGTTGAACAGGCAAAAAAATTTAAATAGCCTGTCAAAAATATTGCATATCACTATCACAAAATTGAAAAGAACTATCTTCTTTTTGGCCGAAAATTATGTTATACTACATGACTTATTTATTCTTCGTCGTGTGAAACCTGTGCGGCAAAAACAGGCGGCCGATTTTTAGGTTAGGCCAAACGCAGTTAGAATTTTGACATAAATAGTATAACATCACGAAGAGAAGGAAACTTATTGCAACAATCGAAAATAAGAGACACGCAATTGGTTGATAAATTTTAAAATACATTTATTTTGTTTATTTAATAGATGAAAAAAATATTCATGTAGACAGTTTTCCTTTCTCAGTATATGATTTTTTTGTGTCGATAAACATGATTATCAAACGAAACATTTACACGATTAAGTATTATATTGATCCTAGGATAGATTTATATATTTACCAATATAGACTTATCGGGACGGCCGATATATGTTTGCATATATAGCATAATTGTAAAGTGTACTAATGTACTATTTTTTCATAAATTGCGTATGTATAAACGAGCAGAGCTATTTGTTGCGGTCCGTCCTCATACAGGCCCAATAAGCCATGCTAACTTAGTATCAACCAAAGCCAACTTGAAAGCACGTGTCAAATAATTAATTCTTACTTATTCTTTTATGAGCAACATCATTGATAAATAATACATTATTTTTAGGCGACATAAACGAACCCACGCCATAGTAAATGGTTTACCATATCGCAATCATTTGCCGTCATTTATACTTTTAATATTTAGTATAAATTGCGTTTACACTATGTTCAATTTACAATGACAGCAGTGGTGGTTGAAAGACAGTATCGTTGGTTGCATATTGCTCATTGCTAGCAACCCATGGACGATACAACTTAAGACGGCAAAATTAAAAAAAAAAAAACCGTTTGAGCATCATTGCGAGGAATCGTCACATAACCACAAAACGAAATGCGATTTTTGAGTTTCGAATAGAAATGACACGCCATTTGAATATCGAATGATGTTATCATGGCAGCACCTGCCCGGGGGAGGGGGGCGGCCGCGTCGGTAAACATCAAATCTGTATTACCGACGCAGTTCCCCACAGCGAATGGGACGCAATAAAAGTAACCAGCGGTTATGTGGAGGAAGTCATTAGCTGTAATGGCCTCCCGACAAACGTATAGAAAAAAGAAAATTCGAGCTGTATTGTCATTGACTGCTCAATGATACTCCCATCCAGTGGTGTAACGACGGTAAATTGGAAACAGGACCGACTCACTGCACTAGATGCTGAATAAAGGAAAAGCACTTTTATTTTCTCCACTAATTACATCGATATAATGAATCGTTTAAATTTATATTTTTTTACAATTGCAATTTTTTTAACACGTATTTCGCAACTTAATTCTGATCAATTAAATAAAACTAAATAATTCCTGCGTAACCGCAACATATTAATTATAATATGGTACACATAGACAACTCATTAAAAATTCAGCAAAGAATATTAATGATATAATTCAATGCTTCCTTTTACATTTTTTTTAGAAAAAAATGTCGGTTCAACCTCTTTTTAAGTCTTTGTTTGAATAATGTCGACATATATATAATATATATATTCGACGCAGTAGTTTTTCAATTGCATTAAATATGAAAATAAATCTAGCTTATTATTTACCGAAGACATAGTGAAGTCTATCTGCACCACCAAACAATAAATTCAACATTACATTCGATTACTTTTCTACGATTGTCTGTACCTTGTTAATCACACGATAAGTTCTCAAAGAAATATTTTAGCAAAATTTTTACAAATAATAATTATTTAATAAGTATTGGTTTACATTAAAAAGAATTTTTTTCCAAAAAGTTTTTGATGCCTACCACTTACTTGTTGGAAGGCCGCATGCTTGACACACCTGGTGGATAGGTAGAAATCATTCATAAGCATAAATCATATAATATAATACATCGAGTTTATTAAGAAGTCAAATAAGCGATGATCGCTTAAATTAAAACTGTTTTAGACACACATCGTTTCATTATGTTATATGTCAAATTAGGTCTGTATTATTTCGTCAATGCATTTAGAATTACAGACAATCACTATTTTTCCCTGGCATACTCTGTTGAGTTAATTATTAGTCACACGTTAGGATTTTCAATCCTTAACAAACAAAAAAAAATTATATTATTTTATTTTTATGGCTTAGTGCTAAAAAAGTTTCATCTTCCTTATCTTACATTAAAACAAATTTAAAATACGCACATTAATATCATAGAACCCGTAAGAAATTAGCGCTTAGTTTTATTACCTCTCTGTTTATACAATACTACTTATTTACAATAATTGATTGAACTGTGATTTTCACTGACCTAGAAACCATACATTTCAAGTCAGAGATATAAGATAGATTCGGGTTTTCCATTCAATCATTCAATGATATATTTGCTGGTACATACATTTTAGATGGTGTTATTACAACACTCCCTTTTAATTTTGTACATATTTAAATTATATATTAAAGATTAAGATTTCATTGTGAAAAAATCAACCAGTCTATGCGAAACTAAAGCACGATCCCGTTGCATTTAATTCTACATACTGTATGACCGATCACCTCTACTATTCATTGCTAGGAAATTTGTTATATTTTTCCTAAATAAACAAGTCATAAATTTTAACTGAATGACATCAGGTAAACGACAATTTTCTTAATGGTAAGTTTTCGTCAATCTTTTTGAAACATATTCCGCTCACTACAAATTATTATTAGATGACTTTATATTAAAATCAAATGAAAATAAAAATTATCAAATGAGGAGGAAACGACCGTCAATTTTTTTTAATTTGAAATGATCGAAAGTAATTTCAGAACCTGAAAAATAAATACCTTTAAAATCAATGAATTGATTGAAAAATTCTACGCTCTTGGATTCAAATATCATTCATGATCATTTAAAAAGTTATTTTTCGTTTTTTGTTTTCGTTTGTATGTTGAAATCCGAATAATACGTAGCGCACAATATGTATCAAAACTAAAAACATGCTTTACAGAGCATAGTCTTCCGTATTTCCATGTTTGCATCAGTTATTTATTTACAGATATTTTGAATGATGGGGTAGTTTCGTTTACTCTACACGTAAATATGGGCAACGGCAACCTCCTACCCTTGTTCGGAAGTGGGGTCTGCGTTTCCTGTAGAACCGCTAGTATACAAGCCGTAAGTGGAAAGATTTTTCACCTCGACTGGCTTCAATGAACGAAGAAAAAAAGTAAATTTAACACAAGCCCGTGCGAGATTTTTGATACACTCTCGCGGGTGCTCCAGCGCCGAAACAAGGATTTTTAACATTTTAAAAATCTTTATGCTATAGCTCTCCTGGATGTCATTTGACTTTGGGCTACCTCTATCGATGTATCTCTCTTTAATGTTTCGCTTGAAAAACGCCTATTTTTGTAGCACCTCAATCAATAAAATTAGTATGTTAAACATTTTTAAGAATTTCATCTCTTATTTTTGATATATTTATTAAAATAACAAACCTGTAAATATTGAACAAATAGACCTTAGTAATGATTATAATTGAGTTATTTATTGACATTATAATATTTCATAATAGAAATAATCTCTCCATTACCATATAGATTCAAATTTTCATGCATCTACCATCGTTACTTTGATGACATCATGTATGCTATTTTTACTATCAAAATTCAAAAACACAAAATGATAAAATTTAAACATAAAACTTCGTGAATTTTAAGGTGTAAACTGTCACTTTTTGGTGGAAAGGCGATATATAATATTATGACTGATCAGTAGATACTGGTGCTAATCATAAATTATACTGTGATATTTTAATCTTAAACGATTGAGTTCAACCAAGTAAATGAATATACAATCAGTTTGTTTGATTTTGATAATATTTTTATAAATTTTTTTAAGGTCTGTTTTTCTTTTTAACTCATAATACGACCCTGTGCCCAGCACAAAGCTCAGACGTTGAAAAATAGCATGCATTAGCCGACCTGAGTTCAGCAAAATATTGATGCCACATGACAAAACGTTTCGCTCTTGCGTGGGCGGGCCGCCCTCGCTGCCCTGCCGTACCACACTCACACCCTTCGTGTACCCTCATCATACACTTACCGTACCGTGTTACTTACCGTTTGATACATTTCCTGAAATCCTTCCCGCGGAAAGTGCGGGATGTTTTTTGAAACATGTCAGAAAATACGATGATACGACCGGTCAAAGTAAGTGAGCTCTCCTTTCGATGAACTACTACTAACTCACAAAAGGCAAAAATCAGTAAGTGATTATATAAAGTTTGTTTTTAGTTATTTACATTCAAATAACTTCATATAGTACAGTCAAC
The DNA here is from genome assembly GCA_028555115.1 of Himalopsyche japonica. NCBI lineage: Eukaryota > Metazoa > Arthropoda > Insecta > Trichoptera > Rhyacophilidae > Himalopsyche > Himalopsyche japonica. The sequence goes on along the minus strand of JAHFWJ010000224.1, from coordinate 2,265,956 downwards.
CCTCCCGTAGCATACTCTTCAATAGTGAAAGCGGCTTTTTTTTGCACATCGAGTTTTCTAGAATATAAAACGCAAAATTTTCAAAGTTTAATTCTAAGTTTCATCATATGTGACATGATTATGTAAGAATAATAAAATCGGCAACGCTCTTGACACGCGCGCTTGATAAAAAACTAATTATACATCAAGGTCATAATAAAAAACTTTAAAAAATGTTTTATCAAGTAATTTCATAAAATTAATAAAATATAATGTATTGAAAAAACATAAACTCATTAGATGAACTCTCCGATAGTGTGATCCGTATGTTAACGCTATTATAAGGTTGACTGTTTATAAAAACCTAAAGTATTTATATACATGCCGATGTAACGTCACGCATGTACATTTTTACTTTCTCCGTGAACTATTTTATTTATTTTTAAATGTTTGGTAATTTTTTTCTCTTTTTTATTAGTTGGGTAACTATTGTATATAACAACTGTGAATGTATGCGAAATTTATTACGATGCTACATTTAGCATTTATATAATAAATTGTATGTTTTTGTTGATATGTTAACAACCAAAGAACTCAAAATAATTAATGCTTTTTGTTCAAGAATTGCTTCCATTGAAAGACTTTAAAATACTAACAAATAGAGAACATTATTTAACAAATATTAATATCACAACACGGTGAAAAAATAACAATGTGTTTTAGTTCTAAAAATTACATCGCCATTTTTTCACTGTGTTATAATGGAGTTCAACCAAGTAAATGCCAATTCAATCAATAAATTAACATCACACATCATTTTTGGCGACGCTTTTTTTGTATTCCGAAAAAACAAGTGTCTACAAAGCGCATAATCTACCACTGACCACATTACGTTATGGTGAACAATTGCAAAGAACTTAGATCCTAAGAAAATCTTTACAAAGTTTACATAGCTGTTTCAGCATAACGCCAGCGTTACACTAACTAACTATGCACTATGCAGCGATGGCGACGAGTGATCACATACAATGTATTTTAGAAAATATTTCGGTTTGACTAAAATAACTTGTTATATGCTATTTAATGGGACGATATCATTTGTACAATATTTGAATATACAACATACGTTAAATTGCGAGACCAATTATTGCTAACAGTGGTCATTCGTATTGTATTATAAATATGAAAAATCGTGTTTGACTGAATCGTATGTTGTACAAATAGGATAAATGAAATGATTCCCCTTCAAAATTTTAACGTTCAAACCTGTTTTGCTTGTACGAGGAAAAAACCAAAAGTCCACCTGGTGATTTAAAAAAAATATCTACATTTAATATGACGCGTGCGTAAACCAAATTTATTCCGAAATTGTGTAATATTGTTAATAACTAACGTTCATATTTATTTTTAACGAATATGATATTTAAAAAATAATTTTGAATTAAATTTCTTGTCAAATATATTAATCAGTGCTCTTAGATTCATTTTGTAACAATAATTATATATAAGACTTTTGTGACATTGAAAAAATAGCAATATTTTTTAGTTCTACAAAAACTATAAGGGATATCCCTCGTCATTACTATGCTTAAACGTACATTTACTTATCTATATATGGCTGTCTAGAAAAGGTACTCAATACATCTCTTATGTTATAGTTCTGATGAAGACGCAAGCCGAAATAGAAAATACCTATAAATGAATACCTATAGAATCTGATTTTGGTTCACCTAAATTGGCAGAGCTATCTTTACGTGAGAAATAAAATGCCGGCTGTATTAAAAATACTCAAGTATCTTGAAATAAAAAAAAATATTGTTTACCTCTTCTCTGCTGAGCGGTGTGAAGGATATTCTTAGACCACATAATTAAAAAAAAGAATTCTATAGATAATACAAATAAAACAAAATGTTATTTTATTTAAGTTCTATTAACACAAGCATTGTGCTTACTATTATCTTTACAAATCGTAAAATATTTATTATACAAGCAATGAATATGTAAAGGAAACATAATGGGTACACTTTTGTAAATTTAGCGTGAGAAAAATTGTATTTTATCTAATGAAATCGAAAAAAATAATTATTCTTCAATCAGACAGGCGAGCGACTAGTAACGGCTACGCAGTCGACATTTTGGTAACCCCCGCTGTATACTTACAGCAAAAGCTATCCCCATATCTCCACCTCCAAAAAGCTTGTAATCAAAAATTAAAATAAAGCTCATTATCAACATTTATTTCATAATTACTAATTTTAGCAACTTTACAACGCATTGAATTCGGATCGAAAGCTACAAGCTAAATACACTTTTATATGTAAGTTATTTATTCAAGAGTTATTTATGATTGATGGCATAAGACGCGAATGAATAACGTAGATATATATACGAAAGTCACATAGTTATAATGTACTTACACACAGCGAAAAATTACTTTAAAAAATCGAATATAAATTTCGTAGCCCCGTCGGATTTCGGTCTTTTGCGTTCGGTATAAATTTATGTTTTTTGAGGATAATCCTAAAAGAATGCCATAATTAATATTATGATCGAATTGTCAGCCTCCTGATTTTTGGTATTTGAAAAATGAAACGTGATTGCGTATGGAAAATAAGACGTTTGTAAAATCTCATCAATCAACTGAGTAGCGACATTTTGTATGGTAACGATAAAAATCTACGATGGATATCTTTTACTTGGCTGCCAACCTGATGTGTCTATCAAAAACATCAGTCATCCGTCTACATAATATTGACAGTTGGCTCCTTTTAACATGAAATTTTTTATCTAAAAACTAATAAATGCCTTCGGTATGACGAGTTATTCTAAATTGGCTACGAACCAAAAATTATTTTTGATAACGCTCGTGATGAGCGAAACCCGTCTTAATCATAAAATATATAGTGAAAATAGTATTAAAAGTGTGTGTTTATTATTTAAAATAACATGCCTTTCTATCAAGAAGTGACAGATATATGTCGAAAAAAATATTTTTTCGTTGTTTTTAATACTGTGCTTACTTGAAAATGATGATATGTACGCATATCCTTCGATTTACACATTAATCTATTCTAGCAGAAACCAGATGACATGAATTGTATTGCATTGTTCTAAATTTCAGAATATTTATTTATGGAAAATAAATTACCACTTAATTCTACTATATTTTGAACAAACGTTTCCAAAACGTTAAGTAATAAAAATATACATTATTTCAAATAAAAAAACACATAGTTTTTTCTCAAAGCACTTTAAAAGGTACGCTCGTTTGAAATATACATATTTTTTTATATTTATTTTATTTTACATATCATTATTATAAAAATGACGTTATACCGACTGCGTAAAGGTTTATTTAATTATTTATTGCATGGTACTTACTTACTGTTATTTAAAACGATTTTTAAGTTGTCCACTTAAATATTGACATAATTTTAAATAATTCAATTCATTTTGTATTATATTCAAATTCAACGTGATAAAACAGGTTTCTACCCCAGCCTCTATTGCAGGGACCTGTTGTGCGATCACCAAAGATGAAAACTGGACCAATAATACCTTGACATTCTAGTAGTAAATTGTGAACCAATTTGACCTCAAATATAATAAGCGACGTGTGCTGGTCAGGCTTCGATTGACCTTATAACCTTTCATTTGAATATCAGATAATTTCAATAGGATCACGCGTTTGCCTACATCCGATAGATGGGGTCATACATCTTTGAATTGCGTCTTTATGGAGCATTTTTTTCAACAAATGTTTATGACTAAAACACGTTTATATGAATAATCTTAAATATATAATGCTATTTATGATACAATCATTTGCCACTTAGGGATGATACATATTTAAATAACTGACTTAATTGAATGACAGGTTTATCTGTTGGTGGAGGGGATTTTTTATAAATAGGGTATTTATTAAAATTTTAGGGATACATACAATTAAACCTCGAAATAGTATTATTCACAGGTATTAGCAGATATGTTGTAAGATAAGGGAGGGTAGCTAATATATAATAATATTTATAAGTAGAAGATCGTTTCTTCAGTCTGATTGTTTTTTCAGAAACTTTTGTGGTCCGTTGGGTTGTTGCATCGACTTCATGAAAACCAACCAGGACTAATCCTAATTTTCGTTGAAATATTGCGACGCACACGGGCGACTGGCTATAGCGGGCGGTAAAACATATCTAAATTTTTAAACGTCATATATGACATCATATTTTTTTTAAATCTGGGCTTTTTATTTTTAAATTCACTTGATAAACAGTATTAATTAAAATATTTTGGCAACGTGGAGGATATTTAAGCTTAGTAACTATCTCATGTAAACAAAAGTTTACTCGGTGACCATTCTTCTATAAGTATAATATGTCAGTGTTTTTTAAAATAAAATCATGTGACTTGTCTACGGGATTCAAAATTGAGAGTTTAGTGGTTCGTCTGAAGTCTGAAGATTGGCAACCGCTGGTATAGGATGTAATAAAACTTTGTTGAGTAACTTTAGACACATTAATTTAATGCTCCGAATTTATTTTAGTTCAGACTAATACCGTTTTATAAGAATTCAAAGAAGATTCTATCGGAACTTTACTTTAAATAATAAAAAATAAAACGTTTGGTAGTATTTCTACAATTTTATATAATTAAAATCAGGACCGGTTTAACTCATCGTTAGCGTTATCATCTGATCTATTTAGCAAATATAATGTATTCGCACCAAGAAATGACAGTCAACTCTTAAAAATTAAAAAGCTTTACTTCGTCAACACAACTTTCTCAAAAAATAAAAATTACGTTTTTCACAAAAATAAATTCAATTTTAGAATTAGAAAAATTAGAAAAGCTGAATTTACCGTTTTACATTAATTTTACTACGCAACATTCTATTCGACAACAATTCGTGCCTTAAATAAAATTCAGAATATTTGCAAAGAACATTCTTTCGACGCGTCCGATGATAAGTTGACGCGGTTGTTGTTGATTGCGCGGGGGGTCCCCGAGGTGTCGCTAGCGGTTATTGAGAGCCCCATATTGGTATGGGGCTCGGGGAGCCGGCGCAGTGATGGGGAATGAATGGAATACTTTCCAGCCGGGTATCTGGCTAAAATAGAATTACCTGTATTAGAAAATTTATGTTTCAGTTATATAATAAGTTCATTTGAGAAAAGATTATATTCATAGTGAAATTTTAAAAACATATTTGTTGACACTGATACACTGACAATTCAAAATATCGTGGAGGTCAGTTTATAGGCCTGGTAAAAGTTAATTTATCAGGAGAAAAGCTCACATCAAAACTACTTTAATAATAAACTTAAATCTCAACAAAATAAATTCAAACATTTGTTACAATAAAACCTCGTTTTATGGACTAATTAATATTCACACCTCTGATATCGTCTTCTATTTCTATTTCATATAAAAAAAAATCTTCCGTTCAACCACATCTTAAATGTATTTTAAATAATAAAAACACATTTTTTAGTACTTATTTCCACAATATATTTTTTGATCAGGACCGGTTTCGCTCATCGCGAGCATTATCAACTGATAGAATACAATTTACAAACAAGTCTATTTATACAAAACAAAAAAAAAATAATTTGAGTTAATGGTAGCAGGTGTACAAAACCATGGGTACAAGAAATAGGAAACGATTTACATAAAATCATACAATATTGATACAAATAAAGTAAATTAGTATAAAAATTAAATGTTCACAATCACTTATTAAGAATTACAATTACAATTATGGTAAATCAATAATCCATTAGGAGCTCTAAACAATCAATAAGGAAGTAAGGAGTGGGAAATTTTTAATGACGAAAATAACCCACAATCACTACTTAATGGAACAAAATAAATTAATACATGAGAAGTCGATTAAAGATGAATCGATGAGATGGGAAGATATGGTCAGTCAGGGGCGTTCCAATATTTTCTGTAAAAAATTAAGTAAAGGGAGGCAATATCATTTTTCAAAAAAAAAAAAATAATATTTATTTGAAATATATATTTATTACTCTAATTTAATGAGTATAACAATGGTGACGACGCAAAAGTAGTTTGTTCATTTATAAGGTTAGAATTAGGCAAAAATTTATATCGATTAATTTCAAGGATTTCTTGTTTATCTAATTTCAGTGATTTGTTATTGAAATGCAGGATTTTGTAGTTTATAGTAAAATCACATGAATGTTTATTTTGAAACAAATGGTTTCCAAAAGTAGAAATCTCATCGCCTTTTTGGCACAAGCTAAATGTTCCTTAAATCTAGTATGAAAGGATCTTCCTGTTTGACCAATATACCTAGCCTCACAGGAATCACATTTTAGCGTCGTCACCATTGTTATACTCATTAAATTAGAGTAATAAATATATATTTCAAATAAATATTATTTTTTTTTTTTTTTTGAAAAATGATATTGCCTCCCTTTACTTAATTTTTTACAGAAAATATTGGAACGCCCCTGACTGACCATATCTTCCCATCTCATCGATTCATCTTTAATCGACTTCTCATGTATTAATTTATTTTGTTCCATTAAGTAGTGATTGTAGGTTATTTTCGTCATTAAAAATTTCCCACTCCTTACTTCCTTATTGATTGTTTAGAGCTCCTAATGGATTATTGATTTACCATAATTGCAATTGTAATTCTTAATAAGTGATTGTGAACATTTAATTTTTATACTAATTTACTTTATTTGTATCAATATTGTATGATTTTATGTAAATCGTTTCCTATTTCTTGTACCCATGGTTTTGTACACCTGCTACCATTAACTCAAATTATTTTTTTTTGTTTTGTATAAATAGACTTGTTTGTAAATTGTATTCTATCAGTTGATAATGCTCGCGATGAGCGAAACCGGTCCTGATCAAAAAATATATTGTGGAAATAAGTACTAAAAAAATGTGTTTTTATTATTTAAAATATAATGCCTTTCCATCAAGAAGTGACAGTTAACACCTTAAAAGTCTTAAATGTATAATAAGGAAGGCCAAAAACACATTAACACTTGCACCGCTTATCTAAAAATCCCATGTAACAGTGTCATACTCAATATATTTGAATTATAAAAATGTATTGAAAATTATTAACAATATGCATTATTTCAAAGACAGTACACGCGAGTGTCGGCAAGTACAAATAACTCGAAGTAGGTATTATTGCGTCTCATATTACATCTCGATAAATCTGCTTCAAGTTCATAATGTAATGGTCGGTATACACTTGTATTTATTTCGAATTACATTATGGTTTTTCAAGTTTTATTATATCCTTTTCAAATTACATTTTTTAAAGTTATTATACGTGTTTTGCCACTAACGACTCGAGTTTCGCCTTTCGGCATCTTCAGGCATTCTATCACACGGATGCAACAGAACTGAAAAGACTGAGAAGACCTTTTACGAGTTCTTCACTATAATTTAGAAACAAATCACGTAAACATCGGATTTATTGTTTTTAAATAGAAAGAAGAAATTTTTTTTGGATGTGTTTTTTATATTATCATTTTCATGAAATATGTTAAAATTCATAAAAAATAATTTTAATTATTGAAGTGAGTATATTGGGACAAAATATAAATAGAATTTAAAATCCATCGATGAAATAAAACAAATGGCTTGCAATTATTTATATATTAAAAACATTCATTTATTTGTAAATGTGTTCTACTAATCGCACTACGAAAATTAAAATAAATAAGTATCATCGCCTAAAGTATTAGGGTAACATAAATGTTAAGAGGTAGTGAGAAACGATGCCGATTTTATTTATTAATTATACGATAGAGTATGTGCCGACTCAACGACCCAAGTTCAAGGGTGTAAGTTTACATCGATACGAACAATGGAAAAAATATTTCTTTCATTCTTCATACCAGGCTACCAGGCTTACATAATGAAGAGGAGGTAAATATATCGATGTTAGAAATCATTACTGAAACAAAAAATTATTAAGTATATCCGATCTCTTCTAACATTCGTTTATTCGCGGGAACATAGTTGCAATCTAAGCTTTAGGGCGGTGGTGCAACGGTTTTGATTTTGATCGTTAGTATTCGGTGCAAAAAAGAGGTATCCACTCTGCACTTATCGAATATATAATATAATCCAAAATATTCAAACACGTTTATTTATTGTATGGGTATTACCTTTGTGTCATCTGTGGAAATTATTTATGCTTAGCATTTGGATTTTTTCAACACTGAGGCTTGCCATAACTCTTTATTTTTTTACTATGACTTTTTGGTGTGATTAGAATGAAATTTGTTGTTTTACGCGTGGTATTGAATTTTATCTATCTATCGACATAAATTGTGAAAATGCTGGCAAATTGAAAAGAAAATATTTTTTTTCGTGATAAGTGTAAGTATTTTTGGAGGAAAATCCAAATGAAACTTTAATGATTATAAATATAATATGTATACTATACACAGATTTTTCTACACTACATTTTTAAAAAGTACTTGTTTTTGCTCACAATTCACTAAATACATCAAACTCGAAAATAAACATCGCAGAAAAATATACATAAAATAATTTTTCTGCGATGAAATTTTCACAAAACAACGTTATAGAAATATGCCAGTTATTTTTTATATTCTTATTGCTAAAATCAGCAGCAAAATTAAATAGTGGAAAATTTTTTAATGAAAATCACAAAAAAAGTCTAGACTCAGCTTTACTATCCAAAAAAGTGTTAAGCGCGGTAAGATCCAAAGGCGATGAAATCCGAAATGAATATTGTCGGCTTATAAAAAAATACAAACAGTCGTAAAATTAGTTTTTACATTTCGGGCATGAACAGCTAGGCGGGTCCTGAGCACATAGTGAATATAAGTATGAAAACGCTGGGCGTGTCGTTAGCACGGAATGAGTTAATTGAAGTGACTTATTGCGCACTGTAATTAGTCGGCCGACACGTGGCAAAACTGCTGCAAGTGTTTAACCATACGCTCATCACTTTTAGAAAAATTTACTTAGATTTCCATTTACTATGCTAGCATCCAAACATCGTTATTAGCAATTTTCTCCATTTGACCATACATTTTATTTTCTTTATTCAGAATTTATTGAAGTTGTAAAGATTTATTAGTAAATATTTTCCAATTTTCGTGTACCAGTGGATCTAAAGCATTTTTTTACCACTTTACAAATGCAGTTTATGAAATGAAATGAAGTTTATGCAAATGTATTTGAGTCGTCTTATGCTTCCTAAAAAAATCTTGTAATGAACCCCTAACCTGAAAATCTTAGTCCTCGTTCCCCACAAAAGCTAATTTTGTATGATCTCTCTATAAAGTAGAAACTTATGTTAAGTCAATAAGTGTTGTGAAATAAAAAAAATATTTCATTACAAACTACAAAAATAAATGAATTTATGAAATGTGGTCGCATGTATTTATATACTTATAAAATCAATGTTGGTCCAATGTCAGATACTGATGAAATATTATTTGTGCAGTTGTAATTATTGTCTTAAGTAAAATACTATTATATGGACATCTTTGCAGTAAATATAAATATTTAAAAAAAAAAATGCTTTCTTGTTTAGCCATGTTATGTGAAAAAATACTTATATTTTCTATTAAAACATTTCACGGGCCCTTGGGTTTGAGCTCCATGAGTCCATGATTGGAAAGTATTGGTCTTATATTAAAATAACAAGTATAGGTCCAATAAACCAATGTTGCTATAATGTGATTTATGATAATCACAGTGTATATTTTTCTTGTGTAATTCGTCTTTCATATAACAGATGCAAACTATTTTTTGTAAGTCAGTTCTATAGCATCCGTATGAAAGAATGTCTGGAAATACTGAAAGGTAGAAAACCCGGGTAGAAAATGATAAAACATATCAATATGTACAAAATTGCAACAATTCAAATTTAATGTACATGTGTTTCAATTGTACTTTTATTTAGGGGTGCATTTGACATATCAATATTAAATTTGAATACAGCAAATTATTACTTATTATGAGACCTAGGGAACAAATACATGTGTATTTTCCTGTAAATAATAATTCATAGTATTAAGTGAATCGATAAAAAAGTCCTATCTATATTTTCGATGGAATGGTAAAATAATTAACATTTTATCCTTGGCCTACATCCATAACCTCTAGAAAGTCCATGTTATTCTAGTGTATTAAATATAAGAAGTAATTAACATTGTACTTTTTGAAAATAAAAGATTGTAGAGCTCTTTTTTTCTTTTTTTTAAATAATAAAAACACATTTTTTAGTACTTATTTTCACAATATATTTTGCGATATTTAACACAGCGATTGTTGATTTCATAGATATGAAAAATCTTAATCCCCGGTTGGCTACAGATGTAAAATCAATCATTAACTGTTGCATAGATCAAAATTATTTTAAATTTAAAGATAAATTTTATAAACAGTTGGATGGTTTGGCAATGGCTAGTCCATTGTCACCGATTTTTGCTGATTTTTTCATGAATTTGATTGAATCAAAAATTACAAAATTAGATCTTTTTAAAAATATCATCTATTGGTATAGATATGTAGATGATATTTTAGTACTTTGGGGAGGTACTGAAAGGCAACTGCATACTTTTTTGAATAATATGAATAAGATTCATAGTTCAATTCAATTCACAAAGGAATTGGGTATGCATAAAATAAACTTTTTATATTTAACCATTGAACTAATTAATAATCGTCATGGTTTCAGTATTTACAGAGAAGAGACTTTTAGTGACAATATCATAAGTAGCTCGTCTAGACACCACATTTCACATAAGTTGTCAACTTTTCATTCTTTTATTCATCGCTTGTTGACAATTCCTATGACAGAATCAAATTTCAATTTAGAATTAAACACCATTAAACAGATCGCACTTAGCAATGGATATGATGCAAAGTTGATTGATCGACTTGTCTTTAAAAAAACTAAAAAATTAGCTTTATTAAATGTAACCTCGAGCTTGATGATTGATGTTCCCTCCGTTGAAAAACGTTGGGTAAAACTAAGTTATTTAGGCAGAGTTTCTGAAAACATATCCAAGAAGATAGACAAAAAACATTTTAATGTAACTTTTTATGACAATCATAATCTTAGTCGAATGTTAGTTAACACGAAAGACAAAATTAATATTTTAAGCCAAAGTGGTATTTATCTTCTAAAATGTGATTCCTGTGAGGCTAGGTATATTGGTCAAACAGGAAGAACGTTCCATACCAGATTTAAGGAACATTTAGCTTGTGCCAAAACAGGCGATGAGATTTCTACTTTTGAAAACCATTTATTTCAAAATAAACATTCATGTGATATTACTAAAAACTACAAAATCCTACATATCAATAACAAATCACTGAAATTAGATAAACAAGAAATCCTTGAAATTAATCGATATAAATTTTTGCCTAATTCTAACCTTATAAATGAACAAACTACTTTTGCGTCGTCACCATTGTTATACTCATTAAATTAGATTAGTAAATATATATTTCATATAAATATTTTTTTTTTTTTGAAAAATGATATTGCCTCCTTTTACTTTATTTTTTTACACAAAATATTGGAACTCCCCTGACTGACCATATCTTCCCATCTCATCGATTCATCTTTAATTGACTATCATTAAAATTCTCATATATTAATTTATTTTGTTCCGTTAAGTAGTAAGTGTGTGTTATTTTCGTCATTAAAATTTCCCACTCTTTACTTCCTTATTGATTGTTCAAAGCTCCTAATGGATTATTGATTTACCATAATTGTATTTGTAATTCTTAATAAGTGATTGTGAACATTTAATTTTTATACTAATTTACTTTATTTGTATCAATATTGTATGATTTTATGTAAATTGTTTCCTAGTTCTTGAACCCATGGTTTTGTACACCTGCTACCTTTAACTCAAATCAATTTTTGTTTTGTATAAATAGACTTATTTGTAAATTGTATTTTATCAGTTGATAATGCTCGCGATGAGCGAAACCGGTCCTGATCAAAAAAAATATATTGTGGAAATAACTACTAAAAAATGTGTTTTTATTATTTAAAATATCATGCCTTTCCATCAAGAAGTGACAGTTGACACCTTATATACACCTTGTATACACCAATAGAACTGTTTGCATCCGCATGAAGATGCCGAAATAATACTTAAAATATTGTATTATTGTATGAAATAACATTTAAGCCCTTCAGTTGATATTGTAAATTATATCATATATGTTTGTGTATCTGTAACATTCATTTTATGGAATATGTCCGTTGCTCTCCATCATTGTCTTTTGAAGGATATTTGAAGACAATTTTTAAATCATCAGATTTTTAGCATGCATTATCTATATCATATATTAGTCTAATAAGGCTTAGTTACTACTGAGAATTTTATTTCTATCTTGATCGTTATACTTAATTTCAATCTGCGCATCAGTGAGATAATGACTTTTGGAATGATTATTTATATATGTATCCATGTTTCAATTGAATACAAGTAATTCAGATTCAACCCTCGTATTGATCACTCAATCATAATAGTACAAACTTACTATACATCTGTACAAATGGCTGCCTTTGAGAAATATCTCTTTCTATCCAAAGATTATGATTTTTTTTATGAAGTTTGATAAAATACTGACTCAAACTTAGCCAACCCAGATTATTTAGTGGAATAAAATCACAGCTGTAATAGATGATCAGAGGCACCATTAACTTCGCTACTTAATTTATGATATTGACAAAAGGTGCTTGATAGAATTTTAATAAAAGTGTGGAGTAGAGCAATGGAAAGCTTATGAATGCCGCAACTTTATCAACTTTTGAAACAGTGAATTTTGAACCAATAACTGACATTCAATCTTCATGCAGAAAAATCTCTCTGCTAAAGCTCTGATTTTACTCATGGTTCTAATTTAATACCGAAAATCAGTATGAAATGTTTTGAAAACTGTTTTGAGATTCAAAATGTATTTTAATGATTATTTGAGAGGAGATTATTTTGTTAGGAAATCAATCTTCAAGAAAAACAAAAATGAGACGATTTATTTTACTGAAGGTGGTTAATTCATAGTATTGTATATTTACAGCAAAAACAGAAAATGTTCATCTTAAAAAAAACAATTAACTCCCAATCTTAAATAATGTGAACTGCCAATCATTTGCCCTGGAAAAAATCATCCTGAATAATTAGCTCTTTTGCTGTTTTCCAAACATGCAAGCAGACTGAGAAAGTGATTGATTTACAGAGAATCCAATCAGAATTGGAATAAGACTCGTTTATTTTCTTTATGAAGCAATTTGAATTGAATTTACATTTACATCAAAACGAGCAATTAATTTTTGTAAAGCAGTCATGATTTTTATTTTATAAAATTTTAGAAACATTAAAACATTGTGTTTTATTTATTTAAATAATACCTTTCCACCAAGTGACAGTGACACCTTGAAAATGATCAATCCAATCAAGTTTTCAGTTTGCACCCATGTGATTTATTTTCCATATTTTGGGCACATTCAGAGTGATGATTTTTTACAGTTGAAACTAATGGTATTCCATGAGGCCTGAATGATTTCAACCGTCTCTTTAATGAAAAATAATTAAAACGTTAATCCACATTTTTTTCATGCAAACGGTTTGTATGCTATCCATCTCCCGCATTGACAAATATCATGTAGATCCCAATACCCAGTGTTTATCTCATTCAGCATCTACAGCATGATCAATGGTACAATCTTTTCATGGTACCAATTGCACATTTATTATTCTTCCTCTTCTTATGTTGACCACATCGACATAAACCAATAGTTCCAAGATTCCTCGCCACCTACTAATCATTATGAATCATCGAACATGCCAGCATCTACTAATTCCATTTAGTACATGATAAACTGGGCGTGGGCAAATGCGGCTCCCAAATCATCTTAATAAATATATACAAATTTTCTTTCCCCCCCTTCTACACTTAGCAAGTTTTCTTTTAACAATATTGTAAGTATTTTGTGTTTCTATTTATGTATTTTTATACTTTATACATCCATAAAGATATGTGTAGATATGTAATTAAATTTGAATTTGCATATTTAATAATATATGATTCTGTATACATAGAATGCGACTCTCGTTGACAGTTGACGTTGAGGTAATGGTAATGTATGCGCCCTACCATCCTTGACAGAACTTGAAGGCCAAAAGGGAAAAATCTATGATGCCTATTTATTTTATAGTTATACAGCTTAATGATATTCAGCTAGTCCGTCAGTTGTACTTACAGTCTCTCATTTGCCTTTGCTGCAGAAGTTGGTCAGGGAAGGGATTTATACTATAGCAATAACAAAACTGAATTTGGTTTACTTTTATTAACAAAGAGCCGGTAGGAATCAAGATATGAATGACATTTAAGTTAGTCAGTAGGGAAGCATGTCGCGAAACTGTGTCATTTGCCATTCAGTATCAAAACTTTACAAGTGTTATATTAGTTGCACTTTATTTAGTTTTTTGTGGAGTATATATATATTTATCAATACAGAATTGAATTTACAATATTATAACAATTTATTTTTACATAGAAATTTTAATTATGACATACTTAGGCCAGTCACACACACAAAGCAATTTTTTTATATAGATATCATTTTGAAAATGAATGTTTTGGAAAAGCAAACAACACAGATAAGCACAAGCCGCCTTTCAATATTAACTATTTTATATATATACATAACTTATGATTTATCGGGTCATGCCAGTGATTTGCTGAAATATGGTGACCTTTTCATAATTTAATTTTAGTTACAATAAGTATGGAGAATAACATATTCCTTGTCAGATTCACGATAACTTTCAGAATTTTTTATATGAACGGTCATAATGCACCCGATCGCGACGAATGAAAAATATAAGGTAGAAATTAAAAAATTATCATTCATAATTATACATTACAAGGTTATACATAAATTGTGTAAATAATTCAATATTTTCGAGGTTAAAAAAAACCATAATAATTACAATTCGTACATATTATTTTTTGCAGATATCAATTTGCAACAGTAAATGATAATTATTTATCTAATAAGTGAAGAGACCGAGGTGCACTATAATTATATATATATATATATTTATGATTTATATTCGCAATTAAATGTAATATGAACCGATCGATGTACATAAACAATGTACACGCATTATACTGACGCAGGCATTTACGCTACATCCGCGTAAACGCAACAGTGTATACTATATATGAGGTGTCTTTTAAACAGTGGAATCCTTTTTCAGTAAATGTAACGCGGAAGGGTAATGACAGACGATGCGTGTTGGATTTCAGTAGTCTTGTAAGAATAGCCAGGTTCCACTGTTTGACGGAGCCCGCCTTGGGTCATTCCAATCCGACGTCAACACGAGCACTGTCAACGATTTCTGCCGTTTCCACTATAATCTTTTAAATTTACTACAATGAACACATTAGTATACTATTGCTAATGGCGAGCGAGTCGCGGTGATTATGCAATACGGTACCGGTTGAAAATTATTATTTCAACATTGTCCGGATATCATTTCAGAAGTTATATCTAAATATTCAACGTTTGACAGTTTCACACTACGCAAACAAATAACACGCCCGGATAAAACGCCATCTTCACTACAACAATAATTAAGTAACATGGAAAACAGTTTCATATAGTTAAAAACATTTTCAATTCGTATACAAGTTCGATCACAACATGATGCCTCCGATAAGAAACGGATCAAAATTGAATATTCAGATAAGCAAATGTTTAAATTGATTTCGATAAAATAAATAATATTTCAAAGTGGGTGGGGCGTATATGTACAGTCGGCGAGCAACGAATTGAACGGTACGCAAACACAATCACCGGCGCCTCTACCGATTTGACTATTCCGAAGAATGATTTTTTTTTCTCGTCCTGTGAAATATTCTCAGAAATATTTAAATGAATTTTAAATCGCAAGCTTCAGGCGTAATACAAAGCCAAATATAACTATTCAGCGACAAAGAAAAAAAGATACAAGAACGTTCGGTAGTCCAAATTGCCATCATTTTGCATTGGCGCTCTTCCGCTGGACGACTCTTCGAAAACGTAACAGGTGTAACACAAAACGACGACCGAATCGCCTCCGATCAGAAGAAAACATTCACAAAATTCATCATGCCTATACCTTACATATTTACATTTAAAAAAGATTGAATACAAGTCAACAAAGAGGTCAATGAATCAAACAATGTCAAAGAATATAAAAAAAAGACAGAATACAATCATAGAATAACTACTGTCAGGGAAACGATAAAACGAATAGACACACGATCCACGAACGGTGAGAGAGAGAAACGAATGTCGGTCCGGCGACTCGGCTATGCGAAGGTGTCCCTCGCGCGCGGAACCCTTTTTTGCATTCTATTAGGAAATCATTAACACTCTCGCAGTATACTTCTTAATCCATTACGTCTTACTTACTTCATGTCAAATTTTTATACTTATTTAATCAATCCTCTTATTTTTAATCTTAGCACTTCTTTACAACAAAATTATTCATTTTTCTCAAACTTACAAATCCTATATGCTTAATTTTGAATAAACGTCGTTTTCATCAAAATATAAATGTTCAATATCGTCAAAATTACATACCAGACGCGACTCACACAAACTATCTTAGGTAATATCACTGATCATATGTTACCAATATGTCATTTACTGTTTAAAAACAATCTAGTTTATCGTGTTCTCACACCAATAGGATTCTGATGAATCCCTTCGGCAGACTACGCCGGCGACTCTACATTTTTGTTTTGTTCAATTTGAATTTTTCACAATTTCGGCAACAGCGTGAGACTCGAGCCGATCGGATCTGTCGGTTGAAAATGTCATCAATAGGAATAATAAAATTGATCTATTAACTATTACTCGGCCACGGGGGAGCGCGGCGCTGGCGAGTCATTCTCACCGGCACGACAGACTCCCTCTCATGGCTCTCAATTTTTCTTATATATGACGTACAAAAGATAGAATATAAAATTGTAAATTTTTTGTCTTCTACCTTTTTTAAATTTTTTATATTGATCCAATATTCTATTTAAAAAAAAAAAACATACATTTCTAACTAATAGCGGTTTCATATGACAATCGATACCAGACGATATCTGGCGCGGGTCGCTGAGACGACACGTTGGCGAGAACACATCGCCGTAGGGCGAAACATTCACATTACAATGAAAACAACTCTGAAAAGTGAACAAAGATGGGTGACGCAGGACGTCCGTCTTGGACTGCACTCGTTAAATTATAAATAACCATATTAATTCATTGCGAGTCCTTACATTCTACACTCTCACTTCCTATTTATTACTATAATTTTGTATTTAGCTTTCCTAATCACTTTAATTTTGTTTTTGCTCCATATAAAAGAGTCACTGATTCGTTACTATTATGCTGCGGACGCGCTGCGATAACAGTCATTGAAGCGCGTGTCACTCGAAGAGTCTCAGACCGCCAATTCGGACAGAGGAGAGCACTCCGGAGGATGAAATCGGAACGATTCGTTTTCTCGTCACCGGAAAGAGCACACTAAAATTTTCGTTTCGAATGTTTGCCGTTTACAAAAAATCTTCCGTCACTATTTCCAAAGAAGGATAGACTAAATTTGGCGAAACATGCATCAAAAGTCAATTCTGCCAACTGAAGAGATAATTCACACAATTTGAAACAATTTTGAAAGTTTTCAACTGTAGGTACAAAAGTGAAAATCTTGAATTTCAACAAACATATTAGGTTTTTCTTTAAAATTCGGAAGGAATCACAAACAAGGTGACAGAAAAATGAAACGTGATTATCCATCGGAGATGTTGAATCCGTCGACCGCGCGGGAAACAGTTCCTGCTGTGAACGCAGAAGACCTGAGTGGTATTAGTGTATGGCCACAGGACTCTGCTGGACGCACACTCCCACCATGGGGCTGTCGGGCTGAGCGGGAGGTTCGGAGAGAGGCTGTGGAGCGTGCGGCGGCGGATGGGGAGGGTGCGGGACCGCTCTGCTGCCCCCTCCTTCGCCTCTCGTCCCACCTCCCCCGCCCTTCTCGGGGTAGAATCCTTCCAGACTGCAGAGGGCTTCGTTGTTTCCCGTCAAAAGAACTCGATGCGGCAGGTAGCGAGCTCGATGCGGATGCGTGTAAGAAAACGACTCGCATTCCATTGCGGCCCCCGCCCCGCCTCCGCTCTTACCACTGTTCCCCCCGCCCCCAGTAGGGTTGTTATTTGGAAACTGCAGCATAAGCGTGTCGGATCTCACTCGAAGCATGTTTAAACCTGAAACACATCAGATAATCCGATTTAAAAATACTGTACTGATCAATGAAGGTATCTTTTTTTTCTAATTCAACAAATCACCTAAACACATCATTCAGCACAGGTTGTTAGCATACGATTTCCCTTAGAAATGTTCTGGAGCAAAAATCAACTATAATTTACAAAAGTGTGTGGTTTAGAAAACGGTCAATGCAACAGTGAAATATTACTCGTGTATCAAAAACTATGTTTGAGATAAAACTTTATCATTTTTTGGATTGAGGTCGAGAACATTGAATCTTTTGAATCCAGCATATTTATTTTCTATAGAAAATATATGTAAATGAACATATGAGTCTCAAAGGAATGAAATTATTTAACCGAAAATTGTGCTGACGGTGCTTTTCATTAAGTATGATAGTGATTTCGACAACAACAAAATATAGCACTACAAAACATTAGAAAAAAGAAAACAGGATACAATGAAAATGATACACTCAAACTTCCATAACACATGCACCAGAAACCACCAAACAAATAACAAACATCCACCATCAAATATAACAGGTAAATTTCAACACAAATGTGGTTCACTTTCCCAATATGGAACATGACAATATATAAACTTGGATGCTATAAAGACATTTTTTACACCCAATTGACTTACCTCTTTACTGATCATTATTTAATCACACTTATAGGACGACACCTCAAATGTATAACTCATTAGGGTTGTATGTCAAAAACTGCATTGCATCTTAATCTTAAAGAATATATATTTTCTTTCATGCTTACATTAATAGAATGAGACTATTTAAAACAAAACAATTTTCGGAATTCCGAATATATCAAAGCCAAGCAATATTTATTCAAATGAATCATGCCATAGTAAAAACACAGGAATAGCTTATCTAAGTATATGTGATATCTAAGGAAATGGGGACGGTCTGAATTAATGGTTGAAACATCCTGAATTGAAATGCAGGCAGCTAATTTATTGTGGACGGGGCGGGGCGAAGTCTCAAAAACTTTATCAACAAAGATCTTTTCGGAACTAAAATTGTGTACTGGTCGAATAAGATTACGATTCTTTTTGAGGTCTGACAGTGAAAAGAATTACATCTATTTTTCATGTAATTTTTATTTCCACGGACAAATTAATCAAAGAAATCACATTATTTTAAATATTCACGATACAAATAATTCTCTTTTGGAGACATGGAAAATGGCATTCAATCAATTGTAGATTAACAGCAGCCTTATTCAGAACAGCACGCAACGAGAGCTCGGTGAGGTCTTTCTATTGTTTGGTTGTGAGGAGGGGGGAGGCTAGTTAACTGTTAGTAGCGGACCTGCTAATGTAGACTAATTGTGTTGAAGACGTGTGGAGTGGTGGAGTTGAATATCTCACGGGTGTCCGGTTGCAAAAGGGAAGAAGCTATCCGGTGAAGTTGGCGGACCCCATCGATAGTCATCGCACGCCCGATTCTCTCTCTGCCCACAAAATACACAACACCATACATAAAAGCACTCGCATGCTCGATTCCAGCGGTAACAGCCGCTGGACTCCTTCCTCAACCTGTCATAAACAGGTTGACACACGAGAGTAATATCTTTGATAAATTTCACTCCAAGTATGAAATCATTTTATGATATAATCATCGAAAATAATTATCAACAATACATATTTAACAAATCACTGATAAATATTCTCAAATGGGAGTCTTGTCTCTCAACTGCATCATTGTCGATTTGTTTATGTGAATTGTTTTCTAACATATAAGAGGGAATGTATTAGTTTAATAAGCGGGACAAAAGTATGAGGATTCAATCGTCACCCGATGAAACCTTTTAGCTCGGATGGCGAAACAACATAATGAACGACATAGGTTAAGGATTGTCAATTTTAAAAAATTATTATGACACAAAATATAACTACACATGAAATACATAGGTTCAAAACACGTTGATGCACTGGAATTAAAATGGCAGCACAGAGTTATGTGATGGTTATGAAGTATTTTCAATGACTGGTGATAAGGTTTGATGATATATAGCAGCGCAACACAAAGCAAGCGGAATTATCATTAAGACAGAAATATAATATGAATATCAATGAACAGAACTCAACATTTTCATCTAAATTTAACAATAACTAATCCATTCAAATGGGATGTTATTTCAATTAATTTTCAAATCTGTTATTACAAAAAGTACACTTTCTAAAATTATGTTACACCATCCTATCGGTCAACAAACCAATATTATTCACAAATTGTAATCATGTAAGTGTGTGGTCCGTCACTAGGTTGTGATACACAGCTGTCATTTTTGTCAACAGCCCGAAACTGTTGTATTTAAGATTGAAGATGTGAAATGATGTTCATGCTGCGTGTTCTCGGTGTGAATACTTGATATTTAAAATGTATGAATTACATTCATAAATACTTTTTAAATACAAATTGAAAACTAATAATTATATGACCTTGTTTGATGTCAACCTACCATCAAACAGTAAGGCTAACTATAATATCACTATATTTTCTCATCTTTAACAGATTGTGATTTAATTCAGTTTTTAAACATGGTCAAAACAGCATGTAAAAAAATAGTTTCAGATTAATTACAAGTAAGTTTTACTTATTGACAAGCTGATGAGATCTAACACAAAATGAAAATGAAATTCACCCTTACCACCGAATAGAACGTTCACAATGGCCAACAGAGACATGACGTAAGCAGAGAAAAGCGCACAACTAACCGTGATGCTGTTGCGAGTGATGCGAGGACAGCGACGGCAGATGATGAGCGAGCGCGGGGGAGTTGTGCTGCGGGGGACTGACGGCCCCCGTGCCACTGCCGCTCCCCGCCCCTGCGCCGCTTCCTGTTCCTGTCCCGGTCCCCGTGTTAGTCGACTCATCGGCCGTCCTCTTGAAGAAATTGTGCTGCAGCGCATAGTATGGTGTCACTCTCGTCTTCGGATCATAGTCCAGCATGCGAAGGATGAGATCCTGAAATGCAATTCACCCAGTTGTGTCAACACAATTTTTATTATATATGTATTTCACCACTCTTACGAAACTCGAACATCACTTTCTCTTTTACACCATTGCGAGTTTAGATCGCTTTTGCTTGCATGGCTTAATGCCTTCTTTTAAGAAATTGTAAACTTGGTTATAAAACACGCTAAACAAACATATCAATATGCAAAAACAATACGAATTGTAAATAAGTGAGTCAAAAAAAATCATCCCTTTATCAGTTACTACTGAATACAGTTCAGTAACAAATCAACAGTCACAAGCATATCACATATATAACAAATACATCAAAAATATTATTTGTTTTTCTATGTCTATTCTATTCGTCACTTTATTTCCTTTGATTTGTCCCACACTCAAAATATTGTCCTGGTTAATTTACCCAATTCGTCCTTGATTCAACGCTGTTGATTTTATCTTCTGCTAATATTCAAACAACATTGTAGGGAAAGATATTTTGAGATGGAATAAACAATCATTGCTGGGGCCTTTAGCCTACTTTTCAATATCATACGCTTCTTGTTCATGTAGTCACAGAATCAAATGGGATTAATCAATTTTATAAATTAATTTCTTAATCAAATTTACTAATATGGGTTTAAGATTTAAAAAAAATCACGGTGTCCCAATAGAACATCCCCGGCACATAGTTTAGATAACACTGGGCTAACCACTAGTCTTAGCCCTAACCTTCAATTGTTGCTATTTGAAAAAAAAGGTTAAGCAACATACTAATAAGAAAAAAAATACCTTAAACTTGAGATAGTCTGAGACACTGTGGCCAGGTTCCCCTCTTCGTCTTTGGGCGGGTCCCCCTCCGTCCACACCAAGGATGTCGTGAAGTCTTCGAGTACCGGGTGAGCGATATTTACGACCGCTGCCGCTACTTCCGCCTACTCCGCTCGCTCCGGTGTCCTTTCCTCCTACGCCACTTCCTGCACTGCTTGAACCGCCACTCGCCAACTTCTTCAGAACGTAGCCGCCTCCCTCAGAACTCGGCAACTTGTCAAAGAACTTCCTTGCTTTTTGTGCCTTAAAATTTTTTTTTTTTATTGCTAATGAAAAACTTATTAACAAATTTATATTTTTTAAATTTTACAGTAGTCCACATATTCTGTTTCGTAAAACTGACTTGTTATTGACAAAACATGTTGAATCATAAAAACTTCTAACAATTCAAATTTGATATTGAAATTCCACCAAGCAACTTCAGTCGATATCATAAATTACAATAATAAACCGTGTTAATTACATTTATAAAAAAATTTACAGCAATATAATTTAGCCATGTGGCAAAATAAGGAAGCAACCAAATTGAATCATTCATATACAAAATTAAAAAAATAGCTTAAGCAAAACGTTTCAAATTTTTCTTTGTGCTAAATCTATCTTCATGGATGTAACGTGCCTGATAAATATTGATGTTTGGTTGAATCACATTTTAAAAAGACAATTAATTCATAATACATATTATAAAATTCAGTGTTCAACATTATATCGTTTTAAATAACATGAAAACAGATTATTATACAAACATTATATTCCAATGAAACAGAATTAGGAATAGGAATATTATATATCAGCTTGCCACAAGGTGGTATTAAACATACTTTATGATTTAAATGTGTGTGTATTCCAGCTGGATTTTTTTTTATCCAGAATTGATAAATGTCTGCGAACATGTAAAAAAAGCTACCCACATAATCTAAGTCATATTCTGAATCAGCAAAGTGATTATAAATATTTAGTTACCTGGTCGAGTAAGTGCTTAGGTGGCATACCGAGCACTTCTACAATTTTATTCATCTGGTCATGTTCGTTGGCACCGCTAAAAAGGGGTTCCCCAGTGTGCATTTCAACAAGTATGCAGCCCAATGACCACATGTCTATTGCTAGGTCATATGAGATGCCCAGAAGCACTTCAGGTGAGCGGTAAAACCGCGATTGGATGTATTGGTATATCTGAAAACATTTAAAATTTAATTATTACATGACAAAATTTTCTTCACAGTTGCGGTGGCTACATGGGAATTAAGATTCCGGAGAGCGCTGAAAGGGTACTATAGCAAATAGTAGATTAACATCAGCCGAACAAAACAATGTGTGCTCTATTGTGGATTGTAAATTGCTTTGCCAGAATTCCAGACATCGGAAGAAAGGGCATGAAGTAAGAGATTGAACACTTTGGGTTCACAAATAAAATGAAATTAAATTTGAAACTGTAAGCTGCCCCATTTTTTTTCATCTACATGTTTAGACGTTTACTTACAAATATCTATTTGATAGGAGTTAGCAACGCTTATTGACAGTGGATTTGCTTAATTTTGTTGCGTGAGGCAATCAGGATGTTAAAATATAATCATAATACTCTTATTTAATTGATAACCATACAGAGTGAGAATTCACCCATACATAATGTGACCATACATCCTGTTTTGAGAATGAGCAACCCATGATAACAATGTTCTCAAATAAGAAGCACGTGTTTTGAGAAGTATGACACACTGAACTATTTTACATTTTATTGTGTAAATATTTATATTGTCCTCTTAGTAAATTTTTTTGTAATAAAATTTATGAACTATAAATAAATACTATGAAGAATTAATCATTTATAATAATAATATACTATTATGTAAAATAAAAAATGTTTTGTTTTGAGGGGGAAAAATGGTCACGTTGCCCATACACTACTAAGAATCATGAAATCAATTCTCTAATTGGTCATCATACCTGAGCAAAGCTGGAATGCCACTTGATTGGCGAGAAACAGAATAACAACATCACCATCGAACATAATTTTTAATGAGCTTTTAACTGAACATTTGTCAAATAAAACAACTTACCCTATGGCCCAATTGGCATGAGCTTCCAAAATCTACTATTTTTATGGCCGATCTTTTCGGATTACATAATAAAATGTTTTCAGGTTTTAAGTCACAGTGGATAATATTCAATTCTGAAACATTAAGTAATATATATAAGCATATATTAGAAAGAGTTACACGGTTCAGCATTATAAAATCGGTACATCCAATAATAAATATGTAGGTACATAATCATTACTATAAATCATAATTTATCAGTAATAACATGTGTTTAAATCATTACAAGAATTCCAAGATATGTGGTGACATTGAAAGTTTTCTCGGGAACTTAACATTGACAAGCTTATTTGGCTTCTGATTCACAGAGATAAACCAACTTTCCCAGATCTTTAAGTTATTCCACTTTAAGTCAAATCAAAAAATAAATAGAAAAGTAATGTATGAAGTAAAATTATTTTTAATAATAAAAATAATCAAAACCTGCATACATTATAAAAAAAAATATTAAATAAAAGAAAGAAATATACATCACAAGTCATGTTACCACCAAGAAAGGAAAACGTATCCACCATAGGTTGAGCTAATCTTCATTGAAAACAAATGGAATAAATAAATTTTCCACGTCTTTACCAACCTAAGGACAAAAAAAATACTCAGTAGAATTTCAAGAATTTACTCACCAGGTGTACTTAAAAATAGTAACGCCGTGCACAATTGCTGCGCAAATTTTCGTGTAAGATTAAGCGAAACTCCCCTAAAGTTTGTGTTTCTTAATAAATCGTACAGGTTATAGGAAAGGAGCTCAAATACGAGGCATAAATGGTTACGCCACATAAAGTGTCTTTTCAATTTTACTAAAAAAAAAATACAACATCATTAGACAAGAATAATAAGTCGACCAATAGTTATAACACAGGATGCTAGAAATATAAAAATTGTAATGTATCATCAGATCAGTGCCAATAATAATTGTCTTACAACATTGATTGTAGGTTTGATCGGAAAACGCTCACACACCTTCCAATATTGGGAAAACTTTATGTTACTTTTGCTGTTTGTTTGATAATCAGTTTTTTTACAAAGGCCGAAAACTTTACATGGATTTATATGTGCTATTTCAGTCTACTTAAAACACACACAACAGAGACTTGCAACCCTTACTTAAGCAAGAGTTGAAGTTACAATTATACAGTAACTTGGCAAAATAAAAGTAACAATTGTGAAATTTAATTCAGCGAAACCTATAAAAGTTTTATAACAACATATTTTTAGTATGGACAAATCGACAATGAATAAAGAAAATGAATTCATTTGTTATGTGCCTAATGAATAAAGAAAATGAATTCATTTGTTATGTGCCTAATGTTAAATATAAATCATTAGATGTTTGATCATCACCACAATTAATGTGTGCATTTGATTTTGATTTATAAAATCAACATGTAATTGTTACAGATAAGAATAAAAAGTTGGTTTTTTAATTCCTAGTGTCTACTTACCTATATAATATTTATTATCAGCGTCAGCTCTGTTCATCATTTCAAGTAATTTAACTTCTATTTGCGCCTGATTAAGGAAAGGTTTCTTATTCTTGATAATCTTTATCGCAACTTGGCATTGATCCTCGAGATCATAAGCCTTAACAACCTGTAACAAAAGATTAAAAAAAATTAACATACACTTTTTAGATGGGTCAGGGATTACTTAGTGACTGGCTTATTAGGATGATTAAAAGAACTAAATAGGGTTTGATAAAAAAATTCATGTCATTTTTTATGAGTCTTTAAGTTTTTAGAGCTTTTAAAAGTCGAAAAATATTTATTTGAAACAAAACAAAAAATTGATTTGACATTTTTTGATATTGCAATAATTTTTGTTTTCCAACCATCTTTTAACACTCTCACTGCTAACAGCTCAACTCTTGTTAGTTGACACTCAAAAATATATGAATGCCAAAAGATTTTTTTCAAAAATTTGCTTGTATGAATTTACTTTTGTGATCCAGATAATCTCCATGGGTTTGTTTAACACTTTATTATTTTAATGTTAAATTAATTTTTGAAATATTCTGTGCTGTAACATCCTTAAAGCGGCTAAGAAAGGAATATATTGAATTAAATTGAACATCCGAGAATAAAAATAAAAGAAAACAGAATATTCATAGAATTTATATTCCTTGTTTAAGGATTAAGTTTGAAACAATTTCATGTAGGTTCACTTCCTGATATTTTCAGTGTTGAGAAAAATTTCAATTTCATGCACAGAGAACACATTATTAAGAAATATAATAGGATATTTCTGATTATACCTGCACACATCAACTGGGAAAAGGCTATTTGTCAAATATATTTTAGACAAAACAATATTATATTTGAAGATATGATATATTTTCTATTTAGTTTTTAGTGAATCACGAAAGAATGCTCTTTTATTGATTTCTCAACAAACAAAAAAAAAATGCGGAGATATGGGCCACGGTGTGGTATGAGTTTCTGATTCACCATGAAATTGCTTATAAATGCTGCAACTGACCTGTCCGAAGGATCCCTTGCCTATCAGCGAGTCGATCTCGTACCGGTCGAGGAACTTCTCGCCGTGCTTGATGATGTAGTCGTGATTGTCGTCGTCATACCCATCGTTGTACAACTTTCGCTCTTTTTTATGTGCGCCATCATCTCCTTGGGACTGTTGCGCTCTCCGCTTCTTTTTCGCATAATATACCTGAAAGGTTATTACAAAATTGTTAGCATAATTAATTAATTAATTTGAATTTAAAGGTAATGGTGAACTGACCGTTCGAAATCTTAGAATCATTTTGAGAAACAAAATAAAAATTTGCACAAGTTTGCATTTTATATCATATTTAGTAAGTACTTTGAAGGCAGAAAGAATTGTAAAACTAAAATATTGAGGGGGAAATGGATTACTGATTTGTGTACAAGTATGAATGTCCACGATTGAAAATTCTCTCCCAATCAAACAATCCAACAAAAAAAAAATGAAGCGCAGTGGAAGCAATTAGATAACCACATGGAAATGCGAAAATTTCATCCGCAATGTCTTTCATTAGTGACAATTTAGGATATTTTTCATTATAGTATAACTATACCTAATTACAAATAGATAAAACTGTTAAATCGGCTCTGGTAAACATGAATAGGAAAAATGAAGCCTTGAACAATCGAGATTTTTTAGGGTCATTATCACAACACTTAATTTTCATTTTTCAGAATGAAATGACAACAATATTTATAAGCGGTGATTTTCAGCGTATTATTACTTACTATGAGTCATATCGAAATAGTCATGCTCAAAGGAAATAATGGATATTTTCTCAAAAATGAAGAAAGAAAAAAAACCAAATTTGCCACCTATCGAAGGGATATTTTGTTGTACCTATACCTATGTAACCTAGTGATGCTCTTTAATACATCCTAATAGAAGATATTTATATTTTATTATATATTCACAAAATACTGTCAGATACTTTTAAAAAAATGATATATGATTAATTTCGCACAAACCGTTGGGGTGCTTGAGAGGTGAGATTCCCTATATTCTCTGTAGATATTTCGCCAATGCCAATATTGAGAATTCACAGCCCGTTACGCATGAATCGGAGCGGTAATTTATCGCCAAAGTTACGCAGGCTTCCAAACTTAAGCTACGAGATATGGTCAACTGATGAAAATAAAACTTTCGTCCGTAAAATCACGCGATTTTACAAGTTTCATTTTCAGTTAATAAGAGAGCACACATAATGCGTGCCAAATAGTACAGTAAAAATCTGTAGAACTCAATGAAGTGCACTGTGAACGACAAAATCATAGTTGTCCAACTAATTGTAGAAAATAGAGATTACTTAAGCGCATCATTTTCATAAACTAGGTACTCGCTTATTATGACTAGTCAAAAAGCAAAATCTGAAACTTATTCATTGTTTCATCAATTTATATGTATAAACTTTCTTATTTGAGGTGTTGAAAGAAATTTGAGTACTCGAATCGAAATTGAAACTTATAACTCATGAACTAGACTCACTACAGACGTGACCGAGCGTTTAGGATACGTCATATTTATCGAAGGGGCAAAATAAGCATACATCATAGCGTAAGAGCAAAGATAAGCGCGCAAATAAAAACGCAAAAGTATTCGGTCGAAACTTCGACGAACCCGTGGCGTAGTATATGAGGCGGGGAGCATAGGAGTGGGGAGGGACAGAGAAAAGACGTCAATCGTGGACAATTATCGGTATCAAAGGAAGTCGCGATCTATCCCTTGAATTATAATTAGTTTATTTTTTATACAAATACATACGTAAGCTAAGTGTTTATTCACTCACACCAAATTTCTCGAGTTGAATTCAAAGTCATTCTTCTTAGAAACCGACAGTTGATATTTCATATTGAATGCAACAGCAACTGTTTGTACAACACTTTTTTCAGCGTCGATAATTCAACACGAAAATTATAAACGCAAATAAACGATGATTTAATTTCATTTAGATATTATAACACAGTGCAGTTTGCAGAACAGATGCTTTTTTATAAACGTATCCTGAATAACAATTACGCAAAAATAAATATGGGGCCTAAAGCGAAACAATGTTTCTATATGCAAACTTTGTTGTAGAATGTAGATAATTCAATTCTAAACTGTCTAAAGTTAATGCCAAACATCTTAATTTCAATCATCTCGGGTTCATTCTAAAGTCATCAAGACGTAAGTTACTCCACAATTTAACTAGTTTAATGTCAAGAGATCGTATAATCCGTTTTAACACTGATGTCATAATTGTTATTCGACTCTAAATAAAGCCTTCGATGTAATAAGCAAACATTTTGCTGTACATCATATATAATATCTACACAGCATTATAAATATTGAAACAAGGAAATTTTATTTACAAAATACACTATTAACCCTTCTGTTACGCAGTATTATCATTTCAATAAGTAGATTACGATGAAATATTATGTCGTTAGTCTCGAGACAACACCGCCGTCGACCGGTCTAATCAAATTCGCAGCCGGGCCGTACGGAGGCGGGGCGGGTCGGGTGGCGTGGAGCAGAGAAGGCACCCTCCCCTAAAAATAAGCCCAGACATGTAAATTTATTTATTTTGGCGCCGAGGGCGGGCAAATGATGTGGCGGCCGAGCCAAAGTGGCCGCGGGCACGCGACCCTCCAGAGGCGAGAACGGATTCCGAATCAAACAATCGCGCCGCACCGGCATGTTTTTGCTTTTCTAATGTCGACCTTTAACGGCCAGAAATGAGGTTGATCGGCCTGCACTTATTTTTAATAGTGCAATATAAAAACAAATGTGTCTGCAGCTCGTCAGCCTCGATTAAAATCCGCTGCCTGCGTGGTTTATTCTGTCTAACAATCAACAACCAAACGAGTATCCCAGCGGCTGCGAACGCGAAACTGCGAAATTACGATGGTTTTTGGTGCAGTTTCCCAAAGAGAACACTAAGCAAAAAGTACTGCAGTTATGGAATGACACAAATGTCGAAAAACTTAGATATTTCAAGGAACATAATTACATAATTTTCGGAAGATAGTTGATTTTACTCTTAGCCCTTAGTGGTAAATATGTTTAGGAAATTGACGAAAAGACAATTCAATGAACCAACCATTCTGAAGTCTATTCAAGCTTTAGTACCCTGGTGCCAAGTAATATAAGCTTTAACCCGCTTCTGCTGGGCTACATAAAAAATATTTCAAAAATGAATACAGCAATGTGTTAAGCAAAATTACCAGGACATATGACACTATATTTTAGCACAAATCATATCTTGTGCATTATTTTTTTTACATTGTTAACACTCCTATACTTTTGATTATCATAATATCAGCAACTACATTCAACCGTCTCAATAGTTGACGCTTTGAGTCAGTGGGCGAGATCAAGATTAAAAATATATATAAGATATACGAAAAATATTGTCAGTAAATTGGAAAGATTACTCAAATAAGTTTATGATTTAAGATTTTTTTTACAAAATAAATTATAGATGTGTTTGTTACACATCTAATATTATTACATAATCTCGAAATCGATGAAAATAATTAAGACATTATTTATTTTAAAAAAAAATTCGAGAGCTGATGAAATATCAATAGATGATACAAATAGTGTTATTTTGTATGCATTACGAATATAGACAAGCAATATGGGAGGGCAAATTCGTTGTATTTTCCAGGTGAGGAATTCGAATTGCTGTGACAACAGATAAATTCCGTGAAATGAGCAATTGTTAAGCCCCTCACCGAGAACACGACATGACATGATTTCTGAGAACACACTTGCCATGATTTAACAATATATTGTCTAAAAGAGACAATATTGTATGCAACTTATGTGACGCATTCAAAAGTCTACAATTTCAATAAGTACAATGTAAGAAAGCTGCCGATGTAAGCATGAAAAGACAGTTAACGACGAAACGCATGTTATAGAAAATTACACAGATATTGTGTTTTAATCATAATTAATTTTTTTATAATTAAATCGAAAACCATTTGAAGTGTGATTTTATTTATATGTGCTTGAATCAATAATCGTAACGAGACTTAACTTTTATAATATATCAAAAGTTACTAAATACATCTCAGCGGTGTAAAGTAAAAAATGATAACTTAAAGCGAAAAATCAATTTTATGTAAGAAAAATGTGCTTATATCTTCTATGGGGTAGTTGATTCGCTACAATAAATGTAGAAGTGTTTGGATGTTACTCCATTAAGTTTATCATATCGCCTAAACGAAAACCCCACGTAGGATCATTTTAAATAACCGGTTTTGCAAAATGATAAAATACATTATTATATGCAAACTAAATAGTTTGAGGCTTTATTTTTCTAATTTTAGAGTTCACATTTTTTAGACATACAAGTCACAGGTTTCATCTTCCGCGACATTGTCGTCTTACCCCGGCACTTAATCATGACAACATTCAGACAAACATATCACTTTGTTCATCCTTGTCACACTCTATCTGTCTGACCCATTTGATACAGTAGCGTGTAAGTATGGGAAGATTTATCTAGGATAGCATTTGCTTTAACCCAAACGCTATTATTGCACTTCATTTTCAAGAACAGGTATCTGACAACCAATGCTAATGTATTATTGGTGTTAGTTTTTATAATTTAACAATAAGCTAGCAATTTTAAGCTTCACAATCTCGAAATGTAAGTCTCAGAACATTGCGGCGAGAATAAAATAAAGCAGATATATCGTTCCTTCTATCGACCCAATATGTTAATCTGCGTATTTAATTATCGCTCGATAACATAACACATGAATAATCGGCTCAAGACAAAATAACCCTCGCGCATGCATTTGAATGTAGAGACCGGGCAAGATTGTGTCTGAAAAGTGCTCCAAAGATCTTCTGTTGTCCGTCCGGTGCAACTAAATATTTCAAAATGTGAATTATTTTAACTAAATCCACGGCGCCATGGAAAACGGCCGTGAAATCGAATTTCTGTAAAATAATTTGATGATGGATGGGCAAACAATTAAGTAAATAATTAAAGAGCAATAAAAAGCATTAAAGATTACAGTGCTCCTTCTAAGTGAAAAAAAAACTAACGCAGCCTGCATTTTATGATTACACTGCCATGCTAGGTTTTTCACGTATTTCATCTCTTTGGGGAGTTGTACTGTTTCTCGTCGGTTTTTGAGATAATAACTTTTCGTTCTGACTGACTTGCTATGCGGTGATATTCACAAAATTGAACAGAATTCCCAGCACGCCGTATAAAAGAGGTACGCCTGTCTGTGTCAGTAATTTAACAGCACATATTTTTATACTGATAATAATAATAGTGTGCTGTTGACAGATTTAATTCGTTGATTGTGGATCACTGAACTTAGCGGAGGCTACGGACGCACGACCTGCCCCAACCGGGCTCGAGGAGGCCTATGCTAAGCGCCCGTCGCGAACTATACTACGCCGGTACAGACAGTGTTATGTTAAGTGAATATGCATGCGAACACATACGCGCGCCGCGAATCGCTATACCTTATGCACGCAGGAGGAGCGGGGTGGACGCGGCGATCCGCGACACCACATTTATGAATATTATCTGTGTGCGCGTGCATTAACAACACTGCATGCATTTATTCGCAGGACTGCAGTGCAAAAGTTGAATGGTCAATTTCTTTTGGCGTTGGTAAATAACTTAATTATAAATACACCGACGAATCATATTCAATGAGCGGTTCACGCATAAACTGAGTATTGAAATGATTAACAAGTTATTTTTTTGCGACGACACCACGCCGAGTTGCAATTGATGTGATC
The DNA here is from genome assembly GCA_028555115.1 of Himalopsyche japonica. NCBI lineage: Eukaryota > Metazoa > Arthropoda > Insecta > Trichoptera > Rhyacophilidae > Himalopsyche > Himalopsyche japonica. Next base: position 2,233,501 of record JAHFWJ010000224.1, on the reverse strand, counting down.
AACCTATCAAACATCGAGACAATCAAAGGACACTCGCCACCAAACAACGTATAATATTACCAAACTAATGACATTATGAATTGAAAAATGATAATCTAAAAACTTTTACGTTGTCTTTTTGCCTATTCTCTACCATCGAAAGGATATTCTATCCATTAATATTTCATAAATTATTTCATTGGTTTTTGGTCCTAGCCAAGCTTACACAATACAATAAGTACCTCTGACAAAAAAAAATATAAAACTTATATTTTTGAGTGCCAATTTTCAACACACTGCTCAACCATCTCTACGGTTCAGACGTCAGCAGTTGAAGGATTTAATCGTTTCTTTTACTTAAATAAGAAAATAAACATTACAGTCGAATGCGATATCGCAAACAAAAAAATATTTTTACTAATTATATAACTAACTATTTTCGATTGCCATATTCATAGACAAAAAGCTGAAATCTTGTATAGATGCATGGTTCGTAAAAACACCGGCTCAATAAATAAAATAATCCTTCGAGTATTCGACATAAAGACGGAGTCGATCGCAACATCCGCCTTTTTACGACTTCTCCAGTGTTAGATAATTCATTATTATACTTTTCCAATACATATCATGCAATCGATGACATTTCCAAAACCCGTGGGCAGTAAATGAACGTTCACTGTTTCCGTGCAGGGTAAGCGAGCGAAGCAGCGCTGTCGGCGGAGGCCCGAAGTCACCCGCCTCGGTCCCCGCGAACAGTGAACGCTGCGCGGCGAACGTAGGCGAGACTGACACCATTGTCGTGATGAATGAAACCGTCATGTATGAATATTTACTACATATCTGAATTCATTTTTAAATCAGGCATCAACGAGACGGGACTGTCGCTATTTGCTCTCTCACAGCGACGGAGAAATCATAAACCCATCGGTGATTCATAAGTGACGTCTTTTTCCTCCGCAATTAGTCACAGTAATTATAATACATATGGTCAGTTAAATATACATCTGTAAAATATGAGGATATAATCACTTTCTACGCAATAATATGTGCATGATAAAAATATCTATACGGCGAAGACGTAAAACATCACAAAATTAGAAAAGTTCATAAAGTCGTGTTTAGGCTACCCTGTAAATCATCTAAATGTAGATGACGTCATACGCCTACCGGACGCAGATATATTGATGTAAATTTCACAAAATGCTGATAAAGATGTTTAGACAGTAACAGTTTTAATGATTTGAAAATCTTTTTTGTTTAAGATAGAATGTATCTGTTGATTTTAGGTATAAAAAAGACATCTGTACCATTCGATAATATGCAGTTAGCCTAAAATGTAAGTTAAGCTGTTTGGGCTATTAAATATCCAATGTTAAATTTTAGCAAATATATACAAAAAATCGTTTCATTGTGATAAAATAAAAGTGAAATATTATATTAATTCTCTATATGACAATTTTTAAACATTTCTTTAAAATTGTAGTCAATCAGGTTTAGTGGATTTAATTTTTTGCAAATCTTTCACGTTGACACAGTGAAACCTCGATTTTACGTTTTCCAAGGGACCCTGAAAAAATATCGGTAATTGCGGGAAACGGTGAATGCGGGAAAGCTTCAAATAATAATAAACAAGTAAAATCATAAAAAATATTTATTTATTAGTTACTTGTACATACTATATATAAAATTTATTTTTTAAAAGTCCTTTATGTTAGTTTGCTTCTTTGTTATTTGGCACTTTAATCGGAACAAAGACTTATTACTAAACTTGTGACTAAAGGTTTGTATGTACAGGAATCATTATTACCACGAATCTAAAACAACTCTACATTTGCATCATAAACAATGATACGCGTGTGGTGGATTTCAACCCAAAAAATAGCACATGCGTCCAATGCGTTACGTCTAACATGTACAGCGCATTCCAGCTTGTCTAGATATAACACCTGCACTCGGCTGTGTCAAACTTGCTTGCCGAGATACGGAGAAATATGCAATAAAAACTGTCAATCGGGATAATATTTGTGACGGAACCAAAATATTTAGACGGTTTATCGAGGAAATCGGGAAACGGTCAATGCGGGATTATTTAACATTGTTCTTATGGGAGTTTGACGGGACTATAAAAAATTAGCGTTCCATCCGGGAAAACGTATTATGCGAGAACGGTTGATCGAGGTTCCACTGTATATAAATATTCTTTTTTTTGACAAGGACATGAAAAATTCTCCAAAAAATATTTAAAATTCATTTTAAATCGATACAAAAGTTATCTTCCTGGCAATGAAATACCAGTATTTTAAATAATAAAAACACATTTTTTTAGTACTTATTTCCACAATATATTTTTTTTGATCAGGACCGGTTTCGCTCATCGCGAGCATTATCAACTGATCAGTTGATAATGCTCGCGATGAGCGAAGTCCTGATCAAAAAATATATTGTGGAAATAAGTACTAAAAAAATGTGTTTTTATTATTTAAAATATAATGCCTTTCCATCAAGAAGTGACAGTTAACACCTTAAAAGTGAAATACCAGTAGCCAAGAACGAATCAACACAATGATATTGGAATGTTCGCTTCAACATTGGACATTGTGGTATACAACCAGGCGATATATAATAATTGCAGTTTTATTATATCCGACAAGTCCTCGTTTCAAAAATGGGTCAAAGCTGCATACGAGACTTCGAAACCGATAATTTAATCATCCTCAATGCACGAATAAAAAGTGAGCTACGCCATAAATACCCGACGGAAGAAACGGTCGAAGAAAATTGTAATTCTCGACCATTCGTTGTCAGAAGCGTTCATAAAAGCGGTCAATTGCGAAGCAATTCATTACAACTAAACGCTTTTTCATTGTTACAGTATGAAGAATACCAATTTGGGTTGGTTATAAGAATTAATTAATGAAGGTACTTGATGGAATTTCAATATAAAATTTGAATTGTTGAAACTTTGTATGATTACACATTACTATTTCCACAATATAATTACATTGCGGAAATGGTACTAAAAATGTGTTTTTATTATTTAAAAATCATCCCTTTCCATCAAGAATTGACAGTTAACAACTCAAAAGTGTATAATAAAATCATCCTACAACACGGACCTTCTCAATTTCACTGAATATGTTACCGAATTATCAAAGTCATACATTTAAATATCTTTTTTTTTTTTTTTTTCAAAAAAATTATGTTTGAGTGGTTGGATCGTTTTATGCATTTACTATTACTATGCAAGCTTCTTCGACAATTTAGAGCTTCGAAGCCCACATTACTTAAATAACAAGATTCTGGAACGAACCGTTAACTGTTGTGCTTCGATTTGCGCAATAAACAAACGTGTTCTTTGAAATACATAGTGTTTGATCCTACAAAATGTGTTAATATACCAGATCAAAAATCTGACGTTTAATTCATTTTAAATTACTTTATTTTCTAGTCCTTCGCTTTTCGCTCGACTTAAAATAATGATAGGCCAAAAAAAGTAAGATGTATGATTCATAGATCGATTACTCAGGTCAGTTCTAAGGTTTGATACTACGACGTCGTGAAAAAGAACGACGAATAGTTAAATTTTGTTGGAAAGGGGAAGTTTTAGTACTACTTCTGAAGAAAGAAATTTACTGCGCGTCCGATTGATTCTGAAGTATTTTCTCGCAACTCGCAGTTCAAATTCCAGGCTGAGATGTCTACAAAGCTGCAAATGACCCGAATTCCGTGAGGCAATAATGGTGGCGTGGGGAGTATTAAACGATCGCCACCTCCTTCCTTTATAGCAGACTAATATTATTAATTGGAACGGAATTTCCTCAAGGCTTTCCGTTTACGGCCTGGTATGATCACTCGGATGACTGCAAACGTGTATAATAACCCCATCGCTCTAAATAGAGACCCCTAGGGAATATGACAGACATGAATAAAATTCAAATATATAAAAGCTAACAACACGATTCGATTGGAGAGGGCATTTACTAATTTCGAATTGAAAAAATCCATTGTAACCGCGAAAGTAAGTAAGAAGTCAGTTTATTTTGCATATTAGATGTTGCCTCTAATGTAAGTTATGAACGGAACAAAATGCAACGCTCGTAACTCAAAATAAAGATTATATTATAATTCTACGTACCTACTTCATACAAATACTTGACATCGTTAACGGGATTGTGTGATAATTGAAGAATAGAATGCGAAACGACACGATATATTGCAAGGGAACATCTCCATCTTTGAGAAGACGTGACTATCAATCTGACATGTTGTTCTCTTTGCACTTAAGAAAGTACAACGCGTTTAAAGTCACGATGAAGATTCTATCTTTTACTATCGGCACACTGTCGACCGAGCATTTGGATTAGAAACTTAGAAACACACAACAAACGTTGTTGGCCTGCAGAGATACTTTGTAAGAGAGTGGCGGTAGTCTAATGTTGGACTGAAAACAAATGTTTTTGTTTCTGCACTGTAACCATCGGTGACGATTAGATTATTGATTACCATAATTACAAACTAAGTTAATGCAAATTCAATCAATATTATGAATTTTGATAAGTGGTAAATCTAAGTGTAGCAGTCAATGTCTTTGATTATTTTAGTATTTGAAATTATTAACATAGCCGTCTGAGGAATCACAACATTACTCTGCACGGTTTCCTCGCAGGCAGCGGAGGGCCGCGAGGGAACAGACTGTACATTCTACATATATATAGAGAAAGTGGGTAAACAGGAGAGCGGGGAACAGACGACGGAGATGCAGCGACCCGACAAGTTTTGGAACAACGAACTGGCAGTTCGGCTAGGTCATGCACACAGTTCGCCGCGGACAGGGTATGCAAATGGCAGGCCGTAGTCAGTAAAAGAAAAAAATACGCAAGCGACCATATTCTGATCTCGAGTCGATCAAATCGAAGACGATACCGATTGGCGACTCCCGCAAATCGGGGGCGCTTCGGCGTTCCAGCCACCGTCGCTGGACATTGTTATCATAGCGGCAATAGCTTTGTGTTCAAATCTACGGGTCACGACAGCGTCCGTTATGGTATTATTTTTGATTGAAGAATAGTGCCGTTTGTTTATAAGTGTGTATGAAACAAAAAACAAATCGTCACGGTTTATAAATACATGTATGAATTTTGAAAATCGACGTCAGATGGCAATTATTTGGTTAAATGGATTCTCGGCCTATTCGGTTTCTGAATAACGGTTTCGAATAACCGATCTGAAGTTTTTACAGATTGATTGCATGGATTGGTGTCCATGAATGGTATTTATGTTTATAAATTACTTCTCCTTGCGTTGTAGGATCTTAAAAGCAGAGTGATTAGATAATTCCCACTCAGAAAAAAGTGATTCAATTGAATTATGTCTAGTCTTGAAATTGTTAATGGCCGACCTCTTTTTAGACGAAAAAATATTGAATTTTTTCTATGATTTACTATATAGAACAATTATACATCAAATAAGTCTATACATAAGAGATTAAGGAGACTTGAAAAGCTCTGATACTAACGCGTCATGGATCTTAACGCTTTATCAATTTGATATTCTAAAAAAGTATGAAAATGGAGAATAAAAACTATTTTAAAGTTGGTTAACTTAATCCCGCACTGCCAAATAAAAATTGACAGAACCGATGCAGTTAAATTTATTTCACGTATAAGGGAGTGTCAAGATTGTTAAACTATCGAGTACGTCGAAAATGAGTTTAAAAATGCGGCCATCCCCGATCCATATGCATTTCAACTAGAAACATGGTCTCGAAACAGTTTGCGAGTACTAAAGGGATTGTATATGTGTTAAATATCAAATCGTCAGAAAAATGTCGCGGCAGGCTACGATCAGGACACGAGTGTGTCGAATGATAAATTTATTTGCCGCCCTCATCGAACGGATAACGGCCAAAGCGGCGGCAGGCACACAAGAGAAAAAGTTTTTCTCGCAGAGTTGAGTTTGCACGTCTGCTGCCGCCTCACTCCACTCGCCCGAAGTCGCTGCAGCTCCGACTGCACCCTCTCTCATTATGCACGCGGTGTAATGAGAGTCGGCGCGCCTCCCGCCTCGTCCTCGGTGCCTCGATAAAAATACAGACTGCCGCCCGGAGCGTTCGAAGGCTCGAGAGATCGTATTATGAATTTCGCGAAATAATCGCTCGGGCGGTGGGCGGATTTGCAATGGAGAAAACTAAACGGTTCTTTATTTGCAATACTCTTTTAGTCTCTGTGAGTTTTATCGGGGAAATTGATATCATTTAAGACTTAAGCGTTTCTTCTCGCCAATATCTCTTCATGGATAACTGATGATTTTCGTAGTTTTGCTTCAAATCTAACACAAAATAAATATATTTTTTTTTTGTCAGATTTTAATGTGCTCTTAACCGGTTAACTGCCAAAAGCGTCTTAAGATGCATAATTTTCTGAGAACGGAGCGCCTGTCATACAAAAATTACGTCTTAAGACGCGCCGTTTTAAATGGGCTTTTACTAAAGAAAATCAATTATTTAAAATGTTAATTAAGAACAATTAATTTTATGAATATGGATAAATAACTGCACGACTGGCGCGCTCTTCATTTATTTGGTAAGTTTTATAAATAAACTTTATTACACTTTCAATAACGATATGTTAAGGTTTTATTTTTGTCGTAAAATTCGCGGCGTGCTGGGTACCGCCATACATGTACTTTCCGGCAGTTAACCGGTTAAATATGTCTTAAGTAATGCTTAAAATGACAGTTTGTTTTCATGATCAGATAGAATAGATACGAATAAATCAAAATATCAGATTAAATTGATTGAACAATTTAGAGATTCGAACCCTAGACAACACAATAGATTTTTTAATTAAAATTTCAAAATTTCGTTGAAAGCAATGGGTTTATATTAAAAAAAGAAACTCGCTTAGAGATCACTCGTTGACTTCAAAAATGATTCATTTATATTGCGAAATATGTGGTGAAAGATACTCATATCACTATGAAAACCTGTGACCATTTTTTCCAAAGTTATTTTTCTATGGAACCAAAGAAACTTCTAGCACAATCTAAGAGTAGCTATTGCAGAGTGGCCACAGGCTAAGTCATATAAACTTGTCTCGCAAGATAATAATTGTGAATAATGGCATCACAATATTGCATCACGACATTTAGTTTACTGCCAACGCGCTGTATTAGCAGCCTTTTCAGATAAAATTATGAGTCATGTAGAACCATTGAGAACTAGCAATGTCATTTCGCTGAGTCAACACAACACGAACGAGCGCAACCTAAAAATTATGTCGAAAAATCCTTGAATCCGCCTACGTAGCTACTGCACTGGAACCAACGGCGTTGTGTCAAAAAAACTGCAGTTATTTTTCTAATAAGAATGAAATTTCACACGTCGAATCGTCGTCTTCAAATGGATGCTATTAGATTTTTCACAGCCCACTCTTCTAGAAGGATGCTAGATAATAAATGTTATTATTCTACGCTGTTGGACGCTTTCGTAACTGTGACGGAGAAAATTAATAAAGCTAAAATGAAAACTTTTTAACGAGTTTCTCAAAAGTAAAAAGATGTGTCAAACCAAGAGCGTATTACTCTAAATAAGATTTTCCTCCTTTCTAGAAGTGGAGGAAATTTACAACTTTTGATATGGGAAGCTGACTTGTTCTAATACTTTGGACGATTGATGCCAATTGTTTGCCGGCGTATGAGGAACGAGGACTTGTATAACTATGGCCACACACATAAACGCAACATTATACAATTTTTAAACGATTTACAAACATGGGTTAGTATTATCAAATAGGGTTTGATAATACCAAGGCTGACTAAGAGTTAATTATTTTCCAGATTATATAAAATATTTTTATTTTATTTATTTTGGAGGCCCGTTCATCACACTAGAATTTCTAAAGTGCAAGTTTTTCCAAATGTACGAAGTTTGATAATGTGAGTATCATTTTAGCTGCACACGATTAATCTATCGATTTTACCTTAAATCTCTATTTATAGATCATTCAATACGAAATGTTCTAACAAATTCTACGAAGAGGTTGACTCAGCAAAATATTCTAGCAAAATATTCTAGCATCATTGGCTCAATTTTTAAAGTGATTTTGGTAAGATCCGCTTAGGCAAATTATGAGATTTTAGAGGTGGTTTGATATTTTGTAAAAATAATTTGATATTATATATATTGCAAATATTTTTAGTAATTTAGCGTAAGTAGAGGTCGCACTAATGGTTTTATAATCAATCCTAAGAAATATATTAAGTAAGAAGCAATATAGTACAAACCAAAGTCCGGGTGTAGTCTAAATGAATATGTACGTGTGTACAAAAAAGAATAGATTGCTAGGAAAATGTAGCTAGCTACCTGCTTCAAATCAGTTAGCAGGTGAGCGAAATGCACTTTCTTTAATCAGGCCAGTGTTTCTTATAAAGAAAAGGTAATAATCTACTGATATCGTAAACAGTGTGTGCAGCGTGGAGACAATAAAAGCATATTTATTAACATTGCTGCATTGTATATAAAAAAATAAATCCAGTAAGTTTTTCGTGACACGATAAGTAAATTGCACTCAAAATTGTGCATTGAATATTTTCGTATTTATAATACTTGACTTCGAAGATCTATCTATAAGTCGATTTTGCTGCAATTGGCAATCAATCGATGAGAAATAAGCGATACTCAAAAAATTGAATCAGTCTCATTTTGAATCACTGCAACGCTATCAAAAGCAACGACGGTTTTATTAATCATACCAATCACTGATAAGTCACAGTAAAATCAATATTCTATTTCGAAGAACAATCCGTAATTCATTGATAACTGATGATTTTATTTTAGCTGCAACACGTTTACGGAGCAGAGTTTTAATTTGTTTGCGATATTTCAAATAAAAACATTTATAGTGAAATTACGTTTGTATCATAACATTTTTTTAATTAATAAATATATCACAGGAGCGGTTTCGTTCTGCTAATGAGCATATAAAATATGCAATTTACGTTATCGATTGAGGGTGGGTGCTTGGTGGAATTTCAACATCAAATTCACATATTTTGTCACACACGACCCAGAACTCTCCTTTCGGTATCTTCAGGCATGCTATCATGCGGGTGCAATAGAACTGATACAATAAATAGTTTCCGTCGGTTATTTACGAGAAGAATAAAACATTTTAAAAAATCCTGGGGTAAAATATATATCGGAAGGTTAAGTTGGTCTATAAAAATAAGCACTGAAATTAATTGAGCTTTATTCTGGTTATTGCTAAAATTTCTTGATAAAATAGATTTATTTTTGATGCAATAATTTAACATCTTCATCCGCGTTAAATGAGTGTTTTTCTTATCTTCTATACGATATTATGTTTATGTAACATTACCTTTTATTCTTTAAAAACATATTATATTTGATATTATCCCCGAAATAGATATTACCAGTATTTGACATTATTTGAGGAACTTACATTTCGTCCAAAATTCACAAGCTAGCTGAATATAGACTATAGATTGGCATGAAACACAGTACGTATTAGCAAACCTTTCAGTGCCGGTCTCGATTAGAGTCGCATCGATAAGTCGGCAGACGACACCGCAGAGCGCAGGGCGCGAGGCAATTAGCGTAAGATATAAAACGAAGACGCCGCCGTCGGGGACAGGCCAGCCTGCGGTGGCACCACAACCTAGATGTACGCGATGCAAAAATAATCGGTGTGTGTATCCACGGCCGGTGGGCGCAAGCAGCAGAGGTAGGATGTCCTCCACCATGACGTCCACGCGACTTCGATATAATGGACAAGGAGGCGCGCATTTGGTCGGGAGAAGAGAGGCAATTCTCTATGTCGCGCAATGTATTCCTCTCATTGATTTTCCAGTGTGCAGCCTCTTACATCATCGCTAATAATAGTCTCTACGACTGGCTGCATCTCAAACTTCCATTATATGAAACTGAAGAAATACAAAATGTAAATTTTGAATAGTTCATTTTAAATTTATGCAGATTTCTTTGGTATCAAAATTATTTTTTGTGATTTAACATGACTCAAATGAAATTCCAATCCAAATGGCACAATTATTGGGCATATATTTACAGAGGGGAATCGCTTTTCGATTCTGTACATAAAATGAACTAAGAAAATTGTTCAAAAGGTTGCTATATAATACGTCAGTGGATTTGAAATAACCAATTTTATATCATACAATTTGTATAAAGATAGAATCACATGGCGATTGGCAAAATATTTTTTGCACCATATTATATAGATTTCAGATAAATTTCAATTCACTTCTTCGATATAGGCCATTTTACGGCCATTGGTCATATTTTCATTACGTTGAACATATATACCCTATGAGACTACATTACAATGATATAACGTCACACAAATATGACTTTGTAAGATGCAACCAAATGCCTATCAAAAGAATGAAACCAATGAGTTTGACACGGTACATCAAAATGATATCCAAAGACGAACGCCAAGCGTCACAGACTGAGAGAAATATCGACACTCGCACGCACATCTTATTGCATACAAACTCATAAGAGTGCAATGTGCGATACAATACTCGGGCCTACCCGCCACCCCTTCATCCTCCTTGCGCGGGTGGGTCAAGCCAGGAAGAAGTGGCGACTTGTCTGGACCACCCAGATTGTATTAGGTCCAAATTTTAATTAAACTTGACGTCATACAAAATTTTATAGGTACAATAAGTTTTTCGCCAGCCAATCTTATCCTCATACAACTGTCGCGTATGTTCCTAGCAACATGATATTTAACGGATAATATATTTTGTAATATTAATTTGCATAAATAACGCCAGATAAAAGAGAAATCAATTAAGAATTTTAATTAAGCAAACCATGTTATCATCAGCATTATTAAAAAACCAGTTTTCGGAATCATGCTGAGAGTGCGAACACCTGTTTATTTATTTTTTTGTATTCTTTAATCAAAAGAAATAAATACTACCATGAATATTTTTGTGATAAACATACCAAAACGCATTCCGACATTTTTTATTCGTCCACTAATCTAACTAACCTACACAATTCAGGAATATCATTTCAGCTATTTTATCAGGATTATAAATTCCGTTTTAGTTTCTATAGCGCATTTTTCTTTGATTCAAATATTTTTTTAAATACAAATTTAAACACACAAATACTATTAATATAGAAGGAGTTTCACTTTATAATTTTTATCTTTTACATTGAAAAATACAGCGGGAAAAACATTTCATAATTTAATTAGATAAATATTGATTTCCAAGATTTTCAGCTGTGCACTTCTGGTATTTGCAGAGGACACGATTAGTATTTATAGAAGGAGCGACGCGGCAGGGAAAACGTTGAGTGGCAGTAGGTTTGAAAGAAGACCATTCCGCCGCCTCCAATTATGAAGAGTTAGTTGGAATTGTCGTCGGCGCACTCTGCCCAAAGTCATCTTAGTTAAGCACTCGAGGAATCTTCACACCGTCAACTCTCTCAGTTAAATCATTTTAAGTTTAGTAAGGTGGAGTTTCAAAAACAAGTCTCATTAGGGAATAAGTGTTGGTTTGCTCGTCTAATTCTTACTAAATTATATACTTGAAGGTGTAGGTAGATGCATACAAAGACAAGCATATATGTTTATTTGGTATAAATATATCGTATTGTTTTGATGTCTAACACCAAAAACGTATATATAATCCGAGATTTCTTCAATATAATTAAATCCTTCGGTTGCTTTCATATAAAAATACTTAACATATTTTAAACATAACATAATTTAAGAAGCTAATATTTACTAATAAATTAAAAATAATCAAAATATCTAATAATCTCAAAGTCTCATAAAAAATATTTTCAAATTTATAAAGCATCATAATGAGAACTTAGCTTTAATATTCGTGGTTTAAGCAAGAAACGAATGCCTGACGAATAGCGAGGGTGCCTTACGTATAGCATTACGACAGTTCGTTTATGACGTGAATTCTTTATAACAGTCCTCAATATTTAAAACCAAATAATGCAACTTCAACCCGTTCAATTTTCATCTTTTTTTAACCATTAAAATTAATTATTAGTTTTTGCGAAAGATTATAAAATTCTCAAAAAGTTTATAAAATTAATTATATATAACATAAAATACAATTACGATAACAATGTGACCCATAAACACACAAAAGTAATGAAATATTCTAGACACTAATAACAGTAATAACTTGACACAAAATACCCTAGTGAAAATACTTCTCACGTTTCAGAATTATATTTTTTTTAATAATGGACTGTAATTGAAGTATTTAATCTCCTGAATATTATGTATTTCGAAGTATTAGACTGTTTTTTATGTTTGCTATAAATGTGTTATACCTGTGCAATAAGTATACCAATTGAAAATAAGCCAATTAAACAATTTTTGAATTAAATATTTTTCATATACCTACTTAATAATATAAATGAATCAATCATAATAATAACTAGAAGTATACAACAAAAAAAAAGAATAGTAAATACATCAGTGACGTAAATCAAAATTGTGCCACGCATTTGTTGCTAGACCCGCTCGGTATTTTTCCGTGCAGAGAAACCCTCATCTTCAAAGAAAAACTGGTTGAAGCTGTTTGGTATTTTTTCAATCCGAGTGTTGACACGTCGTAAAAGTTTTAAGCTTCATTGCTTTATTTGTGTTTAAAAAAATATGATGAGTCTAAGAAAAATAAGTAAATCTACTATTCAATAAACAATGATGTTTTTATTGAGACGAAATGATTCTCATACTAAAAAAGCCAATAAATTTTAATATATTAAATATTAACGTTGTAACTAGACCACGTCTTCCTGTAGCGAGGGATATAGGGGCCTAAGTGTATTCGGTTTATTATTTTCATTATTCGCACCTCTGTGCACTCTAGTGCATTTTGAAATATCAATTAGCGCATGGCGACAGGGTGTACACACTTGTAGAAGAGGAACGTTTACATTTAAAATGTTATGTGAATAAAATAATAACCTATGATCATCCAATTACGGATTTTTTTGTAGTGGAATCATTAATTGAGAGGCAGTCAGATATAAATATGTCCGACATATCTTTTGACTCACATGCTACACTATTACCCTCTCGGTAATAAAATGTACCAATATAATACAAGAAACAGCTGAGGTTACTTCGAATTGATTTATCAACTTTATTAGATTGTATGTGAAGGAAGCATCGATGGTCCTGACAAGGTCACTTTCAAACTACTATTTGACATTTCTAAGAAGTCTTTTATCCTCGAGTTGATCTCAAGCGCCTATAAAGTCTCCTCGAGTTTGCGTCGATCGATTTTAATAAAAATAAAAAAAATAAAAACGAAATAGCTGGCATTGTCTTGGCTATAATTGTCAGTGCGAAAAATTGATATAATTGTCAGTGTAAAAAAAAATGTCTTGATAAATTCATTCTAGACACACAGTTTCATAGTTATATAATATAATAGCTTATCAAAATAAACTTACAAATGAAATTCGAACTTGTATCTCATATATTAAATATTGTAAATAATAGAAATGCGAAATGTTATGAAATACGATGCCATGATGAGTTCGTAAAAGTAACCCTGCGGCGTTTTGCGCACATCGCGAGAGGTTTGATACAAAATCCGGTCGAGTACAATAATGAATGCCGCGAGAGTTGGAAAATATCATCAACAAAGTATCGATGGCGGGAAAAGCGTCTCGCGGGCCGCGGACGGCGGGGTGGCGCCGCGCCGCGCGACGGGGACTTCAATTGCACGGCCGCAGGGCCTATACCTCCGGTCGGGGGACAGGCGAGGAGGGCTGAAGGCGGGATGACAAAAATCGATAGCGTCGACTGGAGCGCTAGGCACAAGTGTGCGGCCGACGAGACGACGCGCGCCGGTGTGCTGTGTGCTGTACGGAGCTTCTTCTGTGTGTGCTGCTTTGAGAGTGTTTTCCTCGCGTCACGGTGTGAGTTCAAATCTTCGGGAACCCACTTTTATTAATTTAATTTTACGCAATTACTATCGAGTTTATTTATTTACATCTGGCGCACACTGAAACTGTTTCGTATTCTGTGTTCGGCGCTCGGAATTGCAATTGGTTTCTATGGTTTCAAGAACTTCATTGAAACCAATTACAATTCAGAAAATGGAATTCAGACCGCTATCAGTGCTCGCTGGACCTTAAATGAAATACAATGTGAGAAATAATGCAAAAAAAAAAGCACACAAATGGAAACTATAAATATGAAGGAATGATTGATCTATTTATAATACACCAATGAATGCATCGTAAGTCGTCGCTCTCAACATTATTCAGATCTCACTATTTTCTATTCTGTGGAGAAGGATTTACGTAAATGTGTGCCATGTACCCTCCACCGCTTATTGTGTAAATTGTTATACACTTAATGAAATAAGAATATTATACCAGAAAAGAAATACTATACTTCTTCGGTGAATAATATCGATCACAATACTAAATCATCGTTTACCCTTTGCGAGGTTTCAGACTACAGCATCGATTATAAGATAATAAATGCTTGACCAACATCAGCTTCTCCCCCGCTGCAAATCCATTATATTAAACCTTTTTTTCCGATGCAGACTTCTCACACACTTCGGCAGAATTCAATTGTTTTTAAATTTCCGTCGAGAAATACACCTTTTACATAGTTTGTTCGGTAATTATTTCAATTACGAAACATGATATGGAATAGGATGGAAACTACTTGCATTAAGCTTTTTAGAAGTGTGCGTAAAATTTAAGTCAGTTCAGCCGCTTTCCTTCGTGAAATCAGCGTCAATATCGAACCGTGCGCTTAGAATGCAATTATGATTTGGGCTGAAATCGTCAAGTAATTAATAACTTTAATTCAATCATTTTTACATTTTAATTATGCGTTTATAAATTGTTAAAATGTCATTTTAAGTACAAAAAAAACTCGATCCTTAAGGGTTACTTTCTACAAATCGTTATATTTTCGTATCACGCCCGACTTACTGAAGTTTATCATTACAAAAAGATAAACATACAGTTTTAACGAATAGTTGTGAAATAGGTTGTGCTATACGTGTATGTCGGTAAGGTTATATCCAAGCCAGACATGTCAAAAAAGAAAATACCCGTCCAAAGATGAGAGAAGATCCGAAACAGAAGGAAAATGTTTTTTATCTAGATGTCAGACCCGAAGCGGTTAAGGCTGTATGTATATATACATAGAAAGTTGTCAGCGTACGTAGGTTTATATTTTGATATGTCGTAGGTCGGGGCGCGGAATTGGCGTTCAGGCGAGGCCCCCCGCGGACGCGATCCCACGCCGCGCCAGCCGCACGCGGTCCGCGACTCCACTACCGACTCCGGCTCGTGGCCCCCGATTCGACGAATATGATCCCTCGGCTTGTGTGATCGACAGATCAAACGCTCAATTAGAGCGATTGGGTCGGAAATCGGATTGGGGTTTTTTTTGATTGAGGTTAAAGATCTGAAAGATTTGAAAGGGTGAACTTAATTCGACCATACATTTTCAAATATTTTGACATTGGACAGAAACGCTGTAGATACATAAGGTGCATATATTTTCATTTTCAAACGACACATAATACACTCAGATAATACTTTGACGAACCACCTTAAAATTATAAAACTTGCGTAGAAATCGATAAACAAATAAATGTGAGTTGTAATTTATAAAGTGGTATCTGCTACCAACTTTTAATAAAAATTAAATGCATAATTTTTTCATTACGAAAGTAGACTTCGAATACTCAATTAATTGAAAGAGAAAACGAAATCCTATCAGTATATTTTTATAATATGCGTTATGAAGAAACACTGCAATAACGGGCGTTAGAGTTTGCATTTCCATAACCTATTGAGTCGATGTAACTTTATTTATTTTTTGAAACGGTTTGAAAACCGTTACAATCAGTATGCATTATGATCTTTACGGTTAAAACATAAAAAAAACGTTATGAGTTGCTATTAAGCCGCAATACACAATATGTTCATGCAATATTTATTGTACTTGAACGATATCGTGTTTAAGACGCAAAAAATAAATAATTATAATTAATGTGTGAAGAAAATAAATGCGAAAGTGTCGTGGGGGGCGATCAGAAATCTTGGCAGAGGATATGACACGTCGGGGAAATTGAAAATAACAATTTTCATGTGCCATTTCTATTCATTGATGAACTAAAATAACAACTCGATATAGATTGGCAGGCAGTTAAAACAAAAACAGTTACAGTTTCAATGCCATCCGAGAAACTGAAATGCGGTAAAACGATCTTGGATCCGGCAAAAATGCAAAGAATGAAGAGTTGTTTTGTAGCAAGAAGTGAGTACATTTTCTAATAATAGTAAAACACTTTTTGAAGGTCAAGAATTTTATTTGTGTCCGTAACGTATTAATATGCCTCATCCTAGAAATCGTTTCCACGGCTGTTGTCACAGGAATAAATAGGTAAAATAAAGTTTGGACGTCATAAATTTTTCTCTATTATAAATATAGTAATATATATATATAAATATAGTAATATAGTAAACTATATAATTTCGCGAAGCGGACAATCTATTATCGGTCTATACGAACTTCATTTTATATGTGATAATTTAATAATCAAATTTAATCGAACACATTCTTACGTAAGTATTAATTTCAAACGCACATCATATGAATCGGATTTCGGTAAAAGAGGTGGAAAATGATTTTTTTTCTATTAAACTTACATTGCAAGGAATTTCCAAGCAATTGTATCGAAAGGATGGAAAGTCCTTAGCATCAAAGGAACAACGTCCGTCGTTTGTGTAGCAGCGGTATATGTTGAACAACATATTTGGTTAAATCTAGTAAGTATCGCTAAATATAGAATGCAGATTTATTATTTATTATTATTTCCGGTGTTTATTTGGTGTTATTAAGTGATGAAAGTTTACTAAACTACAGGTATTCAAGTATTATTTCAATCGTTTTTCCTAATTTAAAAAATAACATTAATAAAAAACAGGTAAAATCAGATGTGTGTTTACATATATATAATTGAGTATACACATATATATATTTATAATTGAATCACTGCAAAAACAGTTAGTCATTGTTTAATCATAGAATACTTTTGTATACGAGGGAATTTGTCCCCAAATGTATATTTGTGCGCATAAGTTACTGTGCATAACCTTGCATCGCTTGTTAAATTTAATATTTTTAAACATTTCAAGATTTAGGAAGCCACAAATGTATTTGATCAAAGATGAGATGCGAAGTATTTTTTTTTTTAATTATGTTATTCGCTGCCTTTTACATTGCGTGAAAACAGATCTGAAATTGTAAAATACACATTATTTTCAATTCATGCTGCATTGCCAATCTGCATGATTTAAAATAATTTCGAAAACGTCGTCTCCACATACGATGGTAATAGAAATTGGTTGACGCCGAAGTATGTTGTGGTCACGGGGGGCAAGGCGTCGCCGTTCGCCCGACGACAGCCGCAGTCCTCCGGCCGAGCGCCCGATGAGGCGACCCGCCGAAAATAAAAAGTGCACGCGCGGCGCCTCTTGTGGCGGGCCCGTTTTCCCAATTCCGCCCGCAGCCCACTCGACCGGCCGGCCGGGTGACGACAGCCGAAATGCGATACGAACGGAACAGAACAGAAATCCACCGCTCGTTTCGACACGCCACCGCACTAGAAGTCGAAAACTATATTGCAATCACTACACGGAAATCAGGTGGGCTTAATGTTCTCACTAATTACTGTCGAAAATTAAAAACGTGTTTCGAAAAATTTGCTGGAATTTAATATTTAAAACCGGATTATGAATACAAGAGGGAATCCAGAGCGCACTGCAAGTAAGTCCCAGTAGGGCAATCGGCCCGAGACGAAGAAATTAAAGGTTCGGTGAAGTATGAACACACGGTAAAATACGAGACAGTTATGAAATAGGACATAACTGCATTTAAAAACCTGGTCTTCGGCAATGATTTCTGAAGACCTCAACGACAATTAGGTCCATTCCAAGTTTGAAATGAAATAGTATATTAAACTTGCGGTCTAGTGAGGCTTGTCTTTTGGACAAGGTGGTGCTCGGGTTAGAGTCAATCAAATTAAGTTTTGTTTAGTTAAACATCCGAGGTCGTAGGCAACGTTATTCCATATAGCACGGTGAAAAATAGCTATTTATTAGTTCTAACTATTCTCAATTAATTCTGATGAGGCCGTGAGCCGAAATTACTATCAAGTATATATCTTCTACAATTTTGTAAAACTACATTACTATTATTCAATGTGCTTATATAAGTAATTTGCCAATTCAATCAATATGTGTAGTATTCGATATGCTTTCTCAGGTACTTTACTTGAAAATATCCCACTGAGATAAACATTGGCAAAGAATTAACATTGTTTTCCCATAAACATATTTTTTATTCATTGTTTATTTTATATACTAGATATATATTTCATATTTGTGATGGAGAAAATCAAATACGTAATGTTGGTATATAAATTGAAATAAATGTATGCACGAAAATTATATATAGCTGAATTCTAGAATTTTCAGGAAACGTTTTATTTGTGAATGATAAAAAAATGTAAATATCCGGCCGCGACCTTGCTTTGAGAGCGCGTGCCGGAGACGCGATGCACAAGTGTCCGGGCGCGCGTGAAGCGTGAGTCCGTCGTTTTAACACGGTTAACTGTATGATGGCCGGTCGCGGAGGAGGGCCGGGGCGGGAGGGAGAATGCCTCATCGCTCAGCTGATCGCTGGGGAATCGCCGCATCCGCCGAAAAAGACACATCGACGAAATCGCGATGCGATAAGAGCAAGTGTGTGTGGCGGTCGCTATTTATGCCGCGGCGTCGCTTGCATAATAATATCGGCGTGTTATAGTTAAACTATTTGAACATTTTGATGCTGTGCCCGAGTATTTTTATTATTCAACAGCTATCAAAACATATCGCGTTGTTCGGTGATAAATTTCGTGACTCATTCTTTTCGCTCTCAATGCTTTAAAAAAATATATTTTTTATATACCAGAACGATTCTGGAGAATTTTTATTTATGCCTTCAACGAATCGCTAATAACAATTATCTACAATGTCATGAATATACAAAATATATGTAACGTTAAGTTATATCCTGGCCGCAAATATTTTTGAGAATGGTCTCCATGGAAAAAAATATGAATTTGCCAAGTCAACACACAATAACCTATATATCTATAGAATAAACAAAATAAATTATATACTGCGTTAATTAACTGCTTATGATATTTTCCTCAAAATTTCATTTTTTCTGTTAAAAATGTAGGGGTTAAGCCCACTCAACGCTGCATGTTTTTCAATCGCTCCCCCAAGTGTGTTTAGCCCAAACGAAATAGTATTTCAAACATACGATACGTGACGCACTTAATTTACCAATCATTTTCCACCCTCGCTATTTCTAGATTTATTTTCTCAGTAGCCATGGGGCAAATCAATTCGACACCGTTTCTAATAGTATTTTTATTAATAGCATTTATTAGCGAACGAAAATAAATGTAAATTACATGAAATCGGATACTGATAAAGAGATAAGCGGTCACCGAAAAGCTAAACGAAACTAGTATTTTTCCTTCGTATGACGTCCGCTAACAAGCGGCAGGATGCGACGCGTTTATTATGCGTATACGGCTGCGATATTAGTCGGTTACTAAGTGACGAACTGAATGAAAAAATACCATACAATCCGTGTGCAACGGGCATCTATCAGGAAACGAAAGTGAGAAAATCCGTTGCCAACGCGTGAGATATCCACAGAAAATAAAGTTGTTCCAAATTAAGTCCCGGTAGATGGCATGTTTGTCAACTCGGCGAAGTGTGCCAGTCGGAAGGTAATTGGACCAAATGGCATTTCGGTATGTAGGGACAATTGGACCGGATAATACTGTTATGTCACCGTGCGTTACACTACGCCGCTATAAAAAAAGTATACGCTATTGTTACGTATGTTTTTACACCGACTGTTGTCAAGAAAGAATTTACTTTAGCTTATTTTGTCTGCGCAATATTGAGATCATAATTGAAATATTGTAAAACAACATAAATCTATGAAAAGAACATATATGTGTATAATATATGTATATAAATAATATGAAAATAATGTTTTTCGTAAAAAAAAATCAAGGTATATTGGGCAATTTTAACTGTCCATTTATCAATTATTGACGAATTATAATTTTGGTTGCTAAGATTTTTTTAGATAAATGCATAAATCTACGTTTAGAAACAAGTAAGGTAAACATTGTAGGCGGTATCTAAACCTTCAAAATACCGCCACAATCACCGCCTACTCTCATTCATGATCAGACTTTTTGTCAAAGCAAATAAAAAAACAAGTGACAAGTACGCCATTGTTACCAAGAGTATACAGACATGTGTATAATGGCAGTTAGATACTTAAATGATATTTACAGTTTGAGTTTACAATCAAGCAAACGTTTACATATTTAAGCAAATGTCGCGGTTTCAACAATACCCAAGTATTGGCTCAAAAACGAAAGACTTCCGATAATATTATAGATTACAAGCCGCGGTCTACTTTTCACTCGAGTATATAAAGGTAGACCACAAGCCGAGTTTGCAAAAAAAAAAAAAAGGTTACATCTGAATATAAAAATGAATATTTCATAACTACAAAAATAAATAATCGGTCAATAATAAAAAAACAAACTTAAAACCACCAATTATTTCAAAATCAAAACGCACAAAATATAAATATTATAAATTAAACATTTCTCCTAAGTCGAGTTCTGTCTATTGACATGATTCGATATTTTTTTAACTAAAGCAGCTGATTTTTAAATATTTTCTTCACAATCATAGCTTTCTTCCAAATTAATTTCGGAAGAAAGTTACTGAATTCACATGATATATATAAAAATTACATGCCTAAACATAACATCAACATAAAGAATATATGGCACAATTCTTCAGATTACACGAAAGTCAAATGTTAAAAATAAAGAAAATGTTAAAGACGAGAAAAATATAAAGGTCACATATATGTATATGATTTATTGGTTTGAAATTAATACTGCTTTTTCTACGAATACTGAGTAGAGTATTACAAAAGCCTATGGTCGAATTCACTTAACTGATTCACAAATATTTTTCAAAAGTGTTTCATCACACCCAGCTGCACAAAATAATCAGGCTGTGTAGAAACTGTGTTATTTTTATTCGCGTTTTGATTCGAATAAAATATTCTAGAATAAAATTCGGTTCCAGGTAAAGTAGGCAGGCCGCGCACAGGTATCAAAATAAAAATATTTATTATATATATTATATATTAAAAATCACCGAACAGAAAATAACCTTTTTACACTTGTAAAAACCTTTGAGGTCAGTATATTATATCTAAATTTAGAAAATTCAAGAGTTGAAGAGAAAATAAACATCCAACAAAACAAAAAAGCCATAATATGATGAATCAGTGATAAAAATAACTTCTAATTTCACTTTATGACAAGTCGAGAGAGAGAAAAAGTGACCGTGGGATACTTATCTGTTGGAAAAAATATAGCTAAGACAACGTCATTCTTTGTTTATATATCCGCAAAGAAAAGATCTTGTTATGTTAAAAAGTAATTAACTTTGCAAGTAAATCTATAGATGACATTAGTTGATAAACAATTACGATGAAATATTAATGCAATGTGTTAAAAAACGTTTTAGCGTTTTGGTATAAATTGAGAAAGTTAATGTATACATTGATTACAAATTTTCTTTCAACAATTAAATTTTGACAGTTCAAGTTTAGGATTTTTATATATTAGGTTCACGCAAAAGTTTCTACGTATTTTTTTAAAGAAATAAAAAACATTTTTTTTTCAAATCTTTTATTATATCAGTCAATTATATATTCTCCACCATTTGAAATGACTGTCTCCCATCTTTCCACAAGCTTATTTATACCTCTGGTATAAAAATCGCGAGACTTAGAGGCCAAAAACAAATCGAGGGATGTTTTGACCTCCCCAATTGAATTGAATGTTTTTTTATTTAAAAAAATTCGTAATGATCTAAATAAGTGAAAATCCGACGGAGCAAGATCTGGGGAATATGGTGGGTGCTTCAAAACTTCCCAATTCAACTCCTTTAGTTTGTGTTGGGTTTTTATCGCCACATGTGGTCGCGCGTTGTCGTGGTGAAATACGACTCCCTTTCTGTTTATCAATTCCGGTCTGTATTTGCAAAGAGCCGCATTTAGTTTTGTTAATTGATCGCAATATCTGTCAGCTGTGATTGTTTGATTATTTTCTAATAGCTCGTAATATGCTATTCCCTTTAAATCCCACCAAACACAAAGCATCACCTTTTTTATGCATATTGGCTTTTGGGGTGGTTAATGGCACTTGTCCAGGTCTGGTCCAATGTTTTTTCCGTACGACATTGTTATACACAACCCACTTCTCATCCCCTGTCACCAGTCTATTCAAAAAAGGTTCTTGTTTTTGCCTTGCACTCAATGAAACGCAGGTAGACTCGGTCCAGTAGATTTGCCGGCGATAGTTGGTATGGAACCCAAACCTCGTATTTGGAGACCATCCCCATGCGATGCAAATGTCGCACCACCGATGATTGATTGATCCCTAGTTTCAGGGCGATCTCTCTGGTGTTTTGACGGGGATTAGCGTCAATTATGGCCTTGATTTTGTCATCAGCACTTAAAGGCCGCCCAGCCCTTGGTTTATCGACTAACGAAAAATCTCTAGTTCGAAATCTTGAAAACCAAATTTGAGTCAAACGAACTTTAGTTGCATCACTGCCGTACACGTCACAAATATTTTTGGTTGCCACAGTCGCGTTATTGCCTTTACGAAATTCATAAAGAAAGCAATGGCGTAAATGCACTTTATCCACAGACATTTAAAAAAAAATTAGGGCTCTTCACCACTCGCTAGCCAAGCCAAAACTGAGTAGAAAGCAGGTATATATCAACCAATACACAAAAAAAAGGTTTGAGAACAATTACCATTCGTCAATTCCGAGAATCTTATACCTACCCCGATACATTGAAAACACGCAAAGACTTATGCATCAACCCAATATTATTGCTTGCCGATAATTTGATCAGTTTCGTGGACAGTTATCACTGTACATATCACATATCAATTAAATTATAAAATGCCATGTCAAATTCTTAGAAATAGCAATCAGAGCATGCATTGTAAGTTTTGAAGAAAGGTACTTCTATCATAGTATATTGGTAATCGGAGATATCAAGAAAATGAATACTGCTTATTAAAATCGTAAAATACATGAATTACATTCATTACAATACATTGTAATACCAAAATGGATAACATAATCAAGCATCGATTTTTTTAATTGTTCACATTTCTGAAACCCTTTAACATCACACATATGCATATATATCAAACCTTATAATTGTATTGATTGAATTGGCATTTAGTCGATAGACTCCATTATGCCACGGTAAAAAAAAATGTATTTGAGTTCTATGAAATTTATAAATTATAGTTGATAGCGATTTAGGCTTACGCCCTCATCAGAACTATATTTAAACTTACATTTATTTATCTGTATATAGCAATGCAGAAAAGGTACACAAAACATCTTCTCTACAGTGTTAACATCATAGATTCATACAGATTATAAACAAATTATAAAATGTGGCATGTTAGTTAGAAAGTTAATCTGAGTTTTTTTTTATGAATAAACGTAAAAACCCAGATAAACCCCCATAGCCAAAATACGTTTCTATTTTTTCATCGTGGTCGCATGATTTTGTTAAAGATTAACAATGAACACGATTTCTGTCTAAATACATTCATAAAACGATATCGTTATTTTGACTAAACATGTTGGAAAAGGTTTACAACTAAAGATAACGGCGAGAGGGTTAATATTGAATGTATGACTATTATTTATAAAACAAAAAGTATGTATAGCACCAAAATGATTGTTGCGAAGTTGTTGACTTTTTGTCATTTGGAATAACACTTGGAATTTATAGTTTTAAGAAAATATTTCGGGACGCAAAAAGCTATAGTCTGATGAAAGAAGTTGACCGTAGAAGAAACCTAGTTGCTAGCGAATTAAGCAAGAGGTGCCAGCACTCGGAATGCACAATAAGTGCCGCCCACATAATGCTAACACCCTTCACCCCCGCCCACGCCAATTCACCCACCCACTGCCGCATGCCCACACATCCCTCACCCTTTTCGATAGTTCGGCAAATTTTGCACCGCTAACCCTAATCGAATTTAGTATATTGTCTCTGCCAACACATTGGGAAAGTGTGACGTTACATTTCCATGTCGTTGTGAGTAATAATCTCCGCATATATTCCGAGAACGTCCCTTACAAAACAAATTTCTTTTGTAAATATTTATTCGATTCGACACTCGGCAATAAAGTTTGAAATAATCCAAATTCACTCAGTATACGCTTTTTGGGGCAAATTTTAAAACCGGAAATACTGGGCGAAAATAGGCTTTCAGAGTGTAGAAAACAGTTTTAAATATACGAGAAACATATTATTTTTACTTATTAAACTATCACTTCATTTAGTAAAACAACATTGCAATGAGATGAAATAATAAGTGAAACTTTTGGTTCCACAAGAATTATAAGATAAGTATTTTACATTAAAACGGGAAAGATGTCGCAATTGACATATTTATGAACTTACATATAATGGTGATATAGTATTGGACGTTTAAGTTTTAACATCTGAATGAAATTTTTGCACTATAATATATTTAAAAAAAAACTAGATTTTTAAAAACTTCTTATTTTCTTGACAGGCATTATAATTTGCGAGCTCGGTTCTTATGCTTACTTAAAAACATAGATACCGCCGTCGTGCAGTATCGTTTACAGTTAATAGAAATTTCATGTCCCACCGGTTGGACGTCAAGGGTAGATTTCATACAACCAAGGCAATAAAGGAGAGAAAGCCGGAAGTGTATGTTCCCAAGACGACTGTGCTGTTTTATTTGAAAGCAACAATAATCATTTTCATACGAATAATCTTGTATGTTGACATTAGCGGCAAATTCCTTCAATGAAAATATACATCATAACAAATATATGAAACACAACTTATCACACTAAGAAAAGGTTAGTAAGTATTACGTCGGCAGAGAATAAAATATATAATATCGATTCCATTGACATTTACTTAGCAGATTAAGTATTCAGTTCCACGAAATTTCGGCAACTAACTGTTGGTCTACAACTATAAGGTCCGCCAAATAACTTTTTTTTTTGAAAATGCTATAAAAAAAAAACTACTAATATTTTCTCAAATTTCTTTTTTTATTTGAAAGTACAATCCTTCCGGTTAATAATGGAAAATAACTTCATTCAAATGGCTGCCTCGGCTGGCCATGCAGTAGCCTACACGATCGGTCCAATTTTAAGCACATTATCGATTGTGTGCAGCTGTATTTCACCAATGGCTTCACGAATATTGTCCTTTAAAGCGTCAATTGTCTCTGGCTTGTCGGCGTAACACTTATCTTTGAGGGCACCCCACAAATAATAGTCCAACGGTGTCAAATCGCAGCTCCGAGGTGGCCAAACGACATCAGCTCTGCGGCTGATAATGCGATCTTCAAAAACAGGGCGCAAAACATCGAGTGTAGCTTCGGCTGTGTGGCACGTAGCGCCGTCCTGTTGAAACCAAATGTTGCCAATATCCTCCTCTTCAATTTTTGTGAACAAAAATTCGTTCAGCATGGTCCGATAACGATCGCCATTGACTGTAACGCCCACTCCTTGCTCATTTCCGAAGAAAAATGGCCCAATTATGCCTCTGGACCAAAATCCGCACCAAACAATGACTCGTTTTGGGTGTACCGGCTTTTCAATATATGCGTGCGGGTTTTCTGTGCCCCAAATGGGACAATTTTGTCGAACAAAAATTCAATCAATCGAAACAAAATTCGTCTCAATGATGTCTCCGAAATGTTCAATTGTTGAGTAAGACGGTGAATTGATGTTGATGGCGCTTCACGCACACTTTCTGCCACAGCATCAATATTCTCGGGTGTACGCACTGTTTTTGGCTTTTCACGCTTTGGTTTATCGATGAGGATGCCAGCTTCTTTCACTTTTTTCACAAGATAACGAACATACGGAGCTGACGGTGCTTCTCTTCTTCCAAAATCCGTACGCAATTTTCGCACACATTCTGCAACATTACCATGATTTTCAAAGTAATGTCGCAATATTTCCCAGCGTTGTTTAAGCGTATACACAACCATATTCGTTCAGCGGAAGGATAAAACTAATTATCTGTCAAATCAGACATGAGCTAAGTGTTACCATTCACGAAATAAGCACTAGTTGAAAACAAAAACTTTAGATGGCGGACCCTATACTTAATTATTCGTGAAAAGTTCGACAAAATTGCCAAAATTATTTTCACTGAACAATCTGAAATTAATCTATATAAAAAATGATACGATTATATAATTTATACGCTCAATGACCAAATCAGCGATGTTTGGCAAGCTATGATTGTTGAATAATTTCTTTTGCTATATCTGAAAGGTGCGGGTTATAAACCTTGTCCAATTCAGGCTTTCGTTTTACATGGCATTTCCTGTACCAAAAATGCGCAGCGGTTCCTAGAATTTGTTCTGTGCAGCTGTTACTATTGCAAAATTATTTTCCTCATTTCAAAGACATGACGAGTCCGCGTTAGGATTGAGGTTCAAACAAACATGAATTCAACTGGAACCAAAAGTTAATATCAAACGAACCGTATGTGTACAAACAAAAGACAAGTATGAAAAAAGCATAATTTTTACACATATGTTAATCAGACGCATGATAAAATGTGTCGGAAACAGTTTAACCTGAGTATTATATAACAATCCAAGAAAATGAATTGAATATGAACTAGCTCAATTTTTTGAGATTAAAGATATTTATATTTTGAACTTTCTGGGATCGACTTTCGATCAGAATCACATGCAAAAAAAATTATTTTGGCATACGTTTCTGATGCAGTTTGTTTTTAGTTCTTTAAAATATTAAAAAATATTGCAAATAATATAACTTTAATATGACCGAATCTATTCACTGTAATTTTTTAAATTAATAAATGAAAATTATAGAATATTCCAAATTTCCCAATTGATAAATGTTGCATCGCGATCGACCGGTTGCGCACCCTTGCCTTATAGACACCCAACATCACTCAAAATCTCCCGAACCCCCTACACTGGATGTATTTCATGTTAGTATTTTTTCAGCTCAATGTTGGCAAACTGCTTATTTGTAGTCAAGAAATTACAAAAGTTTTATATGCTATCCTTCTGATGCATTCCGGCTTTTTTATTTATTTATTTATTTATCTATTTTACGCGACATGAATGTTCAAAACAATATATATAAATATTATATTTTATTTCGTTTAATAGGCATCTGTTAGATTTGCACCGGCTCGTATATTGTCAAGATATTTGAACAGTTTCAAAACCACGAACATAATATATTCGAAATAAATAAAAAATAACAGAAAGATTTCTCTAAGCCGGTGTGTGACGTTACACACTCGGGAATAATCAAGAGAGACTGCCCCCTTCGCCACCCACTGTCGTCGCCGTTGTCGTTGTCTCCGAATCCAATTCCGTTCGCGATTCTGCATATCCAATTTTCACATTCCGCGCAGAATGCATAGCGAACAGATAAACTAATATGGCAATTCTTTCGATAATGATATTCACAGTCCCCGAATTTATACCAAGCGCCTTGTCGACGACAAACAGCCGACTTTGGATATTGAGTGTGCACATGTTTATATTTTGATACACTCATCGTGTATGCATTTGCAGATACCACTATCATTCAAAATAAATAATTGTTTTACGGTGAAAACATCGAATAAATTCTTTCCAGGGTGAAATATTTCCTTACTATTCCATTTCAACCGACTGGTATGATAATCTAATGGTTTGAGAAACTATAAAAGAAAAATAGTAAAATAAAAAAAAATTTCATCGATTTTACTCATACTTTTCTACTGATAATCGTTTTTACAACTTTGATTAACAATAAATCTTAATACCTGATAAGTATCTTAATCTTACTACAGGCAGACGATGGCATTTTTAATAAAAGTTACTTTATCCGGAAACAAACTTAAACAACTCAACTGTTTGAAAAAAAAATTGTGTAATTAAGGTTTTTAACGGATTGGAAGAGGACAATAATTGATTATAAATCTTCAATAAAACTTTAACGAATCTATCAAGGTTTTTCAAAAAATCTGTGTATTAATTCAGTCGACCAAAAATATATTTTTTTGCGATCTAATAATCATGGAGCAACAGAAGAACACATACGTTTTTTTAAGTTTCAACTAGTAACATCATTTTTTTAAGCATAAAATTATAATAATGTAACCGGATGAGTAAATAATCTATCAGCTTAATGTATGTGTATTACAGAAATGCAACGGTCGTCGAATCAAATCACCTGTTGGCGGACAGCTATGTCGAGGAGGCGGTGACCCATCTGAAACAGGTCGAGTTTGCCCACTCAAAAATGCGGTCGGCTGATTGACCCGTTCGCTTCTCACATGCTTCAAAAACCATGTTTACTGCGCTTTTCATAGTAACTCATCATCGAGATAAAAAAAAAATGCTTCATAAACTCCGTAAAATAAGATTATTTTTACGTTTCATATTAAATATACGAGTGACGTTTAGATAAGAAAAGTTTTAAATTACTTAGAAAAGTATAAACATTATAAAAAAATACATGTTTTTTTTATTTTTCTACGTGGGCATAAACGAGATGAGTATGTTTTCTCCCCCGAATGTAATGTATAATGCATTAACTGTCACATATTGGCGGAAAAGGATAACATTTTAAAAATAAATTCTTTAGTTTTAGTTTCAATTGTTTGCGATTGGCGAAACCGGTCTTTATCATATATGCTTTGTGGAAATAGTACTAAAATGCGGTTTTATTATTTAAAATACCTATAAATGTCTGCATTACCCACCTACAACTTGACTTCCTCTCAGTCCCATAAAAAGCAGTTGGAATATTTACCATAGAAAATGAAACATGTAATCGTGAGAGATTCACAGGTTTAAAGTTACAGGAACATTCGATAAGAAAATACTGCAAAAGAAATACGTCGGCGAAGTGACAATCGGGAATAATTATGCATATAATGATTTAAACATGAGTTGCATTTCACGGATATGGGATAATTATGCAGGATGTGACGCAAAAGTCGATGCTTCTGTAGCCTCAATTCTCGTAATTCATCATCAGAAGGATGCATCTATCTACACAGCCACCAAAGCCTATAAATTCAACGGTACTTTAAAAAAAAATCCAACGCTCAATATACGACAAAGGTATTGCATTGGGATTTGAACACTACAAACAAAAAAGAAGCCTGAGATCGACAATCATCATCAGTCAGAGTTACACACACATGCACTTTAACTGATGGCTATTTAAAGTATATTATAGCTCAAATTAACAAAATGATATTTTTGAAAAGGTTTAACGACCTGCAATGTGTAAACCAAAAAACAACATGCAGCAAACTTAATTGATGCTCAGTAAACCATTTCCAGTTGTTTTAGTGCGATGGTAACGTAAGGGGAGGAAAACAGGCGTATCATTGAAAATTCGATGTAGATATAAGGATGTATTTTATTTTTAAATAATCTGAAGAAAGTCTTAACAGCAAATTGGAATTCGAGAGTACTAATAAATTAAACGTAGGGAGAAATATAAAATCCTATTTTTAGCAATCTGCAATATAGCGACATACAGACGGATTCTTACGCGGTCGGGCCACTTAACAGACATAAAACAAATATGTTGAAGCCCCGCAAAAAGAAATGTACGCCATCAGGGGGACAGGGGGCGCGAGACAAAATTGACGACGCGAATAATTAATGCCGGCGACGCGTGAAACGAGGGCGGCCGCCGCCACTGCGCCATTCCACTGGCGGGGTGGCGACCGGCGCCCCCGCAGGGCGCTTCTCGGAACGGGAGAGGGTAGACGCCACAACCCGTCTGCCGATTCCCATTCTCGACGGTCGAGGCCTCGCGAGTCCTCGGCGTCATATGGTCGCTATACAGCCCAACTGTCTTTTCGTTTTTAATTTGATTCCATGAATCACAATGACGAATAAAATGTTCCAATTGATAATTGCAAGCGGGCACAAGAAATTTTACATATAATTGAAAAACATTTATATAGATTTTAGTAAAATCATTTTACAGCAAGTTTATATTAGGTAATCCCGGAATTAATGTCGTTTTTTACAGTAAAATTCAAATTTGATATTTTTAACCATTTTTTTTTAAAACAAAGTAATTACCAGTGTTGTATATGACTCGTTGCCATCTATTTTCTAGATCTAAAATTCCTTTCTCATAAAAAGTCTTCGGT
Source organism: Himalopsyche japonica (assembly GCA_028555115.1). Taxonomy (NCBI): domain Eukaryota; kingdom Metazoa; phylum Arthropoda; class Insecta; order Trichoptera; family Rhyacophilidae; genus Himalopsyche; species Himalopsyche japonica. Next base: position 2,203,085 of record JAHFWJ010000224.1, on the reverse strand, counting down.
TTAAATTCCAAGAACTCAGAGAGACCTGATTTTAGGTCATCAATATTTTCGATTTTTTTGTTTCTTAATTGCGTTTCTAAAGAACGGAACAAGTGATAGTCAATATGTGCCGAGTCCGGAGAATAGGGTGGATGCGATAAAACAATCCAACCAAGGTCCTGGATCTTTTTTCGTGTAATGTCGGCAATGAGTGGACGGGCATTTTCGTGTTGAAGAATAACATTTTTTCTTTTCATTATAGCAGGTCTAATTTCTTGTAAATTTGTATTTAACTTGTCCATCTGATCACAATAGAGAGCTACAGTAATCGGTAATAGCTGTATCTCCGGTGATAAGGTCATGGACAAATGGGGAAGAATGTTGCTTTTCTTGCAGTATTTTGCATATGCTGAGGCGCTGCGGTTTGTTGTGATCAGTTAGCGCGTGAAGAACCCAAATACCTTCTTTGTGAACATTCCCCATTTTCTCTAGATATCAGTAAGTATTCAATTGTAATGTGTGATGATTGATCAATGATCACTTTCGGATCTGCTTCAATTTCTGCTTTTAGGGCCGCTTCATCCACTAGACTGCGCCGTCCACTTCGTGACTCATTTTTCAAATCGAGATAACCCGATCGAAATTTTCTGAACCATCGTTGGCACTTGCTTATGTCCTGCATATCACTTTAAATTTCACAAATGGATTTCGTTGCTTTGTTGCAGTTTTTTTGGATGAAACAGAAACAGATTCTTAAATGTGTTTCCGAAGGACACATCTTTGCCATTTTTTATAGATGGGATAGAATTGATTTTTTTTGTTCAAAAGAAAGGTAAAGAATCACCAAAGAAGAGAAATATAATAACACACGTCTTTACTGGTAAACGGACTCAAACATACTGAGTCAAAGTTGCGTATTGAAAAAACGACATTAATACCGTGAACTCATATTTACTATTTCTAGTCAAAATATGCTACATGGCAGAGAGAGTACATATATAAGTTCATACAGAATCAAGTGACACTGTAATATTCATATCCAGTGCCAATCCTACAAAGTAGATGTACGTAGTATCAAAGTGCAATATAGAAAAATATGAAAATTCTTGAAAAATGTAAGAATAATCGTGTGAGGCCAGATTCAGAGTCGAAATAACAATAAATCTTTTTGAGTTGCTTCTGTGTGCTTTGTCTGTGAATGACGTTTGAAGTGAACGAGCTTTGAAGGTTTCATAGACTGAAAACAATTTACAAAATCCATTTTTGGCGTATAAACGTCATTGGTTTTTCATGGTCGTATAATACATGCATATATAAATCAATAAAAATAATTACAATAAATAATCATCATTTAAAAGAAAGAAACGTAGAATAATTTCAATGTTATTCAACGTTACCCAGTTAACTAGTTTGACAGTGCGAGTTTGGTATATTTTTATATTGATTACAATATGTACTATCTGCACTTTGGACTTGGACAACCGCGAATCACAATAACAACGTCATTGGAAATATGTTGAGGAAAATGCGCCTCTATCACCGACGCATGTGCAGGCAAGGCATCACAAAATGCGACTCGAAAAACAAATTTGTTAGTGATAAATAGGTCTATGGAGTCGCTCAAAAAACACGACCCCGACTCCGACTAAAATAAGTTTATTTTAATCAGGTTTTTTCCAACCTTTCCTATTTATGTGCATTTAATTGAAGATCAATCATCCAAATTGTTCGTTGAGTTATTCTTTAAAATCGTGTAATCGAAAAAGTAGTTGAATTCGCTCGCTTTTCACGACTTCGACGTTGACCAAAAACTAGACTCCGGCCAATACACCGCAAGCCCACAGCCCTGGTGATAAAAGAACCAAAGCATGCAGTGATTAAAAAAACCCTACACGTGTCGATTGCAAGTATGTTACTTTTACCACGATTTGATGTCGATTGAAGCGACTTACTTCATAGAGTAAAGATAGTTGAAATACGATATTGTATATAAGCTAAGGGGTATCCATCGCGTGGCCCGCGCAGGCAATTTAAGTAGACAATCAATATTCGAATTACCGCCGCTGTGCGACGGTCCGATACTTCCAAAAGCGATTAAAATTCCTAAAAATTAACATTGAAAGAAAGATAACGAGTCTACAAACGTATCGTAGAATGACTTTTATTGATCATAATGTTTCGCAAAATCTACAAAAAAAATTATAAACTCCCAAACACATGTTGGTGAAATCAATGTAAAGTTGGGGCCCCCTGGTTGAAATTTATCAACCATTTTCTAATTGCATTGCGGACTCGTGGAGCCGGTCAACGGTAAATAAACAATTGCGGTATAACGTCGAGAAAAATTGTTAGATGCAGAACGATACAGAAACGCAAAATATCAAGGGACGTTTGTTATTGAAAGCACTTTATCAAACAAGCTGTCAATAATAAATTGGCATCGGTGCACAACAAACTGCAATGACATTGTTTATTGTATCGCACGTGTAAAATGTAGGTCAGCGGCGCAAAGTCCAAATAAATTGGAAAGTAAACAAAACAGATTGTTGAAATCGACGCCCAGCTTGGATAATATTCACGATCATAAACAAGTAATAATAAATTAACGACCGAGAAATCCATAAGAAATAGAATTATTTAAAAAAATGTTAACATGATTTCTTTTATATTACCCTAAATATGTTTTTCCTCTTCTGTAATACCCACCTCATATAATTATCTTTTTTAACGACTTCTACTGCAAAGCGAAATTTCGTCCCTATTCACATATGTATGATACGGAGTTTTGGTGAGACCAGAAAAAATAATGTGTGCCAACAAAGAGTAAAAAATGAAACACTATAATACATTCGAAAACTTGCACAAAAAGGATTTTACAATATTTATTCATTCTCTATCGATCACCAATTAACCATCATAATGTAGTTATTTTTACTAAAGTTGTAGGTTAATTAGCTATACAAGCAATCTTAGCTAGAAGAAAATACGGATGGAGCTTGAAACGTGATCAGCCGTAAGCTTATGGCACAATAAAAAAAAAAGTCAAAATCAAGTATTTCAATGAGTAAACCATTTCAATCAGTAAGTTTATAGATGATTTACCAATTTACCGTTTTTAGAATCGACGCTTATTTATTATTATTTACAATTATTTCTCAAGTGCATGGCGCATTGCTCGTCAGCTGCAATAGTGGGTTATGGTATCATTTTCGTCAACAAATAAAAATTATACAAGGGAAATAAGCTTTTTGGTGTTACCAGTGTTTCTTTTTTAAATAATACATATTACACTATTATTTAAAACAATACATCGTATCATCTATTGACGTATTAATCAAATAGTATTCAATTCACTCTGAATAGAAATTATACATTTCGATATTAGACTTTAGTTACAAGTTAATACCACACATTAATTTAGTGTAAATTATATCATATCCGATTAAATACATGCAAACAAACGAAGAAACCATACAAGTAGGCCAGCGTGTGCTCCACATTCCTCGCACAGAAACGCTTTATTTGCGAAACTGTCGAATACGCCATTTGATACCGGCTCGGAATGTTGACACTAAATAAGAAAGGAAAGTATGTAGAATGGCGTGGATTGGTAACATTATACGTTCTTTATCACGTAAGTATCGAACTGTGCAATCTTTATTCGGCATCGACCTTCCATTCATTCGCCGGAATTTAAATACAGATTTTAGCTTGACAGCACACCACAACACCACGGTACATAGCCATTATAAGGCACAATAGTCACCCGATTTCAATTGTTTAACAGATTATAAAAAGCTCAAACCCATTCATGAAGTATGTATACGGCAACATGTAAATATGTCTAGCAAGCAGAAAGAATTATAGGAATCAATCTGAGATAAAATCGTATTCATCGATAAATTGTAATGACGCAGTGAGATCATCGGTTATTCACGAAGGAACGATTCCCACACGAAATATTAAAATCTTCGCACTCGCCACTACTTTGTCAACGAAAAATACAAGAAAATAACAAAGAAATACTTGTATTGAACTTCCAGTAAATTTTTGGCCAGTGAAAGGTATTTGAACCTTTTCTTTTATCACGGCTCTTTTCGTTCTTATAAACACAGCCCCTGGGCTTTTAAACATCTAAATGAGGCCTGATGCATCGTCGCATAGAGTGTATGCCATACACTATTCATTTTAAATCGAAAGAAAAGTCTTCGATAACTATAGTAAAGGGAGCGCAACGGCTGACGGTCGGCCTATCCGTTGCGGTCCATGGCCAGCGAGCACGCCTCACTCGCCGCACTCGCGTCACATCACACTCCTCAGTCGCATGAACATCAATCATCACTATGATATGACATTGCTGCACGTAAATCACTACTTTCTTAACAGGTTTAAAAGCTTCTGAGCAAAACTTGGTGCCATTTATTTGCTTTTTAGCATTCTCAAATGGAAAATAGATACATAGAAGCACCAAAATTTGATGCGACGACTACAAACTTACATCAAATGTCTAACAGAGCGATTTGGTATCACCGAAAAAGCTATCAACTTAAAAACACAACGATTGAGAAACTCAAACGTGGCAATTTACAATATTTTACAATGAAACCAAGTGAATGCATATTTGACAATTGTTTGTTACGAGTCACACGTTAACGTATACGTTAACATAACGTTATCATAGATATCTTTCTACTTTCACTTTTAATGTGTTAACTGTCACCTCTTGATGGAAAGGAATATTTTAAATAATAAGAACACATTTAAGTACTATGTCTTCTATATTACTATATATTTTATAACAAGGACCGGTTTCACTCATCACGATCACTATCAAATGAACATTATCAGTTACCAATGCTCACGATGAGCGAAACCGGTCCTGATCATTATATATAACGATCAGGACATTTTTTTACGATATTTATATATATATATATATCGTAAAAATAGTACTAAAAATGTATTTTTATTATTTAAAAAAATCCGTCTACTTAGTTTAAAAAATCATTTTTCGTTCAAGAATCTCCGGTGTTATATTAGTGCGTTTAAGCAAAAAATTATATGGCTATAGATAAACTCGAAACGGTTTGGATGGCCTCGACAGCTGTTTCGCCACATTGTTTTGTCTAGGTACCGATTCATCGCTGCACAAACTAGAATACAATCTAGAATTTCAGGAGAAATATTTTTTGTTTGGCGTTGCAACGAGTCGCTCCAGCGTGTCTAGCAACCCAACCTTGGCACGAAAATTAATTCCGCCCGTCGTGGCGAGCTCATTTTCAAAGGAGATCTAATACATTTTATAAAATACACATAATTTGACGGAATTTTGTCACAATACAACGTACAATAAAAGAATATAGTCAATGTTCTAATATTGTTTTTTTTTTAAGTATGTTATGCAAGTAGAACTAATTGTAGCGAGACTTGGAATTATTCAAGCACACTAGATAATATACAAATTGATCAGATTATCTAATAACCTATTTGACGAAGCAGTGTCGTATTGACTTTTGGTAATATACGTAATTTTTTTAATAATAAAAACACATTTTTTAGTACTTATTTCCACAATATATTTTTTGATCAGGACCAGTTTCGCTCATCGCGAGCATTATCAACTGATGATCATATCAGTTTTATCAGATGATAATGCTCGCGACGAGCGAAACCGGTCCTGATCAAAAAATATATTGTGGAAATAAGTACTAAAACATGTGTTTTTATTATTTAAAATATCATGCCTTTCCATCAAGAAGTGACAGTTAACACCTTAAAAGTAATATACGTAATATGTACACCATCTTGGTTGCAGTTCGAAATATAATGAAATTGGATACTTGTTCGTTTTGCATTAGAACCACAAAACCATTACTTACGTTATAATGGGTACGTTAAGACAGGAAGAAATGATAATACACTGTCTCTTGATAGACATTTACACAATCTCCAATGCGGAAAAATGGGCCTTCAGAGTTTATATCGTAACAGAAGTTTTCTACAGGATATGCTTGTTACTCAATTACTCACTGCTCTTTTTCGAATAGAGTAGAGATACAGAGGTTACACAGGGTTAGCTACTCGCTTGCGTGGGAAGCTTTTTTTACTTAGCAAGACTTAAACGTAGTCATATTAATACTGTAGTACGAATTTTTCAAATACTTATAAGCTCGCCATTGAGTTCGGTTCTCCCAAGCAAGTCAAATCGGTAAAATTAATTATATCAACTAAGAATAAAATCGATATTTTAATCCGTATGCGAGACTCAATGGGCCTATTTGAGAGATTTTTCAGTCTGTCTTGAAGTCCACAATAAATAACCAACTCTGATTGATATTCATCCAACTGATAATTAATTACAGACAGCGTTTTATTTACCTGTTAGCCGGTCTGAAGCGATTGTTAGCCAACTTGCCAGCGTACTGGTTTCGCTAATGACAGCGAGCACATCGACGCACGAATCATTAGAGGAATCGTGAGAAAGCAGCGGTGGCCGGCCACTAAATAAAACAACCCGCTCCGGATAATCTTGCGATCATCATTTATAACGTTAAACGGCACAGCGCTAACAATGGTCTTTGGTCTTTCTATCGTATGAAAAGAATCGATTGTTAGTGAGCGGAGAGTAGGTGGTCGTATTCAGCCCCTTCCGTTTTCGCTAAATGGCCGATCATCAATCTGCACGCTTTATATTTGCAATAGACAGCTTCAATGAAACCGAACCGGGATGCTACTTCTTTATTAGATATCGGATAATTAATCACAGGTGTGGCGGGAATTATAATGCGGGTCGATCGATCGACGGCTGCCTATTTGACTACATGCAAGACAAACAAAGCAGAAAAATCTACAGATATATACTTAACCCTTTTACACCTATCCCTTTTTTTGGGGACTTGCTAAAAGCACTAAGGAGTTTTGAAGTTTTTGTGTGTTTAAAAAAAAATTGTAAATATCTAGTTTTTAAGGATTTATTTCTGTTTATTCTCATTTTGCATTTGATATATTATAGTTAAGATAAAACAATTATAAAAACAATAAATGAGATTACACGATCGATCTAAAAAAAAAATAAGAAACATGAAATTTGCAATAATTTGCACAAAATTTTTAATTTTGTGATAAAAAAAAAGAGGTATTTTTTGTAAAATATTTCACATGCCTTTGATGCAGAATATTTTTTCGAACTATCGTCTATCAGAAAAAACACTAAAAAGCTTAATTATTCGATACGTATTTTTATAGTCTAATAAACTAAAAATAATAAAAAGTCAACACTTGTGTTTTCCGATACATAATGGGTGAAGACCCTTTTCACACTTTGTACAAATTAGATTTGATCTTCTAATAGGCCCTCCTTTTTTGCAGCATACGACCCATTCTCTGAGATTTCGTCCTGGTTTTTTTTTTTAAACCTCCAGATTCTCCAATCTCGTACTAGATGTTCTTTGGACTGGATTTTTTTAGGTCTCCATTCATCTTCTATTGCCTCAATTATGGATGATGTAAATTCTAATCTTGTCATCTGTTTACCAGTATTTCTTGTGTAAATAATGAATGCGTTTACCATCATTCTTCCAAAAATATGAAAAGTCACCTTTTTCCAATATTTCAATGTACGTCTTTCATCCAGGTATGTATGTAACATTTGATCTGAAGGATCACCTCCTCCCATATATTTATTATATATATATTTATTACATCCGGCTTATTTGTCTCCCGATTACGTATATTTATTGCAGTCATTCTTTTAGTCGATGCGTAGGAAGATGCAAGTATCACCGGTTGTTTTTGTAACTTTTTTTCACGGTATCCGCAGATAATTGCACCTTTTTTGTATAATATTTCGCTTCATCAATTTTAAATTTTGTTTTTAGTAAGTCTGGTGGCATTCCTTTTCCGTTGCGTCTAACCGTACCGGTGTAATATGTATCATTTAATATCAAATAATTGAGCAAAGGGATGCTTGTAAATAAATTGTCTGCAACTACATGATAACTTTTATTCAGGTAACTTCCGATTTTTAGCAATGTTGTTACAACGAAAAAATGCATTGGCATATCGATTGGTTTCTGTGACAATTAAATTCCAACAACCGCCCGAAGTAAACTGAAGAATAAATATCATGTATACATAACTGAAAAGAATTTCTCCTTCAACTTGAAAAGCCATAAATTAAAAGAAATTCCAGTAAATACATATGTCCAGTGGCGGGTTATCCATAAGAACTTCAGACTTGCAGTATCTTTAGAAAAACAAAATAACCCATGAAATTTCCAATCAATTTCGCATAAAACACAGGTGATTTATTTATGATGAAGAAATTATTGATAAAAATATTTTTTTATAAATATAAAAGTTTTTTTCATTCAGGGAGTGAAGTAAATCAAGAATTTCAATGGACGGGCTGCCACTGTATGCAAGAGTTTTTTTTCTATTGACGCTTACGTGTGTTGAGCAAATAATAATAAGATTTTGTATACAAGTGTAACGAATTTTATGATCTTTCTGTTAAAAAAGTGATGAATGGTATTTTAAAAAGGGTAGATATTTGTGCCATTTCCTATTGTTCGCAAGTGCCCTCCATATTTCTTGAATCCATGATAGAAAAAAAAGACATTTTTTCTAAGTATATTCTATTTCTATGCCCGATTCGATATAAAATACATGTATTATATGTATTATAAGATTGCACAACATTTTTTTTTCGCACAAGCACCAAGCAGCGCGATCGCGCTGCTTGGGCGTAAAAGGGTTAAACAACTTCTGGGTGTAAGAAATTCTTAGATTAATTTCAACATAATTTTGTGTTTTCGAGAAAAAGGAAGATGATTTCATTATCTTTGAGTAAAGAAAAATTTTACTTCACATATATACAATTACTTTTTTTTTTTTGAAAAAGCAGTGAAGTAATTGTTTTAGAGTTTTTTTATCAATTTGATATTACATGCCCCACTACATCACTTGCATAGCTTGCAATTTTCAAAAAAAAATATTTGAAATCGTCTATGGAAAATGCGGCCTAAGCATACTCCTAAAGGATAGGATTTTAACCATTTTCATCATAATTTAGAACGTATTAATTATAGGTAGGTATTAATATGTATTTCCATGAATCACATTTATTTATTATATGAGAATGTATTGTAGTTGGGATCAAATTATCAACAATAATATGAAATGTAAATAAATACATATTTTTATCAGTCACAAGTAGGTAGGAAATGTGAGTACCTATATATTTAAAATATGAATAATTGATAATCACTTGTATCACAATCAAAAAAGTTATCTTTCCAAATTCAGCAATAAAAATATAATTATTTACAAAAAAAATGCCAGTCATCGTACAAATTATATCGTTTATTGATGAGTGTGCGAAATGATATTCATTTCACGTACGTTTCTTTATCTCGCTTACGTACAGATTTCGTCTGAAATGAGAAAATACTTTCTTCTTTCGGGTCATTCATTCAATCTGCTGCCGCTTTTATCGCGGGGTATAAACCATGCTTGAAAAGCGTAATTAAATTACTTAAACATTTTTATAGTACAACCATTTGTTCAATGTAAAACAAGCAAGCCGAGTTGAAAATCGTAGAATGACACGAAATTATATTATGGTAGCGAGGTTAAGCAGAGATCGCAACAGTGTATGTATGACACGAGACAGCGTCTCGACGATGACATTCCTTTGAAATGACAAGACACATTATCAAGAATTCTAGGTCATATGTGGCGACAAAGGAACACCATTAATGTGCGTGCAATATGCGTGTTATTTGTTTGTATGTAGATTAAAAAGACAATATAGCATACGTAAAACGCAATAAATTATAACACATATTTTGACATACACGAATAAAGGATAACAACGTAGAACACTGTTGCTATGCGCACTCTTTAGCGTAATAAAAAAATAAGAACAAATCTCAATAGTGAGATATTCTTGTAATGTTACTAGCGTGATATAAAAAACTTTTCGATCCACTAATTTACACTAAGAACACTTTACTATCATTCAGGACAGATACATAGAAAAAATAAAATAAAAAAACATCGTATTCCAGGCTTGTTACGTTTCAGTGGTGATGTGACATTAAAAAGAATTTGGATAATATGTCAAAATATATTGTGGAAATACTACTAAAAAAATGTGTTGTTATAATTTCTGCGCATGCTAGGCGGTTGATTCCGTATTCAAAACTGGTCGTGCACTGATGAACTAAGTATCAAAATATATAACTTTATCATCCAGGCTACATGTAAATAATAAATATAATACGATGCACATGTTAGGCAATATTTCCCCATCATTTCACAGTACTATTGAAGAAATCTGTTAAAAAAACTATATTCACACGTATTATGAATACGATGGGCAATAATGCATTAGTGTTACCAAAAATTTAACTATAGAAATACAGATATGTTACATAATCAAAAAAGCCTGGCGTTTTCAAGCAATTTACATCGCTTTGGGTTCCATCTTTCAATTGATACACATATTTCACCAGATTTTTCTTATATTCTGATTGTAATTTACATGTCAATACAGCGCTTGCTCACCACACTCAGCAAATGTATGGGAGAGCGTGATTGTTAATCGTATGTTGAAAGTATGCACTTTCACCGATAGAATATTGCAACGAGTATAGTAAACAAATTAATAGTTTGGCAACGCCAGTAATTCAGTCGCTTTAGAACTATCGGTGTATAAAACAATTTATATTTGAATTGTTGCAACATGTTTTGTAACTGACGACCCGGGTTTCGCCTTTCGGCGTCTTCAGGCATTCTATCACACGGATGCAACAGAACTGACGAAGCATATGGAATCGTACAAAGTTGTAACAATTCAAATTTGATATTGAAATTCCATCAAGCACCTTCAGTCGATATCATAAATTATATGAATAATTTATAATTGATAACTTTATCCACATACGTTGTAATTGTGCGAAGTGAGGGCTAAAACTGCTTAATCACGATGTATGTTAAGTACGCAGAAAACAGGGCCGACTTACTACGCATGAATCAAGTTGAAAATTGAATTGATTGCTAGCTGGACACCAAAGTCCAGCTTCGGTTATGTCAAATAAAGTAATACAAACATATTGCTGGTTTTATATAAAGACTAATTATTTTCTATATTTAGAATAATAAATATGACATTTGAATAACGACCTGTAAACGATACGACTGCCTCGCATTATTAGTCATCAATCGTGTGAAAGTGGGGGAGGTTGTCAATCGGCCATTATCTCAAGCAAACATTGAACACTGATAAGTGAAATAACGATAAGTAACCCCAATATTTATTTCTGAGAAAAGCGTGCAATGGCCAACAAAATTGTTATCGCTAACTAAACAGTCGCCATGCTACGATTGTTTTCATTTATAATCTGCGTCGTAGATTCTACGTGTTTTAAATTGGCGAAACCAAAGTATCATCCGAATATTATGGTGAAATGTATTACAATTTAGTACAAACAATAAATCTATGTAGGAGAGCGAGTGAGACTGTTTACATGCTGCTTCGGAACAGGTGGGCGTTACAGCTATTCTTATCAAAGAAAATTATTGCGTAGGATTCTTTCGGAATAAAGAAAAGAACTTTGTAAAACAACACGGGATGATTTATTGTGTTTATTATAACTATTGAAAGGATAAATCCCTATTTTCCATATTTGCAAAGAAATATGTAATTAGATATATAGTAAGTTAATCAGTTAAATATACCATATAACTGGCATGCCTAATATTATAAGTAAACGTAAAACTTAACTAGGATAAACATTCAAATACAAGGCACTTTAGATTCTCTCACTTCGATTTTATACTAACAATATTTACAAGAAAGGTCGGCGAAGTCGGAAGACGTTAAAGTATATCAGCGGTCTTCAAGCTGTGTTCCGCAGAACCCCGGCACCTCTCTAGGAGTTTCGCGAGTCTCGGAAAAGTATCAATGTAGTTTCATTATTTAATTGCGCTAACTAAAAATAAAGGCCGGCTTTCCAATGAAGGAAAGGGAACGATTTATCGAGATATCAACATACTCGAAGTCTTTACATAAAATAACTAGAACACATCCATCTTTGAACAAAAAAAGTATAAATCTATGGATTTCGTAAGTCGACATAAGTCGACGTAAGTTTTGAGAACACAGATATATTAATGAATACAAGATAAAATTTTAATGTCTATTGCATGTTGCCGTAAAACTCTTCATAAGTAAAAACTAAAAAAAAATTTTAAGGGTAATTTTGATTGCATTATTTGAATTTCTAAAACTGACAGAACCGTGTAGGGAAGCAAGCTAATTCCAATATTGCCGTATATACAACGATTAGATCTTTGAAATTTGCTCATCCACTATCGTATCGCCTTAATAATTTATTCAAGCTATTAATCATACGTGAATAATAAAAATATATTACAGTTCGACTCTTTCAGGAGGCAAGTGCGCATCAATGCAATTATCCATAAACAATTCCGAGCAGCGATCGACGCCTACGGATTCAAGACGCATGCACCGAAGCTCATTCCAGCGCTCGGAAATAATGACGACAATGACGTCAGATACGATGAATTACGCAACGCAAGTAATTCGCGATATTATTAGACTGTTGCTGCATGGAATCAAGAATGTTATGTACTTCCACCGTTATCAAGTTTGATCGCATTGCGTAGCCACTGTCGACAGTAAACCAACGCATCGTAAACATATACAATAAATCAAAAACATTTTATGAGTTCCAGAACAGAAGTTTAGCTGTTTTCAGAGATCCAAGAATTAACAATAAAAATAAATTTTGGCTTTTCTTACAGCAAGAAGAAAATATATCAGAAAAAACTAAAACAAATTTAAATTTGTATGTGAGTAATGAGATGCCCGATAAAGACGAAACGATTTTATTACTAGCATACTGCGGTTTATGTATTATTTTAATGAAATAATAATAATGAGAGAAACCAAACAAAAATATTGACACGTCTCTTTTACATAAAAATAAATACACAAACACAATTGTAATAGGCATATAAAGTAAGCTCAACTGCGTCGAATATTTTTATCATATTTTGTGTCCCATATTGTCATGTCGACGAAGTTACCTTGGGCCATATTCCACCGCTCGATTGCATCACGACTAAAAAAACATATCTAAATATGTACGCCATTACAAATAATTATTTGTTGTGATTATGAAACCGAGGCAATACAATGCTTACCAATAATTATATATCATTGTTATGGGTGTCTTGTAGTCACTGTAGCAACAATAAAATTGCATATGTATTTCCCTCGAATGTAAAAGATTAGTTTAATATAAGGTTACATATTGCCATAAGTTAATTGAGTGTAAAAAAATCCTCTTACGTTGAAACTCGTAATCATAAACTGGAATAATTAATTGAAAAAAGGTTTTAATTTTATACGAAAGCAGAACTTCATTCCCACAATTAAAAAAATATTTTGATGATGCAAATCAATATTAAGGATATTATAATGGTTTGAAATATACATGTGGTTACATTAGGAATTCAATAGTGCGGCAGAATTAATGCCTATTGATGAGACAACATTTTTGTTTTTGTTATTTTGGTTTTCTTTGCAAATGAATATCAGTAGTGGCCTAGAATTGATTATTTATGTTCATATGGCACCTGATGCACTGTGGCACTTTTGGCATGATATAATTATTTTCTGTTTTCCTTCAACCCATTTTAGAAATTGTCAAATGTTAGCATGGAGAAAAAACGACAATACCATAAATATTGTCATAATTTATGAATTTTAAATTGAGAACCATGGAAATCGACTTTCCCAATAATGAAATTATTACTATGCATAAATAATTGCACTTTCATAAACGGAAATTTTGACAGGAGTTAAAATAATTTATTTGTGCACAAAATTTTATCGAGGCGTGTAAAATTAGAGCAGACCAAGTTGTCGGCAATGCGGGGATCAACGTACAGTTTTGTGCATCACATCCCGGCCCATCCGGCTAGTGGGTTAATTGCTAAGTCAACACACAGATGAATCGGTGTCGGGATCCGCCGTCGCATACGTCATGATCGTTCCATGAAAGCCTCGATCAGACGAGGCGGGGGCCAGGATTGAAGAGTGGGAGGGTGACGTCACGCGACGGCCCGCCAGTACAATTTATACGTACACCGGCGCGTCGACACACCGTCCTGTAGGTATATGCGAATGATTTATCCGCCTGTATGAAATTTGTGCAGGTATGGGTGGGCAATACCGATGCAATAGCACAGGTTTTCGACATCGCTACACTACCAGTGCAAACGCATACATATGCAAGGATGCATACTAAGAAATGGCATCCATACAAAGGTCGCGGGAATCTTATATGTGGATATTTATGCCTTACATGCATGCGCTTGGACTTCTCAGTAATTGCGCAGCCTGAATTTGATAACGATATTGTGGAAAAGTGCATTACAAAAAAATTAACAAAAAGAGATCACAAAAACCACAAAAGGTAACGGTATTCGTTTCAAAATATGTAGTCACAGCTGTATCGCTACAAATATTTTTTTAATGTTTACACATGTGCAGGTCTCTACTGCCCAATTTTAAAACCTAGCAACTGCTTTTTTATAAATAATGTTTTATTGCGATTATGTCGTTATTACTGCGGTAGAAATTATATATGAGATCAGTGCACCACATATAAGAAAACTAAACAATCCAAATTTACGATGTATGATTCTTGAGGGCACGAACATTTTTTTGTAACCTGAAAATCTTTTCAAAGAACACTGAGTTTTGAATTCGGATAGCATAAGTTCTGTAAAAGTTTGTGACGACCACCATAAACACAAAAGTCAGTGGTAATTTTGAGGTCGTCCTGATAATTCTAAATACAATTAATCAACTAACTGATACATGAAAAAACTATTACAAATTCGCAACACAAGTACGCTTTAAGACACAGCATAATCGAACTTATTGATGTATATCTGCTAGATTCAGTTTTTGGTCAGCACTGAAAATTGAAAAAAAAATATGTTTATAATTGATTTAATCATCAGAAATAATAGGGCGGGTTCCATTTACTAATCAATGCCTTCTAGTTACTTAAGGTCTCGATTTGCTGTAGCCGCTAAGGAAACCCTGGTCTAGACGAAAAGACGACTAGTGTATAGCATGCGGATTACGATATTCCAGAAAATGACTACATTTACAATGCAAAACAAGAGAAAAATATTAAATATTCACGAAATTTCTCCGGTAAAAAGATTTCCGAAATTTAAAAATCTTGATAAAGAAAATTTTTAAAATTATCGAGAATTTTCCATCAGTCAGGACTCGTAACTGATAGTATTAAACGATTCGTGGAACTTCCGTTATCTTAAGCAATGTTAACCTAAAAATTAACAAACATTACCCAGGCAAACTGCATGCACTAATCAGCATTCATTTCTGTTTCATGAAGTATATTTTTTTTCAATTAATTTCATTTCAAAGTAAAAGTAGTGTTTTTGGAAGAAGTACCTATCAACACAATGCCAAAACATAGCATCATTAAAAGCCAGTACGTTGATCTAAACACTGACGTACCCAACGTATAAATTTAAGAACGCCATTTCAAGTTTAGTGTCATTCACACATCCGCGAATCGCACGTCAATCGGTCAATATGAAACGCAATAGCGAAGAATGGCGTTCTATCGGAATTATTTTATGAGGCATTCGCCCCTTGCGCCCTCTTGGGAGATCAAGGGCACCGCACGGATGAGAGCGATCGCCCACGCGTGCTATTTTCGGCACACCGAATTATACGGCAGTCACATGTTCGTCCTGTCCGGAAAGTTTTCCCGGAATTCCAGCCGATGCGCGGAAAACGCCAAGCACTTCCAATCTGAGTAACTAACTCAGCGATAGGTGTATCACGTATTCAGGTCAAATGTTTGCCCGCAAATCATGTAAACTGAAGGTTAATAAGACAAGCTTGCTCTTTGAACCAAATCAGTACGAATTGAGAAAGAAGATTATTGGAGGTTGAATATCGAGATATGAGATATTTTTTCTTTTCGATACAAATAAAACATACAACAACCTTGCTTTTTCAGTCTTAACTCAACCCCAATCTTTTCAAATATATTGAAAGTGACATAAGATAGTGATATCGACCGAAGGTGCTTAATGGAATTTCAATATCAAATTTAATTTGTTGAAAATTTGTACGATTCCACATGTTTTATGACTCAGGTTTCGCCTTTCGGCATCTTCAGGCATTCTATCACACAGATGCAACAGACCTAACATAGTTCACTCAGTCAGTTCGGTTTGTCAGTTCTGTTTTTTTAATAACATATTACAGTTCCACATGACAAGACACGACCGTTTGCATTGACGAAGGGCAAATGATAACGCTTCGCACAAAACAATACCGTATAAAAATAGTCAGAAGGGCAAACTGTTGTCTTCAAATTTCAACAATTGATAACGATAAATAAAAGACGAGTTCATAGATGACAGTAAATATGCACTTACCTCGTTAATGTGTTTGTACGTCTTTATGAGGTCTACGCTCAACTTCCTGAGCGGCGCCGTTGATGGATCCCGGAAGTGATGAGGTATCCGCGCCTGCATTGCCTATATCCGACGTAAAAACAAACAATATTTTAGATAGGTAATTATTATTTGCTGGTGTGTAACATGCTTTTATAATTCTGTTCTACGATCCAATCAGATTACTATCGGGTACATGTAGATTTCATTATTTAGTGCGTTATTTATTTATTATTTATTCATTCAGGATAACTCAGCAAACCTTCGGCGAGTGTTTACGTAAATTTCTAATATTACCCCATACGTGTTATTACGTTTTGAAAATTATCAGGGAAAGTAAGCATGTATATAAATTGATTGATAAGTGATAATTATTTCCAATTAGATTTCGTGCAAAATAAAAATTTGCAATAATGTACAATATTGAGTAAATTAAATTTAAAATATAATAGATATAATAATTTTATTCTCTATTAAAAAAAGGTATATAAAAAATATATTTTTTTATACGGAGGTAAACTATAAATAAAATTAAATATAATAAAATAAATAAAATAAAACTGTGTATATCTCTTTAGTGAGAACGAAATTAATACAATAACACAACACGTGCTTGTCGGCTGAAATTACATTTTTCTCCCACAGAAAATCGTGTGTAATAGGTACTGTTTACAATATGCTAACAGCAAATTCGGAGCTACGATTAAATAAATGCAATATGATAAATAGGCAGCAAAAAATATGTAAAGCCGTGTATATTTTTTTCGTATTGTTTCCCTCCTTCTTGCCCCACTAGTTAATATCCCCATTTCGCAGAACATTTTGCCGGGTACGCAAGACCCCCACAAGTTTTAGTTTTAGGGTTCCTAAATAGCAGTAATTTGCATACAACACAGTGCAATTTGAAGTCCAGACTGATTATAATCTCATGCAAGCGTTGTGAGCCAGCCGGGCGTTGATATAGTCGCGAAGGTGCCGTCGCAGCCGCCGTCGGTGACCCCTCAAGTGGAAAATAAATGTATGGAAAGATAAAATTGCCACCGGAAGGTTTACGACCCTGAATTAAAATAGAATGGAAAATCACACAAGATATTTGGAGTCACGGAGAAATCTATGACTGGCGATTTATTAATAAATTATTTGAAACGTAAATAAGTCAGCAAAAAAAATTTGATTTACACTATGTTTAGAATTATAATATTGAAAATGTAGTATGTAAGCGTATTAAAATCGACGATTTATCAATTAACTGCAAAACAATTGTTGTAGCTAACACAGAAAACATAAAAAATATTCAGAAACTTAGAGAAATAAATCGAGAATAATAGAGAAATCATATTGTGAGTGCGGGCGTAAAAAACGTTTCTTGAAATCCATACGTATCTCTCAGTAACCTATGGCAGATATTATTTAAAGTGATATAAAACCAGTACGAAATATTAATAATTTATCACAGCAAATTGAACAATATGATTGTGCTGCGAAAATAATACATAGAAAATTTATGAAGCTTTCTTCCAATCCATATTTACATATAATTTCTTACTACATAACTTTCAGAAGACAAGCAAGCTCACCTGAATATCTGATGGGGCGGTGAGCTGGACAAGTTGGTCTTCGGCAACAAGGCGGCCGTACAGCGGAACATGCCGCTGCTGCCGCCCCGCATCCACGCTCGCAGCCACTAAAAACAGAAAAAACACAGTCAATATCAAATCAATCGATTAAAAAGCATTTCAGAAAGTTTTCAGGACGACGATCGCAATGGACATTAAGCCTTCATAAAGATACCAAAATTCAGAATATCAAACGAGTTTGTAAAATGTATACGAATTGTACATTTCTATACAAAAATGAGCTCTTATATGTCAGTTGGAACACTGCTATCTCATAGACTCCTAACGTCTGACGTCAGTGAAGATCAACATCAACAATTGAAATGTTTAGTCAAAGGAGGTCATATACATTTTTTGTTTTATATTACATCAGCTGATAATGCTTCGGATGACAGAAAAAGGAACTGATCATTATATTTAATGTGCAATTAATACAAGAAATGTATTTCGATCAATTAAAAAGAATTCTTTTTACCAATATATGCGGGTTTACTACACACTCCTCAGTGATATTTTATTGAAATATAGTAGTACATTTTTTTCAATCTAATGCGCGTTAATATTTAAATTTTCTGGTCAGCTATTTGGCCACTCGTAGTATAGAGAAGACTTTTCAGTGTTTGCAAAACGATTAGTCAAAATTAATCTCGTTAGTTGAAAGCTGGTGCGTGGCAAAAGCTTAAACAATATGCGCATGTTATGATAATAAAGAAACTTTTCTTTCTATGCGTATGTTAGATAACGAACTAAACGAAGAGATCCATACTATAAAATAATCGGTGAGAGATAAATTTATGTCAGTGCATTCGTCAATATTAACCGATGCCAGGGTATATTTTATATTACTTATTGCTGATATTATACAAAACGCAATTAATATTGCACACACCGTACATATCCTACGGAATTCATATGAAATAAGGGACCGCTTCATGGATACTTTCCTGATATAATATTAATAATATGGATAGTTAATATTTAGTTTATCTTGAATTATCTTGGGTTACTTAGCTGTAGATAAGATATTAGAAGACGTTACACTTTTATAATTAAAATACAAGATGCCCTGCTTGGATGTTGAAATGTATCTAGGATTATTATTTTTCAATAAGGTTTATTATAACGATAATAATCTGTATTTAACATTCTGTTACCCCATTTCATATTGTTAACTATTTTCATTAAATTGTAGTAGCTTTTCGTTTAGGGAAATATGTAGAATCAAATATTGGGCTTGCAATCAGACTAATATGATTTTTAAAAAATATTCGCAATGAATCTTTTAAAACGTACTGAGAACACTAGAAATGTCAACGATAAAGTTGCGAACGTTTCCAAATTTGCAGCGGTAATTATCACATCGGATCAAATTTCCAGCTGAAGAGTAACCACCAAAGAACAAAGACGGCATACAAGTGACCATGACTCACATATTGCCAGTTGCAAATGTTTAATAAATTGGTCAAGTCATCTTAATCAATAAAAAAGTACTCACCGATCGCGCCGGTGTTTTACTACTACGGAAAAGAAAAACTGCGAAACCTTAAATCGTCAACGAAATCAATTTAGTGACGATGAGCTCGATTAGAAGTAAATATTTACCACAATGGAGACATGGTTTCAAAAAAATCATTAAAATCATGCGATCGAATATTTTTAATGAAGAATTTCGCTTATTAGCGTAATCGAAAACATTATTTCTTGTGAATCAGTTGTTTTCCACGCTGTTTCGTCAATGTTGAAGGTGAGTGAAAAATAAAGATTTGCAAAAATTCCATTAAAAAAAAAAAATACAATTCGTTGCACCCATGATCTAAATATAATATTCATGTTTTATTATTTTGGGCCGAGTACATTTCATCTGTCTTTTCGAATCTTATATAGCTTTCTATCGGAGTAAAACTCGGCACTAAGATATATTTCCAGAAAACTATGAATTTATACATATGAATCGGTCCACAATAAATATTTCGAAACTCTTTGACATGTTGTTGAAAAATGAACTAGTCGAAAACGTCTTCCATTAATTAAACATAGGATTGAGAATACCGATTTCTTGATCAACAATTTTTTGATTATATCAAATCCTCGCCCGCATGAGTCTATTATGAGTTGCAGAATAATGACGTATCAACAACATAATCAATAGCTGATTGTCTAGTGATAAGAGTTACTTTATAATATCGCTATTTGATATGGCTGTTAGGTAGCGAATATCGATAATGAAAACGATTACCGCGTGCTTACGGTTGACAAACACTTATCGGCCACACACGTTACTGAATTATAACCTACGCGTAAAGCAATTATTAATGTGTTATGTATTTTTATATGGTGTTATCCATTCACAAAAACCGTGACAAGATTTCGATATTGTTGATTGATCGCTAGTCGTATTTATGAATATAGTACGGAATGTTGGATTAGTAGGTAACTGTCTGTCATCAAAGCAAGTGGTCACTGTAGAAATAAGGAACCAATTTTTATTTCCAACATCTAAAAATATATGAACAAAGCAAGTGCAACCTACTTATGCAAATGAAATTTACAATATTTCTTTTTTGATACGAAACTGAATTTTTTTCAGTAATTACATAATGTGGCACTGGTATATAAAAAAAATGAAACAAAATTACCACTTAAAGTAGTGATATTGAATATTAATATTTAAAAGATATAAAAGTTTTACTGTTTACACGTCGCTTAAATTTGAAGACAGACAACTCTTTTAATTATACACAAACCAATTTTTTTATTTATACTTAGCAATTATATAATACGATTAGGACTGGTTTCGTTAAACGAATAATAATGATCAGCTGATAATGATCACCTAATTATTAACGGTAATTATAATACATAAATAATACTTTTTTACTTTTATTTCCACAAATTCATAGATCAGGAGCAATTTATAATAAATTTGTGAATAAGGAAATAAAAGTGTGTCTAAAGAGGGTTTTAACCAATAAGTGGCAATTGACAGCATGAAAGAGAATTAATTATCAGTAAAATTACGTAAAAATTATATTTTACATCGACATATTGAAATAATTTAAAAGTTTTAGTCATTTTTATCAGTTTGCTTGTAATATGTAATTGGATTAGTCTTTTCTTTCAATAAACCTGAATCGTTCCGACTATGACAAAAAAAAAACTTAGGGTAAGGATGCTTTGATCGCATGTGTTATTACTTTTGCTATTTAAAAGATTTTCAAAGACAGCGTGTAGTACAAGCACTGTATTTGTCTATACTATTCTTATAATTTATCCAAAGAGGTTGTTCCTTGTCAATATTAATAATTATTTTAACAACCAATAACAAAACTTTCTGATGCAATTTTGGATTACATTCCAGAAGTTCACTATAAGCAATATCGCTAACAATATCACTAAACACAATATATTTTTTTCTATGGGCAGTGCGTTCCACATGAGCAATTTCCTGTTTTATTGAATATCGTTAACTTGTAATTTTTCATCTTTTGTAACCAATCAAAGCTAAAAGACGAATGGTTTTTTTTATAGCCAAAGCAATATACTTAAACTTAAGGTTTAAATATGATATCAACGTTTCATCATCGGGCTTCAAAGTTCCCAAGTCTGCGGATGCTATGCCATCAAAAGTCGTAGATCCGAATTCTGTATGCTTTATCTATTTTAGACGAATTATAGAGAGATAGACGCAAGAACATTTTTTGGTTGGAATAAGAACGATTTTTACTAAAATTCGTATAGTAAATACTGAAAAAATGCATGTTATTGACAAACATCCAATCAAATTTATGGCTTCTAAGCTCTTCGCTGACCAGGCGAAAACTTAAAATAGTGTAGGAAGAAAGCGCCTTCCATATATATATAAAATATGAAAATTCTTCAACTACTTAGAGAAAATGTTCTTTTATTGCGTCAAAACTTTTAAAATCTAATAATACATTCGCCCAAGCAAGACTTGAAAGGTAGATGATCATATATTTAAGAACATGATCAAAAAAACCATGTTCTATTTTAAGTTGTAAAAGGTTGTGTCTACGCGGGCAGAATAATTTAATTACAGTTAGAATTACATTTTAGTGTTAAATGACTAAGGTGATAAATAAATAGGATTTACAGCCACAGCGAAAGAAACCAACTTTGTAAACCGACGGTTGAACAATCAAGTTGTATAGCAAGTATCGGATTTCGTTAGGTTAATCACGAGAAACGTAAGCAGGCTATATTATAATTGAATTAATGAATATAATAATCGTCGAGGTGAAGAATTAAAGTGAAAGAGAGGATAGAAGTGGACAGGCGAGAGAGCCGCGAATGTTTGGGTTGGAGGTATTGATCGCGCCGAGAGGTTTACACACACCCACACGGGCAGCATCCAGCAGGCAGCGCGCTAGATGGGGATGTTACCCATACAGCGACCGCCGGAGGCGAGTCGATGACACCGCCGCCCACTTCTTAGCCACCAAACGAACCTAAGGAGAATTATTATCGGTCTCCGCACGCACGCGGTCTTCGAGGAGTGCAGCGCGCCCGCGGGGAGGGTTCCGGCACCGACCGGTCACGCGATGCGTTCGGCGGGTTATTAATCAGTTCACCCATCGATCAAAATTAATCCAGCTAATTTCGATAGGTCGGTATTTAAATTCCACGACACGCATATGAATTCAAACATGTGGACAAACGTACGGTATAATTTTGGGGGAAAATAATTCTATTTGGATAGTTCCAACAAACCTTACACACCAATACTTATTAATAATTCACGCTAGATTAAATACGATGTTGAATTAATTCCAGTTGAAGAATGGTTAATTTCTACCTGCAATTTCATATTGCCGTAAATATGGCATTTTTATTACGAAGATTCAAGCTTGTTTTATTTATTCACGACTTAATAATTAACGTAATATACTTCGCAATGGTATCGGCTGCTAACATAAACATTGGTTATTTAAACATTTCAAAGAGTAAAAAATTAAGCGACTGCGTCTTGCTAGATCCAACATTTAAGAATTAGGATTATAAGTGAGAATATGCCAATTTAATCGGGATGCTCACCTCTAGTGAAAATTTGTACAGGTCTTCAAGAAAGCACTATGACCAAGTATGTCAGAGCGTAGAAATCATCAAGAAGTATGGATTCAAAGCGCTTCATCACACGTGACGTCAATGAAATTCAATTCAATTTCATTGACACTTTCAAGTAAACTTTTTCAATAAATTCCCGCGTAATTTGTTATTCATGAAAGATTTGCCGAAATTTGAGTGGAGTAACTGCGGATGTTTTATTCAATTTTACTGTGGAGCTAATAAAAATAATTTCAAAAAATCAATATATATGAAACATAAAAATAAAATAATCGACTAGGATTTGATATTGATAGAAAACAACGAGCACAAACTTTTTTGTCACCACGCAATTATAATTTCTTTTTTCATATAAAATGAACTTCCACCTTGTTTCTTATCGAATCAAACCGAATTATAACACACCACACCCTCAATGAAAGAGTTACAAGTACTATTAAAAGTAACTATTTGTGCACTTTCTTAATTGGTTGGAAGAAGACGTAGAAATTTCCAAAAAAGAACTCAAAAATTGCCACACTAGTGACAGACCATCCTGTACATAAATAAAAGTTCGCGTTTGGCCATAATAAAAATTTATATCGTTATTTGAAGTGATGCAGTGTATAATTTTCAGCCTTCTCGCGGTACTAACGCCAAGAGTGCAGCAATGCAAAAGCGGAAGCAGCCCGTTATGAATAGTTTCGATGGTGAATATTTCACTGGAATCGGTCTGAGGCGTTTCCGCAACACACATACACATCCAAACAATAAACAAAAAATATTATTAAAAACATATACATCAAATGATGTCTTTTGGCGTAGAAAAAATATAAACCTTATTATCGGTAAAGCTCGTTTAGGTTGAGTTAAAATGAAAAAAACATTTATTTAGATGGATTCGGTGGTAACTTTGCGGATGTTCATCTTTAACAAAATCAAAATTAACAACTTTTTTCCACTTAGTTTGTTTCTAGATTCGACGTGTTTTTTTTTTGACGTGTTGTTGAGAAACACCATATCGTAACTTTATCGTTAGATTATTCATTACTAAGTTATACAACGATAGTTATTCGGAAGATGCGAAGAAGCGAATCACGCGATTCATGTAGTAACCACACCAAGTGGAATAACAAAGATATTAATTTACTTTAAAAGATAATAATTAACTTACTCTCAATAATACAGATGGAGATTTTCGTATCAAAAAGCATTATTTATTCACGTCAGCATATTTAAGTCCTTGTGGTTTTAATAATCAAATGTATTGTGAAAATAAAATCGAAATAGTTACCCATCATCAGGATTTAAGTCCATATCAAATGAAATAATATACACATGTTTATACTACTGCGATATAAACTAAAAAATGTGGGCATAATATTGGGTTTGATGCAAAAGTTATGACCGTTTATGATCCTAGGTAAAAAAAAAAAAATTATTCAGAAATGATGAATAGTATCTTCTTTTAAATGATTCCATTGTATAAAGGAGCCTTTCCCTCTACTTTCTATTCAGTTTTGGCCTGGCCAGAGAACAGTGAAGAGCCCTTGTATTTTTTCAAAATGTCGATCGACAAAGTGCATTTACGTCATTGTTTACTTTATGAATTTCGTAAAGACAATACCGCGAGTGTGGCAACCAAAAACATTTGCGAAGTGTATGGAGAAGATGTCATCAAAGTTCGACAAGTACGAAGGTGGTTTACAAAATTCCGATCTGGGGATTTTTCACTAATTGATAAACCAAGTACCGGGCGGCCATTGAAGTCTGATGACGACAAGTTAAAAGTTATAATTGACACCAATCCACGTCTAACCACCGGGAGATCGCGTCGATGATGGAAGTCAACCAAACAACCGTATTAAGACATTTGAAGCATATGGGGATGGTTTCGCGGTACGACGTTTGGATACCTCATCAATTGTCGGCTGCCAATTTATTGGATCGTGTTTCAACGTGCGTTGCTTTGAGTGCGAGACAAAAACATGAACTTTTTTTGCATCGTTTGGTAACGGGAGATGAGAAATGGGTCGTTTACAACAACGTGACAAGAAAAAGACATTGGGCTATACCTGGACAAGCCCCATTAACAACTTCGAAGGCCGAAATCCATCAAAAAAAAGTTATGCTTTGTGTTTGGTGGGATTGCAAGGGTATTGTGTATTTTGAACTCTTGGAACGCAATCAGACGATTACAGCAGAACGATATTGTCAGCAATTATCCAAATTAAACATCGCCCTTCAAAAGGATAGACCAGAATTGGTAAACAGAAAAGGGGTAGTGTTTCATCATGACAACGCGCGACCACATGTGGCTATGATGACCCAACACAAGCTAAATGAGTTGAATTGGGATGTTATCAAGCATCCACCGTATTCTCCAGATCTTGTTCCTTCCGATTTTCATTTATTCCGATCGCTGCAAATTTTTTTAAATAATAAAAAATTTGATAAAATAGAACAGGTAAAAACATCCCTTAATACATTTTTCGCATCAAAATCCACGGAATTTTACACTAGTGGTATTAATAAGTTGATAGAAAGATGGGAGAAAGTTATAAGAACGGATGGAAATTATATAATTGATTAAACAAATAATATAAATAAAAAAAAAAGTTTAATTTTATATGTAAAAAACGGTCATAACTTTTGCATCAAACCAATATATATTCATACGGCATATATGAATAGATGATTATAAAATTTGGCGAAGATTCCGCGACTGGTATATGTCTGCTCTGGTACGACACTAAATCTCGTGTAAACACAAAAATATTAGGCGATACAAATGGGCTGGTTATGACCATAGTAATGTTTTCAAATACAGTGGCGTTTAGCCTGACGAAATGACACCTATTGAATAATGGTTATTCCTAGTTACATAGACATTGCTTTGATATCGACTTTGGTGACTTGCTTGAACTTCAAGTGTTGATTGCTATGACAAAATCTAACTATTTTGTTGGGTTTCGAAAACAAGAAAATAATTTTAATAGGAAATACATAGAATATATATATCGGTAGACGGTAAAATTATAATTCTCGAAAACAATTGAATTGGACTTATAAACAGCTGAAAAGAACGCATATAAAGAGTTTCTTGACTGTTAGAGTATGCAATTTCCAATTAAATAAGATACACAAAATCTATAATAATAAGAAACGTTCACAATAAAATAATACATTGCTGCTAGACAACGATACATCGCTAATTAGTGATCACCTCAAGAATTGCTAAGACGATCGTCGCTGCCATGATTATGATAGAAATCGTAAACACTTTGATGGAATAACTCCTGCGCTGACGCATTGGTGGTATGAAACCGTCGTTAAATATATTGTCATATTGATTCTTTATTTTATTATTGATTCGCTACGTGTTATCATTTTGCGAACAATAAAAGGATTTTTTCTGTAAATCACGCACACTGTCTAATATCAGATAATAGAATAATATAACAGCATGAAAAGTTTTAAATAGCTAACAGAAAGAAAAAAACAAGGCATATTTTAAGTTTGTACATGCTTCCCGTTCTCTCGCCTACCTGTTTCAATGAGCAAAGAAAGAGAAACCTTGTCGAAAATTTAATGACATTGGCCGGTAAATGAAAGTTTATTAATATAGTCTTAATGATTCAATCAATTAAGAGTGAAGTCATTAATTTTATGACAGCTTAAACGTTTTCCTTGAAGCCCTCGGATTCTTTTAAAATTAATTTGTGGTATGCAATGCCACGATTTACTAATTTTGAGTTGACTCCCTCAACTTAAAAAAAAGAACAGAAAACGCACTTTACTTCTTTACTACTTCAGCAAGATCTTTTACTGCCATGTTTTAATATTTTGAAGAAATGAAAATATTGATTATTTTACCGAAAATAAGACAGTGGTTACCCACATAGCTGGAATCACTTACATATTTCTTTAACCAATTATGTCATTATTTAAATAATACATTGTATTAATATCAAAAGAATGCTACAATATCTTTATTCAAAATTATTATTGTTTTGAAGTACAGGTACATGAACCGACTTCACCTATGTGTTTTTACGTCGTTTTTCACTTCTTACGGGAAAATGACAGTTTTAATAGATATGTATTTACAATTAGGTCTTAATAATAAATTATATGGCCGTATACTAGGGATACATTGAAAAAACTGAAAAAGATGACATGATCCTGAACATTCGAAAGTCAAAACATTTAGGAATTTCGAATAAACTTATTTCTAAGCATACTTAAATGTCAGATCAAATTATGGAAGGAATCCAAACTAACGTTAAAACGTAGCTTCAAAATAATAACTGAACTGAGCGCTTAGTATCATACGAGTAGATAATAAATATCTTGTACCGTAGGTGTTCAATTTTCAGTAACCACAGCGACATAAAACTGTTGTATTTCATTGCATGATGTGTCACAGAGGCTACATGATTGAAAATAAAAGCAGTTTTTTTTTTACATTTGACAGAATATTACATTTCAAAATATTGATGGATTTTAGATATTTTTTAAAGATACTTTCGATTGACTCGGTGGTAATTTCGTGGAAGTTCGTTCTAAATTAAATTTGTTTTTAACTTAACATCTAACGCATTTCGAATATCTATATTTAATTTAAATGTACTAATATATCAATATATTTGAATCCCTGTGTCGTGCTCGTGCTCAACAAGTTATTTCCGGGCCGTGATCAATGGAATTGACTTCCTTGTCACATGTTTCTCTTTTTCTCGTACTATTAAATGGAAATCGTATCGGTATTAGATCAATCGAATACACCTAAGCAAAACTCCGCGACGTTATCTGTATCGACAAATTTTAAGCCTTCGTAAATTTCCTTCAGACAAATTAGAGTCTAATTAAGTATGAATAGATCTAATTTTGATTTTTAAGTACTGTGTTAATATTTATTAAAGTACCCCCATTTTTAATTCAATAAATACAATAAGATTGAGTACCTGAATAAATAATAGTTTTAACGTCCACTAACACGATCCAAGTGGTTTAAAAAGAGAGCATCACATAGCAAATGGATATATTAGGTCAACATTATTGTCAATAATTGTTGAAAAAAATAATTACATCGGAAGATATGTATTCTACCTAATAAAATTGGCGGGAACTATGCGCATAGTAATCATGCGATGGTTAGTGACATGGAATTTTATTCATAAATAAATCATTCGTTTAGTATTAAAAAACCGCATTCCGATAGCAACAATTTTTGTTTTCACAGAAAATAAAAGATATAACTGTTTAATTTTTACTGTCATTGATTTAGTTTAACTTAAAATGGTTTCCTGACTACTATTAAGGTGCAACACACTAAGAAATATTGATAATATTGCTCACCGACTATTGCATACTCTACAAATTACTTATTTTAAGTTACTTTATACAATATTTTTGATTTTTCTACTGTTACGGAGATCCTGTACTAGCACAAAGGTTCATCGATAGTATTGAATTTTTAAACAATATTTGTTTACATCGATAAACTTATCTACAATACGTTAACAATGCTACTAAATTCTTTCTAATGTTATGTTGCTAAGTAAAAGTATAAAATATAAGAATAATGAAAATCTGAAACAAAGTAAAGTGTTTCTTTAAGTAGGGTTTATACTCAATCTGCAAAAAACAATCTCAAATGATGTTTAATTCCCATTGTTATCAAATAATATATTCTTGATCGCATATGTAAATCTTAATGATTTAAAATAACAATTCATATCTCTCCCGATTACTTCCAAATAATAAAGACACAAAAATGAATAGTTAAATCAATTTAAAATGTTTAAATCTTGAATGTTTCTTCTTTTTGTCTTCATTTCAAGTATAATGGAATACATATATATATTCAGTAATTTCTATTCACATACATAGATAGATCTTTTTAAAATTACTTATTACCTTTCTAGGAACAGTCCAAATAAAATTATTTTTTTGGTGAAAAATATGGAACTAGCAATTATTTATATATACCATTTAATAAACATTATTAAAAACTGACTCGTTCTTAATTTTCAAATTCAGAGATTCAAACATTTCTTTCAATAATTAATATACTTTTTTTTAAATAATAAAAACACATTTTTTTAGTACTTACTTCCACAATATATTTTTTGATCAGTGTGTTTGATTCACATTTGATCAGTCAGTTTGTTTGATTATATTGTGGAAATAAGTACTAAAAATATGTGTTTTTATTATTTAAAATATCATGCCTTTCCATCAAGAAGTGACAGTTAACACCTTAAAAGTAATTAATATACTTTTAAACTACACTACAAATTAACCGCAAATATGAAATATTGTTTCAGCTTGATTTTCATAAACTCGATACAAAAATACATTGATATATTTCGGTTTATCGGCAAACCACGTCTCACCTGAGTAACGGGATTAAATACAAAAATAGCCCCTTCGTAAGCGGCAGTATATCAATGACCTGCCCGATGCCGGCGTTTCGTGCAATGGGTATATTGTTATTTATATTTTGTCAGATTCAGCAGACATCGCGGGTCTTGGTCTCGCGGCGTGGACTGAAATCAATACTGTGTGACGAAATTAGATTTATTTGCAGGACGGTGTTGCGGAGAGTTCGCTATTTCGATCGACAATTAAACATCTCGTCGCGGGGATTCACACGCGGCCGACTCGCAGCATTCGTCAACCCGCTGTTATTCTCGATGCACCGATTGTGTACTAGCTGTTGGATATTTATAGCGGTTCCAACTATAAATACGTCCGGTGGGCAAAAATGCAAATATTGAAAGGTAGACGGAAAAATATAGCTGTTCTCGCAAGCCAGCTTTCGTTCATTCACACGCAATGATATTTAAAGTAGTTGTAAGATTTTTCTTGCAGTATAGAAATGAACTAGGATTATAATTTCTAGCCATTTTCATATTTTCAATTACGTAGACACTACGCCATATTAAAATGAATTTCGATTGCACTAAAATTCACTCTACGGAAAAATGTCCTTGCTGTATTTGTGTATTGAATGAGCAGTCGAGCCTCCCTAATTCTCCCAGGCTATATTCTTTAAGTGATAATAGTTCGATTAGTCAGCAATAAATAAATAAAAAATCAATTCTTAAAATAAGTCATCTGATATTTAATCTCACCATATAACTAAAGTATTGAATGACCCAATTACGTTCATTATTGAGAATACATTTCAGCACAAAATCTTTAAGCTGTATTGATTTTAAGATTATCCTATCCAAATTTGAGTGTTATTATATCAGCGGTTATTAAAACTATTTCAGATACATATTTAGCTCAATAATGTGTTTGTAATTCATATTTTATGTAAGCGATGCAAAATTTTAAATGTCAGTTAGTTCTTCTGTATCCGTGTGAAAGTGCCAAAATAAACCGAAAGGCAAAAACCGGACCATGAATGACAAAACTTCTGGAATTGCACACACACAGCATCGACAATCCTAATTTAAAAATATTATATTAATGTTAGAGGTCAACTACCATCTCCTTATTACAGAAGTTTGTAGGTAAGGACGTTAAACTGATACAGCGACCTATTTTGTGTGGCGTTCTACTTCTTAAATAATAGTACACATTTACAACTATTAAGCCACTGATGTTGGGTTTTTCGCAGTCATTACACAAATTACGGTATATATGTAAAACAAAATATCTATATTTACAATATATTTAATAAACATACACATGCCTTAGGTCAGATGAAGATACCTATAAAATATTAGAAAAAACCTACAGTGAATTTTTGCTGTCGCGTCTACTAAATATGTTATACTCAGTACGAAAAGTATGACACAAAAATACCCAATAAATAGATTAAATGCAGCGATGCATATTGCGTGTAATTAAATTTAAAAAGACAAAGCATCAGTGCTACTTCTTTCGAACACCATTCACCACCACCCATAAATACAGTATATAACGGCACATAAGACAGCTAGAATCATTGACAGAATTAAAATTTTCGATGGTTTCGGCGGTAACTTTGTGGAAGTTCATTTTAATATGAAATTTAAAATAACTTTGATTATTCCACGTATTGTGTAACTAACTGTGACACGTGATTCGCCT
Source organism: Himalopsyche japonica (assembly GCA_028555115.1). Taxonomy (NCBI): domain Eukaryota; kingdom Metazoa; phylum Arthropoda; class Insecta; order Trichoptera; family Rhyacophilidae; genus Himalopsyche; species Himalopsyche japonica. The sequence goes on along the minus strand of JAHFWJ010000224.1, from coordinate 2,171,793 downwards.
CTTTCAGAGGCATCTTCAGACCAACTGTAGTTGGTCTGAAGATGCCTCTGAAAGAGGCGAAACACGTGTCACGGTTAAGTTACACAATACGTGGAATAATCAAAGTTATTTTTAATTTGAGACAGAATTAACAATAAAAATGTACAACAATTTTGGTAGCACGATTAAATTACTTCATATGCGAAACACATAAAAATATTTTAATGAGCTTTAAAATTTTAACATAAATTGCGATAAGAGTATAGAATAAATTAACCCCCATTTTTCCCGGACCGGTTAATAATTTTGACAGTGAAACAGTTGAAATAACCGAACCAAATATCTGAAAGAAAATCATTTTCATTGACATACACTTTTCAGCAATTATTTGCTAGTAAATTATTTTTTCAATAAGACGAGGATAATATTTTGTTTGATTTTTCACTCTGGATAAAACCCTCCCTTTACAACTCGTAAATCTCCAACTTTTTGTCTCTAACAATAACATATATATACATTCATAAATTCGTACGGATATCGTGTCATAGATAGTTTTACGCGTTGCATCCAACTTGAACTGCATCTCTATTAAACCAAACACAAGTCGAATACAAACTTTACATTGAAGACGGTTGGTTCCTCGATCGAATTGAATTGTAAAAGTCACACTAATACGTTAAGTAGTTCACTCAGTTATTTTATTCTGAAGAAATAAGAAACATATTCCATCTCAAAGAAATAAAATACAATGATTAGTGTGTGAGATGGTGTTATTTTAATCCATGATTAGGCTAAGTACATATAAATAAAAAAATATCACAGAAATATTACATTTTAGTGATAAACCATACATGAACATTCTCAATGATTCCTATTCTCGTCAAAATGTGCACTCCGAACGAATGATCTACAACTCCGCAATTCATATAACCGCCAAGTTAAAACTAAAATGGGATAGTACTACTCAGAATAGCTTTAAGCATAGTGAGCTATTAAAAAAAACACTTGAGAAATAAAAAAAAAAAATTATTTTCCAATTAATTTGATCATAATCATCAAATTGATTGCTAACTTTCAAGCCTAGAACCAAAATATATATTGATTTAAAACGAGAATAACTTAAGTTCATTTGCGACGATTGTTTATTGTTATAAAATGTACTCAACTTTGAGCCGAGCTGAAAATTATATTTTGTAAGGTTATGATGACACGTGTTTGTTATCGTCCGAATTAAGTTAATATACTTGTTATTATGCCGACATTTGGCCGATTGAATTCCATAGATACTAAAAAAATTAATGTAACGTAAAAAAAAAAATTACAATGCATAAATGCAAAACCAATATATAAATATATATATATTTATGTGCTTAGAGGCACTAATTCCACTAGAGGGCATTCTGAAATAGCATTAAATTGGATAAATAAACAACTGCATATAAAACCGTTAAAAAAATAATTAATATTTTAAATGAAAATAAACACTTCATGTACGCGTGTAATATGTAATATAATAATTGCTATCATAACAATAATAATTCAAAATATATAGTGAATGTAATGTGCTTTAACACAGAACTGAGTCGACAAGCCGATTCCAAACAATAAACATTTTAAAAAGGGCCAGTCATTCTGAAACGATAAAAACAATTTATGTTAATACATAAAATATGACCCTCAGTATTCCACTTACGCAGTTATCAATTGATGATTAAAAAGGAAGACAATTTATAAATAATATACAAAATAAATTCTCAGTGCCTAAATTTACTTACTATTTAGCAATTAAAAATGCATTCATAAAATTGTATTATTAATTATTTATATATTCTGCAGGTATTTGAGCATACTACCGGATAAAAAAACCTACATAAAATATGTTCGATATTTTTATCATATGGTAAAATGATAATATTAAATAATAACAGAAATGCGTACCGTTGAAAATCATTATATAAATGCATTTCCATTACCGATGCACATATGTGTTTATGCATGTACCCAAGAGCTGTCATCTGTCAGATGGTAAAGAAATCGCTGACAAACATATTTCTGACATTCACATTGTTGTCGAGTTGACCACCTGATTTCATTATGTATGGCAAAAAAAAAATAAAGATTTTTTTAACTTACATTTGTTCTTAGAGTTCTTATCCATCAGCATGTTGAGCTGGTCATGTTTATGCCAGGCCGCCATCTTGTCGTGCGGAGCCCCTAGTAGCACCAGGGCCCCCGCGGGCCCAACACCGCTTGGGGGCTCCAGGGTATCTACCCCACGACACACTCGACGCGATACATCCTCATTTTCCTATCTAACTCGGCACTTCACCAACCGAAATATTGTCGGGCACAATTTCCACTATCGGTTGATCAAGTCACCGGTTAAACGCGGCCGCATCATAAACACGGCATGGCCTCGAATAAACAAACAAATTTAGCACTGTTTTTTCTATCGGCACCATTAAGCACATCGATGCACTTTCGAATGCGACCGAACTTCCAATACCGAAATGCACAAAAAAGTTAAAGACAACTGCGCCACAATTTCTGATGAAATCCGCTCCTCTGTAAACACAGCCGCGTGAGGGGTTAGTAACCTCTGACAAAACTAAAACACGCACGAAAATGCATCGTTACATGCGACACCCTTGTTTTGAATATTTTTCAGTTAACTAGAATGCTTCATTCCGACTTTAATCTCATATAAAACGACTCAAATGTGACATTCCGTAATTTTCAAAGCAATACAGTAAAAATGTTTACACAAAATAATTTTACAGGTTACGGTACCATGGAAAGCAACACGATGCCTTCCGTGTCGAAAAATATATTATATTTTAATAATTAGTTATTAAGAATCGATAATTTCTTAGTTTATCGAAATTGAAAAACCGTCATAATAATAATTCAAATAATATCTCATAAGGGAGAAAGACGGCGGACACCCCTCGATCTTCTAAATGGACTCTTCCATATTAGCTACCTACTGCGACGGGTTCAAAAGCACACAAGCAAAATAATAACAAATGTGCATGGGAAGCCTGATGGCTTTTACACGTGGGAGATGAAGACATATACGGATAAAATACAGTAATAATGAATTTTCGTGGGTTTTAGCACTGTTCACAGATAAATTCAATAAATAATACACATTTCTTATCTCAAGAGCATTCACCTGTAAAGTTTGACGATTTTACGAGCCTCACTTTCAGAATTCACCTTTCTGATAAAACGTAAAAAAAATAACACAGTATAAAACGATTAACAGACACTTCTGATTTTATCACGAACAAAAAACAAAAACACGGTTCACACAACAGATTTCACGAAACGAAATTGCAAAACAACGCGCTATGAAAACTAACCGGACACCAGCGCGAGAGGAAGAATAAAACATGGCAGACAAGTCTGTGCCGAGATTTCAAAGAGAATCCATAGAGCTTGGAATTGCCACTCTAATAATTTTGTTTATGATCATTCCAGCATATTGTCTTGTTTTTCATGAAATATTTATTTGATTTAGTATTTTTAAATAATTTATTCCATAAAATAAAATACTGAGTTGCTTTAACATATTTCTTCCTGACGCATCTCAATAGGTAGCTCGTTTGTATCTTACATTGCATTGATTTTCTTTTTAATTAATTGTACCTTTAAATTACTTTGCATTAACAACAAAGATATTGTGAGCAGTTAAAATATAAAACCAGCAGTGACTTTTATGTGTCTGTTATTATACATCAAAAAAATGATAAATCTCATAAGTAATATGCAAAAGTATTAACCAACGACAAAGTTACTATCTTACTTCAATGAAAAAATTAACTTTTCGTTATCGAAATGGTTCTTACAGTAAATTTTTGCCATTTTATTTAATATATGACGTATACTTCCTATGAGGTCAGAAAATTTATTCACCGTACATTTATTTCAGGAAGATGAAATATTAATATTCATTTAAGGGGGGGGGGGGTAAATGCATTGTAAACGTTTTGCTCAAATAACTTTGAATATCATTGATTATCATTCATATCTTTACAGTTGGGAAACAAGATTAAATTTTATATTAAAATTAACTTCCACAAAGCTACCGTCGAAACCATCGAAAATAGGGAAACAAGCTTTTTTTTTAAAATGCTTTTTTAGTCACTACTTGTTATTAAATCCTCAAAATATTACAAATAACTTTATTGGGAATAATTAACTATTTGTGCCATCGAAATATCTTCTTATTTTTATTGATTGAATTGGCATTCACTTGGTAGAACTCCATTATAACACGGTGAAAAAATAGCAATGTATTTTAGTTCTACAAAATTATTTTTAACAAATATAGTTGATAGCTATTTCGGCTCACGCCATCGTCAGAACTATGCTTAAACTAACATTTGCTTATCTATATATAGCTGTGCAGAAAAGGTACACAACATTGCGGTTAAGAAGGAATAAATTGTAATCTAATCGATGATTTCTACACACATATTTCAGTATGTATTAAAGGGTTGGTTGGGCAGAATAAAAGCTTCTCATACATCCATACCTTTCGACTTTAATCTATTAAACTACTCCTGTAATAAATGTATCGGAGCTACTTTTCCATATTTTTCAATGGTCATTGAGGTTCAATAACTTGAACTATATTTGCTAAAAATAATTTTGTAGAACTAAAATACATTGCTATTTTTTCACCGTGTTCTTATTTTTAATCTGATTTTGTATATTATTCACATTTTTTTGACTCAAATTTTTGTGCGGGTTAGATCTGACTTGCTTCATTTAGGCTTTATGCGTCAATATACCATTAGGAATTTAGTGACTTTTATTTTCACACACTCGGGTGGCTTTTTCAGTATGGCGAATGAATGAATGTTGTTTCATTTTTACAATTATTGTCTATGACAAATATAATTCAATTGCCAACTTAAATATGTATGATCTTTTGAAAAATTGTTTGTACTTTATGAAATTTGGTAAAAAAAACTGATGCTAATAATAATGGCACTGTTACGTTGCTTCCTTGCAGATAACTATTATAAAATTATTATATTGTTTATGGTAGAACAGGGCAGCACTGATCACAGTCACATTCAATTCGTGAAGTTCGTTTGTGCCACTGTCGCCGTCCTTAACTCGCGCTTTGTTTTGTTTGTCCTATGTTTTCCATTTCCTCCAATTCAGACAAAAATCCAGCGTGTCAAAACTAGACGGGCGCAGTGGTTCTGTCAATTTTCTTACTATTCGTTGAATAATCTCGAAATATGCCAAGACGAGGCGGTGGAGTTAGAGGTCGCAATTGGAACAATGGTGGCGATGGGTCGCGTGGTAATTCCTATAATGGTAGGTTACAATATATTCTTTGTACGTTTGATCATTAGTGCAGTTTTCTTGGGATCTGATGAAATTTTCACTGCGCTTTTGAGGACACTGGGATACACTCTCGTTTCCATATTGAAATATGAAGTCGAAATTCGACGACGTCATAAAAGAAATATTAGTAATAAAAATAACATGAGATGTATTATGACATGACTGCTTCTCTGCAGCTCAAAGTCATAGTGGTTAATGAGCTATATGTTAAACTATGTGTAAGATCTTTACAATAAATAAATTGCCGCGGCAACCAGTACAGTACTCAGATTTCCGTACTAACTAGCCGAGTGGTGAACGTCATCGGCTTCGGTTTTGTTTACTGGTTCAAATACCGGTATAGAGTAATTTCATAAATTGAAATATAGGTGTGCTTGGAATTGTGTGTGATAACTAAATTTGTCTCCACTGTTCATATCTAATAAAGTTCGTCCAGTTCCAAATTTCTTGCTATTTAAACCATGCCAGAAAATCGAATAATTTCGAAAGAATCGAGGTACTAAATTAATTGCATATTTTTTTTGTGTTCTAGAGCATGATACTCGAGGACATGGAGAAAATGTACGCAGAGTCAGCTTCAAGCCGAATTCCAATAAAGTTAACAAAAATAAGAATAAAAACTGGGATACCGCCATTAAAAACCTCGATGAAGATGATATTGACATGAGTGGACAGACGTTCGGTAGAGGAAATAATAATGGCGTCAGAGGAAATTTTAGGCTTAGAGGTCGCCGGGACGGAAGAGTTAACTCCCCAGCGCCTAGACAAAACTTTGTACCGAGAAGACTCATTCCTGGACAGTCTCCATGGTATCAAGTGATGATTCCATATGGTCAAAAGCATGAAAAATCATTAATATTATCAACTCTACTCAACAACTTGTCACCTGATGTTTTTGTGCCTCATTTTTATAATATTTCCGGGAATGCAGCTATATTTTATATCGATGATTTTGCAATGGCGGAAAAGATTAATAATTTAGATAGAAAAATATCTATGCCAGATGGATTTAGACTCATCATTAAGGTGAAATCTGGTACTCCTAATGTGAATATTGATAAAACGCTTCAGGAAAAAATGAAACTGGCCATGGCAGGACGGTACAACCCTGCTGGCAAAGCATTGGACCTTACCAAATTCCACTCTGATCCAGGTAAACATTACGCTGATTGTAATAAGACAATATTGATTTGTGAAGTGTCTAGACACAAAGGTAAATTCTTTCTGGTTTTGAGGTTTGCTTCATATTTATATTTCGGTGGTATGCTGTCCACATGTCTACAAATATTACTAAAGTTACATATATGTAACTATCTATGTTATATATATTTAATATATGTAACATATATATAAAACTATTGTCACATATATGTAACATTACTAAGCCATTTATAATTTTACATTATTTTGAAACAAACTGATTTGTAATATCTCAATTATTGTTGTTTATGATTTTTACTATTTATATATTTTATTCAACCATGAGAGTTACCTTAAATACACAGCCTCTGTCCAAATTTGTCTAGGTATTTGTGGTTATGTGTGCGTGAACGTAGAAATTTATTTCATTGACTTGAAAAAACATAGAATGAAATGAAGAATATAAATTTGTTTTTTTGGAACAAATTATGCACCACTTTTGGTGTTATACATTGATTTTATGTGCTTTTATGCTTTGAGGGCTATCACAAAAAATATATGTATATTAAGAAAAATAGTATTGGCTCGGCCCAATGAAAGCTGTTTTAAGTTTATTGCTTTTGCAACTCCAAAACTATTTGAAAAAATAATGTTGAAAATTTAAGGAATAATTAATAAGAATAGCAAGAAAGTCACTTGTAAGCTCATTCTTTAATGCTTTTTAAAAATAAAGTATTAGATTAATCACACTCTCGTCCTTATGGAATATGTGGACATTGTTAATGCTCCTAAGATTAGTGTCTCCATTGGCAGACTGGTTCTACACTTCGGAAGAACAAACAATTCATGTCAACGATGTCTCAATTCATCTTGTCATGCTTTTACCGGCTACATGCGCAGACATAAATCAACGCTTATTGATGGTCAGTTCATAATGCTAATGATCAGTTGATAATGCTCGCGATGAGCGACACCGGTCCTGATCAAAAAATATATTTTGCAAATAAGTACTAAAAAATGTGTTTTTATTACTTAAAATATCATGCTTTTCTATCAAGAAGTGACAGTTAACACCTTAAAAGGGTTTATTGATGGTCTCTAGCTAATCTATATCTGGAATGTCTGGGAACCATAAATCTCCAAAATAAATTCATCTTTTGTTTTCTTGGTTATAACAATATCCTTTGTCTTTATTTTAGGTTTACTGGATGTGTTCTGTGCACTGTTCCGTCCAGCAATAATGTTGGCTGCAGTAGATATAATTGCAGAAAACATCCCCGACCTGGAAGCTCTCAATTTAAATGATAATAAAATACAAATATTGGACCACTTCAAAAGTCTCCTGAAGAAATTGCCAAATCTCAAAATTCTTTACTTGGCTAACAATAGGGTGAGTACGCTTTATTGTTATGTAATAAAGTACCTATATGTGGTATGTGTTAATCATGTTTCTTCTTGATCCTACTTTGCTTTTGAAACATGTTACACAGTCCAGATTGGATGCATTTAGATGCATAATATGTATAATAGTATCGCCACTTGTCCAGCCGTTGTACAAAGGGGTGGTCTGATTTGCTTCCATAAGGACCACTTCCGTCCCACATATAATCTTATTGTCATATACATCTATTGTTTCATTTAGAATTTTGAAAATTTAGTGTCATTGTGTTATAGTAACAAGCTAGGCCGTTGGAACAGGAGAGAGGATGTGTTGTGTGCCTTTTCTGCACAGCTATATATAGATAAGCGAATGTTAGTTTAAGCATAGTTCTGACGATGACGTGAGCCAAAATAGCTATCAACTATATTTGTTAAAAATAATTTTGTAGAACTAAAATACATTGCTATTTTTTCACCGTGTAATATTAAATATCTTTGTCCCGGTAGTCTATGAGAATTTAAAATGCCTGTTAAATTACTTGTTTTGGCTTTTTAATACAATATAAGTAGGCAAAGTATGGTCGCAGCTGTGACAAATCTAATTAAAATTTTACTGCGATTTATTTCTTTTCTTACCTAGTGATATGACTTGAATAAATAAAATGTTGAAGATGACCGTCTCAACTACCAATCGAGTGTTCGTTTGCACCTGATTGCAACATTTTTCCCAACTTATGCTGACTTTAATATCTCTAATCAAGATGGTTAAATGATTCTTGAAATGTGAATTTTTAAAAATATTTTTTGATGAACTCGTTTTATGTTACACTGTTGATAATTTATATTCAGAATCAGAAATAATATTGTGATGTATTTTTTTAAAATATTCAATTCAAGCCATATGATAAGAGGAAATTTCGTTTGTTTACTTATAGATACAAAGTGTTACCGCTTTGGAATCACTTGTGGGTTTGCCGCTTGTCGATATGCAGCTCTCGGGAAATCCAATGGCAGAACGCTTCAAAGAAAAAGAAGCCTACGTGAGGTAATGTAAATTGTCGCAGACCAGGTACCATTATATGGAATGCAAATAACATATGCCATTTCAGCATAACTTTGTCGCAGTAATTGTTCAGGAAATATTAAACGACGGTCATATTGAAATCATTTCGCTGGGGAATGAATATTGCATATCTGATTTATCCATCAATGCAGAGAAAAAGTTTGACTACAAAATGATGATATTTTTTATGAAAAAGCTCTCTGTTTATTACTGTATTTCATCATAATCAATAATCGTTTTCAAAATGTATATCAGATATTTTTTACATAGATGCTAATAAAAAGAAATGAATTCTGCAAAAAAATATATGCAGACGGCACAAAAAATCCAGAGTGCTGTTCTTGGTAAAAAAGAAAAAAAGAAAATAACCAATTTATGTTTAATGTTTCTATATGATGCAACTATAACTAAACACTGTAATGTTACCATCTATCATTTGGCAAAAAATGGCATCTGTTGTGCAGAAATTGCCGAACCGAAGGCAAATATTCATTCGAAATAGTATTTATCTAAGTGTATCGACTGGAATAAGGGGTGACAGATTTGTCCAAGTCTGTCATTAGTGGTGTTATTGAGAAGTTTATGAATCTCGGCTCACTGGATCACATATTCATGCGTGGCTAAATTGCAAATTTTTAATATTGCAAATCTGCACGCTGGATTTGAAACGAATTGGAAAAATATTCCTATCGAATTATTCGGTGAAAAAGGCCAGCTCCTCGTGCTGATTCGACGAACATGTCGGTCTCCCTGTTAGGCCAGCTGCCACGCAGCGGCCTCGGGTGAAAAAGAACGTTGGAGTGTGTGCCAGCCGGCTGCGAATGTCGATGAAAGAATGCGCAGCGTACGAATGAGACCCGATGCCGGTTGAATATTTCTTTTACAAATACAATCGAATGATATGCCGATTTTGTGTCATGAAATTTATAATTGCATTGTATGGAAATTGATTTACATAATTTGACAAAAAAATATGTTTGTTATTTATTTATTTGCATACAGCAAAACGAAATTCACGACTAATCCATTCATAGTTACAAATAATTTTTGACTTTTTATTTATGCAAATTTTATTTTGCTTCAAAAGAATATTCTGTGTAAATATCTGATATATTATTCAACTATTCAAGATATTTATCTTGGTTGCAGAAATAACCTATAGCTTCTTTATTAAAAATGAAATCTGTTGGTCAAATCAAATTATGTGAAATTAATAAAAAGGGAACAGTCAATGCTATATCCACTCCCAAGCCTCAATAAAAATAACTGATTTGACTGACAATTTACTGTCTGCTTGTCATGAGATGGTATTTGTTACAGCAATAGATTGAAATACATTAAGTGAGATATAACTGATAAATAATATTCAATATCTTCACATTATCTTGTAATTGACATTTGTTATTTAATATGAGAGTGATTATTGAGAGTTTCAGTGGTAAAAAAATGTAATTCTATCTTCTCAACATTTGGCAGAGAGGTGCGGAAGAAATTTCCCAAGTTACTCCAACTGGTAAGAATTATTTGAAAATATATTGAAAATTTTTAACATATTTTTTGATAGATTTAAAATGTCATGAGATATGATTTCGCTTACGTGATATAAATCTTACCGTTTTCTTTTTCTTAACCTTTTAACAGCCTGTGATGAGCATTTGTAGTCTTGAATTATACCAAAGTTTATTTTTAATTTAGTAGTGATATCGTTGAATAGGTTTTCAAAGCAAAAATATCAGTCAAAATTTTGTGAATAAAAGAGGCTAATTCTGAGCTGTATCCAGGGTGGCACCTTTTTGTTGTACAACAATATTCACTATTTATGAGAGGCTGAAGAAAAATTAGTAATAGTAAATCAGTAGCTATTGCGATGTCCAATTGCGTATACCGATTCAAGATTAGAACTATTTTTTGATATTTAAAAGAATGTCATAAATAAATGTAAAATTGTTTTTTATTATTGAATCATTTTTGACAAATATAAAAATTAAGTTATGCAAAACTGCAAAAAACTCTTTCATTATAACAAAAAATGACAAACGGTACATACGTATATATCAGCTCAGAATCATTTTAAAAAGTAAGTAGAATTTGTTGACAAACAAATATTGACTAGAGCTTCTTTCAAGTCTAAGCTTTGAATGAAATCTTCACTAAATGCCTAATTTGTATTTCATATTTTATGATTAGAAGTGTCTGGCTTTCAGCAGATCCTTGTACTCTTTGCCAATGTCTTTTTGGAATTCTGCTTAATTTGTGGGCAATGGGGAATATACTTAGTATTTTACAGTGGGCTGTTGAAAGGTTAAGTATTATTGAACATTTAATCATATCGATGTACCATCAATGAAGCATTCATAATAGTTTCACTGGTTTACTGTTATATTTCTTTGATTAAAATATTTCTCCACTGTGAATTGCATTCATGCCATAGATTGAATCTTGTAAGTCACTATTAATATTATAATGATTTATTATATTGAATACTTCTTATTGAATTGTTTTAATTTTAATACTTTCTTTTGGGTTCTTTGATTGAATTAGTATATATTGAATGTTAAACTAATTTGGACTATATCAAATTATGTAAAAAACGTGAAATCTGACAGTAAGGAAATTATTATGAAATATTTACATGTTGTTGATAAAGATTGTTTTTATGACAACTCAAGGATGGAGTAATTTTGCCTCCCGTAATCGGATTCGACGTCACAGATGAGCTAAAGTGCCCCCCCCCTCGAGCATCATTCCTGTGCGACTCTGCTGGACAGGTTGTCGTTAAACAGTTCCTGGAACAATATTTTGCTCTTTATGATTCTGAATCGAGACAGCCTTTATTGGATGCTTATCACGAGCAAGCAATGTTTTCCATGTGTGCATCCTATGGACAGAATCAAAACACTCACAATAGGTAAAGAAATACCATTTATATATATCTTGTATTGATATATTGCGGTCGGTTCACATGCTTTCAAATGATTATTAGTAAACTCACGAATTATTTTGTTTTTCCATGTTACTTCAGGCTCAAAAAATAATAGCAAACTTATGATGTTAATTGCATTATGCACATTGTCATGTGAAGTTATTCTGTATCGATTATTCACTGTTTTTTTTATTTCCAGATTAAGTGCTTACATGACAAATAGTCGTAATCTTATGCGAATATCAGACAGAGAGGGAAGACGGAAACATCTCAAGCAAGGAAGACTGCAAGTCGTCGCTTTCCTGAACGACTTGCCTAAAACACAGCACGATCCTCATAGTTTCACTGTTGATCTTACCATTTGTACCGTGTGTAAATTATGAATTACTCTATAATTAATAGTATAATAATAATAAACAAATTTAGATGATAAAATTAAAAACACAATAAACTGGAGAGATTATTAAATATTGGTCTTATTGTTGTTTGATTGAGTTGATGCATGTGGAAACAATGAATACGAGATCAATATATCAGGGATTAAACTGTGAATATTATATCACAATGTTTTTTTATTATTATTTTTTAGCCAGTGCTAATGTGCCTGACAGTGAATGGTGTCTTTAGAGAGTCATGCGAGTCTTCCAGTTCTACTAAACCGTCCTCGCCCGTTTTGAGATCTTTTCATAAAACGATGATTATAGTGCCACAAGGTGATGGATTTTGTATCAGAAATGATATGTTATTCATCGCCAATGCCAGCACAGAACAGGTTTGTAAAATATATTCAAATCAGTAATATAATACTCTCACCTCATTAACCGTTAGAATGCTACGCGGCGCAAAAGCGCTGCGATCGTTTGTATCGAAAATTGCGAGTTTCATTGTGTTTTCGGTGCTCCGCGGGAGTGCACGTACGCTAACCTCGCGCGTAATTTGTAATGAGAGTGCATTCTTATACATTTAAAAATAACTTTTATCGTTTTTTTATATTATTTTAAAATATCACTGCTCGAAACCATCGTAAGGGAAACAAATCGATATGCTGCACAGTTTTTGGCCTCGCACACTGTATCGGATAATTCTCGAGCAAAAAAGTGGACGCCGACAACAATATGCGAAATGAAAGCCTTTATTGCTGTCATACTCGAAATGGGAATAACGAGAAGGCCAACAATTAGTAGTTATTAGTAGCTATTTGTGCGGCAAAACATAATTGTTGAGCTATTTTTTTTTGATTTTTTATTTTCTAAAAGAAATAAAATACAATAATATTGATATCACTTTATGTTTAATAAACATTAATAAACAATAAACATTTTATCTTTATAATGCAAAAATAATTAATAAAATTGATTGATATTTGTCTAAGTTAGAGTGTTTTATTTGACACCATTATTTTTTCCTCTAAATTAATCAATATGTGTATAGCAATTTTCATTTATTTTTGCCAAAATTGCTTAGCACTAAAACGGTTAAATTGGGTCATCTACTCTAGGGCGTGGATTTAAATTACATCTGCTCTCCTTGAGTTTAACTTTCTGTATGATAAACTTGAATATTTTGCTGTTCCACAAAATGTTTGTTTTATTTTTTAAATATTATAGTTATAAATATATAGTTTGATATACCTGGATATAACCAGAAACTTTTTTCCAATGATTCTATTGTCCAATGATTATATCCGAGAAAGCAGATGGCATCAATTGGTTGTGTAGTTTGTAATGCGAGCCCAGCGTTAATTTTGCTTGCATAATAAATACAGACCTGCTACAGAATGTGTATTAATTTATTATTAAATTATAGATAAAATTAATAAACTTGACACAAGCGGTATTTATAAAATGTCCTGTGGCTCATGTTTATCCGTTTATATCGGACAGACAGGTAGAAGTATATCTACTCGAGCTAAGGAACATGTAAGATCATTCAACAGTAAAAAAACAGATTCACAATTCGCTAATCACGTTATTAAGGAATCACATAATATAAATTCAAACTCAGCGCCTAAATGTTTGCATCTTTGTAGTAAGGGTCGCAGAATGACGGCTTTGAAACAGCTGGAAATCAATAGACATCAATTATCACAAAGGATTCTTAACGAACAAACTAATATAATAGCATCCCCATTAGCTCAACCTATTTCTGGGGGGGTGGTCTGATTTGCATCTGTAATGACCACTTCCGTCCCACATGTAAACTTATTGTCATGCCGCCTTTTGTTTCATTTACAATTTTTTAAAATTTAATTTTATTGTGAGAAAGTAACAAGCAGCCCGTTAAAGCAGAAGAGAAGATGCATTGTGTACCTTTTCTACACAGCTATATATAGATAAGCAAATGTTAGTTTAAGCATAGTTCTGACGTTGGCGTGAGCCGAAATAGCTATCAACTATATTTTTTAAAAATAATTTTGTAGAACTAAAATACATTGCTATTTTTTCACCGTATTAATTTATTATATTTTCTGTCTGTCTTTTACAAATTTGTATTTGGTATTCACATATAATCTTCAATGTTATGTCAGCATCCATTGCTCACAATTGTAATATTATAAATGAATTAGAGTTACTCAGCGTTATTTTTCAATATTTAAAATTTTTTTTTTACGTTTTATTTTATACATCTAATAAGAACCATGTCAACTTACGTATTCAATTTTTATTGTTTTTTTATTAGGAGGAGAATAGTTTTAAGCCACCTAGTATTGTAAACCAGCAAGCTCCACCCCCTTACACGCCGCCGCAGGTTCATCAGGCGGAAGTCCCTGTGACCGCCTCTCCTAGTGCTGAAACTCAACAACAGATGATACAGGCCTTTGTGATGCAGACTAATATGAATGCTAAATGGAGCTCAGAGTATGTTTTTGATAAATAAAATTCAATGATATAAATATCTATACTATAACATGTTATTACGCTGTTAGTTGTCAAAGGTATTTTTCATGTTTGAATTGTTGCAATTTTGTACGATTCCACATGTTTTGTCACAAACGACCCGGGTTTCGCCCTTCGGCATCTTCAGGCATATTCCATCACACGGATGCAACAGAACTGACAAAATTGTGGAATCTGACAAAATCGTTTGAAAAAAATGCAACAATTCAAATTTGATATTGTAATTCCATCAAGCACCTTCAGTCGATATCATAAATTGTATTTTTCATGGACAAATCATTAATATTCAGGAGAGTCAAAAAATGTGTCAATGAGAACAACTTCATTTCTTTATCACTTATTTCCATGTGCATAAATACATTTCAATACATGGCTTATGGGCACAAAAAAAATTTATAGCGATTTTTCACTAGTGCCCTTTCACTAGTGGCTGGTAGGGATGATATGAAAATACAGAATGCCAATACATGCCATGAGAAAAGATTCTTGCATTTGATAGTGTCATCAGACAAAACGGTAGCTTCTGCTGACCAATGTCAGAAAGTAGTATTGGAACTGGTTAAAATTTAATTTAACATGTCAGATTTTGAGGTCTCGTTAGACAGTGACATTCTGTACAATGAATGTATTTGGAAGGATTAAGATACACAGGACTAACCTAGGAGTTAGCAAAAAAATTACTGGATGGTGAGGATTTTTAGGAATATATGTGGAAGCATTACAGTTTACATAGAAAGCGATGATGGTAATTTTGCAATAAATCTCTAATAGTATAAAATATGACTTGAATCAAAAGACCATTTATAAATCTACTATTTTGAGTTGTACATGTAGAGCAAGGCTCAGAGAACTTTTTTATCCATTATCTCTGAGTCACTAGGTTTTGAAAAAATTATGTTTAATTTTCATACAACACAATCATAGTTTATTGATTGAATTGGCATTCACTTGGTAGAACTCCATTATAACACGGTGAAAAAAATAGCAATGTATTTTAGTTCTACAAAATACATTGCTATTTTTTTCACCGTGTTACAATCATAGTTCCTACATTTTGTTGTATTTTGTAGTGCAGGCAGTGCTGGGTACTTGTCTCTTGGGACTAAGAAATTTCTTTGTTTTGTTTCTATTTTCATCAAAGTGAAAAATTCTTTGTAAAGATAGTTTGTTGCAATGTTATAGAATTGTCAGACTTCTTTATATTCCCATAAATTGTTTTTGAAACATTTCACATTGCATATCATATTTAGTTCCACAGGATTAAAAACATGTGAGTGTATGTTAGAAAGTTACAAGTAATAGATTGATTATCTTAGTTTTTACTTCTGGTGGTGATAATGCTTTAATGGTATATCAGTAATACAAATATCAGCGATCAGTGAGAGGAAATGTTCCACAGAAGAATTGATGAATGTTCCAACACTTGTTGACTGATTTTTTTAGCTGTTTTTTTTTAATATGACTAAATTTAATGGTTTTGATTTTTTAGCTGCCTCATACAGACAAATTGGGATTATCAGCGTGCCGCACTAGTTTTCACCGAACTTCACAAACAAGGTCAAATACCGCCGGACGCCTTTGCAAAGTGAAGTGAGAGATACTTGACAAATAGAGAAGACTGTTTGAATAAACATTTCATGCTGTAAATTACTTAGTCAACCTAGTTCTTCTTTTTCACATTGGGTTTCACACTGAAGAGCTGGCAAGTTTTAATGGCATGATGGTTTACATTGTACATATTTATATAAAATTGTTTTAAATTTTGCTTTTTATAATTATCGCAATCAAAAATATTTTACCATAAGACAAATAATATCAATTTCATTTTATATAATACTATTTGTATTCAAGAAAATGTAAATTACATTTTACAAGTTTTCATAAAAAAATACACCAAAAGAAAAATAAATATATATCCAATAAATAGTATTTCTCAAATTACATTACTCTTATTTGAATATATTTTTTTTTTACCATGGGTTGCTGCTCTCTTTTTGAAAATGGGGCATTTCAGTAAAGGGACAGGCGATGTTAAAATGGAACAGTCCCGGATATGGTCATGTTATTTATACTGGATTGAATATCGATAGTATAGTTTTATTATACTTTAAAGATATTTTTCATTGTTGTATTGATATGTACAAAAATAGAGCACTGCATTGTTACAACAAATTCCGTGGATCTAAATTGTAAAACTGGTAAATCCCATTTTTAATTTAATTCTATGTAACAGATATCATTGATTTTATTAATCATGTACATCAATAGGTTAGCTTATTTCATTAAGCATTTGCATGCTCAAACTTTTTTATTAATGGGATTTAAAAGTTAATGGGGATTACTACTCCAATATTGTCTTGATTTATATTGAACTTTCTGAATTCGTCAACATTTGTTTCCATCAATCTATCCACTTGTTCTGACAAATGTAGCAAATTTATGGAACACTAAATGTCCACTAAAAGTAGGATAATTAAGAATATGTATATTTTTATAATGAAGCAGAACAGGGTGTCTTACTATTACTATTGGAGTATATTATTAGTTTACAGCGATAAACTTGCAAGAAAATGCCTAAAAGGTTGTGTAGAAACACATTCATCATTGTCAATTCCTTTTGCTGCTTTACATTACATATGTAATGTATTACATGTGTTTTTTGGTTTCAATTACTTTCAGATAACGAGGTCCTGCTGTAAAAACATTCATTATTCTTACATTATCCTACTTTAGAATAGGAAACAATATAATGGTCAAAAAAAGGGAGAATGTTTATGTACTACTTGATTATTTTAGTTTCTCCAGACAATTTTTTTTCTTAAATTGATTTAGTGGTAAATCATTTAAATCCCATAAATATTTAATTTGATGTGACAGAAATGTATTTTTTAAAATACTTCAATGAAATAAATTGATGTAAAATGTTTTTAACCTTTTTTTTTATGTTTTTCAAATTTATGAACTTCTGTTAGGATATTGAATTAGTGTAGGCAGGTGTCGTTACCACTGATCCAAACATCAAACTAGTAACGATAGGTCTTTAATAGGAGCACCTTTGTGTTATAAAGGTAAAGAGAATTGTTGTCAGAATACTTTGGATAAGTTCATGAAGGGTGTTGAATAAAATTTTGCTCCAGCTGTTATTCCAGGGTGTCTATTGAAATCTTACGGGATATATAATTATCAATGGGATTTGGTTTGAATGTCTTGTATTTGACAAGTTTACCAATTGTTTTTCTTGCAATAACAATCAATAACAATTACAAAACATACAGTCGGGTATAAATATTGACCGGACTGTAGCTCACAGTGTTCAATATCCGGAACAGTAACAGACTTTTCACACCTATTGTAGTCACTTAACTGTTACTTCTCGGTGGCTAATTACATTCATTGGATATGTACATTTTATTGCTTATTATTTTTAATTTCTATTACATTTTGGTAATGTATTATAGAATGAAAGAACCCGAGGCCTAGACAATATAATATACTGAAGTTTAATGAAAAGTTTACCAGTGTTGGTATGATTATATGAAATTATGAAAGCCCTGCAATTTAGAAGGCTTTTTTGATTTACTTGACCAGCCAGTTAAGGTCTTGCATACTTATGTTGAACTGACGAAATAGAATCAATTAAAAGATTTGTTTTTCTTTGTACAGTAAGTTGACGAGAACGAGAACTCATGGGTACTCTATTTAAGATATTCTCAATCATTTGTCAGACGTCCTTCAGAGTTCTTCCTGATTTTCCTTGTGACAATATTGAATAGTCATCCTGAGAATTTGCTTTGTACTGACACTGGTTCGTTTCTCATTATTTCAGCTTACCTTTTTAAGTGCTGACTTCTGGATTATGTAATTGTGGTTAGAAAAAATGTAATTGTTAATATTGTTTCATGTTTTGTTGATATCGATTTCTTCTGCTGTAGTCATAGCACCACAAACATTTGGTATTAATCATTGCTGTCATGTAATTTAATTGAAAACCTAATGTATAACAAAATGTGATAACAATTACTCTAAGAGTAGTGTTTTTGATATTGTGGTAACTAATATGAGTTTGGATCTTTCATAAATATTACTTTATATCCAGACATTAGGTAGTGCCACACGTTGATTTTTGTGTCCAATCGAATTTTATTTTTTTTCTTTACAACCTTTGTGTAGATGTTACTACTATTTCATAATTAAAATTTTACTCTTGGTAATATTGGTTTTCCAGTTTACCAGGAGTAAAACTTTACTAATCAAATTAAAATTTCTAATGCCATGATATAATTTAAGTGAAAGGTTTCCGAAACCATTTTTTTATTTGAATGCGGTCTGAAGTAAAAATGTATGAAGAGATGTTTTAGAAAATAACATTTACAAATAAAAGATACTTATAATTGATGCATTTGTTTCATTTAAATGGATTTATGCTGACTCCTGAAAAAAGGGTTTATGGAAGTTAGGGGTTCGTTAATTGATGGTAAGTTCTATACTAATGGAGTTACCAAAGGCTGGCTATCACTCTGTTTATGTAATCACTTTCGGTTTTAAATTGTTGGATTATATATGTATTTCAACCAAAATATTGCTCTCAAGAAAAGATCAGAATTCTAATATTGCCTGATATGTACCCGATTAAAATGATCAAATTCTATCTTTCAAGATAATGTGTGCACATGTTGTAAATTTCGCTGAGTTCTACTTCATGCATAGTAGATGTACTTTCCTATGAATATTGTATTTTGTATTTCGAAAAAGTTAGCACCGGTGAGACAATGATATTTTAAAATGAAAAAAAATCTAGTTACTAAAAATAATAATCGTAACCTCTGAGAAAAATTTTAATACTCACATTGCTAAGTATGATGTGTATTGCCAAAATATTTTTTTTTTTTTTTTGTAAGGGATAAAAAAAGGTTTTATCCCTTACTAAATTTTGAAGCAATAATTATAGTATAAATTAAAATAAATATACAATTAGAATACTCTATATTATCAAAAATTGTATTAAAGAAAATAAAACGCCGGACCTCCCTGTATGTGTATTTTTTTGATTTACTTATACTGACATGTTATGGGAAGAAGGAAATGTTGGTGAGTAATAAAGCATACCTAAAAAGTATAGTCCAGATGCTCTACAAAGGAAGAGAATAGTCCAAAAAGAAAGTGTAGATGGAGGTTAAGAAATGGGAAGATGTAATATGTATATATGGGCAGGAAATGATAACAAGGCAAAGTTTTCATTTTCATTTATTATAAATTATATAATAATCAAATATTTCATAATTTTTTAACGTAATTCACAATTGAACAATTTGAATAGCAGTACATAATCCATAATATAATCATTTTTTTTTTACTGATTTGTACATTATGTTGGAAAAAATAATTTAATCACGTAGTTCTACATAAGTGTTGCCCCACCTATGATAATATTATATTATACATCACTTCAAATTTGATATATTTATTTGAGATGTTTCCTGCTATTGCTGAGTGATTTTCAACAACAAATGCATTCTTTTATAATGCCTCTCAGCTTGCAAATATTCCATATTGATCTTCCACTGTCTCTATTGTTGAAATTCTGTCTCAAGGGTCCATAAATACTGATTTTGTTATCTTTAAATATAATATTTAAAATTTTGTAACGTCTAAAGATACACTTTACGACTTGTAGTAGGGTAAACTGATCAAGTCTTGAAAATATTAAAACTGAATTTCTTATTCGAGTTTGCAGCATTGTGATATTGTTTCTTTCAATAATTATTCCGTTGAGTTACCAGTTAAAATAATGGTTTGAATGCATTGTCTAACTGATTTCATTAATATTAAATTATTACCATAGGCAAGGCTCCTAAAACAATCTTGAATATTGACGATAAACAAATGATTAATTGTACAAAGTTATCATACAATGAATGTAATTAGATTCAGTTAGTAACATATTTACAAATAGAGCTTTGAATATTTTGTGGTCAATTTGATAATATTCATTTACGAATAAAAAAATAAATTGTCAGGTGCTTGAAATATAAAAAAAATCAGATAAGATAATCCACCAGCTGATAAAATTGATGTATCGTTAAAAAAAAGTTATTTTGTTACTTTTTGTAACTTCCGACATCATAGAAATAATGGTATTTTTAACAATAGCTCTGTCTTCGAAAATGTATGACTTGCTGTAACATTGTACCAAAGATAGCCTATGCAAGTGAAAAAAGTGTTTATGACGTATTATTAACTAAAATACCTCTGTAAATACTTCTCTTCAGTTGATACACTGAGAAAGAAATTAAGATGAGGAATAACATTTTATTAGAAATACGACATTTTTGTGAATAGTTTACGATATGAAGAATTAAGTAAGAGGTTTATGACATATATTAAAACGAACGCCGTTGGTTCTAGGCTATTATTGTTCTAAGTAAAACTCTTCTTTAAAAATAATTTGGAGTTAGAATTGAATATTTTTTATATGCATCATGTTCATAAAAAAATTAAATGTGTTTGTCAGAACTTGTGCCAAAAACGTAGACGTGTGTAACAATCTTACACTTCAGGAAAGAATTATATAATACTTCTCAGTGCATAAACAGGTAAAGTATTCATTATTTTTAAAATTTATGAAGAAGAAATATAAAACTTTAATAAACAAAAATCAATGGCATCAATCGTGTTGGCAATTATGAAAAAAATATTTATTCTAAAAGAAGTTTATTAATTCGATAAACGCAGCTTTGTACAGCATTGAGTAAATTTATTTCCTTTTATTGTCTTCTCTTATATTTTTATGTCATCGGCCACAAATTTTTGTTCAAATTGTGAATTTTGAGTAAAAACTACAATTCGTGTTTTAAACGCTCGACTTTCAGATTTAGGGAATGCTGTAACAATAATAATTATTCCTTCAAAATATGCTGCGATTGCCAGTTTTTAAAGACTTATAAATGTAAGTTGAAAGGCGTAAGCTGTCAGATCTTGTTAAAAAAACAGTTGGAAATGGTTCTTTGCTAACCACAATTAACAAATCATAGCATTTGAATAAATAGCATGGTCCAATTAATTGTTTTCAAATTCAACCATTCTATTCTTTCTCAGAAAAATAAAGCAGATGTTAATTGTTTTAACCGCCATTCGAATATGATAATTGAGCAAAAATATAATGAATTTTGAAATGCATTATTACAAAAAATTTTTTTTAATAGTATTGGACTTGCGTTTGTGATTTGACAATATGTATTCGACCATCTTATTGTTGTAATGTCAACGTAACGTTACCTTTTCCTGTAAAATTATGTATACGTGGTATTTTCTATGTTAATATAGATTTGTCATAATAATTAGATTTTCACTTTTACTCAAAATCTATTTTCTCACTAATGTATCTGATTAACTTAAGCTTTGTGAACTGATGAAGTGATGATGTGGCGAGTGATTATTTTTTATATTTCAAGCACCTTCCTGCAAGATGTAAATATAGAAGATTCTTGAAATAATTTGTATACTTATATAATATATTATAATGCTATTGTATTGCTATAATTGAGTAATAGCTTGCCGTCTAGTAGCCATTCGATTTATATTATTATGAGATTAAAGATCTGGACGTGTACATCATTTTATAACCTTACCTATAATTGATTTTCAATATGGCGGCAATGAAATGAAACGCTTTCATTTTTCAACGACAGATTCTGCTGGTGCACGGAGAAGATAGAACTACACGATCGTGAGCAATGTAAAATATGAATTATCTATTAATGATAGCGTCGATTCTAAATTAAAAATTAACTAAGCCTTAATAACTAATTCATTTTGTTTGTTCATATTTTCAGTTTCTATAATAATAAACAAGAAGGTACAAGAGTGTTTAGACAGAGTATTTTATAAGGCGCATCTAGCTATGATAACTCCACAATAGTTTCTTCTTTCGTAAAGCTTAAATAGATCTTTTTACAAAATAAACTTCAACAAGCTTATAATTCTTTAATAGCTAGTAATTCTAGTTATCAATAGTCGCTATTTAATTATATATATTTATAATTTGCTGAAGTAGGCTTGTTGATGTATTTCAATGATTTTTCAAACTATGGCAGGCAGTTGCAAGAACTCATAACAATGTACAAATAACTCACATCAATGCAAAAAATATTCTTAAAGATACCCGCCATAAGACTTAATTTAAAACAAACATTTTTATAATTAATATATTCACACAAATGATATAGAAAACAAATAGCACTAGTAAAAAATCTTCGTATTGCGAGAAGTCTGTGACAATTTACTGACATCAATTTCACATTTTGATTATTTCAGTGTCTTGTTATACATGATATGAAACAGTCCATAACATCATCTATTGTATGATTTGAAATCAGTCAATTAAAGGTCGCCACTGATATTATATACTACAGTGGAATTATTCTGGAAAGTTAATTTAAAATATAACAAATAATAATGTGTTTTGATTATTACAGACAACCCCATTAAACCAAAATTAAACAGGACTAAACATGTGATTCAGAAATTCACTGTCTGTCAAATGACATCTGGTGAAAGTATATATATAAAATATCTAGTCAATGATTACATTTACACACATTAAATGGTGCTTTTCACGAATCAATTATTTTTATTTTCTTTTATGGTTACTGGAAATCATAAAAACATTAACAATACTTTGTTATTTCATCCAGTTGGATTAATTTTTAGATATTAAATTCAACACTGTATAAGGGTTGCAAAAATATTGCTAAGCTATTTTTTCAAACGTTTATTTATTATTACGATTACATTATGAAAAAGATGAAAATCATCAATGATATTTCGTTTTATTATGGTTTTAATGAGACACAGAAACGCAAAAGAAAAAACACAATGACATTATGATTTCTGAGATATCAAACATTGATCAAAGTGACAGAAATTAGACTTTCGTGTTATCAGGTGATGTGAATTAATTATGTCAACAATTTTTGGACATTTTTGTAGCCTTTGCTGCCCTCTCTAGACAACAATTGTCAAATATTTAGAGGTATAAAAATAATAATAAAAATCACAAAATTTTATGACTCCATATTGACGGGCAGGCAAGTGAGTGCCATATCAATACACCGACTAATTTGTACAAAATTTATTGTAAATCTTGTTGATGTATATACGTCTTCAACTCCCCCCCTGTATCAATCATTGTCAAACTTTTTCAAAACATCCATCTGCTATTTTTTGTTTAAAATTTTTATTAATATATACGTGAATATTATGACTTTAAGCATACAAATTAGAAATGGACCGACCTAGTGATAATTATAGGACAATATTTTCGATATGATTACTGTACATTCCACAGTAACGATAATTTTTCAGAAAGATTCCTCGTCATGCAACACTGTTTCATGGTCATTCAATAATTTATTTTCGATGTAATTTATTAAAAAAATACACGAATTTATATAAACAATAATTTTACAACCATTTTGCATGAATATTAATTTTTATAATTTTTAAAGTGTTAACAAGAAGTGTATTTATACCCGATTCGTAAATATTATTGTGAGAATTTAAAAAAGAATTTTCTTCGTGAAGTGAATTGTAATATTGTATAATCGAAGTTGAAATAATTGTATTATTATGATAATATAAAAACTAATATTATTGAATGTTTATTATATATTATTAAATTAAAATTAACGTAATTTATTATAACCTTGTTAAAATAAATGCAAACCTTTTTATCAATTCCTTTGTAAGATAACAACCGAATATAATAGCCTTATCGAGGAACGTATTGTTTTTAATATCAAACAGAAATATTCAAATACAGAAGACTTTCCGTTAATCAAATAATGACCGCGTATTTTTCATACTACATTTCAAGCGAGTTCACATTTTACCTTCGGTATTATCAGGAAACCTTCTGTACCACACTTCACATAGTTGGTAATAAATTTTTAATATCTGTGAGAGATGAAAATTCTTTTTAATTGTTTGCGTGAAACTTTTCAATTTCCATTTGTTTAGAGTCAGTCGTTTTGGAAATATCCAGGGTTCGCGTCAAGAATTGCACAGTTAAAAAAGCGACGAGTATTTATTATTTATAAAGTAACATAGGGCTACACTTTTAGAAGGCAGGCATAAATTCAATAGATTGCTTAAATACTTGCTATGCTTATTTCCGTGGAGGCTTATTGACGAGAGTGCATCAAACTCGCCGGCCGTCTCGGACGCGGTGTCGAATTGCAAAATCAAACTTAACATTATTCAAAGTGGACCTCGGTGACGTATATAATGTTCATTGAAATATTTTAGTAATAATAACCTTAAATATCGATAGGGCCAAACGGCCGCTAAAGGAAGTCCCTCGGGCGAGGTGGCGAAGAGGGGCCGGGGGGAGTGGGGGCAGTCCCTTTCGCGCGGCTCTTGGAGCGACGCTTTCTCAACATCAACGGGCCAAGCCCGTTACCGCCGGATGCCGAAGTGCTTGCAGCGGGTACAGGAACTGCACCGTCACCCGCGGGTGGCTCACCGGGAGATGCCTGAGATCCCGACGAGCTGCCACCCGTCAGCCTGGAGACCAGCTCGCCCAGTAGATCTTCCATTCGTCCCATCTTTTGGTTCAACCTCTGGATTTCCAATTTCACATCTACCTTGAAGTCCATCATGTTGGCCATGACATCTCGACAGTCAGGAGGATCGGGAGCGGCATACAGCAGAGCCGCAGCCGGATCCCTCAGCCCACAGTCGTACGAATCCACTTTTCGGAGGCTCAGAGAACGGTCGATGCGTGCTCTCTCTCGTACCATATCTTCTACTTCCACTATTTCTTCAATGGTGTCTTGTCTTTTGACTTGGGCGGGAGCTGCCGCAGAGAGCTTTTGCAGCTTAGGAAATACCTTGTTACCGGATGCATGCGGAGGTGCGGCAGAACCGGAGCCGGAGGACGAGGAAGAATGAGGACGGTCCTTGGAGGTGTCCCTGGCACTTAGGCTCCTGGCGAAGGGCGTAGCCGGAGCCGCAGGTTCCGATCCCGAGTCGAGGCTGGAGCTTCCAAGCAGTCTGCCCCATTTACTGGGTCGCTTTCCGGCGGTGACTGCCGGTCCCGCTTGACTCGAGCCCGACACAGATCCGTCGTCTTTTTCGGCGACAGCTGACAGCTTAGTCGTGGACATGGGCCTCGCCGAACTTTTCTCATCGCTGGTGTCACCTTTTTCCGCATCAGTGCCACTAGTGGGAGGCACAGCAGGCGGGGTATGCGCAGCGCGGTCTCTCCTGAACTTAGAAAAAATCTTTCTCACCAAATGGTCTTGGGACTGGTCCAGCTGAGGCTCATTTTTTCTCCTTTCGGCTAATTCTTTTTCTCTCCTCACATCGGCGACTTTTCTGAAGATGAGTCGATGCCTAAGGTTATACGTGAGGATGAGATTTCTCGCAAAACTGTTTGCGAAAGCTTGGTAAAAGTCCAATACTTCGAGAAGTTTGTCCCGTTTTATCGTGTGAAGATCGCAATACGTGAGCGCTCTGACATTAGCCGCTGACTGGCCCACCGCGCTATCTTTCCAAAATGAGTCGCCAAACACGTCGCCTTTACCTGAAGATAATAGAACAGAATAAAAGCTTAGTACTTATCTAAATATCACCATACTTTAGGTTAAATATTATAGTAGAGATGTTAGCAGTCAAATTGCTTAGACTAGCTATGTCCAACATGCGGCCCAATTTAAGATTTTCAGCGGCCTAATTTAATTAATTAATTATTAAGTAATTAAATTGTATTTTAGTTCTACAAAACTATTTTTAACAAATATAGTTGATAGCTATTTCGGCTCACGCCATCATCAGAACTATGCTTTAACTAACATTCGCTTATCTATATATAGCTGTGCAGAAAAGGCACACAACACATCCTCTCTCCTGTTCCAACGGCCTAGCTTGTTACTTTAACACTAAATTTTCAAAATTCTAAATGAAACAATAGGTGTCTATGACAATAAGATTATATGTGGGACGGAAGTGGTCCTTATGGAAGCAAATCAGACCACCCCTTTGTACAACGGCTGGACGAGTGGCGATACTATTATGTTAGTTTGTTCGTTAAGAATCCTTTGTGATAATTGGTGTCTATTGATTTCCTAGCTGTTCCAAAGCCGTCATTCTCCAGACCTTACTACAAAGATGCAAACATTTAGGGGCTGAGTTTGAATTTATATTATGTGATTCATTAATAACGTGATAAGCGAATTTTATCTTTACTATTTTAGCTATCAAGGTCAACAATAACTTAGGCAGACATCTTAAAAATAGTAAAGATAAAATCAATAAACTGGACAGAAGCGGTATTTATAAAATGTCCTGTGGCTCATGTTTATCCGTTTATATCGGACAGACAGGTAAAAGTATATTTACTCGAGCTAAGGAACATGTAAGATCGTTCAACAGTAAAAAAACAGATTCACAATTCGCTTATATGCTCATCATTTACCGGTAATATTTTATTTGGCCCACCGAACGATTTCTATTGGACAACACTGTTTTAGACGGTTGTCATCCACTTATTACATAGTTTTATTGTGTTATCGGTGTAAGTATTTGTGTTCATATTTTTACAAACACATCATTATATATTATAAATCATTGTAATATTGCAATCAATATCGATTGGTTGAGATAGGGGTATATTCAACTCAAGCATTCTAGTGAGTAAAAACTAATTAATTCGAAAATTCTTACCTAATATTGCTACAACCTCATCATCTTGAATAACTTCTAAGCTTCCCGTTACGATAAAACAAAGCGAATCAATGGACTCTCCCGTATGATAGAGCAGATCGCCGGGCGCCGAATGGGACATCGTAAAGTGCATCGCCAGTGCTCGCAGGCAGCCGTCTGACGCTAATCTGAATGCCGGGTGTTCATTGAATACTTTTCTATTCAGATGAACGCATATGTCGGCTTTCATATCCTTTGGACAATAGTTCAACACCTATAACATCCAGAATAAGTGTCAGAATTTTATAACATTGTTTTTATTTTAACTATTTTCAATACTTACCTAAACACGCAATGTTTGAGTTGTGAGTGCCATTTCTTTAAGTGAATAATTCATAGAAGATAAGAACTCGGATACAATGTAGAATAAAATACAGCTGATAGTAATTCACTTCATCGTATATACCAGCCAGCCTAAATAAATTGAGCATTAATTGCTTACTTACGTATGTTAAATTAGTGTCTAGCCACTAATAAAAAATGCATGTAAAAAGCGAAATCGTATTAACCCATTGACTACAGTAATCGAATGTAGACAATTAATATTTTTTTGTTGATCGTACTGTAATCGACTATGGTTGATTAGTGAAAAAATATTACGAGATAGCAACGTTTCTGTTGATGAAGAGAGTATAAAAAATAAGTACAATTTTGAACACTAAATTACAATTAATAATAGAACTGAACGTTTTCATTGTGTAAACAGTAAATGAAAGAATCAATAAAACATTAAGAATAAAATAAACTAGTTAATCTTAAAATAATTACATAAACTTATTCTAAATGTCAGTCATAACAAAATGCTTATAAAGAGAGTGCTGCGATTAAATTACAATATTTTGTCGTTGTCGAGTTTTTCATATGAAAGTCGTAGATAACAAAACATACCCTTATATCAGTCAGAAAGTTGCTAATATTAAACTTTCTCAATATGTTACTGAATGAAATATAGGTAAAGAATAAGTAAAAAAAAATGCAACTCGTCAAATTGATTATATTGTTTTTGTACAAGAGAAATTAACCAATCGTATTTTTTTTATGAAAATAGAACAAATTGAATCACAAATATGGTGAGCTTTTACTCTTAACGCTCTGACAGCTAACGTCTCTATTGCTGAGACTCAAAAATATACTAGAGAGATTAGTGTTAAAACTTTTCTGAAAAAACTAATTTTAATGTTGAAATATATCATGATTCTTCGTAAGTTTGGTTAAATTGATTTTTGGAATATCCTTTAGGTGGCTCAGCAGGGAAAGGGTTGATAATATTATTTTGTACAATAAAGATATTTTTGTCAAACATAATGACCATAAAGTAAGATAAGAAAAGTAGTTTTGATTTGAAAGATACGATAGAGAAATGCGTTGATTGACGCCAAGTCATTATGTTTTCATGGTCTGACTATGTTATTTTTTCTGGCTATGTCATGTCATATGTGTTGGGCACACAACTCATGAACTAACATTGGAGTCAGTAGAGAAATGGAGAGATACATGCCAGATGAATTTATATATTCTAGAATGTTACAGGGTATTTCCCGCAAGATACATCACTGAATGCCAAAGAGTGTTGTGATAAAATTGCTTCGGTCGCGATTACCAAGTCATGATAGAAGAAGATTTCATGTTTATATTTGTTCGAAACAAATCTGTATTAACAGAGAACATTCAAATAATACTCACATAAAAAGAGAATAATTATTTCGGATATTGAACAGTTCATAGAAAAACATTTTTCGATAACCAATAGAATTATGTAACAACTTTGAAATATTAAAATTGGTTTAATATCGGTGCATGAATAAAGTGGTTAAAATTATACATGCCGTTAGGTGTTGAAAATATTTGATTTTTATTTATAATAAAGGTGCCAAAAGAATTCATGCCTGAAATAAATTTTGCTATATTTTTGAAAATGTATAATGTAATATTTAAATTTTGTAATAATTTACACGTGGATGGTTAACTTATAAATATGAAGTGAATCGTGGCAATAGATTATGACATACTATTGAAGTATGTCAATAGAGGGAAGAGGTAGGGTTTAAGACTGGGAAGTAAGATTTTTCATTTTTATAAAATGAGAAGCATTCAATTGGCTAATTATATTCTGAACCATATTTCAAAAAGAGTTATATTAATAATGTCATGTTAAGGCAGGTTATATTTGGCTAGTTTATGACATTTTCAGATTATATGTATTTTTTAGTAAAACATTAGAAGAATAAAGAGATAAAATTGGAATATTATTCATCTATGTATTATTGATGCCAGATGTATCTAGAATATTTTATTAGTAATCTTCCAAAACATAATATTCACTTATTTATGCTTTGAAGTAACAGAAAGTGGTCCCGAAATCCCAGTATGGATACGCTCATAAATTATTTTTTTCATTCATATTTAAAGTAAATATTTTATTGTAAATTATAACTGTTTTAATTAAAACATACAAAGACTTGATTTTTGAATTTTCCAAATAATAAGCACTAAAATATGTTTTATTAACAACTGACTTAAAAATAAAATGGATTTGATATCATCCAACTGATTGAAAACGCATTCAGTTGTATAAGTGCATTATTTCTGATTTATTGAACACAATATTTATTTAATCTGATGAATTATTTGATATATTAGAATGACGATGAGCTGTAAAAGGGAATAATGAAGGGAATGTTTAAATTCCAGCCCTTTATTCGCCATATCAATAGGCAATAGTTTAGAAATTTGAATGAATGCACACGATAATACTGAGATTGTTAAGAGATCATTATTGCCTTTTAAGGTGTTAACTGTCACTTCTTGATGGAAAGGCATTATACAATATTGGGTTGATGCAAAAATTATGACCGTTTTTTATGATCCTAGGTAAAAAAAAAATTTCTTCAGAAATGATGAATAGTATCTTCTTTTAAATGATTCCATTGTATAAAGGAGCCTTTCCCTCTACTTTCTATTCAGTTTTGGCCTGGCCAGAGTACAGTGAAGAGCCCTTGTATTTTTTCAAAATGTCGATCGACAAAGTGCATTTACGTCATTGTTTACTTTATGAATTTCGTAAAGACAATACCGCGAGTGTGGCAACCAAAAACATTTGCGAAGTGTATGGAGAAGATGTCATCAAAGTTCGACAAGTACGAAGATGGTTTACAAAATTCCGATCTGGGGATTTTTCACTAATTGATAAACCACGTACCGGGCGGCCATTGAAGTCTGATGACGACAAGTTAAAAGTTATAATTGACACCAATCCACGTCTAACCACCAGGGAGATCGCGTCGATGATGGAAGTCAACCAAACAACCGTATTAAGACATTTGAAGCGTATGGGGATGGTTTCGCGGTACGACGTTTGGATACCTCATCAATTGTCGGCTGCCAATTTATTGGATCGTGTTTTAACGTGCGTTGCTTTGAGTGCGAGACAAAAACATGAACCTTTTTTGCATCGTTTGGTAACGGGAGATGAGAAATGGGTCGTTTACAACAACGTGACAAGAAAAAGACATTGGGCTATACCTGGACAAGCCCCATTAACAACTTCGAAGGCCGAAATCCATCAAAAAAAAGTTATGCTTTGTGTTTGGTGGGATTGCAAGGGTATTGTGTATTTTGAACTCTTGGAACGCAATCAGACGATTACAGCAGAACGATATTGTCAGCAATTATCCAAATTAAACATCGCCCTTCAAAAGGATAGACCAGAATTGGTAAACAGAAAAGGGGTAGTGTTTCATCATGACAACGCGCGACCACATGTGGCTATGATGACCCAACACAAGCTAAATGAGTTGAATTGGGATGTTATCAAGCATCCACCGTATTCTCCAGATCTTGTTCCTTCCGATTTTCATTTATTCCGATCGTTGCAAATTTTTTTAAATAATAAAAAATTTGATACAATAGAACAGGTAAAAACATCCCTTAATACATTTTTCGCATCAAAATCCACGGAATTTTACACTAGTGGTATTAATAAGTTGATAGAAAGATGGGAGAAAGTTATAAGAACGGATGGAAATTATATAATTGATTAAATAAATAATATAAATAAAAAAAAAAATGTATAATTTTATATGTAAAAAACGGTCTTAACTTTTGCATCAACCCAATATTTTAAATAATAAAAACACATTTTTTTAGTACTTATTTCCACAATATATTTTTTGATCAGGACCGGTTTCGCTCATCGCGAGCATTATCAACTGATCAGTTGATAATGCTCGCAATGAGCGAAACCGGTCCTGATCAAAAAATATATTGTGGAAATGAGTACTAAAAAAATGTGTTTTTATTATTTAAAAAGATCATTATTGGGTTTATTTCCATATTTTATGACGAAATTGACACTGGTTTACATGATATTGAAAAAAAATGAAATTTAATTATGTGCTATAAACTTCAATTGCTAAATATATTTACACTGTACATCGTAAAGTCAGACGGTATAGTAAAAATGATATTGCAGAGAAAATGTCATTCCGATTTGATTCTTTCGACATGAATAGAAATAAATTTTTAATTTAGAAAGAAAAGCACTCATCCATTAGAAGTCATCTTGTTTGGCTGACCTGATTTACCTTATCGGTGTCCAGGCCCTTTGTCATTGCCCAAGTGGAGACCACGTAGTCCATGACTCTCTCACTGAGAGCTTTGGGCACCTCGTGGAGCTTCATGAATTCTCGGACGTTGTTGAGCATGTCGTGGTACTTGGCCGTCGCGCTGGTCATCTGCTGGATGATGGTGGTGACGTGACCGAAGATGGTGGCGTAAAGTAAGGCTAGAAAGTGGCTCAAAGATATTTAGTAAATAATATAAAACCAGGATTATTTCTAACACTAGCTTGGGGTTGAATACATTGCTGCATTGTATATTTAAAAAATGTGTGTACCGCTTGTAATGTCTTGTTTATACGAAACCGGCTTTTCGGTACTGGCTGTAACGAATGCCAAATATTGACTATATACGTGGCCGATGATTAGTATTGTATGTCAAAAATCCCATGGTTTGTGTATAATATTTTTTTTAAATTCACTTGCAATTTGTTACATTTAAAAAGAATATATCTATTGCATATTGAATTGAGGTGATTCGATTACAGATTATAAGTGGTTCCAAAATAGGCCGATAAACGTATAGCAGGATGGCCAAAGCTTAGCAACCTTGAACAACAGCAGGTAGAATTGGGATGTATCTTTTGGATGCTTTAGAGGATTAAACTCTTAGCTGATGATATGAAATGACATATTATGATTTCAAATACTGAAGATTATTTCTTGTTTATATTTATTTCACGTATAGTTTGTGAAAGATAAGTAGATACTCGTACGGAGGAGGAAATTTTTAATATACAACACATCTTTAAAAAAAACAATGTATAATATTTTTTTTAAATTGAACAGTGACATCTATCTGGTGCTAAGTTATAGACTTTTTCTTACAACCAAACAAAATATTCCTATGTAGACAGTACAAAACCTACCTTGGAAGAAACATAAGACAGATTCGGTGTATTGACAGTCAATTTTGCCAAATTCAATCAATATGACAAAAAGAAGTAGGTAAAGTAGTGTGACTTAGTACTTGTGAAAAATTACACACATCACGCTGTGACACATTTATTTTTGACTGCTTACGACGGGACGTTCACAGGTGCGACAGTCAATCAAGGATAAATAATAAAGCAAGGGCAGGTAAGAAATAAAGCACATATACGTGAAAAAAGATGTAACAATAAAACATGGTGATACTGCAGTTACTTTGATGTTTTCTAATATTAATTTTTCAGGAGTCAAAACGAAAAACTTTTGTTCACATGAGATTTAAATTAAACAACGTGTTATTGTTTTATATAAAAACACGACCAAAGGGTTTTGATAATCAATGAAATAAAAGTAATAAATCGAAAATAGTCGTATATATGACTGATTTTGATGATGTTTATAAGTAAATAGAATTTTTGCATGTACATTAAATTAATTATCATGTAATATTATATTTACGAATTGATTTGCAAAAATGTGACTTGATGTGTCATATGAAAGTAAATTTAATGTCATATAATGTTATAGATGTAACTAGGGCTGTGAAGTCGGAGAAAGAGTTGTGAAAAATAAGCGAATATGACTGCCTTTTCTATTAGAAGATTGTGAAAAAAACTCAATGAACAAGAGGAAATAAGTCGTAAATTTTGAACGTGTTTTTAATTTTAATTTATTCCTTTAAACTGTATAATATAATATGAAAATTTTGACTATTTGGCGGATTAGTTGGTCGATCTTTAATTTAATGCACATAAATACGAAATGTAGAAAAAAGCTTTCTCCAGTCGGAGTTGTGTTTTTTAACGATTCCACAGCCCTGGATGTGACACACCAAGGAACAGTGCAAAACCAACGTAGCTTGAAAGCCAGACTAGGGCTTTCGGCGTTAAGCTTATTGTGAGTTTTTTGTAAGCTTACATTTCTACGGATCTAATATAATATTATAACATTGTTGTAGAGATATTTCCCCGAATCTCTCGCTTGAAAGACCTGGTGTTTGTGTTGATTATTTTTGCAATTTGAGGAATATATTTCACCAAGATGATTTACAGTGAAAGCCCGATTCATCGTTTTAATGGGCCATTAAAATAATGACGACTGAAAATCTTTAAAACGATGACTGCCAGAATGATCGATTGAGGTTACGCTGTGTATAATCAATAGTATGTTATGTAAGTGATAGACAATGAGAAGATAGTTATCCATAACTATAGAATAATTCGGTGCTGTGACAGCAAAATCATTTTGCCGAAATCCATATTACTGCCACAGAAGATTCAAAATGTATAATAACATTCAACAGCAAAAGATTATGACATGATGTGAGTTATTGTCATTTGCGGAGAAAAATAAATATTACTCAAAGGAGTAAATAATCAATTTATATCGGTTGGCTAACTATTAATAATTTGGATATTTAATATATAAAAAATAACATTAAACCCACTGACTTGAAACTAAAAGTTTTCACTGATTTCAAAATTGAATTTGAATTGAATTTGCTAAAATAATGCATATTTCCTACTGGTTCGACCTGAGCATTCTAGTACACTAATGCACTCGTTTTGTTATAACATAACAACAATATTTAATATAACAAACTCTTTTAGTGTATCCTTGTTGTGAAATGAGTTAAATATATCAATAATTTTATTCTTAATCTAAATCATGTAATATTTTACCTTACCAAAACCCATCACTCAATAAGCAGGATTCTCCATGTAAAACGTTCCCCAATTAATTCTTATGATCATGTCTTATTGTATAATCCTAACGTTTTCTTAATTAGATTATTTTTCAACATATTTTTTTTGAATCAGCAGTTACCATATCAATTTAGCTCAAAGATTTAGTGTTGTTATTGTAATTTATTTCGTCTTATCGGTAGTTTTAAGATTTTGATAGGGGAAGCCCAAGCCATTGACTGAAAATAGATATACAGAAGTCAAGAACTCTCATTTGCTATCTTTAAAATTGTATTAACAGCACTTTGCATTGACTGTACCGAATTATTTTATATAAACAGTGATAGATAAGATTTCGGAAAGTGAATATTGATAGTGAGGGAAGATTGTTTTGTACATTTGAACATAAACATGAATGTTATTTTATATTGTATGTATAAAGAATGCTTTTATATTGCATCTTTTTTTTAAAATTAATATTAGGGGTTTTTCATCATTTTTTGTGAGTTAATCTAGTGAGTAAAGTTTTTTTGGTTGTATTCAGGGCCAGCCCGTGGATTTTTGCGCCTGTGTGCGATTTTTTAAAAATATTTTCAGTATATTTTATCGAAAATTTTTGGCGCTTTTGCGGGTCTATAGTTGTAAATTTATATGCAGTAACCCGCGTCTCTCCAGAAAGGCGCGCCTCCCAGTTTGAAAGTTTAATTAGAAAATAGTACAAAAATGGGATAAAAATTAACCCAAGTATTTGATGCCTTTTAAAGTTAAATAATAAGAACAATGAGCTCTTGATTCTTTTTGGAGTGATCCGCCAATTTGTGCCCTACTGAGAGCAGGCGCCTGTGTGCGCCGCACACCTTGCACACGCTTAGGGCCGGCCCTGGTTGTATTACTTACTAGCCAACTACAATGAAAAAAAAAACATAAAACCAAAACAACGAATAAAACAAACAAAATTCGAACGGGAGTGCGTGCAACGACTGTCGCACCTGCCACATCCCGGACAAATAACAGAAGCACCGATTCCCACCTGCTATGATCATCATGCAGATGGTAAAGATCTTCTCGTTATCCGTCTCGGCGGCTACGTTTCCAAAGCCGACCGACGTCATGCACGTCATGGTGAAGTACAGCGCTGTCACATACATCGTTCTCCTCGTGGGGCCGTTGATAAGTTCCGGCCCGTTCGATTCGTTGGACCAAATATACGAGTAAGGACTTTGCGTCACGTTCGCTAATTTCCACAGCCAGGAGTACTGGACTCCGTTGTCTGCATCGTTGCGGCCTATCGAATACCATATACATGCCAGCCAATGAGCGACAAGCATATAGAAGCATAGAAGTAGGATCAGCATGGCGGCTCCGTATTCCAAATAGCGATCCAGTTTCCGCACTACCCTTCCTAAGCGGAGCAGTCGCACTACTTTCAGGGCGCTGAAGAGGCTGCCGATGCCCTGAAATCATCATACACACACCAATTTAAGTGAGAAAAAATATTTTTTCAACTAAATAATAACACCGTGAAAAAATAGCATAATGTATTTTAGTTCTACAAATTTTAAAATTTTCAAAATTCTTTTACTTTTTTGTAATAAAGGTCGCAAGATCACGGCTTTAGAACAGCTTGAAATCAATAGATATCAATTATCACAAAAAAATTCTTAACGTACAAACTAATGTATGTCGGTCGCCATTCCTCAAGCCATTACAAGGGGCTGATACTTTTCCGTAATAAGCCATCTCCATCCAATAAACCATTTCCGTGCAATATTTATGCTTATTGATATAGCCGCCTTTTTAGTTTCATTTACATTTTTAACAATTTGTAGTTTTATTTCTAGCAGGAAATATAGTAGGTCGTTAAAACCGGAGAGAGGATGTATTGTGTACCTTTTCTGCACAGCTATACATAAATAAGCAAAGGTTCGTTTAAGTATATTTCTGACGATGGCGTGAGCTGAAATAGCTATCAACTATATCTTATAAAAAAATTGTGGGACTAAAATACATTGCTATTTTTTCACCGTGTTATAATGGAGTTTTACCAAGTAAATGCCAATTCAATCAATACAATGTATTATGATAGTTGTTATTATATACATATATCGATTAATACACCCAGAAGCTCTCACAGAAGCATTTGTATTCATGCTTTTACTCTGTGTCTGAAATATTTTTTGCTTCTTCTGAATTGAAATTCTTACAATATTAATTATACTCTTGTTATATTTTGACCAATTATAGGTATAATTTATGATATCGACTGAAGGTGCTTGATGAAATTTCAATATTAAATTTGAATTGTTACAATTTTCTTAGATTCCACAGAACAGTTCTGTTGCATCCGTGTGATAGAATGCCTGAAGATGCCGAAAGGCGAAACCCGGGTCGTTAGTGACAAAACATGTGGAATCGTTCAAAATTGTAACAATTCAAATTATAGGTATCTTTGATTTGATTATATCCCATAAAGGAATCAATTATATTTTTAGTGTCTATATTAACGATGTTGCTGAAAACTTTTCTACACTGATTAAAATAAGTTGTTTTTGTTTTCAATTCTAGTAGAAGGAACTGATTGTTTGACTGGACACAGCATGCGTCCATATTTTATTGACTATATCTATATATAATGCTCCAACTTACGTCTTCGTCATGGTCAAAGGCATTGAAAACGTCATACGGCAGACAGGATAGCAGGTCAATAATGAACCAGGACTTGAGATAGTTCATCCGGATGACCTTAGGATCGCTGACTACCTCGCCGCCGGGCCCAACAAATGTCGTGTGAAAGTTTAACACGATGTCGATGAAGAAAATCACATCTACGATAGAGTCGACAACGAGCAAAGAGACGTCTTCGCTCGTTTTGTTCTTAAATGCTACGTTATAAGGAACCATTATTGCAGTGTAGAATGTGAGACATAAAATTATCCAATCCCATATCGCTTTAAAAGCGCAATAATGCAGTAATATATGTGGGGGGGTTTTGGGCGCTTCTTGTCTATACTGGGGCATTATATCGGAGTTTAGACTCATCATCTGTCATTGGTTATGGATAATAGTGTTCTCACAGATCACAAAAAAGCAAAGAAGAGATCACAGACATAGTTTTATGTTATTTATGTTAAACCAAGCAGTCGACATTGATTGGTTCATCAGATGTTATTTTAAATTAATTGTAAGTAATTTTAAACGTTACGGTATTGTATTGAGAGTCCATCATGAATGTTAGATGAAATTGATTAGGCAGCATGTAAAAAAGAAACAGTATATTTTAGAGAGATCGCTGAGAAACAACTGTAAGAGCGCAAAACATATTTTACAACATTTATTCTGTTCATTCACGTTCACTCTAACAAAGTTTGACATATTAATTAACCAACTAATCAGAAATTATGTCCTGAACAATATATCTATGAATAATATCTAAATGTTATTTGAGATGCACTCAAAGAGAAGATCGAGGGAAGAATTGTATAAAACTAGTATTTACCAGAATATATGATTAATTGATTTCCCAATAATCCAAAAACATATTAAAATTTTAAATTAATAATCGGAGCACAAATAGTAAGATGAATATTTCCTTGCATTATACAGTTGTTCATATTAATTACCTATGTACTAAATATATTATTTCAATTATTCAATTAAATTCAATTGATAGTGAAACATATATAAATCTGAATTTTAGTAAAAACATAATCCATCTTAGATATTTCATACTGCATTCTCCTCATAGCAATTTACGACACCAAACATCAACAAACGTTTACTTTCAAATGAGCAGTAGAGTTTCAATTCATGCAACTAGACATAGAAACATAAAAAAACAAAAGACAACAATATCTAAATAACAGTTAATATTACCACTAATCAACAATTATTTATACTCAATAGTCAGTATTTGGTCAGTTTCTTAACTTTACTTAAGTATAGTATTTTAAATAATAGAGTATTGCAATACTAAAATGTCAGGTTTTATTTCCTCAGTGGTTTAAATAAAACAGTATGAGTAAATAGTTCACAGCAAATTTTAACGAGTTACAATTTTGAAGATAACATATTTTTTTATCTTCAAAATGTTGAATTCATGTTGCAAAATGAAACGTTGTTTCCAATTTTACTAGTTATTTAATGAAAATTGAAAAGAAATGTGTTCAGAAAGATATTATATTTGATTTTCCCTAACAGAACTATGAATCCGATATGTGGGTTGTTAATACCAAATGAATGTTTTCCGAATAGCTGGAAAACAATACTATACATCAAGATTGAACCAATGACGTCCAATTCCGTAACCGGTCTCAGGATTGGTGGCGTTTAATGTTATGAGCATTATTGATTTCATTCATCATTCAATTCATGTATAGTAGCAATCACCAAATTATTTTTTAAACAAAATAATAAATTTTATGTTCCTGTCTATAACTGATACAAAATATAAAAGTGACCACAATACATGTATTAATGTTGGAGTAATTGTGAAGAAATGTGTCAATCAACAATCAACTGGAATACAAAATGTGGTTGATTAGAAAGTGAAAATATTTTAACATTTAGTGTGAATCTTATTATTATATTAATTAATACTATCCAGGGTAAGAATTATACAAATAATTGATTATTACTTTTTTGCAAAAGTTATGTCATTAAAAAAATGTGTCATTTCAGTAGTGTTATTTTGTTCCTAATGTATTATGTAAAGTTTTTTTTTAAACGTAAAAAATAGGCAATAAAACTATTTTTTTTCTTTCTATAATTGAGACTATTCAAGTATTTACGACGAACAAATAATATTTTTTAACTACTGTTAAATCATTTGTCACAGACTCAAACCATTCACTCCACTGCCATCTACACAACACCTACTAAGACATTTATTCAAACATAAGGGGGATAAGTTGTGATGCACTGACATGATTAAAGCTGACGTGAGCCAAATGGCTCTGCTTGGCGGGATCCTTAAGGTTGGGCAGGTGCGATGAGAACTGCGAGACCAGCACCGACCTGCTCCTCGTCACTGACCTCGCAAGCTTTGCAAACTTCGACAGGCCTAGAAACAGGTTGAAGACAATATTTTATATTTCCATTATGCTTGAATTTGATGGTTTATGAAGACAGAGATACCTAGTATACAATATTTAAAAAAAAAATTCTCATTTAATTATTTAATATTAAAGTAAATTACAAATATTTTTTGAATCCCGTCTTTGCAAAGCTTTTGCTTAAATTGTAAAAAAAACTACTTAATATAATGTAATATAATACATATGGCGTAGCTTAAGTCTAAAATACTAGATTACATTAATTCAAATTAATATAGATATCAGTAAGGACGAAATTTCAGTTACATTATTTTTTCAAAGAAGGCGGGCGGTGGGGTAAATGCTCTCGTTTGAATACTCCAATGACGTTCCTAGGTATATCCATAGAAAACATTGAATTTTCTTTAAAATATATACATATAATTTTATATAAATTTTTAAAATATAATGATTAAAAATTGTTTGGCTCATAGGGAGCCATAAACAAATGATTACACATAAATCACGAAAATATTATGCATATAAAACATATGATTCAGAAACTATCACAAGAATGTACAGATAATCAAAGAAACTTGATAATATACAATAAAAATGTAAAGGATTTCTTCTTGAACTATTTTATTGTGTACCTGTTAATTATTGACTCACAATTTATGTAAATTCCTTATATTATATTTTATCACATTATAATGATAATGCAAACCTATCCTTGGAATTATAATATATTACAATTTACGGTAGGTGCTTGATCGAAATTTATTTGTTCAAACTATGTACAATTCTACATGTTTTATTACTCACGACCCGAGTTTCACCTTTTGACATCTTTAGGTTTTTAAATCTCACGGGTGCAATAGAAATCACTATTGCCTCATTGACTTGATCTCAGTTTTATTGCATGCGCTTGATTGAGTGCCTGAAGATAACAAAATGTGAAACCCGGGTCCTGAGTGACAAAACATGTAGAATTGTACACAGTTTCAACAATTTAAAGTAATTATATAACCCAGAAATGGTGTTCTAAAAAATGATTTTATTTGTGTGAATATATGATTTCTTCGAATAATTTTACGGAAACGTTTTTTTCCAGTTTGACAAACTATAAATAACAACAAAACTTGTGATTGTTGTACTATCATGCTTGTCAATAACACAATAATGACTTTACTACTGAACGCGTCCCTATGACCGAAATGATGAATTACATCGTTATGTCCCGTCAATGATATTTGCTTATCCGACGGCTTTGGACTTGAAATGGAATGAAAGCTGAAAAGCACACACAAAATGGCCGTAAAACGGAAATAAATGTACTTACAGTGCTTGCTCAAATTATTACACCTATAAAATATAAGTATTATTAACGCTATAATAGAAAAACAAATAGTTTCTCAGCTATTTAGAGTTTTTTTTTCCATATTTCCGTAGAATTTCTTGATTATATTCCTTTAAAAAACGTGTACTATTTTTAATATACGCGTGTTATTTTTTAATAGCTAATTTTATCAAAAAAAATTATTGAATACAAGTATGACAAAGAAATGAAAATGCTTATGGTCTAATTATTTTTTAACAGGGCTGGCGTAGAAACTTTTGTTGGAGGAACTTACAAAAATGTAAGGAACCTTCAAAAAATAAAGTTTCTGTATATATTTTCTTCGTAAATGTCTCTCTTGATTATTTACTATAGTAAATACCCACACCTTTGTTGGTTATAGCAACTACAGTATAACCACCTTTTTATGTTGTAGACGGGACTGATTTAATTAATGAATAAACTAGATTCGTGGTTGTAGAAAAAATTAAATTGTTTTTTATTTACATAATCACACTAATCGGATAAGTACAATTTATGATATCGACTGAAGGTGATTGATGAAATTTCAATATCAAATTTGAATTGTTACAACTTTGTACGATTCTACATGTTTTGTCACTAATGATCCGGTTTTCGCATTGCGGCATCTTCAGGCATTCTATCACACGGATGCAACAGAATTGACGTACAATAAACAGTTAGCGCTGTTTATATACAAAAGATATTTAATTAAAGGAAAACACAAACCCAAGACAAGCAGTAAATGATAGCTAAAAATTTAATAATATTAATCTAATAATAACTAACACAATTGCCTGTGATAATTTTCACTAACGACCTTAATGATGCCTGAAGGTGTCGAAAGGCGGAACCCGGGTCGTTAGTGACAAAACATCATGAATCGTTCAAAGTTTTTATAATTCTAATTTGTTATTGAAATTCCATCAAGCGCCTTCTGTCGATATTACAAAAAACAAATTTTCGTGATGGTTGACAGCTCTTTGATCTTAGAATTTTGATTTGTACGTATTCAATGCTAGTAAAATATCTTTGGAGATCCTTGATAATTTTAATAAAAGTTTATTAAAAGCATTTAAAGTATATTGTAGGTATTGCGTATCTGTCTTAATTTTTTCAAGAAATAATCAAAAAGAACCGTGTATTATAATTTGAGCATTCGCTGTATGCAATATTATACATATTCAAATAACCTAATATTTGAAACGACCGACTGATATCAGATTGAAGAATATTCGAATTATCGACAAATATATTGAAGGTATTTGTGATTTCGTGTTTTTTTTTTAACACGAATGTTATAGCCTGTGGTAAGTTTCTTGTAAATATATGAAGGTATGCGATTGTATGAAAATAAATGTAGGTTTTGTAACATATATATTTATTATTAACTGGTGGTATAAACTAAGATATCCGCGACGTTTCGGCGAAGAGTCGGAAATATTTGATTATTTATAATAATAATATTTTGTAAAATATTACAAAAATGTTGTGTTGAATATTTAATAACATTTTGAAGCAAGTCTTGTTAAATTGACTGCATAATAGAGAATACGCCTGTGTCTCAATTATCACTCGAAATAAATGTATTTTAAGTGGAACCTTAAAAGGGAACAGTATTACTTTTCATAATAATATTTTAAAAAGTCTAGTATTTATAGTTAGGTATTGATTTAATCGGAAAAAATATTCTTTTTTAAATTTAACAATGGTATCGCCGACCTAAATCGAATTTAAAGAACGCATTTCAGCTCATCTTTGCAATTACATTACGGTTCTTTTTAACTCTCCAACTAGGAAGTTTGCTTCATGCTGACCTATATAAATTATCTTCAAGACATTTTACGAGTAATATTTTGGTCGTGAATGAATAAAGTTGCGTTCCAGAGAAAGTCAGCAAGTTTTGAAGACGATCCGAATGACAGGTATTTCACTAACACTTGATTAAATTTCATCATCAAAAATGAAATTATGATGTAATAATGATGTAAGTTATGCATGACATTTAGTAAACTAATATGTGAGAAATAACTTACCCCCTTTGGTGTCATCTGTTTCTATGGGTTGCTTGAGGGCCGTGATGTCCCTGAAGGTGAGCAGGAACAGCACGACCAGATCCCTCTCGTTCTTGATGGGAGCGATCTGAAGCAGCAGCCATAGCGGGGTTTCTGCACCGCCCACACCAACCCAAATCAACATAATGCTACCGCCACGGAGGCTCGTTGTCGACCACGAAACAATCGCAAAACCCGACAAAAACTTATCCTACCCCACATGAAATCATGCCTATTCAACAATACTATAAATTTATTTTATATTTCGTTTGTTAAGAAAACGTTGTTTGTCGTATGATTAAGTTTGAATGAATTTGAAATACGTGAACTCTGTAGTTGCTTAGTAGATTGGCATCGATTTTCGAAAATGTTAATATAAAACCACAAGAAAATATCATTAATTTTATCGAATAAAATGAAAACTATTCCTCTTACATATTATATTTTTTGTGAAAAAAGTATATTTCC
Source organism: Himalopsyche japonica (assembly GCA_028555115.1). Classification (NCBI taxonomy): domain Eukaryota; kingdom Metazoa; phylum Arthropoda; class Insecta; order Trichoptera; family Rhyacophilidae; genus Himalopsyche; species Himalopsyche japonica. Next base: position 2,128,139 of record JAHFWJ010000224.1, on the reverse strand, counting down.
ATAAGAAAAGCTATTTAAAAGAAAATGATCAGGGAATGCGCGGAAAACCCATTATATGGTGTAACCAATATTTTTCCCATGTAATGCTAAACAATATCAAAGCATAATAATATTTCTGATGTCTAAAACGCTAACGAGGTTTTTATAAATCAATATTTTTAGCACATTCCAGAATCAAATAATTAAGAATGAGAAAAAATGTTATTTCTTTAAATGATTAATTATTTGTAGTATTTTTTTATGGAATATACTGCGATATTTCGGTACTTTGCGATTGCTTCATGTTTAAACTTTGTGTGAAATATTATTATGACATTTCTTTTAGGACATATTGATTTTGACGTTATATCAATCAAAAAGAGATTATTAAATATATACACGTTATAATATCTGAAAATATTAATGGATAATCTGAAAACTTTTCAAATTAAAAAAATTCAATAAATGCCGGAAATCAATAATATTTCACGCATCGAAATTTTCGATAAAATATATCAAGTAATTGTATGTCAAAACACTGTGATGAAATTTTCGATTGGTTTGGATTTTGGAATAATATGCAATGTTGTATGAAAATATACATATCTATTATAAATATCCGAAATGCTTGGTATAAATTTATATTTTGTGAATGTTTTTTAGGTTAATTAATTGTACCAATTTTCAGTTAGGAGATTTATAATAAATAAATAAAGATAAGAATGAGATTATTATCGATGAACGCCACCTCGATTAAAAATAAAAAAGTATACACTTCAAAGAGAATCAATCATATATAATCCGGTATTATTTTTATTCGTGATAATTTTATATTAATAGACAATGCCATAAGTGGAATTGTATCAATGAAATAAATTTTTGTTCTTAGAAATAAAATGTACTTTGTAGTTATTAATCTCCAAGTGTTTTTATTATGAATAAATGTATTACCCAGAGAGTAAGTTTGAATATAAAAAACACTAACGACTATAAAAATGACTGTTTTATTTTAATATTTATACTGAGTTTGTAGTAACAAAAGTTATAGTAATGAATAATTTACCATTAATTTATTGATTACATTTTATGATATTTTATTGAAAGAAAAATATGAGATGCAGGTAAAATTTAATATATCGACTAACTATCAAATTATAAGATTAAATAGATTGTTCTTAAGAACTATTTAATAACAACATTAAAAATTATTTGGCGTTATTAGCAAAGACGCCAGATATTTTGAAATAAGAAATATTAAACTTATAAAGTCTATCGAATCAACTCGAAGAAAAGAAACATCACAATCACCGATGTCCAAAATTTTAAATTCAAATTGAAAAAATCAAACTTAGTTTTAACTTCGTAAGCAGTGAGAATATCTGCCTGGCCCTGACCAACTTGACCGCTAGGTTAAAGCTCTTACCACTTGAAAGTTGAAAGTCTGTGAAAGCTTCATTATTTTATTATGTTGTATAATGGAATCAATAAAATGAGTAAAGGTGGTTTTATAATATACAAAACGATTTTAATATTTTAATTAGAGGTTATATCTTAATTATTTTCAAATACTAATTATGTAAACTGCGTAGGAGTTTAGAGGTTTATGTACATGTTTGCATAATGACATTATTTAGTAATTTTGATGTTTCGTTTGGCTTCATCAAAATTTATCAGTGAAATAGATATAAGACCAATACGATTGATGTAGATTAACAATATAAGACTTAGCAATCCCTTTGATTGGAATTTCTGCTAAGTTTTCAATAATTAATAATGGAGGTGACGTTTGCCTTAAGATCTAAAGAGGAAGTCGGGGGTTACTTCGCATCTGTGCCAGACATATAGGATAATTGGGGGAATGCGGGAAAACTTTTAAGAACAGAATTATTTTCTCGCAAAGTGTAAGCGTGATTGTGACAGTATCGAATTTGCTAGTTTTTATGTACAATAAGTTTAGTGAAAATAATAAAATGTCAGTGGTGTATGCATACAAGTTTGTGGTTTAATATCATAGAAAAACATGTTTTATTCAAGCTTTTATATGTATTATACGGAAAAGTTTTAGTTTTTTCAAGTTATCACGAAATATCTTAGATATTATAGTTTTTCACCACATTTAATTTGTCCTTCCATTTACACGATATGTTTATTTCAAAATTCAAAAAAAAAAAAAAATGTTATCAATAAAGAATGATTAAAATACATTTTAAAACGTTTCGAATGTGACAAAATGTGATCGCACAAGTCGAGGGAGAGTGTAATATGAAAAATCTGTAACTCTTTAAATGTTGCAAAAATGACTCAACATTATATTTTTTTCCATCAAACTATTCAAATATTTTTGGTGAAACTTTTTAGGAACGTCTAGGCATAAGTTTTAATGAAGCGGTATTCCGTTAATTTGATTTAACAATAACTGACCAAAATATATATACTTATAATCTCGTCGTTATATTTTATTAAATTACAGTTTTTTTATAGGAAACAATAATTTACAATCATGAAGTGTTAAGGGAAGAATATTTAATAAATTTAACAGATTGCTGCGGGTATTATTTGTGTACTATGTTTAGTGTTATATTAATTTTAACTATATATATGTAATAATAGAAGTACCCAAATGTTATGTAATAAAAACAAGTGAAAATAAATGTTTTTACGTATGTTTTTATATTTATAAACAAAAGTGAATTTCGATATCTACGTAAATATTTTAAGACAATATTTGTCGTTATAAACGTGAAGATAATTATGCGACTATCCTAATTTACTTGGTCGTTGTTAATAAATTTAAAAATCGTAAGTAAAAATACTTGAAAAATATATTGTACAACAAGAAATTATTTATTCTATTTCTGAATTGAAAAAAAATTAGAGTTAAAATACTTAATTACTCAATTATTTCAATATTGTAAATTAGTCTTACGATGTTTAAATTGTCAAAATTTTATTAATATACACCATTTAAATTTATTTCGTGTAAACTAAGAATGATGTAGTACGTGAGTTTTAATACAAACTATTTGAGCATATAATTTAGTGCAGCCGATATATCCCAAACTGGACAAAAAAATGTTTTACATTGATTTTAGCTTTGTATTTACCCCGCGATTAAAAGATTTACCATAACACCAATATGATGAATATACAGTAAATCAGATAAATTTAATCAATTTTATGACGTAGAGTACTTAACTAAGCTATATTTTATTATTCGTCGGAAAAAGTTAAATATTTATTGCATATCTGAAGAAAAGCTTTTATATTGTAAAATACATTTTCTAATATGTATAAGGGAGACAATGAAGACTCGACACGTTGTACGAAAAACCTTGTGATGTATGAAGTTTAAATAGTGAAACTAAATTAAAATCTAAAACAATTCGAAGGTTGTTGGATTTAAATTTAAAACTATATGATAATATTATCATGTGATTATCAAACCTGACGTTATATAGCATGAGCAAAAGAATGTTATTTTAAACTTTCAGAGTTCTGTATGCATTGTCCGCATAAAAAAATCTGCGGCTTTTCAGTAAATGGTTTTATCTATCTATGACTATTCAAATAATGAGTGAAATGAAAAGGTTTTTGAAATGATAACAATGAAAAACAGACGTGAAAATTTTTGATAATCTGGACCTCAAATGAAAATGTATTTTTTTTTATAAATGATGTCTTTATTCATTGAATAGTTTATTACAATGAAAAATTTCAGCTAGATTGGTAACATATTTTTAGTTATATTCTTATCCCAAATGGTACTTGTAGCACAAGAGGCATTGTATCATAATTTTTTTTTTCCGAGAGACTTGGAAACTAGTGGTATAACCAAAATGATATATATTTATCAAATCACTCTTATCATTCACTAATCTGTCGTTAACCTATATATCATTTGTGACTTATTATGTACTATGAAACTATGTAAAAAAATTATCTATCGAATGCTTCTTAAGAGCTTTTTTCAAAATAGTCCTCTTTAATTTGAAGTTATTGTGAAAATTGTTATGTAAGAAAGTGTTATTCTGAGCTTTCAAAGTTGTTGTCAAAAAAAACGTATGTGAAATAAGCGATAAAATATTTAAAAATTATGACGTTCATTGCTAGTAAAGGATACATTAAAAAACAGCTATAAAAATATTTTTTGCTCTTAACTGTTCTAAAACAGCTAGCTAATTTAATTTAACTATCCTGGACTAGTGACCTAAAAGGTAATGAAAATATGTAATTTTTAAAACGAATGTTTATTTTAGACTCATGTTTTTATATGGGTAAAAGCGATTTGATTTTATCGAATTATTTATCGATGTCTTCCAATGACTGGTGGCCTGTTAAAAAATGATTTTTTGATAAGGTTTATTATTGCAATTAGAAAGTGATGTAATCAAGTATCATAATAACCATAATTACGTATGCATATGCAAATGTAATATTATAAATATATATATATGAATTGCTCTGCAGTAGCAAAATATTCCTTTTCAATAAAAGCATCATGTTGTTTATAAGCGGTGTGTTATTGCGATGTTTATTCCAAGGATATATATAAATACTGAAGCTGTTTTATCATATATTTGCGTGATGTGCAATTAATTGCTTTAGTTTTAATGGTAAATGTACACAGAGAATATTGTTTTTAGTTAATCTTCTACACGAATAAACAGCTAACACCAAACATTGACACACATACATTTAAACTATAACACAATTATGGCTGCATTGCGAACAATTTGGATATCAAAAAACAAAATAAAATATGCGGCGAAATAAAACAATAAGATAAAACCATCGCTAGATGTCAGGGGAAAAAGAAAATAAAGCCTTGAATATTATATTGCTTTATAAAAACACACATATAATTGATATGTATTTATATTACGTGATAAATTATGAAAAAATATTTTACTAAATATATAAAATAAATCAAATTTTGACGCTATTTTAAATAATGCAGACAAAAATTTATTGACGACTAATGATTTATAATGATTTTTTAATAAAAAAAATGTATTTTTAATGGATTTCAATTTTACATCTACATTGTAAAATATGAATTACTCATGTTATATTCATATTAAAAATGGAAACCGATTGTCTTTAATAAATTTGATAAATGACACTTGAGTGTAAAAAAAAATATTAATTTATCAAAAAATTACATACATATTTTTACAGTTAAATTAAATAATTATTCAGTTTAAACACCATATTTTTTGAAAATCTATTACAATAAAATATTCAGCTTTGCGATTTGGGTAATAAGTATTTTGCTTGATACCGTTGTTTTAAGAGTTCACAATTCACAAGTAATAAAATACATTTTTTCTTACGATTTGAAAAATTACATTTTTTATGAATACTGATAAATATTCTCACAAAGAGTTAGTTAATAACTATCCAAAAATCTAAATTTAAAATTTTATTGACTCACAATATACCCATACACAAATCAAAAAATATATGCAGCAGACGAACTTGATTATTCGATTGTAAAACTCCAAGCGCCATCATATTATCTGTACCAATATATGTCTCTATTATTTCTAATGGTGTGGTTCCGTTGCCAACACACCGGGCTTAAACGAAAACGTATTTATTTTAATATTACTTACAAAATAGACTTACCTACACAGGGTCAACATAATGACTTAACCCACACTTAAATTGACCGCACGTACTAAATATTTATTCGTGTATTGAACGCTTAAATGTTATCATTTAAACTTGATGGTCTTTTGAATTACTGTATTACGCTCTTTATACTATATGAAAATAATTTGGTAAGTGGTCGAATCATGAAAATTTTATGGTTTATTTCGTAAAAAAATACTTTCTCTCATTCGGTAATAGAGTTCGTGAAAATTAATTGAATATTTGATGTACACTTAGTTCACGACAAAGCTAACGAAAGTAATTATTTATCGCAGAGAAAATTAATTTGGAACAAATTCGTGACATCAATAATTGAACGTAAAGACCACTTTTACATTATTGAAAAATCATTTCATTTGAATGTGGACAAAAATATACACTTGAATAATTGGGAAACAATCAGTATAAATACTACTCGTCATCAATGCAGTGATATATGTTACAGCAATAGCGTATATAAGTGAAAATATTTTTTTACTGACACATCAGTGATATTACAATTGAGCACAATGACATTTCATTAGTTGAAATATAATATGCAATATATTTTAACATTTTTTTTTTCCAGAAATATTAAATTAATTCCAGAACTTTCGTTGGAACCATAGAAAACATTATGATACAATCGTTAATAGTTTTAGTATATTTACGCTGTCTGCATTGATAAACCATATTTTCACTTGAAATGTACACAAAATATTATGAAACCTGTAACGCTGAATTTTATGTACTATTTAGACCATTTTATATTTATAGCATCAAGACCGGATTCGATTTATCGTGAGTGTTGTTAACTGTTGAGAGATGCTCGCAATGAGAGAAACCGGTCCTTATCTTATAATATGAAATTGTAGAAAGTATTGTGTTTTTATTATTTAAATATAATATATTTTTACCCAGAAGTGATAGTTGGCACTATAAAAGAAATGTTTATCCATATTATTTATTACTCAACGGTTATGTTTGACACAAATGAAATATCTCTATTTCGGAAATAAGATATTGTATTGGAGTTTTTAGACATCGATACGATTTTAAGGATTGACTTTCAGTAATAAGTTCAATTTTATTATTCCGAGAAGTCTGAAAATTAAATTTTAATAATAGCAATAAAAAAAATCATAAACAATTATTATTATTCAAATTCTTGCTGAATTAAATTTAAAAAAATCTACATCTTTCCATAGGTATGTAAGTGCGAAGTTTTTGAATATTGATACAAGTCAAAAAGGCATTTATTTATAAAAGTCATATTGTGTTTAAATGAGAATTAAAATATGTTTGTTTATTATTTATACATTTTTTTATAGTAATTGATAAGCTATCAAGGTTTCTTTTTAAAAACATCATTTTGTTTTGTTTAATAAAAAATTGAAAATTGTAATACATATTGTAGGAATGTAATTACTGACCACTGATCAAAACTAACATGGGTAAAAATTAAAAAAAAATTAGCAGTGTGTAGATGTTTATTTTCATGGTACACTTTATTTATAATATGATAGGTTCACAACGCAGTTAATTCAAATAGAGCATCTTTTTGTAGTACAGATATATAGTCCTTTTTTTGAATTATGTTTTGTTATTACAAGCAACTGAGTACTTTATTTAACCGATCCCCCTTTTTTTCATATAAATTCAACGCGGAAACAATCATTGTACATCGTACTCAAGAGCAGCAGTTTTCGTGTAACAGAGTTAGCCTTATTTAAAACGATCCATCAAAAACTTTACCTTTTTCGCGAAAATGAAAACGGGCCCCGAGCAAAAAACGCGCTCCGAAAACTTTTTCAAACGTAACAATGTTATTCAATTAACTACATAAAATAATTTGCGAAAGAGATGTCCTCTAAAATAACACTCATGGGAGACGAATTAATAAAGAAGATATTGTGGCCATGTTAAATTTTTGTAAAAATTCGAATGCATTTTTTTATGTTTCCTGACATGCATCCGAAATTTTGTTTTAAGATAGAACGGTTTTGCTCCGAACAATTTCATACATTTTGGTCATTTGTAAGGGATAATAAATTTGAGTAAGAGGTTTTACGCCGTTTTTTTTCTGGGGAAATTCGGTAAATGAAAAAAAAACCATTGATTTGACAGATTCATTGATATTCTGTGAATGTTCAATATTAACCTGAAATAATGAAGAAATATTCATATTTTGGTATTCAACTGGTAGTGCATGACAATGTTTCTAAACAAAATGAAATGCGTGTCATATTTTTAAATCGTATTCACTTATAACATAAGAAATAAATTAAATAGAAAATTTTCCTTGGTTAATAATACAAAAAAATGAGCGGTAAATCAAATTTTTCAACGTAAATTTAAATGATATTGCATGAGAATTTTATGATCGCTGACAAAATCAGGTATTTATAATTTTTGTAAAAAAATAATAAGTATAAATGTTGTCTTAATTATTTAATTTTCTAAAATAAATGAAGATTCTAAATAATATAATAATTCTCTGGAATTTTTGATATTCATACTCAGCGTCGAATCCAGAATTTCATAAACAGTAGCCATTTTGTTTTTTGAGTAAAAGCAACATTAACAGAAAATGATATTCTGGGTAAAATCTTAGACACGCAATATACCCAATGGATATTACAGAACTAAAAATGGATTAGGATCTTGAATTTCGATTAATATTAAATATTGAATAGCAGTGCAGGCTTTCAGCAGCGTGCAGCAGGCAGCAGTTCAATGGTAGATTATTATATTTTTATACTTAATCCAAATACTTGGGCGCCGATTTCGCCGTATGGTATGTTATTCAAATATTACACTAAGGGCTTTTATAAAACGGAGCTTTGTAAACACCATTTGGGCGCTTATTTTGCTACTGACGTCACATCCGTAGAAAATACCCTCGCGGGACACGTTTCGGCGGAGCTGTCAAATTTGCGAACGCTATGAAACAAAAGATCGTAGCGTTGAAATTGTTACATTTATGAACACGGTCGATGTTAATTTAGTCGAAAAGAGGTCGCTCGTAATTTTATTAAGAACATTTAAAAATATCAAATATTCCCCCATAATATCAACAAAACATTTTCAAGTAATACAATTATTCAAATTTATTTGCATGCATGGAACTCGATCAATAGAAAATCAAAATATTTACAATGGAACACGCGATTATTTGAACTTTACGCCATTTTGTTCTTATTTTTGGGAATAGAATGTGCAATAAACTAGAATATTTGATAATTATTTATAATTCTTTCTAGTAAATTGGAAAGAAAATGATTGGTTAATTGAAGAATAAAGATTTTTATCGATGTGAAAGCATCGCAAATATGCTAGTTGCTAATTACTGTCTGTATTAAGTTAATGTCACTAATCTTTATTTTCGAAGGCAAAGTTTAAATTCTATAAATTGGCCGATGCGGCATAGACAATATTCCAATATTACAATTGATCTTATAGACAATATTCATAACTGGACTCCGTAAAGCTGTTGCCTGTTGTTGACTGTTGATTTTGGTTGGTATATTGGTTTTCTTTCTAGGTGTGATACAGTGTTATATTGCTTTAAAAAAATGAGCAAATTGATAGCGACGAAGTTAATCAATTATCGGACAGTCCATGTTGTATAAAATATCAGTTGACTTAACATCGTTATTGTTGCAATACAATATATGGACGGTAAGCCATCTTTTGTTGTTTTGAATTTAAATTTGATAGACACGGACATATGCAATCTACATATTCTCAATTTCTGACGGTTATCCTTGTTAAAATACGATCGTCAAATTGCTGAAGTTTGAAGTAAACACTGTCATAAAATATCAATACAAAAATCAACACAAAAGCTACACCTAAATTTGAGCATTGAACTTTTCAATTTAAAAAAATCTCGCACTCGTGCCTTACATGTTATATTGACCTGCATATTATATTTACGTTTCACTGGCTTTTATTCAAAAAAATATACAGTATTTTTTGTGTGGCTAATAGAAAATAAGAACGCCGAGGAAAATAGAAACGTCGAAATAAATTATTTAACCGTTATAAATTCTTGCTCATTCAATGATTTGCCAGTAGGGCGGGTAATTGTTTTTCCGATAACTGCCAATTAGGAATGTCAAATTACTCCACTTTGTAAGACCTGAGTAGTCGAGTATTTATAATGGTTACTCACTGGTCATTTGAGTATTCGCGTATTAACTAAAGCACTGGAGATTGTGACTGTTTCTGAATGACATTACGTATGAATTGAGAATGAGTTTCAATATGTACTGTTTTTATTATTATGACATTAAACCTTAATAATGAAACAAACTTATTAAATATAATAAACCAAAAGACAATTAGAAGCTGCCATAATAACATTAATAACTAATAATTACCTTCAAAGTGTTATCGGAGGAACATTATCAAATATTCATTTCAAATGATTTTGAAAATGGCAGTTTATTGGAAAATCATTCAGGTTATTTATAATTGTAAGTATAACGTCTTCGTTTAAAATTAGTATAATTGCGTGTGTGCATTATTTCTTAATTTCTCAGTTACATAATACATGATTCTTCATTATCTTTTCAGTCGATGTATCATTTAAATTTAGATACTTTTATTCATTCAAATTTTTTCAATCATTGTTATCGATGTTCAATAGAACAATCACTTTTTGAAAAATGCAAGTAACGAATAATAATAACGTTATGATATTTCAAACAAGAGTAACGAGTACTAGATTCTCGGTACATCCCAACTGGTGGCAATGATCGGTTTATTTTCCGAATACTTTTCGTGAGTAGCTTCACGTTGAATGAAAGTTAACTTGCCAGAGCGCCATGTTCACTATTTGACAGTGAAAATATTATTCATTCTGCTTGTTTACGACGGATAATTAAATAACTTTACGGAATGCCATGTAACTGTCTAACAATCAATACCCTGAGCATGTATTATAGAAAACAAATGTCAGTATCAATAATGTGTATATTTTTTTTCTGGGATAATCAAAAGCAGTTTAATAGAAAAAATATCATAATCATACGGATAATTTAGTTTTTAGACAGGATATTTTTAGAAAGAATCATAATTCTTGTTGTACACAAGTTATGGTTTAAAATGGTTACAGTATGGCGTTAGGAAATGTTTTATCAGAATATGACGATACTGCAAAAGTATACATAGCTGACCAAAAATTCTTTGATGTCCATATTTAGTCACTACTTGAAGCATATTGACAATCCATTAGAGTATGTTCGTCATGTCACACTATTACAAAACATTGAAACATTCTGTTGTCAATGAGATAATCATACGAAACTGGACCTGGTACAGAATTAAAAGTGAAAAGAGAAGAAGAAGACGTTGATTTTATTTTTAAATACATGTCTTTTAAGAAGTTGACTGCACTGTTTTGGTAAGAAAGTTTTATGTTAAAATTTAAAAATTGAAAAAAAAATCAAACTTGCTTACTCTGAATATCATTGATTCATTCATGAGAATTTTGAATAAATTATAAATGGAAAACATCACAATCACATGAAGCAATTTTGTAAAAAAACTGTGGCGACGAAAAAAATAGTAATATTATTCCAGCAAATAGTTTTCTACTAACAAAAAGCTTCCCGGAAAAATTTTATTCGGTAATACAGCCTTCGATGCTATCAAAAAAGCTCAATGGCGGAGAAATGTTCAAGGGTCATCCAAGCAGAAACCCTTGTCACCCCAATAATAGTGACGACCTTTTTGTACGATGTTTAAACACTTAATTTTTGAGAGCTTTTATTGAAAGCTCTTGTAGTGAAATTCAATTTTCATTACAGTTATGTAATTAATTCAAACTCAGTGTGGTTATTATAATAACAACTACATAATTGTCAAAGCCTAGTTAAAGCCAAGCTCGTTAACTAGATCAAACAAAAAAACAACAAATTTAATAGAAACTAGGATTTTTTTAAATCTAATTATTTCGCTTTCGTACGAAAAGCGATCAAATTAATTACGGCAGTTTTTTAGTATAAAGACTTGTGCATTTTTCTATTAATGTTTTTGTGCTGACAAAGTGATTTTCAATAGTTGAATATTGAAGAATTGTCGCTTTAAAATGAACAGCTGTAAACCACATAGTAATCAATTATTTGGAGTTGTATGGAGGTGCGTAAGGATGTTTAACACGCTCTCTGATTTCGAAGAAATAAAAATTTATCCCGCTTTGTATTTTTTTAATTTGGCCATACGTCTATGCAAAGCAATAAATCAACTTGTTGGCAACTTTGATCACTGTCTGAATAAAAAAATTCTACGAACTATTGAATAGAACATTTCCATACATTTAATAAGAGTCAACCAGTATTTTCATCACACGGCCAGACAGGCGGTGATGTAAAAACAATATCTGAAATTACCGTCAATAACAGGAGAGTAGAACGAATAAGTCTGTTTGACCGGAAAAAGTTTTTCAGCGACATCTGGCATAGAAAAATAAATGTAATAAGAAATCGTGATTCACCTTTGAAAAGGATATCAAAAACACATTCATATGAAATAATAAATGTTTGTACTATTAATCTTTTAAATAATAAAAACACATTTTTTTAGTACTTATTTCCACAATATATTTTTTGATCAGGACCGGTTTCGCTCATCGCGATGTGTCAAAAATGTGTTTTTATTATTTAAAATACCATGTCTTTCCATCAAGAAGTGACAGTTAACACCTTAAAAGTGACTATTAATCTTGTTCATGGGTACAAATTTTTTCATCTCGGTAATAATTATTGAATAATTAAAATTGTGATTGTTGATTGATTATATTATTCTTTTGTACAAAAGTATTTTTAGAAGGTGACCACTTTTGTTTTGTCTTTTTAACAGTGCTCATTTAATCAACAAAACTTTTGAATTGATATAATAACTAAATAAAGATAACAATCATATTTAGTAATATATAATGATAATAAACCAAAATGAATTTCATCGATCAAAAAATATATTTTGGAAAAAAGTACTAAAAAATGTATTTTTTATTGATTAAAATAGAATGTCTTCCCACCAAGAAGTGACAGTTAACACCTCAGGAGTGAATCATCTGATTCAAAAAAGATTAAATGGGAAAATAAGTATTGGCAAGATTTTCAATCAAATTTCTTTTCATTGCATATTAATATAATAAGGAACAAGTTCCTTCGTCGGATACATTATTATCTGATCTATTATTATATACAATTTTTGTTTATAATATAATGTATTCCACCGATAATAAGACAGTCGACATTTTACAAGTGATTAAAAATCAACATTTGATAAATATTAGTTAGGAATTGAAAATGCGAGCTTTTGTTCGTTAAGAAATGTTTTTCCCGCTTAGCTACATAAGTGAATCTCAATAATTGTGTGGATATTTATTATAATTCCTAATATTAACACAAAAACGTTCAATGTTTTTAAATTGTTAGTAAATTCAAAGTAAGCATTAAATATTGAATATATTTTATAGTAAGCTTTTACGAGTTGACGATTTCTCGCTCTTCGTGTTAACCCGACGAAAATATTCGACGTTTCTTCTTTCATCTTTATTAACATCGCATATTAATGGAGCGACTCAATTTTATTACAACTTAAACTCATATTTACATTGCGAAAAATTCATCAAAGTATTATATATAAGACATCATTCTAGAGCTTTTATAATTAAGTTTATTTCACCTTAAAAGTTTACCAACAATGTTCTCAGAATATTTCGTAACAAATTTTAAGGCATTCACGAAAATTTTCCAAAACCACCTTTTGACAAGGCAAATTGTTTCACAAAAAGTACGCTGCGAGTTTATGGTTTTGCCAGTAGCGCAACTGGATTTAAATGGCAGAGAAAACCCAAAATAATGGTTTTTTAAACATTTTATGATAATATAATAATACGATTTATATTCAATACATAATGTTCTAGAAGAGTAGTCCAAAGACGAATAAATATGCCAAAATTATATAATACTTCACCTCCACATAGTCGGCGCTAATTTATTTTTCATGTAGCAATGGATTTATTCTTAGTAATGGTGATATTTAATATTTTAATTTAGTCTTTCTTAATGTGTTATCTGTCACTTCTTAGTGGAAAAGCATGACAATATAAATCAATAATACAATTTTCATTAAAGAAATATACATTTTAGGTAGATAATAATATCGCCCAACTTTCCCCTCAAACATTATTCAACGCAAATAATTTTATCGTTAGTAATACTTTTTAAAAGAACACACGCAAAATTATATATACTTTATGAAAAATTTAATTTAATAGCCAATTCTTACTAATAAACTAATATCATATCAAAGCAGAAATACTTGAAAAAACTCTGACGCAAAGAAATGAACGCATCCGCTTAAGGAGTATTGGAAGGGATTATTGATGCATGTATTCTTTTCAACTGTTAAACCATCAAGACAACTTGAAAAAAAACTGTAATAATTAGTGGGATTCGTGAGCAAAGTGTTATTTTTTTTTAAATCTAAAATAGCTAACATAACGCACTTTCAAAGTTGGCCCAAATAGAAAATTTCAGTAAGCTAGGGCTCAGATAATGCTATTTGTGTTATTCGCATGCGTGCTTTTGACAATACATTCTTACTGCAATAATACGAAAGGATTTTTTGATATAAAGCTCGAGAGCTTTTGTACAGATAATGCTCGGTCCTAAAAGAAGTCATTTACCTTTTGAAATTATATTGTATGACTTCAAAACCGGCATCTTGGTGTCTTGGGAAATCCCGGAAATATAGTAAAATGCTAACTGTCAAATAAGTAAATATATTATTTCAAAAGTATATATTTCATGAGACTTTGTCTTACACGATTTGGATCTCAAAAGACTTTTTTGTACGTTTATAATAATGTATAATTTTACGAACATTTGATTAATGTTATTAATACACGATTAATGAGCATTTAAAAGTCATAGTTTTATTAAAAGAAATTATTAATTTAAGCTGTTTATAAAAATGATTTGTGGTTGCAATATGTATTTTAATATCAATATTTTCTAGTAAATAATATTGAAAAATAAATGTCAGTGTTAATTCCGATATTCATCGGATATGGCTATCCCAAACGGCCGTTATGATATTATTTTCTCATTTATATTAATAACATTAAAATTGATAAATATTAAATTAACCTTATGGGAGTATTGAACCTCGAAAGAAAATAATAAATTGTATTTATATATTCTTTGTCACCAATTAAATTGAAGTTAAGTTAAGGTTGCGCACTATAATTTATCGTTGACACACAATAAAAGAGAAGGTGAGGAAATCTTTTTGTCATAGAAAAAAAATTAAGATACATGTAAAATTGTATTTATATTAATCAGATTTTGTTCATATTGGCATGAGTAACATCTCGGTATATATATACAACTTTTGTGTATACGTATAATAACACACGAAATGCCCAGATTATTTGATTCAAATGTTGAAATTAATACTTCATTGAGTGCATTATTGCTAAAATTTATCATTGCACTGATAATTCATAATGAGAACTTAGTAAGTTGTCAATAGTAACATTCATACGAATTTCTTACGAGCAGGACAGTAGTCTGCGTTTTTTTTAAAACGAAATCGTTGTTGGTTTGAGAAGCTGTGTTTTATAATCAATAACACGGTTTTTGTTAGAATTGAATTATATTTATGAGAATCCATCGTAAAATGATAAATACTTGTTTATATTTTTCTATATACCGTACAGGTTTTTAATAAAAAAATAAATGTTTGAAAATTTAGATAAGAGAGTGTAGTTTGGTGTTATGAATATGAGAGGACGTGTTGATTGATTTTTTTTATCCAGAAAAAATATTTAACTTTATAAATATTAATTCTTTATGAATACTTAAAGAAGAGGTGTAACATTGAAGCTACTTTTACAGTGACATCTTTTCGTAAGAGTAATAGATAAATCAATATTGCAATGAATGTTATTAAAATGATTGATTGCTGATTGAATTTTTAATTATTATTGACTAGAATGTAAATGTTGATGTTTTGTTTTTTGAGTACTACTACTAAGGTATTAAATATTTATGCTGAATATTTAAATGTTGATCGAAAGTGATAGGCGTTATAGAATGATTCCATAATGCAATTTTTAGTATTTTTAAAATTATTTAGAAAATAGATCTGATCATATTGTCTTTATTATAACGTGACAAAAATATTTTAATATGATATTTCATATAGCCTTCCAAAAAAGAAGTAGTGTTTTATTTGGGTAGAATAGAGTTGTTCAAATAAAAAGAATATGGATTGTAAGGTTAAATAAAATTTAATATCGAAATCAATTGAAAAGTTTCCAACATTAAATATATCTATTATCTTATTTGCAATGATTGCTTAGTTCATCGATAAATGTCTCTGTAACTGGAATTTCAGTTATACTCTTCAACTTAATGTAAAATGAGAAGTGCTGGAAAGATTTGAATGAAAGTATGCAAATATCCACACATGGTTGAAATGAAATATTTTTAAGGTATATTTTTGGATGATTATCATGAAGAAAAAGTGTTCTGTTTGCTCGGATACGATGGTAAAAGTGTAGTGTTTTTACAAGGTGATTGGTTACGAAGATTTGAAAAGGTATGATGGGATTATAAAAATGAAAAAAAATGGGAATATCTTTGTTGGCATAACCGGGAGCTTTTTTGATACATGTATAAATTCTAACGTACCTCTCGGAGTGCCTGCACAGTCCAAAAACAAACAAATCTGTTAGTCAAAATGATCTGGTGCTGTCAGAAATCTCACGTGAATATTGGATGACGAGTTTAACGAAACACATTTCTGTAAATCTTTTTATATTTCATATAACCCTATAGAAATCTCACGCTCGGAATAATGTTGAAGGTACAACATAATGTTTTGACTAAAGTATAATATTTTGTAAAAAGGAAAGTCACCTCAAAGTAAATTCGTCATTTTTTCAACAGAATTTTTATACGTGAAAATATAATTCAAAATTTCATCTTGTTGCTTTTGTATATAGTTTATTTGTTAAATATTGCAGATTTATGTGTTAATCAAAATATTATTAACCATAATTATGAAAACTAAGTTATAATGAAAATATTGGTTTGACATAATTTTGGCTTTAAAAGAGATTTTATTTAATCAATTTGTGATAATTTTTATTAAGTAGAAATTACAACGTTTATCGTTCATTTTGATGTGTCGATGAAACTACATTAACCTTTATTGAATTCTATTTTAAAACGTCTAAAATCATGAATTGGTATTTATTGTCATTGAAATAAACTAATCAACTTAAAAGTAAGTTTAGTAACAAAAAAATCAATTGTCTTTTTTCTAATTTATATAAAAAAATGAAAAATATATAATATTTAAGAATGAAACGATAATGTCATTGAAGAATGTTTCTATTCATACGCGAAGTCAATCCAGATATATTGCAAAGGTTTATACCAAAATGTACGGTTCGTACATATTGTGTATTTTTAATAAATAACAACTTATTAACATTTGAAGAAGTATAACGTTTTTGACAATGAAATAACTTTCCAGGATATATTACAACTGTAAAAGACGAGAACTGTGTCTTAATATATAGTCTACAAAATATTACATTGTTTTACAAAGATGCTAATTATTATTTCCTTTTTATTTAAGTAATTGATTAATTGTGTTGTGGTAGGCAAAAAAGCTGAAAAGCATTGAAGCTTGCTAGACTGGAAAATAGGGTAAATATATTTCGAGATATATATGTATTATAAGGCTAGAAATATGATTCACTCAGAGTATATTTCAAAATCACAAAGCATTCATTATTAATATAATATTTTTACACATTGTAATAAACACCGATACATGCTCAATCGTATGAACATGCGATGATAATTTATCTATGGAGGAAAAAATATGTTGATCATTTCAAAACAGTTTTTGCCAAGGCAAAAGTTCCGCTGAAATAGAAATAAATGAATTAATAAGAGAATATTATTAATTTTAAAGTCAATTCAAAAGATTTAATATGAAAAAATAATGTTAAAAAGTTAAGAATATACGGAAAGTTCATGCATAGAAAAATAGAATAGCGGTTCAGTAATAGATTTGGTATACCTTAATTTTTGTTTCGTTTTAAAAGCCAAGAGAGAAAAAAGTTTGAGAAAATTTAGAAAAAGAAGAATACAAACTCGAATAAAAAGATTAAAAAAAGTATAAGCTATTTAAGAAGGTGAGTGTAAATTTTTAAAAAGGTTTATCAAAGCATTTTTTGTAGACGCTTTGCACAATTTATGTAATGATTCCGATTTATCGTATAATATTATCTAATCCATTTCGTGTGAAGACAAATTTTAACGTAATCACTTTGGAAAAGTCGATGTTGAATCAAATAATCAGCTTTTTTCTAAGATTCATTGGTTTCCAGATATATCAGTGTCCGGTCAGTAGTACTCGGTATCTTAACGCCAAACGTAATAATTTTGATTTGGATAAATCCTTTTCAAGTGAGTGCCTAAAATAATTTTTATGTACAATACATAAATTTCGAAATAGTGTTGGTAATCATTTAACCTTACGAAAGAAAGCTACTTGATCATTTATGAAAATTATTATATTCGTTGTATAGCTGATGAGCCTATCTCACAGTACACTGTTGGTATATGGACACAAATAAATCTGAGAATTGGACTGAATATATAATCCTGAATTTTATTTTATTCCAATATTTTTATTAAATAAATGTATTACTTTCAAATTACTACAATTTTACAAAAGAATATATGTGTCTTACCATATAATTTAAATGTAAACACATCCTGACCGTTTTTTTAGTTTAATATATAATTTTATTTATTATGATTTTATTCAATTCCGGATCAACTATCCACATCTCAAATTTAAATATTATAGTATGTAACTACACAAATTAAATCGAGCTATTACGTTGCATAAATTTAAATATTATAGCCATAAAATAGATGCACTATCTAACACACGTTTTTTTTATGTTCTCTAAATAAAAATATTATTAGCATATACTTAATAAACATCTGATTGAAATTGTTTGAAAAAACAATCAGAAAAATTCATCGCAAGAAGTTTTGTATCAACATATGTATCTCAAGAAAATTTGTCTGTAAAAATATTACGTAAGACAAAATTTTTGTTGACTATTTTGTGCCTAAATAAATTGGTCAAAATAAATTGTTGATGGATGACATGACAAAAAAAGCTGTACAACATTCATGCTATACAATCAATAATGAAATATTTAATTCAAATGTTTGGTCCTTTGATTTTTTAAAATTTCTATTTGTCTAAAGTTTTTTTAAATAATAATAATAAAAAATCAATTTATTGCTATTTTTTTGACATATAATTTTTCGTAGCCTGTCAAATGTTGCTGGATTAAAAAATAGTAAAAAAGTAAACAAACTAATATTTTTGCTAAACGTCTGTAAAAAATCAAAGGACAAATTAGCCAGACACTAGATGATCACAAACACATCTACACATCAGAAATTGGCTCTTTTTCATATTGTTTGTTGTACATATACGTACCTTTATGTTCTTTATATATATTTTTTTCAACAGGTAACATTGTACGAAGGTAAGGAGTAGACGGGCGAGACAGATAAAGAGAGATAGAAAGAGATAGCAGTCAATCGCCATGCGTGAGGAGCGAAAGAGATAGATACAGAGTGTTAGAAGGTGATAGATATATACTTCTTGACGATGTTGTTCTTTTTGGAAACCAAAGACAATAAGTTTCGCGTGTCTAGAGAATTTGGAATTCGAAATTTGAAATCATACTAATTTAAAAACTAGGATTTGTGTATTAAGAATTCAAATAAAAATAAAGCGTGGAATTTACTTGGTTTAATTATGTTATGGACAATTTTCCAACTGAGACAAATAAAAAATAAGTAGTTAAATTTTATTTTCAGTTTTTCACTAATGAGATAAAGTTACTTCATAAATTCACTTTAATTAATTAGATTGTCTTTAAAAACCTATTATGTATTATATGTTTGTCTATCAAGAGCAAATTATCATTTATGTATGAAGAATCTTAGAGGCAGGTATACAATTTGATAATTTAAGTTCTTGTCCATAAAATAAAAAGAATTAATTAAAAAAAATGCTTTTATATTTTCCGAATGTAAATGGCATGCTAGCATTTAATGTCGAAGAATAAAAAAGATTTTTTTTTCGCAGTTAATAATGGCAAAGCTAAATTGTTCTACTTTTTACATTATTTCGATTAATTTTAAAATTGTCTTTGGTATATAAAAAAGAATAGACAAAATAGTTTCTACACAACTCAATAAATTATAAAATATGTGGATATCTGTAGTGTTAAGCTAAAATAGTAAAATATAGTAAAATTCCAAATTTATTAACTACTTTTTGTGGTTATTTGTTTATTTAAATGTGCTGAGATTAAACATTAATTTGAAATTGTGATTTCAAATAGTTTAATTAAATGATTAATTCTGCCAATAAAACTTTTAAATAAATAATATTTTATGATATAATTTTTGGCTTTAACAAAATCTTAACATTTTTATTACTTTTTTTAATGGAAATTTTTAATACGTATAGCTTATTCAATAAATTTTATGTAATAGCTAAAATTTTTATAATAATTTATTAAAAAGCGGGTCAAAGTGTAAATTCCTAAGTTTATTATTTGAATAGGGTAAACAATATTATTTAAAAGAATTATGTCGTTTTGGGTTTTAATGATTTTTTGGTCACCGTGTATTTAAAGCTAATTGTTGTATTATTTAAATGGCATTCAGTAACACGTACTAAAAATATAAAAGATATACGAAAGTGTGGTATTTTTCCAGGAATTATTTTATATTCGATTTGTTTTAAGCTACTTAGAAAAATAACACGTTAGCCTACACGGTAATCAAAAAATAAATGTCTTAATTAAATTTTTTTATTTCGTATTTAATAAAAAATCTTATAAGATATGTCATATTATATTCAAAAGCAAAGGCCCATTTATGATTTCATGATTTTAATGACTCAAAACTATATTTAAATTCCCGAAAGTTTCGAATAAATCTAGAAAAGAAACGTATTGTTAAGACACTTGTTCATTTAAATACAATTATTTCCTTTCAGTTAAATTCGGTATATGTTAAAAGATTGGATAACAATATGGACTTGCTTCGTTTTGAATAGAATAGACTTAAATATTTAAAATATTAAATACATATTTCAACTCTTTATAAAGCTGTAAGCTGTAAATAAAATATAGAAGAAAAGTTCGATTCTAAAAGGTCACACGTGAGCTGCTTCGAGATTTGCAGAGAAATAAACCTAATAACGTGAAATTGTGGGCAAGAAAAACATAGAGAATAAAAACAAACACAGCTGACACGAGTGATGCAGTAGACAATAAAGGATTTTCTGAAAGGTAAACATCTCCCAAATACGTTATAGATGTGTGGCATTATGGAATCATACTGGGACACATTGTTATAAAAATAGCAGGACTCACAACAACATGGAAAATAGTATCAAAGAAATTATCTTTTACAAAAAGGTCAAATGTGACACGTTTTGTAAAAAGGTATTATGTGCATAATTTTTTATGAAATAAAATATGTTCAATTTATTAAGCAAAGGTATTAAGTCGCATGATACCAGTGGTGAAACATGATTTTTTTTATTAAATAGTGCTACATATCACCTTTTTACAATTTTATCTAAAACATAATTATTTGGAAAGTGTTGTAATGTTGTAGTTTTCTATTGTAGTTTATATGTATTTTTAAATAATTTATTTACTGAATTGTCGAGTGTCCAAGTGATTCATTTCAAGTTTTTTTTGTTGTTGTAGATAATACTTTTAAAAAATAATTTTTGGCATATTAAAATATAAAAATATTATCAGTTAAAAATCTATAAAATAGGAAATAACATATTTTTCAGAGTAAAATATAATTTTAATGGATAATACTGACTACAAAAAATGAAGATATATAAATACAATAAAATATATATACATATGATATACGAAAAATTAATCTGAAAAACGTTTTCCAAACTGATCAAAAAAGAGTAATTCGACGATTTCTGTAAACACTTCTGGCTTTTGTAATGTTTCGTCCGTCCGCGTCATTCCGTCGCGTTGGCCGGGGTCGTAAACAGGTGGACGCTATTTGTTTCGTGTGTGAATTTACATAATCCGGTATTCAAAAACCTTTACCTTTTTTTCTGATGACGTAACAGTTTAGTGTCGGGGGTCGTACAATCTTTAGAAAAGGTTTGTATAAATTAAAGAGGTCTCGTTTACACTGTTTATAATACCTTTCTTACTAGAATATGAATAATTCAAACATGACTTTGATGTCGTTCAAATTTTTATATTCCAATGGAAATTATATTCTAAAAAGATATATTATTCTTTTGTCTTTTTATTACTTCTTAAGCGCAGCATATATACACTTATAATAGAATATTCTTTTGAAATTTCGATTCTCTGACTAGAGCTACATTAATTAATTATAAAGCCACAGAATATATGTAAATAAGTTTCATTTTTACACATGATTGTACGATATTTAATTATACAATTAAATGAGAGGAACTTGGCCGAGTGGTAACTCGAATTTTAGAATCGAAGAGACAGCAGAATAAATATACTGCTCGTTTCTTAAAGCTATAGCTTTATTTTTATCCATTTTAATACACTACGAAGAACTTGCCTAGGTTGTGCTTATATTCAAAATGGACAAAATTTTTACTGCAATTGATTTTTATTTATTTTAAAAATTGAGAAGCGCTAAAAAAGAGAGTAAACATCAAAATGAATGCTTTTGACAGAGAAAGGCTACTTTCCTTTTTTGAGCAATAAAAAAATAAACATTATTATCGAATTTTAAATCAATTTGTTAATAAAGAAAAATAATATTGGCGCAGTGACCCAAGCCAAAGGTTTAAGTATTATATTGTATTAAAGTGAAAAAAATAATATTAAATTTGGTAGAAACCTTATCTACTAGAGACCTTGAATTTTATCCCCACAAGAAAAACACATAAGAATTTATATTTGAAATAATTCGTGAAATTAATGAGTTCTTTCTTAGTTACTAAACTTTATGAGTGTAATATTCACGAATGATTGAATCGAACTAATTACGTCATAAACAACCGAGAAAAAATGTTTCCATGTCATCGCGTTCGCTGATTTTTCCTGTGCTAGATTCAGGCTGTGTTTCTCACCGTCGGTGGATTTTCCGACGTGCTTCCGTCGCTTAAGCCCAGCTTCCGGCTTTTTCGTGCAGGCGAGCTGAGGCGAGGGTATGCCCGGAATATTTTTATGTAAATAAAACTTCGAGGCATATGCGCCACACAAAACGCAGCCAGTTTCCGAATCGGGGAAAACATCGAAACTTTTTCGAATAATAGCTGACCAAGTTGGCAAACGTGACAATGAAAAATTGTGTAGAAATAAATATAACCAAAGTAAAAATACTTATTAACTTGATTATTATTCTGAGATAATTGAATCTTAATGATAATGATCAATCAATACTTTTTCTTCTAACAATTTGCATTCAAAACGGGGACAAGATATACTCCTTATGGAGATAACGATTTCAAATAGGCAATTCCTTTTAACCAGTTCCTTTCTGAGGGCAAAGAGGATATTTCAATATTGTTTGTGATGTATAAGATGAGAAAAATTAAGCTATATTTTCAGTAAAAAATTTATAATTAATCCAATTTACCTGCCGTCTCAACATGTTAGATATTAGCAGTCAGCGGGTTAAATAGAAAAAGATTGGTAAAATGATGATTATAAAGCTATAGTTTTTTTTCATTTAAAATTTTGAAAAATACTAGAAATACTACATTGATAATTGCTTATTGCATGATGTGATATTATAATTCTTTATATTTGAAATCGATATTCAAAATTTTGATCAATAAAAATTATTGATCAAAGCTCGGAATTCGTTCACTTTAAACAATACGTGAAATCGAAGACTTTATTTTATTTCAGAATATAATATAAGAGAAAATAAAATTCCTGAAGCTACATTTTATTCATTGAAAACGTGGTAACTCAATTTTCTGTCATTTCAATTTAATTTCCCTTCCTAAAACTCAGTTCACAAAAATAAAGAATTCGCGATTCATATCGAATTACTCTTCTTGAAGGAATGATCAGTTGAAATGGAATAAGTTTTCACAGAAAATTTTATTTGTTACCTTGACGGGGAAAAATAAAATACGTGTTTGGGATATATAAGAAATCGATTAAAGATTATGTTAATTTATTAGAAACGTGAATATAAATTTAACAAAAGTTGTGGCCATTGAAATAATTATTATATGTATAATAACATGGATAGATTAATTAAAATATTCATTAAGAGAGTTCTGTATTTATAATATATTATAATACATATATCTATGATACTGTTAGACATATCGAGCATTTTTTTTAAATTGAGTACATAGCGATAAAAATAATTAATATAAAAATTAATAACAAAGAAAATCAAATATTACACTTTAAAAAAAATAATAGTAGCTATTTATTTTTAGAAAAAAATATTGTTTTTTTTATTTTTTTCGATATTTAAAAAAAATGTCTATGGTCGCTTAAATATTATATGCACCATACAAAATGGCGTACTCTGGACACATCGCATTCACATAAGTATGCCTGAGATTTTAAATTATTCAATACAATGAATAAGCTAACATATTGATTGTTTGGAAAGTATTTTATAATATAAATGTAAGACAAACGATTTTTAAAAAATTGAGACGATAAATTGTCTATCTTTTCTTATGCAGAGTATAAATTCAAGTTAAACTTAACTTCAAGCATAGCTTTGACGATGGCGTAAGCCGAAATAACTCATGCTTAACAATATATAATGGTTACGATTATAATATATATTGTACATTTGGCCACAACTTTGTAAAATTTAAATTCTTACATTTAAAAAAAAAAACTTGTACATAATAATAAAAATACATACTTGAAGTATTTTTGACTGTTTAGTTTTGTTTTCCTGTTGTGTTGTCATCAGTTAATCATTTGTTAATGCCGTTTGATGCTAGTGTAAAGACTTACTGTTTTTCTTGTAGAGAAGGATTTCGAACTGGTCGTGGAGCTGAGCTTCCAAGACCTGGTCTATCCTCTCTATGGTCTCCTTGTCCGTCAGCTCCCCAAACATGAAGGCACATCTGGTTCAATTCAACAATTCACAATAATTTTAGTATTACATATCCATAGATTCAAAATCTAATCCAGAAATAAGAATGTACAAATTTATTAAATCTCCGCCAAAGTTGATTTATCACTAAAAAAGTACGTATCCCAATTAAATTATAAATCACTTCTCTTTTATTATATTATATATGTACAATCAACCTAATTTAGGGCGTATGGAAACCAAAAAAATTCCTTCATCAAAATTAAACCAAAAACTTAATTTACATATATATTTAACATTTGAAGGGCTTTCAATTATAGGACGTAGCCGGTAATAATTATTAAATGTATAAAATATAATCAACATTACTAGAGATGTCGATGGATACATAAATAACATTTATTTTATTGTAATTGTATTCAGCGTAAGTAGCCTTTGGACATTGCCTGCTAGCATTAAATAATGCTGTGACCAGGCTTAATTTTAACTTCGGTTCTTGTTAACGAATAAAAAGAAATTAATTATCACAGTCATTTTTCATGTTTTTATTTAATGACAAATAATTTTGCATCTTCTTTTTCACTGTAACATGCTAAATATAAGGTAGTATTTTGATGAAAATTTTAGGTAATGACAATTGGAATGTATAAACTAACTGGAAAGTAACTATTTGAATTTAATACCACAAAAGTTTTATTTGATTACATTGACTAAAAGTGCTCGATGGCATTTTAATTGAATTGTTGAAATTTTTTTAGTTACAAGTACAACTTTTAAATGTACATACGATTGGAATGGGATTCACGCCAGTTCTATTGCATCCGTGTGTAAAATACATGAAGATATGTGAGATTGTGCGAAGTTTCATCAATTGAAATTTTATATATGATTGATGGTATATATTTCGATTAACGCCATCATTGGAAATTTAATTGAGAAGATGGCGAACGGTGATCTTAAGAATGTTTTGAAAAAGAAAGATTTTTTTAGAATGTGCTTAAAGTTATTGGTATAATTATTAAAAATGATTATGAATTATTAATGAATTTGATGATTATTTAAAATAATATCAGGTGTCCATTTTATAACGAAACAACCCTCGGCTAGGTTTGAATGTTTTGGCATAGACACGAATTTAACAATGCTTAATTGTCTTGTTTGTGATCCGCCACACTGTGACCCATAATATCCACTATTATTCCAGAGATATTTTATGAACATCTGCCCTACCGATGTCACATATTGTATCTATTACGATTTTGAATCATACAGTTCACAAATTTTAGCTGACTAGTGGATTTATTTGTTATATAATATCGAGTAAATAATATGAGAACTGATTTTCAATATTGGTAAAATAGTGAATAAAATGTGGTACGCGTAAGCTTTCGTAGGTTTACATATGTTAATTAAATGCAAAGCTTTTTCTCGAATACTATTCTTATTTATGTATGTATATTTAAAAATAAAAACAATTGATAACCAATTTTTGACCGAAAGATAGGAAAATAGTCATCTTGTATGTGACTTAAAAAATATATTTTGCGATATTTTTTACCTTTGTATCAATTTTTTGAAACAGTAAAAATCTTTCTTCTCGTTTGATAAGTAAACAATAAAGTTTAGAACGTAACCAATCAAGCAAAACAATATCTATGTTAAGCCAATCGACTGATTAAGTACATATGCTAATCTCATCTATTTTGATGTTAATATAAATTAATGTTGACATAAATTGTAAATAAAATGATACAATAACTAAGGCCAGTTCGACCGATTGTTGAACCGGTTGGCAACTTAAGAAATATTAAATTACGCAAACATAGCCAATTTGCTCGTGCGGTGATTTGTATCACTTGTATAATATTGGAATTATTGCAAGCTATTATGTGATAAGTGATGGAAATGATGTTTTTACTTCAAGCGGATAGTGGTAGGCGTAATTCTGATTATCATGAGAAATACTGATTAAGTAACTGAAAGAAAAGAATTTATAATATAAAAGTCAATATTATAATATGTGTCAAAATATGTTTGAGCCGAAAACAAAATCGCTAGTTTCAGATCACGCGAAGCATTTTATAGACGTGGTTGTTAAAACAAACAGAATCACGGCAAGTACGTTTTTATTTGGCTAGAAAACATGTTTACAAATACGTCGTGTATGTAAGAGTTTCCACCTATCCGCTGCCAACATTACTGTGTTTGCTGTACACCGGATGCTACCGTTACTACCAACTTAAGTATTTGTAAACAAAACGCTGCCTGCATTCAAGGAGAATCTACTCTCGAGTATTATATGTATATTGAGTGCTCAATATAGGCCAAACTAGTAGGTTTTTTATCGATATTTTATAGCTTTTTTTGGAGAAGTATGGGTGATAAAGTATTTTTACAGCACAGTGTTGATTTTATAAAATATAGTCTACTTTTTACGTTCTTACGTTTATCGTTTCAAATGAACGTATTTAATGAAGTCTACCTGTTTAGTAATCAGTAAGAAATTAAAAATGAGGCTTGGAAATCAATGGAAAACAGATTGCTCTCGTCACGCACAGTTTAGTGGAATGGTCACGTTAGATGATGAAGGCTTACAATACTTTTCGAGATAAAACGTAATATTTCAACGAAAAAAAAAATTAGTGGAGTGAATTTTGAAATATACAAATAGGCTGAATGAAACGCTGTGGAAGAACATGTTAAGTGAAAAAAAAACATTAAAAAATGCTTTTAAGTTTGAAAACTAAAAAAAATGATACAGAAAATTATCAACGAAAGAGGCATAAGTAATGGGCATCTGAAATAAGTTTCGTAGGAATTTAGTGGTCAACAAGTGCAAGCTTTCGAACACAACTGTAATACAGAATGTTATAACTAAAATTTGTCAAAGAAAACTTATTTCAAATAAGAGAGAGTAATTGTAGTTCCACTTTTATGTAACTTGTTGGGAAAAAGCTTTGATAAACTTGATATATGTAAGATATATATATAATATATCGACATGCTATCGTAGCAAAGAAATATTTTATATTAAAAATAAACGTTGGTTGTAGAGCTGTAGGTTCAAAAGTGACAGCTGAAAATCTTACAGTAAAAAGTAACACAAAAGTAAAATGTATTGTTATCGAAAAGAATTAATGGAAGCCAAAAATAACATTTTTTTTATTAAATAATAGCTTAGAAAGGATCTAAAGATGAATGACCATTTTTTCCTATCAATTTAGAGTTAAAAACATGAACAGCTAGAACAAAATAGGTGAATATCTAATAGAAAAAGTGAAAAGGATATTTCACAAGGTGTATTTTTACAACCTGCATGATTTTTGCATGACTTCTGCCCTGTTGTAGCCGCTTATTTTGCAGAACGCTTCGTTGCAATAGACGATGGGGAAGTCCACAATCTGGGCGTTTGCTAGCAGGAAACTGCTGTCGGCTGAAACAGTAAAAATATTGATATTTTAATTTCAGCTCAGAAGTGTTCCAATGAACATTGTTATACAATGAAAGACTATTGACTTACAAACTTTTTCGGTCGCTTTGTGTACACACATAATGGGAAAAAATCTCATAGTAGAAATGAGCGAAATATCATTATTATATTATAAATCATGTATTAAATGAAACTATTCAAGATTTTTTCTCCAAAAGTATTTAATGAAGTTTATATGTGCCAAACAATCAAAGTTTATCCAGAGATAAAATACAATACAAGAAATTACTCACTCAAGCCAAAAATGAATATGTAAAAATACCCTTTTTTTAGAATACCGTAAGAATGTGTGTATAACTTTATGTTAGCTAGTTATTTTTCTACGCATTGGTGACAAGGTCGAAATAAAGGTGGCATATAGGGAATTAAAGTTTTAGCCCCCTTCGTTCTGAGCTATTTAAGGAATATTTCAACAAATAAAACTTTAAATAATCTTATGGATATTTTCAGGACAGATCAGGCAATGCTTTAACAGCTTCTAAAAGAAAGTTTTTACATTGCTCACACTATTATATTTTTGAAAATCAACTATCAACACACTACAGTGAGCTATCTTAACCATTGAAACATAAGCAGTCAGAGTATTAAAGGAACCCTCCTTTTATGAAAATCAATTATTTTCTTTATAAAAATTTTTCATTCCGAGATTCGAACTTATGAAACTGTAAAGATGTGCAAAAATCCAACAGTGTGTTCCATTCGACTACAGGGCCTATTATATAAAACATAAACGGACGAATATTGCGGTAAGAAAACGCTGATATATTAAATGACATGAAAGAAGTTGTAAAATTGCTGCTAAAAAATAAATCCACCACGTTTTTATTGTTGAAGTATTGGAATTACGTATTCTCAAAAAATACATTTTGCTTACACGTGTCTCGTTAGGGTTGCGTTTGCACATATGCCTTTTTAATGAAGCTTTACCATAGTACTTACGGATACACGTTAAATATTATATACAAGTTTACATTTTAAGGTTCATATTAAGAGTTATTTTATGTGCAAAATTCTTCCAAGGGTGGCAATTATTTTTAAAATAAACATAAGAGAAAATGTTACAGTACAGCTGAAAAATTGAATCATTATTTACAAGATTTAGGAAGCTTCGAAAATGACTTTATATAATAGATTTATTATTATAGAACTTCATAAAATATTATTATCAATTCTAAGGTACAAAATGTTGAAGAAGCGAAGATGATTTTAGAATTAGATATATTATTTCAAAATTTTAGGAGTTATTTTCATATGTAACATAGATTGTTCTGTGTTTTTTTTAGTATTTATATAAGCTTAGAAACATATTTTTTGGTTTTGTAGTTGATGCCAAATGCTCTGTATATTATACAACAGAAGTTTAACAAGGAGATTCGGAAAAATAAATATTTATGAAATAATAGTAAAAATAATATAGGTCGATAAAATTAAACAAAAAATATGAATCGATATAATCACTGAATGTGTCCACCTACATTGGATAACTGATTGATTTTTCTCAATATAGACGTCGGAAAATTAGAAGTATATATGTTTTTTTACTGACATCTTTTACTGACCAAAGCAATAATAAATATTTCAAGCGGGAGCATTTTAGGAGAAATTATGTTTTTTTTATGATTTTTTTACTCCTGAGTAATGATACTATTGACAATATTTTTTGTATCAGGATCGGTCACTTATTTGCCCAAAAACTTGTTTTGTTAAATACGAGAACTTTTTACATTTAATGTAGCAAAAAAATCACTGAAAAAATACCTATGTACTTTGGTAGCGAAGTTTATTTGAAAAATTCTTTTTTAAAATTTTTTACTTTAAAATTTTACCGTAAAAATTCTCTATTATTTGCTCTAAATTTCGACAGAAATATCAAAATAGATCGAGATTCTCTATATAAGAACATAATTGCAATGAGCAGGAATTCGTTGTAAATAACAACTGTCTGTATTGTGTCATAGTATTTAATAAAACTTTTAATTGTAAAAATCTCTATAATGTGTTATCACAAATTTTCCAAACCAATATAAACAAATAAAGAAGATGTTGGGCGCACTGGATGAGGTCTACATTATTAAAATGTTTTCCCGCTTGAAATTTGAGCGCGGTAACTGCCGCTAGAGGCCGGACCTAATCTCGAGATGGGACGGACGCCATTTGCATTTCAGTGTATATAAAATGGTCGAATACTTTTCGGAGGGAACACATGTTAACGTCGCAGTTGGTTGATTTTTATGCGATCCACGTTTCAGGTAATTCGGTTAAGGATTGTTTTAAAGTGTAAGCATCCCCTTTTGTGTTCAATAAATTGAATATTGCTGACCTTTTTAATGAACATGGCATTATGTATATTTTATTACGTTATATTATAGATATAAATGAAGGTCCATTCAATTTGAAACCAATATAAAATTATTATTTAAGAGCCATTTTTAAAAGCTGTTTATTTCATAAAAAACATATTCGTATTATACAAGTTTTCTTCGGGTTGAATTAATTCTAATACCATTATAAATTTAGTCTTCCAAAGTCTTCTTGTGAAATATAAAAATTGAGCTATTCATCTATTACGAGCATTCGTAAATAACAATTTATTCGAATTCTGTAATTGCTTTTATATCGAAAGCCAAAACTGCACAGTGAAAGTTAATGAATCCTTTTCGTTAAAGCACTGTTTCAAAATAGGAAAAGTTTTTTTTATATTCGATGAGACAGCGTTGGAATTTTGTGGGTTTGTCAGTAGGTTACTATTGATCAAATGTTTTAGGCAAGGTATTGTATAAAAGAGAAAAACGACGTTAAAAAGGGTATTTGTGATCTATAAATATGGAATAATCATATGATTCTATATCTATCAATGAACCAATAAATTTCTCACTTTTGAGTATATATTACAATGTATTTTCGGAAACTGAGGTACTTCTTTATTTCCTGCCAATTTTATGTCGATTGTCTGACATAATTAAATTTATGGATTGCGTGATATAGAGCTTTACGAAACATATTTTGCGCAAGCGGATGTTTAACACCGTATGAATACTAATACACAAAAAAAACACCTTATAGAAAATTAAAAGTTATTAATTCTTATCATTTATAATGATTTTAAGTTTTATAAGAAAATTTTACGATTATTTTCTCTCTGATAGCAAATTTTATTAGCAATAATTGATGCGAAGAAATCTAAAATTCTTATAAAAAATATTTTTTTTAGATCTCCTAAAACATTCAAAACGAGATTTTCAATTTGTTGCACGGAGCTGAATTAATCGTTGTCTTTCACGTGAATTGAATATTTCCGTTTATATTATACAAAGAATAAATAAACCTTTTGTATATTTTATATAGATTTATCTCGATGCTACTCCTTCCGCTCAGCCTCAAATGTTTGTCGTCTATTTTACGTTTATTTAGAATACGCCAACAAACCGTAGACTTGGATGTTTTTTTTGTAAAGAAGCGTTTGGTCCTAGATTCTAAATATTTTTTCTCAGTGAATTTATTTTTACGGGTTGAATAAATTTAAGCTTTCTGATTAATCGTGTATTATTTTATAACTAGAAAAGACTATTTTTGACTAGTTGAAATTCCTTTTTCATTAATAATGTATGTGGTAGTTATCGTTTTTTGTTTTTATTTTCTTATTATAAAACAATGTCTTTTGCAGAACTCAATAATGTTGATTAAAATTCTTCTTGTTCTGTAATCATTAAATTCAAAATTTATGTGAAAAGCAACTTAATTTTATTACATCATACCGATGAAAATCACTGCTTCTGAGTACGGTTTTATATTTCCGATGCAGAAAAGCTCAAGAAAACTACTTATGAAAGCTTTCTTCGCAGTTAAGGTTCTACTAATTAGCACGCACCGTGGCTTTCGTATGAAACGCATTAGTCAACAGTGCGTGATTATGTTTGCACGAACTTTCTGTATCGTGATTTTACCTCATTCAGACCGACGTAGCCTGGCGTAATTCGACGTAGGGCGGCGTAGCTGCTGCATGTTTCAGAGGGTGGATTTAATGTTTCGTCTAATGTTATAATGTTTGAAATAAACGGATAATTTTAACAGGCTTCAATTTCAGTCGAGCCAAAAAATAAATCCGTTATCTTCAGTAAAAATATTCAGTCAGCTAGTTAGATTCAAATTTTATTGCCATACCGAGAATTGTTGGTATGCCAACTCAATACAATTATCATTCATATAAGTTTTAATATATGTTTTTCTACGACAGTCAGTTAAATTAGAATCTCATTTAGGAAAAACTGTTAGGTTGCATCTTCGGAGAATTACAAGGAATTTGAAATGATAAAGACACATTATTTTTTAATACTCTAAATGATCAGTTGTTAATGCTCGCAATAAGAAAAAACATTCTTAAAAATAGTACTAAAAATATGTAAGAAAAATATTATTTAAAATGTAATTTTCCTCCAAAAAGTGACAGTTAACACATTAAAAGTAAAAATAAAATACAAGAAATCAAACAGACCAACAATGTGTGACACGCTAAAAAAATCATTACATTAACGGTTAATTTATGTAATGAATTTCCGTAGGGAAATACGAAAAGTTTTCATCAAAAAAACTGCTAATTTTCCCTCCAATTTATTATAGTTAAACGATTGAACGTAACAATACATAGTTACTTTCGATTTGTTTATTGTATTGATTAGCCATCTATACCGTATTCAAAAAATACAAATGGCGTGTTGATTATAAGTATGAAATATTATATTTCAAAGACGTTTATCGTAATATTATATTACTTCCAAAGAACAAGACCACGTTCAAAACAGTGCGTGCTAAAAAAAGAGGTTTATCGCTAAACTTTACGCTCTCTTTTATTGATTTTCCGATTTTTTTCATTCCAAAAGTTACACGCGTGTTGAACCAAGAAGTTATGTTAGGAGATAGCCATCAAAAAAGTGGAATAATATTTTTTGGTATTTAATACATCAGGCAATGAAATAATATTATTCATACTAGCACAATCAGCAAACACGATTAATGAATTAGCAGTATTAATGTGATGGCTCATATATGATTATGTTGAAAAACAGTTCGTAGGAAAATGTAACTGATGTAAATCCTTTCTTTTATCGCTTTTATTGAAACCATAGTAACTGTATATATAATCTATAGTAGTCTGAAGTAGAACTGGTTTCAAGTATTTAATGTAAAAAATATATACAATATAAAAGGACGCGGTAAGGAAAAGGTAATTATTGGTTCATCAGTTATAAAAGCATCATTTCTGGATCCGAAAATAGAAAAATAAGCTTTGTACCAAATGTAACTGGAGAAAAAACGACAAATAATATTTTACATGTATAATTTTCCATAATAATGAAATGCATTAATACAATTTTCAAAAGAAATGTGTTAAATATTTTCATTTATTTTGTGACTTTTGTGTGAATTTTCGTACATTAATTTTACAAGTTATGTTTTATTATACTTCCAAAATTGTGGACTTATAAGTAGGTTGTATTTTCATCGATTTCGACAAAGTGGCTCAAATAATATACAATAAGGCTATCATAAAACCAATATAACCTAATGACTTTTTAAGGAGAAGTTTTCACAATAGTAAACTAACATACCATCAAAGAGTAATAGAGAAATATAATAGTAAAAGATACGAACTCATGTGGTAGATTATGATGGAATTAATCATCAAATGATGTCCTTAATATGGGAAACCTATTTTTTTAAATTGTATAAAATATAACCGCATTTGTGAGAGAAACAGAAATGGGCATTTAAGTGACATTGTTTTCCATGCGAAATTTGTATCATTCAATAAAGAAAATTGTACAGAAATAGAGTAGTGAACCTTTCCGGTGAATACCCTATATAATACAAAAATATATACAGGTTTTCTAATTTTCGTCGAGTCGTTGTATGATCGTATGTATGAGAACAACCAAAGAAAGGAATATTTTTCACTTTTAAAAACAGCAAAAAAAAGCAACTCGTTACAACTGCAAGATACGAGAAAATGTCGAGACTTAAAAGAAAAGATCTCACTGATAGAGAACATCGCTTTTTCCCGAAGAGCTTTTTACCCTTCAAGCCGTATCACTAAGGCACCCGATGTAGTTATACTACTTTGAATAGCAAGTTATGCTTAAAAATATTTTTGTTACTTGAAGTTTGTATTCAATCAAAAAATACTTTATTGTATTGTAGCCAAGCGCTAAACGCCGTCACTCCTGGTTGCGGTGATTACGGTTTCAAGTGTCAGAACAAAAACTTTGATACGATGATTTTTAAATCAATAAATGATTTTTTGTTCAATGGCACTATGTTTGTACTGCCTAAATTCATTTTCATTTTCACTTTCTATTTCATTTTATTAGCAGGCAATATAAATAGTGACAAATTCTGAAGCGATGTAATGACGCAGACATTTTTCTTCAGTAAAACAATATATTTAATAAAGTTAGTCTAAGATATCACTTTTGTCGAGTAAAATATGTGAAAAACCAATAAAAATAATATAAATTCAAACTCAGTGTTTGCATCTTTATAATAAAGGTCGCAAGATGACGGCTTAAGAACAACTGGAAATCAATAGGTATCAACTATCACAAAGGATTCTTAACGAACAAACAATATATGTCGATCACCATTGCTTAGCCCGCTACGGGGGGCCGTTTTGTGTCTATAATAGACCATTTCTGGGCCATATGTAAACTTATTGATATAGCCGCATTTTTAGTTTCATTTACAACTTTTAGTTTTATTGCGAGAAAGAAACAAGCTAGGTCGTTAAAACAGGAGAGAAGATGTATTGTGTACATATGGTACACTATATATGGATAAGCAAATGTTCGTTTAAGCATAGTTCTGACGATGGCGTGAGACGAAATAGCTATCAGCTATATATTTTTAAAAAAAATAGTAATAATTTTGTAGAACTAAAATACATAGCTATTTTTTTCACCTGTTATTTTTTTAAAATGTTAAAGTGTTATTGTTTTAAATCCGAAAATTATTGAACTGAATGCTAAAATTTTGAGTACAAATTAGAATAAAAGAGATTGGATGAGACAGTCACGACTTATTGTGGATAGAAAATTAAATACTCAATTTAAAATTTACATATTCTCATATATTTATTACGCGATTCGATATCAGCATTCAACGAGTTAATACAGGTTTTTTCGACATACCTATATTTGGGTTGAGAGTAGCTTTTTCCAGCACGGTATATTTGAGATATTTACTGGCTGGGAAAATAATGGTGTCAGTAAGAAAAGGTGGCGCGGTGGTCAGTAAAAAACGACATGTCAAGACATAACATTTAAGATCGTTTGTAACAAAAGTTTATGTCTAATCAGAGAATATAGTGAGAATTTTTCTAATTCGCCAATCCAAGATAATGAACATTGATAGTGAGATTATTATTATTCAAATTTTTCAAATCTAGTACAACAGTCACATAAAAAATCATTTTAATGAAAAATATTTCTTCATGAAGTTACTATCAAATTCAACGAAAATACGATCATTTACTACATTCACAGTGTTCCCTGTCACTTCTTGGTGTAAATGCATCAAATTTAATTAATAAAATTACAATGTTTATCATTATTTAAACACTTTTACATTTTAATAATCAGGATCACTCAAAACGTATTTCTTGGCTCACCAGTTGATAATGCTCGCGATGAGCGAAACCAGCCTTAACTATGAAAATATAATATTTTGAAAAAATTTATATGAGACGTCTTTTTCATAAAATTTTTGTGTAAATTAGTTGGCATATGGCATATTAAAGATTCGTGAGATAAAATTAAAAAATTCTGTAAAAAAATATGTGAATTTTATCTTAGATTTCATTTAATGAATTTTATTTTCATACATACTAAAAAAAATTTAAGCGTTGATGAGATTTTGAAAAAACACGTACCCACAAACTGTTATTAAAAAATCTTTTGAAGAGATTTTTTTAAGAGCGATTAATGCATTAGTGATAACCCCGTCATTATATAATGTTATCTATTTATTCATTAAAAATGATTGAACACGATTTATGTATAATATAAACATTACATACATATGCAAAATTATTCATGAAATCCAATTCCCAAATCTTTTTCGACGTTGGTAAATAATATATATGATACATAGTTTTCATTAAATTCAATCATATGCTTAGTCTCTATTTGTTTATTAAGTCGTCGATAATAATAGCTCCACCGGAAACAAATAAAAAATGAAACCATATTTTTTTTTTAACAAATAAAAAGATGACATTAACATATTTTTCATATTAACTTTAAATTCTATAACATTGACGAGTATAAAATTGTATACATTGCGTGAAAATGAGTCAAATAATAACGTGACAAATATTATGAATGTGAAACCAGCGTTACAAATGAATGGTTTCAAAATACAGAAATAAAGATTTACAACTTTCTTTCTTAATTGACCGTTAGATACAACGGTTGGTACGTAGTGCATTTCCTTTTACCTCGAGGATGCGTGTTTATAACGGCAACGAGCGGCCGTTGGGTCTCGTCGCTAAATAATGGCGTCGTTAAACGACGTAACTTGCGAACGTTAACAATACAAGTGTCAGTATCAGGCAGATTTAACGCGTTTGATCTCAACAGAGGTTGGTTAGTAATAAAATAAACAAAAAACGAAGATGATCGCGTAATTAAATGAATTTAAAGTACGCCCTCTAATGTAACAGAAAGCATGATAATCGGAAGAAAGACGGTATATTTAATTGATATATGACACAATATTGAAAACTGAAACCAATATTTTATAATATAAAGTTCAGAATTGGTTTCGCTCATTGCGAGCATTATCAACTAACGAGACACAAATAAAAATAAAGCACAGGGCTACAAAACGATTGGTCGTAATACTAAGAAAATTATTTTAAAAATATAATTACATTTATTTCTATTGTAAACTGTTCATATAATATCTACCCATTTGCTATCTAAAATAAGACCAAATTCAAATCTTCAATTTTATCAGCTGATATTGTGTGCAATGAGAGAAACCAGTTAAGATCTGTATATTAAAATTTTTTGGAAATAGTAACAAATATTGTGTTTTATTTATTTAAATGTAATATTAATTAATTAAATTTTATAAATAAAATTAAAATTATCCGCCTGATAAATTACAAGAAAAGATTGTTGTTTTTCTATCCAAGTTTATGAGCAAAAAAGCAATTAGTTTCACAATCATTTTTAGATTAATTGACCGTAAGTAGAGTTAGTTTAATAGTTTAATTACAGATAAGATTATGTTATTCATGTATTGTAGTTTGTATAATATTTAAAATCAATGTGTTTACTCTACACCTAATTAAAACATATATCTTCGTTGCTGTTTTTCGAATGGAACTAAAAAAATATTTTTACTAAAAATTAATCGATGTTTTTTAAATTCCTCTTTAAATCATTCAGTATAAAATATTTTCATGAATATTACACAGCTTATGTAACAAACGTTCAATGAATAAAGCGTGCAATTAATTATCTGTCAACTGAAATACACCAAATGTTTTTTTATAGTTAAAAAAAAAAATATTGAAAAAAGACGTTGAAATGATTTATGAATTTTAATATTTAAAAATATACCTCATGAGTTTTGAAATGTGATTGTAATATTTGTAAACAGAAATATCAAGTCAAATGTCAAAGGCCACGATTCATGTTTAAGTAGACAATCGATAAGATAAAATTATAACCATATCGTTTTCAGTAAATCTAAAAATGGATATTTTTTAAAGGACGTCATTTTGTGATGGTACTTATAATCATAAAAAAATATCAAAATGATATCCCAATAAAAATATTTCAATACATAAATAATTATATCATAATTAGATATAGTTCAGTGACAAATATTATACAACTACAAAAAAAGTTAAATATTTATTTCAAATTGATTTGTCTGTTTTTTTATATGATAGATATTAACAAAAATGTTATGATAGCAACTCTGTAGAAATTCTTTGTAAATGCAAAATAAAAATTGTTAGTTTTGTTATTTCACTTGGTGTATAACTAGATGTGACACGTGTATCAATTATTTATGAAACATCTTTAGACTAACTGTATCGTATTCAGGCTAAAGAAGAAAATAATCTCTTCTACGATTCTTTTTTATATTAAGAATTAAAACGATTGTTTACCTCACTAATGAATAAACTAAAGATAAAGTTAGTCAAATGATGATTGTCAAAGACATGAAACAATTGAAATAACGAAATCGATAATTTATACTAAGAATATTATTGTTTTATTATTTCACCCAATTTTGTGTTTTACTGTGTTTCTTTATCCGACCATGCTTAGCTACGTATGTATTTAATAGCCATGAAGCTATATTGTGGGGCAAATATTGTAACTTGCCTTTGCCATGTATTACTGTATAAATGATTCAACATTTAAGATAATATTATATATACAAGCAAATTGATTAACTCGTTAAATTGAGGCGGCTTAGTCGTTGAATAATTCGTATGTCTGAGGATTGTCGATAAGCTGTCGACGTACCGCTCATTATTTTCGTTATGTTTCTAAAGGTTAAATAATTTTAGCCGCTTGGTGGCGATTGTGTGGTTTCCAATAATTTACCATCATTGCTATTGTTCAATTATGGCTACTAACCGTTTGTCATACTATATATATACATAAAAAATACATACCTTGTTAATCAGGAACGTTAGTTAAAATCGATACAATATTTTTATACAATTTGGAAAATAAAATACATACTGAAGAACAATACATAATTTTAGCATTGTTTTGGTAGTAAACCATAACTAATTGAAAGTTAACTAGGTGGATTTAAATAAACGAAGAAACATTTAAACCTCACTAATTGACTAGAACACTAATTAGATAACATTTGTTTGTAATATAATGAATAAAACACGTTCAAATATTAAACTATGTGTAACATACTCTTTATTACATTCAGATACATTAAAATTACCGCAATGATTTCTGTAAATGAAAAACATGAAACTAAGCATTCATGTTCAAAAAACAGTGTTTATCTTCGTCAAACAGATTTTTTAAAAATTGAGACGTCCTGTATATTTGTTTATCTGGTAAAAAAAGCCGTTATTTTTAACTCTAAAACTCTTCATGGAATAAAGCACATCGTGTAACACAAATTAAGGTTGTACGACCGCTGAAAGAGGTTTGCTGTGGTGTAAAGTGAGTGACACCTGGCACGGAGTCGTGCTAATTGATACTTTGAAAGTATTTACTTTAGTAA
The DNA here is from genome assembly GCA_028555115.1 of Himalopsyche japonica. NCBI lineage: Eukaryota > Metazoa > Arthropoda > Insecta > Trichoptera > Rhyacophilidae > Himalopsyche > Himalopsyche japonica. Next base: position 2,088,563 of record JAHFWJ010000224.1, on the reverse strand, counting down.
GGTGAAATATTTTTTACTCAAGCGGCTACCTGACGACGTACAATGTAAAAAAATGATGTTTCGTTTATAACCATTGCAGTAAAAATCATTACAATATTATTGTATCAAAAGGTTGATAACTCGGTGGTAGAATCGTTGCCTCCCACACGGCGCTAAGAGTTTTCAAAATGTCACGAGTTCATTGAAGTGTGTTTGCCTTTGAGATGATCCAACATGAAAAGACGTTACAGTAAGATGTCCAGATTTCATTAAAATAAGCCCATAATAAGAAACTCGAAAAAAGCCGACGATACTACATAATTTTATGTTAACAATTAGAAATTTCTTTTATGTTTAGTAAAGTTTATGCAATAACAGTTGTGACCAGGTCAAAAAACATTTTGTATAAGTCGAGCATTTATTTGAAAGGAAAATTTGTATATATCTACCATATTTTCTGTAGAAGTTAATAAAGTAAATTTTTAGTTTTGTCACTGATTAATATGTAACACTTGACTCGAGTCTCGACAGATTTTTGTGTAAGCATATACAATACATCAAAATTCGACTTATGAACTATTCTATTAAAAATACAAATGCCGATGATAATGAAATAGCGAAAATATTGATATTTTTTTTTGTTTAATGAAATAATAAAGTAACAGTTAATACATTAAAAATTGTATAGAATTTGGATAAAAGTTGCTAACATAATATCATCATCATCATCAGCCGGGGTCGATCCACTACATGATGAAGGCCTCCGCCTGCTTTTTTTTTTCAGGGGGGTTGTTTCGACATAGAAACACCACGATGCCCAGGCGGGTTGGTGTTCGGTTTTTTGTCTGGGTTTTCCTTCCCATAGCCAAGAGAACAAGGCACGCGCTGCTCCCGAGCGGTCACCCATCCAAGCACTATCCGCGTCCAATGCTGCTTAACTTCGGTGATCGCACGAGAGCCGGTGCTTTCAACGTGGTATGGTCGTGGCTTAACATAATATATTGTAATAAAAACAACAATGAATAGAACATTTATAGAAGTGTCCTAAATGTATTCAAACTATTATGGTGGTTTTCTTGGTAGTGATTCCACGAACAAAACTATGAAATATTATTAAGACTATTTAAATGTTTCCATATTTCAATTCTTTTACTTTATTAATTCTCTTTTAGTGAATTAACATTATAGCAAACTACCTGTTAGTAAAAAGTGTTAAATTGTAGCAAGATAACAGTTTCACGTGACGTATAAATATAAAAAATACGATCAAGCAAACGATTGAACTTTACAACCATTTAAATTTGTTGCATTAAAACTGCCTTACTGTCAAGTGGGTATTGAAATTTGTTTTTACTGTATGATTCGATAACTGTTATTTACTCTCAAAGTGTCAACGGGTATGGCTCGGGTAATGTCTGCGAATGTTTTAAGATAGACAGGTTTCTTCTCGAATGTCTCTATTTCCAGCAGAAAAGATTTTGGCGTCCAGGAAGAATGCTAATGACTGGCGGAAGTATCTATCCGGATGAACTAAAGAAAACTGAACGATAACAACTGCAAAGATATATTAAAGAAATACGATAAATCGTAAGCAATTTGAAAATTAATTGTTTGTAGTTGTTAAGGTTCAAATAAAAATGAGATCCAACAATCAATTTTTGGAAACCATGAGGTGAAAGAAAAATATTTTATCAATAAATTTATGGAATATTATTTTATTCAAGAGAAAAATTGATAATAATGGTGTCAGATAAAATTGTCATTTGTTTATTTTGATCCGATTGAAAAGTATCTAGCTGAAAATAATATTGAAAGCTTTTAATGGATAACTCAATGTATTGTCAAATGAAAAAAAAAAAAATTCTTTTATTTTGTGTTCTCACAAAATATAATGTCGGTAATGTAATGCAACAATTTATTCACATCTATGTTCAAAGAGCTTTTGACTTGACGTTTTTGTATCGAAATTTTAACTGTCACAATATTTATAGCTATCAGCACGTTTAGTATAAATTATAAGTCGATAATTAATGACGTGAATCTTCTGTCTTAAAAGTTAATTAGATGTTTTAAAAGACCGCTAATATTTTCCGTGATCTTTTACACAAAAACGCTGCATCAGAGAAAGCTTGCGGGTTTCTGGAACGATCTGTGTATTTTGTTTGTGTTGTAAACTTTCTCTCATTATTTTTATACCGAACGATAACGATACACAAAAGATTTTACAAAGGCAGCCTCCATTAGCTGAAAATTTTAAATTTGCCGTTGTTTATTTCATTTCGCAAACATATTTTTCATAAAATATCATTTTTATAACCGTAAAGTCTTTATATTTATGATACAATGGAGATTTTGTCAAAACGTTTCAATGCAACAGGCAATGAAAACACTTACATAAAAATACGCTTTTTTATTTAACAAATTTCTTTTGTACATAATTTTGTAATACAAAAAAGCTCTTTTGAAGAGTCGAAGTACATATTTATAATGCTTTTTTTAAAAGGTTTTGTATTGCAGTATGTATGAAACATTCATATTGTAAGAAATCAGTTGTCTTTTTTTCAAATTGACTTCGATGAAAATACGATTGCAAATATATAAAAAAAAACTGGAATCTTGAACGCATATAAAGGAATATTGTTTTTAACCATCAACAGTACTATGCTTTAATAATAAATTAAATCGCTTCGTCTCCGAATTCCAACTATAAATACACCACTCTTAGAAATTCAATCCATTCTATTTCGGTGTCTACGAGATTAGATATCCATATGGACAATTGTATTAATGGTTTTTGAAGTTATTATGGTTTATAGAAGTCCGTCATTAAATTTATATTTAATCCTACTTATACGACCCAAAATATATGGTGGGTTACAAGAGATACAAATACTATTCGTAGATCTATCTTCTGTACTTAATATCACCGAAAAAAGAAGGATTGAGCGTTTGAATAATACTATTTTTCGTTAAGGTAAAAAACTATTAAGGTTTTAATTGTTCAAAATTTATATATTATATTTCCATTCATGTTTTCACTCACAACTCGAGTTTTCCCTTTCGACATCTATATGAACTGTCAGATCAATCACGTCCGTTTGATAGTATGCCTGCATTTGTTAAAAGGCGAAATCCGAGTTGAGTGTCAAAACATGTGAAAATGTACAATGTTTGAAAAATTCGAATTTGGTAAGGAAAATAATCAAAACTCTTAGTCGATACCGAAAATATTAAAATGGTTGAAAAATAATTATTTGATAATGTCGAAATCTTCAAAGATGTAGATATAACGAAAGGGAGGTAACAAAAATGCTATTCATGCTAAAAATGAATATATAAAATCAAATACTTTATATTAGTCGAAAAATTATGATGAAATTTTGTTGTCTTCACACGAAATCAAAATCACCTGATCTATTATCACTGAGCGACATGAGATTCAATTATTTAATTGATATTGGTATTAAAAATCGTACAAGCAGTTCTTTGACTTTGAAAAGTACAATTATAAAAATCTTTTTATAGTCTATAAAACTTCTAGAGAATATGATTTTTAATTAGTTATGCGGAGGTTCTCAGATGCAGTTTTAAATTATGTATAATAAAATACGCCTAGAAGTAATTGTTTTCAACCTTTTTCTCATTATAAAGGTAGTCCTCGACTTACGACCATTCGCACTTACGTTTCTACTATTTACAAAAATTCAACTATTTTCAAGGTTCGTAAATAAAAAAAAAACTTATGATGTAATGTTGCATAAAAGAGATATAATAATGACGAAAGAGTCAACTTTTTATTCGTAAAAAAGGAATTTTATTATTACTTTAGCATTTGACATTGTTTTAAATTGGGAGATTTTCTACCCGTGTATTATTTATGACATAGCGAAAGATGAAAAATAATTCTTTTCCCTGTAATCTAAAACGTAATACCGGCATGGTATCGTTTGGGATATTTTTCAACGAGCTCTTGTAATATGAGATAAGATAGAAATAAAAGAAAGTGTTGAATATATACGACTACGAATGTAACTTACTCGAGTCGGTGTTGGATTTTAGAGTACAGTTATCAAACAAATTAAAACCGCATTACAATATCGGCTTTTTTGTTAACCATTCGATTATATCGTCTTTTTGAGTTAAGATAGCTTATCTAAACATTTAAAATATATTTTAAATAATAAAAATACATTTTTAGCACTTTTTTCAGATTATATATTTTATGATTGATTTCGCTGATCTACATCTGTAAATAATGCTCGCGATGAGCGAAACTGGTACCGATCGTAAAATATACTGTGGAAATGGTATTAAAAATGTGTTTTTTATTATTTTGAATTTTACGCGTTTCTATCAAGAGTGAAGAACATTAAAAAAAATAATATATAGCTCCACTCGTCTTTATATGGCACTGATGCTTACATAATTTTGAATAAAGTGAGTCTACATATACCTAATCAAAATGATATTAACCAACGTTGTAATTACACCGATCTGTAAGAGTAACATGTAAATTATTATATATTATATTTTTAAAAGTGTACAAGTATATTTGGTAAAAAGCTTTAAAAAAAAATAGCTGAAGAAGCAAAACTAATAGTAAAAAGAAGTCAGTAGCAAATTTCTGGTGATTCGGACTTCACCTATCAGTGGGTTAAAAAGGTGCAAGAAAATAATCTGTTAAGAACTGGTTTTAATTTATAAAATGTGAAATTATGTTAACACGTGAATATTAATAACGATTTCAACGCGTCATTATATGAATAGTACACTTATTCAGATTTCTTTATATTAATAGACAAATATGATGTTTAGTCATTTTACGTCATACAACCATTAAATGTATCGATTACATTTTTATTTTCTGTTGTGGGATATAAAAGTGAAACACGTGAAGTAACCAATGTATCAATGTTAATTACACATTACAAAAATTTAAAAAAAAAAGTGCAAGAGTACATTTGCTGAGAAGAACTCGCGGGATATCAAATATTATACAATAGTACGCACAAATAATATATACACGTATAATAAATAGTACGCACAAAATCCTATCTGACTTTTCAGAAGATAATTTATTCTGCGATTTGAATTCTGAAATATTAATTCATAATGCTGCAAAGATACAGATTTCGACAAAGAACTTTAATTCTTACGTTTAATTTTCGTAAAAATGTGAGACTAAAATAAAATAGCCTGGCATTTTTTGATAATGATAATCAATACATACAAAGATATAAGGCTGTGGTCATTTACCTCTTCTACTTTAATAGTCCCCACCGGCTTTCCTTTTATCTTAGATTTGATCTTCAATAAAGCTTGGATCTATAGCGGAGTGCTTTTTGGGATATAGGCATCGCTCTTTTGAGAATTATCCTTCAAAATAAGAAGGAATATATCAATCATTATAATGATCATTTAAAGTACTCTTTGACTTTTCTCAACGAAAATATATTGCAACATATTTATTTTCATTCGTTGGTTTTGTATCATTCTATCATTTTATCGATCTAATAATCTCTACAAATGAAATACATAGACTATTAATGAATTATTAACATATATACAGTTAGTACTGAAAGCATATTTTTCAGAGAGCGTAAGAAAAGAGAGGAAGGCTTGTGGCTAATAATTTGTTGTACGAGTTCTACAAATTTCTACTTGAGTCGAATTTTACTGCGGACTCAATATAAACATCAGCGATTCTGTAAAAATATCTCGTGACCGCACCAGCACAAATTAATACGAGAAAAAATATCAATATCTACTACGAAACTGTTCGTGATCTGTAGATAACTACAAATTAAGAATGATTTCGTTCACTACGAGCATTTTCAATGGACAGAGAGAAGTGCTTTATTTTCCTAAGTAAATTGTTTTTCCACTAAGAATTGACAGCTTACACTTAAAAATAAAGATATTACAGTTTATTGTTTTCTCTTTACCTAGCATTCGTCGAATGTTAAGATCGGTTTAATTAATATTTTTTTCTTTAGTACGTAAAAACTATCTTAAAACTAAGTAAATTAAAAGTCTCTACTGAAGATTTCACTATAGAACGACGGAAAAAAGATTATTTCAATTATTTGTATTACCATTTTTTTATTTGCATATAAAAAATATTGATTCAGATTTCTTACACAAACACCGATTCTACCATTCTTATTATTTGTTTGATCTTTCATGTATAATAATAAAAAATGTTTATCTTTTAATCAAATAAGAAATGGCAGTAGATTTAAGGGCTGTTATTATAATACGTAATGGGTGATAAACTAAAGAGCGGATTTCGTTTTGTCGCTGTCTGAACTGCAAACAGCGGCCAGAGCATTAACGCAGACACATTATAGCTTAAAATTTACACGGCGTTGCAAAAATTTACGAAAAAGTTCCATATTTCAGTATAATTATTTTATATACTGGAAAAATGAATTCTCACTAAGAAAAGCCAAGTTTTGTGAATATATTTTTCCCTAAAGAAAATAAACATTATTGGATGTGTTTGTTTATAGAATATTATTATTAGTCATGAACAATTAAGAGACTTTTTCTGCCAATGAATAGTTTTATCAGAGCTGGTTTTTTTCTACGATGAAAATTTTCGATTGGCTTAGAAAAAAGTAGTAATTATATAATAATAATTAGATTAATAACTGATAAATTATATGAAATAAACAACGGATTTGATGTCTTGACTAAATCATAAGAAAAGCCAAGTTTTGTGAATATTTTTTTCCCTAAAGAAAATAAACATTATTGGATGTGTTTGTTTATAGAATATTATTATTAGTCATGAACAATTAAGAGACTTTTTCTGCCAATGAATAGTTTTATCAGAGCTGGTTTTTTTCTACGATGAAAATATTCGATTGGCTTAGAAAAAAAGTTGTAATTATTTAATAATAATTTGATTAATAACTGATAAATTATATGAAGTAAACAACGGATTTGATGTCTTGACTAAATCATAGATAGACTTAAGTATTTTTTAGTATCGAAGATTAGACGGTGAAATATTGAAACTGAGGTTACAAAATATAATTTCACATATAGATGTTAAAACTAAAACACTTTTGAAAATTTTAGATACGATTTAAAAGTAGATGGAATTATAATATATATCATTTTTTAGGTATAATTGAAATTTTTTCTAAATTATCGATTTTCGATATATTATACATATATTAGAATATAAAGTTAATGAATCTCAGGCATAAACATATTTAAAAGATGAGTTTACAGCTATCATTTCAAATATTGTATTAGAACGACTATGAAATGATAAATTAAGATAAAAATGAATTATTTACCATATAATTATTCCATCATATTATAGTATGTTTTTGTATTACCTTATTTTTATAGAGATTGAAAAACGTTTGTTTGTATGCGAAACTAGTAAAGAGATGTATTTTTTAAAATATTGCTAAGTGAAAATAATATCGAATGCCATATAATTATTATTTTATGACTTTTAACAAAAGTTATCTATGCCGCTACGTCATCGAGAGTATTATTAATAAAATGGGTACTTAAAGAAAGCTCAAAGAAATCCATTCGATATATCCATAAACGTATGTCAGAAAAGAATATTCTATACTCATGAAAAAAAGAAAATAAAAACACAAAGGTTTTTCGTCTAATGATTATATCTAAATTCACCGAGTTCAAAATATAACAGTCATTTAAATTAAGTAAATTCCCCGAGCTTTCAAAAGCTATCGATCGAATCGGATACAGGCAAATTGAGGCACTTCACTTTGCAGGCAGCCTGTAAATGGGAGGAAGCTCTTCAAGTCCTCAACCCAATAATAGCTGAGCCGAGTTCAACGTCATTCCACTAATTGGAATAATGTTAGGAGTCTAAAACAGCGCCATTTTTGTATTAGGAAACAATACGAAATATTGATTTTAGTAGTCTTGCCAATCTTATCTATTAAGTCATGTAACTGAATAAGTGAAAAATGAAAATAATAACGTATCTGATACATTTGTTCTCATAAATTATTGATGACTTGAAAATTATTACTACAAATTAACGTCTTTTAATGCGTATATGACTGTATGTATGTCTCGTTTCAGATTGCGTACACAATAAAACGTTTCTTACGTTACTTACGTTAAAATTAATAATACTTAAAAATTGAGCATATAGGCTTTTAATATAGACATCCTAATATAAGTTATATTATGAAAACTGCTATTTATTCAGTCGCTTAATCCCATCTTTTTCAAAGTAGCAGGAAACGATAGATGTATGTTAGATTAAAAGAATAGTATACTAGTGCTTTTATTCAAGATCAGAGAGTTTAGAAAGCTGATAAACTAGATCTTTGTTACAAGTCTATATTGTAATAGACTACGATAAAAAATCGTTATAAAAACTTTGATAAGATTGAAGTACATATAACGTACAAAAAAGTACTGTGTATCATCTCGTTAGTAACGATAAATTGATAACGAGCATCAATTGAAAGCGGTTTTGTATTATATTATATAAAAGTTCCAGCTGTTAGACTAACCGATCTGTTTAATTATTTTTTCAAGCGCAGCTTTTGCGTCATCTTGATTTAATCTAAAATTTTCAAGTAGAACGCTTTCGAAAAGCAATTTGCCAGTTGGATAATTGTAAACAGCGGCTGAATCAGAAGCGGATCAGCAATTCAGTGCGATTTTAAAATGGTATTGAATGTGTAATGCATATGTACACGTGAATACCTTCGCTATACTATTACTGCGCAAGGTCGAGTCTTGATTATTATACCCGGTTGAAGAGCTTTTTTATTGGCTATGTTTAATAAATTGTATACTTTATCATTGGCCGTATTTGCTTAGGTATTTTCATACTTGTAATCGGTCGAATAAAAGTGTAGGTTTTCTAGAAAAATTAAAGTTATAATGTTAAAAATTTTAAACTTACTTCATTATGTGTAAACTGATTAAATATTAAATATTACCATTAGATAAAATGACATTTTTAATAATTGACACTCAAGTATCTACACATTTTGTTTAACCATATATTTATGATATAAACACAAAAGCCGGCTCTCACGCACGATTAATTAGTTTTCATTTCCTAAAAATACAACTTGAAATAAAAATTAAAACTATGACCACAATATTTTTTATTTTAAAGCTTACAAAAGAATTCTGATCGACAATTGGATCACATATGTGAAAAGCTGACTAACGAGTATTTATTATTAACATAAACGTGTGATTTCCATGCAAACAGTCAATACTCATTATGACTTGTAAACATGTGCTTAACGTTCATCAAGAGAACACAAAATAAACGCTCTGATTGAATTTAAAGAGATTTGAATTTTAAATAATTTTCATCATGTTTTAAATAAAAGCTCAAAAGAATAATGTGATATATTGAGAAATTTCGTCAATTCATCAATTTGAAACGTAAAAAATTAATATCTAATTAATTATTCATTGTTCAGTTAACCCTCAGTCTGATGTTTCAACTGTTGAGACGGCTGATTTTTCTCTGTTGATAGTTGGTACCCAAAAATATATGAATTAATAGTGGTTAAAACCTTCTTGTACTCGCTAATTTTTGAGTAAATTCATTGCTTGATTTGTTCTGACAAACCCAAAAAGGTTGTTTAAAACCAATATTGTTCAATATTTTTTTTAAGAGTCGATATTGGAATATCCTTAAAATGGCTCAGGTTAAATATGGAGCTATGAGTATTTTTTTATACCAAATTGCTTGGTAAATTTCGTAACTTTCACTAGATACAGCAACATTGACAAAATGAAAAATGCCAAAACTATAACGATATCGGGTAGGCTGTGCGAATACTGACAATAAAGCTTTCTAAAAGTTTGATGATTGTGATATCAGCCAAATTACCGTAGTTAGCAAGCTTTTAAGCAACGAGCATGTTCGATTAAGCTGTTCAGTTTTCTAAGAAGCCAGCCGGACCTGAAACGCGTTTTTCTTTTAAGCTTTCCAGTAGTCGTAGATTGTCTGGTCGAGATTAAATCACGCAATGTTTTCTGACAACTTTGAATTAAACTTTTGACAAAGTCGAAATAAAATATTTTGTAATCATGGGGCGTTTTCTTTGTTTGTAACGAATACGGAAACTGGGAAAATTTGCTTCTGACCCATTTACGTTTAAAATAAACACTCTATGTATGACTTCACCAGAGATTTAAATTGATGAAAATTGCGAATATTTGTCCAAGTATCAAACTATGTCTTTTTTTACACAGTAAATTTTCATTAAATTGACCACATCTACAATTAATTTTATTTATCATTTCAAATATTTATTTATTGGCAATTTTAACGTGCTAACTTTTTTTTTAGTGGAAAGGTATTAAATTCAAAATTGAAAACACTACCGGAATATATAATCAGTTGATAATACGGACGATGATCGAAACATATTAAATTGAGGAAATAGTATTGATATTTTGTTTTTATGTACTTAATTTATGATTTCGACTGAAGTTGCTTGATGGAATTTCAATATAAAATTTGAATTGAGACAACTTTTTACGATTCCTCATGTTTTGTCAATGACGATCCGGGTCCCGCCTTTCGGCACCTTCAGACATTCTATTAAACGGATACAATAAAACTTACTTACAATTAACAGTTAGCATTGTATATCTATATACTAATGGCATTATTTACAGGAAATCCGAGTCGTCAGTGACAAAATAGTGGAATCGTTCAAAGTTGTAACAAATCAAATTTTTGTCCATAGTTGTTGTGTTCACAAATTTTCGGTCTAGCTATATGAAAAAAAAATAACGAATATATAAAAAAATCTTCAATTATGTTGCATTCTATAAATACTAATGGTTTAACATTATTAAGTTTAAATTTTATACGTTAGAATATTTATTTTCAGCAATCATTGAAATTCTTAGACCTCCATTTTTTCTTAATTTTTGAATGTGATATACGTAATTCTTGTAAGATATTGACAAAAAATGATAATATATACCAATTTTTGATGGACGTGGCAGTAAATTTGTTGAAATTAGTATAATAAAGTGAAATAATAGTGTTATCAATTTTAAATTTACATTGATATGTACTTCTACAAAAAAGATATGAAAATACCTACACAAAAAATAAATGTCATTCCTCTTTCCTTTATTTTCGTCTGTATACATTTTCATCTTTCAGTGAATAATATGATAAACACAAATTTATCTCATCAGTATATTCATTATTCTCAGGACATTTGAATATCTCCTTAATTGTCAGTATCAAACAAAACAGATAAGAATTCACATTCTGTAGAAGAAAAATTCACAAGAATCGCTTAATTTTTTTTTGTGCATCTAGTTAAAAATCATTGAAAAGTAAAATATACATTCTTTCCAAATAGAGTGTCTAAAATAACTATAATTTTATTGATTGAATTGGCATTCACTAGTTCAATAGTTATGACGATGGCGTGAGCCGAAATAGCTATCAACTATATTTGTTAAAAATAATTTTGTAGAACTAAAATACATTTTTTTTTCACCGTACTATAATTTTAACAATGAAAAGTTTTTTGAATTGTAAAATATTCCATGCGATCTTTAAATAAATCAGGTTTTATAAATGAAATCATTAATTTTTTTCTATTATAAAGATACAATTGTTTTAGAACTATCGAAACCCATCAGTCCATGCAAGGGGTTCAGATCAGCTTACTGTGTACGTCATAGAGGCTTAAATGTTTAACGGTACAACCGAACATGTAAATAATTAATAACTAAGCCGAAAAGAAAATAAAAGGTTACTATAACGATTTATTACATTTAACCTGAAATTGTGTCTTAAATCAAATACATGTATTTTAAGTTTAAAATTAACATGACAATTTAGTATATTCAATATAAAAATAATGAAAAGCTCAAGATGAAAGCTTTAAGCTTTCTTCTTATCATATTTCTTTGAGTAAATAAAATATTACACTTTCAAAACGATACTGCATTGCAGGGGGCATAAACTGACCACGTCTTGCTTACTTGCGAAAAGATATTATCTTGATGTTATTTTATAGCTTACTCAGTATATTATATGGTATGACATGACGTCTTTTTAATCATTTTAACAGTTATATCTTTTCATTGCTATAAATATAAACAGATAACCTTAATAAATGATGATACAAAAACGATTACATTACTTTAAATTCACAATGTGTATTTTGAATTATATTTGGGTTCAAATTTTATTTAATCTAAACTTAAAATAATGTTTATATGTATATTATATCATTTTGATTTCATCTTAAAGTAGAACACATGTAAATATCATCTGCACTTACAAGTATCTGTAACTGCTAGCTTTTAAATTGTTTCCAATAAATAACGACTGTGAAGATACCAACAGTGTTATTAATTAGCATCGTTATTATTTTTCCCTAGAGTATTTATTTGCAAGCAATAGTGTTTGAGGCGTCCAAAATAAAAGACGTAGATTATCGGAGATATTAACAATTTTAACAGAAGTTTATTTTCGTCGCATATATATCTTAAATACATAATATTGTGTAAATTTTTTGTAACGATTTAATAGAAAATTGGAATAAATATACGCTGAATAAAATTTGATATTCCCCGATTTGGTGCCAACATTGTGATTTATCGGATTTTGCTTGTAAAAAATAGTCTCAAATATTTAGAAATATGATTTCGTATAAAAATTATTTATCAATTCAACCTGTGAAAAAACTATATTAAAATATAAAGCTTTTTTTTAATTTGATGAAACGTGAAATTGAATATAGTTTTTGTTTTTATGCTCCCAATACTCAATTAATCAAAAATACTCGTTTTTATGAAATATGTAATCAAACAAAGTCTTAAGTACTTTTGAGTAAGTTTTGAAATATGAATTTTGAGTTTATTGAGTATTTAGCAGGTTTTATTAAAAGGATAGTTTTACTAGGACTATTTTTAAGCGACTCGGTCACGTTTTTTCCAAATAACGTAATTCTCAAGTAGAATTATGGAATTAGTACTTATGATAATTGAATCCCTTTTCTTATATTACGTTTCGCATTTGTAAAAGTTTGTTAAATGATGTACGAATATTATATATAATAGAAACATTTTTTCAATATTTTTATGACAATGAATTTATGGCCAGGGTCAGTTAGGGCCAAATAGAATACGAATTACAAACAAGACTTTTGGTATAAAATATTGAGTGAATAATTGCCAAGTCAATAATTGTTATATCAGTTAATATTAATCAGTGGACAATGTTCGTGATGAGCGAAACTGATCCTGATTATTATTTTATATTGTAGAAATAGAAATAAGATGTGTTTTTATTTTTCGAAATATATTCTTTTTCCACCAAGAAGTGATAACAACACCTTTATATTGAGATATGAATTAGTTAAAACCATTTATAGTTCTGGTTAAAATAAATAGTTGATATCAATTGATAAAAATATTTTAATACGCATCGTTATTATTTAATATTGAAAAATGAGCTTCGAAAGTTAAGGACACAATAAATGGTCGTAACTTTACGTTTTTTTTAATTAACATATAATAACATTATAATTTGACGACCGTAATGTTATATAATGGTTGGTACAAATTCTGGCTATATATGATGTCAATTAAAACTCTAACTAAATCAAATATTCATAAAATCAGTTTTAATGTCGCACCGGGAAACAAAAATATAATTTAGATGTACAAAATACAACATATAAAATAATTATGCTCTTAAAATAATAGTTCTGATGTAAGCCGAAATAGCTATAAAATATTTGTCTTGTAAATTTTTTAGAACTGAAATACATTACTATTCTATAAGTAAATATCAATTCAATTAATAAGATTTTTGTACTATATGCCATTTCTCAACTATTAATAAGACGTTTTTGGAGAAAATGATTTATTATAAAACAGAACCACTGTCGCCCACATTCGTTATATCGTGTTTAACTGTAGTCATAAAATATGCATGGATTATAAGTAGTTCAATGTTTGAATGAAAATGGGGACAAATCATTTGGGTTTTGTATAAGAAGGTATGTACGATCTAATAAGCTTGTTATATTCGTAACTCTTGTTTTGCACAATTGTTTTCTGATAAAGCCTTCATTCGGTTTCTAAGAAGTTAGAATTATTTTGAACGAGCCAAATTAATTTGACGATGTTATTAATTATGCACGTGTTATACCTACTCGGAAACGAACCAAGTTTAATTAAATTTAAAGCTTTACTGTTTCACATCCCCTTATCTTCAGTGGCGTTGTAAAACATAATTAAACAATTAAAATAAACAAATTATATTTCAGCTAAGTAATGTATTTTTGATGATGAATTAAATTGCATTTCAAATAATTCCAACATAGTAGATTATAACTTGAAAAAGATTTTTTTGTTCAAACTATAATAAGGATCATTTAGTTCGTGTCAAAATGTTTTTGGCTAACAACTATGATATTAATTCAATTTTGTATATCAGGATATGCTAAGTGTATCATTTAAATCCACAAAACAGATGGTGTGTATAAAGTTTTGTACCTCAAAAAAAATTAAAAAAAATATTTCAGCGCAGATCAGCGTTGGTCAACAGCATTGAATATCAACACGAAAAATTCACGTAGGCATAGAAACAAATTAAATACATTATTAATGGAATATGTTTATTGTTTTGATGTAAATATGAATGACTTTATTTTGAATAATACGTCTGTTTTCACATTGAATGCGATGTATTTCGCCAAGAGTGTGGTATTTAAGAAACAAACTGTTTTTAAGAAGCAAAATTTTATTTCCTATTGCTAAAAGTTAACGTAATATTCAAAATATGAAATAAATCATTACAAAGTTCATGATGACTTAATTACTTTACTGAAAATGAACACAGTTAGTTTTTGCATTTTATACATATCAAATAATTATAAACATACTTAGATTCCAACGTGTGAAAAGGAAAGTTTATGATTTCTTTAATGATTACTGAATACATATTAAATTTGAATTGTCGATACTTTGTACGACTTCACATGTTTTGTCACTAACGATCCGAGCTTAACCTTTTGGTGACTAAAGGCATTTTATTACACGGATGAAACCAAAGGTTAGATTTTCATCATGTCAAAGATATATCAAGGAATTTCTGAATTAGCATACAGATGAATTGTCAAAAGTAATTATAAAAATGTTTGTGTGTTAAACTTGAATGTAAATTATTAGCTATAATATATGAATGAAAGTTATTTCATTATTTGATATCTTTGCAAATTAATACGCAATTTGCTGACATACGCCACTGTAGGTCTGACTAAGCTGTAACTGCTTTCAAATTATTTGATAAGCTCTGGTTGTTTTAATAATTCTGTACTAATAGTGGGATACAAGCTAAAAAATATTTAAAAAATGAAAACCGTTTACAGATTAACAAAATTATGTATATGCTTAATAAGATTAAAAATATTCAACTACAAGGAATATTAAAGTGGTTCCAGTACGGGAAGATGGACTGAACTTTATAGTAAATTAATTTTAAAGTAATATGAAAAAAAGAATATTGTTGAAATTTTTAATTTTTCAAACGTAAAAGATACGAAAAGAACTTTATTCATATTGTTATTGCAAATGAAAATCGTACATAGTTTATTATTAAAGTAAAAATATACAATTATTTAGTGGTAAAAAAATGACTTGGCTACATATGTGTATGGGCTCAGACCTTAAGTTTAAATATGGAATTTACTATATTTTAGTTTTTAACTAATTGAATATATTTTAATGGTTCAAAAGCTGTAAATTTTCATAAGGTTTATCATTGACGATCTGGGTTTTGTATTTAAGCATTTTAAGGTATTCTATAATAGTAATATTCAAATTATATATTGAAATTCTATTCGATATTTTAGATCCAATTGGGTTACTTGAGCCACGTGATTTAAAGGTGTAATCTATTTCTTAGTTGCTATGGATTAGCTAATGTTCAACGGAAAAAATTTATAGATTATTAAAAAAACTTTAATATCATGTCATACTACATTATTTACAATGTTTGCGCTTTCATTTTCGTGTCAAGCCTTAATGTGAATAACCAATAAAATTGGGTAAAAATCAACAAAAAAACTCTTCTTGGATGATGATAGAGTTTGATTAAAATCAGTTCCTCAAAGGCAGTTGTTTGAAATATCAATATAAAAGAGATATCTTTCCGAGGTTTGAGAATGTGATACCACAAAAAAGTATACAAAAAGTGCTTAAAGAATGAAATGGTTTTAAATTGATAAAATTTAAAACAAAAAGTATCAAACGTTTATATATGCAACCTTTTGCGCTATACAATGCTATTGTGTGACTATAATACAGCTATGTTTGCTTGAAATTACTCTCGTGGGTTAAAGCATTTAGGAACTGAGCTTCTTCTAATTAATTTAAAGTCGTTTGATATACAGTTTGAGCTTGCGAGGTAATTAACTTAAATTATCAAAAACACGTTATATTACTCTTAAGATATAACCAAGCTACTTCCATAGATTTATAGTGCAGTTCAAATGTATATAATCAATCATGCAATGTTTAATGGAATTGACAAGTAATGTATATAGTTAAAAATGGGTAGAAATCTGAATACATCGAGACAAATATGTAATATGTATAAAATTTGTCTTTTGCTTTTGATTATCTGATGCCAAGTATTTGTATATTTTATAGTTTTTAAATATCTGCTGTATATGTAAACTGTTGAAGCGTTAAGATGTATGTCGCGTTAGCATCAGAGTTCTTCAAGTCTTATTTCATTTTGGTACAGATGTTAATCGTTACAGAGCTGAGCAATTATCAGTGAATACAGTTGATGTGAATACTATACAAATCATATATATATATATATATATGTTTATCCATAAACTACATTCACACACGTATACATATAAATACAAACGTAAACACAACGCTTATCTTTAAGAATAAACTACTGCATTGGCAGATTGCACTATAAGTTTAAACAAGTAAGTGTTCTGTTCAAATCTTGACAAAATAAAAATCAAATGGATATTTTCCCCTAAACATTTAGGATATTTGACAAGAGTGTTAACGATGTCGTTTTCCATGCAAATGATGGTAATTAAATGTGAATATCCTTAAACTATCTGAAAAGATTTAAAATATAGCGCATTGGCAAAAAACTGTTATACCAAATTAATCTTAATTAAAAATATATACTACATTGCATATTTACGAGGAAAGGAGCTGCAATTGTAATTTATTCACTTAGAAGTTTACAAGGTGGCAGTGTTATGGGAAAGATTCAGGAAACAACGGCAGACTGTTATGTTTTCTACGCCACTGAGATCTGACATTTGCAAGAAGGATAAGTAATGCGAAAAGATAAAACAAAATGGCTGGAAAGAGGAAAAGGCGATTTATTTTTAAGACGCCAACTGATAGTCCCGGTAAAACGCTGTTTTCTAATTGAGATAATAGCGAATACAATTCTCCCAGAATCTGTTGCTGTATTTTACAGTATCTTTACTAAGTGATCATTTAAAAGACATTTATTTTTCAGCATATAATGTTTAAGAGCTTTTAATTGCTGAATGTTAACATACACATTTCAATACATTCAACTATCGTGTAACATGCCGTGTGATGTATGCATAATATTATAAATGCGTATTTTATACGGTTCAAAGTTAACACAAAATTATATTACTTATGTATTGTAACTGCATATGTAAGTATGTATGAGTTAAGTATGTGGGGATGTAAAAATAATTATAATACGTGTAGTGTTCACGTGAATCAGATTTTCTGAAAATTGCTCAGCTCTGCAGCGATTAAAATCTGACGGTAGCAGTAGAAAAATAATGCGACATATAAATCAATATATGAGACGAATGAGACGCCAAGACTCGTGAAACTAAAAAGAATCATAAAGATTTAAATCACTGATTGTCTTAATAAATTACTGCCCATACGTATACTGATCGTAAAATTAGTCAGTAGACCGAGCTTAGTCCGATTATTTTCAAGAGCTTGTTTAATTCAAATATATAGTAACAAATTTTTTTGAAAAAACTTGTTATGGTAGAATACGCTACAAGTCATAAACCGTTTTGTAAGAAGAGAAATTGCACTGTGCTAAATGTTTTGTGATTTCACATATGTAGGAGTTGCGGTTATTGTAGTTTTGTACACCTATGTTTTGTAAAACATTGATTTTATTGACTTACATGAGAAAAGAAAAGCATTTTCTTCATTTTAATGAATACAATATTCTAAGGCGTGTGTTGAGAGTTATGAAAAAAAACCTATTTATGCTATTATTACATATCCAAATCCTTTGCAAGAGTGTCCCTTTGGGATTCGAATCACATTATTACTTAGAGAAGAGGATGAGTAGAAAACTGATTTTTTGCTTCATAATAAATTTTACTTTTTCAAAATATACTAACTTTTATTTGGTTGTTATTTTGTATACGGCAGAATAAAGATTTGATTAAATTTTCAGGTTTTTAGTGGGCTCGATTTCAGTCCTGATTTAAATTATATGTATCACTGCTTCATATTAAATTGACGTAATATAAAACGTATATAATATTTTAGTTATGCAAAACGGTTTGATATGCAGAAGAAAATGTTTTAGATTACATTGCAATCTATTAAAATATGTATTTTCACTGTTTGTTTCTCTTTGAGACCACCAAAAGTACTTTTAATATGACGTAGAAGTTTTAAGCATAAATTTTTGTTTACCTACAGAAAATAACAGCCTTTGGCAACGTGGCGGCATTGCGGCTCTTTAATTCATGTTTAGTCTGTTTTTAACGGTTGGCTGAATATTCCTTGGGCATTAGAGACTCGTTATTAACACAACGCAGAGGAAAATGGTATTCGAAAATAAGAAACAAATTGTCATTAAGAGCACTAATTCATAATAATTATGCTAGCACTATATTATTTCTACTAATAACCGCAATTACAAAATAAAACATACCTGTCAAAATGATTAAGACTTACACCGCTAGTGCGTGCTAGTAGTACCAATGATAACTTCACGAAAATCCATGCAATGAAATTTTAAATTTTATAAAAATTAACATTATTTGAAAACTAAACAAGCTTTTCTGAAGTATGAAAATTAAAACTATATATCGTGAATATTATTACGAAATTCAATATCTATTATAACAAAGTGGGACTTACTAGACTGTAAAAAATAAATTTAAAGAATTGACCACTTGGATTGGTAAGTATAATATAATATATACTGAGGATGACGTATATGGCACAATTTACCGTCATTAAGGCCCGAATCATTGTGTGTACGTGGTGCCACTTGTCAGATATAAAGGCTTCAGGGTATTCAAGAAAAGCAACGAAAGGAACCCGGCAGGTAACAAACCCTAGAGGACGAGATAGATAGAAAAATTTGAAAACGATTCCAAATTGTTTGAAGGTAACTCTAGGAGTAAAATTTTAGAAGTCGAGATGTTTGACGTATTATATGTTCAAAAATAAGTAAAATGACAACTATTTTTTCCGGCATAAATTATATTATAATATGAAAACCTTTGAATTATCGAAATATCTATTATTTAAATTTGAATTATTACAACTTTGTATGATTCCACATGTTTTGCCACTAACGACCCGGGTTTCGCCTTTCGGCATCTTCAGGCATTCTATCACACGGATGCAACAGAACTGACATGTGGAATCGTACAAAATTGTAACAATTCAAATTTGATATTGAAATTCCATCAAGCACCTTCAGTCGATGTCATAAATAAAATATAATATTATTTATTTTGGGTGGTAACAAAATCTGTGACAATCAACCAGTTAAAATGCAAAATATCACCATTGACAAGTGTAATTAAATAATTAAGGATATAGAAAATTTAACCATTTTCAGATAAATTATGTTACTAGTTTCTTCTACTGTTTGGATAAATCTTGTCACTTAAGTTGATCTTCGTAACGCAAACGACAACGCAACAAAGTGTTGTGGTCATGTGCTTCCAATAGGGAACGGATATTGCTTAAAATATTCTTAATGTTTTCGATATGAATTATGTTTAAATAAAACTGGACATAAATATGAATGCATGCGCCCTTTGTTTTACTCAAAATCAAACGAATAAACAACATAAAAATGCCAATCGTATAGCTTTAAAAACTGTTAAATGGATGTATTTAAGAAAAATGCGTAATTAACTATTATATAATGTTCGGCTTTTTGCTAAGGGCAACAAGTATGAATGCAGTTTGAAAAGGTAACAGTTTTATAATAACGTAAGACAAAAGAACTCTTTCTACTAGCTTGGAAGAATTGACCTGAAATAATAAATTTCATAAATGCAGCTTTTCAGGCGTGAACGTCAGGATAACATAAAATAATGGCCGTATAGTTTTGTTCATAACAAACTCTATTATATTTGTGTTATATTTTCAAAAATATATGTAGTTAATCTGAATTTGCTTTTTCAAACACATCAGTAAATTTATGAACGAATTTTTAATCTTGAATAATACACTCTCATAAAAAGAAAACCGAATACAAAAAAATGAATTTTCTTTCTTTTTAACTGATATTAACTATTGTGAATTATTTACGGTGCTATCAAAGGGGAACGAAAATGATTATATATATATTTCAAAGATCTTTTACAATACGAAAATGATCGCTCTAATCAGATAGTATGATTGTTAACGCTCGTGGTGGTGTCCGAAATTTTTATATATGAACAATTGTTAATACTGCTAAATAATAGAAGATTTTTCAACATAAAATAGTAATGAAGCAGTCAAAAATTTTTTGTTTATAAGAAGTTGATTAACTCCATTTCATATATATGTTACATTGATTTTATTACTAGTCGAGCTTAGAATCAGATCCTTTCATGCCCAATTAGATAATGTGATAATCTTTCTCGTTTTAAAGCATACAAATATTATTATCGTATTACCATGTATTTCTTTCGACTAATTCGAGGCCAAAATGAGAATTCTGCCATCCTTAATAATATCAATTTGTATGTTCCGGATAGTTTTTAAGAAATCGTGTACATAATTTGTTTGTTCTTCCAAAGTGTAGAACCAGTCTGCCAATGGGGATGCCTATGGTAAGAGCATTAAAAATGAACAGTATTGCTTCGGATGTTGACGTATTTCATGTGGACGAAAGTGAGTTCAGACGAATACTATTTTTTCAGTTAAAGTAGACATTTCATGAACTTACTTAGTTGACTTTTTTTTTGCAATCCTTATTGATTGTTTTACTGTGTATTTGTTGAATTTTTATATTTAAATATGTTAATATGTTACAGTGCAAAAGCAATGAATTGATAATTTATAAGTTTTGTACTGTGTAGTTATAAATAAATAAATAAAAATCCAAGCAAATCTTCAAGTCATAGGAGAAAGCGTTTGGATTTAAAGCTGTCTAATAATTGGATCATATGCTTATGTTTCTTTCAACCACCCCGATAATAAAATATCGATTACGAAATAAAAACTGTATCTTCTCCGAAAAAGGGAGATAATTCATCGGAACAACCACAAGAATATTAAATGCAAATATGATTTATTAGGTGACCGTATGCTACGCCGCAGAAGCGAAAATAGCTGAAAAAGCAGTTTATACCTAAGTAGCTTTCATTATTTTCCTAGCTTACTGATTAAATATTGTCGAAAGGTCTTATCATAAGTTTTTTCTCACAATATAAACTAGCATCGTGAAAGAGGTTGTGATTATAAATTAACGTGGAACGTATGTTCTTTGGTGCCATAAAACAGCTGGTCACTGCTAGGTCGCCTAGCTTCTGCAGGTTTTGCTTTGTTAATATCCAAATCAGTGTGATGGCATGGAAATATGGGTCGCTTATGTCGTAAAATTTTACACTTTTATGACTGCCATAATTTTTGTTCGCGCACGTAAATGAAATGCGAAATATTATGTCGTAACAACATTACTCACTGATTGAAAATGCGCCAAACGACGTTGATGAAATTAAATATAATATACCCTTCAAATCTAGAATAAATATACTATTTATTTAATATTAGTAATTTTCAATATATGTGAATTGAAATTGATAATTTTATTTTGTAAGATGTGATTTGTGGTTCATTTCTTTGAGTCCAATTGTTTCGCAAGATTATTTATTACTAAGGTTTGTAGTGAATCTAAACTTAAAAATAAAGAATGGGACATTTATGTTTTTTTTTACAGACGTAGACTGAGATAAAATCAAACAATATCAAAACACCACTAAATATATATTATATACTCGGGCTAAGTAAAAACCCCAAGCAAAATAAATATAATATTTTCTTTTCGAGTCTTTTCAGTGATACATGAAGAAACTCGAAAATCTTCATCTCTTATTTATAGATTTATCTTTTGAATAATTGTTATATCATTGCTGACAAAATTAGGTCGCTGCAGAGCTGAGGACTCCATAGCAAATCCGTTTATAGTAAGTAACCTATTCTATTAAAAACGTTATTTACCAATAATTGATTTTAATATAAATGTCTCAAACAACCAAACAAATTTAAATGAAGTATTAAATTTTATTTTGGTCAGCGTATTCAAGTAGACGGTCATCATGTCCAATATATGAATTTTCACAGGGATATCTCCAATGTCTTTAAAGCTTATAAACATTTTTTCTGATCCCAAATACTAGAAATATATAGAGCTTTTTTTGCCAATAGTTTATTCCTACAAGAACTTACCGATCAAAAAATTCATTAAATCTTAGCGTTACAATCAGATTTTATTTACTCACAAAAGTAGTATTTATACAAATAAATGATCAAAATTGAGAGAACTTGGTTAAACATTGTTAAATACGCAGTGAGGTCTTTTCAATGTAATTGATGTTACTTTTGCATTTTCTTAAAAGGATTAATCTGATTGATTAAAATACAATTAAATTATATTATTATACAGCTGAATGAACCTGTTTACACACATTTTAAGTAAGTTAATTTTCCATCACAAAAACAATATGTAATCTTTAAATAAGGTATGATAAAAAATATTATACGAAACGTGGAAAAATATAATGCCAGACTGAAACAAAAAATTCCAATTTCCTTTAAAAGCGAGCAGATAATAATTATCGGTTCCTTAATCTTCATAAATTTGTTATGAAAACACTAAATAATAATGAACGTTTACCAGTAAATTCAGGTCATCAGATATGACCCAGTGTAGTGGAAAACTAAGCGATCGTGACACGGTCGAATGACGAACGTCGAAGGTTGTTTTTGTTATCAACTATGCATTTTTCAAATCGACATACCAAGTTTTGGAACGTTAAAAACATTGAAATTTTGGATATGAACTAAATTTTCCGGTGTTGTATTTGATAATAATATTGATAATCAAATTTTGGTGCTTTATCTCTTTCAAGACAGTAATGATGAGGGTTATAAATCGGTTTAAAAGTCTATTTACTTATGAATTTGGCACCAAAAAGTGAAATGAGAATCTGTGTATATTAAACAGTTTTTACTTTGTATTTGGTAGGTGTTTTGCTGCAAAAACTTTTTGTGAAACTATTCTCATCATTTTGGTTTTAAGTTTCAATCATTCAATCATTTGTTTTTCGTTAAATCACATTCATGTTAATAATTACAAAAAATATGTGTCTAAATTAAAGAAATAAAATATGACATTGTAAATGTAAAAATAATTAAATTAAAGGTAAAAATGAATATTATAAATAATGAAAGAAATCAATTGAGTATCTGATTTATTTTAAAAATCTATTTAAATCTGATCTATTTAAATATATTTTAATATACATTACATTAAGAAAATTAAAAAAAAAACAATAAGTCTGAGGTCAATCAACGCGAAACATAATTAAAAACAATTGTTGATATCCGCAATTCTTCAAAAACGATAAGGAGCATGTAATATAAAATTCAACAATGTTTAATCGTAACCGTGTTATACATGTATTGTGTTAAATTACAAGGGTCGAATTTTCTTTTTTGGTTAAGGGATACAGTTATCAAGCCTTTATATTAATTAGTCGTAAAGTTTTATATTTCTGAATTGGTTGGCTAATTTTATCAAACTATGTCATCATTATGCTGACAAAGCATTTTGTCACGTGATATTTGAATCAATTAAATGTCATTACGGACATCTAAAGAACACTTAATAATAAAGAATAATTTACATTTTACTTTGCATGTTGGAGCGGTACTGCTAATGACAGTATCATTCGTAAAAATCTTTCACGGATATATTCTTGCAGACTCGAAGTCAAATAGTGACGTGGCATTTAGTATTCAAGTCATGATATCTATTACAGAAAAGCGTTCTTGATATGCTAGATTTTTTATCAGTAAATGTACGACTTACATTTATGTAATGATTTGCGCTAGAACAGAGTTTGTCTAACTTTTGGTTGGAATATTCATAATAAATGAAAATGTCAACTTATATTTGCTTCATGAATATTCCACGAGTTGTTTTCTCTGTTCGACTACAATTTATGAACGGTGTAAGTTAATATTGCCAAGCGTATTCACTTTTTACCACCAACCCCTGCATTACCGCTTATTAATTTTATAAAATAGTTTTTTTATAAGCAGGGAGTGTCTAAGGAGCAACTGCACTAAAATATTCCAGAAATGTGTAGTTCGTTCAGAATACCAAAATCTTGTCAGAGACTCATTCATCTGATTCATTTGCCAAAAGTTTGCCTGTATTAATTATAAATTAGTAACGACTGAATCAACTTGCAAGCGATTCTTTTTCCTTATTATGTATGACCCTCATAGAAGATGTGTTCAACAAGCAGTTTACGTATGCATGTTTATTTATATATAATATTTAGCGATTTACCTCAATGAGGTAAATCGCTAAACTCTCACCTTATAATCAAATGGGTGTATTAGTATTTCAAATGTATCAAAACTCATTCAATTGGGCGGAAAAATTGCTATAAGCTTACGTATAAATTTATTGAACATTAAAACACTAGATTTGAATTAGAGCTTTTAACGTAATCTAAAATCGTGATGTTCACGGAATTATTTTCTTGTCGATTAGTGTCTAAGAGAAAAGATTTTTATATACATATTTTAGGGAATTAAAAACATGTTTAATAAACAAACTACTTGTGATATCGTATACCAATTATATATCTCTACTCTCTCAAAAAAGGGGGTTGGTTAACTGAATAACAATAAATTTTCCGTACGAAATTTAAAGCAAATTAATTATCAATGTTTCGTTAGAAATCCATATGTTCCGTATCGGCACTGAAATATTGGAAATATACACCCAATCCTTTTTTACGCGATACATTGGTTCTAGAAAGTAATGCGTATAAAAAATCACCTAAAAAACATTTTGATAGTTATTTTATAAAAAAATATCAAAAAGTATTTATTCTCGAAATTCGCACAACATTTTTTCTCTTAAAATTTAATTTCTGAATTAATTATAAAATAAAATAAGAAATAAATACTTCATAAGTATAATTGTATTTACTCATAGGAATTATTTACTGCTGTCACAGCCGGTTTGCAAATATAATCAATTATTCGCGATTTTTTGAATGAACAAATCGAGTTTTGCTCTGACTTGTTTGATGAAATGCTGTCCTTCTTAGATTATTGATCTGAGTCAATAATTTTATTTACCTGAGTCACTCATTATTCTGTAAAAAAATCGTGTGACAACGAGTAAATCGCGCAAAAAAGTAACGGTGTAAACCAAAAACATCGCGTAAAAAATTACTAGGTGCATGTTTTTGTGATATTGTATGTCATGTACAGATTATTAAAAACGTTTATAATCAAACGTTTTCTTCCAAATCAACACAGAAAAATTAATTACGTAATATTAACCGATTTAGAGAAATATTTATTGAATAATCCATACTTCTATCACTTGCGTCGCTATCTTTGTTTAATGGACACATTATACCCAAATTCGGAGATGTAAGCTATCCAAATAGGACCACTGACCTAACATCCCAGAATAATTCTTAATGGGATAATTGAAGGCAAATGTTTTGTCAAAGTTCACTTCATCGCAGCAGTGAAACCAAATATTGAGTGTTATTTTACTGTCAAAGTATTGATTGCACGGTAATTGATGCTGTTAAGCTTCGTATAATTTCAAATACATTTTTGGCTTGGTATATATTTACCCCTTTAACTTAAAAATAAATGAATTATTGATTTTTTAAGACAGTAAAAGTATCAAATACAGCATGCATTACATATTAGCAAAGCACTAATTCAAATAACTAGGTGAATAATAATAATAATATAAGAACGCACAATTTTTTTTAATAAAACCTTGAAGCTTTTCGTATTGATGATTTAAAATCTAAATTGTATGTAGCGAATACAATTTATTCATTAGCCGGCTTAAGACTTAGGCGATCTCATTCACGTCAAATAAGAACGTAAGGCACACCCTTTCCACGCCTTATAAGACCTAAAACTACGGATTGCTCGTGGAATCGTCTATGTTGAAAACTGTCTATTAGTTAATTTCTGATGAACGATAATTTTGTTGTTTAAAGAAATAATTTTGATGATTCTCTTGATACATATTTTGTTCGAAGTTTTGACTTGAACGCGATATTATAACTATCATATTTTTTATTTTTAAAATAATCAAATCGAAATGTAAAGCTTTGGAATTGTAATTTTATTCAACTTGAATTTACACAAAGAACCAAATTCATTGAAATGAAAATAAGATCGTTTAAGTTAGCGTTCGTTACAAGAATTGTATGCTGAATTAATACACTATTCAAACTTTTACCTTTGAAGTTCTCGTGCGGAATATAAATATCAAGATTGTGATAAAAGAGTGAGTAAAAGTGTCGTCAGCCACGTGTATGAAACTTGCAGCATTTTATTTATTTGCATTGAAAAAGAAGTGGCAATCTGACGTAGACATGACTTTTGTAAGCAAAAGCTCAATAAATCTCATCACAAAGCTCGCCTTTAAGTTGTCCTTAGACTTTCCCAGTCTGTGATTTTTATTTTACCCGACACTTTTGTAAGTTATAACAAAGTTTGAATAGCCACTTGTAAACTTTCTGTCTTTAATTTACAAAATATACCGTGTTTACCATATAATATAGAAAATGTCTTTGAACTTTTATAAATGAAATGAAAATTGAATTCACCGAAATTTTAATATTATATTTACAATGCTTGAACCAATAATTTTTTACTTGTATTTTTACGATTTTAAATCATAATATTTTATCCTTTTTCTTACGATAGTCGTCATCTGATCAGTACATAATACCGTAGTCGAATGGCAAATGCTCTTGCAGATTGACATGGTGAATCTTCAACTTACATTTCTGCGACGCTTTCAATTCATCATCGATACAATCAAGGCAATTGATATACACACAGTTGAAATTTATGCATAGTATTGAACACTTGATAATTTTATTACTTATTTTCAATGAACATTTTGACTCTCTTAAACAATTTTTGTTGACATACAAAATACACATTTATATAAAAAATCGTCATAATTAGCCAAAATTGATGTGTATGATTTTTTCTCAAATTTAAAATCCATAACCCATTTGAACGATATTGACGTTTCCAATGTTAGTAAATTTTTGATTTGCCCAGAAGGAGCAAGTCACCTACCTCACTACTGTATTCGAATAATTATTGATGAGTATCGTTTTTCGAATAAAAATATTTTGAGACATATTGTTAAGTATTCAAATATTATCAACTACTGAATAAATGGTGACGATTACAGTTATACGACTCGATCAATAATGAGGTATGCTTCGCGGGATAAAACCCCATTTAAAAACAAATATTCGTGATTTTCATATCCATAAAATTCATCAATATGAACTTCTTTTAGATAAAGGTGTGTAAAAACTATTTTTGAAGAAATCTGAGAGAAAAATATTTAGTAGAAGATAGTGTATGAACCTTGAAATCCAAGGTCGCAATTATTGGAATCGTAACTTCATTTGTCAAGAGAAAACTTTTAGGGTCATCAATTTTTACTTGCCATAAAATTCTGTTATAGGCATCATATATTATCATGTTAATTATTAGTTGTAAAAAACGGTGTTAAGTTGTAGAAGTAGTGTCAAAGAGATAAAATTTAATGTGTGTTATATTTGGTACAATGTTTCTCTTGAACATTATCATTAAAACTAAAATATCGTTAAACACGAGCCGGATAACTGTAACAATTTATCCAACGTATAAACAAGAATATAAGTTACTTTAGTATCTCATTATTATGAAGAACGAAACCATCATCAATGTAGGATGTACAGCAACATTTTAACTTACTTGAATAAATATCATATTTCGATAACATTTACATTGCCTTACAAGTTGTTCTTGCACTAAGCTAACTTGGCCGCCGTGTTCATGGCCACTTGCAAATATTGCCACATTAGCCAGATAGGCGTTTCTTATGCGACTCCCTGGCAGAAGGATTCTTGGCAACATTCCATACAATAAAATTTATCACTCTCAGAGATAAACATAGATGTGTTTTTTTTTACAATGGTAGAACATTTCATTCGGACTTAGACTATGGAAGCCTTCTCAATATGCTAGGGGCTTTATTTGATTATCGATATTTTCGTAGTCATGAAGACTTCATCGTGAAACTTTGAACCGATTGCTTTCTTTAGCATTGTGATAAATTTCTTTGCATAATGTAAAAAGACAGCAGTGTTAGAAATACAATAAAACGTCCGTGTTACTTAACGAAAAAATAAGATTTTACAGAATTATAAGGAAACGCTTACTTAGTTAGTGTTTTAGCCGCGACACGCCTCTTTTTCTGCATCATATTTAACTCATCATAAAATAACATCAATAATCATAAATATGTTTATATTCTATGTAACTGTTGTACAGTGAAACCTCGATTCTACGTTTTTCATGGGGCCCTAAAAAATAAACGAAAAATGCGGTAAACGAGGAATGTTGCAAAGATTAAAATATTTATTTAAAAAAGTAAAATTTAAAAAATGTCCCGCACTTCTTTAATTTTCAATGATGGGTTATACAAAAATTGGTAAATATGAGAGGGTTTTGTAAAAGTTATATTAATTAAAACTTATTTGTTGAAATAATAGAATAGTGTTTTAAACTTCTTATTGTGAAACTCTTTAATAGAGAAATTCTCAAGACATTTGGGCGAACATTAATTTCTTTGGTTTATATATAAGATTTTATGTGCTCAAACACACAAATTGTATACATAAATGGAATATTTTCCCCGTTATAGCTTTTAAGTCGAAAAACAGTATACTATTGCATAGTCAGTAAATTATGATGGCAAAAACGCCTACAAAATCAACCATTGTATACTGAAATTGCATTTTTTATGATATTATATAATCTCTAAAAAAGAATAACGATGCAACTTCAACATAGTTTGGGTTATTATAACGAGGCCGTTGTTGTCACATTATTTATCTTTAAGACAAGACTGGAATGCGTTTACGTTTCATTAAATTGATGCTTATTAATACTTTTTGTTGTTTACATAACGCGAACCAGTCTCCTGGTAGAGTTCTAACAGTAATTCTCAATATGACTGTCATTAACAACATCAGAATGATGTGATGTCTCATGGTAGCTATCGTTTGTTTTCAATTTAAAAAACTATATTATGGTATTATTTGGATGTATCAAAATCAGTTTTATTATATTACATTCGAATCTATTGTAAATAATAAAGGTTTTTTTGTAAGTTTTTAAGTTATATTCTGTTCAGAAGCTCTGTGGGTTAAAGATAATCGATAAACGAACCGTAGAAAAAAAACAAAATAGATAATTTGTGGCAGTTAGATGCGTGCTACGGTGTTGTCGCAATGTAACATAAAAGTGAAGCAATAGATATTTTGTTGTTTTGTTTACCCTTTTTGTGGTGAAAGTTTTCAACTTTTTTTGTGTCCATCGATAAAAAAACTGGTAAAACTTATGAAAATACATATTCAACCACCACTCAATGTAGCTAGAGTAACTCTAAATCAATAGCGCAGGAAAAAAACGACTTTAATTATAGAGATGTATTGTTTTGCTACCGTAAAAGAGATAAAAGATCTTAATGTTTGAAAAATGATTATGTGATTTTACTGTGTGTTTGAAATCAACAGATTTATTATGATTATATGGCACTAAATGGATCCCATTTCATGATCTATCAATGAGAAAACCAAGTTCAGATTCACACGTTTTTTTTACAATATGCAAGGCATTGAAGCTAAAATGGCGAAAATAGGTATATGAGAGACATTAATCACTAACACGAATTTGGTGTTTTAATTCTGTTTCACCATTCCATTGTATGAGGTATCTGAGGCAAACGAGTATACATTAACACACGAAAACTTTTCAACTTACTAAATAACGAGTTTTGTTTGATTAAAATTTTCTTCTACTTACAGATTGTCTTCAATTAAATGTGACGGAAGTAAGTTTCATAAAACTCTATAAAGGAATATTTATTATTGTTATAGTGATATTTATCTTGTGTACCTCTGATCTATCGGAACTAAGATTGATACAAATTTAGTTTTCAGAGTTGTGAAATCTTTGCAAGTTACCAAAAGTTAATCGACTTTTTGATTGATCGAGCGAAAACTTTGCTTTCAGGCTGTTTAGCAGCTAAAATTTAGACGCTTACTAAACAATAAACCATGGAACGGGTTAAATTATTAAGAATAATCGTAAATAAAAGCTAGTCAGGTATATATATATAATATATATATATAAATCGGAGAATAGTAACAATAAAATAATACGCTTGAAAGGAACGGTATTTATAAACCGTGTTATGAACTTGCGATGAATTGTACACAGGTCAAATAAAAGGTATGATTTTAAAATAATTGATTTTGGTTAAGCCCAGACTTACGGCAATTTTAGTCAATTCTATGATGCATTTACAAAATATAAATATAATTCGAAAAAAATTTAATTTATTCGTATAATTATCAATATTGATGCCTGAATGCTCCAAAAAACTATTTTTATGTTTACAGTTGAAACATTTAAAGTGATTTAAAGAAGTAACTATGTATTATAAATAATACGTTTTATAGATAAACCTAAAGAAAAGTTGTCAAAATATAAACATTTACGTGGATTTCCCCCGCCCAAGCCATTTTAAAACTGGTGATGATTTAAGCATATTATTATTTTAAGAATATTTTATAGAAAACCCTGGGTTACGTGGTTACGAAAAATACGTTATAGCTCTTATAATAAAGTTAAAAAACATTTTATTCTTAAGTTAATTGAATCATAGTTTGGCGATTGTGTAATGGTTAGATGGTCATCTAAAACGTTTGGAACTGATTTTAGGATTAAACATATTGCATTTTGCACTGAATTATAATAGAGTTCTTTGTAGTATTAATGTTAATCAAATGTACATTATTTCCGTTAAAAAATATTTTTAGCTATCCACTTGAAATTTTATTACAAATATTGATCGATTTTTAATATCGAAGCTTAATTTAGGTGTATGGTAAAATTGAGTGAAAAATTGAGAGTTTGTCCCAGTTAGGCGTGTTTGAGGTCAAAGTTTTCCTCGCGAGGAAAACGCCCATCACTCAGCTAAACTAATCTGAGTCGACCTTGTCAATTTTGATATAAACAACAGTTGGATGCTGATAAATTGCTTTCCGAAATAGACTCATTAATATTACGTATACGCCAAGCGGTGAATGTGCATCAACACTCGGTGAGATTTTCACGCAAATTGCCATGAAACAATTTATCATGGGTTAATCAGTTAAAATGCAATTAACAACACGAATGAAAATTATCAGGAATCATTTTAATGTGATTAATCGTATTAAACGTAAAGAATGAAATGATTTTTTTATAAATTATTATTACCAAAAGTTCAACTCTATAAAAAATGCTATAATACTTTTATTTTCGAACATCCATTCTTATGTTCTTACTTCCTCTCAAAAAAGTGTTACAGGAAGAGCTAAAGGATAGAAATCATTTATTTTTTTAACAATGATTTAATACTTTATTTTCAGTTCATATAACAAACGTTTAGTCTTTAGAATTTGAGTCTAAATTATTCGAAACTCTTCTTAAATATAGACGATATAAAATATGTATTGATAGTTAGCTTGGCTGCATACAGATACTAGAATACTTGAAGATACCAAAAGGCGAATTCCAGTTTGCAAATGACAGAAAATGATGAAATATACAAAGTCAAACTATTCAAGACATTCGAGACAAAGCTTATGAATACCATCCATGCGAAAATTTTTCAATATTTATTTTTTTATAGAATTCATTGACATCATAAAAAATAAAATTAACATTGCAAAAGTGATTGAATGTGTATTTTATAAATGATAAAATTCAGTGTGGTAAATTGTTTATATGTATGAAGTAAAATTACATTCCCTTAACTTATTTTTTGTGGCTCTTCTCTTTTGGTTATGGAGTTTTGTCATTTCCTATCCGTTCTCAAAAAAAAAAAAAACATTAGTATACAGTGGATAAGTCATTACAAGTACCATTTTTTCGTGATATATTTCGCAAAAAACTTTGCTTTTATTTATGACGTGTTTAAGGATATTTAAGATAATAACAAGTCGATGTAGAACGCGGTCTGAATATTTATTATGATTACAATATTGTTGAATCGAATTGACTGCCGTTAATACATGCACGTAAATGCCAGGCCTAATGTTTCATGGATATAATATTGGTAATCATACTAAAAGCCCCTCTCGCCCTGTTGTATTATTAAATAATCAATATGCACGCGATAAGCAGAATTCACAGGCAAAATATTCAATATAGATGATGAAAGGGCTGTAAAATGATTGATTATTTCTGTTTTGTTTTATTAATTTGAGTGATACTGCAAAATAAGCACGAGCTCGCCAAATAATGCTAAGCAAGTGTCATATTTAGTACCATAAATAATCGCACACCCTTTTATATAAGCGTAAACGTGCAACATTTTGCAGGAATTGATTGAATTGGCATTCACTTGGTAGAACTCCATTTTAATACGGTGAAAAAAATGGCAATGTATTATAGTTCTACAAAATTATTTTTTTAAATACAGTTGATAGTTATTTCGGTTCACACATCGTCAGAACTATGCTTAAACGAACATTTGCTGATCTATATATAGCTGTGTAGAAAAGGTACACAATACATCTTCTCTCTTGTTTTAACAACCTAGCTTGTTTCTTGTTCGCAATAAAACAAAATTTTTCGAAAATTGTATATTATCTGATTTGCTTCCGTAATAGACCATTCCTGTGCCACATGTAAACTTATTGTCATAGCCGCCTTTTTAGTTTCATTTACAATTTTTGAAAAATTCAGTCTTATTGCGAACAAGAAACAAGCTAGGTCGTTAAAACAGGAGAGAAGATGTTTTGTGTACCTTTTCTACACAGCTATATATAGATAAGCAAATGTTCGTTTAAGCATAGATCTGACGATGGCGTGAGCTGATATAGCTATCAACTATATTAAAAAAAAAATTGTAGTACTAAAATACATTGCTGTTTTTTTGCAGGAAAATTATTTCTAAATTTAAAATAATGTCTCCCAATATATGATAAGAATTTTGATGGTCTTGAAATAATTAAAATTATATTTCAAATAAATAAAAGCGGTTAATAGCCAAGATTAGGTTTCAACGCTTTTTTAAAATAAAGAACTTTTTATTGATCCATACTTGAGATTTAGTTATTAACCATTTTTATATCAATAAAAGCTTCTTCCGGGTCTTACCTTTGTCGTTGAAATGAGTTTTCTACCTTTTACATAGTTCTCCGCTTTCCTACGTCAATCATTAGCCTCCCATTATGCTAAATCAAATATGTTGGTTTCTTTTGATAGTGTTCATATTTAATATTATTGTAAAACCGGTATTAAAATACGTAATCCCGATATACGCCCGGTATTGCAATCCCTGGCAAAACTATCGTGTAGTAACTGTAATTATTTATCACTGGTGTAATTTTAGAGTACGAATTGAAAGCAATTGAAATGAATACTTTATCAAAGCATCGCGATTAAATTTAGATTAAAATTACTTTTTGTGAATGAAAGTTCAATGTTAAATGAATTTCAGTAAGCGCGGTTGGGAAATTGGTCAAACACATTACCCATGTAGTTCTTTTCATAAATATTAATATACGTATGAAACAGTTTTTATTTATGTTCAATGTTTAGTATACATCTGGTTTAATTAATAATGGTTTAATATCCGATCGTGAAGTGTAAATACAAAATTTTTAATCAATCAGATCTTATACCGTCACCATATTACGCGTTCCGAAAACAGAGGTTTTAACGAAACATTTAACGTTTAATATAATTGCTGTTTTTAAAGTTGTTCTTTTTTTGGCTTTTTACTTTATATATCTAAGATTTTTTCACTTCGATCGTTATTGTAGTGTAACATTATTTTACAAGCTTTTTGCATTTTATATAAGGAAGTTTAATTGTGTTTATAATATATAAACATTACCGAATTTCTTAAGGTATGAAAACTACAATATATATTGATTGAATTGGCATTCACTTGGTAGAACTCCATTATAACACGGTGAAAAAAAAATAGCAATGTATTTTAGTTCTACAAAATTATTTTTAAAAAATATAGTTGATAACTATTTATAGCTATCAACTATATTTTTTAAAAATAATTTTGTAGAACTAAAATACGTTGCTATTTTTTTTCACCGTGTTATGAAAACTATGTTTTTTCTTCAATGTCGAATACTTACTTCTGATTTGTATTGGTATAAAATGATTATACCTCTTCCTGACGAAAATGCAGCTAAACTATAATGCAAAAATATATATTAATAAATGAAAGAATTACAAAATCGATGAAGTAACGTTGCAATGTCATATTTCAATAAAAAAAAGAATTAATACATATTATTTTGAGATTTAATATAATACAAGGAAATTATGATTTTTAGTTTAAATACTGATATTAAAATAACAGTCTGACATCGCAACATTTATAATAGAGGTAGACTTTGTTTGTATAACACAACGTTAATCAATCGAAATATTATACGAATGAACTTTCATTAAACTTTTTACACAATACAAACACACTACATCGTCGATATCGATTTTCCTTTTATATTAGGCATTTCTCTCACGTTGGTTTACCGAACATTCAAATAACAAGATTATCTACGTCAAATGACTCGAGTCTTTGAGTCAAACACTCGAAATGAATCAAACGACGATTGCGTGTCCGTTATCACGATGCGAATCTCCGGATCGAATCACGGCCGAGGGAGTTGCGAGGTTGACCCGAGGCTTCCGAGTCACTGTCTCGAATAATTTATACGACCGTTGCTGCCATATCTGGACATTACTTATGGTGACAACAGTCAGTTATGTCTATGTATTAGGGATTACATTTCCTACTCAACGAATCTTGGGACCTGTATACTTTTTGCCGAAGTTCTGTGATCGTGAACATAAAATCACAAGATTCGAATCGTGATTCAGAAAGATATTCGAGATGCGTATAATTTCTAAGGAATATTTAAGAATGACTTTAAAATACATTTGATTCCTTTTTCAATGCAAAAAAACTGAAAGATCTCATTCTATTATACAAAATCAATAAACAGGATTATATATGTATCACATTATCCCTAATATTAAAATAAGTCTTATCAAAATTACACATTTTAAACATAAAGAAAAATATCGTGATAGAATATGTGAGACACATAGATAGGATATGTGTTTTTTTTTATATTATCGCGTTTTCTCCAGAATGAAGTGATTCTTGTGAATTAGATGACCGTCGTGAGCTATCTATCTGATATCCTCAGCGGAATTTTAGGATAGGA
Source organism: Himalopsyche japonica (assembly GCA_028555115.1). Classification (NCBI taxonomy): domain Eukaryota; kingdom Metazoa; phylum Arthropoda; class Insecta; order Trichoptera; family Rhyacophilidae; genus Himalopsyche; species Himalopsyche japonica. The sequence goes on along the minus strand of JAHFWJ010000224.1, from coordinate 2,052,708 downwards.
GAAGGCATAGCGGCGGGTGATTAAGTAATCGTAAAGACGTTATACAGGGGCCTTATACAATATTATGTTCCACATAAATATGATATTGTACTATTACGAAAACACTTTGTGACAATAGTGATATACTGCACTATTTCTAAAATTTTATTTGTCACACTTTGAAGTTGTGGTATTAATTTATAGATTGAATTGGCATTCACTTGGTAGAACTCCATTATAACACGGTGAAAAAGGGATTCTTAACGAACGAGCTTATATTTGTCGATCGCCATTGCTTAACCCGCTACGGGGAGCCGTTTTGTTTCCATAATGGATCATTTCCGTGCCATACGTAAACTTATTGATATAGCCGCCTTTTTAGTTTCATTTACAATTTTAAGTCTTATTGCGAGCAAGAAACAAGCTAGGTCGTTAGAAGTGGAGAAAAAATATATTGTGTACTTTTTCTACATAGCTGTATATAGATAAGCAAATGTTTGTTTAAGCATAGTTCTGACGATGGCGTGAGCCAAAATAGCCATCAACTATATCTTATAAAATAATAATTTTGCAGAACTAAAATACATTGCTATTTTTTTTACCATGTGATATAAATTTGTTTCTATAGCAGGGTAGAAAATATAAATTAGACTTGTAGTTATTGATAGTCACCTGACTGATATCGATTCTCTATAAGAAGTCGAAAATATTTAGCAGTATATACTACTTGAATGATTTTACTAAATAAGTAGTAAAACCTACGTAATTTTATCCTACGCGAAATTAGTTCAATGATTTAAATATCTGAAAAATGGAACATGGCAGTATATTGAAAATTATTCAGTGATAAAATTGTTGAAGTTGTCTTAAACAAATCAGGTAGAATATCGTTTATGTGGCTCTGCAGGGAACAGGCTTAAATTATTTTGAATACCGATATTTAAATTATATTTTGTTTTGTAAAAATATATTTTGTCTTTGTTGAATATAAAATTGCAGAAAAAGTACCAAGGGAACGACGATGAATAAACAAATAAACAAACCAAATCAATTTCGTAATTGTTTACTGATTGCGCTGCAAATTTATTTAGGGAATTAATTTGAAAAAAAAAACAAACTTTTTGGAAGCGTTATTAAAAATTTCTAGAGAAAAGTTGCAGAGCTTGACTTTTTAAACTCGCTTATTGATATAAAATTTCGGCTTTCAGGATACCAGAATTTTTACTCTATACAAAGACCGAAATATTACGTGTAACTCTGCAAATCGTGACTTAGCCAATTTTACAACTTTTGAATTAGACACAGCGTTTTAAAATGGTTTCGATGTAAGTATTGAACTTTTAACCAACGTCTGAAAACCTTTACAAACATTGAGAAAGTTATATAACTTCAATCGCTGTCTTTACTTATCGATATGTATATATAATTAATTACTTTATTGAGTTTGTAATCTCAAAAAAATTAGTACATATTTTCGGAAATAAAATTAAATGAATTTAAGGAATGTTCCGTATAGAATTTTTTGAAAACTTACAGACTTACTTTCAGAAAACTTTCCTAAATTCTTTGATTACTCAATACTTTCATTGAAGTGTTTCCGAACATTTGTCAATACAACTCTTTTGTATATAAAAAATTATTAATTTGATTTTAAAAGAAAATCTTAGAAAAGATCGTAATTTATTAAGGCTCCTTTGAAACTTTTCTTTAATCTGAGAAATAGCTATCAATTATTATTGAAATTCTGAGCGAAACTGTATAAATTATGCTATGTTATGATGAAGTTTTATCAAGTAAACGGAAATCCAGTCAACATTCAACATAACAGCTAGAAGAGGAATTTCAAAGCGCTGTAAAGATGTATCGGTCCTGTTGTAATAAAAGAAAACTGTCGGCTTATTTAATTTATAACACACAAGAATTTAGTTCCTAACACTCTTAGTGTAATCTTAACAAATAAAGCATAAAAATTTATTGAAAAGTAAAATTTATGTTTATTTTTGTTTGAATATAAAATAACACATTTTGTCGTACAATATTGTTAATATAAAGTTTATAACAGTGATTATATATATATATATATATATATATATATATATTATCATAAAAGAATACTTAATATAAAATATCAAGTATAACCGAAAGATTTATATTAAAATCCCTTCCTGTATTATTCTATCTTATGTCAATATTTCTTTAGTGTCTTATAAGAAACAGTATTCCGAACATTGCTTTCTCTGTAAATATGTGTCAACCTCCCTAAGCGAACAAACACTGCGTTCATAAATATTAGCCGAGCCATAAAGCAAGTTGCATTATTTGTCGATAAAGTTATATATACTCTTAAATCTACACTGAAACGAGTATTTCAAAGTAGCGTTTATGTATTATAGTTTTGTCCAGTGGAACGAAAACACATTATGTTTGGTTAAGTGGATTTTTAAACTCTCAATTTGAAAGTAGTAGTAGGTTTAGTTCTTTTTCGACTTATGACAGTGTTTCGTTGGACGCATATCAGGCATCGATTGCCTTCGTAAAATTCGGTTAAACGGTACCTTGCTTAATAAATTATACATAGCAAAAGAATATTTCTTTAGCATTTTAATTTTTATGTAGCATTTGAATAAGTAATGATTTTTGGCATTAATCTAAGTAAATGATAACTCAAGTAGTAGTTTTAATAAATCATTGAATAAATATTAATTGATTGTATCTACTAATTTGCGATTGTTGTACAGAATACATGATCAACTCATCATCAACTCATCATCAAAATTTAAACGTTGAGAATGTTTTAATAATAAAAAATATATGTGTTTTATCAACGACAAAATAGTTGTCTTTAATTGAGTAAGTTTGCATAACCTAAAAAATTGTAGTAAACAACGATTGAATTATTAAATTCAACGAAATTTCACCTTTGTTTCTCGTGTCGTAAAATATCGATTTTGACGGCCTTGATGTAGACAAACAAAAATTTCTTACGACAAACTTTACTAGGACAATTCCAATAATGTTCAATTAAAATTTCTGGCTTTTAGCCAAGTGGCCAACGTTCTCGCTTTTGGTTGTGTCATTCACGGGTTCAGATCCCAATACGGACTGTGATTTCTTTGAATGTCAATGATACATTACCTAACCTAACCTAACTTTTATTCAATTCTAAAAAAAATATGCGAAAATTGTTCTTTCATTACCCTCTCTAAAGGATATAGATTGATCGATTGATTAACAAATTGATGTAAATTCTTATACTTCACATCCTTTGAGAAGTTAACTATCTTATTGTATTAAAAGAAATCTTATTATTTTGATTTATTATACTTTAATCACACTGACCATTTTCCTTTTCAGCATTAAGTCAGCGATGACGAATACACGATAGCACGTATACAGCTCAAAAAACAAATTGTTTTCATTTTATGAAAAAAACTATTGTTTATTGTTATTGATTTAAAGTATAATCATAATATTTTTCTGTAAGTAATTTTTTCTTTTCCCTCAAGTTATTGAATCTCAATGACCATTGAAAAATATGGAAAAGTAGCTCCGATACATTTATTACAGGAGTAGTTTAATAGATTAAAGTCGAAAGGTATGGATGTATGAGAAGCTTTTATTCTGCCCAACCAACCCTTTAATACATACTGAAATATGTGTGTAGAAATCATCGATTAGATTACAATTTATTCCTTCTTAACCGCATTTTTATATTATTTTCCTTTCCAAAAGATGAGGTTGAATTACATTATTAAAAAAACACAATGCTGTAAAATAGTATTGATTTGAATTTTATAGGTATGTAGAACAATATTGACAGAAATACAATTTATCTCGATTAAAGTTGTTCATGCAATCTTTACCAAAAAATTAAAGGTGCAGCTTTCGGATTTATCAGATTAGAAACTCGGAAATTATTCAAGATATCCCCTAAATCATTGCGACGGGGCTACACGGTAGCTTGAATATTTTATTCACGGGTAGAAATCTGGAAAATTTTCTGTTCATTATACTTTTTACGTTTATCTAATACATTAATAAAATATGCTTTTTACGAAATGAAAATTAGGTTTATTTTATCCGAAGTTGTATCAAAATTTTCTGCCATTATTTTTTAATACCTGAAAAAAAGATAATAAATTTTGGTACAATCCTTAAGCTTAAGGTTTTCTTCATTCTCAGATGTAGGCTCGATGATAGGTTTTCAATAGGTCTACGGATTTACAATAAAATTATTTTTCACGCCATCCACTAAACCTTGTTTTTTTTTTTTGCTTTTCACATACAAACACAAGAATGATATAATACAGGTTTATATTTAATTTGTCTGTCGCATCAAGAGTTACTCTATGTTAGTGTGATGCCAAATATTGCAAAGTGATTACTACAAGCCATCTTATATAAATGTAGCATATCATAATAAAATGCGTTACACGTGCAAATGTGTTTTCAAAATACGTGTGAACGCGATCAGCATTTTTTCGGCACACAACGTGTTAATTGAGCTTTTTCTATCTTACGTGAGTGTAAAATATGCATCACACTGGCATAAAAACTCACATTTTGTGCTTTGTGAAAGTTTTTACTCGGATTACGTCACCCGATAAATAATAAAAAAATGACCAAAGGCACAAGTGACGCAAAATATCTGGTTCGGCGTTTCCTGCAGCGAGTCGATTCTCGTTCCATAAACAGAAAAGGAAATGGAAAAATCGAATCTACGAGGCTCGAAAGCGCGATACGGCCTGCATTTGAAAAGTCGCCCGAACCCCATTGTGTGCTTAAGCCTACGCAAAGACATTTCTATGGGTGGATATTTCTATAAAAAAATGACTTAATAATAACATTCTCATAATAGAGAGCAAGGGTTTGTAACAAAGAGAAATTGGAAGGCTGATTTTTTACAAAAATAATTTTCCATTTTGGTTGTCTTTATAAAAGGTTTATTTTAAAATACCACTCTTTTTCTCATTTTTTTGTTTTACTTCAAAAACAAGTTACATACATTTTCAAATGAATCATTTGTTGTACACTACACAATGAATCATATGGCCTCTAAATAGAAGTATCTCAACGGAACTTTTCACATGAAAACTGCTTGTAAACTCTTTTTTTTTGAAACTATTGTACGACGATAAAGCATGGTAATTTAATTATTATAATAATAATAATTAAACAGAAAAGGTTTTGTCACATTGAAAGTGTTAAAATTGAGTAATTCTCTGTTTTTTCGCTACGCCACAAATAATATCAGGCCTTATTTGGATTTATTACAATTATTTAAAATATATTATTGAAATATACATTACGAATTAATTTGCGCTTACTCGACATAACTCTGTTTGGCTATGGCTTAAATTTTAAATGAAATATGTTATATATTAGGTAATTCGGAAAGAAATGACCGTTTCTTTTTTGCGCCACTTTAAGGTCAGTTTGTCAAAGGTCGCCGTTGAGTTAGCACATCGTGATTGGTATCATTTTAAAGCTCTATTAGTACTCTTTCTATTTTGACGTTTTTTTTTATTTTTTTTTGCCGCTGTAGAATAATGCAGAAGCCTGAAATCGAAGAAACTCATTTGTGCCATATCATGCTGTTTTTGTTTGATAAGGGATTGAAATCCAAATAAGCCACGCAGACCATTTGCGATGTTTATGGGGACATCGTGAAGCTTTTAAAGTGCTCTAGATGGCTTAAAAAAATTAAAAGTGGTGATAGGAAGTTAACGGACAAACCAAAAAGTGGAAGACCTAAAAAAATCGATGATGACTCCCTGAATTCGTTGGTAGAATCCGATCCGCGCAAAACAAATGAGGAATTGTCACATGAACTTGGTTCCTCGAAGTCAACGATATACGATCATTTGAAAAGGCTCGGAAAAAAATTTGAGTACCGCACCAACTTTCTCCAACGGCCTTGGATCAACGAGTAACCATTTGTGCTTCTCTATTGTCCAGACACGAAACGGATCCATTTCTCAGGAGAATTATTACAGGGGATGAGAAGTGGGTCCTGTTTAGTAATTCTAGAAGATACGTCGTCTATGGTGGCCGGGTTCATAAAATATGCATTTTTTTTTGAATTGGAAATGAAATACAAAAAAATATGTTATCAGTAAAATCAAAAGTTTCAAGCGAATCACAAAACCATTGATACTAATATCACAAAGTGGAGCGAGCGGGTTTTGATTTTAAGTGATTCATATGAAGAACTGTAAGAAACATCGGTTTATCTAACAATGAAAAAGAAAACAAAATAAAAGCAAAGCATGGTGACTAGAGCAAAGAGAAATTCTGAAATCTCGTTGCAGCGTCATCATTTGGATCCCGCAGGGGTTGTTTCTCTCGGTCACTGTGCTTATTTTACGATGCTTGTGATATCTGGTTTGGGACTAGAGAACACACTTTCTTTTTGTAAGTGCACGTCCCACAGATGAAATCATCTCCGTTCAGTGTTCCGGGCTATATTTATGTTCCAGGTATATTATTGTATCCCAGTTAAGTGGGTCACAAGATTTTATACTGAATGTTTTTCATTATTTAAATATTTTTACCAAAAAAAGATACATTTCATTTATATTGCAGTAAAACAATCATAAAGTTAAATATAGTGGCTCAATAATATTGATAAGCAAGTTGTATTGAGCAATTCCTTGAAATATATTTACGAAAATACTCATTTCGTAAATCTGACAAGAAAAAGAAAACGTTTATCTTTATAATGGCAGAAGTGTAATAAAAGTGTAATATTATATGATATGCGGTAAATATACGATATTCATATTAGGTACGAAAAAAATTGTCGTATTCTTCAATGACGTTTATTTTTTCGTTCTGAAATATTTATTTATATATCGTTATATTTGTGTATTCCAACAGAAGAAAAATAATCTACAATACTCTTCTGTAGCAGCATTGTTATTAAATATACAAAATAAAATTTAAATGCATATTATTTGAAGTTTCTATGGTACATGCTGTGCTTAAAATATCGTAATATGTTATTCCTTAAATTTCAATGCAAGAAAACTTATTGTATAATAGATAAAACTATTCAAACACAGATTTCTCGACTTTGGCTGTACAATCTCTTAAGGAAATAACAGTTTTTTTAAGTGATTTAGAATGCAACATAAATTAAAAAAAAATTAAATCATGACAAAATCACATTATCATTTACATTAAAAATAGCTATTAAGATCTTTTTATTGCATATGTTTTTTTTAATCTGTAACAAATATTAGTGATTTAATTTTTATGATACGGTATTTACCAGGTGAAATCGTAAATTTAAAAACATTAAGTGCAAACATTATAAAGGTTTTCTATTCATTTGACGCGCTATATATACTTATTTTCTATTCATCTGATGAGCTTTATTTCCACTAAACATAAGCAATGGCACTATACATTTAATATTGATATCGTATTTGGTGATAGTTAATGATGTATGAAGGCCATAACAGTACGAGTTACCATTTGATCAGAATAACCACTCGTATTTAATCAATATTCATAATTTTCTGTACCCTAATGTATGTTGAATGAGCAAATAAATGCTCGCGATGGCATTGAGAGTAGTTCCTATGTCAGCAGGAATACTTAACTTTATTGACTTCAAGCCAAATTGGATGAAACCAAATAATGGATTATCATTACGCTATCCAAACGAAGTGTTGTTAAGCTAAAAATTATTGATTGAATAATGACGCTTCGTTTAAGTTCGCTTAGTTATTTAAATAGTGCCCATACGTTACTTTAAATAAAAATCAGATCAGAATTCAATTGTCAAACGAAAGAGAGTCGAATGCCTGAGATTATTTTTTATGATTAAGAACATATCACGTCTTGAATTGTTTTTTCCTACCTTATCGGAGATAAAGCTTTCTTTTTGTAAAGCTTCAAATTTATAGGATTTTTCATTTAAAATTTTAAATAGTAAAAACGAAGTGTCGCAGTAAGTTGGACGATGAAAACATAGTCAATTTACCAACGCGACAAATAAACAGCCAATGAAGCATACAAAATTACACAATAAATAAATATTTAATTTTTTGTATTCAGCCCATGAAGTATCAGAAATGTTTAAGTCTTTGAAGAATATAAAAGTTAAAATGATTTCTAACAGCATTGTGCGGTCAAAATGTAATGATCTGAATATAATAAACATCATATGCTTTTACCCCGATATGATATTTTTGGTCCATATTTTGAACTTGAATTAAATAGATATAGACCATGTTTTGCAATATGCTATGATACACTTATTAAGCGTGTGTAAGATTTTTGCTATATTAAATTAATCACCAAAGCGAATATTATCTAAACTTGTCTAACTGATGGAGGTTCAATCGTGTATGAGACATATTTAGGATATTTTAATCACATCATAATAACTTAAAACTAAAAAATATCTATTTTCAGAATTAATGTTCCGTTAAGTATATTATTATATTGGGTTGGCAATTAAGTAATTGCGGATTACACTCATAGATGGCTTCAGTTGAATTTTTGGGTTTGCGACGTAGTCCAAATGTAAAAACATTTTGTTATTGGATAGTTGACAATTCAGCTGTCAATCAGTAATAAAAGTATTTTGATCGGTTGCGTAGTTTTCGATTGGCGTTCGTTAAAAAATGGAAAATCAAAAGGGACATTTTCGTCATATTTTGCTTTTTTATTTCCGCAAAGGGAAAAACGCATCGCAAGCTCACAAAAAGTTATGTGCTATTTACGGTGACGAGGCCTTGAAAGCACGGCAGTGTCAAAATTGGTTTGCCAAATTTCGTTCTGGTGATTTTTCACTCAAAGATGAACAACGCTCTGGTCGTTCAGTTGAAGTTGATGACGACCTAATCAAAGCAATCATCGATTCGGATCGTCACAGTACAACACGTGAGATTACAGAGAAGCTTCATGTATCACATACATGCATTGAAAATCACTTAAAACAATTTGGCTATGTTCAAAAACTAGATTCATGGGTTCCTCACGAACTGAAAGAAAAGGCATTTAACGCAACGCATTAACAGCTGCGATTTGCTAAAGAAACGTAATGAAAATGATCCATTTTTAAAACGACTGATAACTGGCAATGAAAAATGGGTTGTTTACAACAATATCGTGCGGAAAAGATCGTGGAGCAGGCCAGGTGAACCAGCTCAAACAACATCAAAAGCTGATATTCATCAAAAGAAGGATTATAAAGGAATTGTCTACTTTGAACTCTTACCACCCAACCGAACGATCAATTCTGATGTCTACATTGAACAACTAACGAAATTAAACAATTCAGTTGAAGAAAAGCGGCCCGAATTGACAAATCGAAAAGGTGTTGTATTCCATCATGACAATGCAAGACCACACACATCTTTGGCCTCTCGGCAAAAATTATTGGAGCTTGGTTGGGATGTTTTGCCACATCCACCATATAGTCCTGACCTTGCACCATCTGATTACTTTTGTTTCGATCTTTACAAAACTCCTTGAATGGTAAAAAGTTCAATAATGATGATGATGTCAAATCGTACTTGATTCAGTTTTTTGCTAATAAAAACCAGAAGTTTTATGAACATAGAATTATGATTCTTCCTGAAAGATGGCAAAAGTTCATTGACCAAAATGGGCAATACATTACAGAATAAACTTATTTAGTTCCATGAAAAAATTGTCTTTGATTTTCTAAAAAACAATCCGCAATTACTTAGTTACCAACCTGTTACTTTTATATACTTTAGATTATAAGTTTTTACCATAAGAATGTATGTCGGGGAATTTTACTGTTAAATTTAAAGACAGAGTGTATGGAAAGGTGTGTCCATTTCTGCAAAATCTACCCGTTTCGTTTATAACGTGGGTTTCAAAGAAATCCCCACTTTTAGATCGATATAATAGTTAAATACGCCATATTATAATTGGCGCTTACATGATTTTATGTTCATAATGAACAACATATCAGCAATGTTTTATCTGATCTTATTACAGATATATTGAAATCTTATTCCGCTCGTATTTCACATTATCCATAAGTCTCATTTTCCATATTACATAACTAGTCTCTGGAGAGAGTAGACAAAGGATTTCAGTTGAAACGAAAAGCTTCGATTGTGGCGATGGAAAATTTATTGACGCTCTCTCAGGATTATATCCAGTAATGAGAGCTTACAGTAAAGCTCCTACGATATTCCGCGTATCATTTCTTGAAACGTTTTAAAACCATCTTTAAATCTGACAAAGCTAAAGGTTTTGGCTAAAATTTATAATATAAATACCACATGATAACTGTAGTACCACTAATTACAAATAGGGTCAGGAGTAAAAAGGTTTTGAACTTTTTCATAAATGCACCAAGCTTTGTTTTATAAAACGTATGATTATTTGTCACACTAGAAAAAAATTGCGTATAATGAATGTATTTTTGACACCGATATAGTTTTTAATAGCTGGAAAGAATAAATGAAAGATTCATACACAAAAATATAAAACATTTTTTATTGAATGTATGATTTCATTTAAAAAATTCTATCAAATTGAATTTCAAGGACTATTTTAAACTATTATTATATATTTCTGCGTTCACTTGCAGAACAAAACCAATAATAGAGAAATAAATATAGTCATAGATGAGAAATATTGTTGTTGAAATGTATCAAATTCACGTTATCAATGCTCTATTTTTTTGTATAATGTCAGCGATGTTCCAATGTCTGAGCCTTACATAATTCTAAAGAAACTGTAAAGTTTTCAACTTAAACGTCTTTGACTGAGATAGTTTGAAAAAAAGATTATGAATAAAGTGCATTTAGCTGAGAGTATCTCGTTATAATGTTACGTAAAATTGGAAGACGTGATAATGCGAGAAGTGTGGCTTTTGGCCTACTTATATAAAGTTTCTTATGAAATTGACAAAGCTCTCTTCATTCATACTTAACCGAAGATTTGATGAACATTTTACTACTTTAAGGCTAGTGATTATATTTTTTATTTCTAATATCATCTATTCTTATGAATTGTGATGTGATGTGATGAATATAATATATTTAGTGGTAATTAGTTGTATGCTGAAATACATCAATATATATTATAGAAAAATATTTCGTATAGTTGTATCAAATGTTAACAGGAGTTTTTGGACTTTTTGGAACATTATAAAACGTCACGGGAACCTTAATTCCTTGGACAAAATCTCGAACCTCTTTTGCCTTAGAATCCTTCAGTAGATCATGCGCTATGTCATTTTTTGTCATATTTTTATTACATAAGTAATATCCAATATTCTGAAATCAATATCAGGTTTGAAAATAAAAATCTTACAGTTTTCTCTTGGGTTTGAAAAAAAATACAGAAAGAGTCGGTTTTATCTTGTTTTCCAACTGTATTTTTTTACAACTTCATAATGATTATTCGATTGAAAATAAAGAACGCACACGAATATAGGTATATTTAAAATTTATCAAACAATTGCGTGTGTATTTCGCTTGGTCAATTCAGTAATAAGCGAATGAGTGAATTGTTTTGTGTTTTTTTTTCAAGTGGGAAATATGTCCGGCAGCTATCCATTTCGAAATATTTTTTTTCATATGTATGAATATTGGACGAAAATGTGCCGAATTAGAATATTTAAAAATGAACATAGTCAGATTTGAATCGATCTCAGTCTCCAAAGCTGCTTCATTCTCTTGACTATGTTGATAACTTCCCGACACATTTTACAAATGTTTTCTAGATTTGAACTTATTTCATGTGCACCTGCATCAGCATGTAGTTAAGTAATTGTTATTTTGAAGACAAGTCTCTACCATTATTTGATAATACCATTACCAAATATCGACCAAGTAATTATCGGACTAAATATATATATATATAACACGCTTTTTTGAATGAGATACCGAAGAACATTCCTTTCAAAACAGAATGTCGAAAAACCGCCATTTATTCCGAGATCACCTAACACAATCAGATACACGCAGTAAAAAGTTACACCAAGCTTTCAACTACGAACAGTGCAATGCAGAGGATACACTGCAATTTGGCAATAGCACTTCGATCGTGCTAAATAAATCAATATTGTTTGAGATGATTTAATTTAAAAAATAATCCAATAAACCATATACGATTTTGCAAATTAATCCGATGTAAAATTATTTAACATTTTATTCAACGAAATATTAAAAAAAACTTCGATTGAATTATCCGATTTCCGGTGAAAATTGTGGTAGTATGGAAACACACAGCTACTAAGTTAAATATGACCAACGAAGTTGAATAAGTTTGAGTTATTTCATGCTATATGCACGAGATTTTTTTCGTAAAGAAAGCACTTTGTCGCATTGTGTGACTGTACGAAAAATGACAATAGTTCAAAATCGTGACAAAAGTCACGCGAAGTCGTGAAAAAAATACCTTGTCACGGCCATCAAAAGACACTTAATCAAGTTAGTTGCGCAAAAAGATTGATCACTTTTCCGTTTTGCCTAGCCTTAATTATTGTAAAAATAGTATTTTTGTAACACCGCTCCTTAAAAGAGAGGAAGTATGGCTCTTCATCACCGTTTCTCAACAATACTGCAAGCTTAGTGTATTTTAATTAGGGATTTTTGTGATAGCACGTTATCAGTGAAGGAAGTTGAAGTATTCATCAAGATAAAGGTGGCGTTTATAGGATAAATAAAACTCTTTTTTTAAGTGAAAACATCAAGTGTATTTGTAAATGAGTTATTTTAATCACGTCCGCTTCCAATGTTTCATAACCACATCGTTATTTAAACTATCAAAGAAAATTGCGATACGAGAGATAAAAAAGTTTTAGATGACCTGCGAAATATGCATCGTTTATAACAAAGAGGCGAGAGAGTTTATAAAACATTAGAGGCAGTGGATTTAAATAAACTGTAACATTTAAAAATTATATAGTTTCTAGATTCATCAACACGAGTTGATATTAAAAGCACAGTCACAAAATGACGTTCAATGCTTTTTTTTTTTTATTAATACTCAATATTAGAATTTAACTGTGTGTAATTATATCACTCATCCCGTTTAGCGCATAAGAAAGAAGTGATGGTAAACTAGCCGCTTAATAAAACCCCCGAATGGGTATCAAAAAAATATTACAAACACTGAAATCTTTGTGTGCAAATTAATAAGTTGGTTGAATAGTCTATTGGTAGAAAATTATATTCCAGAGCATGAACTCGTGATTTCGCGATCCCGTAACCGAATGAATAGAGCGATTTTACAGTTGATTCCTCAGCTACTAGATCGACATTGCTATATAGGCATTAAAACGACTTTATATAAAATTAATTATCAAATAGTTTATTATTAAGGGATTTTGTATATAAATGCATAGTTATAAATCTTCAACGAATTTTTTTTTTATTACTAAGTGCCATTCTAATTCACTTTGATAACCATATTTAAAAAAAGGACGCATAAAATATTTACGGCCAGTTTTAATTTATAATATCCAAAGTTATACATTTAGAACATCCCCCTTATTGAGCGGACATGTTAGAAGAATTAAAAGTTAATTTTTTTAATAAAAGAATTCGCAAGGAGAAAAAGCATTTTTTACACCAAAATAATTACAAATTGTTTGTTCTGCATAATTCCCCAAACGAGATTTATTCCCAAGATTCGTCAAGATTTTTTTATTCATTAGTATTCAAAAATACCACAACCTCTGGCCTTGTAAATTCTTCTTAAAAGGACTTAATTAAAAGGAATACGTCAAGGGTAAGGAATTTTCCATTAAAAGTTTTGCTTTCAGAGTATTTTTGCAATACCTAAAGAGTACAGTCTTACCGTAGAGTTGTTTTCCAATTAGAAATGATGATTTAATTTGAATATCATTAAGAAAATATTTGCAAGATTTTTAACAATATTTTAGTGAAAAGGGGAAAACGTAATATAACGTATTAAGTAAAACAAAACTCAAAAACTAACAAGCGACCAAATCTTTCATCCATGTATAGATCTCTGTTCCTTAATAAATACTTAAACCAAATTGTACACGTAATGAACTGAAGAAAAAGTGTTTTTAAAGTTTGCATTTCTCATTTCATTTGAATTACTGAATGTTATGTAAATTCCGTTTAAAACTGGATATAACTCAAAAAAGGCAAGCGTTTAGCTGAAAATTTTTAGGCAATATTGAATATTTGCGAATAACAATATTATGTGCATTTCCTGATAACCAGCTTTATAATGTTGGCATTGTAAAATCTACGAATATCGATCATTGAAAAAGGCGAGTGACATTAACAGAGGTAAAACGAGCGATTTTGAATTTGTATTGTGTAATATTTATAAAAGAAAAAGAGCGCTTTTCTCTCATTTTCATTTACACACCATCTTCGAAACAACGCAAAATAAAGAAAACTATACATTTTTTCAGTTTTCAACAACAGTTTCCCCCAACAATGCCAAGCCGAGCTAAACAAGATTATAGATTAATGACTTTGTAAATATTTCGTATTATTAGAATGTAAGGCTTTAAAAATGACTGTTGTACAATTGAAAATAATTGAAAGTAAGTTTCTTAAATGGAAATATGTGTATGCAAATTTAAGCTTGTCATATGATGGGGGCTATCTTTCTTCACTAAAAGAGCGAATTTACGAAATCGATTTAAAACTCTCCGACTTTCATGAACGAATTATTTTATTCAGCTTTCGTACATGTCTCTTCATTAAAAAAGACGATAAAAAGCGTCATTTAAGTTATTATGGATCAAAAAATATAATTTATACTTGTACGTTGCTAAAATTGTTCGGTGCACAATATTATTATTCTAAACAGGCTAGAAATTCGCCATAATAAAGTGAATATAAAAAATTAATGAAGATATACGAGAATGGTTAAGAATTAAAATATTTTTATGAAAATAAATACTTCACCATCTTATTTCATTAATGTACTTTATGCGTACACGAGAATAGTAAAGTCCCTGATTGTACTGTGCGTTTAAAATTCATTAGCTATCATTGATAATGCCACTTTTACACATATTTTGTCTGCGCATGTGTCGATTGAAAAAGTGTTGTAATGCAGAAATCTATAAATAAGCTAAGATATGTTTTTTATAATAAAAAAAAAACCTATAAAACAATTCAGATTAGCTGGCCACGCTGTGTCCACTTTTCATTATTTGTTTTAAGTGTAAAAATAGTACATTTTCTTATCGTATTTTATTTCCAATTCAGAAAAGTTAAAATATTTTAAGCTTCCAGCACTTAATATAGACACATAAATAATAAGGAAATTTAAATATTAAACAATGATTATTTTATTTAATCTATTAAGCGTATCGCGCTCAGCATGTTATCAAAGTTTTAAAGCATTTTGCTTAAAACTTGTATCGAGTTTTTCAAGTAATATATCAGTGACTATTGTGTGAAATTAATTATCTTCTTTCTGTTTGATTTGGACAAAGTATATGCTTATCATTTTTTACTTGTCGCCGCTTCATATGTGAAAGATTATTTTTTAAAAACAGCTAAATTAAGCTTTGAAACGTATTATTTTATCATCTTGGCATTTAAGTTTTTTTAATAAAAAATTACAAATTGTAATATCATATCCGTTGGAATATCAGGGAATAAAGTCGTCTCGAATATTCGAGTGGAAAACTAAATTTCTACACACTTGCTTACCCGTTGTGCACTCGAGTTTGAATAGGCAAACATCTGGTGAAAAAACATGCCCCAATTGCATAGCGGTTCGCGGAAGTTATTTCGTAACTTGGAAGTTTTTGTCGAGGAACAAGTCCCGAAGGATATTAAATAATGAACAAAGACAAAGCTATGGTTACATACAGAATCAAGTAGGATAGGTCTAGCATTTCGATAATAGTGAAACAGATTTTGTTTCGAAAGTATTATATGATATGGAAAATTTTGCTACACATATATATTTATAATGCTGCAAATTAACGGGTCACAGTGTTATCTGTGAATATATTTAGAGGTGACTTTGCTATGCAACGACGATTATTATGATTAAGAACATACTTGAAGTTTATCATTAGAAAATATCTATCAACAAAAACAATTTATGGATACAAGGCGATGTCGTATATGATTAATATTCTATTTTACGATATCGACTAAGGGTTTTATTATGGAATTTGAATATAAAATTTGGGTAGTAAAACTGTATACAATTCCACATTTTTTGTCGCTGATTACCCGGATTTCGTCATTGGTTATCTCAAGGCATTCTACTGACAAAAATTGACAGATAGTAAACTGTTTGTATCGCTATCATCTAGTTTTTGGATCTATATTGTTTTATTGTTTTGTAATTTCATATATATGTACGCGATGCTAACTATATACTAGTTCTATTGGATCCGTGTAATAGGATACCTCAGGTTGTGAGTGACAACTCATGTGGAAATGTACACAGTTTCAACAATTCAAATTTGAATGTACAATATATACATCTATTCTATAAATTTTGTTTTATTGATGTGTAGTCGAGTGTCCAATGCCTCCGGGTTGATTGCGGTGCTATTCGATTTGATTCCCACTATGGAATGTTTTGTAAATACTTTTTTTCCATATATGAGTTTCGATATCAAATTGAATCACTGACGCATTGGTACTATTGCATCCGTGTAATAGAATTCTTGAAGATGCCGAAAGGCGAAACGTTTCGAAGTTTCAACATAATTTTTTTTCAATCAATTCCTGTTATAATTCAGTTATATTGAAAATTTTCCCTCGGCAATCCAATAATTTCAAAAATAAGAAGCGAGAGTGATAAGCTAACTTATATTATCCTAGTATTATCCTATATTTTGCCTAATATACTTGAAAAATGGAGGTAGGGTAATTAAGTTACAAGGAGCATTCGTAAAAAAACTTCTGTTACGAAAAGCTTATGTCACGAGAAATGTAAATATAATATAATATATACACGCGGGCATAGTAAAATAAATGAGAATCTGATATCAGGAAATAAACAAATACTTTTAAATCATTTTTTATGTAAAAATCATGTTTGTTTTATTTTCCACGAATTTATAACACATTATTTTCTGGGATTGCTTTAAATGAATTGTCATTGTTAAATTTTGTCACCGAACGGAATATTGCGTAACATAGAAGATTATCCAGTACATATAATCGTTGAAATAAGTCTGGCCGAAGAAACCTTACAAATATTTTATGAAACCTATGCATATATTGGATTTGGCTTCGTCAGCTAAATGTACTATATAAGCTAGAAAGCAGTGACGTCAAATTTTTTTGTTTAAAATTGATTAAAATTTATTTCTCAAAAAACAAGCATGTAAATCAATTTAACACGGTGAAAAAATAGCAATGTATTTTAGTTCTACAAAATTATTTTGAACAAATATAGTTGATAGCTATTTCGGCTCACGCCATCGTCAGAACTATATATATAGTTGTTAAAAATAATTTTGTAGAACTAAAATACATTGCTATTTTTTCACCGTGTTATAATGGAGTTCTACCAAGTGAATGCCAATTCAATCAATAAATCAATTTAGTTATCAGGGCTTAATTAGTAAGAGTTCTAAATTGATAACTTACCACTGATAAATTTCAGCCATGTTATTTAATTTGAATGTCAATAAACGAATATATATTCCCTAATCTATTCACCCGGAATACGCTATATATATTATATTTAAAAACTAAATTAATCGTTGTCCGTGTTGTACAAACTTGTGGAGATTATCACGATAAATCAGGTTGTATTAAATGGCTACAAAAGTTTCAACACTGACTCTCATTTATATTTTATTGAGTATCAACTATCAATGCACTATTGTATGCACTCTCACAGTTGATAGGATAGTTCATACACCAGTGGGTAAATAAATGATTATTTAGATCAATATTTTAACAATACTTTAACAAACTAATATCGTTTTTTCTTTTTTTCGTGTAAGCAACTGTATTGTGCTTAAAAATGGTAACAAAATGTGTGTAAATATTTCAATAAAATTGTTTCAATGAGAATAATACATTCACAACCCGCTAAATATGCCAAACGACCCAATTTCTGGTCACGGGGTTAAGATCCACTGTTGATATAGATGTCTTATTTAATTGTGACCTTATCATTCCAGTACTCCTTGGAAGGAAACTATATAACATTTAAAAAAGTGCAAAGTTTTATTCGAAAAACTTTCACAATGGAAACGTTTGTCAATGCTTTGCTATCGAATTTTATGTGTTTCTCCTTGAATTTAGTATAAGATTGCAACCACAAAACAGCGGTCGCTTGTAAAAACGTTCAAACACGTTTCTCCACTTTTATTGGTCGTAATTTTCCAGCGGCCCCCAACAGAAAATCCTCGACTGCATTTCAGAATTACAAGAGAACGGTCTTGTCGCCGTCTGGTAATAGTTTATTAAGGGTATGAGGTGGGAGCTTGTTCCAGTAAAAGCCAACCCTCTGGGGGATCAAGAGGGCTTCTTTAGATACACGATTTAGCTGTTTAATGGTTTGTTTAGTATATTTAATGGCAGTTCATGTGGATTTATTGCATTTATGATTATAATTAGGTTAGATATTTCTTTTAATTTAAGACGACTTATTACGTTCAGATAAATTCAATGGGTGATTTGTGGTGACTTAATTACATCAACAATAAGATTTAACTTAAGCTTAGATATGTATGCTGATTTTAATTATTTTTTAGTTTCAGAATCGATCCGCCATTGCATATATTAGAATACGGATTCATTGTTTTTAGAGCCATTAAAAAAACTAAAAATAAGGGATCGATAGGCCGTATGACTTTTTGTATAGATTTTCAATAATCAAATAAATCAAATAATAGATATTTTTTAATTATACATACATTTAATTGTAACGGATTTACTGCAATGACTCTTGTAACTCAGTTTTAACTACAGATTTTTTTTTTGAACTGGTTAGTGATTAAACTATTTTTTGATACTTCACGAAAAATTTAATATTTTGTTATAATATAATGTTATTTTGTTTCTTTTTTTGCTTAATTTTCTCATCCAAAATCTTTTATCGTTCTATACCCCCAGTGTGTCGCAAGTGAATGCATGGTGAATTATTTCTTTCGTTGCAATATTCTGTCAAATGTCTATAAATGTCGTTTTTAAAGGATTATTTGTTTATATATAATGTGTATGTTACAGCCAAAGTGCATTCAATAAGAAAAAAATATTTTCAGTGGTGACAATGTGGTTTATAAACTCAAATAGAAAAAATATAATAAATCTGACAACGGAATTACTTTTATAACGTTTAAATCTCTGAAACGAATATAATGTCACTGAAAAGTATGTGTTATAGTGTATTTTATTTTTTATGCAAAAAAGTATATTTGAATTGATTATAAAGATAAGATAAGATAAGATGATAAAAATATATTTTCCCTTGAAATACACAACAGCCTTAACAAATATAAAAGTAACTTGTAAATAATTACAAAAAATAACGATATTAAATGTCAACGTTACATTACTGCCATGTGAGTGATCACACACCTTTTTTTCAAGTACACCTCCGTGGCCACGTATCTCTGATTATCGTTTTTAAATATAGCGTTTGACGATAATATGTTATCAATATATATGTAGACATATTAAGCTCTTAATTATATATAAAGGTTGATTGTGCTGAAAAGAGTCGAGCTGTATAAAAAATATCATTAATCAGCTAATTTGTTCGGTCTCTCTAATACAAACCGTTCATTAATCTCGCCACATTAAAAATAACAGGTCATAATTCAGTAGTAGATTAAAGATACGTGATCCACCATTAATATTGCTTAGCTCTTTGCTGTCAGCTTAGACGCGCAATAAAAGGTATTTCTTTTTTTATCATTCTATTCGTTGGCCCTCATACATTCTACCATTTTCACTTGATTTCATTATTGTTGTTTTTATTTTGCGGGTCTACATGAATACTTTTTATTTTACGGTGTCTAAGGCTTTATTCAGAGCCAGCAAAAAAAGCTTATATTCTTAACCGGTTAACTGCCGGCAGGTACATGTATGACGGTACCCAGCACGCCGCGAATTTACGACAAAAATAAAACCTTCTAAATATATCGTTATTGAAAGTGTAATAAAGCTTATTTATAAAACTTACCAAATAAATGAAGAGCGCGCCAGTCGTCACTATGTGTTCAATATATTTTTACATTTTAAATAAATGATTTTCTTTAGTAAAAGCCCATTTAAAACGACGCGTCTTAAGACGTAATTTTTGTATGAGCGGCGCTCCGTTCACAGAAAATTATGCGTCTTAAGACGCTTTTGGCAGTTAACCGGTTAAACGCGCATAAGATATACATAATTACCTTAAAAAAATATTTTTTACAATGAAGATAATAAATAAACTGCATTTTGATTATCTAGACAAACCAGGCTATCATATTCGAATTGTTACAACTTTGTACGATTCCACGGTCGTTAGTGACAAAACATGAGGAATCGTACAAAGTTGTAACAATTCGAATTCGATATTGAAATTCCATCAATTCCTAAATTATAAATCAGGCTATATTTTAACAAAAGAAAAAGTTTTTATGCGACAACTTTGACACTTTTAACTTGTCAAGTGGCAGACATTTTCCAACTGATTTGTATATGGAGGGCGTGGTTTTTTTCAGCCTAATAAATGTATTTTGTTTTCATATATTCTGTGTAAGATCATTCTTGAAAACTTACTAATGGGTTATTTGATCAAAAAGCAAAAATTATTTCCAGGTATCGATAACCGATTGTCAAAAAACACTACGTTCAACAGAAAGTAATACTAAAATCGCCACTGCTCGTAGGTAAAGAGAAAATGACGTCCATTTTGACCAAATGGAGAAAATATTTTTTTTTACCGTGTCCGCCCCAAATTCTTTTTGCTGCACAATATATATATATTTTGAAAAGGGTAGTATTAGATAATTATGTTATTAAATAGACAATTATCATTATATTATCAATACACATAATACAATCGCTTAATCTGTTTTTAGTGAATATATTTTCTTAAACTTTTACCTATCTTACGCTTGGTCATTTTATCCAGTATAGAGACGATAAATATGACAATTAATCATTTTTACTTGGACCCTCCATTAGTTTGTTATTATTAGCGCCTTGCCTTGACCATGGTGTAAAAATTGCCGAATTGTGAAAATGTCACCAAATAGGTAGGCGAGTGGTGTCTCCCTAACTTCCTGACCATAGACATGTCACATTACTCACCTCAATAAAATAGGGCTGTAGATAGAAGCTGTCGATTTATTACAAAGGAAGGCTTTGCTAGTAACTGTCAGAGAGCTTTTACTGCCGCTGTATGCCCGTAGAATTGTATTGAAGCCTTAATGGAGGCGACGTTTGAGCGAAAATTGCGGGAAGTCTGCGGGAAATAATATCGAAAAACTTACAACTAACCGACTACCGTATCAAATGTCATGTAATTTACGCGAAATAGGTACTGGGTGTGCCAAAGATTTCATTATTATCATATTATCCATAGCGTTTTCCAGTTTAAAATTAACTCTCTAAAATTTTTCAAATTGGTCAGACACGATTTTAATTTGAAACTGCCGCAATAAATTCTTCGTAGAATTTAATCATAAAAAAACGACTTAGTAGACGTTATTTTCTGACGTGATATTATTTTGTTGATCAGATTTGAATGAATTTTTTTAATTAAACGTGATTTGTGACTAAAACTTTATATGTATTAGTGAATTTGGTTGTATAATTCAATATTTCAGATCATTAATATCGACAAAATATTTTCATATGAATTTGCAATAATAATGTAAGGAATGCCGGTAAATTTGTAATGTATGTACGCATTTTTATTGTTATTCAGTCGCAATGTAAGCAATATAGATTCTTTATGAAATACTAAATCAAAAGCTATTTTCACATAACTGCGTCAGATTCAGTCACTCAAATTTAAATTGCAGAGGGTGAAAGTATGTATTAGTAAAAAGCAACTTACAACTCATCGCTCTTACTACGAACAGTTTTTAAAGTATGATATGTGTTATGCGGGAAAGACAACGATATCACAGATATCGTTATCTTTGTACAAGAATACATTAATCGAAAATTCTAATGATGAAAGTGTATTCGAATTGAACGCAAAAGTGTTACTTCTTTTTGGTACGCACAGTGCGTAACGCGGGAATAATACTAATTAAGTATGGGCACATATACAACGATTTTATTCGAAAAGATTTACGCCCACTGCAGTCACATGTGACGTCACTCACGTTGCGGCCGGTAATCCAATTTGTTTCGTATGACCGTGTGTCCGTGACACATGTCTACTGCTCGAAAATGGTCTGCTTTGTATCTTAGGTCATGCGTTTTACACTCTGTGACCCTAGAGCCTCTTTTATTGACACGTATTTCGGACCCTCCTCGCTACTAGGATGACATTTGCGATGTATTAGAAATTAGTTAGGGATATTGAAGACTAGCACAAAACCAACAAATAGCCACTTTTATTGTATCGCATTGTTAGATTTTCTGTTGATGGAATTGCAAAGATTAATTTATAAACTATTTCCTCAATTAGTTAAAAATATCCTACTTTAATGACAACTGCAAAGATCTTTTACAACTAGGAAAATATATCTTGTATTTACTGTTTTTATATCAAGGTCGCCGGTTGTTTAAAGTTAAAGGTGACCACTTAGTAATAGCAATATAATTTATTGTATTTAAAATTTTATGATTTCAATAAAGATAAAATGATGTCACGTCTCCCACAAATCAACATCTTTGAAATCATAATCTTTCTTCTATGTATCTTCTAAGTATATTTAATAACAAAACCAAACGCTAGACATATGTATCTTATAGCTGAGTTACTTAACGAAAGGGATTTTCTTATTATGTAATGATATGTGTTAAATGAAAAAAGTGCAATTTTCAATGTATGTGTTTATTATAATAGTTTTTTTTATAATATATTTATAAAGACCTGACGCAAACTGAAAGCGTTCTGCGTTTACCTTTCTGAAATGTATTCTTTATAATGTATCTTCATATAAACTGTGCACACTGCGGGCGATCAGATTTTGTCGGTTAATTCGAAAGCAGATTTATTGTAGCTCTATTATAATCGTTACAAAATACTCGGTTCTTCTAGTATATAAAATCCATGATTTGTGGACTGAAAAGTAATTATTCAAAAACACGTTTAAAGAAAAGTCAAACATCGAAGTAATAAAGTATTTTTTCAGCAATAATAAATATACAATTTTTCTCTATATGTTTATCATTATCATAAATATTTTTATCAGCAGTATTCCGATATACAATAGCATTCATAAAAACACTAATGATTATAGACAGATCAAGTTTATTTCACATGAAAAATCGTTTAATAGACGGAAATAAAAACTGTCTACGATGAACATTGTTAGTTCTTATGAAAGGTTCTTATATTAAGAATGTTTTTTTTATTATATACTGTATAATTTTTGAACATATAAATCCTCTTTCTATAGATATAAATGTATATCAAATGTAAAATTTAGCGGGTTTATAACAATTAATCGATTCGCACAACAGGCAAAATATTTTCCTTTTTTTCGACACAAATAAGTAAATAAATACCATATATTTTGGTATTATTTACCTACACAATTACTGATTAAAATACCAAATAAACTTCATACGCTGGTAGATTGTTTCTGTTATAAAGTGATAAAAAAATATTTGTGAAAAATACTCGATGAGAAAATCAATCTATGTGCTACTGTAAAACCCTTATGATTGTTGAAATATCTTATCAAACTTGTAGATATCGATCGCTCTGTTGAATTCACACTCGAGTCATGTGCACGTGGATATTCTTAAAGGCACTCGCTTTAATATTGTGTCACTCAAACCATGACTACGAGCACTTATAAAACCAATCATAAGCCCCGAAGTGTTCACGAAGCTTCTAATCTCTTCAGAAATCCATAAGAAGCTTCAAGAGTTTCGAAACTTGGCATTAATAATTCACACAGCTTTCTGTTTCAAGAAAATCGTAAAAAATCACTATGACTAAAGTAATAACCGAGCAAAAAAGGTGTGAAATTTTTTGCAAAGCTGTATTGCAAAAAAAGAGTTCAAAAGTCCAAATGTAAATTATCATACATTGTTTTTTCATCGATCCGTATGTTATCTAAAGACTTATCGAATATTTATGACGTTTTTTTTGGTTATCACTCATGTCACTTAGTCATTAAAATGAGTAAATTATTGGATACTAGACTTCTAGAAAAATCCAAATCACTTAATAATTGAAACGAATCAAACTCATTATTCAACATCTATGTAAATATGAGAATCTCCGCAGAATATTTGATTTTCAATTTGATCTCATCACGAGAAAACAAATGACCCAGTGAGAGCTTAATAAGAATTGAGCCGCAAGTCATTTGATTTCGTTGTGAAATCCTGCAAATTGTAATTACAAATCTAATATAGCAATATTAAAGGATTCCAAATGTTCTACATTGACAGCAGAAAACCACACGAAAAACTAGCTACCAAATATAGTAGACATTTTTGATTGCAATAAAGGAGCGTGATTAATGTTTTAAATCTAAAATTTCATCTTTTGTATTCAAAATATTACACAATGGTTCTTTCAGCGTAAAATATTATCATGCCATCAAATCAAAAGGAAAGTAGACGTGCTTATAACGACATCTGTCAAAAAAACAAAATAAATGATTCGACAAAAATGAAAAATACACAAGAAAAGATATATTCTTCATTTTGAAAATAAACCATTATTGCTACAAGTTAAGAAACGTATTTTTTTAATATTTTAATAAATTAGTAATACTTAGGTACATTATTTCTTTTACATTAGAGGAAATAAGATAAACACGGATGTAAATTATCAGGCTTGTAGTAAGTAGGCTGATCAACGCTGCTAGTATAATATTTATTGGATTGCATATGGGTTCGAATCCTAGTATGGAATGTCTCGTATAATCTCATGAATATGTATGATATTTGATTGAATTTAGCATCAATAGCTGGACTAAAACACAAACAGTCAAATTCGTGATATTTTTTGTTCTTACAACGATTGTGAGATGTTTTTGTTTTCAAACAAGCTTTTTTTCAAAGCGTTCATACCACGCAATTACGCATGAGAACGCCTGTCTGTATGCACCTCTAATTTAGTAATTAGAATGCGGCAGTAGCTAGCTGACTTAGATTTCAAGATTAATTGAGTTGATTACTAATCGTAAAAACCAGCATTCATAGATTTTTTCGCTTAGATGCTATACCCTCCATTTGAGGAGGCACATGATAGAATGATTCAATCTTTAACTATTTATTAATAGTCATAGATGATTCTCAGCATTTTATCTTAGAATTATTATAGAAGTGGAATTAGTACAAAAAATAAATGATTCCTTACATTTTAATAACCAAAAGAAACGGTTTATTTCAATTAGAATTACTTGACTGTTTTATTACGATTCCATATAAGCATCAAAACATTATTGTGCTGAGTTGGCAAAAAAGTGTATAAAATATATTTCGATAATGGAGAGATGTATGATAAAAAGAGAGGTAGAAAACACATAATAATTCTGTTCAGACAAGAGAATTCATGAAAATATTCGATAAGGATACTTTTGTTAAGTTATGATTGATGACTGATGAATGACGGCTGAAGCGTAGATGTTATTTTCGAAATATGTTATAGGGCTATTTGTACCGACAAATTCGAAGTAAAAAATACCCTATGTACACATACTAAATCTCTTCCAATTTAAAATTCATACCGTGGTATATTGAAAAGGAGTTTGTAATTCCAGTATACTGGTGATTTTTCATGTTGTGAAATATAATACATGTTTAAATGCAATAAAGCATTTTAAGCACGACAGAACCAGGCCTTAGGTGGAATTGTAAACGTTATGGTCTTCAGTTGTAGAGTTTACCGTTTTGAACCTCAGTATCTCCCACAGTTTTAGGGTACAGCTTTTTTTTCAAATACACATCTGATATCGTAAGCTAAATATTTATGTCGTTTAAATTGTTAGTTTGAAATCTGCTGAACAAAATATCAAAGGTGCAAACAAGTTAGGATACAAACAGAATAAGAGAATTATTAATATAATTTTATATTAAAACAAACTTCGAAAAAGCTGCAGTTGTAACCATAAAAAATAGCATATGGAATATAGCGGCTACATTTTTTTGCCAAACTGTGTAATTCTATAAAGGTTTGTGTAATTACTTTTCTCATATTAGTTTAAGGGACTGATTTTATTCCGACGCAATTTTTCTTTGTGTATCGCAATATATTAAAAATCTTGTTAACGAGTACAACAAAAGAATCCCATAAAACTATTTCGTAAAATAACAAACGCTATTTTTCCCAGACATTTTCCTTTCTAAGGAATTAAGTATTTCTATTTCCAGTGTCTTATTCTGGCGGCCAGAGGCGTTCTCAAGCAATGGGTTCTTACAAATGTAAAATTTTATATTTCCAGCTACTTTTTACCGCTCCCGAGAGGACCAAGAACACGACTGCATTCTGTTACCCATTAAAATGAGATCGAATTTTCAGTGAGGTGACCCAAAAAAAGCAAGCGAAGTTTCGGTCAGTTTCAGCATTTTTCTTTTAAATAATCTGTGCTAGTTTTCAGAACATTTACTACTTCATCAATGTCTTGGTACTCAAAATATATATTTTTAAAATACGT
Source organism: Himalopsyche japonica (assembly GCA_028555115.1). NCBI lineage: Eukaryota > Metazoa > Arthropoda > Insecta > Trichoptera > Rhyacophilidae > Himalopsyche > Himalopsyche japonica. The sequence continues at coordinate 2,026,010 of JAHFWJ010000224.1, read as the reverse complement.
TCACATGCGGTTATTACGTATAATTTTAATGCATTTTACTGTAATGATTGTGTCGAATCCAAACATATAGCGGAAACTATTTATCGTTAATATTATATAAAGAAAAAAACTAAAATCACAGACATAACATATGAAAAAGCGTGCGTGACGTTACATATACGCAAACTATATGTTACATATATTATATATTGATTGAATTGGCATACACTTGGTAGAACTCCATTATAACACGGCGAAAAAAATGGCAATGTATTTTAGTTCTACAAAATTCTAAAAAATTCGAATTTCGTAGAACTAAAATACATTGCTATTTTTTTTTCACCGTATTATACATATATGTATTATATTTATTGACTTGATTTATCAGGGAAATGGAAGTATCCTTTTGAATATTCTAGAATAGTTTTTTTTTAATATTAACTGAATATTTTTTTATTTGGGTGATACAAAAATTGTACCCTTTGTGGAAAACGGCAATCTGTGGTAATTTGCGTCAAACAAGAGAATTTCCGTTTCACTTTTAACTAAACCCGATTAGTGAACATTTATCGTACAAAATCACCTGTATGCATTTTTAAATACGTCGCCTACAAATATTGTATCAATTATGTTTATTACCGACAATGTTCTATAAAGCAAACGGGAATGAGAACAACTAACAAAATTGTTATTTCAATTTTTCCAGAACAGACTTAACCTAGTCTAACCTTATCAGGTATTTCACTTCAAAATACCCACATTAGTATATTTTTCAATACATATTTTAGCGTATTCCAATATATATAACATAGCTTTACTAACAAAACTTTCGAAATTTGGTAATATAATATAAGGGGGACCGAGAAAGTTTTTTTTAAATGAAGCAAATTGTAATATTTAGTGTTTATTTATCAAAAATTAATCCAAAATATTATGGCTCAAGATGCTATCTCTTTCGCTAGTTTTAAATTTTCCCAACGTTACGTGTTCATTCATATCTTTTATATTAATTGCCATTCGAAAATGCATTGACGGAAACAAATGATAATCGGGTAGAAAAATGTCCAGTGAATATGATTAGCTTAACTATAGTTGTCCGTTCATTTTTATTTTATTTTTCTTACGTTTTTTTTTGCAGTGAAGGCGTGAGGTATCTTGCTGCGATCATCTTGGTTTATGTGTATCCGTTGTTTTAATGAAGAATATTTTAAGAAAATTAATATAAAATTACAGAAGATTGACTGTTAAGTCTAAATAAATCTCTTCGAAACAAAATTACAGAAAACATTTCTGAATATGCAATGTGATTATACTCGCTATATAATATCACATATTTACTATTAAAACATTGTTTTATTACCTGAATATCAGAAATAAATTATTTCGCTTCCATAAAATAAATCATATCACCAGGCAAAAGAGATTCATTCCATAATAGTTTTCGTTTATAAAAAATTACAGATTTCTAGTTTCCTTGAGATTCATTTTGAATATTTACTTATCGCATGTCTCCCCAGATACGTCACTGTAGCCGGTAAAATAAGTGCCCTACCATCTATGTTGCTATTCAAAACAAAATACGTTATGAATATTTAAATGCACTTTGAGCACGCTTCCTGGCTTGCAACCGTTCCTTTGTAATACTATTTCGCTTGAAAAGAGAAACGTTTTTGCTAAGCGATGCAGTGTAAGATTTTATACGAAACTTATAAATTGAATAAGGATTATCTTTCTTTACTTTATTTGTATATGGTAATTTTTAGAAACTGTTGCTGGCTTAAATATCACAAATATATTAACTCGGTGAACAAAAATAAAGTGTCACTAATTATATATAAAAAAAAAATCGAATACATTCGTAATAAAGTCGTGTGGTTAGATCCCACGTAGATACGTACGTAGATATTTTCTTAAATAACCTTTTTTTTTCCACTGGCTTGTAAGTTGACATTCAATAAAACGAATTGAATTTAGAAACCTTAGAACATAGAACGCAAGTAAAAGGTCTCCACCATATTCAACAAATATGTAATCTACATTTCAAAAGTAAATTTTTGTTTTGGCTGATTGATATTTTATGCTCACCATTAAAAAGATGCGAGCGTGAAAAATCATGGAAAACCAGCACAATTGCAGAGTTTTTCAAGTATTTATTAATAAATGAATAAGGTTTTTCTGTACATAACATTTCTTAACCTGTATTGGATATTGAAATCGTTTGACAGTTTCCTTTTTCAAATTGAAAATTTTAAAACTGATGTTTTTTTGTTTGTGGCGCGTGCGCAGTGTCACAGTATTAATATAAATTTTAGTATAAACCCCCCCACGCCAGCCGATGTCGATCATTCTTAATCTAATCTCTGGTCAAGAAATTTTTCCAAGCTGAAACTTACAAATAGCTAAGTGACATTTACTATTTTAAACATTTAAATTCTTCCATAAAACTGAAACTATTCGCCACTAGCAGCATATAGAATGTTTTTATGTATTTTATAGGTCGATATATAATATGAGGGCTGCCCATTTGAATCTTTAATACAACCACTGCAAAGCCGGGCAATAAACCTACTCATTGTGTTTACTACTAGGGTGGCGTATTTAGTAAAAAGTTCCATGTTAGTTATTCGATATAAAATAGTCGTGATGAGATAGAACATGAAATTTTATCTACTCGAGCTATACTGGGTTGTTATTTATAGTATATTATAGGGTGGAAACACAAAATACTAAAAAAAATGTCGAATTAAAAATGTTATTGGTAACCATTATGTTTTCCGCCATGTAAACACTACATTCATCATTCATTGAAAAATCAATAATGAAATCCAGGGCTGCGAGCAATTGTCCGCGTGACCCAGTATGACAGAAGCTTAAAGCGCTAATACAAAGGTAATTGCTTAAGTTTAAGTGGCAGAGTTATCTTTAAATGATGGATTAATTGTGTATCATCTATAAATGATAATTTAATTGACGTTCTTCTTTCAAGCTTTGTGGAACTACGTTTATTATGTTTATTGTCAATTCTTAGTATAAATGCATTTAATTTATGTAATATATTTATTTTACGATTTTATGAAGTTTTCACGATCCGTTTCACTCATCTCAATGATTTTTAACTAAAAAAATATTTATTGTATTAATAAAATAAAGCTAGTTAAAATTGTGTGAATAAAATTATTTCAATGAGACTATGTTATACAATATATTGGAATCGTAAATAAATCTAATTTTACGCAGGTTATTTCCCTGTACGTCTATGAGGTAATGTTTTAATTGATTTATGTAATATATGTATTCTATCGAACTATTTCAAATCAATAGATATAATCAAGGCAATAATCTTTTAAACGACCCACCTAATGCCTCATCGACGGTGCTTAAATCATTACAAAAATTCACATAAATATGGATGGTTTTAATGCATTTGTTTAACGACTGATTTAAAATGCTAGTTAGGTATATTAAATTTCTAAGAACGACTCTTAACATTATAATATATGTACTATTTAAACTCTATATAAAATTGTCGATCCTAGAATATTCATATTGTATATCGTTTCTTAGACGCTATAAAAAGTATAATTATTTTTATGACTACGATGATAGAAGACATAGATATGACCTATACTGAATTGTTTTTAGGTTTACTTGTAAATACTTACGTTTTTTTTTAAAATAAAATTTCAATTGATAGAGTAGTATTTTAATTAGATTTTGAATATACTGAGAATAGAAAATTTTTAAAAATACCATGTTTCAATTTCGAATTTGAAAAAATATTTCATACAAAACGATAATTTGTCACTTACGTAATGGTTGAACATTTTAGTACACGTGTATATCCAAAAGAAGCATATTTGCACACGTTTTCTTGTTATTACAATGGGTGTCTAACTGTCAGCTGTTGACTTTGATTGTTTAGCCTAATCATGTTTCTAGTTTGAGAAATATCTAGGCAGAATACCAATATCGGATAAATTGTTTATTATAAGATGTGTATTAACAGATAGAGTAAGTTTTCATCACGGTACCAGTAGTACAAACATTGTCAGTAACTAAATCATCGTTTTTCATCAATTGAGGTCATTACAAGGGTTGGAAGAAGGATTGCAAAGAATATAATCATTCTAAGATAGCGAGAGCGCACGTGGCCAAATCTACGTCACGATTAATAGTAAATACGTCACACCGGTTAGAAAGCACTTCGCTAAAAGCTCCAAGCTTTTGTTTCTTACATTTCTTCTTTGGTCGGGTCCATTCTTCCTTTCCGCATCTCGCTACTTGATATTTATTTTCCTTCGAGAAGCGAGTGGTATTATGAACCATACGCGTTTTCTCAAACAATTGGTTGGGACTTCACATCATTATTAAAGAATATTTTTTTTAACAGAATACTGGAATTATGGCCAATAGAAAATGTGATTTTTTAATCACATGACATGTAATTAAATCGGAATATTTTATAAATGTGTTGATACTAATGCAAAAGAAATCGCCAATAATAATTGTTATTTGATTTTGAACTTACTGAAATTTGAATTCAAAACTACGTGATATCTTAATTAAGTTTTCACTACAAAATCGCACAGAATGTAAAAGTTTCGGCACAACACTATTGTAACATCCATGCTTCGACTCTTTTCGATTTTTATTTTACTGTATGATTTTCCAAGAAGAAATAATGGTATAAAAAATCCATTGACAGAGAATCTTACTGGTGTTTCACAACATAGACTTTTCGCAAAAAAATAAAGGATCGATTTATGAAAGAAAACATTCACACAGTAAATTGGTATTTGTGACTCGTTTCATTTTATATTGATGATAAATGGCTTGATGAAGTTGAAATAACAAATCATTGACATATATTGTGAGTCGAAGAAAACAAAATAAAAACATAAAAGGAGTCTTAATTGTATTGTGCATTATGGACCAATCAAGAATTTATTCTTCTCGTAATAGTTATTTTATGACACGGTGAAAAAATAGCAATGTATTTTAGTTCTACAAAATCTTTTGAAAAAAGATTTTGTAGAACTAAAATTCATTGCTATTTTTTCACCGTGTTATAATGGAGTTCTACCAAGTGAATGCCAATTCAATCAATAAGTTATTTTATGCACAAAAGGAATCTTTTTTTTACTAAACAAATTTTCATGCGTGATTTAAATAATGTTGTCGAATACTATTTTTTAATGTGTTACAGTACATTTTTTTATTAGCTTCCTTGGTTGACTTTTTTGTTGTATTGTTTATTTTTTTGATTTCTAACATGAAATGCTTAAATTTTTTGCCGTTGAAGAAGAAATGAATTTGTAATATTTTTTTAATAAATATTTATAGAAATGATTCCAAAAATGCGGCTCGTCAAAAATAACTGGCGAGAGTATTCAGAGGTGGATGCGGAAAGGGTGTATTACGTCATTCAGTCTTAATCATCGTTGGTCGGGTCGTACACGTTAACAGACCAAAATGACCGAAAAGTAGTGGATATTATGAAAGTATATTTTCTATAATTATGATGAATTTTCTACATTTCATTGCGTTGTAAGTCTCCTGCATTAAAAAAAAAATACGTTATAAACACAATCATTCTTATATTGATTGAATTGGCATTAAAGGCAGAACTGATATGGTATGGAAGACCTAGTTCTGATGACGGCGTAAACCAAATAGCTATCAAGTTAATATGTATTTTATGAATGTGTAGAACTAAAATACATTTCTTTTTTTTCACCGTACTAATTATTCTTATTATCAAAGAATATTGTAACCTGAAGACCCTGAACAAAGATAATTTAAAGAACACCCTAAAAAAAACTGACCGTAGATATTCAGATGTGATAGTTCTAAAAAAGATTTGCGTTACTAATATTCTTAGAAAAAACATATTTTGCTGCTGCGTAGCAGGTGTAACCATTGTAACCTCCAGTATGATAAATATTTGGTTGAATTATTATAGAGAAATTTATCTTGAAAATATGCCTTGCGTTCTAAAATATCCTGATCGTGTGACCAATCGCAAGAGTATCGTTTGATTTTTCACGTCACGCGGTAGCTGGTTTGGTCGGACGCGTCCAACTTTTCGTGTAAAACTGGGTCAGTGCATGGCGTAAAAAAGTCCTGTAACATTAACAACAATGTATGTCAGATTATGTTTTTATCTCATAAAAAATTGCAACTATAATGCTTCTTTTACTTGGGACTAATTGAATTGCGGTTATTAAATAATATGTTATTAGAAACGTCTCCGTTTCATTCAGTGATAATAGTTAGCGTATTTATTTTGTGTATCTTTTTGATATGAATAAGGCAGCTTTTAGAATATTCACCATACGCAATATTTTTACATAAAAAATGTATTTCAAAGCGGTTCTAAATTTTGAGTAAATATGTGATTCTTAGTTAGATAAGCAATCACGGTGCTTCTTGTTAACCATCTGTAACAGCCCTTGTAATTTTGTTTTCATTTATACGAGTACTGAAAATTATATTCACGACGATGCAAGAGACAAAAGACATCTAATTGCTATAGAAGTCAATCGACAATTTCGATTTCAAAAATGCCAAAATATCTCAAATTCTGCTTTGCTCATAGTTATTTTATAATGAATGTATTCATATTTCGTCTCCTAGTAATGCCTGGTCAGACTGTCAAATCTGGCCAAAGAAATGAAGGCATGTTTTAAGTTCCAGAAACTACTACTTTTAAATCCTTTTATTTGCAATACAGTTGATGCTAGATATCTGAAATAATACCAATGTTTGGTAAAAAAAAAGAACAGTATAAATATAAGTGAATTTGTCGAAATTATGTTGTCTTAATGTGCGACACATATGAACATGTTTCTCATCTTCCTGTATTTTTTTTTGTAAAAGTAACATTTACACAATTCTATACTATAAAGACGAGGACCGGTTTCGTTAACTTTAAACAATTCTTACGTGTTTTTCTTTCACGACATACATGTGATTTCTTATTAAAACTTTTGATGAATATACATATTGAGATGTTTCCATTTCACCGTGACCACTCTTATAAAAAAATAACTTTAATTGCTAATTAAACTTCCAATAGTAGTTTACATTATCAATATTTGAAGTGAAAGTGATTTCAATATTCTTTATGAGTATTTAATAGAAGGTTAGTTGCGACACTCGAAAATATCGTTATTTCTTCAATAGAAAGCAGTTTGTACTGTATATTCATTACGCAATTAGTATAAAAAATATTTATAAAATTCCAATATTTGTGTTTGTCTTTTTTAAAAGTATCAATCAAAATCCAATTTTGTAATGAGAATAAAGAAACAAATAATACAAATATGTGATACCAGCGAATCAATTATTTATTTATCTTAATTTCGAAAAAAAAAAAAGTTTTATCCTTTGTACCACCAAAACTTTTTTAAGTGTAAAATTTTTGTAATGAATGTATGTAACAATGTCTTTAGTACGGATACGGCTTGAAAGTGGGTCGATTGTTACGGCCCAGAAGAGTTTGAAATAAAACTTTACGGTGGCGAAGGTACAGAAGAAATTTTTGAGTTTTCAATGAATATTTGAGGCGTATGGATACTAACCATAGCTTTATTAAAATAAATTTATATAATGTGTGTTCACTTATAATAGTTTGAAGATCTAAAGAAAACTCAGGGCTAACTTGATTCTTTCCTTTCGTATAGTATATATCATTTTAATATTCATCATTATTTTAGCGTTCAAATTTGTATTTAATACAACTACACGGTACAAAACTTACAAATTATCAATTCATTGCTTTTGCACCGTAACATATTAACATATTTAAATATAAAAATATAAAAATTCAACAAATACACAGTAAAACAATAATAAGGATTGCAAAAAAAGTCAACCAAGTAAGTTCATGAAATGTCTACTTTAACTGAAAAAATAGCATTCGTCTGAACTCACTTTCGTCCACATGAAATACGTCAACATCCGAAGCAATACTGTTAATGCCCTTACCATTGGCATCCCTATTGGTAGACTGGTTCTACACTTTGGAAGAACAAACAAATTATGTAGACGATTTCTTAAAAAACTACCCGGAACATACAAATTGATATTATTAAGGATGGCAGAATTTCTAATTTTGGCCTCGAATTAGTGGAAAGAAATACGTGGCTAGATACATTTCTCTTCGATTTTTCAAACTATTAAAAGTGAGCACACCTAAAAGAAAGTCAGTTGGATAAAGCCACGGATAGCATCCGTATGCCCTCAAGTAAAGAAGTTTCAAAAATTTCATTATGTAACCCACAGTATTATTTATTTTCGTTGATGATTTATTGTAAAAATGTAAGGGATTTTAATAAAACAAAACGGCGCTTTATCTTTATTTGTTCGCTAATTAACTTCATTTCATTGCCTTTCCACCAAGGATGAAAATTAAGGAATATTGAGATGACAAGATAAATATGGTACAAGCCTTTGAATAAAAAGAATGAATACGCTACATTTGCAAAATATGTTATTTATATGGACGCTTGCTGCTATTTATCACTAAAAGAATATTTAAATAATCTTATTTAAAAAAGATAGCTTACAGTACCTAACTGGTGAGTATTTTTTCAGTATACTAATATAACACCCAATAATTTTTACTTAAGATTTTTGGCTTTAAATTATTTACGAGAGTTTTCATGTCAAACTGATTTTTTTTATTATTTCATAGATTTGAATCTTCTTTTGTTAACCCATTTCTAATATTTAATTACGATGATTTAAGAAAAAAATACTAATAAAAGAACGTGTTCCATAAGGAGACTATTGTTTTATTGATTGCATTGGCATTTACTTGGTAAAACTCCATTATAACACGGTGAAAAAATAGCAATGTATTTTAGTTCTACATTTTTTTTTATGGGATAAAATAGATTATTAGATTATTGTTTTGTTTATAAGAATCCATCGAGAATATTTATCCATGGTTTCAACTCGGCATTCTGTATTGTCAAATGACGATTTTTTTTTTTTATTTTCGCAATAAATTCATTTACAAACTTATCATTTGCAATAATGTATAATCTTATTTAATTATGAAAAGAAGAATTCAAGATAATTTAATATTTTATAATACGCAAGCATTTTACGCGATAAACTTTTTTCATGCCTACTTTAAATATAAGATTGTATTTACTATTTCAATCATGTTACAAAATGATTACAACATTCTTTGTCCAAGATGTAGAGTTGATTAGTCTCTCTTATTTGATTGTATAATATTTAACAGCAAATGAGCAAATATTTGCTGCAATGTCGCACGTCTCATATCTATCATATATGCAACCATATTGTTAACACCGAACATGATTCAATTGATTCAAATATATTCACCGTACATCTATTTGCATACGTTATTACTGCAAAACAAAGCAAATATTAAACCAGATTCGCAAATAACCATACATTATTTTGCGAAATCAGTAAACGGAGAACATAAAAGTATTACTAATATTTACGTTCCTATTCATACATATTTATGAAATAACTTAATTTATTTTCGATATCATTTGTGAATATTTAGCGAATTTTTATGATAAATATAAAACTAATCTTGAACAATCAAATACCCGATAATATGCAAAATTAGATGTATTTTCACGTACACGAAACACGCTTCAAATTTCTTCTTATTATATTTATTCCGAAAGTAAATAAAGTCGACGAAATTTCTGCTTCGATTTTCTTTTCCTTTATTGCCTAAGAATCCGTAGAAATTGCACTACCAGATATTTTGCGATGATTTTATTATTCCTTCAATCGATTTATAATAAAAGCGGGTGGTTTGCCTCCTGTACATTTATTCTCCACTTGCTTTACCCCCCAAGCGCTAATAACTATTTATTGTCTGTGGTTCATCCCCTTCTCGTATTAAGTACAAATAAATAACCTCACATCACAATTATTTGTGAATAAATATAATCACATTATGATTGAATTACCAACTGTACATTTAGCCTGAAGACTTTTTCAAAGAGATAAAGTAAGAAAATACAATTTGTAACCTTGTCATTCCACTTGCTGAACGGTTATAAATTTTAATTTGAAAATAAATTTCCAGAAAGTAACCGTCGAGTCCATCTGAAAGATTAAGAATTTATTCAATAGGGTATGGTGATTTTAAAACTTCAAATAAATGTAACGAAATCTCACTTAGTAGTCATTTCATTGATTTCGTATAATAATTACAATTTAACGAAAACAACTAGCTTGCAATCTTTTCTCATTACATATCTCATTTGAGAGTCCAACTATTTGTTCATCTATACGTCGAAAACCACAATATTTACATTATATACGAATATATCATTGCACCGCTCAAGCGGCTTTAGACACCTGATAACTGATACCCGGATGAATATTTGAATAATTGATCAACATATGAATTTATGAAGAGGGAGAAAACGTATTTGTATTTAACAGCGTTCCCATACCAGTTCGGAAAACTGACTTTAACGTCAAATTCTTAACCCATCGATTGGCACGAGGGTTATTAAGATTGTAACAGTCCTAAGTTGACTGTCGCAGTTTGTCACTTTTTCAAGCTAATTAAATAATATACCAAAAAAAGTATTTTGAAGATCATAAATACCGTATGATTTTAAATAAATTGCTGTTAATTTGAATAGTTGAATTTCACGTTGAATATATGTATCATGTAGCTATGCAAACACAAGTAAGCAAGGGTCACTGCTGTCGAAATTTTGTTTTGCTTGGTATCAAAAGTCAAAACGTTAAGTGGACAGGTACGTAAATTTAAATCGATTAATGGGAATGTATTTTCCAGAATGGATGTCTATGATTGCTTTCTAATCAGAATATTTTCCAGGGTGTTCACAGCTTACTCCAATAGTCTTTTTATTCTTATCCTGATGGACAATGCTAAAGGTTGAATGGAAGATTAACCATCCGACTACTAACACAATAAGTTGCCATTAAAGTTTCCCTTTTTTTCCAATTACGATTTAAAATACAATAGAACGAAAATATGTTGGAAATTTTGAGTGGGTGATACCATGTGGAAAATAATCAAAAAATCATAGTTATCCACAAAATTCATGTTATGGAAAATAAATTGCATATTTAAAATTGAACAATCGATAATTTAGAACAATACAGTTTCTGTTATCATGCTACATAACAGGTGCTGGAGAAATAATTAATATTAGACTGTTTATAGTAATTTCGCCTATATAATAGTTTTAATATGATAAATGCTTCACAACAAAACAGCAAGGAAATAACATTTTCCTTATGTTTTATCCTTAAAGAAAATTTCCATGTATACATCAAAAGTTATTTTTATGTCTAACGATTAAAACAGGACGATTTGTTAAAGTGCTTTCCAGTGACATCGTTCAATGTCAAATTAAACCAGTATATTGGTAATTAATATCGATAGACAGTTAAATGCCGGACAATATTATAAACAGCATGTATGCAGTGTATTTAATCACCTTCTTAAGCGATATCATTTAATGATTATTTTGTGTACAGCTGGAAATGATAGAATGTACGGTGAAAAGATAAAAGACATACAATCCAAGTGGTATTTACACAATATTAAAAAAAAAAAAAAGTACTTTGAATGTTTCAACTGAAGGCAACAGACACGTGGCATAGATAGTAGTCGATCATCACTCAGAGACGCGGTTGGAATAGTAAAATAGTTTCATATCTTTAACGCGCGCATCGGCGAAAATATTTCTCGAGTAGAGACTGATTTCTCTCGACGTCTTATCTACATAAAAATATTTTTTTTTATCAATGTAATAAATCGGATTTGAGTTGTAGAAACTTTGTACGATCATACATGTTATGTCGCTAACGATCCAGATTTCGCCATTCGGTATATCCAAGCATTCTACCACACGGGTGCAACAGAACTGATAAAACATATGAATCGTACAAAGTATCAACTGTTCAAAATTAATATTGAAGTTTTATCAAGCACCTTCAGTCGATATCGTAGCTTAAACATGTCGGAGCGCTAATTATTTTGAAAGGTATTTTTAAAAGATTTCAACAATTAAAATTAAAAAAATAATGATTATTTTACTATATTTGAAACGGCTAGACAAATCATTATAGGATAAATAAAAATATATCAAATATTATTTTATGAAATAATACAAAAACTTAAATAAATATTTTGTTCATACGAAAGATTTCTGTAGCACACTACAAGCCAGTGTTCCCCAATCTTATGTCTTTCACGACAAACAAACAGTTTTTACCAAAGATTCGCGGCACAATTAAAGGTCAATATTTATATAAAAAATACGTATGCAACATCAACCCATTTGTTTAAACATATTCTTTCTGCAATCTTTACGTTGTTTAGGTACAATTTTGTTTCATATAAATTTACGTTTTATATTGTAGATCGTGTGTATAATATTTTAGTAATTATGACATATAATTCTAATGAAAAAATAATTATTTCTGATTGTAGGTGATTACGTTAAAATAAAATATTAGGAATATTCAAATTAAATAAATGGTATTTTGTAAACAAAAAAATATCATATTAACTGTTTATTGGGAGTTAAAAAACGATTCAATACTCATTAGAAAGAATGTGAAATTTTAACAATAAAATAACTAATGAAACTATGTTGGAGAGCATAATACATTCAATGTAATGTCAATGCGTATTGCTACGATAAAGTGCATCGAAGAAATTGCCGTAATTTAACCGCAACCTTTTGTTTTGTATACCTGATAATTACTATTTTTTTTTTATTAAGGTATATGTTTTATTTTGTATTGCAGTAATAATGCCAGCGATGAGCAAATCGGTCTGGATGTTATTAAAAAAATATGTGGAAATGTACGAAGCATTGTGTTTCGTTGTTTAAATACAATGCCAAGAGTCAATTTTTACATTGAAAGCCGGAATTTATTTTATCATAAACTTCTATATAAAATATATGTAGCAAATTGGAATAAAATATTCATTTAGACCACAGTTCGCTCTTTTATTGGGGGCTTCTACAGGTAATTGGCTATATTGAGAAGTTATTTTAGATCAATAATGCCTTGAAATTCATTAAACTTCCCCCGATGTTATGTAAAGATTAGACTCAAAACATATTCATTAGAAGTTTCCTATATTTTTTACATCTCAACAACATATGAATGATATAGTTACCAAGAATTTCCATCAATAATTATCAATTAAATGAACGTTGTTTCCCGAGAATTCAAACTATCACATCAACAAGGATAGTAAAAATTTTGTATGTAAAACCAAGTTTTAATGTAATAGAATATTTTCCTCAAGAAATTGCTGCAACATTCTCGATTTCATTAGCGTTGTCATCTCAGTAATAAATGGCTCGATGCTAAGAGATAAAGAACTTGTAATATTATACATATTTGAATAGCCAATTAGAAAAACTCGTTTTTGACGGCCTTACGATTATAAATAACACATAAACACACACAAAGATCTAGTAACATCACAATTTTGGTCGGATAAACACAGAAAAATATTCACATCAAAATGAAGTCGTTATTTTTATCCTTTGTAGTGTTTGCCGTTATTTCTCAATGTTATGGATCTTTGTACAGAGAAATTATTCCAAAGAATAAAGGTAAAATATATACGTCATATATCTTGTTTGAAATCATTATAAAATTTTACGTTAAATAATTAATATTTTACTGTATGAAATGGAGATGTTTGTTGTTATTGAATATACCCTCTAGCTGCTAATATTTCAACGCTTGAGACTGCTTATTCTAGTGTGTTGATAATTAAAACCCAAACATATAGCAATGCCTAAAACTTTAGTGTACTAACCAATGTTTGTGTTCAAAGATTCGCCTGATTTGGCCTAACAATCACCGTGAAGTTTTTAACACCGAAATCGTTCAATAAATTGTTTTAGTATTCGGTGCTGGAATATTATTTACGCAGGTCTAAGAGCTAAACGCGTTGACAGATTCGATGCGTTTTTGGTGTTCAAAGTGCTATTTTTGTTTTCCAATTTCAGTTATGTATTATAAAAACGCATTTATGCTATCGAATAGATTCTGTGATTAATTCATACATAATTGTGTTTTTATTTTGTTAACTGTCATTTCTTGATGGAAAGGCATGATATTTTAAATATTAATAAAAATTTGTTTCTCAAATAAAATTATTTTCTTAAAAAAAAGTGATTGATGAAGAATAATTATTAAACAGCTTTTATATATTATATATTGAAGAGCGGTTATACCAGTAAATTTTTAATTCAACTGAACATTTTTGTAGAAACGATCTGTGTAAGTTGCATCTGTTCGATTGTATTTTTTCATCTGTTCGAAATGTCAACTCGCCAAGCACTCTTGTTCAAAGTCAATCATTCTTTTAAAATCCGCTGATTAATTATAGGAACAAAAATGTTGTGATTTAATTTAATGTAGTAATAATGGTTTAACATTCAGGTTTCGTCCATTAAATACTCTATAAGGCAAACTATCAGTAATCTGTGACTTAGATGGGTATTTACGTGAATTCAATTGATATTCATAACCTCGTCTTGTGGTGGAATTTTGGAAAAACACATTAGAATAACTCAATATAAACAAAAGAATGGCAAAGAATTTTTGCTAGTTTGTATTCATTGACAGTTCAAAGGTGCGGCTTGTTTTTACCAGATGTCGCCACGTGAATTTGCTGTCAAAATATCTGCGGTAAAGTAATGAAAATTATGCAAATATGTATTTGTTTCTGTGGTGTGAGGGTTAAGATTTATATCATCGATCAAATTATTATATGTTCAAATCCCAGCAAAATGAATAATCAAAATTAATTGTTTTTTTTAATCGTTTAACTGTTTATGTATCCTTTTTTTATTTTCCAGTGTGCTAGAAATAATTATTTATTTTGTTTTTGAGATTATCCTAAATATATTTTTAATAAGCCGCCTATGTCACTTTGCAGAGAGAAGGATTTAAAAAATCCCATACTTTCCAAGAAACGATATGCTATTAAAAATAGTTTAAAAAATGAAAAAAAATATTTTATCCATAAGACTTGAAGAAGATCAAATGTGAATTATTACAATTGTATGATTCCACATGTTTTGTCACAACGACCCGGGTTTCGTCTTTCGGCATCTTCAGGAATTCTATCACAAGGATGCAATAGAACCGACGGGTCGTTAGTGACAAAACATGTGGAATCGTACTAAGTTTAAACGATTCAAATTTGATATTGAATTTCCATCAAGCACTTTCAGCCGATATCATAAACTTATTAGATCAGTTGAGGGCACCTTATTCCCATGTTTATTAATGACTAATATATACCAGACAGCAATGTTATGATTTTTACGTGTTTAATTACAGTAATTGAATCATCTACTTAGAATATTAACTTATTTGAGTTTCAAATATTTGCTGTCATCTTATTACGCTCGTTTCTCACCTGTTACTAAAAACTATAAAATTGCAGAATATCATGTTTTAGTTATTCATAACGAGAGTCAAGTCCTGTTTCAAAATGTCGAATAATTACATTAGTAACAAAAAAGGAAAAGATTGACAAAACATCTTTTGGCACCATTGGGATTTCCCCACGGATACATCATGCAACAAAAATTATGTCCCTTTGCAACAGTATGACGCGTGCATGGAGAATTTGATAGCTGACTTTTTATTCATAAATTGTGTAAAAAAAACATTCAATATAATTGTACGTTTCGATTTTTTTAATAGTTGGCAATCAAATCAATGAAAATAAAATTGTATCCAAAAACCGGATTCAGCAGTGAGAAAATACATATAATCAATGTCCATTAAAAATCCTTTTGTTTATTAATAAAATTAATATTTTCTCTCAGTTATATGAACAAAGAAAATTTACCTCATAGACTCTTAATTTCTTGAACACTAAAATATTGAATAAAACAAGCCAAAATTAAATACCAAATACTTCGGTTTAATTTATAGTAAATATACACTAAAACCGCGTACCAAAAGAATTTATTAAATGTTAATTAATGGAATGTCTACTGAAAGCAAAAGTATCTTATCAAAAACAATATCTAAATATAAAATTTCAAAAATATTTATCATCATCTATTTCATTTGGTTATTAAATTTGTATTTCGTTGTTGCACAGTTGATAATAAGCCCTCGAGTTGAAATCGTCAAATTGATTCATTCTTGAAATGATTTACTTCTGTCTTCTGATGAATACTTCTAAGCCTGTCTTGCTTAAATTTGCGTCCATGTTTGTGAATTTTGAAGCAGAGCGTTGATAGAGCGATTGGCTAACTGTTACAGTTCAACAGCTGAAAGAGAATTTATTTTACTCAACGATGGTTTGTTTTGATAGAACCACTTTTTTGTTTACTTTGCAAATCTTGGAAATAGATATGACATACAAATACCGGAAGCTCGAAAGGACACTTAAGTAAAAATTTCAGATAGCATAACCAAAATATCTATATACTATTATATATATATGCATTGTTTTTTTCTTTTAATATATAATAAAATGCAACAAAAACTTTGAACACATTACAGTGTTCTCATATGTATGATAGACAAAAAAAAATAGTTAATATTTTTTAAATACTCTTGGGGATGAACGAAGTTATTTAAATTAAATCTTAATTTATTACGATGTCATTCTTAAGCGAATACGGCTCATGTTTACTTAAAAAAATCGTGCAATATTTGTATTTGTTAAAAATGATTCAAGTCAAAATATTGAATAATTTCCATCTTATTTTCCAGATTACCCTGGAAAATGCTATGTAGAGAAATACAAAATGGCCCTTGTGATAGGTGACAGCTACCAAACACCTGACATGTGCGCCGACATGATATGCGATGAATCATACGAACTGACATACTTGGGGTAAGTGAATTTCCACTATATAAACATTTAAGTGACGAAGGGAAAGCAAATTCCGGCACCTGAGAAAATCATCAGCTTAATGAAATTTTCCCAAGCATTTAGTCCCTGAAGAACTACTAAACATTAAACCCACCTCAATCAGTTTCAGTTTGACGTATTTTGAATAGAATTTGCTCTGGAGAATAAACATATTTTATGATTGTTAGCTTTCTAATGACAACCATCCGCTGTAAAGATAATTCATTAAGAATTGGTATATGCCAATTGATGAATTTTGACCATTTGTATTTCTCAGTATTAATCGTTTCAATTTTTGATGTCGCTTGCATTGTAATTTTATTTTCGCTGATGTTTTTGAATGACCTGATGAAACCTTATAATATGGTCAGGCGGGTCGAAAAACTAAATTTAAGATTTACTTAATTTTAACTAATCAACAGATGAGAATAACACCTTGAAAAAAGCACATGCAAATTTAAAAAAAATGTAATTCATTAAAAGGTTTCAATTTTATGTCGCTTAAATAATAAAAATATATTCTAAGTACTACGTCAAGCTGTCATACCGTACTAGTACCATTGGTCGAGATATTTAATAAAGATTATATAATATATTATTCACAAGGGCTGAGCAGTAAATAATTAATAAATAAGTTTTAAGTAATAACAAGACAATTTTTAGTATTTTTTCCACCATATATTTAATGACTAAGACTAGTTTCGTCCATCGTGAAAATTATCAACGGTTGTTATTACTTAAAGTATCATGCTTTTGCAAACAAGTGATAGTTAACACATTAAAAGAAATAATTTTCCGTCAACCGACACTTAAGTTTGAGAATATTGTGTCTCTAAGTTAATTCAATACACCTATCCCTCGATTTTCACGGTAGATAGATTCCTGAGAAAAACGTGTAAATCGAAATTATATGTATTTAAAGTAAAACCGTGTAAATCGAAGAGTACACAAAAAACGCATAATTTGATTGTTATTACATATAAATATTCTGTTATTAATTAAATACACACAAAGCATATATATAGAGGAACAAAAAAATTAAATCCAAAATATTCATAAAAAAAATTATTGCAACGGTTGGCGGAGTTTTTATCATTCATCACTATCACAAATCACTGTCAATCTCTTCTTTGTGACTGGTTCAATGTCACTTTCATCGCTTGAAATTATTTGTGCCAATGTTTGAAGTAAAAAGATTTACACCTCGAGAGATTTGGTAATAAAATCCGTTATCAACATTTGCTTCGAATTTATTGTTAGATCTTTATGGACCTCATATTAAGCCAAGCATTGATTAACATCACGTTGGAATCGAAGGGCCCGTTCAACATTTGAATCATTTTGTACACATTTTTAATCCGTGTAAAAGCGAAAACGTGCAAAACGGGAGGGATAGAAGTTTGTACGTCGAGAATCCAGAGTTCACATAAAGAAAAATCCAGATTATGGTTTGAATGTTATTAATCGTTTTATTTATGGTTTGCGTGTTTACAGATGCTTACCTACTGCCGAATGCCCAGAAGATTGGGTGACCAAATTCATTCCGGGAGACAAAGATAAAAGATATCCAGGATGCTGTGATTCTAACGAATGCTACAAGCACACAGAAGATCACTCAGAGACAGACTAATATCATAACATGAATTTAAGATTAAAAAATAACAAATAAAATGCTCCATTAAACACCAAATTGTTAATGTGTTTTTATTTAAATTTAAATTATATTATAGTTCTTCGATTTATTTAAAACGGTTATTATATAAATTAAGTTACTAGTATTAAGTATTATGTATCCAAATGTCATTTGCAGGTTTTAAATAACATGCAGTAATGTATATTTAAAATCAATAAATCCTATTGCCTAGCAACCAGAGCTCGGTGTACATAATTCAAATATAAAATTTCGATAAGACAATTGTTAAATATTAATTAATTTTTACTAAATATTAAAACTTCTGCGAATTTTTTATCTCATCTTTTCTCTTTGATTTAAATTACGTAATGTCAAATATGTTTAACACGGTGAAAAAATAGCAATGTATTTGTTCTACGAAATTTTTGTGAAAAAGTGCGATCCAAAATAGCTATCAACTATATCTAATAAAAAAACTGTAGAACTAAAATACGTTGCTATTTTTTCACCGTGTTATAATGGAGTTCTACCAAGTAAATGCCAATACAATCAATGAAATATGTTTAATTTAAATTTTATTAATATGTACATAAAAAAGGACAAAATTCTGTCCACGGTGATATATTCAAAATTCGATATTAGTTTGTACCAAAATAATAACAACATCAAAATGTAAATGTAATCCCTATGGGGCGCGTCGATGGGAATTTAGGATATGGTATATTTAACGCGCGTCGTGAGTCAAGTCGCATACTAGATTAAAACTTAGTCGTGTGTCTTAAAACGTCAATTCACTTAATAACTAGAACGGTAATCAGTATACAATTCGCCGATATAATATATGCAGTACAAAATTTGATGACTGAAGCATTTTTTAAAAGGTTAACTAATGAATGAAAGGAAATTCGCAAAAGAATACACTTACTGAAATTTAGTCATTTTTTGACTGATGAAATTTTCGACAGCATAAAAGTTTTTTAAAAAATCAATTTTGATTGTAATTCGTTGTCATAGAGTAAAACTAGTAATATATTTATAATCAGATGATGAAATGAAGCTTGGAGCGTTTCAAAAAAAAATTTCACTAATTCAAGTTTTAATTATGCTTACCAAAAAGTTCACGATGACTCTTCACTGTGAAACCATAAATGTACTAGAGTATTACTACATTAATAGTTTCTGTGAAAAATCTACGTTAAAATCAAAACTAATATAAGTAAAATAACGTTAAACGAAAAATAATGAATTGACCGCTTACAGATTTTCTCTAGATATTATGTGATGGACACCGAACAATTATCATCATAATATTTTAAGATAAAACCACAATTAAATATTTTAAAAGGTTTTAATTAAATTTAAAGTTTCATATTGTGTGCGATACGACTTACCGGCAAGTGTGCTGATAGAAGCATACATTTAATAAACAAAATTAAGTCGATATAAATACATTGGAAAAGGTCAAGAGGGAAATCAAAATCTACTTAAATACTTATACAGCCATAATTGTCATTAAGAGGATTATATAGAGAAACAATAAATAAATTATTACATCATTAACTATACACAAGTCGTGATAATATCAATACTTTTCAAGTCTAGCACATCCGAATAAAATTTCGTTCGTTCTAAGACACTAAAAATGCACTTAATCAATAATATTTACACAATTACAATTTATGATCAGGACCGATTTCGCTCATCGCGAGCACTATCAGCTGGACAGTTGGAAAAAAGTTGTTTAATTATTTATTATAAATAAAATAAAATAGACAACGCAATGAAATTTGTTGACTTTCAACCCACAAGAAATAAATACAAAAGCCAAAACATATAAGTCAATTGCCCTTTGTACAATATAAAAAAATCACAAAAATTTTAATGAAATACTTAGTTGAACAAATATTCACGGCTTGAAACTTTATGTTCTTCATTCGCAAGTGATTAATTGAAAAGATTTTTTAACGAAAACTAATAATTATTTGCAATGAAAAAATTATACCTGTTTGTATATCGAGCTGTATCATAATTCCTTATTATATAGTGCTAAATCAAAGACGCGGATCTTGCCGAAATAATAATTACGAAATTTTTTGAATACCAGAATTTCCCGAACAAGTAAACATTCGAAATTGAGAATAATTAATGACTGAGAAGAATGTGTGAGATTGAAAACGTAATAACATAATAATTGAAGATTGTGTTTCAGAATAACAATGCACATTAGCATGTTTGTCATAATTTTTTTAAGAGGTAAAAAATGATGTACTTTGACTCCGTGCAACCAAAAAATATTGAAGATTAATAGAAAAGAAACGCTTGAAAAGCTTTCTGTTTACATTCATGAAAGGTTTCTTTACAACAATGATTGAATGCCAACTAGTTTACCTATGTCAAACGAGAAGGTTTTACCCTGTTTTATTTAACCCTTTCACGTCGTTTGTTACTTGTGTTGTTAAAAAATCTTATTTATTCTATTCATGAAAATATATTTTAAAAACAAAACGTTTTGATATCACCAGAGAAGTATATTCATTGATTTTTAAACGAAATTACACTTAAATTGTTTCACGAAAATATTTTTTATTCATTTGCCAAATGTATCTTTCTTTAAGAAGGTTTGAGATGGTGGTTAAAAAAGTGAGTAATTTAAAGTCACTTAATTAAAAATACCTTTTTTTCATACATAAAAGGAACAATAAGCGTTATGTGAATATTTTTTATTTTTTACCTCAATATAAACAATAATTTTTGCATATCAAATAAGTTACTCAATCACTCTTGTTTGATAACGAAATAACCTCTCTTTAAATGATCATAACTTTGTTTACTGTCTTAACTACGTTATATTTATAGAATATAATAGAGCTTAGTATGTTGTTAAAAAGAATTGACAACATTAAAATGATCTGCGTGTATCCGGAGATTCATTAAAAACAGTCCGAAAAGGTAAATATGCCTTACAAAATCGCGTTCTTCGAAGTGAATTATACTTTAACACACAGGCTTTTAATATGGTTTATTAATACGTAGTTAAAGTGTTAAATTATTCGAAAAAACCAGCAAATGTCATGATCGTATAAAGAATTTCTCTGCACAAAATACGTAAACATTCGCATTTGAAATATGACCCAGAGAGTTCTTGAACGCGAATTATTGGTCGACATATTTTCATAATTATTCTGGTCAAGCGGTGAATTTGTATACGCAACACACATTATCTATTTTTATAGAGAATCTCGGAGCAACAATGAGTCAAGTTAATGGGAACTACGTAAACAAGACTAGTTGCAAAATCATTAAATTAAAACAGTTTTTACCATATAAGTGGCTCTCAAACATTTTTGCATTCTTAAAAATATCATTGTTTACCCATCGGATTAGATCAGTATTTTTACCTGTAGATTATTGCTATGATGCAATCAGTCATATCAGTAATTTATATATTATGACAAGTACAGGAGACGCTATTCACATTTATACTTTATTATAAGACAGCATGGCTACATTTGTTACTGTGTGTTTGGTGCGATCCTTTTTTGCGTCAGTATATCCGAGTTCTTCTGTATTAAAAAGTATAATTAAAATCATCAAGAATTTCAAAAAAATCTAATACGTGACATTTGTATAGCCTATAAATCATATTTATTTATTTTCAAGGTGTTAACTGTCAACTTCTTGATTCTTACTTTTAATTAGGACCGGTTTTGCTCATTCCAAACATCAGTTGATAATGCATAAAATATATTGTATAAATAAATACACCCAGTCATTTTTTTACGCGATTTTTTTGGACGGCATCGTTACATTTTTTACGCACTTCACTCGTTTTTACGCGATTTTTTTTTATTAAATAAAAAAATATGTGTATTTTTAAAATTTGATTCATATAAGTGAAAAAATTATATTGTTAGAGACTCATTATATTTTATAAGCAATAAAGAGAAAGAAATATATATTATTTTTGCACGAATTTTATAGAGCAAATTTTGATTTTTCATACGTTTCTGGTACTTTTTCACGCGATATTTTAATTTTTGGAACCAATTTATCAAATTATATGAAAGTTGCGATTTTTTTTACGCGCCGTTTTCTGGAACCAATGTATCGCGTAAAAACAGGACTGCGTGTATTCAAAAATGAGTTTAATTTTTTTTTTTAAATATTATCTTATGAACATTACTGTTTTTTCTTGCCATTATTTTAAAATTATGTTCTTAAATGTTTCATTCAAAAGATAATTTTGTGGTGTTAGCACGTAAGCAAATCAAACAATATTTTAAGCCATACGCTTATTTTGATATTTTCTCTTTTTTGTCGTACTTTAAAATATACAGCGACAAAGAAAAGCAATATATTAGTTTTACGGTTTATTCAGCCACCATCTTTAATATGAAATTAAGTAAATTAATAGTTAAAGATGAATCTAGTCCGGATTATGTGAGTTTACGTGTAACTGTGTTGTATGAACTAGACGCGGGGCACTAATACCACCAAAAAAAAGTTGTTTGGTAAGAATCAAAAACAAATGAACGGTTTTTTTATATGAATTTAGAAAAGAACATTTATTTTCGTTATACATCGTCCGACATTCCAGCGGACGAAATAAAGTTCGAGAATAATAATATGTATAAAGTAATTTATCGCGACATTCAAATCCTGTTTGAAAATATGTCGACTAATAAGATGGAAAAGGATAACAGCTAACACATCCTCTTGGCGCCGCTGGGAGTTCCCGCTTGTGCTCTTCGGGTCACATTTTAAGTACCTCTGTATTTGGAAACGGTGGGCCCGAGGGCACGTTTACAATATCGACAATTCGAACCTACAGCAAGTAATGAACACGCTACTAAATGTGCGTTGTTATTAAATAATTGTCAACGTACGCAACAGTGCATCTATTACATAGATTTATTCAATGAAAGACATGTAATTATAAATGTGAGTTATTTTGACTTATGACCCTCGTACTAACAAGTTTCTATAAATGATTACATGATTTTACAGATAACTAATGGTATGTAGAAAGCATTGGGTTGTAAGATAGGTATCCGAACGTATGGTAAAATTATATATCAAATAAAAATATTATATGAATCAATTAAATCAAATATTTTGACATATAGCATACAAGTGCTCTTACGAATAGTAAAACATATACGCTGGGAATAAATTCAGATTCGATACAGTTGACTTTTTAGTTTTTGATAATCACAGCAATGAGATCTTAGAATTTCAAAATAAAAATCATATCAGTGCATACGTTTTAATTTGGTCTTACACACCAATTTTATATCTCGTTGAAATAAGAGTATTCATTATAAAGCATTAAATTGTTCAGACTTTTTACACATGTCCACACGTTTTGTCATTCATGGCGTGGTTATCACCTTTCGGCATTTTTGGCAATTATAGTATATGAATGAACTTGAGTTGACAGTCAGTAAACAGTTACCTAAGAGCTTAAACGATAAGGAATTAAATTTAACAATTAAGGATTTAATAATAATGACATTTAAATTTATACAAAAACCCCATAAAAATAACAATCTAATGTCTTGTAATAAGAAGTGTTGACAAGAATCAACTACCATTAACAACAACAAAAAAACTACCAGATATACTGACCGATATGTTCAAAAACATTTTTTTTCGTTATATATAATATAATTTCGAAAATCAAACTATTCGTTATATTAAATTTGAATTGTTGCAACTTTGTACGATTCCATATGTCTTATCACAAACGACCCGGGTTTCGCCCTTCGGCATCTTCAGGTATTCCATCGCACGGATGCAACAGAACTGATATGAAATCGTACAAAGTTGCAACAATTCAAATTTAATATTTAAGTTCCATCAAGCACCTTCAGTCGATATCATAAATTATTCGCTATATCTATGAATGGCAATATATTGAAAAGAAAGAATTATACTGAGCTCAACGGTCTATACGAACGCAGTCTTTCCAAAAAAGATTGGGAGGCTAAACTGACAAGGTCACATACGTTGTATGGAAGATAATGAGTCTACAAAATAGATATGTCCAATAGTTCAATAGATAGGTTATTTAATGCAGATGAGTTTTGGAAGATTGTTATTACCGTGTTCATTTGTTTTAAATAATTGATTTAATTTCAATATGTTTCTTTATTTGTTTAATTGGATTTGTCCAATTAAAATTAGTTTTACTCACGATAAAAAATTGTTGCGAAATAACAAAATGACAAATCTGTTCGAAGAATATTTGAAAGTGTCGTAACGTTAATGAGGAAGATTTTCTTCTACATGTAGGAATGTAATATTGACTCTCTATTTTTCATAATTGCATAAAACAATATTATAAAATTTTCCCTATTTTGCGGGGTTCCATAAATTTATATTGTGATTTTCTCTGCTATTGATTTTGCAATAGAAGAAATTTAGAAAAGATTATTGTGAAATCACTCAAAAGAGACTGACAAAGCAAGAATTCATCCTTATATTTAGTATTGATGGAAAATCATTTATTTTTATGTCTATTTGTTGGTTTCATAGGGAAATTAAAATGTTTTTTTAATGACAAACTGCTGAAATATTTCACATTATCCAAAAAATCTTTGCTCTATGATTTATCATTCAACAGCCGATACAAAACCTTTCAAATGAAAAGCGTTCAGTTTGATGACAAATGAGAAAAGCAAAATAATGATAATTAAATAAATTATTTACTTAAAACTGTGTTAGGTATATTACTACAGAAAGATAAGTTTCTTCTTTGTCCAGTTTTTTTCATTAAAATTTGAAAACCATAAAACGAAAAAAAAAAATGTTTTTTTTTTATTTTGTGCATTATTTATTATACTTCATGAAAATTCTGTTTTTTTTTATTTTTTTGTTGATAATTTTTATAGATGATTTGTATTTTTAATTAAATTTTTTTTTGTTGTTAAAGTCGATTTGAATCAAAAAAATAAATGTTATGAATCCCTGGCCTCGAAGACGTGCGTTCTCAATAGTAGTATATGAGTCACGTTGTTTTGATGATGACCATTTACGGGTTAAAACGAACAAACAATATCACACAACAATATTATAAGCACTGTGAAACGTCAAACATATTTCAGTGAGCATTCAGTCATTTCAGAAGTCAGTTGCATACTGAACTCGCATTATCGAACATCCAAACACAGTGTGTCAAACATAACAAAAAATAGCAATGAATCGTGTGGTTCCTTTTTCAATTTTACTATTAGTTGTTGCCGCCTTTTTTTCAACGACGTATGCAGCCACATACCTAGAAATTGGAACAAGAGATAAAGGTAAACAAGTTCATTTGATTTTATTGTTTGATATACATATTTTTGTAAACAATGTTTCATTTTATATTTTGTAGTCATTTTAGTAAATTAGTTGTTTTTAAAATATATATTTATTCTAAAAATCAATGCTCTCGTTAATATTTACACTTGTCGGTAATGATTGTTTTAATTATTAATAAAGTTTTCATTTATTTACTCTGTAAATTTCTTTATTTTGAAGCATTCAATTACACGTATAAATTGTTCAGCTGTGGTCTTGAATCTATAAAAAGACGCACGATTGAAACCAAGTCGTCAGTAAAAAATTTGACGCTATGTATACATTTTGCATGATTACAAATAGTCATAATGTCGTATATATGATCGCCAAAGTGATCTGTAGTTGAATTCGTTTGATAAAAAGGTTATTTGCTTTTGAACCTAAGTGTAAATAATTATTAAATTTGCCGAAGACATTTGAAACAAATGTATTTTTTAAAATAACAAATTCAAGGCGTCGTATTTGAGAATGTTTATTGATCCAATTTCAGGGTTGATTAAAAATGAGTTGTGAAATTTCCAAACCGAAAAGTTTGTTAATTTTAATTTATCTTTATGTTTACAAATATACACTAACAAAGAGTATGTGGATATTTACGTATTTTAAAATACCATTAGTGCATAATATTTCTAAAGACGAGATCTATAGCCTTGTCAATTTAAAAATGTTATTTGATTCTTTAATAAATTATTTTGATGATATTCAGTCGCAGTTTTGACGTATTTTAACGAAAAAACTTTACAAAAAATATTTGACGTCACAACACATAATATATTGACATGTGCGATTTATTTTATTTGATTGATCACGATATATAATATAACACGTGCTGTTAACTAGAATGAGCTAACAATTAATATGTATCGCCAGAAATACAGAAAACAATTAGTATACATGATATTCATACATTATATTTTTCGAATAAATTTTAATATTCAATGTTCGAATATTTGAAATCCTTAGTTGTCACTTAAAACATTGCTTTTATTTCCATTTATTGCTAATTCGTAGAAAAAAATCCGTTGCGACAACGCGGAATGCAGTTTGGCGCCACTTCAATTGACACATTCAAAAACAAAATCAACAACATTTTGTTTGTCTTTTCAAAATGAAATTCCCAAGTCGAAGGCACCTAGACAATTTGATCAATGGTTGTCTGTGTCTAGGATGAGAATACCAAACAACTAATGTCTTTGATAGTATGGTCTAGGTATTGTATACCGGACGTATATATCGACATCTCAGTTCCAAAGCGTAATAAGTCAAAACACTGTATTTTTTAGTGAAATATGAGAGAATACTGATATGTCTATCAGATTCAAAATGTAAAACTTGGCTTATTTTAGAATGACAGTATTGATAGTTTTTTAGAAATATTATTTTTAAATTTGCGATGTCCATTATAAAATAATTGCGAATATTAAACTTAAAAAAGGATCATATTTTTTATTTAAAAAATTTCAATATTTGATGTTTGGTAGTAGAATAAAGCCTTCGTAAAATCTTGTCTTAACTATCCTATGAGTATGCTTTTTGAGTTATTACACTATGAAACTGAGACATAGATATCAATTTCGATATTTCATATAAATAATCTATTTACAATTATACAATCAATTTTGTGGTATAAAATCAACCACAACATAAAATGAGGTTATCAATATACCAAAACTATTATTTTAATTGATTGTTGCCTTTGATTAAAATATGCTTTAATAAGTTAGTTCATCCACCCTTTTGACTTTAACCGTTTATTTGGTGCATAGAAGACTGACTATTCTTGGACAACTCGTCACTAAATAATTATACCGAAAAAATGTTTATTTTGTTTGCTGAAGTATTTTTACATAGGAATATCGGTTTTGATTTTGCATTGCAATCTCTGGTATGCTCAGGATTGTATACATCAATTGAAGTGTATTTAATTATGTATCTTAATTTACGACACAAATAGTTTTTTTAATATCATATAGTTTCATCGCAGAAATAAAGTTATGAATTAAATGGTTTAAAAATATGATTCATGCGAAATACAAGCCCTTTGCTTCATTCACGAATTACCCAAATTGTCTGCCGTACTTATCAGTAATGTAGAATAATTGATACGTACGCACGTAGTCATAATATTATTAATGATAAATAAATCGAGCTAAACTTGACATCTGTGCCATAATAACTTTATCGACTGTCATGTTGACAGTTTGAGAACGTCATACACCGTCAAATTTAAGCATTCGGTACATAACTTTGCCTATAATTTAATAGGTAATTTTATAGATTCGGGGTTCCGTATTCACTTATGGAGTGTATCAAATACCTTGTTTTTTATGTCTACTTCTATAATAATATTCCAACCAAAATATATTAATCTCTTCCACGCTAACGCCCCAACGTATGGAACGGCAATGTGCAAGGCCTGTACGCGAACGCCCCAGACGTTGCGACGCGAACATTCAAACGTCGGTAACACAGACAATCTTTTGCATATAGGACTGATTTTGATTTTAAAAAATTGTCCAATTTGTCCTGATACTACCAAAACTTGTCAAAAGTATTAGTTTTAAATTCTTAAAACATCGATTTTTCGAACCCTTCAAATCTATTCCGACCCCGCTAAAGTAACATATCAGTTTGAAACTGCGTGCTAAATTCGCGTCTAACTTCGCACTGAGCTTTGCACCAATCTTGCAGCATTGCAATGTGACACTCCACGACAAGTGACAGTAATGGTGCTTGTTCATTTAAGTTTTATTTGTGGTTTCGTTACGTAATGGTAATGGCGATTTACGAGTGAGTTATTTGTTAGGGATATATTTGTTAAGGTGATTGTGACAACATAGGACATTTCTTTGTGTTTTTTATTGTGGTGAAACATTTCTAATGCATCTAGCTTCCATAAAAGCCAACTCAATTAATTTTATTGGTGTATTTATAGCTCTATGTGGAAATAGAACATTTTGGAAAATAGCAACGCGGACAGATTTTGTTTGTATGAAAAACTGTCGCCCCTATCGGGTTAAGGAAGAACGGGTCGAGATAGCCACATGAAACATTATTAAAAGAGGTTATCGATAGAAGATCTGAATAGCAGAAGTTGTGTGACCTCGGAAAAGAATCTTCGTAAATTGTTTTTTGAGTCAATTTATCTATTTTAAACAAAAGAAACGTCTGTGTGCTTTCTTTTCAACCACTTTCTATCTTTCTCTAATAGTAAGTCCAAATACCATTCTGTAATCCGTGCTGTCTTTCTAACGAGAGTTGTAAAAATTGCTTTACATCCAGTTCAAAAAAAATAACATTCTAAAAGTCAATAAGTTTCACACTATGAGCGGAATCGGCGATTAAAATATCAGTATTAACTTTTAATAGACTTCGCAAGTAAAAGCTCGTGTCTAGCCACGTCTATATAAATGCCCAGTGGTAAGTCTGTTTTACGATGTGAGTTGTTAAAATAAAACTTAACTTTTTCTCTGGGGAATTTGTGATCCGTTAAAATTCAACGCTGATCATTCAACGATCCTTACTTTATAAAATATTTTCATTTAAAAACTTTTGCTTATTGAATTAATTAATTGAGTTAGGGTATTTTGTATTGAGTATTTTAAATTTTATTTGAGTTTAGAGAGTCACTTAGTAACAGATAACACCTATTTCAGTATGATATTAATATTTTAAATACAAGGGAGGAAACAATCTTTCTATATTGAAAAAAAATGTCGAGGAAAATTTGACACATAAAGTAAATAACTAACTGGCTTTACTTTATGTAATGTTTTTTTTACAAGAATGGTGTTTATAGCCATATAACTACTGTTAAAAATATACCATAAATTTGAAATAATATAATTAAATCGAAAAAATCGTTTGATTAACCCATCAGCGTTAGAGACTTGTCACAAAGAGAGAAAATATCTGTGTGAGTGAAAATATACGGTATTTTACAGGTGAGTTGATTTTGAACCCACCACACATACACACACTCCCTCTACGTCTGCTTATATGTCAGACGACATTGCCACCTCGATATATTTTCTATTGAAAATAATGAACCTCATATTATGTTTATATTATATAAACAACGGTGTACATAATTCATTAAGCAGCATAAATATTTTTAACAAAGATTGACAGCATAAAATATAAAATTTGCTATACTGGACATAAAAAATGTCCGTGACATATATTTATCAAAACAAAATGAGCTCATTATCAACAATATTTGACACGACTTGCGTGATTATTTTGTGGCCTTATCACTCATTCTATTTCACAAATTAGAATCGTTTGAGGTGACTATATTTTGACTTACGAATGTGGTGAGAATCGTGTGTAATTTCAATGATTTTAAGCAGTTTTATACTGATAAATTAATTGTTTCTTATGATTGATTTTCATGAAAAATATTTAATCTATTATTGTAAAAAGCTGGAAACTACATACCAATACATTATGCATTTAACAAAAACAATTTTGAGAATAAGTTATTGACAATATAACAACTTTCTTAATATAGTATGTTTAAATGTCTGTATCAGTTGTCGGAGCGCTTATTAGCTAAAGAGCCAAATCTGTTTATTGATTTAGCAAACCTTTATCATAATGACGATGGCGTGAGCCGAAATAGCTATCAACTATATTTTTTAAAAATAATTGTATTAACTAACATACATTGCTATTTTTTTCACCGTGTTATAATGGAGCTCTACCAAGTGAATGCCAATTCAACCAATATAGTTCTGATGATGGCGTGAGCCGAAACAGCTATCAACAATATTTTTAAAAATAATTTTGTAGAACTAAAATACATTGCTATTTTTTTCACCGTGTTATAATTTTAGCACTTCATTGTATTACGGGTACATTCAATAAAACTTAATTTCATACATAATAAAGGTTTTATTCATTATAATAATATTTAATCAAGGAATCCATTTATTTAAATCGTGACAATGATTAACCAACAATGTCCATGCATCTCTTTGTTTGATTAAGTGATATTTGTATGCTGTAATTCTTAACTTTAAGCACGATTCTTCTCTCGTTCTCATCAATAAGACAACTTCTCAGTTTACTCTTGATAAAGTTCCCATGGATATTTTTGCCAGAGCCGCACTAACGAGGCCAAAGAACCGCATAAGGTTCCGAAACCACACTTTGTCGACTTCTGGTCTAGACAGTGCATTGATCAACCGAAGAACCCTTGTAACGTGATTTATATATTATGTATAACACAAAAAAAGTTTTGGAAATGAATGATTGATTCGAACACTAAGACAAAAATTACAGTCTTGAAAAATTTACAATTGTTAACTTGATACCATAGAAAAAAGGAAATGTTTCAAATTTAAAATTATCTTTGAGAAAAAAAAACACTCTAAAGAGAATTTTTTTAAGATTCAGGGCAGGAAAAATACTGTAATATAATATATGCGATTATAAAGACGATTAATTATAAAAATAAAGCTAATATATGTTTTCCGTTTCTATGATATTTTCGTTTGTTAAAAATAATAAGAAAAATAACTTAATTAGATTTTCTTTCCTTTTTTTCAGCTCATCCAAATAAATGCTTCAGTAAAACCTTCAATATTGCCATGAAGATCGGTAAAGAATATCAAGTGCCTGGAAAATGTGGAGCAATGACCTGTGACAAGTCTTTCACAATTTCAATAAGAACGTAAGTTTTTTTTTAATTTTCATTATATGTAGTTATATTCTTTTGAATTAAATGACTCGTCTTTCTCTGGAAATTACTTATTATTCGTGTTGAACTATAGTTCCCTTTAGACTTAATCTTAATATTGGCTTTTCAACAATTTTACAATTGTATTTTCAAAGAGCCCAACGTATGAATGTTGGATCTAGGAATTCTTTTTACATTTCAGTCTACACTAGTTTTTTCTTTAAAAAATATTTTTTTCAAAAACAGACCGCTGAAGAAATGATTTTATTAGCGAGATAATAAGACAAATAACCATACAAAATATACCCAAAGTCAAGACAAATAATTCCTGAAAACAGTTTCAGTGATCTTTGTAGAAGAAAAAAATTTACTCTGGCCGCATTATATATATCGTCATTTGAAAATATTTCACGGCCTCACCGGTACACATTATTTATATATATATATATTTATTAATATTCACTATGAATATGATCGTGGCTGCAGCAAAATCCTCTGGCTGCATGTGAAAACCATTGGGCTAGACACTAAAATTAACGCTAAGATATTTGAATATATTACAGAAAAACGTACGTGAGAGAAAACCGAATATTTTTACTTATTCAATCTTAAAAATACACGTATGTCTGAAATACAAATAAATAATAAACCTTTACCATCGGCGGCCTACAAAAATTAGGAAATCGATAAAAAGGCAATCGTCTTGAATACTACAAACATCGTTTTAATTTTTTTTTATTAAATATTCGACTTTTGCAATTAAAATTACTAAATATGACAAATAGACGTTTGCGTATGAATAAATATGACTAAGAAGTGATTATTTTTATTCTAATTTATGTAACGACGAACTTTATTTTAAGTTGTATCTTTAAAATATTGCAATTGCCCTTTTTCCCTGCATCTTTCGCAAAACATAGTAAAACAATAGACACTGATATCTATGTGAGCATTGTAGATTTTTTGTAGCATTTATTTTGTAACGTTTCGTTTTTCATTATAATACTATCAAAACGATAATAATAGATTAAAATTAATTGGATAGATTGAATAGGCTTATTGTCTCAATAGAATCAGTTTACTTTAATTATTACGCCATAGAATTATAAAATATCCCTTAAATTTCGAATTGTGTAATTTTAACTGACAAAAAAATATAAGAAATTTTATGAGCACTTTCATAACCTACATTTTTTTATAAATTTATGATATATATATATAATTATAATTTATAAAATATATAATAAACAGCAGAAATACATTGAATTTTTCATTCATTTCAGTTGCGGAGTAGTGGTCGTGGAAAATTGTTTACTAAGCGAAGAAGACCTCACAAAGCCGTACCCCGAATGCTGTCCGCAACCGATCTGCGATTGAAATTAACTCTAACCTTAATCTGTATAAAATAATTATTAATAAAATATTTAAATGTAAATAAAAAGACTCTTTTATTTGGTTGACTTCGATCTTATAGCCGATTTGTAAAATCTTTTCTCTTACTCGAAATAAAATCTTTAAAATAAACATTTTTAAGAGTTATATCAAATTACAACATTTATGATTTTTTCCGCATTTTCACTCTCAAATAACTCTTATATACGACTAGCGGAAAAGTGTTCTTTCCTTTTATTGATTTTTCAACTCATCATCTCTGGTAAAAATAAACATTAATCACTTAAATTACAAACAGCTTTTGTTCAATTAAAACTAAGATAAATTTAATCAAATGTTTGCAAAGAACGTTTACTATTGTTGTGTTGTTAAAATTTTGATAATTCAGCATGAATTTTGGTCGTTCATGTTTAGAGCCAAACCGATCTTGATGCTAAAAATATTAAATTATTAGTAATATAACGATATTTGGTTTTATAATTTAAAATACAAAACTTTTCAATCAAGAAATTACAACTTATGTCTCAAGAGTGATATCGAAAACAAAAAAAGGCGTTAACCGTTACTTCTTGGTGGAAGGTATGTTTTAAATAATAACAATATAATTTTTAGTACTATTTCTACAATACATACAATAATCAAAATTGTGTGAATTATCGGTTGATAAAATACGACGAGCGAAACCGTTCATTAAATATATTGTAGAAATGGTACTAAAAAATGTACTATTATTATTTAAAAAAAGTATAGATAAACACCATGTGCCATTACACTCATTAGGAGCGAATATGGTGTGAAAAAATTATTATCATAATTTTCATTTATATTTATTAAACAAAAAATTTTGGGAATAGCCATCTGTCGATAAAAATGAAAACTCTGTTATAATACAGATTACTATTCAAGTGCCATATTTATTATGTTTGTAGGAAACACCGATAAAAAAATATTAATCAAAAACTAAATGTCACAACAATTTATTTACTTGATTGAGTAATGTTTGACTCAAAATAGAAAGGTGAAAAGGTTATCTGGTTGCTGCTTAAATAGTTATATAATTTACTACTGATAAATAATTATTTTAACGGTTTTTGTGAAAATTTATGTATGTCTACCAGCGAAAAATCTTACGAGTATCGAGCAACAATTGCCCGGAATTTATCCAATTTATAATGTGTTTAGGATAGTACTAATATTATAATTATAAACACTTTCAATGCAAAAATAGTTTCGACCAGAGTATCATTTTTAATTCCTCATTTCCATGTTTATACAAAAATGTTTTTTGCAGTATTGTGTTTGAATGATAAATAAGTGTATTTTAAGGAAACTTTAAATTATTTTTCACTCATGGCTGTACGCTTAGGCAATAAAGGAAATCAACCAAAATGCATGTGGCATAAAAAAAGAAAAGATGGTACAGTTGAATGAGTCCAGTTAAATAAGTAAATATCACGTTGAATCTTGTTTTGGCCGTCCCAAAAATTAGCATCTTAAGAAAACCTGTGTTGTATTTTCGTCAGTATCTTGTTCAAAATCGTTAACAATCTTCAACGCGCGTTTGTCGTGCATACGTAAACAACTGAAGAATTTATCACCGAATGAGTTTTAAAAAACAATAAAAATGCGAGTAAGCCAAACTAGATTATCACCGAAAAATATTGAGCGGTGCTCGATCTTCGTTTTAATTTTATCTACGGTGTGATTACGGCCATATTTTCCACAAGTAGGACATAATAAGATTTGTAAAGCAGCTTTTAAACAGACGTCAAATGTAAAATCTCAGTAATCGTTGAATATCGCTCGAGTACGGAAGAAGTAAAAATGGGTGCCAAACTAATTTTCTTTTTTATCAGCACGTTTGCTTTTTTTTTCTCGACACAGGCAGTTCTATGGGAAACATTTGAATTGGGATATATTGTATTAGGTAATTGAAATATTGTTTAGTAAATTCAATATAAATAAGAAGATATCGTTCATTGTTTATTGCCTAGTACTTTTTAGAATTGCGTGACATTTCATTATTTTGTTTAATTTTTCCCACTCGTATGATGCTTTTTACTGACTATTTAAAATTGCTTTATCCGTATTTAACTGTCGGGACACCAGCAATTTTCAGTAAAAGTGGCATATATTACCAAATGAAACTAACATTTTTTTTTTACAAATATATTTATTAAAAGTCTTGCCTTTTTAGATTTTTACGAAACCCGTAGTTGATCAAATTACCTACACCTTTAAAGAGAAACTATTGATTTAAATTAACAACGCATTAATATTTTTCCAAAAACTTGATAACTCATTACAAAAATTACTTATTATTTCTTTCATCGTAATTTACACCATGCGTTTATTATTTTCTCGAATGTGTCATTTTATTAGAAGGTAATCAATATTTGTTTTTTTAATTTTGCAATTAAATAAAACCGAATTGCAGCTCCTGTAAGTTATTTTTTTAATATTTATTGAATATTTTTTCATAATTTAATAACGGTATAATCGTGTTTTGAAAACATTTACAGAAGATGCGACGATGTGTGTCAGTTCGAAGTACAATCTAGAAATGATATTAAATAACGAATATCATATACCGGATACATGTACAACAATTGTGTGCCACGATTCCTACATTATTTCTGAACGAAAGTGAGCAAAAAATATAATTTTTAATCGACAATACTACTGATTGAATTAGCATTTATTTGGTAGAAATCCATTATAACACGATGAAAAAATAGCAATTTATTTTAGTTTTACAAAAATTATTAAGCTATGACGACGAAGAACCGAAATAGTTATCAACTATTGTACATATCTTATAAATATTGTAAAACTAAAATACATTTATATTTTTTCACCGTTTGGCAATATTACTATTAAATATGGATTTGTTTAACACAATGTTATAAAAATAGTGCTAAGACTGATGAAATGATATGTTCAAACTATCGAAGTAAGACGGCTATTAATCGTAAAATCACTGTATTGAATTTCAAAAACAAAAGGTTTTTGTCAAATGTTTAAAAAGTAAAGCCAGTCGAGCTTACTTTGAAATAAATATAAACGTTTTAGTAAGCGTAAACGGATTTGATTATATAAGAAATTATATACATTTTGCTGTAAAGAAAGCTTTATTTTTAATAACCAATACAAGGGATGAATTCAAATATGCACAATTTTAATTAATAACCGTGAAAAGTCTTCTTCTTTATAAATTTTACCATGCTATTAGTTTTTCCATTTCAATACTTCAGGTAACAATAAGTTGATAGTATAATATTATAAATATAATTAAAAGTCATTTTACTTATTATTTTATTATAGATTATACCATAAATAACTCTGCGTTCTAATATCGAACGGCACTTAAAAATGATTAATATAAATATATTATTTTGTTGCAAAGGTTGGACGTAGACAAAGAATACGGAGTTTATAACGCTTGTGGAAAGATAATCTGCGACGATAAAAACAAATTAAAGGTAGAAACGTAAGTAGTGACTGTAATATAATTTATTTCTGAAACATAATACAATAGTTTTGTTTACCTTCTGATAATCGATTGAGCTTTTGGGTCATTTTAATATTAGAACTGGTTAACCGAGTGGTTAACGCTGTTAATTTTTAAAAATTTAAAAAAGTTGTTTCTTATCCCTGAATATAATACCCTTAAGTCACAACGTTTGATAGTATTTTATTCATATTATATGTAACTCAATCGTCGTAAAATTGATTCATTACAATAATAAAGTTGTTAATATTAAAAATTTGCTCAATATGAAAGATGTGAACGATGCGCCGACAGAAAATAAAAATGTGTGTGCATTGTTACATACATAAATATAATAGAAATTGGTGCTATAATTTGCTTATTTAAATGCAAGTCAAGAACATCCGTTATTTCCTTTTATAGTTCAACACGAAATACAATTAATGATCTCGTATATTTTCATTACTTATTACAACTGATTAACAATTTTTTTTAGGTGTCCAGAAATAAAATATGATGGCAATTGTACTTATACTGAGGATTTGAAAAAGTCATACCCTGACTGTTGTCCAATAAAACTTTGCGCGATTACTGAGGTAAAACCTCAATAAACCCCTCAGCCCCCGAAAAAGATCTTCACATCTGTCAGATTGTATTAAGTTCATCACAAAATATTATTTGAGATGTAAGACACGGATGATTATGACGTCTTTGAGTGAGGTGACTTTTTGTAGTTCTTTTTATTTGATAAATTAGTGAAATGGAAATGTTTTGAAGAGAGTTTGAGTGCGCGATCACCTATATATGTACAAAGTCATCTAAATCAGCTAAAGTTATTTTTAAATTTCTCAATATTGGAATTGTAATTGTAGATATTTTTTGCTTTTCATCAACGAATCAAATGTATTCCACTTTCCAAGATAAATAAAAAATACGAAAAAACATGAATTGTAACTGTGTTTCAAAAATATATGTATTTACTTTTCCAAGCTCGTTAATTTTTCGTTAGTGTCGTTGTCTATAGTGAATGTTTTAAAAACTATAAATTGTTTTTCTGTAATATTCAATGAATATTTTTTGTATTTGTAGTTCATTAAAATACCATTTTTTATAATCGACGGAAATATTGTGCTAGTGAGTGAGTTAAAAAAGTTATCAGCCTTGTAAGATAAATCTTCGGAAAAATCTAAATTATCGATGTGAAATAAATGAGCACACATTTATTTATTATTCGCTAGCAGTAAGTATTCGTTAGGAATTTTTAATATTTTTGAAACATTTAGTTTTGCTGCGAGAAAGAAAGAAGCTAGGCCGTTAAAACAGGAGAGAAGATGTATTGTGTACCTTTTCTACACAGCTATGTATAGATAAGCAAATGTTAGTTTAAGCATAGTTCTGACGATGGAGTGAGCCGAAATAGCTATCAACTATATATATTTTAAATAATTTTGTAGAACTAAAATTCATTGGTATTTTTTTTCACCGTATTATTTTTATTATCATTTAAAATAAAAAATAGTAAGCAGGACGTTATGGTACATTTGCAGTGGATTATCAATTTTTTAGATGACTTACTCACGGCATTATATAATATTTCCAGATCTTATATTGCGATCCAATTCAAAAAACGCTATTAATAGAAAATATTTGAACATGTTTAATTTAAAACCGTTTGAAACAAAAAAAATGTAAGAAATGTTACATTTTTTTAATTTGGATTACCGAAACGATTCTACATTTTTTTGTCACTAAATAAAAAGTAAAGTTATGTTTTTAGAAAGTGATATCTT
This sequence comes from Himalopsyche japonica, assembly GCA_028555115.1. NCBI lineage: Eukaryota > Metazoa > Arthropoda > Insecta > Trichoptera > Rhyacophilidae > Himalopsyche > Himalopsyche japonica. Next base: position 1,987,796 of record JAHFWJ010000224.1, on the reverse strand, counting down.
TTGTAACTCTGATTACCGGGTCGTTTAAGATAACCATTGAAGAAATTTCGCGAATTCAAAATGAACGATAAGAACTAGAATAATCATGAAAAATACACTACAGACCAGTGCTTCTCAACCGTTGTGCCCCGGCACATTGATGTACCATTAGATGACGCTTGGTGTGCCGCGGCGTCTTCGAATTCGTCTAGAAGTTGTCTTTGAAACAGAAATAACTATTTTTTCGTTAGTATAACGTCATAAGTAGAAAAATAATGTACTCACAATATACACTAAAATAAAATTTATTAGAAAAACAGCACGTAAAAAGGACATAAATAAAGTTTGTAACAAATACGTCGAAGGTGAATCTTTCGCATTTTATGCAAATGTCACTTGTATAGAGTCGCAAAATTTTATAAAATATGTTGGTGTGCCGTGAAAGACAAAAGGTTGCGAGGTACTGTTATAGACTAAATAATTTAGCTATGATTATATACCTCCTGATCTTCAGTAACTACTCGATACTATCTCATCATAATTTTGTAGATAAGAGATCATTGGGTTTTAATAATTACCTACATTGATGTGAAATTTTTGAGAAATCTCACGAACAAACTCTCAAATTATAGACGCTTTCAAGTCTATGTAGCAGCGAATTGCGCACGTACCACAGAGCATTACAAATTTGTGTCGCCATGCTTTATTTTGAACAATCTGAATTGTCTTCGGATGTATCTGGTGAGCATAAACCCACACTGGAGTAGTGTACACCATAATTAAGCGAGTTATTTGTGTAAGAGGAGAAGCTTGCTTTTGAACTCGTTCTTTGCATTGCGTACAAAGATTAGTTTAGCTTTTAAACCTTCAATACTATAATAATACGGTAATACTAGCCTTTGACATACAAGCTTTTCGGTCCATACTCTGTCGAAGGTTTCGCATCATCTAAAAAGAGGTTCGCTGTAACCTCTTTAAGAATGAATCTAATTATGATTAATTCTGCTACCCAAAAAAGTTGATGGTATGTCGAGCCGCAAAAGCAGTGCTGTATGTTTAGGGTTATTGTTTTTCCGAAATCATTTCTTACGGCTTAGCTTTTAGCACACGCTCCAGAATTTTGCACATGCGGAAAGCGGACTTATTGGTCCATGATTTACCGGAAAACTGTGGTTTTTCCCAGGCTTTGGAATTAGTGTAATATCAGCTTTCTTCAGTTCATTGTTGAGACAGAAACTGGACTAAGCAGTTCGCCGCCGAACCAAAACAAGCAGATGTCAACACCTTTTCTTAATTTTTATTTATTCGATTATTAGATTAGATTCTTCTGTATTCATTCGCTCACTCCTTGTCACTTGTTGGTATCAACGCCACCGTCTTTGCATTTGTATTCCAATTTTGACGCCTTTTTTTGATCTAGCTAATAATCCAAGATCCCTTCGGTGCGCAAAACCAAGACATCTATCTTCAAAGATGTCCGATATGAGCGACCAAGCTATAGCGCTCATAAGACACATATGGCGATATTCAAAGCTATTATTACCAATATATAATTTGATGAAAACGCTTATAAATTTGGGAGAAAGTAAATATGCCTGGGAAGATATGCTCCCACTCCAGTTCTCTATCCCGAAGGAACTCAAAAAACATAGGCTCTTAAAGCAGCCAAATCCATTCCTTGCCCGGAGATATCCATTTTACTGTTTCTATAGTCATCCCGAAGTAAATCAAAGTTTTCATAAGATATGATTCGGGCTAGAACATTACCAGTAGTTACCTTATTGCTTCCGTGACGATCCATTTTTCAGGATCGGATTGGTATGAAAAAAATTGAAAATCACAAACACCAGCGGCTTCGAAGAGAAATCCATAAATGTATTGATTAAAAGGGCCTTTTGTACTGAGATTCAAACCCGTGAGATATGTAACGTAACCCAACGACGTTGACCTCGCCATCACATATAGTATAATATTAATTCTATACAAAAATATGAACTTCATTTTAAATTAATAAATTTTCTTTAAAAGTTTAAAGATTGATTAGAATAAAAGGTCATTAAATACAGAATATTTACATAAATTGGTGCACTTTGTGTAGCTTATTGATAAAAACTTTTATCATAATTTAAAAAAAAATATGAAATTTACAGCATTATGATTACTGCAATATTAAAATATAAATATAAGTAAAACTTTCTCTTGACAGTAACCGTTGAAAGTCGACCAAGCATGGAAGTAATCGAGAAAAAATGGGCGCCTTTGTAAATTTATTCTTTATTGGCATTTTATCTTTCTTACTAACTGCTCATGCAGGCACTTGGGATTCATTTGCAATGGGATACATGTATCCAGGTAATTTTAATAATAAATAAGTGTTGCTTAGATTATGAAATTCATCAATTTTAACTAAAAATTAATACAGTGAGTAGAAAATGTTTTTTCTACAGTCCGGGTGAGTTAGACTCTCTGGAGTGCATAATTTTATATCACTAAACTTTTTCGATTAAAAACTATTATTGAACGAACTTATTATGAAAATAAATCAATAATTAATATTACAAATAATTGCTAAAGAATAGTCGAATGAAAAGCTTTGCATATAATACAATCTTTATATAAACGTCTATAATAGTTTGAATTTAAATATATGTCAATAATATGAATCTTTTTATTCAATGTCTATATTTGAGGTTTCATTTCGTCATAACTTATTGTTAATTTATGATATCGATTAAGGATTTATGATAATATCAAATATGAATTGTTCAATCATTATACATTTCTTCATGTTTAAGAATGTTAAAAATTCTATTTGGAAGATTTAAGATTGCTTCAAATTCTTTTATGAAAGTGTACAGATTGATGACTTTAATAATCCAATTGAAAACGCATCCAATTTTATTCTATTGCATTTAAATATGCTTTCTTACACTTTTTTACTGCACAGCCAAAAGCTCGAAATCTGTAAAAGAAACCCAACGATTCTTCGAAAGTTGTCTAAGCTCTATTGCAAACAATTTACAGTTTAACCGGTAAAATTACAATGGCTACAGCATTTATCAATTGCTATAGAACCATTATTCGCATAGTATTAGATATAATTTCGAAATTACATACAAATAAAAATTGTCCAAGCCTTTAACCATGCCATCAAAGTCAATAAATTCTAGACGTCAAATTATATATGTTCATATTGATGACCTATAATTTCAGAAATATGCCATCTTTTAATACAATATGGTTTTTTAATCATTTTTTAAGCCGGTGACGACTGAAAATATCACCGAGAAACTACAAAACTGAATAAACTTATCTGTAAAGGATAAAAATGTTTAAGTCATTTTGGTTGTGATATATCTTTTCATTCGAACACTTTTTATATATTTATCTTGTAATGTTCACAGATGATTCATCGAAGTGTTTTAGTTTAAAACACAATTTGGAATTGATCAAAAATGAAGAATATCAAATTCCCGATAAGTGTATAACAATAATGTGCCACGAGTCTTACATTATTTCTGAACGAAAGTAAGTGTTAATTTCTTTTCTGTTAACAAGATTTTTTTCAGGTGTTGAATACGGTGCGTAGCGTTCTTTGTGCTGAAGCCGAAATCTTCCCCTGTTACCGTTTTAAAATTCTATTTAATTTATCGAATAATAATTTCATTTCAAAGCATTTTCTACTAGCGACATTCAATCATTTTCTGATAGTTGAATCAACCAAAACGTTCATAATGGCACGGCAATACATTTTATAATAACGTATTAATCTGAAATAAAGAGAGGGAACCAATACGAAAGTCGGTTGTTAGTGTCGATCACTCTGAATTGTTAGCTAATTCTGAGATAATAAAATAAAGCAAATAAATCTTAACTCCTAAAAGACTTCCGTATAACTATAAAAGGTTATTTCCAACCCAATGCCCACCACTATTTGATATAAGATTTCTTTGAACCTCCAAGTAATACTTTATATAATAAAAGATAAAAATCCTGGTATATATCCAATCTCCAATCTCCAATCATTGTGGAATATCTATGACAGGATAATTAATTATAAAACGCTACTAATATGTGAGGTGTTATAAAAAAAAAATAGGCAAATAACCATATTGAATTATACATATAATAAATTTTGTATAATTTTTTAAAATTATTTCCTTATACAGGATGTGCAGTGGTAAAGCTTTCTATGTTGTTTTGGTAAAATGAAAACCAAAATGGCTTAATGTTAATGAATGTTTTATTTAATTTTGAAAATCACGTATAAATGTTGATGTGAAATTTGGCGGATATCAACCTGACAAATACGGAATTGGTTTACAACATGTTCAATTATTTTTTCACAGATTTCAGTTTTACTTAATTAATTTCATTACGTCATTGAAGTTGTTGTCAAATTAAACTATTGTGTTGGTGTCACATGTAAATCAAGCCCAAAGTATCCGATTATGGTGTCAAAAATAATTTATCAAATAAATAATACAATGTTCATCTTCAAAAAGATAAAGTAACGGTGCCAGATCGCACTGTACTGTCACTTTTAATAGACGCTTAGGTAACTGATGAGTAAATTGAAGATTTTTTATTGCTAATAATATTATTTATTAATGAATCAATATAAATGAAAATTGATAATATCTCCTCACATCTAGTGATTCCTTACATTTTTTAAAGGAAATTAGGATTATTATGCAATAGATGTTACATGTTATCTGCATGTTTATGGCGTTGTATGTGGATTTGGAAATAAGCTATCGTGTCCATTAAATTTTAAACATAAACATATACAAACCTTTATGTACAATTTTCCACTTAATTCTTGTATTGAATCCATTGTTTTAGCTGTCACAATGTCAAATTTAGATTCATAGATTGTTTTGAACTCGTTCTTGGAATGCTTTCAGCAGATCATTTCGTTAGAAGTGGCCCGAGCTTGAATGTATATGATACAGAGTTTCAATCTTCAAAATCATTCACTTTATGAAAAATAACGGATTTTATTGCTCATAATACGTGCTCAATATTTCATGTTATTTTCTAATTAGCTAATATTTTGTATACGACTTCCAAATATAAAGTATTAAAATTCGTGATGATAAAAACGGCGACAAACTGAGTGGTAAGTCATTCCGGTAAACACCTAATATATGCAATACAAATATCATGACGAATATTATTTTTTTACTATACAAACATTATTTTGCGTATTGCGTACAGCTATTAAATTGATTAGAAAAATAAGCTGTGTTCGCCGATCTGCCGATACTTACGAATCTTCTTTTAGGTAAAAAATGGTTTTTGACTCCTCTTGTAGATAAATAATTGAAATAAAGTTACATTTGCCATAGATAAAAATATGAAATAGACATACAAACAGTGGTGGATAAAAAAAAACAAAAAAGTATGTATATTTTAATCTTCAAAAAAGTGACCAACCAATGTCACTTTTCTGGAATATATTGCGGTAAATATTTACTGTTCAACATTTTTTGTCAACCAGTATTTCCATAATAACTTTTTTAAAATTAAGTTCTTATGTTATTTCCGTAGTTTTTTGCTTATGCGGTGAATGTATTTTAAAGATTACAGGTGAATAAGGATTATTCATCTCTTAGCGCATGTGGACAGTTTACTTGTGATGATAACGGCAAACTAACAGTTAAATTGTGAGTATCTTTTTGTATAGGCTTAACACACTCAAACTTAAACGATCAAATAAAGCATCGATTAATAATTTCTTTAATTATGTTAGCTGTTTTCATTGAAATTGTGAGATAAAAAACAAATGTATCTATTTTCAGGTGTACAGTGTCAAAGTATCATAAATATTGCGATTCATTAGGGGAAGATTTGACGAAAGCATATCCGGATTGCTGCCCAAAAGTAAATTGTACATAAAACATACTAATTGTTAAAATCCAGTATTAATTATGCAAGACCTTTATCGAAAAATACTTTATTAGTAATAGTTCTGTGCTTTGGTATTAATTATATTTTATATTCAAATGTCATACGAGTTTATTTATCATTGTAAAGAAACCACGTATGATGATGATGATGATGTAAAGCGACAAATAAAACTTTTTTTAACCCATGCCTGGTTCCATAAATTAACTAAATCAACCCTGACTCCTATTGTGTATATTGAAACAATAAAAAAATAGACATAATATAGAATTGAAAATCTAAGTTTTACAGACGCGAGTTTCGGACGAGGGGAAAATTTCCTTTTTAAACAATCCCGATATGTGTAAACGTCTATATATAGTATAATAGTTTTGTCCGTGTGATAGAATGCCTGAAGATGCCGAAAGGCGAAACCCGGGTCGTTAGTGACAAAACATGTGGAATTGTATAAAATTGTAACAATTCAAATTTGATATTAAATTCCATCAAGCACCTTCAGTCGATATCATAAAAAAGCTCTCATACTTATTCAAATTGTAAAACAGACAGAAAGTCGTTAAGTGAAATAGTAAATGATAATACTGAAATTTTCGATACGCTCGCCTTTCTTTTTAAGATATGATATCTAAAAATTGATTGGATCATGGACATGTAGCAAACTTGTCGTTTGAATTGATAGAATTGAAAACATAATCATAAAAAAATAATTCTCCTCAATGTTAATCTTAGATAATTTATAAATGCCTCGAGCCATGTTATCAGTAATTCTATATGTATTTTTTTATTGAAATTTAAAATGACTTTCGTTCTTCCACCTATTTTTTTACTTGTTGTGGCACAAATTTGGCTTCGTCATTAGTGGTATGATAATTGTTACCTTTTTTCTTTCATCCCTTTCCACGCTTTCCGTGAAAAGAAAATATCCTATCCTTCATTTTGTAATTTATCATTTCAAAATATTTAAATCATTGTTGTTTTATCTCTTAAGCAGTTTTTACTGTAGTAAATAATACGATGCCTCTGAAAGGGGCGAGACAAGTGTTACAATTAGACAAAAAATACGTGGTATAATCGAAGTTATTTTAAATTAAAACGAATTTCCACAAAATAAAATACTATAAATTTCGGTTCCAAAAATCATCTTTTGGTGAAATTGTATTTTGGTCCGCCATTGTAAAACATTTTGAACAAACAAAATAATAGTTTTTCATTTTGTAAACGTATTTGGGAAACACGATGATTATAAAAGTTATCATATATATGTTATAAAGAATTGTCTCACACACTCACACACTCACAAATATCATATTTACATATATATTTCATTCGTAAAAATGATTATTCATTTTTGTTTTGCACGATTAAAAATTGATGTGAGCTCAATCTTGATAAAAAATAAATTATAATGGGTAAAATATAAATATAAGTAGAATAAATAAATATATATAAACAGAATATATATATATACATATATGACCTTTTAATTTTAATGTGATTTAAGAGACAAACATTTGAATCATTTATCGTTTAATATTGATTGTGTGTCCACTTGTAACTAAGTAAAAAATGAGAACCGCCACGTTTCTCTTCTTATTAAGCACTTGTGCTTTTTTTTCAACAACCCAAGCAGGCTTGTGGGATTCATTCGAAATGGGATATATGAACACAGGTAAACACAACAATTAACATACCCGAACTAAATCAAAATTATTTTTAGCTACGTATTCACAATATTACTGTTACCAAATGACAGGTTTAGAAAATTTCTATTTTGCTTTGAGAAAATACGGTCTTGTTAGATATACACATTTATCGTGAAAACAAATGAAAGCGGAGATTTTAAAAATATTCGTTTGACAGTTTACTGACCACCTTATGTAACATTTAATATTATCACACTGTAGAACTTTATTCTTCCGTAATATGGTATTTAACACTCCAAACAGTTGTTTGCTGCGCCAATGAGTAACTCATTTTTCAATTTATGAATTCATAGTAAATACCATGTTTTTTTATAGCAATCGCGGTAGCTTAGTAACTTAATAATATCAATTTGTATGTTCCGGATAGTTTTTTAAGAATTCGTGTACATAATTTGTTTGTTCTTCCAAAGTGTAGAACCAGTCTGCCAATGGGGATGCCAATGGTAAAAGCATTAACAATGTTCAACAGTATTGCTTCGGATGTTGACGTATTTTACGTGGACGAAAGTGAGTTCAGACGAATGCTATTTTTTCAGTTAAAGTAGACATTTCATGAGCTTACTTGGATGACTTTTTTTTGCAATCCTTATTGATTGTTTTACTGTGTATTTGTTGAATTTCCAATAATTTATATTTAAATATGTTACGGTGCAAATGGAATGAATTGATAATTTGTAAGTTTTGTACCGTGTAGTTATACAGTGAAAATTGATGGAATGTCAACAACTATGATGCGATAACATCGAAGATTTTCAAGTCTCCTTTATTTTTTTATGAGGTGGTTTATTTGTTGCATTTTTTTTATGGTATGAGTAATTCACAGTGAACACGATTCAAGTGCATACTTTATGCATTCAGTTTATATAACAAATACAAACGTGCACATATAATACATAAAAAAGGTCATTTTTGAGAAGAAGAGGCATGTGGTAGTGTGTTCCCTCTGATAGTATATTAAAATTTATTAGTATATACATAACACGGCTTAGTGCTGATTACAGTAAAATTGTTATTCATGAAAGTTATGCTAGATAATGTTGTAAGTTGAAAGGTGAAAATATCACTTCACATAAAAAAAGCTTCAAAATGCTTTGGAAAAAAATAATGCTAAATAATTATAGGAGAAAACAGTTGTCACACCCGTAACAACTTAAATTTGTCGAAAAAATAATTTGGGCCCTTTTAACATAGGAAAGAGCCTTCTCTTGCTATATGTGTTATATTATATTTAGAAAAAAATAAATAAAAAGTGAAGAACCCTACCTTTTACTGCATTTTGGTGATCTCGTAGGTTAAATATAAATGATTGTGATAAAAAGGTGCCAGGGTGTCAATTTTTATGAGATTTTTTAGATGATAATCCTCAAGTGTATATTGAGACACCGTTACATCCAGAAAAACTGAATGTTTGGTGTGCTTTATGGGCTGGTGGAATCATTGGTCCGTACTTCTTTAAAAACGATGCTGGCCAGAACGTTACAGTCAATGGTGACTGCTATAGAGCCATGATTACTGACTTTTTCGTTCATTTGAACAACCATGACGTGCAGGAGCTGTGGTTTCAACAAGATGGCGCAACATGTCACACAGCTCGTGCCGCAATTGATTTATTGAAGAAAACGTTTGGTAACCGCATGGTTTCACGTTTCGGACCCGTGAATTGGCCTCCAAGATCGTGTAATTTAACGCCGCTAGACTGTTTTCTGTGGATATATGTGAAGTCGCTAGTCTACGCCGATAAGCCCGAAACGATTGACCACTTGGAGGACAACATTCACTGAGTTATTGCCGATATACGGCCACAAATCTTGGAAAAGGTCATCGAAAATTGGACCTCCAGATTAGTTTATGTCCGAGCTAGCCGTGGCGTGGCGGTCATATGCCACAAGTCATATTTAAATTATAATACCAGAAGATTATCTTTCGAATAAAGTAAATTTCATGTCTATTTAATGAACTCACCTTTGTTTCATTCCATTTCAAAGTTTTATACTTTTATACCTCTAAAAAGACACCCTATACAATTGAAAAGGATTTGACTAAACAATGGCTCTCAAACTTGTTCAGATTGTAAAAAAGATGAAAGGCTTTAAGAGAAATAGTAAATGGTAATACTGAAATTTTCGACCCGCTCGCCTTCCTTTTTAAGATATTATATCTAAAAATTAATTGGACCATGGACATGTCGTATGACAAACTTGTCGTATGAATTGATCTAATTGAAAACATAATCATAAAAAAAAATATTCTCCTCAATGTTAATCTTAGATAATTTATAAATGTCAGTAATTCAATATTTTTTTTATTGAAATTTAAAATGACTTTCATTATTCCACGTATTGTTTTACTTGTGGCACATATTTGGCTTCGACATTAGTGGTATAATTTTTAGCTTTCTTCTTTCCTATCCTATCCTTCTTTTTTAATTCATCATTTCAAAATATTTAAATCATTCTAGTTTTATCCCTTAAGCAGCCTTTACGGTAGTTGATAAGACGATACCTCTGAAAGAGGCGAAACAAGTGTTACAATTAGACACACAATACGTAGTATAATCGAAGTCATTTTAAATTGAAGCAAACTTCCACAATATAAAATACTATAAATTTCGCTTCCAAAAATCATCTTTTGGTGAAATTATATTTTGGTCCGCCATTGTAAAACACTTTGAACAAACAAAAAAATGGTTTTTTATTATGTAATGTATGTTTTAATCATTTGGAAAACCCGATAATTATAAAGGTTATCATATATATGTAATGAAGAATTGTCTCACACACTTACAATTATCACATTTACATATATATTTCATTCGTAAAAGAAATATGAATTTTTGTTTTACGCGATTAAAAATTGATGTGAGCCCAATCTTGAAATTATAATGCGTAAAATACCAAAATAAACAGAATAAATATATAAATAAACAGAATGTATATATATGACCTATTAAATTTAAATTTGATTAAAGAGACAAACATTTGAATCATTTATCGTTGAATATTGATTGTGTGTGTCCACTCGTAACTAAGTAAAAAATGAGAACCGCCACGTTTCTCTTCTTTTTAAGCACGTGTGCTTTTTTTTCAACAACCCAAGCAGGCTTGTGGGATTCATTCGAAATGGGATATATGAACCCAGGTAAACACAACAATTAATATACCCTAACAAAATCAAAATTATTTTTAGCTACGTATTCACAATATTACTGTTACCAAATGACAGCTTTAGAAAATTTCTATTTTGCTTTGAGAAAATACGGTCTTGTTAGATATATGTTACATATTTATCGTGAAAACAAATGAAAGCGGAGATTTTAAAAATGTTAGTTTGTCAGTTTATTAAAATGTGATAAAATGAAATAAGTGTTTTTTAAGCTTATTCTGCAAAATGTGCATTTCATGCTAACGTTAATGAAACACTTTGTTGAGGGAGTAATAAATACATAAATAGTAGCGATGTTTTCATAACAATCAATTGTTTTACGACGTATCAATAAATAATGAAATATTATTTTTCTAATATGTCAAATATTTTTTAAGAGTTATGATATATCTAGATTGATTTTAAATTATTAATAATACTAATAATATCGTTTGCCGTAGACGAGTGGTAAAATAATGTGATTGTGTGTAAGCAAGGGAAATTCTATCAGATATTATTCCGATCCTAAAGTTTTAATTTAGTTTATGTTACTATGCCGCTACTTGGTTACTTTTGTTAGAAATTGTAAACTTAAACAATCACCGTGAAAAATGCTTCACAGAACACTTCAACACGGTAAATAAAGCTCATCAATTATCTATAATGCATATTAATGATTTCTTTGTAATGTTTTTTTTTTTACTTGCAGTGGATTCCTCGTTGTGCGCAAGTTCAAAATACAACTCGGAAATGGTTAAAAGTAACGAGTACCAAGTTCCTAACAAGTGCGCAACTATGATTTGCCACGACAATTATATAATTTCTGAGCGGAAGTAAGTAAATATTTTGTTTAATATTTTATTTATCGCAGTAAAAATTTTGATGGAAAAGTTTATAGCATAATTTACATATAAACATAACCATACCATTTAGGTGCCGCATGGTGTTAGTACAGCATTATCTGACAGGCTTATTTTTCCGGTGGCGTATATAAACGCTTCATGTAAACTGTAACTGTACTAGCTTTAAAAGTTATAAAAATAAGCAGTTACGTGCTAGTAGTTTTACGATTTGTTTTTAAGAAATATTTAATAATTTCGCTTAGCAATAAATTTCAGACTCAGCCGCTGTACGTTTCTGTGTCCCAAGCAATTAAGAATATCCCAAAGTATGGACCACTGATAAGTTAATCATTCTCACTCGGCCTCGTTTTCTGAAAAATGCTCGGATCGAACAATTTTCCAATGACAACAGACTAATCGGACCTTTTTTTGCATTTGTTTTACGGTGACTGATTAAATATAATTTCACATTTATTGTTGCTTTATTTTTATTTATATTTGGAAGGTTGGAAGTCGGCAAGAAATACGACTCTGTCGGTGCTTGCGGAAGGATAACTTGCGATGAAAAGGCCAATTTGGAGGTCGAAGTGTAAGTATTTTCTAGTAATAATATTTGAAATGTCTTTTTTATGTTTGTGTGTAGTTTGAAGTGGGACTCTAATGAAACGTTCGAGCATTAATAATTTCCTTCTAATTAGAACATTTGATATTTTGATATTTTAAAATAAGAAAAAAAACAAAATCCATTACTTTAAGTGGAAACCAAGTCACACTTTTATAAATGTCAATACAGTTATATCAGTGTCAAATAATAATAATGTCTGAATAAAAATGGTGACAATGACTTTACGTACTGGTGCTCAAAATCTCAAACGGGATTTGATAACTGAGTTATATTGAGCTCATATGTAAGCATTGCTTTTTTTCCTCGAGTTAATCTCGTATAGTTTATAAATGTCTCATTGCGTTATCATTAATCCATTTATTTATTGTTTGATTAAAATATTTAAAAAAAAATCTTTATTACTAACATACTACGTAAAATATCACACCGTTTAAAATATTTCGCATATTTGTAAAAAAATTAAATTGTTGAGCGTAAAAATTATCAGTTAGTGCGTTAGCTGTCACTTAACTGTATCGTGACTATGCTGGTTTATAAGAATAATCCTTTCCAATGCAACAACTGTTAAATCATAAGATATATTTATTTTTCAGATGTAATACTAAAGTTCCTGACAGGTTATGTAAGTTGACCGGAGGAGATTTGTCCCGCCCGTACCCAGATTGTTGTCCAAATTTGGTATGCTAATAAAATAGCGCTCTTACGGCTTTAAGTCAAAAATTCAATACGAATTTTGTTGAAATTGAAAAAATGTTAAATCATCTATTACTGTTTTAATCAATGTCATAATATTGTTAAGGAATCAATGTATTACAAAAATTTTTATGTTTGATATCAGAAAAATATATATATAATAATAATTGATTTAATTTATTTGAAAGGTACTATATTTCAAAATTACACAATACTTGTGCTATTTTCACAATTTAATATTCACAAGATCACGATCAATAACACACATATTAATGCAAATTACCGTAATATATGCACTTATTTTATGGTTTCATAACAGAAAAGCCAGTATATTACATGATTGTTGACACCAACGCTCGAATGATACGAAGAATCAATTAGAGAGAATCGAATATTTTTTAATTTATAAAATAGATAGTGTAATATCAATCTCTTCATTGACTATGACTACCTCTCTGTTCAATGCATTGATTAGATAGACATATATCATAACTCTCATTTCAATTCATGTGATTGGTGCACAGATTTATATAAAAACATGGCAATATAGCTTAAGCCAGGTAAATTTTATGTGAAGAGTGATTGCATGTATTTTTGTAATCGTTGGTGTATCATTATTTTTAATTGGAACTCATGCAGGTAAATTGAATATTCTTATGCTACATATCAGAATGTTTGTAACGTAATACCAAAACAAACACATATATACAACTGTTAGCCGATGCTGTGAGAGATAATTAGGTATGTATACACCTTATCATTACAATAAAAGAGTAAGTCAGTCATCTTTTAAGACTTTGAATGGATTTCAAAGATATAATATTTATTTTTGGTTGCTAAATTGTCTGCAAATAAAAGCCTCACTTATATTATCAATAAAATAACTTCTAGGGCTGTTTTGTTTAAACAATTTATATTACAAAAAGAAAGAAATTGATATTATCGGCATACGCAATATCTTTTAGTGAATTTTGATGATCTCGTAGGTTAAATATAAATTATTGTGCTATTAAAGGTGCCAGGATGTATATTGTCGTTTTTTTTAATCAATTAAGAGTTTTTTGAGTTCTAAAATTTTGATATTTAATATAACGTGCCTCATTACGGAGTAAAATCAAAAGCGTGGCGATGTTTGGGCCCTCAACGTATAAGAGAAATTTTCTCTGATGACAATTATGATAAGGAAACTGAAGAATTTTTTTAAATATTATACTTCTTTATTTGAGGGCAAATAGATACTTAAATGGCTTTATCCAACTAACGCTCGTCACTATCCGGTTTAATGTCAAATAGTTTGAAAGCTTGAACACACAATTATATGGTCACATGTTATTTTCGAGATACATGACAAAAATACAATTTTGTATATTGTCAAGCTAGACTGATCATGTTTTGAGAAGTCGTGGACATGTATAACATTTTGTTCATTTTGTGTGTAGAACCAGAGTGATACTGTACAGACCTTTAACAATGTTAATCTGTATTGCTTGAATAATTTTGTAAATTGACTGATGACACTTGATGGAATACAAATACCGATTTTGGATTGTTGAAACTGTATCTTATCGCGTTTAATGTCAAAATATGTCACGTGGGTGACAGACAGATTGGACGAGTAGTATAGTTTGATACATTAAATCAGATCTTGTCTAAGATTACACGGTTGATTATAACAAAATTTTAGCGTTTTTTCAATCGTGTTATGTTGAAAAAGTATGAAACGTATATTTTGTTTATTATATACTTTTGATGGAAAAGTACTATATTTCGTAATCATTATATGTATATTTTTTGCTTAATTGGTTTTGAACCAGTTGTTATATATAATATATTTTTAAAGCTCGCTTAATCTAAAAGTGTTTCATGTAAAACTAAACAAAAAAAAATATTTCGTCAGACGATTTTTACGAAATGTTCTCACTCAGATTGCTAACCCCACTTATTTCGAAGAAATAAGGGATAAAATTAAGGCTAGAATACAACTAGTAGTCAGCTTATCGCTCTCATTATGCTCCGATTTTCGGATCGGATTGGTGGGAAAAAGATTTGGACATCACAATCACCAGTGGCTTCGAAGACAAACCCATATATTGATAAAAAAAAAAGCTTTTCGTAATGGGACTCAAGCACGTGAGATCTGTAATGGAACTCAACGACTTTGACCTCTGTAGAAGAATATATATAGTATCGATTCTATGAAAAATACTGACTTTATTCTTGATAAAAATAAGTGAGCACTATTTGAGAATCAAAATAATTTAGGCGATTCATAAATTGCTTATAATAAGCCGTCATCAATTAAGAATACTTGCATAAATTGGTGCACTTTGTGTTACTTATTGATAAAAACTTTATGATAATTAAAAAAAATATGATTACTACAATTTTAGCCAAAATATAAGTAAAAAATTTTCTTGTCAGTAATCGTTGAATATCGACCAAACATGGAAGTTATTGAATAAAAGTAAATTTATTCTATATTGGCATTTTATCATTCATATTAAATGCTCATGCAAGCACGTGAGATTCATTTGAAATGGGACAAATTTACACAGGTTATTTTAAAGATAGAAAACTGACAATGTGTGTGATTAAAACGCTTCAGATTATGAAACATATCAATATAAACATGTTTTTTCTACAAGCTTCAGTTAATCTCTCATAACCTATGGGAGTAAGAAGGCCAACATGGTAAGTTAGACGTTCTGGAGAATCTAAATTTTTGTTTCTAAACTATTTTGTAAAAAAAACTTTAATTAAGCGAATTAATTACAAAAATAAACCCATTTATAATAAAGACTTACTAAAAATAATCGAATAAAATTCTTCAAACATATTCCTATTTATATATAAATGTGTATAATTGTTTTGATTTAAATAAATATATAGATAACTAGCTGACCTCGAAAACGTCATACCACCTCCGAATCAATAAATTATGTGTTAAATTATTAGCTTAATTAAAATCAGTTTTTTTATCAAGTTAAAATGTATACTCGAAAAGAGATAAGTTAAATTAATGTGTAAAAACCAAAATGAAAAGTAATTTAAATACAATACAATAAAATTAATATAATTCACTCGGCAGCAAGGTTTTTACGACTCGAAATAATTCGCGTCCATTGTTGCACTATTTTCTGTTAAACTATTTGCTGGATAAATTACAATCGGATTGATTTTGCATGTCAGTTATTCAGTTGTTTGAAAGTTAAACGCCAATTTCAACGTTCGTTACCACTTAAGCAACGAGGCCGTACCCCAGAAGAAAAAACTACTACAACAATTTCGAACCTCGCACGAGCAGTGTCAAAAATCAATGACATAAAGAATATCTTCCTAGTTCCACCTGAGGCGTTGAAATAAACTCGTTGATCATTCTTCAAATGCCCCGCCAAATGTGCCACAGTTGGGTGACGAATTTTCTTTATATAATAATTCCCCTCCTCTGTAATTTTTTCTTCGATGTTGTTATGATTATTATCTTATTCGGGGCGGAGACAAATCCAATAAATTGAAGATCATAAAAGTCATTTCAGCCATTCTTGAGTTATAAATGGTGTATCTAGCCCGACTTTGTCTATATTATATATAAGAAGATAAAGATATGAAGCTTTTTATTCAACGTACATATTTAAGTTTTCACTTCTTCATAACTAATTGATAATTATCGATTAAAGGTTCTTGAGAATATAAAATTTGAATTGTTGAAACTTTAAACATTATTTCATGTCTAAGTTTGTTTAAGATTCTTGTTGAAAGATTAGAGATTATTTAAAATTCTTTTATGGATGTATATAGATTTATCTCTTTAATAATCCAATTGAAAACGCATGCAATTTTTATTCTATTGCTTCTAAATAATTTAACAGCATAAAATGTTCGTTAAAAATATGGCTTCTTAGTAGAATTACAAACCTTCTTTTATTTTTTTACTTCACTGCCAAGAACTGCGAATCCTTTAAAAGAAACCCGACAATTCTCCGAGAGTTGTCTAAGCTCTATTGCAAATAATTTAGCATTTAAACGTTAAAATGTCCATGGTTTCAGCATTTCCA
Source organism: Himalopsyche japonica (assembly GCA_028555115.1). NCBI lineage: Eukaryota > Metazoa > Arthropoda > Insecta > Trichoptera > Rhyacophilidae > Himalopsyche > Himalopsyche japonica. The sequence continues at coordinate 1,970,848 of JAHFWJ010000224.1, read as the reverse complement.
AATTTATATAAAACCATTGTTCACATAGTATTTGATTTAATTTCGAATATGCATACAAATAAACATCGTCCAAGCTTTAAACCATGGCATTAGAATCAATAAATCGTAGATATCAAATTATATATGTTCATATTGATGATCTGTGGTTTCAGAAATATTTTGATAACAAATGTTTTTTAATTATTTAATAACGTCAAAATAATACAAGTCTCATAAAAAATTCAAACTTTTGGGTTGAATACAACAAAAATATTAAAACAACGTCGTGTTAAAATCTAATAGGGTATAATTGAAAGAACTGATTAGATATGGATAATCGTTAAAAGCAACCAGGGTCAAATTTTACCGACAATATTTATTATCAGTTTGCAGTTTATTTAAATAAAGTTATTGGTCAAAATTCGATAAAAAAAATGGTGAAATTATAAACTATTGTGCCAGTTGCGAAGTACAAAAATGTCACAATTATTATAAATTTAGAAAATGTAAAAAATAATCAGAGATTTGCTTATGGTTTCAGAAATGTATCACTTTTTATTCAAACACTTTTTATCTTGTAATTTTCACAGATGATGAATTTTTTTTTTACTGACACATGCTGTAATCAGGCGAAAAATACAATAATATTATTTTTTCGAATATTTATCCATAACAATATTTTTTTTTTCAATAAATAGTAAACATCAGAGACAGTAGATCGTCAGCTATGTCCTTCACTCTTTTACCACTCTCATATTGTTTAGTTATTTAACTTTTTTTTCTAATTGTCACATCTACTCCGTTTGCCAGTTATTATGGGCGCGATTTATTGATTATTCACTCCAGAAATTAAGTAGGATTAAGTATTATATATATCTTATAATATTAATGTGTATCTATATATAAGTTCAAAAACACTGTGTTAACTAGATTACGTATACATAATTTAAAAACAACGAAGGGAAGAAGTGAGAAACAAACGACAGGGTTGACAAAAGCGCACCGTAATACAATTTTTTTAAATGCTATTTTTTTGGTCGTAAGTCGGACCGTCGTAAGTAGAGGACTAACTGTATATTCTTTTGTAATTATTTTCATGGCCTAAAGAGTTTTGATGCAAGCGAGAGTATGTTAAGGTTATCTATTTAAAAAAAAAATGACACGACCGATATTGATATAGTTTATTACTCTAGTGACAGACGACACGTAGAATTTTATTACGTTTTAGAATAGAGTATTTTGGAGAAAAAAAATATTTAATCTCTTTAAAAATGAAAGTCGTGTAGATGAAAAATCATGCAAATATGCAGTGATAAAAATGAACATTCATGAAAACGTGCACAAAGGTCATGAGAAAGATTTAGCAGTTTCCATATTTTTTTTGTGTTAAGATAAGGACCTGTTTCACTTACATGAGTGATGCCACTGACGTTGATAAAGCGTTGTGTTTATTAACATTTAATACCTTTCCACCACAAAGTGTCATCTAACATTTTGTGACCGAGATATTACTTGTTATCCGAGGTTTATTTTTTCATGATGTAACGCTGAGCGAACGTGTTGTAAAACACTAAAAACAAAATTGCATATAGGATAATGCAATGATCACGTCATTTGAATAATATGATGGAATATTACCTAATGAAAAAGCTTCCCTATAAAAGTCTAGTAGGTATGTATTTCCAATTTTTGAAACGACTTCAATTAAAAAAAAGGTCTCAAATTTATTCAAATTGTAAAAAAGAAGATAGTTATACAAATAGAAAATTTATTTATTTATTTATAATATAACACATATAGCAAGAGTATGCTCTTTCCTATGTTAAACGTGCCCAAATTATTTTTTCGACAAATTTAAGTTGTTACGGGTGTGACAACTGTTTTCTCCTATAATTATTTAGCATTATTTTTTTCCAAAGCATTTTGAAGCTTTTTTTATGTGAAGTGATATTTTCACCTTTCAACTTACAACATTATCTAGCATAACTTTCATAAATAACAATTTTACTGTAATCAGCACTAAGCCGTGTTATGTATATACTAATAAATTTTAATATACTATCAGAGGGAACACACTACCACATGCCTCTTCATCTCAAAAATGACCTTTTTTATGTATTATATGTGCACGTTTGTATTTGTTATATAAACTGAATGCATAAAGTATGCACTTGAATCGTGTTCACTGTGAATTACTCAGCTCTGCAGCGACTAATTCCATAAAAAAAATGCAACAAATAAACCACCTCATAAAAAAATAAAGGAGACTTGAAAATCTTCGACGTTATCGCATCAAAGTTGTTGACATTCCATCAATTTTCACTTTATAACTACACGGTACAAAACTTACAAATTATCAATTCATTGCTTTTGCACCGTAACATAGTTAAATATAAATTATTGGAAATTCAACAAATACACAGTAAAACAATCAATAAGGATTGCAAAAAAAATCAACCAAGTAAGCTCATGAAATGTCTACTTTAACTGAAAAAATAGCATTCGTCTGAACTCACTTTCGTCCACATAAAATACGTCAACATCCGAAGCAATACTGTTGAACATTGTTAATGCTCTTACCATTGGCATCCCCATTGGCAGACTGGTTCTACACTTTGGAAGAACAAACAAATTATGTACACCAATTCTTAAAAAACTATCCGGAACATACAAATTGATATTATTAAGGATGGCAGAATTCTCATTTTGGCCTCGAATTAGTCGAAAGAAATACGTGGCTAGAGACATTTCTCTTCGATTTCGATGAAAATGATACTGTTTGAATCCTAATTTTTTAGAAACGAAATCTAAGAATTAATTGGATCAAGGACATGTAATAAACTTTTAGTATGAACCAAAAGAATTAAAAAAAACATATCTCCGTTGAGTTAATCTCAGATAATTTATAAATTTATCGAGCGTTCTTATCTATAATTCTATAAATTTTGGTTCCAAAAATCATCTCCGTCCGCCAATTGAAAATATAAATGCTTTTTATTACATAAAAATGTTTTGAAAACCCGATTATCAAAAAGGTTATCGTATATTTGTAATACAGAGATGTTTCACAGACTCAGAATTATCAAATTCATAAAAAAAAAGTGGTAAAAATAACGGTCAATTGATATGATTAATTTTTTACTCGAATAAAAATTGACGTGAGCGTTATCTTTAAATGAAGTGAATATAGATATATAAATGTATATAAAGCTTTTGCATTCTCAATTTAATCTGAGGAACAGACACTTGGATCATTTATCGTTGAATATCGATTGTGTGTGTCCACTCGTGACAGTACAAAATGAGAACCGCCACCTTTCTCTTCTTATTAAGCGCTTTTGCTTTTTTTTCAACAGCCCAAGCAGGCACGTGGGATACATTTGAAATGGGATATGTAAACCCAGGTAAACAAAAATTTTTATGTACACTAACAAAATCAAAATTATTTTTAGTTATTTAAGTAAAACAATACAAGCTTCGGTTTCAACGCGTTTTTCTTATCACTTATGTCGTTTCAAATAATAAAAACAAATTTTTGGTACCTTTTCGACAATATGATTTATGATCAAGACCGGTTTCGCTCATCTTGAGCAATATCAACTGACAATCGAAATCGAAAGCAATAAGCGAAACCGGTCCTGAGCATTTAATATATCGTGAAATAAATTCAAAAGTTTTCTTCGTTATATTGAACAACTAACATAAGGAAATAAAAAATTAAAGCCAGCGGTATATTTATAATGCTATAAACATAAGGGTTTCTTTATTATTGACCTGAATAAATAATACAGTATTGAAGCAATTTTTTTTATATGAATCTTACCTATCACTTTGCATTTAAAGCTTGTATCTAGTTTATATCTCCTTGCAATTGATCATTTTCGATTTAATCATTAAAAAAGTAAGCTATCAATTAAATATCTTTCTGCTAACACCTCAAATAACTGCAATGAAATAATTACTATAAAATTATTAATATGGAATTAATAACACATATTTATCATCATTTCATAAAAAAAAGTCCTGCGAATTTACAATTGGGATAAACTTTACCAGCGGATTTATGATGTATTTTAATTTTATGTAAAATCACAAGTGGATATATTAATTTTTAGTATCAGAATATTATGAGTGATAATTTCATTTAACAACAGCATTAAATATCATGCCTTTTCATCAAGAAATGACGGTTTAACCATTAAACACGACTTATAATGTTTTAAATATTATTTCGCTATATTGCATACCTTTAAAAAATCAAAGGATGGACATTAAAAATATCGATTTGACAGTTTTTAAATAGTGTGATAAAATGGAATAAGTGCTATATTTTTCTTTTAAATCTTACTGCAAAAATGTGCATTCATGCTAACGATAGCGATGCTGACACACCATACTGCAAACTTTAGAATTTTTTCCATGTTATGTAACATTAAATATTACCAAGTCATTAAACTCACCACTTTAGAACTGTTTTCTTCCGTTGTTTGTACGCCTATCATTAACTCATTTTCCGATTTACGAGACCATAATACATACCACGTTTACTACAATACTTACCAATCTACTCAACTATTAAATAATGCACTTTTGCTGTAAAGCAAACAATTTTTATGTTGTAGTAGTGATTTTTTTATGTTTTCTTTTATACTTACAGAAGATAAAACAAAGTGCTTTAGTTCGAAATACAAGACGGAAATGATAAAAAATTTCGAGTACCAAGTTCCAAATAAATGCGCAACTATGGTTTGCCACGATTCTTACATTGTCGCTGAACGCACGTAAGTAAACTTTTTGTTTTGTATTTTATATATCGTAGTAAAAATTTGACACAAAATTTTGATTTATATAAAAACATAACCTAAACATTTGAGTGCCGCGCCGTGTTAGTACAGCGTTATCTGATAGCCTGACTTTTTCCCGTGGTGTAAATAAACGCTTCATGAAACTATAACTTAAATCTTATATTACAGGTATATGTTTATTTATAATGCCTGATGTATTAAATTATTATTTAAAGGCTTTAGACAAATGTTTTAGTACTAATTGTTGCGATCTCAATGAGATTTCGGTTAGTTTATTTATTTACACATTTACATATACACGTTACAAAAATCACAAATAACAAATTCATTCCTTTTCAACGTCCAAATATTTAAACATTAAGTGTTTTAAATTCAAGAAACAAACAACAAAACATATAATAAGGATAGCAAAAAAGTCAACCAAGCAAGCTCATGAAAAATCTACTTAAATACATTGAAAAATAGTATTCGCCTGAACTCACTCACTTACATCAGCTGTTAAGTGCCTACAGTTATACATTTTTTTTTATATATTTAATAACCTTGCTCAGCAATAAATTTCAGACTCACTCTACCTTATTAAGAATATAGTTAGAAACGGATCACTGATGAGCTAATCACTCTCACTACGCCTCGTTTTGTGGATTTGATAAACGGGTATTTTATAATAGATATAAAAAATACAAGCCTTTGAAACCGTAAGCACTTCAACCAAAGTTACCGACGTTGATCAATTGGATGTTTTAATTTACTATATGTTTTATTTTACATTTTTAAAAATCATTCAAGTGTTGTGTAAAACATTTTTTTAAATATTTTCAGAGTATATTTCAATAGACAAATTAGATCTTACACTGAAGCTTTTATATCATCAACTCCCATAAATTATATTATTGATTTTGAGCTATAACATACTGCAATAATTGATTGAATTGGCATTCACTTGGTAGAACTCCACTATAACACGGTAAAAAAAAAAGCAATTATTTTAGTACTACAAAATTATTATTTTTATGATATAGTTGATAGCTATTTCGGCTCACGCCATCGTTAGAACTATGCTTAAACGAAAATTTGCTTATCTATATATAACTGTGTAGAAAAGGTACACAATACATCTTCTCTCCTGTTTTCACGACCTAGCTTTTTTCTTGCTCACACTAAGACTAAAAATTGTAAATAAAACTAAAAAGGCGGCTATATCAATAAGTTTACATATGGCACGGAAATGGTACATTACAAAGACAAAACGGCCCCCCGTAGCGGGTTAAACAATGGCGATCGACATATATTAGTTTGTTCGTTAAGAATTCTTTGTGATATTAGTAATAGAAAGGGCCGTTTTGTCTCTGTAATGAAATTTATATCAATTTGTAAACTTATTGATATAGCCTCCTTTTTAATTTTATTTACAATTTTTAGTTTTAGTGCGAGCAAGAAACAAGCTAGGTCGTTAGAACAGGAAAGAAAATGTATCGATGTAAGTGTCTGTAAATGGTTGTATCTGTCAAAATGGTTTAAGATGATTCTGATTGGGAAATTGAAGCTTAAGAATAGTTTGAGCAATAAAAAATAATCCTTTTGTTTTGTCAGTTATCCGTTGATAATGCTCGCAATCAGCGCAAACAACCCTGATCATAAAATATGTTACTAATTGGAGCTAAAAAGTGTTCGATATTCAAAATATTAAAAAAATTCCAGGAGTGTTATTAATAGCATCGCAGATTGAACGATTTTTCATTAAAAAGACAATTCAGGCCTCTTTGCTTGTTGTAACTATTTTACGGAGACTGATTAAATATAGTTCCACATTTCTTGGTGCTTTATCTTTATTTCTATTTGGAAGGTTGGAAGTCGGTAAGAAGTACAACTCTATCGGTGCTTGCGGAACTTTAACTTGCGACGACAAGGCAAAATTGGAAGTAGAACAGTAAGTATTGTCTGGCAACAATATATTAAAAATTTAGTTTTTATATTTTTATAATAGTTTCCACTGGAACCCCAATCAAAAATTCGAAAATTCATATTTTTCTTCTAGTTCGTACGTTTATATTTTGAAACAAGTTAAACATCACTTAAAGTGGAAATAAAGTATAACCAAGTTTCAATTTGATGAATTTCTTGATTATGAAAATGTAAATTCAGATATATCGGATTCAGTATAATTACAATATATTGGTTGAATAAAAACGATGACATAGTTGCTCTCATATAAGTAAAGGCAGCTAACTTTACACACTGGCGCGATCGGGAGCCAAACCATCATCACGCACTGCGGATGAACTTCTTGTTTTCTTCCATGCAAATGTTTTCGGAAACATTATGTAATCTTGGTCTCGTATGGAATTGTTACTTTTCTCCTCGAGTTGATTTCATGTAGCTTAAGAATTAAACATTGTGTCATCATTTATCCATTTTTATAACGTGACTTAAAAATTTGAAAGTTTTTCCTTATTTCTTGCATACTTAAAAAAATACATTAAAAACATTACACATATTTGTTAAAAAAAAAATGCTGAGCAAAAAAGTCATCAGTTTGCGTTAGTTGTCATTTTACTTGTGATTGTGATGTAACTGTTATATAAAGGTAATAATTTTTTTCTTAAAGCTCTTCTGGTTCAATTATAAAATGTATTAAAATTTTCAGGTGTCCTGCTAAAGATCCCGACAGTTCATGCACGTTATCTGAAGTAGATTTGACGCACCCTTACCCAGAATGTTGTCCAACATGCAAATGAAAAAGCTCCTCGTAGTTTTAGATCAAAAAAACTTATTGTTTTTCTGAATTTAAAAACGAAATTATAACTGTAAATCTAGTTCAAATTTTCATCCAAATAACTCCGATTGATTATATTTCCGTGACATAATTGTATAGTTTCGAAAACGATATTCCGATGTCGCAAATAAGCAGTTGAAGTTGGGATCCTTATTTTGTCTAAAAAAATCTTAAATAAAATTTTGTGGAATGTGATTTATATTATGTCATGTTTGTTACAATTACACATTATTTTTGTTGGCATTTATGAGAATATATGACCATTTTTGAGCTTTTATTTAAATAAAGAATATAAACATTTTTTGTCTAATCTTTTGAGCATATTAACATTTACTCATTCATATATACAATGCAAAGATGCTAAATATATTTATTATTTTTTATTTGTTTTGATATTATTAGTATTATTTGGATTCCATGGAAAATAATGCCACTCGAGCATAGTTTGTGTTGTTTTGAAGACATCTCAAATTCCATACCAAGTACCTTTAGAGTATGAATATAATTATACGACCACGGGTGATCAATGATGAAATGATATTCCTTGTATGAAATGAACTCATCATCATCAACTCGTTATCTGGCGGTGATTCCCAGTAGCCGCGAAGTTCAATTACAAAGGCAATTTATCCGAGACTGATCATGATTAGTAATTGTAAACTATACCGACCTCAAGACTCAGCCAAGACCAAATCAAATTTAAACATTCACAAAAAAAATGAGGACTTTGGAAGATACGATGTCATTTCCAGTCGATCTATTATGAAATATTAAAAAAACAACTCGTGTCAAATATTTTCAGTTAGTTGGGATTTACCAATCTGCTCAGACTTTTCTCTGATATCCTGAATAAGGAAAGTATAGAACTGTATTTTTTTAACGAAATTCTGACCAAATTAATTTTGTTAAAAAATGCTAGAATAATATTTTACTGTATCCTTCAATAATCGCTGTAGAAGGTTTTTGTTCACTCTTATTAAATATATTAATCATGAGATTATTTGTACCTATTTTGATATACACATAGTCACCTTTTCGATTATAACTTTCTACAACTATTGCAAAGCGATGTAAATGCATGGCTACATGTACACGGATAAGATTTATTACCGTAATTATCAGATAGAGATAATGGAGTGTTTTGTTATGCATAAAATACCGACCCAAATTAAGCGCATGAACATTTATTACTGAAGTGCCTAATGAGGGCTAATGTTTAATACAATATTTGAATGCCTCAAATTCTGTATGGATGTAAGTCTACACTGTTCATTTATGGCGTATATTTAAAATAAAGATAATATACACTTAAATATTATATATCAGAAACATTCCTACCTTATACCCTATACTGAGAGATATAAAACGATTCAAATTATGTAGTATGTCTGCAAATATTTTAGTATTCTTGACACGTTTTCAAAAGGCACTATTTTTCAATAGTACAACACAATGCTTAGCACAATTTTTACAATTTCATATTAACAATATCACGATCAATAACACATATATTAATACAAATTAGCGTAATACGTGTACTTATTTTTTAAATTTCATAACAAAAACAGCAGTGTATTACGTTTAGAATATTTGAAAATGAAATCTTAAAAAGTATTCAGCGTCAGGTTGTCAATTTCTGTGTCATATAAGAGATAAGAGGAAGTTGTGGGGTCATTATGAATGATTAAGTAGTTCGTGTTTAATTCTAAAGGTCCCGTTAGCACCAGAAGCTGTGAAGTCAAGGCATTAAATCTAAACATGTGTATCTTTATATAATATATGCATTCATATTTACGTAGCTTTACTATTAAGCAATGCACTTCTATATTATATAACATGGTGTTATACAGTATTAAAATATGATACACAAAACGGCAATACGAACCCATTGTTATTTATTAGAAGTGATATCAAATGAAATAAACATATAATATTTTTTAATAAGTGACAGTGGTAAGAATAATGGATAAATAAAATTTCTATGAAATATACATGACTACTAAATTGAAAGCAGCATCTAGAATTTTTTTTGCTTGTATTTAAAAAACTTAACATCATAGTAAAATTTTCTTTTTAGATATATTTTAGTAGAACTAACTGAATTTATAACAATTAATATATATTTTAAGGTATTGACTAATACTTATTGATGGTAAGGGATTATATTATATTTAAATAATAACAAATTCACAATTTTTCAGATAATTTTATATTTTTAAGATCAAAATGGATGAGAAGTATTTTCAACTGATAAAAAACATTGTGTTTTTTTAAAAATCTTCGTTACAGTGTTTGAGGAGATACATTAATTTCGAAGTAATGGAACGAATGTAAGACATTAATAAGCTCAAATAAGTATTGAAAATGTTTAAGAAAGCTCTTAAGTTTAAAAATAATGGTGCAACGAACGATTCGATTCGGACTCCTTATACATTTTTTTAAACAACGCATGTTTTAACCGGTAATACAAAGTATATCTGAAATTTTATAAAATCTACTTTGATGGTTTACAAATCTATAATTTTTGTTTAAACAATTTCTACCGCTTTCACGTTTGTTGATATTAAAATTTTTGACAACCTAAATATGCGTCCAATAGAAATAATAGAATGTCAAACAGTTGTTGTAAAGTACTTTATTTAAATAATTTTAATATACTTAGTACCTTTTAAGGTGCTAACTGTCACTTCGTGATGGAAAGGCATGATATTTTAAATAATAAAAACACATTTTTTAGTACTTATTTTCACAATATATTTTTTGATCAGGGCCATCAGTTGATAATGCTCGCGATGAGCGAAACCGGTCCTGATCAAAAAATATTTTGTGGGGGAAAAAAAAGTACTAAAATGTATTTTTATTGTTAAAATACTTAGCACCGTCAACCCTTTTATGGTATATCAACAGGAATGTAAATATTAACCACAAACAACTCGTGAGCCAATGATTATCGAGCATTGCTTGAAATGATTTAAATACATATAAGTTAAAAAAAACATTATGTCAATTTTATATACATTGACATCATCACAAAAAGACATACAGCATAAAGTTTTATTCGAATAACAATTTCTTAATGAAAGTGAAAGGCAAAGGGTTGAATTTGATCAGGTTTGCATATTTAATCGAAAGGTGGTTGTACTCACGTTGTGACGACGAGCGGCGTATGATGTTTTCCAGGAAGGTGTTCTGCGGGGCGACGAGCCCCCGCCGTCCGCCGGGCATGGCGCTCCCCGCCTAGCGCCTCGCCCCCCGCGACCCCCCCATCCAAGGCCCGCGAGCACGGCACCTCCAAACGACGACAGGTCCTCCTCTTCCCCTAGTACACTCACCCTCGGGAACTATACTCATGCATGCGAATTGATCAGAACTTCTTCGTATGGTCTCTTCGCACTCCCATTGACTAGTCAACGTTCGTTTTGAATCACTTTTAGTTTCTTCTTTTGATAATCTAATTTCCCATCAGAATTTAGATTATTACGTTTTATGGTATCCTACTACAAGCGTTTTCTTTACATTTTTAAAATAACTTCACACTGTTTTATGTTTATTTAATGTCGAGCTAGAATTTTATCTAACAATTTTTTTTTTATTTACATACAATATTACCTTGTTTAACCCGTTTTTGCTAGAATTTTTATGATCGAAGTTTATATGATACAAAACTTTTTTTCTTTTTTTATTACATTCGTATTGGGTTAGATCCCCACACTTATATTGTATTATTTAGCTTTAGACCGATTCAATCTAAACTTTTATTGCGTCATTCATAATAGAGTGAGTGTTAAAATACTTAATGTTCCAATATTGGAACATTAGGCAAAAATGGGTTAAATAATTAAATCTTAACAGTTTTTCGACCACACTCATTATTTAAAATCTCAATGACACTTGGTTCACGTATAACACGGTAATACGGTTTCAAATAAACACAGTGTTATTTGCATTTGTGTTATACAAGGATCAGAGCTTAAAACGAAAATGTATGAAAATTCGCTATCGATAGAACAAAAGCAAAAGAAAAAATATATATACTCAGTTTCTTGGTCGGTTGTACACACGTTTACATATTTACATTAAAATTGATTTCTTTAAATATTACATACCATTGAAGAAACAAAAATCTCCAAAAAAAACGTTTAATAAGCTACGCTTATTTTTAGTTTACTAACTGTTGCAAAACCAAAATAAGTATCAACAAATTGAAAAAGCTCTCGCAGAATATAAAACTTGGTTATTTTTACCTTATTATTGAGATACTACAATACAATTTGCACCACACTAGAACGAATATGGTATATAACCAGAAAATGATGCCAATTTATTTTTCTTTCAGTTTTATGTAAAAAATTGTGACTAGTTTACGAAATATATTTGCCATTCGAAAAACTAAGCCGAAAATAGATGGCTATTTCATTGTAACATTTAAACAAATATCGCCTAGCCAGCCATTTAATCCGTGAAAAGTTTTATGACGACGATTAGTCATGTGGCTTCCTTTAATAAATCTATGGCTAAAGAAAAATGTATAGGGTATCATTCGATTGGATAATCCAATAAGTATTTATATTCGTTGACTTTATTTTATATTATATAGTTTTTCGAGGACTGAGCAATATTTTGGACCGTACAAAAACGCTACTCCGAATCCAGCTTTGAATTGAACGACGATAAAAAACGGATCGGTATTTAATTAAATGGTCTTTTACAAAATTAAGATAAAAGATCTTTCATTTTTGTTTTAATTTTAATGAAATATTACAATATATAAGGTTAAAAAAAATCTAGATTTATTTCGTTTCATACGTTAATATGTAACTTATTTAGGTATTTTTGTGAAGTTGTTCTTTGATCTTAGAATTACTGAATACTGAAATACATGAAAAAGAAATATTTTTTTTATCTTATTGATAGAATTGGCATTCACTTGGTAGAACTCCATTATAATACGGTGAAAAAAAAAGCAATGTATTTTAGTTCTACAAAATTATTTTTAACAAATATAGTTGATAGCTATTTCGGCTCATGCCATCGTCAGAACTATGCTAAAACTAACGTTTGCTTATCCATATATAGCTGTTCCGAAAAGGCACACAATACATCCTCTCTCCTGCTTCAACGGCCTAGCTTGTTACAAATCAATAGACATCGATTATCACAAAGGATTCTTAACGAACAAACTAAGATAATAGTATCCCCACTAGTCCATCCCTATTACAAGGAGGTGGTCTGATTTGCTTCCGTAATGACCACTTCCGTCCCACATGTAAGCCTATTGTCATAGCCACCTAATGTTTCACTTAGATTTTTTGAAAATTTAGTTCTATTGTGTGAAAGTAACAAGCTAGGCCGTTGAAGCAGAAGACAGGATGTATTGTGTGTCTTTTCTGCACAAATATATATGGATAAGCGAATGTTAGTTTAAGCATAGTTCTGACGATGGCGTGAGCCGAAATAGCTATCAACTATATTTTTTTAAAACATTTTTGTAGAACTAAAATACATTGCAATTTTTTTATCGTTTGGATTAAGGTATACACTATAAAATTTCAATAAGTGTAATCTAAAATTTAATATGCATTTAATATAAAAAAATATATTTATTTTACAGTATTTAGAAATTTTAGTTTAGCATACCTTATATGCACTACATGTTATATAATTTAATAAATTATTTCTAATAAATTTCTTAAGAACCCAATGAGCACTCTTTATTAATCATTATATTTTTTTACTAGTTCCATAAACAAACAAAAAGAAAAGTAAAACCACAAAGAAAGAACGCACTTGATAAAAATCTTCGAAATTATTTTTACGAAGCAAATGTCAAAATTCTTTAAAAAGGTTCATTCAAAAATTAACGAAGAAAATGCGAAACTCTGAAAAAAGTTCGTAAAGTTTTACTTAAATAATCTCAATGTGAATTTTTAAGTAAGTGGTAATTTTATGAACCGCGCATTTTTATTTTTGATTATGTGAATTTAACAAAGAACAAGCCAAAAAAAGATTTTTTACATCGCCACAATATTAAATTGAACTGTTTCATTTTTGCAAAAATTTTGAAAATTGTGATCAAGTCCAACAATCAGAAAGAGCTGCGTTCAACGCTAGACAGTGTTCGAAAGTTTATTTCGTGAACGAGCTGTTTCATTGCGATTTTTATTTATCATAATGTAAATGTAATCAATCTAGTATTTAATTTTTAGACATACGTACATTTCTAACACATTTACGACTGTATGTTTTTTACCAAATATACGTTTTTTACAACTTGAAGATATTGCAAGAAAATTATGAAAATGCAACATTACTCAAAAATAAATATATTCGGCTGTGCTGAATGATATTTTAATAAACATACAACACGGAATATAATAAATATTATGTTGATTTTATACAACAAACAAAGAATTTAAAATAACATTAAAAAATAAACTTTTCTGATAAATATTGTAGCACATATGATGTGTTTTAAAACAAAAACCAATGATTCTATATTTGAAAAGCACACTAAATAAATAAAAAAAAATAAAAAAAAAGTTGATATTTTAATTTACCTAACATTATTGCTGATGCTACACGATAGAAAAATTAATTAAAAACATACATAATACTATTGAATAAAGCGTAAATCTTAACAAACTCTATCGTCCAGTAAAATTATAGAAGTTTGCCTTAAAAAACCTCGTATGTAAAATAGAATTCAGATTTAAACACAATTTTGTTCTTAATATAAAACATACAAACAGCTTCGACCCTTTAAAAAATTCAAACGACGCGTGACGTCATCTCTATTGTAACCGTTGTATATATTTAATGTTTCGTTTCTCAAAAGTTAGTAAATATTGTTATCGATTATACTCACATTAGGGATGATACTTCGTCCATACTTTCATTGATATATAATTCGATATATTTTACTAATATAATAAATAACATCGAAATGTAAACGATGTTCATACTACCTAAAGCATGTTGAATGAAATGACATTCATAAAAATTGTTAATGCATCTTGTTCATAGGGAACAAATTATTAACCAAAATAAACGAATCCTAGTCGCGCAGTACAGTAACAAAGTTTAAACGACTTTTTGTAAAACAATATTAAATAACATCCAGTAACTTTCAGTGAATTGATATTTGATATTTTTACCATAACAATTGATTGTTCATATATAAGCAAGAATAATTAATTAGAAATAAATTTAAATATTTAATATTTAAGCATTGAATCGAATGAATAACCTTATTTCACATTTAAAGTATACACATACGATTTATGTTTCATTCATTAAATATTATTCAGAGAAAATGCATTCACCTAACTTTTGTCGTATTTGTATTTTTTTAATGTGAAAATACAGTTTATGAAATTATAAAGGAAAGAAAAATAAACAAATTGCTCGCTTACTCTCAGATTGTGAACGTTTGCTTACTAATTTATGATACCGACTGAAGGTGCTTGATGGAATTTCAATTAAAAATTTTAATTTATACAACTTTGTACGATTCCACATGTTTTGTCACTAGCTTCAGGCATTCTATCACACGGATGCAACATAGATGACGTAAATCTAGTGATGTTTGATAGTAGGTATCTCTATATGAAATGATAAGAAAAGCCCATTTATATTTTAATGTTAGTTGATTAATATCCGTTGAAAAATCCTTGTCACGGGCGATTGTGTTAATTATTATTGGATTAGTATTATTAAATTTGTTTGAGTTGCAATTTACTGCTTGCCTTGGTGTAAGTGTTTTCCTGTAATTAATAACTTTGGTATATACACGATACTAACTATTTATTTTACGTCAGTTCTGTTGCATCCGTGTGAAAAAATGCCTGAAGATGCCAAAAGGCGAAACCCGGGTCGTTAGTGACAAAACAGGTGGAATCGTACAAAGTTGTAACAATTCAATGTTGCTTAATTGTAACACTCGTAAGTGAGTCGTGGGAAAAAACTTTTTCTTTGTTTCATAAAATAATTTACAAAAACAAATGAAATAAAAAATACTTTGGAATTATTTGACATTAATTGAATGCGTACTGATTTCAATCATGGCAACTGATGCGAATTATCGATGTTTTCCTTCGTCGTCGCACCCCTAGCTGTCATTGCCCCCGTGACCGAGTTGAGCTTTCTGTACTCCCAGGAAAAACAGTTTTCCGCTTGCAGCCGGTCATTTATTTTTAGAATCCGGGTTACACTGAAAATTATTTATGCTAAACTTTCTCTGTTTATAAAACGGCGGGAACCGCAGGGTGATTCGGGAAACCCCATAAACTCAAAAGCGGAATCATATATTCCCGCTTGAAGATTCATTCATTTCACATCAATTTTATATATCGAAGTGAACTCGTATTGATGAAACACACGTTTATAAATAAGTATCGATGTTGATGATTATGCTTACTGCCATAAAAATGGGGTTATTTCAAGTGAATAAGCCATACATTGAGTTATCGATTCATACACGTTTGTAAAGAAGTAATTTCTTTATACAATATTTCGCAAGTAGTTTGACAGTCGATAATTTGTTGTATAAATGCATACAATATGACAAAATAGTCCTAAATAAAATTTAAATATTTTTTAAAAAATAAACACACAGTTTTTAGACTTATTTCCACAAAATATTTTTTATCATGACCGGTTTCGCTCATCGCGAGCATTATCAACCGATGAGTGGAGCTAGTCATCAGTTCTGATAAAAATAAATTGTCGAAATAAGTACTAAAAAATATGTTTTTATTATTGAAAATAACACGCCTTTCCATCAAGAAGTGACAGTTAACACCTTAAAGGTGAAAAGATTTTGCTAACACCAATAGATAAAATAGATCAATTGGAAGATGATTAAAGTATAAATTATTTTTCCTGATTCGCAAAGTAAATATTAAAACGTTCATTGATTTTATTATAACCTAGTGCTGCCAGCAGTTCACCACGTTTTTATTGAGGTCATAAATGCATTACTAAATATTTTTTAAATAAGTATAAAAACTAATTGATTTTAGATCAGTTTTATAACTTGATAATTGGATAGTTTTGCATGTTGAAGAAAAAGAAACATTAACTTTATAAAATTTTATCAAACCAACATTTTGTAAGTGTGAAGAAGAGTAACGTATAGAGCTAGCAAAATCTCGCTTAAAGTTGACAAGAGCTTTGACTAGGTAAGAAGACGCATTATAAAAAGAGTTTTCGATAAGCCATATGATCTGTATAAATATAAAAAGTATTGCTGTTGATTTTATCACCGTGTGAGACATTTATCTATGATAAATTGTAACATTGAATTTAAAAAAAAATCTATCGATGAAAACGTTGTTAATATTTGACAGATCACCAAAACTGCCCAAAATCTAAAAGCACTGTAATATTTAATCTAAGCAGGCTTAAATTGTTCTATTGAATAAAGGAAGTACTGAATGTATATTTTATTTTAATTTTGAACTATAGACGATTTAAAATTTGTACTTACTGCAATATTGATATTAAATTACTCTCATAGTCTACCTTTCATGACAAATAAAGGATTTCATTAATTTTATGCTAGTTATAGGCAAACACATTGGAATTAAAAGTGGTGTTTTCATGTTTTAATACGTGATCAGATGTATTATTACTTCTAGTGTATAATAATAGTAAAAATTGAACGCTTATTAATTTTCATCTTTAGAAATTCTATTGTATAAACTGGAAATTTTCAATTTTTCACATTTTGTTTGTCTTAATAAAAGTCTTCGTGGAATTTCATGTCTCATATTAAAATATGTGTAAATATAAAAACTATTTTCACTATATTATTTGAACCTTGCAACACTGAAGGAGTACAGGAACTACAAAATTTATAATGTCTGAAAATTATTTGGAAAAAAACAAAGATATTTTCAGCGCAATAGATGATATCATTAATAGTCAAAACAAATGTTTTTTTTATAATATGTAACTAGTTAAGGCAGATTTGATTTATTCATCAAATACATATTATAAAATAATGTCGAGTGAATTTTTTAAAGTCTTAATTTTAATAGACTAATCGATTTAAATTTAATTATTATATAAACAAAGCACCGTATCACCCTGTTTAAAATATTGCTCCATATTTTTAGCAGTAAAATGTTAGTAACATTATATACAGTGGCGTGCAACACGATGCCAAGTAGGTTTCTACGCATGTGGAAATTGCATCAATTTTGCATACCACAATCGGTGCGTGACTGCTTGTTTTTAGAAAATATACTGTTCACATTTAAATATATACTATGTAAATCCATTCTTCGTATAAGTAAATATATTTTTAACCACGTTCGGTACCAATTTGACGCATTTCGACAAGCATCCTGTCTTAAGAACACTTCTTTGTCAGTCACTCAATATCGGGCTTAATGTTTGACTTTTATACGGTAAATATTGGAGAAAAAGGTAATATTTCCACTTTTTTTCGCTCATAGAGTATTATCAACATTTTTTTCTAAGTTTTCCTATTCTCTTTCTAAATTTATGGTGCATTATACCAATTTCATTGCATAAGAAAACAAAACTTTATTAATATTCTGGATTTCAACAATTGTCAATTTTTAGGGTGTTAACTGTCAAATTAAAACACATTTTTTAGTACTTATTTCAAAATTATTTTTTAACAGGACCGGTTTCGCTCATCGTCAGTTGATAATGTTCGCTATGAGCGAAACCGGTCGTGATCAAAAAAATATTATGGAAATAAGTACTAAAAATTTTTGTCAACATTCCATCATGTAATTTTTTTCCCTTCTATTTCATAATACAGCCACTGGTTTTTCAATAATCAATACAAAAATATTTATTACCGCATATTTGGGTGAGTCTGTAGTTTGTGCTTCGATTTGAAATTATTTTTTTTAACCAAGTTGAATCAATAGTTTAACAGAATTTCATTATAAGAAAAAACATTTTATGAAATATTAGAATATCTTAATGTAACCGTATGCATTTGAATATCGAATATACAATTGGAATCCCTAGTTGGTTTATTTGATACATATCCATCATTCTGACATTTGCCAGAAGCATCTCTAAGGATGTAGTAAGTGAGTAAGTATATTTGACAGCGACATTTTTTTGTTTTTTTATATGTAAAAATAGAATTGTTTGTAAGCTAACGTATAAAAAAGTCTATCTTTGATTGACAAAAATTTCGATGAAGAACTGTAAATGATATCATTGTACTTTTAACTTTTTGCTGTATAGTCTGGAAGGTTTTAATTAACCGAAAATATAATCGATAAATAACAACCGATCGGTAAATTTTGGCAACAAAGATTATTATCCAAGACTCAAACCTTCTGTACTTTGATAAATTAATTAAGACAGAAATTCTTTGGTTTGATTCTCGCTAGGTGCCTACAGGTCTCTTTTGACGGGAGTGTAGTAATTTCGAATTAATAATCTGCTACTATTCATAAGAGAAATGTAAATTCAGCTGAAATAATTAAAATCATCTTTCACGATATTAATTATCAAGAGAATACAAATATTGTATGACTACTTATCCATTCCGCTCAATACACAATTCTCTTTTTGACAGTGTATTTTATACCTCCTTTGACTTTTACGTCCCCTGGTAGATCGGTTTTAATTACGCTAAACCTGTCAAGCCTATTAGCGGAAGCGATATTATGTCACAAGGGTTATTTCAGTATTTATTTATATGGATTCTTGACGAGATACCTTGGAAAGTATATTAAAATATTAATACATTCCATGGGATAGATCTAGACTTTTGGATTTACTCCTAAGAATGATTCAAGATATTCATAGGTTATTTCAGTATTGATTTATATGGACGCTTGACGAAACACATTAAAAAGTATATAATTTTTTTTATCAATCTTGGGAATAGATCTAAAATTCTAGACCGTAAGTGTTAAGAGGTAAATCCAAAAAAGACAAAATGTTTCCTTTGCTCCGTTGGTAATTAACATGATAATTTATTAATATTGTCAATTTTTCTATTTGTAAAATTCTTCAACCCCCATTTCGAGAAATCGTCATTTTTTTCACACAGTTTTCGAAACAATATTTACTGTTCATAATCTATATCGAGCTGTCGAATCCGTTTTTATGACATCTAGTTATTTGGAACAAATCCGAATGAGCATAAGCAAAATGACAAATATCCATTCTATATACTTTTGTTATTTGTTAAAATCTGCCATTATTTTAATCTAATTTTAATGAGATTGATTTTATTATATTTTTATTCATGACGAATCAACTATTTTGATATCTCATTAAATATATATTAAACATATTGTAATAGTAAAAAATTACCTGTCAATGAATCTATTGATCAAATTGCTTTTCCTTTTTTCAAAAGGGAATTCATAAATGTGTGTATTTTGGGAGAGTTATTCTTCTATTTATCATTTAAATAACTTTTAATTTCATTTATATCGTCTGCAACAGGCTTGATCGTAGAAAAAAAAGTAAACAATAATCATCAAGATGCTTCAAAAATAATATAAATAACATACATACTTAAAATTGGTCATAGATGTGATAGAAAAAAGTGCTGACATTTAAAAACAAAAAATATTGTATTTATAAAGAAATATCCCCAGTAAAACTAAATGAAAATAAGACTGAAGGAAAAAGAAAATCTATCGAAAATAACGACAGTTTACGACATTTTTCGTCCATGAAAATGATTTTTATGAATGATTATTAAAATTTATGTGGGAAAATGTAAAATTTCATCATTTTCCCCTTTAATGTTCGCCATATAAAATTTATTAATGTATGCACATAATCATACATGTGTATAGATGGTAGATACGGGTAATGTGAAAAGTACTTTGGCATGGTGCCTTTTCTGTCGTTACTTCTGTTGAAATTTCGCTATTGCCAGGCGAATAATAAAATTATGATTAAGCAATAACAAACTCGGCTGTGATTGGCTGTTTAATATTCAGTGCAGCAATCCCGACGTGCAACAACCGTGAGCTTTTTCGAAACGAGAAAGCTCCAATGAATAGAAAGAGAGATGAAAACTTTTCCCTGAAAACTTTAAGCTAACATTTCATTTCTCTCTGTATTTAATTGGGAAATAATAATATAACGTGCATTTATTTTATATTGTATTGAAACAGTATGCTTAAACATTTTACATACGTTCTTATATTTATATCACTTTTTGGATAAGTAGTACTATACAAATATAAGTATAACTTGTGTTATAATACGATTGGTGTCTTCAATTTTTTTATAAAATTGCATAATTGCTTAGTATATTTTATTTTTATCGTTTGACTAAGTTTATTTACAAATTAGACAACCCTGCCACAAAGCAATGATATTAATAAGAACACAGTGAAAAAATAGCAATGTATTTTTAGTTCTACAAAATTTATAAGATATATAGTTGATAGGTATGAAGACGTAAGCCGAAAAAACTTAGCTATTTTTTCATCGTGTTGTAATAGAGTTCTGCCAAGTAAATGCCAATTCAATCAATAAATATTAATAAGATATTAAATTTACACATAACGCGGAACACAATCATCGATATTTTGTGATGAGCTTTTGAAGTCACGACGAATTCGAGTTCTGGCTGATATTCATTGTTTTACCTTTTGTCAGATCTATTATGCAAACTTACTTAAGACGTAAAACTCTGTCGACCCGTTAACTTTTTTGGATTTTATTTTCTGATTTTCCATTGGCCATAACAATAATAGCTCGTCGATTTCCCGGTAGTTGATAATTCCAATCGCTGTCGCATGAATAAATAAAATTAACGCATTGCAGAAAAGATCGTTTTGAAGAAAATGGTCGGACTTAAAATTTAACTACTCTCGTAAAACAAACACAGATGGTAGACTTTGACAGCTGAGGTGCAATTTCGCGACCGCAGAGTGGCAACACTGAATGAACCGCATATGAATGACGTCACACACATCGTCCACCGCTATTAAATATGCATTGCTTGGAGGTGTATTTTTTTGGTCAGGTAACACTCTGGCCACATGAAAAAAGGGACACAGAAAATTTATGAGACCGGGCGAATTTATTCATTAAAAATACCGGTCGACCCAACAGGGTATAGCATTTCGTTTAATGAATGGTCGTATAAGCTTATCTTTACGTTTTTTTGTTTCTAAAATTTCTGTTTACCATCGGTATGAATGAAACACTCAATCTTTCTCGGCTCAATTCACATCGTAAAATTATTTAGATCGGAATCCAGAGCTTTTTCATATTGGACGACCCCACTACATTCAGTTAGATATAAAACTTATAAATGTATATGGAAAACACTTTGGAAACGTATGAAAAAAAAATGGAAACATTTGATTCAGTCGCATACAAAACAGCATAGCCAATACGTTGTTCTGTTTTGAAATCGAGGAAGACTTTTCTTATAAGAAGTCACTTTCAAAACGTGGCAGTGTTCTTAGCTCATCTAAGCTGGCAGGTTTTCAACTCAAACACTTTCAGAAAGTTGAATTGTATATTTATACACAATACAAATATAAAATCAATGATTTCAAAAAAGAATTCCAATTTTAAGTAACATTATTTGTATCAACTGATAGTTAATTCTCAACTATCTCACTATTACTCTTTCGTTTTTTCAACGCGAGAATTTATAATCCAATGGTTTTTTTAATAATCTGAAAAAGAAATCGAAAATTGTGAATTTATCCAACAGAGCTGGTGCACAATTTATTAAACGACTAGATTTTAACATTTTATTCCATATTTACTAATGATAGCTGATTTCGTTACGATAGTACATCATTTTCAATCGAATTCGGTCGATCAAAATAGTCAATGATTTATTTTGTTTGACACCGTAAGCATGGCTTGAAAAACGCGATTTGATATTGAAATTTTTGCGACATTTATTTTCACCGAAACGCAATAATAAACAGCATTACGTTAACTGAATTGAAATCGGGATATCGATTTTGAATACCTTTATTTATAGATTGGCTTGTATAACTTAACTTATTTGGTTCTTCTTGTGGCTATCTAAAATCTATTTTCGGAACCATTTAATATGCGGGCTATCTGAAAACTTTATCATATTAAATAAACAATTGGTTTTCCTTTGTTGAGCAACCTTTCGAATGTAATTACTTAATATTTTAACAATACATTTTTGGAATTGTAGTCATTCAATTCAAATTCAGTTTCATTAGAGATCTTCTTTCGAAAAATTGTAATTGATATTTTTATTTCAAGGTGTTAACTTTCACTTCTTTATTGAAAGGCATGCTATATTAAATAATGAAAACACGTTTTTAGAACAAAACCACAATTTATTTTATGATTAGGACCGGAACTAATCAGATGATAATCCTCGCAATGAGCGAAACAAGTACTAATCATGAAATATCTTGTGGAAATAGTACAAAAAAATGTGTTCTTATTATATAAACTATTTAATTGTTGCTAATATTTATATAACATCATATTATTCAAAGACCGTAAAGAATAGATAATCGTTTTCAATTAGAATTTAAAACGCTATCTTTATGATAAAAATATAATTATTTCTACATTTTCAAACATCTGTAATCCAGCTGAGATAAAAATATGCCACTGTCAAAAATCTCTGCTCCAGTAATAAATATCTTGAAATTGTATGTTACTTGTTGTAGAGATAGGGAGATAACTGTACGTTATTTTCACTCCGGTGTCATAAAAATTAGTTTCAAATATCATAAAACGCATCGAATAATCTTAAAATAAAATCAAAGATTCATGAAAAAATAACTACGCTGAGCTATATAAAGAAACCATTTATTTTATGGCTCGGTATAAAAAAAATATAAAAACAGATTCACTTACCAAAAACTCTTTTAAAGCTTCTTAATTAACTGATCAATATTGCATGGCTATAAAGATTGTGGAAGGTAGTGAGCTTTCTGCCTTATACAAGGTTTATTAGTTCTAAAGGAAAAAAAAAACCTACGCGTAAAAGTTTTAAAGGTTACACGTCTATGTTCTAAGAAAAACGTGTTTACCAAAAAGTTTCTGACTAATAGAAGATTCGTGGAGTAAATTTGATAGGATCGCAAAATATTTTTAGTATTTTAGATGTTGCTCGGAGCTATAATAGCTACGGCGTAGCCATTGTTAAACAAATCTCTACGATAGTGCTACGAGGAATTGTTATTTGTTTTAGTAACATTTTTATATTCATATAATGACTCTCGTCGTTTTGAATAAAGAATTTTTAATGATTGTATATTACATGAAATATATGTGACGCTACAATATTTTTTTATGAATAACTATTGGTTGGAATGCGTTTTTATCAAAATAGTTTGAAATATGTAACGGTGGGTATTGAATAAGTATTTATTTATTTTCGCTGTCCATAGTCTAAGCTTCTCTAAAAAATCTGCATTATTTTGGACTCTACGCCTGATCATCGGTCGAACCTCCTTTTACCATGCAGGTTCAATTAAAACTAAAATCGCCAAAGTATAAAGTGTAACGATTAGGCATTCATTCAGCAGTAAATGATAATACCCTCATTGGTTACATGAGCACTTTAGTTAATCCACCATTGGCAAGTGCTGGGGGTTGAAAAATATAGGGGTCGCTTTAAATAAAGTCGCAGGCACTTTGCCTAAACCTTCTCAGTCATGACAGGGGTTCTCAAGTAATTGATTGCCAAATTTTAGAGCTATTTTTTAAAAAAATTTGTGTCAATAATTTATTCAATCTGTCTACAATAATCGTATTGAAGAAAAATTTTTACTTAGTGATAATAATCATTAATTTTATGCGTTAAATAAGGCTTTTGAGTTTGTACCGTACGTAATTGTAATATATATGAGTAAGTTTTATATATTTATCTGACAGAAAATTTTTTCTACTATATTAAGTGGTACAAGATAAAACTATTAAAAATGCGGTATATTAATTGATTTGATATCTACTCGGCAAAATATTGAAAAGCATGTGAAACTCAGTTCTTTTTCAACCGTTTGAAAGGATTATTATTTTAAAAATTAAAATATATATAACACTTTCCGTTACTTCTTACTGAAATGAAATGTAGCATTAATATCTTTGCTGTATATTCTAATAAAAGACAAGTGGTAAACCAACTAGGGTGTAAATAAATCAGAAAAACCTGAATATCTACAAAAAGATTATGTACTGCTAGTACAATGAAAAAAGTTTTCAACCCAAGATTTGGGGTTGCAATTTTGAAACGAGCGGCTAATAAAGCCATCTATGGAACCGGCTTTGCGGTTAGTCTACGGGACAAGATAACATCATTATTATAATCGTATTTAGTTATCAGTGTACGTGGCGACATTGTATGAAGAATAATTTTCAACGGCAAAATTAACGAGAGCTAGGTTGTCTTGTAAAAAATATTATGGAGAAATCACGATCTATTCTTTCGAATAAAGTTTTCGCTAACTTTTTATATTGTGAAAAAAAGTAACGCCTCAGTTCAAGAGCGTTTGTTTTATTTGATTATGTGATGATGACTTACTATCAAATATTTTTCCTACATACTCTTTTCTGACTTAAGTCATTCGCAGAGAAAAAAAGTAATGGTATCCCAATATTTTTACAGTTTTATGTTATCTTTCAAATATAATACAGTTTGAGGAATTTAATTAAAGCGGTTCCATTTAAAAATATCAGCTGTCATCTTGTCGATGAATTTAATGGCAAAATTGATATTTTTTTAAACATTATAATACAAAATGAATATAATTCTTTGTTTTTTTTAATGTTAGTAAGTGTGACACGAAATTTCTCTTTTTTCGGTGTCGAGAGAGGTTTGACACAAAGAATGACACAGTCAGATTTTTACACGCATGAGCGTGATGATGACTGAAGAGTGTGGAAAAATATTTTTTTTACAATTATGGGGAAAATCACCATATTATGTAATCACCTGGTGTATTTAATTACGATTAATCTTCAAGCCCTCGAAATGAACATAAAGCCTGCACTGGGCTTATATCTTCGGGTGAATACCATACGATATTAAATATAATAACAGGGATGATAAAAATGTTGAAAGAATACACTTTCAACCTATAAAGTTTTAACTGTCTTTTCTTGATATATAATAATTTATGATATCGACTGAAGGTGCTTGATGGAATTTCAATATCTAATTTGAATTGTTACAACTTTGTACGATTCCACATGATTTTTCAATAGCGACCCGGGTTTCGCCTTTCGGCATCTTCAGGCATTCTATCACACGGATGCAACAGTTCTGCAGCTCTGTTGCATCCGTGTGATAGAATGCCTGAAGATGCCAAAAGGCGAAACGCGGGTCGTTAGTGACAAAACATGTGGAATCCTACAAAGTTGTAACAATTCAAATTTATCTTTTCTTTGTGGAAAAGGATTAAATTTTAAAGAATAAGAACATGTTTTCTTGTATTATTAGTTAATATTACTCATGATTAGCAAAATCGGTCTAGATCATGAAAATTTTTAATTGTGAAATAGTACTAAAAATATGCAAATAGAATATATTTTTCAGGAAAATGAGTGCAACAGTCATTTACTACGTAATCTATAATTGTAGAAAGCAATCGTTTAATAATGGAATCGGATTAACGGAAACAAAAAAAGGGATTCGATTTTTAAATAATCGTTTATAGTTTCAAAGTAATTAGCGGTGCTAGTTAATTTAATAGATTTTTAACGCCACGATTAAACACATAGCCTTCTACATTTTGTTTGCTTTCTGATACTCATCTCAAATATAACTCTTCGGGTAAGAGCACACAAGAAATCTGTCATTGTTAACGGTATTAGATTTATCGTGTGGATATTTTAACACGCTGCTCGTATGACATGGTTGACAAAGAAGAATTTTCGAAGTTCGTGCCAAAATAATTTAAAGTTATGTTTATAATTCCTGTTTATGGTGGCTTACTGAAGGTGACGGATAAAATGATAGATGTATTCTGCCATGTAAAGCAGTGTGTGTCCATCAGTGGTCCGCAAAGAGCCAGCGTTCATTTTCAAACGTATATAAAATGTTGATATTTTTATATCATTAACAAAGTAACTTTGACTCTCTCTTTCATATGCTATATTAAAGTATTATTTCATATTACAATATTAAGCAACAACAAAAAAACACGGTGAAAAAATAACAATGTATTTTAGTTCTACAAAATTATTTATTTAAATATAGTTGATAGCTATTTTGGCTCACGCCATCGTCAGAGCTACACTCAGATAAAGACTGAAAATAGTTCTGACGATGGCATGAGCCGAAATAGCTATCAACTATATTTTTAAAAAAAATTGTAGAACTAAAATACAGTGCTATTTTTTCACCGTGTTATAATGGAGTTCTACAAAGTGAATGCCAATTCAATCAATAAAACAACAAAAAATTCTTAATATTTTGTCCGTTGAACTATGCTTAGAAATTCAGTTCTATTTATACAAAATAATGTATATATTTTTTTCTTTTTTAATTTGTACATAATTTTGATCAGTTGATAATGCTCGCGATGAGCGAAACCGGTACTGATCAAAAAATATATTGTGGAAATAAGTACTAAAAATGTGTTTTTATTATTTAAAATATCATGCCTTTCCATCAAGAAGTGACAGTTAACACCTTAAAAGTCATAATTTTAATGGTTGACGAAAACTAATGTCGTATAAAACGGTATCTGTATTGAATGATTGTGAGAGAAAAACATCAAATCATATACAACACCGTCTTGTGTATGCAATGCGCTATGATAGTAGTACAGGTTCTCAATAGAACATACTTAACACCTAAACTTTGAATGATTTAAATTTAATTAATATTAAAATAATACGGTGAAAAAATAGCATTGTATTTTAGTTCTACAATTTTTTTTATAAGATATAGTAGATAGCTATTTCGGCTCACGCCATCGTCAGAGCTAAGGTAGTTGAACTTAAATAATTGCTATTTTTTCACTGTAATATAATGGAGTTCTACCAAGTAAATGCCAATTTAATCAATAAATATTAAAATAATTCTCGATATTTAATTCCGTACTACAAAATCACATTTTGTTGCGTCTTTCCACAAACTTATATCCTTTGCTATATCAAAAGTAGGTCGGATTAGTGATGCAGTATTTTATAAAAGATTATTTCAATACAATCTTCGAGATTGACTTCCAAAAGGCCAAAACCCATTCAGCAATTTTCGATTGTTTTATCACGATTTTGGAATCTTACAGCGATTCTAAGACGTGCTGCTAATTTTAAGACACTAAAATAGGGAAATAATATGTATTACAATATAATCGAGTAAGTACAGAAAATTTCATTTACTATTCAACTTAAAAAAATTAGTGAATTATATCAATTTTGAAATGCACAATTTCGATAGGTCACCTGTTTTATTTATTGTTTTGAAGGTGAATTCATTTCATACTTTTGGAAAACGGGTTAGTTTTTTTTATCAAAAGCGATATACAAGTTTCTATTTTATAAATTTTCTTTTTCCAGATAATGAGCTAATACAAAAAAAACAAAATCGTTTTATTATTCCAGAAATTTAAAATACTTAGAAACATTTGTGAGTTTGCAAATATCTATTGATCGAAAAATCAGTGTATAAATAGGGATCTCCCCTATTCAATACTGCCGGTGAAATTTATTTGAAGTAGTTTTATTTGCTGTAAACAGTTTAATCAGGGCTCTTTTGTCTAACAAAGGCGTTCTAAAATGTTAAGTGAAGCGATGTGAGGCTAATTTGTACGGGAAATCTCTCCCCAAACGCTTGCAGAAAATCTCTAAAACTTTATAAACAAAGAGATTCTTTAGCCAACAATGAAAGTTTCTCGCGATGATATGAGCACATTATAAATTAAAAGTCTTATAGCGGATTTTAAGTAGATATATTACTTATATTTTCATGTATATAAACTGTTATAATACAAAAAGTAGTCATCAGTTTATTTTTTCTTAACACTTCCCCTACTTAAAAATATACATCCGTCGAGGTGATGGACACTCAATGACCAATTAAAAATATGCTTTAAATTGGAATAATGCTTAGTTGGGTTCTTTCGCTAACTGTATTTTAACAATATTATATTTTTATAATGGATATTATTCCCAATTATGCAAAAAAATCACAAAAATCTGTAAAATAATGAAATAATCATAAGCATTTCGGGAAGACAACTGCTAGCTGTCTTCCCTGTGCATTGTTTCAACGATAACTTATTAATTATTCCAATACTCGGCCAAATACAACGCTTGTGCGCAGGGATTTGAAACATTTTTAATTAAATTTCATTAAAAGAAAGCATACAAATGTAGTTTGTAAAATTATTACTTATCTTCAAGCATACAAAAATTGATAAATTCGCACATTCGCTCACACGGACACGATCAAATATACATACATTAAAGGTGCTTCCCGATTTCATTGCAAAAGATTTTGTGCGGCAATCGATAAATAGATTTATACTAAAATATTTTTATTTAAACGATAAAGGCTTAGTCGAGGTATACATAGAATATGAAGACCCAGGCCACAGTTGATTTAGAGAAAGAAAAAATATACGTCCTGGACCCTTAAGGTCCATCATTGGGCGGCAGGTGTTAAACAGGCGACCAAAATGGTCTGCCAAGCATGCAGTAACACAAGCATACTGCATCAGAGAAGATAGATTTTAAATATCAAATCAGAAAAAAGCAAGTATTTTTGTAACCGATTCGTTAAATAAACCATTATAAATGATAATCTATAAATCAATAATGACGTGGTATTCTGATTTAATTTACAAACAACAGATGGCCGAAGAAAGAGTTATCTAAATAAAACATTTTTTCCATGTAAGTAAGTCAACCCATTTTCTAATAAAAATGAAATTGAAACATTAAACTATGGCGATTTCGAATATTAAAAATGAAAATAAATGATTTAAGTTACGAAAGTTTTTTCTCTCATATAAATAATGTAAATTTAAAAAGAGATTTATTACAGATATCTTTGAATTTGCAAAAGAAAATGTCAAAAAAAATTTGCCGAATTTCAAAATTGTTTTTTTGGTTCTGTAATCCTGCTGTTTTTCAACTATGTAAAAATAATTGTAGCCAGTACGATAAGGTAAATAATAGTAGTCACTTTCTAGCACCATTATTACATCCTTCACATTTATGAATCTGAGGCTTACTTAGATACTTACACATAGTTTGCATTGAAAACAGGTTCTGTTAAGTCTAAATGAACAATATCGAAAGCAGGCTTTATTGAAAGAATGATAGCTGAATTAATTAGTCGATATTTTTAGTAAAAATTGACATAAATGTACAGATTATAAATTTGCTAGAATGTATAGCTTTTGTTATAAGATCGTAATGACTCGTTAATAGTAGTTCATTAATCAAACTCGGATGTTCATTGCCATAAACCAATGGAAGGCTTACTATAATTTATGATTGAATCACTGACACTGCTAAAAAGCGTTTTTTAGTAAGGCTATTCATGTAAGCTGGGCTTAATACAAAGGACATGTTTTTTTTACAAACAAAAAGCTAATTATGTTATGCTGCTTTCGTTAAAAATAGAAAAGCTAATGACTCACCTCCTACCACGCCAAAGCAAAACAATCGCCTGACATGATCCTCAAAATAATGATGGTGGTTGTTTTGTTTTACAAAAATCAATAACCGCTTATGTCGGGAATTCCCAAATCAAGTTTCATTATATTTTCTGAGATTTATATGTAAAAAAATCTACACTGGGAAGACTTTAGTGTGGTATGAATACGAAAATGGATTGTAAATTAATATACTGATAAATTATGTTGTTATGATACGAATAAAATTGACTATGACAAGGCTTGATCAAAATATAATATTTGGTATAATTTGAAATACCATAACATAGATATTTTAATTATGTCAATTTATTCCAAAGTTGCCAGACGTTAAAGAGTCTACGAAACTTTCTGTTGGCCACTTACACTGTGAAAAAAGCGAATCTTAGGCAATGTTGTAGTAGTTGAATTTATATTTAAAAATTTACTTATTCAACGTTTGATGGCTCTGTAACTTATAATTATATATTATGCGAATATATTTTTTAATTTATGATATCGAATGAAGGCTCTTGATGGAATTTCAATATCGAATTTGAATTATACTATATCCAACGTGATTTCTGCTGCATCAGTGTGATAGAATGCCTGAAGATGCCAGAAGGCAAACCCCGTGTCGTTCGTGTTTTTGGAGTTTTCGTTTAAAAAATCATCATTTAACTTCAAAACAGAAATCATATAACTTGTAAACATTTTCACTTTACCTTGGTCCATTTGATAATTTACAAAACATTAAATTTCTATTTTTAATCACCAATTCGTAAATTTATTTTCAAAAAATAAATAATGAAAAATTTCCGTTTTCAGATACTAATTATTGGTCGCTTGATCAATATCTCCCTTAATAAACATACATATGGAAAGGTTTCCATTTTCTGCATGTCAATTTTTCATAATCACAGGGTTGACATCGCTTGAAAAATATTCCTCTGAAACACACTTGAAATTTTACAAGTTTCTCTAAAATTCAAATATCCGTTTACTGGCTAAAAGTTTGTAAACCTTTGGCCTAGACTAAAGTCATTGGCAGAACTTTGGATAACAATCATGATAACTTTTGTGGTTATGACGCAATATACCCATTACCCACAGTTCCCGTATATAAATATTCATATAAATTGTTACCTACCCTGAAAGCGGAGATGGCGCATATATCCATTATTTAAGGTATCTTTCTGCTTCGGTGGGTAACTACTTCGCTTGGTATTTTATGCTGTGGAACAACAAGAATGTTGTTGCTTTGTAATCCAATCGGACGTATATTATACATGCCGTGGTTATGTGCTCACAATATTAAATAAACGATGTTTTAAACAAAAAAGAAACAGTGTAAGCTTGATATGATCGGACCATTTGATCATAGAAGTAAAGCCAATAGATTTTTTTCTCAGTTCATCAAGTGATTCTTTACTAACAGCTCTATATACAGTTTAATGAATTTTTAATTTATAAATGCGAAAAAATCAAACCTCAGTCACTTTTTGAAAACTACAAGCAATTTGCACACTCAGTAAAGTAAATTGTTCAAAACTATGATTAATCTAAATTTAAACATAATTTAATACACAGCTGAAGACGATATACACAACATATCGTCTCAACAACTATAGCATAAAAAAATATGTATAGCTAAATAATTAATATATTTTTGTTAATTATCATAAAAATAAAAGATTTTATTATAATTTCATTACATTTGTGTTATTATGTGAGTAATGAACGATTTAAGCAACGGCGATAAGTTGATAATTTTTGGACGTTTAAAAGATTATTATCGTCATAGAAAACGAATCTGTATACAGAGTGGTTCAAAATATTGTTTTTTAATAAATGGAATTAGCCTACCATTGGCGAAACTAACATTAAGGATCACTTTTAATGTGTTAACTGTCACTTCTTGGTGAAAATGCATAAAACTTTAAATAATGGACATGTTTTGATACTATTTTCAAAAAATAATATTTTTATTGTAGAAATAGTAAAAAAATGTGCTTTTATCATTTTAAATAATACATAAAGGGAAATTGAAATGAACAAAAGTGATGTATTTATTTAATTATAATTTATTTGGTAGAGCTCAGTTTTTATCATACTTTTTTAATATGATTGCTGATAACCATTTCAGTTTCCGCGAACTGTTATTAAACTAAAATTACATAGATTTAAATGTGTTGTTAACGAATAAAGGATAAAATATCGTATTTCTGATTGTATCAACATAGCTTTGATATAAAATTAAAATATTAAATACATAGTTGTGTTAAAAGCTGTTTGGAGGAAATAAACAATCCCAAAAGTTAATATACAATAGATAAATAGTTTAAATCAATACATTAGATGTGTCAAATTGTTAAATGTTAGCTATAAAATAGCAAGTAAATATAATAGTTTGGCGTTGTATGTGACAAAAAAATTAAAGAACTTTTCGTTTTCGTAAATCTTAAATATAATTTATGAAATCGACTGAAGGTGAATGGAATTTCAATATCAAATTTGAATTGTTTCAAATTTGTACGATTCCACATGTTTCGTCATTAACTACCCGGGTTTCGACTTTCGGCATCTTCAGGCATTCTATCACACAGATGCAACAGAACTGACTAGATGTGGAACCGTAAAAAGTGGTAACAATTCAAATTTAATCTTAAATATGCTATAATATACTTGAGCGTAACCGTCCTGTTTTTGAATACAAAATAATGAAATATATTCGATACACCATTTCATTACAACTTAAGTTATATTTACGATCAAAAGCTATCATGGTGTTTTTAACAAGTTATATAATACATATTTTTCGGACACGTGTGCCCGCTTGAAATAAAATAGCAGTGCTGTGATTTAATACGCCGTTTTTCATCTGAAACTGTGAATTAAATAATGACTACGACACAAAAAATGTGGAAAATTCGCGTGACCAATATTCTAGGCTTGAATACATACAAAGTGGCCGTCAGTAAAGCACAAACGTGTTCTGGGCGAGGCGAAAAACATTGTTTTTCTTTTGTTATTTGCGAAATTTATAAAATTGACTGCGTCCTTTTGAAAGAAAACAGGTTTTTATTAAAGCATAACATGCTAGCCTTCTCAGTTATGTGTTTATAACTAGACCAAAGAAAATACACGAAAAACATATATTTAATAAAAAAAATCGTAGATGTATGAATTTTCCATTAAAATCATTAAAATCTTATAGTATTTTGGTAAGTGGTAGTCAACCGACACCCAAAACCGTTTTAGGTATGTATATCAAATAATTTCAAAGTCCAGTATTCTCAAACTACTGAAAATCAAACTTGCAACGACTTAAAAATGCACGGAGATGCCACTAACAAAAACGCATTGGCATCCCAAATTTCTATAGCGTTTTTGGTGTTCTACAATTTTCAATACATATATAAAACGAAAATTGGTTTTCATGTTTATAGATAATCAAGTGAATGATAATGAAATATATTTATTTTTGTTCTAAACAAGTCTACCAAAAATCAGTATTAAATTACTTTTACGTCTTAACTGTCACTTCTTCGTCACTCAAGGAAAGGCGTGATATTTTAAATAATTAAAACACATTTTTTAATACTACAAAAATATTATGTGGAAATAATCCCACGTTATATTTTTGATCAGGACCGGTTTCGCTAATCACGAGCATTGAGAACATCAGTTGATCAGTGTATTATCTATAATTTATGATATCAACTGAAGGTTCTTGATGGAATATCAATATCAAATTTGAATTGTTACAACTTTGTACGATTCCACATGTTTTGTCAATAACGACCCGAGTTTCGCATTTCGGTATCTTCAGGCATTCTATCACACGGATGCAACAGAACTGACTAATTAATGTATATTATCGTTACAAGACATTTATCGGTAATGAAAAAGACTCAAGCAACGATAAATAAATGATAAATAACCTGGGAGAAATCATCAAGAAACATAAACCTCATATTTTTTTTGTTATTTTTGACTCGAAAATCGAACACACTCCGTTTTGAATGAAACACGGTGTTCCATATTTAAACAACGCTGCGGCATGCATACAATTATTTATTGATCATTTGATTTTAGGCAGCCGTAAAAAAACACATTCGATAAATGTTTGATGCCAACATACAATGAAAATTTTTGGGGGTTGTGAACTAGCGGATCATAGCTGCGATTATAATCAGACAGATTTTTAAGCATCACAAATATTTGAAAGAACGATATAATTAAAACTATTCTCGGTATGCTGATTCTGTTACTAATACGTCTATTTTATTTGTTTCTGTTGATGTGTACAAGAATTTGAATCCAGTACGGACATTTTTCAATATATCTTGAAATTTTCCACTTCCAAAGGATTCCGCTTTGTTCTATATTAAGACGGGATAAAAAATACAGTATCAACACTATAACGCTTGTTTCAATACAATACACAAGAGACCAAAATAATCATGCAAACATATAAAAAGAATTCAAAATATAAAAATAGTGCATATGTTCTACAAGTTTTGAAAAATATGTTATAGTTTATATTCCGTATGTCATATATAATTAAAATAATAAATAAATCGTATGTAAAATTTTCCGATAAAAAATTTGCATTTAAACTATCACTTAAAACTATAAAATACTTTATTCTTTAAATGTCAAACGATATATATGTCATTTTTGTTATTTGTATAGTAGTCAAAAACAAAACCAACCAAATAGAAAGTTGATTTATTTTAAAAACACTCGCAAAAAAATTAACTGCTCTAAAATGTGAGTGTAAATTTTGAAATCCAATAATTATTTAAGATTTTTTTGTTGTTTATGAATTATCTTATCTGTTTAATAACGCAAGCGAGAGACGAAAAATTTTTCAATGTATTTAATTCCTTGCCATTGTGTCACCATAAGAATAGTATTAGTTTCAAACAAATATGTTAGTTTTCATTTTCATTGAAAAATATCCTTGCATTTTGACAGCTCTACTGTATCAGTCAACTTAAAAATTCTTTCATTGTATAGCTGAATAAACCAACATGGCATTAGTTTTTCATAGCGTTTTTTCGCATCACTACAGCAACTTGGCTGTAACTGGTGTGTGTTCTCTCGTTCTATGAAAACTACCTCTCGCTCAGTTTGCATCTTGTAAAAAATGATTGGCACATAAATTGGTACATTGTGTTGTTTATGATTTTATATTATAAATAACACAAACACACTTTATATCGGTTAATGTGTGGGCTATACACATACATAAATGATATTTTTTAACGTAAGATATAACTGACGCATTGCGATTTAAGATTAATCATCTATTCATTATATTTCCGTGTTTTCAGTTTATTTTCTCAATAAATATATTAACTAAGACAGCTAATTAAGATACAGCTGGGCAAGTGTATTATGATAAGTAAATACTTCGTCGCTCGCATCAGCCCGTTACATCGATGTTGTATTGTGTAAACATTTTACTAAGGATGTCGAGTATTGTACAGCTTTTTCGTCCGCTACCCTTGAAGTATTTCGAGTGCTACTGCTCCAAATCTTTTACCTACTCATCGATGTCTAGAAAACTGATTGCTTTCAGATGCATAGATTTTGGGTAAGACTTTTTTTAATACAATACGAAAGAAAAATCCTTAGAATATTTTGTTTTAATCTACTTTGAAAGAATAAACTAACTGTCTAACCTAAAAAATACACAGAAAATATTTCATATGCAGGATGCCCACCCATGCTTCATCGAAATCTTATGCAGTTTTAACATGTTGTCAAAAGAAACGTTGTGATTAAAAACCATTAGTTTTTACGTGGGGAAAATAAAGAAGCCTTAGAATTGCGGACAAACCTTAATCAGGAATTTGTTTAGCAATGCATTGAAGACAGCTCTTTATGATCTTGTACAGTCGCAGGTGTATATGTTTTTAGAATATTTAAGTCAGCGTTGCATCTGTTACCAAATTAAATCTCGAAGAAAAAAATCTATATTTGAAAAAAATGTTTGAATTTCATATTTTTGTGCCGTGGTAGGTAGGTATGAAGTTGCGCCCTTATGCTATTAAATATTTCTGTTTGATAACCAGGAATCTCGGGCAAAGCTTTGGAATTACGCCATGGCGTGAATATTTTATACATTTTACATCCCCGCATCACTTATTCTATAAGATGAGAATCTCAGAAGAGCGGCTCGCGAATACAGGAAGGCCTGTGCCGATTTTGATCGACAGTAATGGTTTTAAAATATTTGAATGAATAAATTACACCAAAGGTTTGCAACAGAGCAAAATTTAGTCGATTACATATCCATATTGGGTAATTTTAAATATTTTTCATTTTCATATTTAAAATTTTCAACAATTCAAAAATTACATTTGTTAAGAAATATCAAGCGATACTTTGAAATTTAAAATAACTGTTATTTATTTTTCAAAAAAAGTAAAAAAAAAAATCAACGTCTTCAAAATAAGTTGGCTGAAAATTCAAATGCTTAAAAAAGCAACGAAGTTGTTGATAAATTACTATATTTGTTATTTATTTAACTAATGTAAGTATTTCTTGTTTTTAGCCATGTCTGCTCCTAGTATTAAACACGTGGATTTCTAATAGAATTAATCTCTGTAATTTTTTTCTTTTAAAATTCTTTTTTACTCAACCTGTTTAATAAAAAGAGATTATTATATAAAATAAAATTCAAAAACCAGCGTAACTGTGTTCTGGTTATTTTACTAACTGTGACACTACTTGGCCTCTCAAGAAGGATTTTTATGCGAAACTGTATTTAATTTTATTGTATTGTAAGTTATGTTTTATTCTTTATATTTAAATAACAAAGACGAAGGATCTGCAGTAATGTGTTGTATTTACTCGATAGTGTATCTTGAGTATCTCATTATTATACAATTGAAGTAAATATAGTTTTAAAACTGAAAAAATAATCAAATCGCTCAGAATATAACGTTCTCGAGGTGATTTGAAGGCGGTTGAGATCCCCTTCTGTAAGAAACTCGCTATGCGAGTGAGTCAAAGAATTTTCCGCGCGAGAGGCAGGTACGCCTGAAATATTTTCCTCTCAAGCAGCTATTCATTTGACGGACCAACACTTTTCCCGTTTGACTTTAAATTCTACTAAAATATATTTTATATACAAAATTTATTTAAAAATATCATTACATTAAGAAACTGTTCAGATATTTTTGGTCAGCTTTTGAATGAAAATGTCTTTTGAATTGATTTATTATTTTAATTATAATAATTTCAATGAAGGATGTCACCTGACATCCCTTTTTAAAGAATATTTTAAATAAATTATCAAAAACGAAAGTAAATCAATGTTTCCCGAAAGCTGATTGGACTGAATTTTTTTTAAGATGATCGTTGATATCTACACGCAGATAAAGTTCAAAATTCATGAAAAAAAAGAAAAATAGCCAGATGTTTCAATTTATTAAATAACTCCTTATGGAAGCCATGTCTATCTAAAATACTTTCTGAGAAGATTTTTACTTGGAAGACAAAGGACGTCTAAGTAAAGTAAAACAGTTGCAAGATGCATGAGAAACACATAAAAAAACTTGCAGCGAGATAAAACTTTGCCACGCAAACAATTTATTACCGTCCAAAAACAATAGGCCATATGTTTAAAGAAAGAAAACGGACTCTATATTACAAAATCTGAATTTTCTAGTCCACTTATTTCATGTGTATGGTGTAAAGATATTTTATAAATTTAAACTGTTAGATCCACTTTGAACCTATTACTCAATAAGTGTCATTTTTAAAATACACATATTTATGAAATTAAAGTAATGTTTATTATAATCAATGGCAGTAAATTTATAATATATTCCACTCATTTCTGCAATATGATATTTCTGATAACTGCAACAAATAACATTGTTTTTCGCCAGTTTCTAATACATGTTTGAGTATCAAATTTTAGTGCACTATCACATATTTTAGTTTGGTCAAACATTTAAATAATATAATTATTTATTTAAAAACAGCCGACTTTACGAAAGCTGTATTATAAACACAACAACAGTGTGTCTCATAACGCATATTTTATTTTTTGTAATATTTACCGTAAATCTTTAATAGGTTTATATCATTTCGATAATTCGTTGAAAGGATATATCACCTTACTAAATTTCTTTTGAAAATGCATCTGTTTTAATGTGTATAAACTCGGAGATCAATTTCGATTTTTGATCATTTTTCATTCTGTCTGTAGAATCGGTCGTGCACCATTGCGTGATACCGTAATTTTAATGTCATACAAAATGCATTTTAATATCTTTTTTACAATGTTCCACCTACTATATAATATTTATATAAAAAAAACAATTTAAATTGCTATCTACTGTGATATTGTTTCTTTACAATATAAAATTACTGTCGTTTAAGTTAATAGCTATATATTATATTTTAAATGGTAATATTAAACTACTAGATATTGATTATTTTTATGTATTCAATAAGCATGAGTAGACTTTTCAAATTTAAAAATAAAGAGAATTCTCAATAAAACACTTCATTTTTGCCTGCTATAATTATTGTTTAATTTTATTGAACACGGTGAAAAAATAGCAATGTATTTTAGTTCTACAAATTTTTTTTTTAATTTTGTAGAACTAAAATACATTGCTATTTTTTCACCGTGTTATAATGGAGTTCTACCAAGTGAATGCCAATTCAATCAATAATTTTATTGAATTCAGATTCTTTAAGAAAAGTTTTGACATAACTGTCAATAAAATGAACCTTTTTGAATTTCAAATACATTTTAAAATATAGTATTTTAAAAGTGGTGAATTTTTCAAAAAAGAAATTTAAAAGGCAGCGTATTGTTAGAGCACAGCAAATCGATTTTCGTTATCAGATAAAGTGGACGAAACGGAAAAAAATAGCGAATAATTAATCAGTGATGACATACAAAATCATACTTTACCGTGAAACCATTT
Source organism: Himalopsyche japonica (assembly GCA_028555115.1). NCBI lineage: Eukaryota > Metazoa > Arthropoda > Insecta > Trichoptera > Rhyacophilidae > Himalopsyche > Himalopsyche japonica. The sequence goes on along the minus strand of JAHFWJ010000224.1, from coordinate 1,931,745 downwards.
TCCAATAAATAATATCATTGATGACATCAGGGTCTTAAATATTTTTTTGTAATAATGAATAAATTAATGTTATCTATGGTTACGGAAACGAGCATTTCAATAATTCAATCGGAATATTGCTAGAAAAACGTTGAAATTATGAAAAACACAAGACTGGATAAACCTCGCTAATTAAACTATAAAATAATGTATAGCATTAATGTCCATATATCAATGCAGTGCCACTGTTATGCAGTTTTGAGGTTTAATTATAAAAAATACGTTATCATTTTTTTTGTCTTCTTATCTAAAATATGTAGTAAGATAATAATTCAAACAAATGTTAGTTTTTCGATATTAATTTTTTTCTGATTTGACGAAACAAAAGAAAGCATTAAAATATGTATTCTGACCAATGACATATAAATTGTGATAATTTTTAAGTACGGGTGCACCGTTACTTCTTGGAGGAAAAGCTCGTAGATAAATTTTACATTAGATTCTGTAAAGTTGATCAACACCGGTTCCACTTATCGCAAATATTTTTGACTAATGAGGTAAAACAACTGAAGATCAATGAATATATAAATCTTAAGATAAACTTAGTTTTTTTTAAACCAATAAAAACTTCCACGATTGAAAACTCAACAGATGTTTATTGCTTTGAGTACTTAATTTATTGCTGTTTTTATTTTTGAAGAAAATGTATAATATCAGTTTAACAATGGAAAAACAATTTTTACGCACTGACAAATTTTACTAAAGTGATTTAGTCATTAAGAGAACTAAATAACAAAAAAGAAAATTTCGAAGAATTCTATATGTAAAAAAATAATCTGATCATTTGCATTTGAATATAAAATAGTAGAAGACTTGTGACGATTTTATTCAACGCACTATTGTAGAAAATAAGAAATTATATATTTAAAACAATACATGGATTGATATATTACCAATACCAATGATCTCTGAAATAAAGCAACGTATGCATCGCAGGACAATAACATCTCAAACCGAAAAGAGGCAGTTTTTGGCTGTAAATTTCAAATCAACGGCTTAGTCTCAATGTAAGACTCTAGCCATCACTATTAGAAAGCAATATAAATTATTGCTTTTTCTTAATTTTGTTATAATATATTTTAAATGACAAATTAGTTTATATAAAGAACATTTTATCAAAACGGTTTGGTTTAGAAGTACAGAAAGTTTAAAACTCCATACCCGATTTACTCAGAACGTTGATATTTTGGATTGTGATGATGCTATTCTTGGGGTGTGAAATATAATAATATAACACAAAGCTGATATGTGTCATGAACGATCGAGTAGACCATCATCTAGAGGTCTTTACTGTCAACGATTAATTCAAATAATTTATCTGGTTTAATAAAATTTTCCAAAATATTGCACTTGGAAAAAAGAGCTAACTTAATCTCGAATAGGTGTACAAAAATTTTATGAATATGACTAAGATCGGTTATCTTTTGTGGGTACAAATTTTATTTCAGAATTAACTTATAAAAAGAAGGTATATGCTAAAATAATTTAAATGAATACGAAGAAAATTGTATCACATTTTTTTATAAATCTTCATATCATATACATAATAAAAAAAATACTCATTGCGAAAAATCTATGAAAGTCCTGTTAAATTATTTACCCAATAAGTGTACCTCCAAAATTAAATATATTATATATTTTATCCAGTTAATAATACCATTGAAATAATAATTTACAAATCCTTTTCAACTTTAAAATATTATTATCAAAAAATACCTGTGTTATTTCTTTTGTCGTGTTAATTCTTTTGCCACATTGATTTGTACTTATTTTTTATTGAAAATAATACGTAAATCTCAGGAAATCTATAGAATCAGAAAAATATGATAAAACACACACTCAATAAAATAATAATTCACAAAGAAACACCTAAAAGTTGGTGTTGTAATGAATTGTATTTCAAAAGCTAGGCTAAAAGTATTGGTAAAATTGATAATGTTATGGTTTTTTTATTTAATTTTGATTATTTTTGTGTTGGAATATTGTATAGCTTTTTATCGGTTCTGGTGATTTATTTGCGGTATTTAACATTGTATAGTATTCCACTTAAGTGTCAACTTCAAAAAAGCCGATACCGATCGAAAAAATACACATTTTCACGGTGTACGGTCCACTGAAGGAACTATGACACACTTGAGGGATATTCGTTGTTTTTTTTTTTTGTTGAACCCGGTATAAGATCGAATTTCTGATACGACGAATAGTAGCCGATCGATAGTTACACAATAACGTAGAACATTTCACGACGTCGGAAAATAAAGGAAAACACTCTGTAGGGGTCCACTGGAGTGTGCGTGAAATAGGGCTTCCACCGCACACTACTCGACTGAAAAACTGACTGTTTCAAAACCACCCACTGTGTTTCCACGGTATGCCCTGAATACACCCCTGTTAGTAAAATGCTATGATGTGATAACATCAGTACGATCAGTGAAAATGTACTCACCAAATTTATATTTATGCTATGAAAGAATATTAAATTGGTATAACTATAATATATGAGATAATGAGAAAATTTTGTTCGTCATCAATTATGTTACTCAATTGACAACCATTAGATTTAGTCAGACTTTTAGGCGAGTAGCCTGCGATATTCATGATCGTATTCAAAGGCCCGAAGTTCAGTTTGGTTTCATTTTTTTTTTTTAATTTACGAATTTGAGTGTCAGAGCTTGTATGTCTATTGTGTTTGAATTACTTCTCATTCGTCATATCTTAAGAACAGAGCACGCTACCATTTCTCTCTTCGAAATGAGAGTTTGGACAACATCTAAAATTAAGATAATATTGAGATAAACTTTACTTGAATACACATACTCTACACTAGAAACGGATATAGCAACAAAGAAATATCTTCTAAGCCACAAAATTTAAAGTTGGCAGCGGATTTTTTTCAGTTTTTGCTAGGTAAACATAAATACTCTAATCTGGACGCCCAAATTACTCAAATGAGTTGTGGTTAACAAATATAAATGAATGGTAATTCCAAATGTCCTCAGGAATGAAATGGTTTTTGTTTTGGGTAACTTACTAAAAAAATGGCATTAAATTGTTATTAACGTAAAAAAGAGAGTAATCAAAAGACTATAAAACGCCTTAATAAAAGCATATTAAATACTCTTGAAGTTTTCCGAATACTAAAAATTATTATGAGTTTCTTCATCGCATTCGGAAAACTATCACTCTACTGATGTAACCAAAGCTCAGCCCATCGCCTACGAGCTTTTCCGAGAATCACCGAATAGAAACGAAAATCCACGATAAAATTTTTCGATCCCGTAACGGCAGACAAGCTAAAACAACCCTTAAACGTACTTCGAATAGTGTATATAATCTCATATTGACATACATTTGCGAATGGCGTACAGAGGGATAAAAATTGCTTATTCGTGACAGCGAAGAAAATCGAATGCTATGCTAGCGCCAAAGCTTTTTACCGGGGGTAGCTGCAACTAAATAATATACACAAACAGCTCTTATCTCGAACTAGAATCTGTGCAATATTTATGTGTTATTTTATTAATGAAAGCATTTGTTCGTGTACTTTATTTGGATAAATAATTTTGAATCCGTTTCTTTACCCAGAATCTGTTTCTGTCAAATGGGTCGCCATCTTTTGAAAATACTAAGGTTTCAAGGTAAAAATATGTGTTTTTAAATGAATGTTTTTATGATGCATGAACATCAAAACATCGCGTGTTTTGAATACTATTGTAATAAATTTTCTTAGCTTTATGTTGATTCTATTACAATTGCTCCAGCTGTATATTAAACTTATATATCCTTTCTTTGTTATTATGTGTCTTTGGGTTTGTTTGCAAACTAACTACTACACCAACAGGATCGTGTGACAGATGTACAATTCACAATTTTATTGTTTTATCAAACTTTACCATTTCGTGACTAAACATTGCTACATCTAAGCATAGTTTGTATATTTTACTAGCCATTTAACGTAGTTGATATTATGTTTATTATTGCCATCATTTTTATGACATTAAATAGTTTATTACTAATTTGCAGAAATGTCTTACAATATGCAAATGTCGCATGAACACTATTATATTTATTATATCAAATACAGGTTAGAAAAGGTGTCGAAATAGTTTTATTTCCCATAATCAAATTAGGTAATGATCATAATATATTATTTTTTAGTAGTCACTATTTCAAAGAAATAATATTCTATAAATTCACAAAAAATATTATTAAAAGTTTATTGAAAAATAAAATTTTTAGACGACGTTGTAAATTAACCCCCTGTAAATTAAGATTTTGAATTTTTTTATTGTGATTTATTTTTGTCAATACATATCAACTTACGTTATAGAAATCTCAAAAAACAAATGATAATTCTTATTTTAGTTAAAAACAGTTACGGGGAATTTATATATTAAAAAATGTAGTACATACTCCATAAAATTTATCTTAGGGTTAGCCCTAGTGTCAACAAGTATTTTTCAGAATTTTCGCAAGAAGGTACCTTTTATAAAAGTATTTCCATTTTTTTTTTTGTGAATTTATTATTCGAACAATATAATGAAATCCATCAGCTATTGTCTTTATATTTAAAATATATTCAATCTGAAAATTATATTAATAGCCATATTATTTTCAAATATATAATTTATTAAACTGTGTAATAATTCTGTACGTAAGTTTACTGATACCATCTCTCGATAAAAATTGTAGTTATCAATAATTATGAAGAGAATAATCTTTGTAAGTTTTTGAAATATATGTGTGCTCATCAGAGATGGCGTTATAAGTCACTATAATAAATTGCTTCACCGAAATATCATTAAATTATTGATTGCTTTGAACATAAATTTAATATTTATAATTATCAACTGCTTCATATTATACTAGCTTTGCAATACGACTATGTTCAATATTTGACTTCTGATTAAGTCATCTTATAAATAATTACTTAAAGGTAATAAGAATAAAAGCAGTTAACTGAAAATATTCACAGTTCATGATGCAAACGCTAACCGCTTTTTTGAAACGAATAGATCAATTTTTTTATGTTACCACAAATTTTTTACAAAATTTGCTTCTCTTATTAAATTTTACAAAAATAATTAATATTTTCACAATAACCATTTTTTTATTCATTAATATGTCAAGGTGTATTTTTTGCTTGTTAAAAAGGTAATAGAAAAACACTGCTCGATTCAACAGGTTCAAACATGAAAAATACTGCGTTAAGCACTAATGTTGATTTCATTGATTGTTCAATCAGGGGATGGCAATTTATGACGTTGAGACCCAAAGATGAAGGGAAGTGTATGTTAACAGAAACAGTTTGTTTTACGAGAATGTATTTGTTGAGAAATTTAATCCGCCATTTTAAAACAAGTTACTTGGTAGGTGTATGTATATGAAAGGATATTTCGTGATTCGTAATTTTGGACACAAAATTTAATTAATTAATCATCATTTCCAGAGTTTCAAGTCTTATACTCAATACGATTATTATATACGAAGATTTTTTATGAAGTGATTGCCGAGTCGATCAGAATATAAATTTCAAACCTTTCTCAAGTAATCCACTACACTAATCTAGTCGCAACACACCCTTTTCATATATTGCTTTACCTAAAACAACCCATTTTCTGTAGCTTATCCAAAATAATGATATACTTGAAACAAAAATACCTTTTCCGGTTGCAATTTTTGTACGGGCCAATGCCTTAGGGTACAAAGAGCCCTTATATCTTTTTTATGCCGTCTGCATTAATAACGAGCAATTCGAAAGTAACATATCTTGTAAGCACAGAATACACTTTTCCAATAAATAAACAATGATTTTGTCCTCGTTTTTATAGGGTTAACAGCTTAAGGTGTGCTTTAGATGTTCAATAGAAAGTAATTCAATGTTTTATTGTGATAACTAAAGGTGGCGTTGTGGAAACTGAAAGTTCATTAGTTTATCTAGTCAAAGTGCGATGTTTACTGACAAAAACTATATTCTATATTAAATATTTGTAACAATTTGTTGTTGTTGATTGTTTATCTGTGTTTATTGAAAAAACTTTATGTTATATAATTCAATACATTATATAAAGTAAATGTATTTTTCTATTTTATGGTAATCAATTATTTCTACAATATTTAAGTTCTGTGTGTACCGTTGAGAACGTTTATTTAACCCTCTAAATATTTTTTTTTTAATAATTTATCATAATTCTTAGCACAATTTATGCATTTTATTATATCAAAATTGGGATCGGTTTTGCTGATTTGAGAATCGCTTGGAATTGAATATATACTATTAAATGTAATCAAACATAAAAACCGAGCAAAATAATTTCAAATTTCGAAATATTGACTTTTCCTTATAACATACATGGGAAGAGAAAATAGTTTATTTTTTCAATATGAATATGCGTAGATATTTGATTATTATTTTTTGTAGTTTATGCTGTAGTACAACGTAGCTTTCAAATGAGTGCAGGTAACACACTGGTTGAGGAAATAAAAATTTTACACCGTACAAAATGCAGGGATGTGGTCGATAATTTTTTAGCGTATTTTTTTTCTTAGAGAATCAATATAAATGTCGAGATTCCTTTTTGACGTGTATGTATATTATTACAAATTATTTATATAGAAAAATATTATTTTAATAGTGTTGCGCCGTTAATTTTGGATCTCAAAAAGTTTTACCAAACATGCCATACTATGTTATTATAATTGAACAAACATTCTCTTGAATACTACATAATGAATGATTAAAAAAAATCCAATCTTCTAGGCAGAATGTTATTCATCTTATTACAATTCGTTATTCGGTCTCAACGTAAATATTTTTTTACATGCATGCTGATTGATTGATGGATTTGGAAATATTAATAAGCGCTTCAATACATATTTTTTAAGCTTCATTCGCAAATTCTTGGGAATGCAGGGCTTTGCAATATAACAATCTATCATTGTATAAAACAAAAAATCTTCAGATGAGAATTATGAGTTTAAATCCTTAGGTATAATTAGGCGTAACCGTATATAGTGGGTTTGTTGAGAACACTCAACAATATACGATATATTGTATAACAAAATATGATTTTTTTTGTATTTGTATTTTTCGAGTGCTGCTTTGCTAAAACAAATCATGGCACCTGACTAAATCTCATTAAAACATATATCTGTCAATGGTTAATGCCTGTGTCGGATATTAAGAGTGAGATGATTCGACTCCGTGAAGAAATCAAATAATCAGTAACGAATCGACCAACGCGCTGCGCTTACTTACTACGCCATTATTAGTTTTTGTGCTGTTGATGTCTTCGGAGCGACTCAATGTTATTTGTCTGTGAGGATTCTTAATGGTGAGATTCTCGTATCTTAAATAACCGTCATTTACTATTTACCGAGTGTTTTCGTCGGAGCTAAAAAGGTCTGGCATGTCATTGAAAGAAGTAGAAGAAGTAACATAAGTCAACGACCTAAAAAAAAATGCAAAAATAATTATAGTATTTGACTTTATGAATCATAGTTATGTCAGATATCGTGAATAGATGTAATTTATCACTGAGGAAGTTATGGGGAGGTTTTTCATTGATAGCGGTATGGTTTTTCAATTCCCATTCCATTAAACTTTTAGAGAACACAGTTCATTCAAACATTTTCCATTTAACATTGTTAGCGTTTAATACTGTTGTATAGGATCTTAATGAAGCGTTTCGTAATTGAAGGTATTCTAAGTTAACTGTAAATCGTTTGAACTTTCATTTTCAGTAGTTAGTGTATCATTCATTCTTCTATTGACTCAATTTAATCTTGTCTGGTCATAAATATAAACTTTTTATTAAGTTAATCTTGAATAAAGACTTTATTCGAAAATTGATGTCTTTTTCTGTTTAAGATTACTATTTGGAGAACTTCAAATATCAGTTATTAAATGATAGTGCTCGCATCGAGATTCGAACCCGTGCAAACTACATTCAAATCATTCAACTACAATCCTAACTGATAAAAGGCAACAAATTCATTTCATACAATAAAATTCTTCTTAGTGTTCATTTAATAGAAATAAAACAAACATCCAAAAAGCGTACTTATAAAGTAATTTGTTTTTTGTTTGTATTATTAATTGGCATCTCTTTTCTATAATTTGAGTTCTCGGTGTTCGTTTTGACATCCCTAATTTATTTTGAATAGTGAGTGACTCGCGATATTTCATGCAATTAAAATCACAGACGCTCAATTTTCGAAACAAAAAACTATTACGCTATCGTAACGTCATTTTGATTTGATTTTAATTTGTACCTTATTATGGATCTCTTTGAACCATTTCAAGGTTTGTAATATAACAATTATAAAGCAATTCAAAATTAAATTACCTTGTTCTCAGAATCTGTGCGTCTGAATAAAACATCGCATTTTCACGTCAGTGTTTGATGACGTTATTTTATGAAATTCTTTGTGTTAGCAATATTGAAAGAACTTACAGCTTTATAAACAAAACAATGTATTCATAGCATTGTGATAATTTATAAAATAATACTTAATTTTTCTCGGATCCATGATGAAGTGGTCAACGACTTTTCTTATAGATCTCACGGGTTTGCGTCTAAAAATAAAAGCTTTTTTTTCAAAATCCTTGGCTCATTGGGCAGTTATTTTATAAATAATGCGTCACTTAATATATTGAAAGGAGTACTTGGAAGTTATTGAAATTCTGCAATACTGAGAACTTCATTTAGTTATTATATTTCCATATACCATTACCAATTATCAAAAATGCTCCGTGATTATAATATAACAATGATTTTATGTCTTTTTTTTTAAATTATAAAAACACATTTTTTAGTACTTATTTCCACAATATATTTTTTGATCAGGAACGGTTTCGCTCATCGCGAGCATTATCAACTGATAGAATACAATTTACAAACAAGTCTATTTATACAAAACAAAAAAATAATTTGAGTTAAAGGTAGTATCGCTCCTGATAAAAATAAATTGTGGAAATAAGTACTAAAAAATGTGTTTTTATTATTCAAAATATCATGCCTTTCCATCAAGAAGTGACAGTTAACACCTGAAAAGTGATTTTATGTCTCTTCTGAGGTATGAGTATCTGTGTTGCTGTAAATTCCTTCCCGAGAAGGAGGGCGATATGGTTACCAGTAATCCTATTTTAGCCATATGTTTTCTATCCGTACTTTCTTTGCAAAAACAAAAAGGTAAGCAAATGAGTAACAGTCAGTTTTTATAGACACTTTTGTTGAGACCATTATTAGATATATATTGGACATGGGTTAATGTAAATAAAATAATTAATAAAAAATGCTTCATGAAAAATGTTTTCTATATTCAAAATACATACCAAATACCTACGGGGTCGTCTAATATAATAGCTCGTAAAACTTGATTGCTTTCTAAGAGCGGCTGACAACTAGTGGTGCGAGAGCTACTGGTTATTGCCAAAAAAAAATTCAAAGTAATACAAACATCACAAAGTTATAACTAAAATTAAAGCCAAAAACCCAAAAAGATATTTTATCGTGCGACAATAAATATCTTAAAACACACTTAAAAATGATCAGTATTTTTTTAAAAAAAAATGTGTTTGTGGCTTAATGGATTTAAAATTCACACATGGAACGGAGCTTTAAAGTTTGCGACCTCTGCTATAAAGCACGATATATCGGAAATTGAAATAGCTACGGAGAAGAGTACTGGTGAAGCGTCAGTGGAAGTGATATAAATTAATTGGAACAATAAGATTTTTGAAATAAAATTAATTCAAAAATGCCGCTTACTAAAATTATGACATCTTCTCAATATATCATGGTACAAATATTACATTTTTATTGTTTTTAAAATTCCCTCCAGTCGAAATTTCATCATACACTACTTGGACAACCGTACAAAAATAATTTGAGACACTATTTTGAACGAAATGACCTTATGCCGTATTTTATTTTTAATACACATCTATTTTATTTACTTTTGAAAGTGTCTTTGAATAAAAGAAAAAAAAATAACAAAATCAATTTCTCGCAGCGAAAAAAGTGTAGATATGTATTATGATTATTGCAACTTTCGTATTTCAATATTGAAAAAAAATGTCAATTCAAAACGAAAAAATAAAACCTCACTGGAGACTAATAAATTCAATAGAACTCATTCCAACAGTGTTTGCAATTGAATATTTTTACATATCATTATAATGGTACTTGCCAATAAAAAAAAATCACCCTTTATATAACGCGAATTTCTTACACGATATAAAATAGCAAATAAAGCTATTCGTGTTTTTTTTTGTAAAGAATCAATAAAAATATACATATGTTGAAAATGACATCGATGTATATTGAAGTTTGTGGATTTGAGTGTTTCTTACTGTTCTATTTACGGTTTGTTTTACAATTATGTTTTTCACCTGGTTAATACAATGTAGTAAAGAAATATGCTTAACAAATAAGATTACTTCAATCCTATCAATCTTTCATCAATCAAGAGATAATTAAGTATGTTACAGATTAACAGCTACGGAAAAATTTTAAATATCCTGTTCCTAGGTATTCTTAAAAAATAAACGATTTATAAACTAAACGTAATGTTTACTACATTACGTGAAGTTTTATTAACGTCACTCAAGAGAAACTCAAGAAGAAAAACAAAATAAAATTTTGATTTTGTTTTGTTTTTCTTCTACAACTACATTATGTATTACAAAATTTTTATGAAAAATATATCTCAACTATCACAAAGGATTCTTAACGAATAAACTAATATTTATCGATCACCATTTCTTAACCCTCTACGGGGGGCCGTTTTGTCTCCGTAATAGATCATTTCCGTCTCATATGTCAACTTATTGATACAGCCGCCTTTTTAGGTTCATTTACAATTTTTAGTTTCATTGCGAGCAAGAAGCAAGCTAGGTCGTTAAAACATGAGAGAAGATGTATTGTGTACCTTTTCTACACAGCTGTATATACAATAGATTAGAAAATGTTCGTTTAAGCATAGTTCTGACGATGGTGTGAGCCTAAATAGCTATCAACTATATCTTAAAAAATAATTTTAAAGAACTAAAGTACTTGGCTATTTTTTTTTTCACCGTGTTATAATGGAGTTCTACCAAGGGAATGCCAATTTAAGCAACAAAAAATATATCTTATTTATACAAATAAAGCTTTTTGGAAAAGACGCTTATCGTTTATAGCTTACCGTAGGCAAAGCTTTTACTACAAATATCATCGAGCCATATAGTAAGGCAGATAGATAGTCTTACATTGTGTATAGTAAATAAATAATGCACTTTAAATCAATATGATAAATTCTATATTTCCTTTTGTATCATAACAACTGCAATAAATTAGTCTACAATGTGTTTTGATTTATCCTTATCGAAGAGTATTTTTTTATACGAAGGGTCATTGCACTTAACCAGACAAACATTATAGAAGAGTATATTATGAATCAGATCCATAAATCACCTTATAACTGGGCATTTAATATTTCTTTCTGGCGCTAAAGTCTCGGCTGATTCAATTATTCTTCTCTAATATACTTGGTTCTTTGCCTTCCTACGTCAATCTTGACCTACAGAAATTGACGTCCGGTGCGATCTTTAATACTCTTCCGTTTGAATCAGAAAATGAAATGAAAAATTATTACTTGCTTGCTTATTAAAATTCTTACAATTTGGTAAAAGCTGGACATTGGCGAGGAAGTTACTCCTGCTAACATGGGAAATATCAAAATCCAAAGAAATTTCGTTAAATATTTATAAATTCCATTGGCAGACTAGTTTTACACTTTCTAATAAAAAAAAGTCATCTATACAACTTCTCAAAAAATATTAGAAATATACAATTTAAGATAGTCAAAAATGGAAAAAATTATATTTTATACAGCGCAGATAACATTTCTATTTCCACAAACAATTTAATTAACGAGTTTATAGATTATTTTGCGTGAGTTTACGAGTGGCCATCCCTGAACTGTACCAATACATCTGTATAATATAAATGCATCGCATATTGTGATGCAAATATTATAATCTCAAATATTTGTCGCAAAAGTATATGTTATCTATTTTATTACTTATAACTATAAAACTTCAGTTCACTTTTGAACTTTCTTCAACGACTGCCTCTACTTATTTACATACTAGTCAACGTTGTTTAAAATAAGTACACTTTTTTCCAATGCGAAATATAAAAATATATAGAAGGGGGTTTTGTCGTTCTGAATTTTTGTTGGTAAAGTATATTTGGTCAACAAAAAAATGAGAAAATAATGATTTTTTAAAAGTATACAGATTTTTATGTTCAATTTAATTTATATTTTTTTTGATAACAAATATTGAAAATTCTTCTTATTTTGTTGCAATCTTCACAAAATCGAACCCCTGAACAGATACATTTGTTCCATACATTGATTTTTTAGTCTTTATATGAATTGTTTTTTATTTTAACGAGTTCCGTTGAATTTCCTTGCTCTGAGATCACAACAACGCGCAACAGGTCAGCTATTATAAAATAAATACATTCCAATTGTCTTATAAATAAAATCTATAGATGATGGTTTTTATAATATTTTCATATGTATACTATAGTTCTATTCACGTTTAGTACGGAAAAACGTTTCATAAATTATTTATGAAGGTTTCAATGTAACTAACAGTATATATCACAGATTTTAGCCAATATAATATAGTTTATCAGGAAAACTTTAGCATAACCCATTATATTAATGTACTTATGAGCGTTGTTATATTTATTAGAAGTTATTATATTTATTCTGATTATATTGTATAATAATAGTAAAGACGATAACCTCATGGAATGTTGTCACGAGCACTGTAGAAACTATTATTGAATTAAACTTTTTTCCTCCATATAAGTATTCGTTCTTTTAGATACATACTCTATATCAGCGACTTCCAACCCGGGAGGCGCAGGGTATTACCAGGGTAGGCGTCGAAAATATTTGATAAAAAAATAGCTTTCATACCATAATATAATATCTACGAGTAAATAAAGCTTTATATCGAAACATATCAAAACCCTATTATTACAATATTTTGTCAATTGTAGTTTTCAGTATTTTAATAGATATTTTATTGTTATTATAACTAATTTCCATAGACAATTTCACTGTGATATTTTTTTGTAAACAAAATGCTCCCAACCTTTTTTGGTTCCATAATTATTATTGAAATTGATATATGTATTACGTTTACGATCAGATGTAAAATACTGTTGCGTATGTTATGTCAAATAACTGTTATGACAACAACCAGATGCAAGGTCAGGTCATTAATTTTCTATCAAGATAATTTCTGCAACTGTACAAAAATCTACAACAGAAATCAAATAATTTTCTAACATTGTTATCATTGGCAGTCGTAGTTGTAAAATTGAATATCTATACATGCGTTAAAATGTATGAACTGCTTGCAAAAATAATATTGAATGCCGAAGAAACGCCGCTGAAGAGTTATTTTTAAAACAGTCTGCCCCCACTCTCGATTGTATTCGCAACATAAACAAACCGCGACAAAAACCTGTTTTAAATGAAGAGTGAAATCATTAAGAAAATTACTCCTTGGATATTTAGGTATCGTCAACTTTTCAAAAAAAAAAAAAAAAGGATATGCAACATATAAATAATAAGAAAATACAATGTCACTTTTGATTAATTATACTAGCGATACGATCAAAGATTCCATTTTCCAAGATATATTCTAATAGTAAATTGTGTGAAGGCATTTTTGCATCGAGAAAAGTGGAAGCTTTTAAAAAAAATTGTTCTCGTTTAGTTGAAATATTAATATAATTAAAAAGATTCTCTCAAATTTAAATAATGTTAAATTTGTAAAATTCCACATTTTTTTGACACTCACTCCCCTATTTTTTCGCCTTTCGGTATTATGCAATCTATTGTTAAACACAAATACAATAAAACTGACACGCAATAAATAGTTTGCGGTAGTTATATTCAATAAAATTCACTCGGTAAAAACACAGACCCTTAGGCTAGGATCCAGAAAAAAATATCTAAAATAAATAGATTAAATAATATTAATCATCTATGAATGACACAATCACTTCATATGTATTATCAAAAAAAGTGTACGTACCTCGGGATACATATAAAGATAGTAACCGCTCCCATTCAATTTTTTATGATAATTTTATGAACAAAAGATACGGTAAACGAGTTTTTGATGAAAACATTTCATAAAAAATAATTATTATTAATTTCAATACAAAATTTAATAATATATTAAAAGTAAAGTACATTCATTCAAAATGTTTTTTACCACTTCTACTTATGAATCTTGTAGAGCAACCAAATTTTACAACACTCATTCTAAAAAATAAAACACAATATAAATTGTGATTTATCCATTATAAAAAAATATATGCCTTTTAAGCCACCTTAAACGTATAATACCTTGGACAATAATCATTGATTCCCGTGTTTCTAATAGAAATTTCCGATACGTAATTTTTCTCAAGTGTAACATTTTTTGTTTATAGGATGCCTGAAATGTCAAAAAAAAAATGGAAATAATTTGAAAACATATGTCATTTATATAGAAAGGTAAAAGATATCGTAAAAAAACAATTTTGAAACGAGTTTTACCTCGAACTTTTTTGATATTGTATTATTTTGTATGTACGTTATTGAATTGGTTTTTAAATATTTTTTTGCTTCTGTGCTTGTATTTGATTAATGTATACAAATTCGTCGTATGATTATTTAAATTATTCATCTATTTTAGCCCTAAACTGTTGAGCCGACTGGTTACATTGTGTCATAAATATAATTATGTTAATAATTTGGAAAGTTTTGCGTTAAAGTTTACTTTCACAATACAATTTAACGTGATTTTTTCCTGATCATCTAAATAAATGTAGCTATCACAGACACTACTGAACTATTTGTTAAAATATGTGGTGTTTGGATAAGGTTTTATGCAGCTTAGCAGGAAACACGTTAAACTTGACATTGACAGAAATAAAATCGTCAATAACTTGATAAAAATCGATAAAAAAAAATACGTGCATTGAGGGATCCAAGCACTAAAATTGAATAAATTGCTTAAATTGTGTGCCGACAGATTCAGGCGGCCTCTAAATAATGGTCACCGCCGTCTGGCTTATCTAGCAGTAGTAGTCAGCGGGTGTTGGTACACAAACAACCGGCTCCCAGATCGCGTCGAACGTCTGTTCAGTCGCCGGCAACTACTTAAGCGAGTCGTATCTCTCTTATTTGTTAATAAGTATTAATAACTCATATTAGGATATATTATATGCCCATTTTCGTGTTCGTTTGTGCGCATAATACTTAACATAGTTGTTTTAATCGTTTATGGTGTTGCGACACTATAATTTTCTTGTGTTTCAACACCTGTGTTACATAGACATTAGTTTGTCAGTTCCTACACCGGCTATTGGTACAGGTATGTTTTCATTCTATAAACAAATACTATGAACGTATTCTTGATCGTTGGAACGTGTACAAATTCAATAAAGACAAATAATTCAATAAAAGTATAATTTTATACAGGATTGAAAGAAAACGAGCAGTATCACAATTTACGATAATCGTAACCAGTCTTTGAGTGTTTTGCAACAACAAGCTGTATTTTTTCCCCTCGAAAATTAACTACAATCTGAGTTTTTGATTTAAATGCTTAATTTTTCCCAGTAGACGATTTTTATTACTAAATTTCTTACAGAATTACATTTTTTCAGCAGCATTAAGTAAACATTGAAGAAGAAAATTCGTAGCATGATTTGAATCTTATTTGCTTGTTAAGTTTTTTATTTCATAAAGTGAGAAAGGGACTAGAATTATGTAACCGTAATTATCTATAATAAAGTGAAATTTGAATGTCATAGTTTTCACATTAACCATGTTTTTACTACAGTACTATAGACATTCTTATTGTCAATCGTATTTGATTTATTAAAGAAAAACTTATAGATATCTGAGGCTTATCCAAATTCTTTAGAAAAGGTAAAGTATTAAAGCATAAATTTATCAACGCAGTCTTATTAAAAAAAAATAGAATAGCATTGAAACAAGTATTACAACAATACAAATATTGATAATTAAAACATATTGTATTATCGTGTAAACGACTTATGTGCACAAATGTGAAACTTTCATTGATTTTTTTTATTTATTTATTTACAAAACATTGTGAACAGGTCTTAACTTTACCACCAAGTTCATTAATAATAATAGTGTAATGTAATAAAATGTGAATTAATATGGTCGTACTGTGTAATACTCGAAGTAGCGCTTCAGCAAAATTTTATTAGTGGCGAATTGTGGACATGGAGAATCACAGACACAATTTTTGGATATCAAAAAATTGTCGCAAAATTTATCAGTAAATATAACAAAATCTCATTATTGATGTCAAAGGCGATTGATTTAATGTATAGATTGAATAATTTTGTATGAATTATCAATTGTTGCGATATTTCAATACATAAAACGCGATATTTTATAATGTATGAACTGAAATAAGTATTAGGATAACTGGACAACGTCATTTCATATCTTTATATTGTATTATAAAAAGTATAGTAAAGTCAGTGTTGAAAAATCTTTATTTCAAGTGAATTCAAAATCATAAAAAAATGGAATTAAAAATGTTTTATGTCATGAAACAAACACATTGAAAATGTCGCTATTATATTTTGTATATCATAAAAATATATTTGCTTTGTTCCAAGTATCATATCGTCATATACCACTTCATTGTATTTTCAATCACAGATTTGATAACGATGGTAATAAATCAGACATCACTCAAAGATTTGAAATGCTAACAATTTTCAATTGTTTACGGTAAACTTACTCCAGTCTGGTAATTTACTGAAAAAATCAACAGTTTCAGATTTCAGCCCCGATTTGGATATAATCTAACAAACCCGTTTTTATTGTCATATAAGCTATTAACTCTTTCTAGACGATTACGTTCAAGTACTTTCAGTACCTGCGGACGAGCATGGGTGTATTATGTATACGATTTTCGCCTCAATCGAGTATGAATTTACCGTGATATTAAGGTTCAAATTCGGTGTAAAGCTGTGACATGTATACATCTCGTCTTTTTGGCACGCGATCGGTTGGCATGTCTAGATGACGCTCGTCTGTATTAGGTTAACTTAACCCAATTTTCAACCACTTCAGATCGTTTAATCAATCTGCAAACTTTTGCAAATATTTTCGTTTTTAAGAATATATTACAAAGTCATAAAAATAATTATGTAAATACAAACAAAAAGGTGCTTTCCAAACATAGTCTCCGCTGAATGTTTTATTAAAGCTTACGTTTATTTATACATTATTGTTGTTAATAATTACAGGTGGACAGAAACGCTCAGAAATATAGGAAATTATAATATGTATTGTATATATTAAAACAAAGTCACATTCTGAAGGTTATATTTTTAAAACGTGTAACGGGATAAGCTATAATTATTATATCTTTTCAACATCTTTGCTTGCGAACTGATAACTGATTTTATTGAATTTTACTGAAAATTGTGAATACAAATTCAATGAGTATTTACTGTTTTTTAAATCAAATAATCTTACTTATGACGTTAAATAGTTTCACTATAAGTATATTAAAATAGCTTTAAAACTAATTTCCTTCAACTGGTATTTGCAGTACATTTTTAAGCTGTGTGTTGTGTAAAATTCTCTCCTGCAAAAATGTAAAAAAATAATTATACGATTTTGTCAAAAATATATGATTTATATAGATTTTTTGTTCTGTATCATCAATATAATTTAATTTTCGATAATAGACGAATTTTCGTCTTAATTTAAATTGTAAAACTTGGTATCGTGGAATTACGTCTGTCGAATTGTGTTTTAACATCGAATGGGTTTTTAATATATATGTTTGTGTATGTGTGTAAAATAATTTTAGTGCGTTTTTTTAAGACTTTCATTAAAGTATCAGAGATAGACGTATCCAGTCTCTTAGAACCGCATACATTTATTCTTCACCCCCGATGCTAGGAATCAAAAACATTTATAATATTTACACACGCATACATCATGTTTGGTTAACATGTTACCAGCATAATAAACTAATAAATAAACAGTTAAACATCACTTGGTTTTTATACACTAGGAATGTGATAAATGTATGAATATTATTTCAAAAAAAAAACAAATGTCTTATGAGACTGTATGCAAAACGTTCACAATTCTTAAAATAAGTGCACAGCTAAAAATATCAACTGCAATGTGATATTTTTTGTCAAGGACAAGTAAAAAACTTGGTTACGAGTAATTCAAAAAACAATCATGCTGGGTGACGGTATCAAATTGTCATTTAATCGTCTCTCCAATAACTACTGATTTTACGTGAAAAAATAATCATCCATTTCCGTAATTATATGTATGTCATTAAATTTGACATCGGTACAAAGGTTGACGCAGATTATACCAGGTGGATTCGTGTTGTTTTGCTTAAAAAACTATATTCACTGGTCATTTAGATTACATTAGAACTTATCGGTACTCATAGTTTCTATTACTATTATCTTATCTGATCATTTTTAGATGTGTTATAGATTATATATTTTAATTGACATTGTATTCATGTTACTGAATTCAAATGCTGTGCTGGTATGATCAGCTTCAGTTAACTAATAAAAATTCAGCGAAACAAAAAGCTCCAAATGTGACGAAGAAATAGACAAACAAATTATACTGCATATTGGTCCCGCTCTTCCGAAAGTCAATTAACCCTTTAATGACTTAAAATAATTCAACTATACTAAATTTTATACGCTCATTTATCAGAGTGTGAGTGAAAAGGTCTATACTTTCGGTTACGTCATATACAATAAATCCAATAAAATAATCAATATATCCATTTGTTTAATAAGGACTAGGGATTACAATTTAACGTCAAATTTCAATAACCGGTAAACGGTAAATATTTTCACCTCTTACCGGTAAATGAAAAGAAAATAGTCGTGGATTATATCATTAAAGTATAACTGTATGTGGCTATTTTCAATAAAAATAGTATCCTGGATTGAAACATAAATAGTTTAAAATACATTTTAGGTGAATACTAATGTCATAAAATGTACTTTAAATATGTTTCAGATGAATATATGTATGTTTCAAATGTACTTTTATAAGTAAATCAGATAATTTATTATTTGCCACAAAAAGATTGATTAATTTAAATTATGAATATGCAATATATAGTTTACGTTTCTATAAGAAGTTCATACGCTAAACTATTAGTTTATCCATTAACTTATTGATGAAGTATATATATATTTTATACATATATGCATA
This sequence comes from Himalopsyche japonica, assembly GCA_028555115.1. Taxonomy (NCBI): domain Eukaryota; kingdom Metazoa; phylum Arthropoda; class Insecta; order Trichoptera; family Rhyacophilidae; genus Himalopsyche; species Himalopsyche japonica. The sequence goes on along the minus strand of JAHFWJ010000224.1, from coordinate 1,912,377 downwards.
ATTTGTATATATGAATATATATTCATAATTAAAATAAAATAAAAAAACAATGTATTGGATTATATAGTTTATTAATAAATGGTTATTTGTTTTGGTATGATGAAAACATAGTTGAATATGTCACTAAATATGAATTTTCTTCGCTATCTATTATATCCCATAAAAACTCAGCTCAGAATCAGCTGCAGCCTGCAGCTTGCAGTGGGCATCACGGTGACCGCGATTGCGATGACAGATGACACCAGTGTGACGAGTAAAAAACTTTTTATCAATGTTGCCGGAGTTGAAAAAAAACTTCTCACTCCCTCATGCATATATCATAATAAAAAATCGTTATAATATGCCTGTATCTGGCATTAATTCTCGTTAAAAACATTTCCGGGAAAAACCGGTAAATTTTTCATTTACCGGTAGTTACCGCTGGTGCATTTTGGTCCATTTACCGGTTAACCGGTGAACCGGTAATGCAATCCCTAATTAGGACAATTAGAAAATGACTTAATATGACTGATAAAAAAGAAGGTGACATTCAAACGTCTATTAAGTATGCTATTTTAATATATATCATTATTTAATTTGAAAATGAAAATTTCAATAACTGGCTTTAATATGCCAATCCACAACACATTTCAAAAATATAGGAAAGGCAGTATATACAACAAAAAATTAACATAGACATAAAAACACGTCTTTATCTGAGAAAATATATAGTATCTATATATATACAGAGAAAAAAAATTAAAAAAATACGTCACCTATGCTAGTTACTGAAAATAATCACTTTTCTAGATACTACTTAATAAAACAGATAAATACTAAACGATAAAAAAACACTACGGTCATCGCTGAAAATGTTTAATATGCTTATCAAAAAACTCCGATATTTTAATTTTATCATTTTCTATTAATAATATGTACGTTTTTGGATCAAAAATTCACTGAGATGTGTGTGGACACACCTTCCACATAAGACACATCCCATTAAATAAAAACATTTATTTTTACTAACGGTATTAATAACTTACAACTGTATTAACGATAAACGTTCTTGGCCTCAGCATTACTCTATCTATGACATGTCCAAGCCACACGATTTGGCTCTACTCTCTCCTTACAGGAAGCGCTCTGGTACGATTGCAAAGATTGTTTCAAAAGCATTTATCATATACCGGGGTTCTACGTACTCAAACCTATTAAACATTCTCATAATATCGTCACCAAAAAAGAAAAAATACACCTGTGACATTTTGGCATTTATGAATACAGTTTTTGTCGTAAATTGACAAAAGGATATTTTTAAAACAAGACAATAGGTTCACGTAAAAAAAGTGACTTGTTTACTCAATTCATGTTGGGCAAAATATATGTTCAGTTGAAATGTATAATAAATCAGTGTTTCACACACAGGGTCGCTAGCTTTCTAGTCCAATCATAAATATATTGTTCTTCAAATATATTTATATATAACGAAATTATTTTGTGCAATTTCACAACACCAACGCAATTGAAAAAGGAAAATGTTTTTTACTCTAAAAATGAATATAAATAGAGCTGTACAAGAAAAGCACACTTAATCATTCGGAGTAAGGCCCCTGTAAATTTTGTGTGTGCTTTTTTTTCAATTTGACGCGAACCTTATTGGAGGGGTTTTGTTTTTTCACAAAGATAAATATTTTTGTAACTCAATCGATAGTTAACATATTCGGATTCGTCGAAACCATTATCAAGCAGCTAATCAAGGTGAAACAAATACAATAACCGTAGAACAGCGCGGCAACAAAAATATGGTATTTTGGTGGAGAAATCAAATTAAAAATATCATTTTTCATCAACCAGCATTCAAAAGTAATTGCATTAAACTCTGTGTATTTTATTTTGAAGTGTGGCAGTTCGATATCTCACGAATAAACGTTTTTTAAAACGACCCATAGACAACTCAGTGATACCGGAATAAGGACTTCGATCGGTAGCCATAACCATCGACCAATTATCTTATCTGTTTAGTCACCGTTCGTAAAAATACGATTATTATTATTTGCCTTTAATGTATGTATCATTCGCATCGTGCCGATTTCGTTAACTGACGCAAATCACTTGATTTTGACACAAATTTACGAAAGTGTAGAATTTTTTTTTGTCAATTATTATTCAAATATTATAAAGTCAAATGAGTGAATTAGTACGTGGTACGCATATTTTAATTCCTACATTACAAATTTCAATACCGGTAATTCTAAAATACTTTAAAACGAATATACATAATTAGTAGTATTATGACCGATAAGGCTCGCAATCCAGATCTAAATAATTTTTGTTAGTCCCATGTACATTCTAATACCCTTCATTTGATTGCAATATAATTTGAGTGCATTATTGTGCAGACGCCTGATTAGACCAAAGCCGGTTTTGCTCATCTAGAGCACTATCAACAGATATATAAATTAAAAATTGCTGCTTATACATTTTTTGAGTTAATTACTACCCAGTATACAAAACGACTGGCTCAGCCATTATCTATACGTGTATATAAAAGTGTGTGTTTTTTTGTTTTCTGTTACTGACTAAATTTTAAAAATCCATGCTTCTCACACAGCTTTATGTGGCCTGCTCGCGCGCCGAAAAACCTTCTGATTTATTTTTGTATGCACCAGACGGAAAAAAACAAAATATACGATGCATCCAAAAGCTATTCAATAAACAGAATTAGAACACCACATTTTCTTTCTTTCATCGGCTTTGCAACGCAAGCCTGGTACTCACTGTTTGTGAGTTTACATATTTTTATATTGAATAACGTAACCTCCATTAAATATAGAGTTTCATATCGTGCCCTTAAAGTTATTAAAATAATTCACTTTTTTGAATAATATGACAACTGAAAGGAAAACAATATTTTATCTGTTTTGTCATTTTGTACTTTGGCACTTAAATTTTCCTATTTTACTTCATTATGTCTTGTCATTACTATGAACGATCATGCCATTTATTGATGTAATGATATGTTATAAATGTGTTTCCAACTTTATTATGAAAACTCAAATAATGAACTATCTTCTGATTTGCTTTGCCAAAAACTGTGCCAAATTAATATTTAGTTTTATCTTAGGCTTAATCATTAAAGAAAATATGCGGCTGTCAATCTAATTTTATAATAAATCGAGTTTGTTATGCCTGTCTTTTTTACCGACATATGTATAACATTAGAGATAATGGATGTTGCATATTAATTCTCTATGATAACTATATTCTTGTTCAGCGAATTATTTATGAAGTACGTGCATATTTAGTTATAATTCTCTGTCTTTTTACTATTACTAGAAAAATATTCGGAAACTGGCATTATAATGATATTGAAAAAACTCATATGATAAGTATCAATTTGATCACTGTATAACATTTATATTATCAATGAAAAATGCACTTACCTGTTGTATTATTTGATTATAGAGTTACGCTCTATACACCCAGTTCTTCTTTTACACGATACATTGGTTCCAGAAAAAGGCGCGTAAAAAAATGATTTCAAGCAATTGCATTATATTTCTTTACACACCGTAAAACATAAATTCGCATAATATCCGATACACTTGTTAACATTTGGCGATTGTATGTGTATTTAAAAAAAGGAATGCTTTACAAAATTAAGTTTTAAAAATACAAATATTTTTTTATTTAAAAAATAATGAAACGCACATGCCTAGCATCATATACAAATGTCTTCTTTTAAACAATTTTTGGGGAAAAAATACGTAAAAACGAGTGAAGCGCGTAAAAAAATGTAGCGGTGCCGTCCAAAAAAATCGCGTATATTCGAATTCGCGTAAAAAAAGGACTGGTTGTAGTCATTATTCATGTATTGTAGATATTGCTATGGTGTATATTTTATAGATCAATGACATGAAACAACTTTTGAAACTGTAGATACAGTGCATCAATGATTATTAATATTTACATTTAATACATAATTCAAAATTAGATGAAATCTTCTTCATTATGGGACTAAATTTCGGAGTAAACCTAAGTTGCCTTAACCAGTCTTCTCCGTTTCAATCTGTCATCGCGTAAAGTATCATCTACACCACGCGAGTAAACTGCCGAGACAGTAAACCCAGCCGAGTACTAACCAATCTGAACGCAAAGTACAGTACAGTCAACCCTCATATAGCGAATGCGGCACTTTTTCGTATAGCGAACTTACTACAAAAAAATACTGTATATTTTATAATAAAATATGTTTTATGTATATGTACATGTAAGAAGAAAAATAGGGTAGACGCTCTTGACAGGCGAGCTTGTTAACAAACTAAATGTATGATAGATCAAAATCACAGTATAAAAATTGAAGAAAAAAATAATCCGATGATCTCGTTCAATTCGTGAAATAAGATTTAAAAAACTTAACCTCGTATTTTGTATATGTGTCTTACCTCCTATAAAAAACTTTCTTACGCTATAGGAGGTTTGACTGTACTTGAGCAAGTGAATAGAAACCGTTATTTACTGAGACGAATGAATAGCCCCACCACCTGTGTCACTGTTTCAATCAAGCCATTCCGCATTTCAATCAAGAATATTCATTATGTTTACTTTAATTTACTTTGTTTGACTAATAATCAGCGGTAATCTTTAATTTGACTGTTATAATCAGCTAATATGATATCATAGTGACTAAACATTAATCAGTTTTTCTCGCGATCAATCAATCATGCCATTAGTGTTATTTTGCAACCATTTGCAAATTGATAACTATTGTGCTCATTACATTGCTCTATGCTTGACTGCAATAATCATACTATAGTCTAAATGACGCTTATCCTATTCGTTATAAATATATGACATTGCGATGACAAAGGGCATAAGTCGTAGTTGTGCTATCAACCGTTAGTCAGCAGCACGTCACTGTAATTTAGTAAAATAGCTTAAATCATACTTGCTATTAAATTTTTTTGATAAAGAAAACCTACGGACCTGTTTTTTGGTTGATAGTGAATTATAGCATTTTGAAAATCAATACATAATATCCTTAAGCTGAGCGGCTTGATACTTTTTGTATTTTATTTTTGTATTGGTAGTGCTTTATTTAATAACAAAGGGATTCATCAAACGTCAATGTTTGTATTAAAAATCTTAACAATTTACAATATCGACTGAGAGAACTTGACGAATTTTCCTTATCAAATATTAATTGTTTAATCATTGTACATTTCTATGTGTTTTATCAGTTACGAGACAGATTTCGCTTTTAAGCGTATTCGGGCATTCTATTATACAGATTCAATAGAACTAACAGTTCCATTAGAAACTGATAATTCTTATTCATTTATATTTTAAGAGTGTAATATAATGCCTGAAGATGCCGAAAAACGAAATCCGGGTCGTGACTGATAAAGCATGTGAACATGTACAAATTTTCAACAATTCAAATTTGATAATTGTAATGGTTTTAATTCTTATTTACCTAATACAATTTTCTGTAATTGAGAGTGGTATATTTTCAATGAATCCGGCTTTTAAGTAAAGCACTACCAACATACGGATATTGTGCATTAATTGTCCTAGTTCTATCAGTGTCTAACCACAAATAAATATTTTAATTCAATTTCTGACTTATTTAAATCGTTCCATACTTAGATGTGTAGAGGATATTCGGACAACAAATATTTCAAAAAATAATTAAGTGGTTTCGGTTTCGCATACTTTATAAAAAATATCCGGACAAGTCAAGCTATACTTTGATGTAAAAATTAGCATGTAGACAAGTTTGCGAGTATCAATTCGCAATACATTGCAATCTGCTGTCCCAACAATTGAGATGTTAACAGTTAGTGGATGTTCGTCAGTTGGTCACCTTTCTTTTTAGCGTGAAATAAGTTGCCGAACATTTATGTATCCTACGTAATGTTGTCATGTACACAAAAATAAAATTATTTTATTTATAAATTCACTATTACCCGAGCCCTGTGCCAATATCAGAATAACTCTATCGCCGTTTTGAATATTTCATTCTAATTCGTCATACTTACGTGCATATTGTTTTATCCAAAGTTTAATCTCAATGTATGTATTGTTATGCATTGCGTTGATTAACAATTTACTACCAGCTTTCCTGATAACAATATTGACAGACTGTTCACGGGCAAGAGCCCCTATAAATCATAATTAGTAATCGCGATCCAATAAATTGTATATTCAATAAAAGTTATTTCTAAGCGGAGTAATTTTGTACGATCTTTTGTTGTCCACGATCAATTTTCTATGAGAAATTTACTATGAAAAATAATTCATCGTACACAACTTAATTTTAATATACAAAATGAAAACTTATAGGGTAACAGATACAGACGTTGGCCACCCTTAAATGATGGAATAATCAGCAATAAAATACTTCGCCCATATCAGCATATACATGCATTGATTTTTTGTGACATCACTGATCCTTACACATTCGAATCCACCTTTGGTCTCTCTGGTCTGTTTATTTTTCTGTATGGTCAGATTATTGAGTCTGTTGATTATATCATAAGATTATGTGCTACGATTCAGTATCTTATAAAAAATACGCCTTAGTCGTATAATTTATGTAAAAAAAGACACGTGGCTGATCACTGTCTGAAAAATAGCTGATAACTTTCTTTGAGGCCGACATTTTTTTTTTGTATAATGTTTTTAATATTTTGAAATATATACAAAAAAAACACAATTTAATGCTTATTACATTAAAAAAGTCTTATAACAAGCTTGTGCTGATATATTAAAGCAACCTACGCTTAGCTGATTAATCACTTTATCTTTTACCTAAATCATTGTTTTTTTTTAATATTATTATTATACATTGTTGTAATTGCTGAACATAACTTAAGATTGATGATTTACATCTTCAAAGTTGGATACTAGTTATTTGTATTACCATTTTATTTTATTTTTAATTTACTAAAGTATAATATGTCAAAAAATAGCTTCTAACGCTACAGAAATAGCTTTGATCGCCAAAATTCTAAGGAAAGTAATGAAATGTTAGCAGGAGAAAAATAACATCCTCTAATGTCATTGGATTCAATAAATTTGATACTTATACTAACGTACCTAATATAACGTAACATAAATTATTTATAATTATACAAAATTAACCTGACATACAGACACAGCGATCGGAAATGAAATTACTGCTTACTAATATGTATTAAATAAGTAATCGGTAATATTACAAATATTACTAAATACTCATCTAACATTAGTACCTGTCGAATACAAAAACTAAATCAGTTATAGATTATACACTTGAGAAGTTAAGCTCAATGTGGAGGCCATATTTATCCAAAAAAACGTCGAAAAAATCGTAAGTGATAAGTATATATTATATATAAAACTCTCCATTTCTAATCTTATTGAATAAAAATAAATTGCACATATTAACATATTTCATCGATAAAATTGCTATGTTGTTACTAGAATTCCATAAAAAATAAGTAATTCATACACAATTTAAAATATGTGGGTGAAATGTAAGTTATTTTTGAGGCATCTAAGAATGGGAAGAATCAAGCACAGATGTCGTTTATATTCATCTAATCAAAAACGCTTTTTTTCTTAACATTCATTCACATTTTAAAATTATACTTTGGCAAAAAACCAGTTTATACCAGTTGACAAGTATATTTTTAATCGTCTAAAGACTTCAAAGTCAACCGTTGCGAGAAATAATTTCAACTTGAGAGGTAAATAAAACTATTGCTATTAATTGTCGATTATAATAGAACTCCAACGTAACTAAAACATAAAAATAATAAGGTTATTTTATAATGGTTGCATTTAAAATATGATATTTTATTCATAGTTAACTGGTATCTAAATATTATTTTATTCTAAAATAAACAATGTTAATAAACCTTATCTTGACTTTTTAGTGAAATTTAGATAAACGTCAACAGATATTTCAAATACAGATAGCATTATGTTTGTTTGAAAATATTTTTATTTCATAATAATAACTTATTTAATAGTCAAATTATAGTTTTATTAGATAAGCAATAAATTTTTAAAAAAGTTGTTTATACAAAATATTTTTTAATAATTAGATACGAAATATTGTACTATATGGCTTAGTATAATAAAAATTTATTGAGGGATTGACACTTCGAATATCACCGTAAACTTTCCGGAATTCATAAATACAATATATGACGTATTGTTAGAGTAAACACTGTAAACTACAAAGCAAATCCTGTTAATCTACGACTATCTGTTGTTTGTTTCCGCCACAAATATCGCAACCGAGTTTCATTATGCTATTTCTACATACTGTAATACTAAGTAATTTTGTAATGTTATTAATCATACTGTATGCGAATAAATGTCAATTGGTAAATACGTACTAAAAAAGTTTCATTTGTGTTTTGGACTTTCTAGTACCGGTTAAACTTCCTAATGGGACGTTTATACTATGATTTATTAATCCATTTAATGATTCTTTAGTCTCTTTTAAGGTGTTAACTGTCACTTCTTGATGGAAAGGCATTATATTTTAAATAATAAAAACACATTTTTTTAGTACTTATTTCCACAATATATTTTTTGATCAGGACCGGTTTCGCTCATCGCGAGCATTATCAACTGATAGAATACAATTTACAAACAAGTCTATTTATACAAAACAAAAAATTATTTTATAATAAAAAATGTGTTTTTATTATTTCAAAAAAAAAAATTCTTTAGTCTATAAATTGATTTATTTTTTTTTACATTTATTGATCCACTACCACTACCTTCCCATATTTTATTAAATCGTGAAAATTGAGGCAAATAGTGTACGAATATATTTTAAGAAAAAAAATTGCTTATAATGCGTTTATTCAAAGACGAAACATTTTTTTTTAATCAAGTTGCAAATATCTAACAACAGCTTATATCAAAGTTTTATTGTTGAAATTTTGTACAATTTCACATGCTTTGTCACTCACAACTCTTTTGTCTTTCAATATTTAATAGAAATTGTCCAAAACCCGGGTCGTGAGTGACAACACAATGTACAAAGCTTAAACAATTCAAATTTAAAATTGAAATTTCATCAAGCAATCAGTCGATATCGTAAATTAGATTTTTTTTACTAAGATGTTTAATTAAGCTCTTCCCGGCTGCGCCCTGGTTGTATTTAACTTTAAATAGCGGAGACTATGAATAAAACAATATTGCCTACGCGTCGTTAGTATATTTTAATTTTATTATCTAGCTAATGTTGCAAAATAATATCATCATGAACCGCGTCTCATGCAACGCCCACAAAACATAGTCCAATAATTAATAATAACGTTGAAAGTTAGAAACAACATAGTTGATCAAGAAATTTTATCCAGACGGACATGTACAAATGTCGCGTCGCTACCGTTCACCGTTTGAAAGAAGTCATTGTAACAGATAGCCACATATATTTTTTGTTCTAAAGTATTGGTTAATAATATTTTTAAATATGGAACTATCTTCAAATAAAGTTGAACATTACTCAGAAGATAGGTGTGCAAAACAAAATATTGAATAAATTACACAGGTCAAAATTCTTTAAAAACATTTCGCACAGTAACGACCATATTAAAAAATGAGGATAACTGGTTTATTCTAGATACCACTATACAAATATGAAGCATTATCACATGTCTAAAGTTCAAGTATCTCTTATATTTGGCAATACTATTTGATCCACGCGAATTTTCCACCGCTATACAGGCGCCCTCAAACTTTGATCAAAGTACCCGTTTCACAGGATTATTAACTGTACGCTGAATTACCGACATGGAAAGTTTTCTTCGCAAAAAACTGTCTTTGATATTATGCCAAAACGTTTATGAATCCCTGGCAATACGATGATACTGCTATCTGTAGGCGGATTATTATAGTGACCTCAAAATAAAGTCGACTCATTCTCTACGATGTCTGATAACACATATTTATTTTGTTTAGAAAAATCTTGCAATTTTTTATGATAACTTCTTAAGCTAGATTTGAATACAATAGTAATGCAATATTTCCATTAATATGCACAGTGGAACCTCGATCAACCGTTCTCGCATAATACGTTTGCCCGGATGGAACGCTTATTTTTTATAGTCCCGTCAAACTCCAATAATAACAATGTTAAATAATCCCGCATTGACCGTTTCCCGATTTCCTCGATAAACCGTCTAAATATTTTGGTCCCGTCACAAATATTATCCCGATTGACCGTTTTTATTGCATATTTCTCCGAATCTCGGCAAGCAAGTTTGACACAGCCGAGTGCAGGTGCTATGTGTAGACACGTTGGAAAGCGCTGAACATATTAGACGTAACGCATTGGACGCATGTGCTATTTTTTGGGTTGAAATCCACCACACGCGTATTATTGGTTTTGTTGCAAATGTAGAGTTGTTTAAAATTCATGGTAATAATGATTCCTGTACATACAAACTTTTAGTCATAAAATTAGTAACAAGTCTTTGTTCTGATTAAAATGCCAAATAACAAAGAAGCAAACGAACATAAAGGACTTTTTTTAAAAATAAATTTTATATACAGTATGTACAAGTAACTAATAAATAAATATTTTTTACTTGTTTATTATTATTTGAAGCTTTCTCGCATTCACCGTTTCCCGCAATTACCGTTATTTTTTCAGGGTCCCTTGGAAAACGTAAAATCGATGTTTCACTGTATACACAATCACAGAGTCTGAATATTCTTTACAGTAAACCCCCCAATAAAGAAGTTTCCTATAGCGTATGCGGCAGTCCCACATATAACGTAGTTTTTTTTTACAAAATACAAAATTTTAAAGGTCGTGTTATATATGCGTGTTACAAAAACATTTTTCAGCAGTTGGTTGCATCGACATCTCTCATCGACAAAATGTATACTGTATTTCATTTAAGGACATTTATGAATGAATATAATTTAATTATATAACTAAAGATTTTTATATTCAATACTTTTAATGAAACTCAAACAGAATATAAAAATGCCAACTTGTTTGCAGACACATCATGTTATTGATCATAAACCGAATAACCAAAATATTTTAATTATTTGAATTGTTACAATTTTGTACGATTCCACTAGTTTTGTCACTAACGATCCGGGTTTCGACTTTCGGCATCTTCAGGAATTCTATCACACGGATGCAACATATCTGACGTAAAATAAACAGTTAGCATCGTATATATATATTAAAGTAATCAATTACGGGAAAACACTTACCCCTAGGCAAGCAGTAAATTGCAGCTAAAACAAATTTACCAATGAAACCCTGGTCGTTAATGGCAAAACATATGGAATCGTACAAAATTGTAACAATTCAAATTTGATATTGAAATTCCATCAAGCACCTTCAGTCGATATCATAAATTTTAATTATTTATTATTTTAACTTGCCAATGTTTAAACCTGGAATTTTCTATTTTTTTTGTTTCATTATTAAACTATTTGCGTGTTAATCTCAACTGTCTTGTCTATTTTTTTTTTAATTTTTCAATATAGTTTTTGATTCCTTTTGAAGATTATCAAAAATAGTATCACATCACTGTGATATATAATGTATAAGAATATTCCTTCTTTCTTGCAATTTGCGTCCTGCAATCTTGTATTTTTAAAAGTATGGTATACCTAAATAACTCCCTGCCTTCCATTAAAGTGTTCAAAGAAATCATTCGATTGATTGCAATAAATAAAATTGAGTATATGAAGTTCTTCATATTAGTAACCATTTCGAATTTTATATCACCGTTAAAGGAGCAAAAAAAGCTAAACGAAACGTGCCTGCATATATTTTGTTATCATAAATAAATAATTAATGACATTTGGACCTGTGCATGCGTAAGTATCGTTTATCGATTACTGGATTTGATATCTATATCACTTCTTAATCAATATTACAATATGGATAGAAAACCATCCAATATCGCTTTAATAAATATGGAATATACGAATGTCATTTTCTGGCCAAAAATAAAAGGAAATGAAATTGTTTGTTAACAATCCGCGAACGTTGCATTGATAGGTAACACGTGGATCAATAAGTCCCGGGACTGACACATAGATGGCGTTGCCAACAAAAGTTCCGTATGATTTTTCATAAGTACAAACCTTCAAAAGATACCTGTCAAAATTTCATGACATTCTGATGTTTGGTCCATGAGTTACAGTGATTTAAGTGACGCTCGTCTTGATATTCTCAGAATAATGGATTCGAAACAATTTCGTGTGTTGATTTATCATTGTTTTTTGATGAAAAAAAACACAGTGCAAGCTCAGCAATGGCTTGAAAAGTGCTACAGGGAATCTGCTCCATCAAAAACAACCATTTGTCGGTGGTATGCTGAGTTTAAACGTGGTCGTACAGACACTGAAGATGCTGAACGCTCTGGCCGGCCAAATGAGGCAATTACCCCGGAAATCATCAAAAAAGTTATTTTTTACGAGGATCATTAATTATTACGTTTAATTGGTGCACAATATATTTACGCAAATATTCATACAATTAAAAGACATGAATTGTTTTCAAGTATTTTTATAATTAACGAATATTAAAAGTTTAATAAGTAATGATTATTGGAGTTTGGCGTGTATTGAATTATACAAATATTAAGTAAGCTTGGTATGTCTTTGCAACGCAACACGGAACATACATACTGTATGAGAATTCGAAGAGAGAAAAGGTGTGTTCTGGGTGAATTTTGTGTGTACCTGCTTTTCGGTGTAAAATATTACTAGTTAAATATTTTTCGATTTATCTTCTTACAACGCACAGCACAACATAATTTTGCTTGGACAAGAAGCAGAGGGTAAAACGGAGTATTAGTCTAGATAAATTTCACTGCCTTCTGGCTTATTTTTTTACTGGTTATAAATAGAAGAAATATTAACTTTATTGTGGAAAAAACATAATAAATAACGAGTTGTTACTTACAGAAAAGCACGTATTATTCAAAATATATTAAACATACGAAATTATAAATTTTCCAACAATCTTTACCTAATTATATATTCCTCGTTTTCAACTTTTTACTCTAACATTAACTACGTAATATATGGGAAATTCATGACGTATTTTTTCATTGAATTGCATTTTAATGCATCATTGCAAATGTTTCATTATATTAACTAACCTTGGTCTTTGAATGATTCTTACAAGAATATATAAATATTATATTATACAAAAGATTGTGAATGATGTGACTTTATATGCAACGTTGTCAAATTAAATACAAGTTACCTATTCTTTATTTGTATACTGTGCAGAAAATATTGAACTCTTTTTTGAGGTTATCACTTTCAAGAAGTCGGTCAACTGTCTTCTCTATATTGTATACATAAATAAAGTATCTTTCATCTTAATAAGCAGAATAAAATATTTGTTTTTATTATAATTTACTACTATATAAGTATGCATAGGTTGTGCTCGACTTGCGACCCAGATATGTACGTTACTGAAATTTAGTCGTAAATCGATATTTATTCACCTATCCCCCGATTTACGCGATATGTACGTTTTTCACAAACCCGTGTAAAAAAGGCAAGGAATCCATAAAAAAAAAATATAGGTTATATTGCGTAAATGAGCATATTGATTACATATTAAATTTAAATGTACATTTTTAAAAAAACCGCATAAAAATTATATTAAACAGTTGTATTAATAATATTTATTTAAAAGTAGATTTACAAAGTTATAGCAGGCACTTGAATGATTCATTTTTAGTGCATTTAAAAAATGCATTTTTATTGACCTCGCTAAAGTGAAACCACGCTAAAAGTGTACCGCGAAAATCGAGGGGTGACTGTAATTGAATTTTCCTCATTTCGTACATGCACGGTGATGTGACCTCTTTCTAGCTCTTTACTATATTTTTAATTCTATAAAGAATAGTTAAATTTTTCCAAAACTTCTCAAACATTTTTATCTCATTCCGCGTTTTTATTATTGTTTGAATAAAAGTTATGTTTATATAATAGCGTAAAAAATACACTTAAATATACGATTATTAATATACTGCGATTAAAACTATAATCCGGTCATCGTTGAGTCAAGTTTTGTATAAATAAAAGATTAAACTATTATCCAAATGATATGGCAATAATTTTTTATTCAGTTATAGTTTTGAAAAGAATTTTAACCTTGACTATCGAAAAATTTTACATAGCTAAAAAATATTACGTAATGTTTGTTTATATTATGGCTTACTGTTACTTCGTTAATAAACAAACTTCAAACATTGTTATTTGAATTCAGTAGAGCGTGGTAAAAAGAAACTATTGCTGGCTGCAATTGGAAACATTTTTTTTGAGACAACGGTCACTGAAAATTGTGTTTATACTTTGACTATTTTACCACGAAACTCGTAACTAAATATTTTATTGAGATAGGTCACAGAAACGTACAAATATAAAGAGTAATTGTGGGCTAAAAAGGAGTCACGCTACTCTGGAGAGTTTTGAAATTGTGATTTGGTGGATTAACTAGTAAATGTTGATGCAAATAACTTATTTACAGTGATGCCCAACTCAATCGTAGACTCACATTATCGGTGGTATTTTTAACACGTTGACTATAGAAGAAACGCTTATAACGTATATACACATATATACGTGTAGCGCATCATAAAATACATAAATAATGATATGCTACTTGTATATTGGATGGCATGTAGCCAACATTTGGAAATATTCGATACTGAGATACCACAGTAACTTCTGACGCGCTAGGCGCGTATTCCGCTCTTTATGTGTCAAACATCCATGGAATTAAGACTCGTTGGCTACCGATCGATGTTTAAAAATGCAAAATTGGATTCAGAAATCAAATAAGAAGAATTCAAATAATTTTTAATGGTACATGTGAAAAATAAGCTGTGATTTCTTGTTTATTATATTCACGCAGTGGTTGGGAAAAATTTTAGGATCGGTGATATATCAACTTCAAAATATAGTTTTAATTATGCTCAACTTAATTTAAAAAAATATTGAAATACCAAAGAAAAAAATAATAATAAGTTATACAATAAAAATACTTACATATGGTAATGGTTTTTTTCTTAATTAAATTTTATTGTAACAAAATAATCTAGGTATTCATAAATATCACAGTAAAAAAGAAACTACCTACGCAAAAAAATCAAACGTAATAGATCGGAATGTAAATAAATATGTATTAATATATTTTATATTAGTTTCGTGTACTTCATTATTTACAAAATCGCTCACCTTTTGGCCTTTTAATTTTATTTTACTATTTTCTTACTTTTTTTATTCTATCAAATTATTCAGACAGGAAATACATTTACGTACAAAACCTATTTGAGAGAGAGTATTAAGAACATGCCTAGGTGAATCGCGCGGTCTATGATATTATTGGTACGTAAATGGTAGGTAGAATGCATGTAGGTACTATAAAAAAAAAAGTAAACAACCAACTGTCATTTCAAGCCAGTTTTAAAGCCGCGGTATTCGCTTATATTTAACACATTTGAACTTTGATAAAGTATATCTTATTCGATAAACAAACACTTTTTCGATTTGCAATAAGTATTAGTTATAGACGTCGTGAATAAATTAACAATAATGTAAATAAATTGTAAAACAGTATTCAAGTGACAGTTTTGTTAGGCGTGTGCTGTACATTGGACTCATTGTAGTCCAATGATTATAATCACAACACCTGTTAAAACATTTATGTATTAGAGTTAAAACAAGTTTAATACTTATTTTTATCAATTAAATTCTACACTTAATGAATGTCAGTTTATAAAACGACGCTATTTTTATAAGCCTGGATGTTATAAAAGGTACAGTAATAGAGTAATAATATAGACCATCTGCAATGTCATTGTTTTTTTCGCATTAATTCTGAGAGGTATCTATTGATGTATTTATATCTAGTAAGTGTTGATGACTGTTATGTTTTCATCTTTCTCTAACACTCCTGGAAAACACATTTAATATGAGAGTATTATTTAAATATAAAACTCATTCTTATCATCTACTACCTGGCATGCGATACAATGCCACTTAAAGAAAAAAAGTGCTTGTGTTATAATCCTGTTTACCGACGTGTTTTGGATACCCGAATAAGTGAAACGTTTTTACGACTTGTGAGCAGGTCACATAAAGTTATTTCCATGCGAGAAGCATATCCACATAGTCCAGTGTATCAGATGATAGTGTTCACGATGAGGAAAATCGATCCCGATTGAATGGTTGTATTAATTCAGAAACCTTCGCGAGCATGTGCAAAATAACACATTTTTTATCACAACTGGATGAAAAATTAAATACTCGCGATGAGGGTAACTAGTCCTCATTTAATGTTAGTTCTAATTTAAAAACTTTTGCTGGAGTGTTCACAATAACTCACTAAAGTTTCATCTCAATCGGATGAATGGAATAGGAACGCATACAGGATATACAAACAAAAATTCTTTTTTATATATATTAACAAATAATATCTCACAAACTTGCAATGAATATTTTTTTTAAAATCAATGGTCACTATGTAAGTAAAGAAAACTGCCTATCGAATGAAGGTTTATATTATGTTATTTCAAATGTTGTGAATTGGTATTTTTCTCTACTCCTATTACTTAACATAATTATGTGTCTCGTCTTAAAATATATCTAATATTTCCTATAAGATTTTTAAAAAATGGAAGAAAAGCAAAACATTGCCCTAAAACATTTAATACATAAAATGAGTCGCAAATTTTGTATTTGTAACTTTTGGGCGATTTTCAAGCAAAATTTGGTACTAATAGATTCAAACTACTTTATCCATTTTTGTTTTATCATTGTCCCTCTTTTTGTTTCAGATTAATTCTTGAGCAGTTGATATCGAAAAGAAACTGAAATGTTACAGCCGGTAGCTCGAACATTCCGTTGCTTAGGGAGATCTATTTGTATAAGGCAATACTCGATACAATGCAGCCGAGGAGAATTTTCAAGTGTTTTGCTGCACCGAAAAGCAAAACATGCAACATTCTTCAAGAGACAAATTCACCATCCGACGGAAAGGAATGTCATCATGTCATCACTGCCGGACATCACTGTGCCAAACTTCATCTTGAATGATTTCATTTGGCAGGGCTTAGACAAATGGGCAGATAAAACTGCAGTGGTAAGAGATTTCATTTCATTCAATCTAATCACTTAGATATACCAAAGATGTCAGTTCAGTTTTTTACAGGGAAAAAGAGCCATCTTGTATATATATTTTTTGGTCTTTATGATCATCCAATGCAAAAAGGGATAACTACATACATATTTTCTTAAAATTCAAGAGTACAAATGACCTCTTCCTGGACTCTCGAATGGTGTCTGCCACTGAACAAAAAAAAATATATTCAAACAATCCTAATGTTGTTTCAACTATGTAACCAACCAAATGTCATATGTTTTCATGGCACAAGTATTACATTCTTTAGGATACTAAACGTTTTACCAATAAACATCTGCTACACCTTACAACACTTTTTACAAGGAGTTTTTCGCAGCATTACAGTGGTGATTATCTTATAATATGTTGCTTGACATATCTTTAGACATCCCCAATTCCCCAATCTTGTTTTATAATCTTTTTTTGCATTAAATAGATGAAGATTTGGATATGGGAAAAGAATTTATAAATTCATGTCTACTCATTCTCTATGAGACTCCCAGAACTTTTTTAATGCCTTGTAATTTTCCCTGGATGCATAAACACTATTTCTGACAGATCTAACTAATAGATGTGTCATCTTGAACACCTTCTCCATTTATTAATCATCGATAAGTAAAATACTTAAATAGTTGTGTATTTGTCAAAAAATCTTTAAAATGTATTTCATGCAGTAGTTAATGCCATAGAAATACTTAAAATTTCCAAATATTATGTATTTACGTATGTAAAAACTGGATAGTTACAATTTGTTTCTACACATTGGTCTTTTGAATATGCATTTATCTATTTTTATCTCAAAGTTGAAATATGTTAAGATTCTTATTTCAGTGAATTTTATTTTTCTCATATTGTTTAATAGAACGACAAAGGATTTGAATGCTAATTAATGGTTCACGTTTTCCATTATTTCTAAAAAGATGCTGTAACTCACTTCATGTCAAGCTTTTCACTAAATAAAATTATATTCAAACATCATTTAAACGATATTCAAACCAGATTTTAATATGCCACGAAGCACACAAAAAAATAATAAAAAAATACCATGAAGAAAGATGCCGAAATGCCGTTCCATCACATTACTTGGGAAAAAATGTCCTGTGTATAGTTATCAACATTTACATGAATAAATAAACAAAGTTGTTTAGTTAACAGTTGTATATCATCATTTATTTAAATATTGCAGAGATCTTTATTTTCTTTTTAAATTTATTACTGAATATCATAAAATCAACTTATGAATTTTGTTTTGTTGTGGCACTCAAGGAAAAAATATTTCTTAACCATCAATATGTAATTATTATGATAATCATGCATTATTATACATACATCAATGGGGGGGAAAATCGAATAAATAATAATACTGATTTTCTGGGTAAAGCCATAATTTTTCTGTGTTATTTTGAAAGTTTAGTGTAAATTCAAATTATTCAAAATGCATGTCAATATTTTCATGATAAGCATACCAAAGCTTCTTTTTATCTTATCTTTAGTAAATATGCACATTATCTAGATGGTTCCACTGCAAAAGATTTTTTTACTTGGGACTGGGCTAATTCATAATAAAAAAAGAAGATATTTGAACAGATATGAATTTATCATGACAACTAATACTCATTTGAACTATGAATTGGCATTTATGAATACATTTTGATTTGTTTATTTTCTTTAATTTAAAGCAGAGTCATCTATATAATGTCATCTGATTTTCAGAAATAGCTGTCACAGGGCAGTGACAATATACTTTTTTTTGTGTGATAGCCCTCTGGTTAGAGGTGATTTTTATTCCATTGTTTAACTTTATTTTTGAAGTATTGTATGTGAGAATAAGAAGCAACTGGGGGTTGATTAACACTATATCCCATTTTTTAAATAAATGACATGGTAGAGGGTGTAGAAATTGAAGATATTCATACCTCTGAATACAAATTTGAATTGAAAAAACTAGCTCAACTGAATAAAAGAAAATTAATTTCAGATTTAAATAGAAAAAAATGTAAAAAGCAAAAATGAAATCAAATAATGAGTGAACGCTTTCCTTGCTGTACACCTCTTTCCTTGTTTTAATTTCTTGTACAGAAACAAGAAATTGACATATAAATAGCCTTAACTAACAACTCAGCATGATAACATACATTATTTACTCAATTTATTGCTAAAATGCATTGCATTCTTATCACAAAGTTCAATGTCGAAAGAAATTAATTGTTCAGGCTTATGATGTTCTTTTAAAGTTCCAAAATAAATATAAAAAATTCCACACAATTTCAGCTCAATCACAAAAACTGTTGCAATGAAAATGCAATTATTAAACAGTTTTGCACTTTTGCATAAAACCGCATAAAAACCATTTCCATTGCCAAATTATATCACGGAATCAATTTCAATAGAGAATTATATGCCCATGATGGCGTTAGAACAGATCTAAGCCCAGATTGACAGTAAATTCTATGATATAAGTATTTTAACCCTCTGACTGCCAATGTCTCAACTGTTGAAATGGCTGTTTTTACTGTGTTGTTAATTGATACCCGAAAATATATGAATTACCAGTGGTTAAAACCTTCTTGTACTCCCCAATTTTTGAGTTAATGCATTGCTCGATTTGTCCTAACAAACTCAATAAGATTGTTTCAAACCAATATTAATCAATAAATTTTTGAAATCTAGGCATTCGAATATCCTTTAAAATGCTCAACAGGGAACGAGCTAGAGAGATAATAATAATAAATATTTAAACACAATTTTTAAAAACCTTTCAATGAAAATAGCTCACAAAATAAATACCTATAAGTATCCCTTATCATCAATAAAGTATAACCAAAAACAGTAAAAATTGGTGGATTATTGATGACTCCATAAATGATTGTACCATGATTGACACCAAGTCTTCAGCCCTGGCTCTGAGATCATATTTTTTTGCTAAAGAATATTTATGCAAAATCAAATGTTGCTATTATTTTAATTTTAATGATCATAAATATATAATTTATTGTATCGCAAATCCCACATGCATAAAGTGTTGGCTTGTAACAGCTTTTACATTATGCAGTGATTTACTTTGACCCCGAATAAAATAAAGATTACAATATCACATATATTTATTTTAGTCATTATTTTTTTTTATTTAGTTTGTAGTTGATGTCTGGACTGTTGATTACCCGTTTCTTTTTCCACATTCATATCAATAAAAAATTAAATATTATAAAATAATGTAAAACAGTTACTTTACATAGCACGTAAAATTTCATTATAGACATAAAAATAACAGAGTAGCGATCAGGATATGTTTCCAATTTACAAAAAAATGTTATGGATGTTCAAACCTGTTACAGACAAAATATACTTAATCGACAACTGACATTTAATCTCATTGTAACTAACAATTAAATATAATATCTTGGTCGTAAACATTTTAATGGTAGTTTATTTTTGTATAAACGTTTCATTGTAAAGTCATATCTTTAATGTTTGAAAATTATCATTTGCCCAATTGATTATCATTATAATCCATTTAGTAGTTATTAAAATTGTTTCAGATATATAATATATTTAGCTCCTAGCCTTAGGGTCTATATTTTTCCTGTGTAACTAATTCTTTTTGTTTATAACCGATGCAAACTATTTACTGTGTGTAAGTTCTATTGTATCTGTGTGATAGAATACATGAACATGAAAGAAAAACCTGGTTTGTTGCAAAACATATGGAAATGAACAAAGATCAAAAATTCAAATTTGAGTTACATACATTACTGTCAAATGGTTGATCATGTGGAAAAGACAGTATCAACTAACACTCGAATCAATAAAGCTATTCTAAGAAAACACAATGTTTACTTCTATATGACAGTTTCTGAAAAGCTGAAACGTTAGTCTTTAATCTGTATTTGACATTTTCCTATCATTTTTTTTAAATTATTATATAGGTTAAATTATATTTGATTGTTGATTTAGGCTTATGAATTTTGAATTCTATCACAGACATTGCTTTCATTACAGGTATGTGGAATTACCGGAAGAGGGTACACTTACGCTCAGGCATACAAGATGACTACAGCTTTTGCAGCCTGCCTGCGTAATAAACTCAAGATATGTGATGGAGACTGTATTGCTGTGATGCTCCCCAACTCTCCAGAGTTTCCCCTCGCAACTATTGGGGCCATCCAAGCTGGTTGTGTCATTACAACTGTTAATCCCATTTATTTGTCAGGTAAGTGTAATATTAATTGACGAGAATTGTCTTAGAAATATAACATACCGAAACGTCAGTTTAGAGTAAGGAGTGTGAGAGATATTTGGTTCTACACTAAAAGAAAACAATAATACAGTGCTGTATGCTTAGTGGTATATGCTATAGGAATACTGTGCGTCTAGACTCTTAAGGCAGTTATTAATTAACTTACATCTTGCCTTTTATGTTATACCAGGGAAGAAGGCATCTCCACTAGTCCAAATGACACAAATAAAAACTGAAAAAAATATAAACATCAATTATTTTATATATTTTAGTACTAGATGTAATGTACATAGTAGTGAATGTGTTAAAAGCTTTCGAATATTCCTTTTGGTTTTGCTTGTAAAGCTTGTAAATGTAAAATTGCCAATATCACCCATATTAATAGCTTAGTTCACTCAAACTATGTTTTGATAGTTATTTTTTACATTTCTTTTCCCGTTTCTTCACCTTTATTTGCTGTATCTACAAATATTCTCTATAGACACAAAGACTTGCAGTTGTTATTATGTCAAAAAAATAATAGCAGAATGTTTGTTTGAAAGAAGCAGGATAAGCAATTCATAAAAAAATGATTGATATTGTATAGTGATCATTAAAATAAAATAAATATTTAATGGCGAGAGAGTTGAATTTAAATATATATGTAAAAATATATTTCTCGCAATCATTTAGGCAGTAGTTAACCACCTCAAGAATTAGAGTTACAGCATTAAATGGGACCACAAATTTGATCAAACATTTCAGTAAAAAAATGCATTAAATTTACTAACATTATTTTGCAGAGGAAGTTGAAATTCAGCTGAGGGACTCCGGAGCAAAAGTGATCGTTACGACTGCAGAAACCTACGATGTAGTTCAAAAAGCCATCAATAAACTGGGCAGGCCCATGCCTGTGATAATCGCAGCGTGTCACTATGACCTACCGTGCCCCGAAGGCGCCATCAAGTTCGCTGAGTTTGCTGAAAACTTCAGCGAAGACACCAGCTGTCTGAAAGAAGTCAGAAGGCACAGTGATGATGTTGTATTCCTTCCGTACTCCAGCGGGACCACTGGCATGCCCAAGGGTGTTGCACTGACTCATAGGAATATTACGGCAAACTGTGTTCAAATGCTCTCAGGAAAAATTACCATCATTTATCCTACGACTGGTAAATATTTTCTCAGGATATTTACTGACTTCCGAGCCTAGTTCAAAGAAATAAAATTATAATATCGTCACTTCTAATATTTTATTTATTACTTACTATTTTTTTGAATTCATTACATGCAGAGACATCTCTCAGTGAAAGTTGCAAGTAATATCATATCCGCACCAACATTTTTTTTAGCTTAAGCTATATTGATAATAAAACTGGAAAACACAAGTGGATTGTACCCGTGCTTACTTATCTCTTGAATATTGAATAATAAAACATGAGACCGGACTTTAATGCGTTGATAAAAACCTTTTTCTGAATTTCAATGTAATTACGACTATTTTAGAATTATCTGTTAGCTAGCTGATTATTTTTTTACATTACAATAATTCAAATGACAATATTTTTATTTACAAAGATTAATTTTCAAACCGCAACATGATTTGTATGGTTTCCAATTATAATTGCATATTGTTTTTTTACGCAGATACCTTCCAAGATGTTTCGATTTGCGTACTTCCCTTCTTCCATATATACGGATTAACGGTGACCTTGTTGAGTAAATTGGCATTAGGAGCCAAAATTGTTACCTTGCCAAAGTTCACCCCTGAATACTTCTTGAATGCCCAAGCCAAATACAAAGGATCTGTACTCTTTTTAGTTCCACCAATTGGTAAGTTTTTTTACGATTCTTTATATGATATTCAAAAACAAGAAATTGCACAATTTAAACTGGTTAATGAAATTAAGAATAACATTATCAAACACTTTTGGACGAAGATTGTAGGTACAATAGACCTATCATAGACATTATACAATTTTTATCTGAATTCAGTTTATCACTCCTAGCATTTGTAGACATATGTAGATATTTGTAAACATAGAAAATCTATTGATTTTTTCTATCAATAAAAGTGATTTTACTTTAGCTTTTATTGGAACAGCAATATTGTGTTCTCATAATTAAGAATTTGTTTCTCAACGACACATCTTGATAAAACTCTTTTCAAAATTTCTAATGAACCAAAGCAAACCCCCATAGTCAAAAAAATCAATTTTGAAAATAGAATGCTTTGGCAAAGAAGGTACAATAACATATTCATTATAGAATCAATACATATTGTTTGTCTGTGTTTTACTAAGGCAATACTTTTTACTTTGTAGTATTTTTGTGATTCAGCATTTTTATCAACACTTATATTTCTTTGTTGCGTTGTATTATGCACTACATTAGAATGGTTAGTATATTTTATATTGTTTTCTTTCACAGTACTATTTCTGGGATCATATGAAGGTGTCAATCACACTCACATGGACTCGATACGAACTGTGATGTCTGGTGCTGCTCCACTAGCCCCTAGTGATATCGAACGGTTTTTAAAAAGAACACGAGTAAGAATATCATAAATTTTATAACTAATCCACTAAGACTTTGGGGTCAAATCCCTATACAGATTTATTCCAGCAGTAATAAATGCGTGAATGTGTTAATAATTCTACATTGTCTTTGTTCAATAAGATTTTAACATAAATTGTAACTGGTATAGTAATCCGGTCTTAAGCTATCTAGTATAACTTTTTCATACATAATACTTTAACTGAATTTATTCTTTTTTTATTTTTTTGTAGAAAAATGTGGCATTCATGCAAGGGTACGGATTGACAGAGACTTCCCCTGTTATCATGATGCAAGAAAGAGGAAACACAAACTTCGCTTCTGTAGGAGGAACGACACCAAATACTGATGCAAAGATTGTAGATTTGGAGGACAATAACAATGTACTAGGGCCCAACCAAGTAAGTGCAATATATTTCATTATTATTTGCCATATGACATCATGTCTGCTTCCAACATTTTCTATCAGCTTCTAGATGTAGACTAATTCTCTGCTTCAAATAATTGATCAACCTGGGGAAAAGAAATTGTGATTAAAGAGTAGTAGTTAACTAATTGTTTTCTCTGCCATGACATGAAGAATTTTTTACTGCGATCGGGAATCAAATGTTTTTTTTTTTTTATTTATATATCAGATATAGTAAAGTTGCCCCCTCTGTTTTGTTTAACTGATATTGACTGAGGATACTTGATGGAATTTTAATGACAAATTTGAAGAGTTTTTCACTAATGACCCGGGTTTTGCCTTTCGTTGTATTCAGGCATTCTTTCACATGGATACAACAGAACTGATCCAAGTTATTAGTGACAAAACACGTGAAAATTTTCAACAATTCAAATTATCTTATGATAATCAAATAAAGTCATATATTAAAGAAATTATCTACTTGAATGTATTACACGGAGAGAAATGGATTTTAATTTTACAAACAAATGCAGTTAAGATAACATAAAACACAATTTCATTATCTTCAATATATGATCACTACATTCGGTGTATTGCTCATTATAGGTTGGAGAGTTGTGGGTGCGCGGTCCTCAAGTTATGAAAGGATACCACAACAATAAAGCAGCAACTGATGACATCTTCAGGCCAGGTGGTTGGATGAGAACTGGAGACATGTCATACTATGATGACAACCACGCCTTCTATATCACCGAACGCTTGAAAGAATTGATCAAGGTATTTGTCACTTTCATTTACATTTATAACAGTCAAACCATAATAAATTTTGTGATGCAATATTAGGAATGTGCATTAGCTTTTTTAGAAGATTCTTTTATGATTTATTCACATAAATTCAGTCTGTAGACTAAATTATTTGCATATGCTAAAAGTTTCTCAAATTGATTCATTTATTATTTTATCAGACTTTTCAATATGATAAATCTTTCTCTAGGTGAAAGGCTTCCAGGTGGCTCCAGCAGAACTCGAAGGAATCTTGAGATCGCATCCAGAATTAGATGATGCAGCCGTTATCGGTATACCGCACGCAAAGCACGGTGAGACACCGAAGGCGTTTGTTGTGAAAAAACATGGATCTTCCCCCACATCCGAAAGCATCATGCAATTTGTTGCAGACAAAGTTGCCAGTTACAAAAAATTAGGAGACTTGCAGTTCGTTGACTCGATACCTAAAAATGCTGCGGGAAAAATCCTCAGACGAGAAGTCAAGAAACAGTATGCGTAACCAAACTAATTTGCGACTAGTTTAAATTACAATTAATGGTGTGATTTTTGTTGTCACGTGTTATGTTAAGAGATTTTTTTATTAATGAATAGATTAAGGCCTGTGCATTCCTAATACTCAAAGTGCAGTTGGTTCTTAATGTGTGTTGATGGAGCTTTTCTGGGTGACGGTATATAAACACTGTTCACTTTATTGGATGGGGCACCGAGACAAGAAATTTTTCACAATGCAAAAAAATAAATACACATTTGAGTCGACTCTATATTTAAGTAAACTTTCGGTGGTCTGGATTATTTCATTTATGAAGTGTTAATTTTTATAGACAATCGTGTTTTCCTTGCTTTATTTTTATTCATAAAAAAAATATAAATTAAACTAAGTTCTAATTGTTAAAATGAATCCAACTATTGTGGTAATATTATTTAGAATTTCCAATTAATCATCATTCTTTTTTATCACTCATGATGAGTCTGGTCCTGATCATATAATATATTGTGGAAATAGTAGTAAAAAAAATGTGTTTATATTAAAATATCATGCCTTTCCATCAAGAAGTGACAGTTAGCATGTTAAAAGTGGTAAACATCATTAATTGATAGCAAAAAGTGTTTGTCAATATTAAAAATAGCTTAATGGAGTTTTCCGTGTTTCCCCGTATATAAAACTTTTATTTCGGAATGTGAATTCATGATACATCTTACAATCGAACCGCTGACAGAAATATCCTTGGTGATAGATGTAAAAAAATTGCAAGAAGACACACAAAAATCTAGAACTAAATGGAAGGTATTTCACAACAGACAGTAATCACTTCAAAGATATTGACTGTCACTGCTTGGTGGAAAGGCATGGTATTTTAATTATAATAAATATTTTTTTTATTTTTCAAGACAGATATCAATATTAATCAAGGTTGTATTGTATTAATCAGAGTTATGTTGAAAAATAATTTAAAAATATATGTTTTAATACTTCTTTGGTGCCACACGTCTGTAAGAAATGATTTTATTTTGTTTAAGCCATATGCTGTTTTAGTTTTAATGAAGCGACATGAGTATTATTTTATTGAAATTTGCTAATTTTTAGTATCTTAATAAATGTAACATCAGATGATATTTTTGAAAAATATCAATACTAAATTCATATAAGTTTAACAAAATGACAAACTCATAAACATAAATAACACATAAAACTAGAGGTCTTGTTCAATTTAGTGTATTTGTGCATTTATAAGCTTTGTCAACCAGAGTCAAACATAAAATCTATGATTCCTCGTTTATATCGTAGAGAAAAAAAGAAAAACATTCCAGTACACTTGGTCTGTCAAAATATAGAGTACAATATAATGAATATTTACAATTTGAAACAGGATGACTAATTTTCTCAAATCAATATTTTAAATGGGACGAAAGGTTTTAAATGAATTCGTTATTATGAATTCTAATGTTACATTTTTTTTTAATTCATCTAGGCAGAGTAAATCTATGTTATTTACTATTTTATAAATTGAAATTATATGAAAAATTGTTTTTTAATTTTAAAATAACTGACCAATTCTTTTTTCATATATTATGTGGGCATTTCACTTTCCATTTTTTTTTTATCAGCTTAAATAAAATGATTGTAATTATTTTTCTGACATTTTATCTTCAAGTGTTCAAGAAAAAAATCATAAACAATCCACAAAACCCTCACATTGCTTTCAGACATTTGAAGATGAACAGATTTTATGTTGTATCTATTAATTTTGCTCAAACCGAGACAGTAAATAGTTTAGTCTATTTTCATGAAAAATGCACTTGAATATATTTTTCTCTTCAAATTTGTGTTAAATATATAGCCACTCAAAAGGTCACAAAAGCACAAATGATATATTTATTAGAATTGAATTGTATAAATAATGCATAAGAACTAATATGTGAAGAGTTGGACTTTTTTGATTGTATATATAGTTCCTGTCCATACCATAGAAATGGTTGTAATTTTATATCTTTACACTACTTTTTATCAATATACATGTGATGCAATTAGATAAATTATATTATAGGATATATCCTAATAATCAACATTTTTTTACTTCATGATAATGTTCAATGCTCAGGTTATAATATTGCATAAATAATATATTAAATTAATAGTGTTGGCTGTTTCAGTCTTTTTTGTAAATATTATGTTTAACTATCTTTTACCGCAATAACCTTAATCAACTAACGAATTTATTCTCATTTCATTTACAACACGATCTTTCATTGAATATTGGCATGAAATTTCAATTAACATAAGCCTTAATCAAAATTATTCATCCATTACATGTGACAGAAATAAAAAAAAAATTGAAAAATATCACGAGATTACAGCTATAACATGAAAAGTTTTTCATGAATTGAACACTTCCACCCATTTTGTAATACTGTGTAACGAAAAGAAATGATTCAAGCTTAATTTTTATTGAATTCTCTGTGAGACATAACAGTGTTAGAATGGGAAAACAAATTATTTGATTTCTCAATGGCAGTGCCATTGAACACATAGTGTTAAACAAGGAAAATGAAAAAACGCCATGGTATTTGCATGCATATCCTTTTCTTATATAACATATTCAAACAGTATATTATTTAATTTTGTATTTTCATTATTATTTACTTTTTCAATATTATTATTGCTCTGGCAAAAAATAAAAAAAACCAAGCTATGTTTTGAAATATTTATATCATGCTTTTCTTTTGTTGGCTTGTTTTGCTGGTGTTATGTTCCATTTTGTTCAATGACCAAATTCACTAATATAATCGCTTTGAACAATTTTTTTTTCAAATTTGAACAAATGGGAATGTGCAGATAAATAATCAAAATCAACCCTCCCAAACAACTCTTAAACAGTATTTCTGACTTTACAATCCTTACCAAAATTACAATAAAATTGCCAGATAGCAGTGCCACCTGTCATAAGCTTTTCAATTTTCCTGATACATGAAATGCAGAAAGAGAATGTTTTTATGTCTTGTGTTGTGCATAACAGGCAACAGAAAAGCAGGTAGGAGAAAAAATATGAAATCGTCATTCAATTGTTTTATGTGAAATTCAAAACCATTTTCTCTTATATAAGCTCTATGATTTTTGTTATCCATAGAAATATTATTGTCTTTTATAATAAGAAGTCTTACTCATACTATCTATCTTATATTATAAAGATAAATTGTATCGATTTTTAACAAATTTCTCATGGTTCAACAGGTGTATCGCAAAAGAATTGCATAGAAATAACTTTGAAAAATAAATATTGCCTCAACTGAAAAAATTTAAATGGCTGGAAAATTTTCTGGATTTGCGTGCCCATGATCAGTTATCCATTAAATTGAAATCTTAACATTGTTTTACTTTAATTATTAAATCGATAAAAATAAAGGTGTCCAAATTACGAATTGATATAGACTTAGAGGTAAGAATTAATAAATTCTATATTATCAATAATTATTGAAAATTTAACAGTTCAAAATTTTGAGACTGAAATCAATTGTTATATACCACCACAGGTTTGTATCTATACCTGAAAATAATCTGTATTATAAAGGCATATAAATGTTTGATTTTTATAACTACTTTTGATAAACATTATAAATGTATAAGTATGTAGGCTAATTCACTTCAGAAGTTGTTAATAATTGTCACTTATGAATTATATGTATAACATATTTGGAATACGTCGAAAATTTTAGATTGAATGTAGTTAGCATAATTCTTGTCATAATTTTTTTTATTTCGATAATGGGAAAAGGATTATTATAAGATCTATCAAAGTTATCCTTTGCACTCGAATGCCACCAAGAAGGCAGCATTGATTTTTTTCTTATTAATCGAATGCCATCACTTTGGAGCAGTCATTGATTTTTTTTCAATATCTTTGCAATTGAGGGTGACTCTTTTTAATTCTTCATCCATTATCAATTTACAATTGTGATTGTGTGTCACTTTTTTCGCATAGTAAAAGTTTATAATTGAGCATTTCAGATCTAGAGCAGAAGTGATAGGGCTGTCTTTTGTCTTTTTGAAATTTAAAATTTTCATTAAATGTATTGCAGTGGCCGTGCTATAGCTTTTTGTTCTTTTGTCTAACCACCACAAATCAATGTCACCGGTGTGGAATGGATTAATCCTTAAAAATATATGTATTATTAAAAGAGAACTGAATTTAGTTGTGTATAGTATATAGTGCTACTTCAATCTTTCAATATTTACTCTCTCAAATGGATGTCAGTCAACAGAGTAGCAAGTAGTTTTAGTAGAACAACTTTTGTTATCATAAACTCCATTAGGAGTCTTTAAACTCTACATAGAAAGTGATCATGGATATGGATATAATAAAAGTGTACTTTATTCTATGCTGGGTCAATAGTTTGCACACATATAGGGCAGCTTGAACTACTTAAGATGTGTTAACGTATAGTAAAATTATCACATGAAAAGTTATGTTTGGAACTGGTGTTCATTTGGACTGACTCCGGATGTATTTTCATGGCATATTGTGATATTTCAGTAGTAAAGCTGTCAAGTAACCACATAAAACTTGTATAAAAATTATTGCCAAATGTATATATCCTGTAAGTTTTATTATCTTTGAACTGTGAATGTGGACGAAGTTTCGTTTGCGAATAAAAGACTATAATTCAAAAAACATTTTTATTATTTTCAAAAATATCCTTCCCAAATATATATTCCCATTATATAATAAATCATATACATATTTTTCATTTATTCTTTTCAAAATTCAAATTTTTGTAACATGCATTACCCTAGTCATTGAAACAAATACAATAGTTAAATACACATAAGGTTTTTTAATCAATGCCCTTCCCGATCAAACCATACACATTATTTCAAAATGGGTTCCATTTTTAAACTTGGTTGAAATTCTTTGCCAGTTATATTTGAATGATTAATTTTTAATCAGTACCTGGCCTAGACCAACAAATTTTTCTCATTCCAACCAGTTGGATCTTCCATCTCTAGACTTGTTCAATGTACCCAAAAATATAACATTTTTTTTTACCTATACATTCAATGTAATACACATTTTTAATTTATATTTTATATCAATAATTTTGAAAACCAATATGACAAAAACCTGAATCATACAAAAAGCAAATATATTTTGTTTATCTGTCTAGTTTTTTCATTTAATTGTTATACTACACCTAGAGGTGAATATTTTTTAAGTCATAATAATAAAATGAGGTAATATTGAATTGTTAACACAAAAATTGACATATATGCAGTTCCTCTATGACACAAGATTATAAATGAATTTCTGTCTTATAAGTGCTGATAAAATTCTTGGTGAACATTTCATATAATAATTGACCAATAAAAGTAATATCTCATTTTTTCTTTTACAAAATTAAATTTTGAATTGCATTCAACAGGGTTATAAATTCAAGTATTATAAATAAAAACAAAAGAGTCAGTAGAGAAAAAGCAAATAAAAAAACAGGAAATGCACAGCATTGGTCCTAAAATAAAATGGTTAGTGTGTATTCTATGCATATTGTCGTGACTTAATGGTTTTAATACAAATTTAAAAAAGCACACATACAAATTCATGTGACCATTCATTAAATATTCTATAAATAATAATAAAATTAAAAAAAAACATTATTTTTTTTTAAATATGTTTCTTCATAATATAGGTATGAAATAAGCTTATATAAAAAAAAAGCTTTTTCCCATTATGTTCTCAAGACATGTGTAAAATGTTGAGATGAATAAAATATCATAGTTTCATTTAGACATAGCATCAACAAAAAATTGTTTTATTCTACATAACAAGCCTCTCATTTGTGATTTTGTGATGTGCATCGGAATTTTTTTTCACAAGAAATTGAAATGGAGATATGGAAATGGAGTCCATTACATCCAAAATTCTAAATGACAAAATACAAAACTGTGTTCATGATAAAGTAAAAAATTAAAATTAAATAATTTATTTTAAATATAGTACAACTATATATTTACATTGGAATCTTCTATAAGACACTGAAAGTCAAATAGATTGCAAAAATCTTGATTATGATCCCTCAATTTCCGTAAAGGTTTGATGTCTTATCAACTCTTTGAATACTCCATCTTTAATATTAATCAATTCTCTGTATGATCCTTGTTCGGCAATAGATCCATTCTGGAGGACGGCGATCGTATCCGCTGATTGTATGGTGCTCAATCTGTGAGCTATTGTAAGAACTGTTCTGTTTTGAGAAACGCTTTTCAGTGCCTCTCTGACTAAATATTCAGAATGCGGATCAAGAGCGCTCGTAGCTTCGTCCAGAATAATGATTCTTGGATTCTAAAATGAGAAAGAAGAATTAAGTAGCAAATAGTAATATTTCCCAGTCATGTTATGGAGAGATAACACTACAGGACGATATCACACTCAGTTGCATGGTCCAGAGATGGAATGACGAAGTGGTTAACTCCTTTTCAAATTTCATCTTTCTGTCTTAGCCATCTAAGAAAAAAAGTAATTTTGTTTATTCTCATACCTTTTAACCATTTTTCGCGAAATACTTCACATTATAAATTAGCATAGTTGAAAAAATACCGATATTTCAAGAGATATCTTAACCATTGAAGAAGTATGGACATACTTTTCATGGGTATGTCAGTGTAAGTTTGTGGGTGTATTTATGCTTTGATTATGTATGAGAATGCCATCTGTAAGCAGTTGGGTGCATATTTTAATTATTTTAAGATTATACTTCTCATTTTAACACACAAGTATATTAAAAGTCATAAAATTATCAAAGAAAAAACTCACTCCTCTAAAGGTTAAGCAATATCCTGTCAAATTATGTTATTTTCAAATTGATCATAGTAAAGATACATAAATTATAATAAAAAAATGATCATTTTGGAAACCATTGGAAATCATCAACATTGGAAACCTTGTTCTCTTTTGAACATAATGAATTGTGCTGAAAAAATGCACGGAAAAAACAGATTATTTTATTCCTGATGTTGTTTTCTTTCCAAACTGGATAAATGAATGATGAAACAATTACTTAATATGTAAAGACTTGATAAGTGATGGATCTATTAAAATGAGCAAAATCTTCTAATCCTGAATTTTAAATAATCATAGGCTAGAATAATTTCATGAATTTACTATTATGATAGCTCGTGCGATTGCAATTCTCTGCCTCTGGCCTCCGCTCAGTGCAACACCACGCTCTCCAGTTTCGGTATCGTACCCTTGTGGAAGCGCTTGGACAAATTCATCAACTCTTGCAAGCCGTGCAGCTTCTAAAAAATTTTCTTCAGTTGCAAGACTTGGATCATCTAGTCCGTAAAGAATATTTTCTTTTATACTCGCTGAGAATAATATAGGTTCCTGTAAAATAAATACATGTTACTTAACAACATGATTGCATAATCCAGTAATCAGTCATTTTGGTAAAACAAATACTATCAATATTATTATTAAATGAGTATTTTCTCATTTGTTTCAAAAATAAAAAGAAAATCAATTTCAAATGAAATATAATCAATTCAATTTATGACTAGCCAGCATACAGATAACTGAGTACCGTGCCTGTTTTTTTTTTCAGTAAATGTTTTTTGTGAACATGTAATAGGTTTTAACCAATTCCCTACTAAGTCAATCAAAGGATATGCCAACCAGAATATTTGAAAAATTAATTCATTACTGTAGGTATTAACCAAACTTAAGATTATCTCAACAAATCAGACCATATTTCAATAGAAAAATTAGCTGTCATATGAAAGTTTTAACACTGCATACTCTTGCATATCAACACACTACAATCAGCCAATGGTTGAGACGCTAGCAGTAAGAGGGTTAATACATTACGCGATTATGAAAATCAAACCAAAGAACAGTAAATTATTTTGCCAAAATGGGTATGAAAACATTTAAATTGCGTATTGTGAAAAATATAAAAAAATCGTTTCACCCCTTGGAGAATGTTACCACACCGTGAGAACAAAGCAAAAGTTCAACAGCATTTACCTGACTGACGGTCCCAATATGATTCCTCAGCCAAATCGGATCAAGTTCCTTAATATCCCGACCATCTAACTTAACAGCACCGACATCGGCTTCGTAAAGTCTTAGCAATAACAGCGCCAGGGTTGTTTTACCGGATCCAGATCCCCCAACAACAGCCATGACTTTTCCAGGCTCTAATCGTAGATTGAAATTTTGAAGAATATTTTTGCCCGGTCTGGTGGGATAACTGAAGTTGATATTTTCAAATGATATTTCACCTTTGGGTGGGCAAGATGGAATAAGGCCACCTAAAAGAACAATATAGCATTATTTTTAAAATTTCACTCTCTTGTCAACATATTAATGTAACACTAATTACATCCGATATTGGTTTGGAACTAGATTACTACCAGTTAGCTAGACAATGATTTATAGAAAGAAAACTATTGGTGGTATTATTTTTATTACCTATATATATAATATAATATAATATAAATGACACAACATAAACCATTATCATTTGTCTGTATTTTTTTTTGTTTCGTTGGCCTGCTAACTACTGTCAACAAAACAAAAAATAGATGAAAAATGTTGTAGTAAAAATGTTCTAAAATGGCCTACATTGCTTTTGCATAGGTGTCACTAGCCACAACTATTTTCTGCCCTCTTAAGAAGTTTGCAAAATATAACATTATTCTATGCTATCAAAGTATACTCCAATTGCTCACTTTACCTTGGATGGGTACGGCTGGGACTCGGTCAATTATATCCCACAATCGGGATGCTGCTCCGATACCTTTGTTAAGTTCTGAATAAAAACTGCTCAATCCTCCAATGGATATTCCGATATATGCAGCGTAGAGGAGGAAAGATGTCAAATTACCAACGGTTATATGCTGACCAGACACCATTACTCCGCCATAGTACAGAACAGATATTATGATTACGTTTCCAGTTAGACCGGTCTGTGAAATAATACCATCAATATTACAATCATAGCTCAAAATCCACAATAAGTTTTTTTCCACTTAACAAACAGTGCAACACTTTTAAACAGTGTTATTGTTTATTTATTCCACAATCGAAAAAACCAGTGAATTTTTAACGAAAAGGGTTATCCATAAATGTTTCCACAAGAATGAAATATTTTACCACACAATGCTGTTTTTAAATTCCCTAATATTATATGAAAAAGTATTAAATACATTCCAATTTGTACCCTTGAAGTGACAATATTCTTTTTCTTCAACATAGTTATAGATTTCATTTTCAGTGAATTCATAATTTGCTTTGAAAACTCCACCACGTTAAGAAGAAACTTTTTATTCTCAAGATCCTTCAAATTGATTAAGCCATAGGCATGACATCAGATTAGATTCAGTGATTGAGATGTTTCCATAAACTATTATTTGGCCATATAAGACAAGAGTATTTAGTACCAGTATACTTTGGACCATTCCAAAACATCAATGAAGGATTAGGTTATGAATAAGGAAGCTTTGCAGAAACACTACAAAGTCAATATGAGCATCAATTATATGAATAAACATGGCAGAAATTATGAATCGATAAAGCCAGGATTTGCTCCAATGTGAAATAGACTATACAGAGTACCAATGAAGTGGGAATGGTACTATTTATGTATTCTGTAAAAATAAATAACAAAACATTTGAGGACACAATCAGCAACTGATTTTTTTATTGATCCACTTTAAATCAAAGGAGTATTGCAGAATTTTCTCACCGATCCATAAAATAGTCCTTTTGCTAATGATTCCTTGTACGCCAATTTCAAAACATCATTTATTTTATTATTATACTTCTCCGCCTCGCTGAATTCCTTGCTAAATGTCTTTACAGTCCTTATATTTGAAATTTTTTCTTCAGCTACCTGTGAATGTATTTTGTTTTAATGATCAACAATTGTACATTGAACCTGTATAATTGATTGCTAAAAAGTGCTCAACCAGACTCCAATATCAATTTTGATTCAACCCAGTTTGGTGTCCTCTACCGGCTTTTATTTAAATGTAGAAGTGTCTTAGCTTCATATCCCACTTAAAAGTTTTATAAAATAGCAAATTTCCATATTTGAAAATCTCTAAGCAATGTTTTTCACTTAATTAATATGGTGGACTCTTCTCATTATTTTACCTCTGTGGCTCCTGCCAATCCATCTTGAAGCTGCTTTGTAATCTTTCTTACAAATCGACCATAAATAATTGCCAGACCAGCCATAGGGGGCACTATCGATAACCCCACCAACGCTAGCTCCGTCGACATGTAAAACTGATAAAAAAAAAATAATTAGATCAAACAAAAATTATATAACAATAATTCTACAAAAACTAATTAGTCGGTGCTCTTTATAAAACTTCCGCAAATATTGCTATCATTGTTTATCATCACTATTTATGAATATGATGCGTCTTCATTATGCAAATGACATAAATTTATAATTATTCATAATAGAATATGGATAAAAAATCATTGTTTTTAGAGGTAAACGTAAAATATTTCAAAACATTTTTTCATCTTTATACATTCTCATTATTGTTATATTAACAAAACAATATGCATTATACAATGATTCACTGACACTTCATTAACATCATAAAAATGAATCTGTTTAAGAATTTGACAAAAAAAATATATACGAGAATTTTGTTGTATTAAAAAATAATTGGATCCAATTACCATCATTCCGGCTCCAGCAGATACCATGAAAAGTGACCTCAAGCCATCAGAAATATTCGAGCTGAGGGTTGAACCGACAAGTTGAGTATCAGCCGATAACCTATTTACAAGTTGACCAGTTGAAACCTTGTCGAACCAACCCGCTTCTTGTTTGATTATGGATGAAAACAATTTTTGTCTCAAGTTTTGGGTCATTCGCTGTCCTGAAATTTTTACTATATATGTAAATGTAATTCAATTATTTTAAGAATGTTATTTTACAACAAAAGTGTTGAAATAATAAAAAAATGGTTTCAATATTTTATTTATTACTGTCACTTTAACATCATCAATAATAGGTGATTACACTATATTTAAAATGTGCCAACTATTTTTGATGAATTAGGCATTCATTTTTGTGAAAATAT
Source organism: Himalopsyche japonica (assembly GCA_028555115.1). Taxonomy (NCBI): domain Eukaryota; kingdom Metazoa; phylum Arthropoda; class Insecta; order Trichoptera; family Rhyacophilidae; genus Himalopsyche; species Himalopsyche japonica. Next base: position 1,875,647 of record JAHFWJ010000224.1, on the reverse strand, counting down.
ATAATAGTATCAAAAAATAATTAAAATCAACAAAAAAGATACTATTTTGATGCTGAAAATGATTCTCCATACATGATTCAACAAATTTGAGTCTTAACTACATCATACTTTGGTTCTATGAAATGCATATTATAAAAATCATCAAACATATATTTTAAAATTACCCACAATTGTACAATTATATAATTCACGAATATATATTATAAATATATCAGTGATATTTGTAAGTTATCAAGATTAAATAAAAAAAAGATAACACTCTTTAAAGTAATATTCATAATTAATGGGAGATAAAATATGTATTTAGAAAGATTATTAATATTAGAGGCTTTACGTGGCAGTTATATGATTAAGAAGTTTTTATTAAATAGAACATAAGGAATAAATAATGAAAAATTTACCCGCTATAGACATGAGATAGACTCTTCCAAAGTTACAGAACCCTCCAAGTACGAATATTCCGCACAATAAAAGACAAACTTTGTTCAGTTTTTCTCTAGCTGCCACCATATCTGAAGCACTTGTGTATATTATGTCGAGGACTTTGCCAAGAGAAAAAGGCACCGCCATGCTGACTGTTGACGATATAAGCAGGAGACCAACGGCAGCTGAAAATGATATTGCAGAATTTTTTTAGCTTAAAATATGTAACAGATGTACATGTATTATCCGTAATTTTGGTTCCTGTATTTTTTTGGTAATGTCTGTGAAGATTGATAACAGAAATTCTTTCCTCAAAAAACTTTTGGATTTTCTAAGACGTAACACTATTTTCGAAACCATTTTTGCTCCCAGGGTGGACCTTATGGAATCCTGATTTGAGTTTACTTTGACAAAAGTTGTTTAACGAGAACTGTATGTAATTCAGTCGTTTACCTTTGTTTTTTAGAAATATTAAAAGATACAAGGATAGAACTGCAACATGAATGGTGGTGAGCTTATCATTCTCACTATGGTCTGTTCTTTCAAAAGAACTGTGTCTAGACAACACAGACATCCATGCCTTTCAACACAAATCAACTTTGAAACTTTGCACACTCAGGTTTGAGCTCAATGAAGAACATTCAGCCAAAAACATCATTAGAAGTCTTATTTGTTACCTGACATAAAAATGTAGTTACCTTTAAATTGATTTTCTAAAAAGAGTTTAGCTAATTCACTATATATGTTAATCAAATTTAACGTACCTATGATTTTCCATTTTTCGGGCTTCGCCAACGAAAATAATCGGTTAATCTGAGCTCTGTCTATTCGTATATTCGTTTTTACAGGGACATCTTTTCCTTTGGGTACCAAAATTTCTTTCACACCATTTCCATTATTTTTGGTCGTATAATTTCGTACGTTCGATAATTCAACTATTTTTCGTCTATTTAAATTTCTAAACGTATTTAGTAACGTAGTTGTCCGTAAATTAGAAAATAGTCTGACTCCACAATTTTTGCATAATCGAGAATCATAATTAAGCGTGCTAATTATATGTAGTTTATTTTTCGTAAGTAGATTACTGCTAATTTTATACAATATAGATAATGTCATTTTGCTGTCGATTCTTTTGTAAATAGTAAAAATTAGGTTATGAACACTTTCATAATAGAATCAAATCAAACTGTCATTAAACGTAGAGCGCATACTGACGCGACAAAAATATAAAAATTGTGAACGTCAAATATTTGAGTTTTCTAAATTATTAAATTAAATTTAAGTAACCATAAGTTATTATGATTTAATCAAATAGTATTATCTTTCAACCAAAACACTATTGAACTTTTGACATTTCATATACGATTCTTAACGTTTTTAAGCAAATCAGTATTGTATTTTACTGGCAAGTAAAACTTTGGTGATATGGATACATGAACCAAATTAAAACATCAAATTAATATTTACTATTTGGTATAATTTAATATAGGATTAAAAAATATTTTGATTTTTATTTAAAAAATGCTAAAACAGTAAATTGTTCCCCACCATTGAATCGGAAAGAAATTTTTCTAGCACTGAAATAAAATACGGCTCAGTTTAATAATTATGTGACTACTTACCATTTCTTAAGTAAATTAAATTATTGTAGAGAAAATAAGAGATGTAAATATACTCGCAAACAATAATAGTATGACACTCTTGAATATATTTTATTTTTACATAATATCTGAGAAATAATTATCTTCGAAATTATAAACTCGTAAAAGAATTTAAACAAATTGATTCAACCGCTAGAGTAATAATAGTGCATTTATTGTTGTAAAAATTGTAATTATAATATGTATTGTAAAATATTCATAAAATAGCAAATAAAATTATTTATTCTCCGCATCCTGCTACGAAATCTAAAATTTGTGAAATTGATTAAATAATATTGAAAAGTTAAGTAACATTAAAAACACAATTGAGGTAAAACTATGAGAACATAAGTATTTTAAAATTAAGCTCGTTCGTTTTCTTAAATGTTTCACTTGTAAAACATGAAAAGTATTTGGCAAAAGGCTAACATATTTTTCTTATCAAAACATTGTAAAACTAAAAACAACAAAGAATATTTTTCAACGGACACATACCTACAATTTTTATTTTTTTATTCAAAAAATACATATTTTTAAATTATAACGCTCATTTGCCACTACCTCTCTTCTCCTTTTACATGCTTTAACAGCCTCGTATATTTTATTAGAATAAATACAATTATTTGTTCGAATTATTTGAAATAATTAAAAAATGATTACATAACAAAATTGTCTATCTTTCATTTCACAAATAATTCTTTTTATTTTTTGTGATAATTTAGCAGCCTTCGTGTTATTTATATTCATATGAATAAAAGCGCAAATTTGGTGGTTTAATTCTAGATTATTGTTTTTTTTGTTTATCTCAAAAACGTCATCGTATCTCAAAGGCGTCTACTTCTGATAAGATTCTCAGACGTGAGTAGAAGAAGGTCACCGCACAAAACTAAACGTGAACTGATTAAACTAATAATATTGTACTTTGATCGCGGACGCTGTCACGTTGTCAATTCACACCTTTTAATATAACTGGTTGAATCTGCAATGATAACTTTATTGTGATAAGTAATCATTCTGATGCTATAAGTAAGTTTGTAAATATAAAATTTATAGGACGCATGCGTTGTGGGTAGGAAAATGAATTCAAGCGACGTGGACCTTCGTGAAAATTTTCGAATCATTCCGAATCACTTGACTTTAAAAAAGCGAATGGGAAAATAATTACTCGCGGAGAAACATTTTTATACAAATCATGATTCACATGGTTCTATCAATGTTAATTTTATATTCTATCATAAATGAATTTCCACAACTTTACCGCCGATTAAATATATTGTTTTACTATTTATATTTATAGACAAATTTCCCTTTCTAAACCCCCAAATGCCGCTTCTGATAATTATGGACCTTATGTTATGAGTAGCTAAATTTCAACTTGACCCATAATTTGATATTATAATATTAATAAATAATACACACTCTTTGCTGATAACAATAAGTAAACACCCATATGTATTTTGTTTGTATATAATATTAATTGGATATTTTATTTACAACAGACATACACAAACTTGTTATAAACATTTTTTTCTTCATAGAGAACAAAGTACATATTTACAAGACATGAAACTATGCCATTAATAATGTCTTTATACCTAGTACATTCTCATTGACCTAACTCCTAACTAAAATATTTTTTCAATCATTTTCAAAGATTCTATTTGTGATCCAGTGATTCAATATGTGGGTTAATTAGGAGATAGATTAAGCAGGAATAGAAAAAATCCAATTCATCCAGCTTTTGCCTTTCGCTATCTTCAGGCATACAAATACACGGCTGCATTCGAATCGACAGTCGTTAAATAGTGTATATCGTTTAAATTAATATCTGGCTTAGTTTTAATAAGAAGTGATTTCTTAAATAATGACGATAAATCTTTATTGTAAATATCAGTTCGTGGTACTGTAAGAAACAATCGATATCGTGGAGGGTTTCTGTCTTGACAGTTCGAGCTGTTCCGTGTGCTATAATATTCAAAGATACCGAAAGGCGGAAACCAGTTCGTGAGTGGAAAAAACTTTGAAAACGTACAATGTTTGAATGAATTAAATTTTTATAAGAATTATATTAGGTATAAATTAGTAGTTACACGTATTTAAAATTACATAAAATAAATAGTTTGATGTCTAAGTATTGAATAAATAAATTTCACCATGCATCATTTAACCGTGATGCGGAGAATATGGACATCTTACAGGAACTGGTCAAAGAATTTGTGAAAGATTCTAGGGCAGGACTAGTAGTTGATTTTTAGAAACAAATACAAACGTCGATTGATAAAATTTTCTGTGTATAAAACTGATTATTTTAGGATTTAAGCACGTGGAGTATATATGACTAAATTCATAAATCGTTGCCACTTGGCGGCATGACTGGCAGTTTTATGCACATCAATAAATCTTAACAGGCATCAGTTTTGGTGTAAATTAAATATCACAATGCACGAAGAACTGGCACTCCACCTATAGACAGGAAATTTTATAGTAGGAAGGAGAAAAGAAATGTTTGGTACTTGTATGTAAGTTCCAGGGCTGTACTATTCCTCAAACACATCCAACGCGTGCTTTGAGCGCTAGAGAAAGGGTACTCCAGATTTGTTTTCGATCATAATACTTACATATTAACAATATAATATAAAAGTCTCGGATACGGCTTATGAGGCATCAACAGAATTGAAAAAATGTAGCTAAAAACGTGTTTATGAAGTGTTGACAATAAATCTTTACATTAATGAATAATATCTTATAATCTTTTTTTATCAGGTTAATTTTGGATATATTATGCTTTTACTATTCATCGTGTACATTTTTAATTATAATTTTTTTGGCTTTAGGGGCACAACCGTGTTCTAGGCCTCTAAATGTCTTAATGCGTCCATGTGAATCTGTCCGCCGCAGAAACCTTATGAAATCATAGATTCAGCACCAACTAACGACAAAGCAGTTTCTAGTGGGTAATGTTACCCGCGCTATGCAAATGCTAGGGTTTGCAAATTTATCGACTTTTACAATAACCGGGTGTCAATATTATCGATTCTTATCTTATTAATTATTATGGGAATATGCAAAGGAAAGGAAAAACTACACATATTGATAGCATGTAACATATATAATATATGAAACTAGCGTACCTAGAAATTGATACACTGGATGGTCATTTACTATAACACACTAAGCTATGCAACTAGGGATGCTAGCGCACTAATCTAAGAAGATAAGATTACAAGTGGGAAAAATATGTTGTCGCAGTGTAAAGCATTTTTTTTTTTGATAATGACTTGTACCCTGCGTTGTAACTGTATACTTCACTGAAGATGTGTCTCGTAAACCTTCCATTTTGTCACTGCTTGCATAAATATATTTGTATACGACCCAAGCGGATTTACGTAGACGTAATTATTAACCAGGAATCGATCTGTTGACTGTTTTCTCATATATAAAAAACATACTCCGTAATATTTGACAGCTATATTTCTTAAATCTAATGAAAAATATGACGTAAATCATTGGTGGATTTTTCGGCATAAATATTAATGTTAATGCTTTTTATAGGGACGGGTACCCATGGCTTCCATTTAATCCGCCAAATAATTGTCAATGTTTTTACAGAGATTTAGGACGCTTAATAAATGATTATTCCCTATACCATGAGACTCATATGATGCAAGTGTTATCATAATAGCTGTATCATTTGGTGTTCCAAATAATTTTATTTCCTCTCGTTTGTTATCAACCTTTCTGGCTTATTCAAAATGCTATTTACGTTATAACAGAATCCAATTGTATTTTTCCATACATTTTATGAGCGAATCATTGGATTTATTTTGTATCGCACATAAACCAACAGCAAACATATTTTATTTTATTTTTCACAGTAATTTACCGATTACGAAGTTTGCCAGCAATGCAATATCTAAAAATTAAATATCATTTTTCATACACTCATATGCTACTTTTCAAACAAATCTTATCTGCTTCAAAATATAATAAAATATTATAAATAAAACTCTTTATCGGTGTCATCGGCATATTGGACTTTGCCAAATAAAAATGTTTTCAAAAATCTATTAGTAACGGGTTTCCCAAACCGTGCTCTTCGGAACATTGGTGTTCCGCATAACATATAATACATAGTTTCTTGTTATCTGGAAACGATAATGATTTTTTTATGTATATTTTTGAAACTGCTGCAACAGATTAAAACACATAATATCGCTTAAACACTATTTAGCTATATTTTCTAAAGCCAATTAAGACGAATACTAAATTCGGCATCCACTTTTAATGACTGCTGTCTAATTCAAAATAAACACACATACTTAAATATATCACAAATTCATTATATCTTAGTGAATTTATCAAAAGCGTACCAATCTGTCACTACTAGTTATTATTGTTTCTCTTCCGCCTATTAAAACGTTTATGCGAAGCAAAATTTTCTTAAATTGCCGCCACAATTTCAAAGCGAGGAAAAAATATGTATAATACAACGTTTTAATATTCTGCAATGCGATTCATAAAAGTGAAATGTGTTTCATTTTAAAATGGTATATAACTATGTGCCTCCTAAAAAAATTAACAAGGTATTCCGTTAAATTTTCAAAATTTATGAAGAATTAAAAAGTTTTGGAACCCCTGGATGCGTATATTTAGTTCGAACTGGGCTCTAAAGAATCTAGTCACTGTCTTTTTATTTGAAGATAGTGGAATCTTCTACGGCAGGAGTAGTCAAACGATGAGTCGCGGGTCCCGTGACGTCTTTGGGACATGAAATTATCTATTTGTCTGATATGAATTATAATTGATATACAATTTTCATACCAAAGACAATTATCGAGAGTTTCTAAGAAAATCAAATTTACTGTCCTTAACAAAAAATGCTTGAAGATATTTTTTTGACATTTTTATACAAAATACCGTGATGGTATAATTTCAGTTGCATTTGTACTATCAAGGTGAAAAATATGATTTTCAACATTATATTGGTTTTATTTGAGGAACCTCCTCAATAGTTAATAAAATTATAAATTATGATCAGTCATATTGCCTCATATTTTGTAAATTATGTTTATATGACTCGAACATTGTTTGACATAAGACAGTTCGACGATCTCTGTACCAAGGAAATGTGTACCTTTAAAAGCTCGTTTTAAATAAATGGAAAATAGAAATTGTTTTGTTTTTAGTCTAGGTATTCATGTGTTTGGCAGCTGTGCGGAATACTTACTAAGAGCTGCCAATCTCGCACTTTTGTGTATGTATATATTCTGTAAATTTCCTCAGAAAAAAACATGATAGAAAATCTAATGAATATTTCTTATTAAGTTAATGTATTGTTTTTTCCTAATAATAAATAACAAGCAATTGCAATTATGCACTTGGGAGGCCCTGTTTTTTGGGGTTATATTTTAGCGTTTTTTTTATATAAAGGTCCAAATATAATTTTTTTTATTTGTAATCTATATCGAATTCAAATTTGACAGTATCAACATTGAATGCGTTCCAATAAAAGCTTTTGAGTTGCATGTAAAAAAATATCAAATGTATATTATAACTAAAAATATTTAGGTCACATAAAATATAATTTATTTTTGAGTCCCCTAAGATAATGAAGCCCAACCGGATGTCTCTTGCGATTAATAAGCAACATGTCACAGAGTATTTGAATAAGTTGTTTATTTGGTGAATCTGAACAAGCTGATCAGAACCGGTTTCTCTAACCGCGTGAATTTACAACTGATCCACTGATATAATTGTGGAGTTGATACAAAATATGTTTTATATTTTTCTTATTTTTTGCGCAGTTTTCACTGATGCACATTTGTCATTTGCGCAACTGTGCATGTGTTATGGGATCAAAATTACGTAACAAAATATGTATAGGTTAAATGTGTCAATGACACGCTTTCGCAATGTTACTAGTGTTCCGCCTGCTCGTTCATCAGTTTGCCAAAAAAAATATAGAAATAGAACTTCCAGAAATACCAGTACATATCCAAGTGAATATTCGTGGACTTTATCTCTATACTTGACCTTGATAATTTAGTATAAATATATTATCGATTCTCTTAGCATAACATAAATATTATCAATTCAAGCCCTTGAGGCAGCTAAAGGTCGACGGATCAATCGCGTCCTAGGTTAAAAATCATTCCTTGTTAAATAATTACCACTAATAATATCCAATTCGCGTACAATTTACAATATTATTATAATTGTTATATAGGGCTCGGGTGCATAAAAAGGCTTTACACATAAATAATCTACTTAATAAGAAGATTATCCTCATCATTTCAATGTAGTTTTAACAACATACATAATACCATTCAAAAACAGTCTACGTAATTTCTTTTATTGATTGCACGTCGTGTTTACACAATAAAATATGACAGATACGTCAAGCGGGTCATAGACAAGTTCCCATATCTTTGGTCTTAAATATGTAATTATTAATTCCGCTGTTTAGGCCATGACGTAACAAACGCTTTTATCTGTCATTTTTCCATATTATATATTTAAAAATATATATATATATGTCATCCATTGCTTCAATTAGAATCAATATATGTATATAATCCATGTTTTTTTAAAGCATTGAAATGATAAATCAGATATTCATTAAGAAACCGAAAAACTAAATGAATTTACCAATAACAATCAACACACTTCTTTTATTTTACTTTATTTATTACACCTATATCATCACAGATATATTGGCATTGAATAATTGAGAACATAATTACCTCTCCATAAGGCTCAATATGTAAAGTAACATTATATTTGTGTGATTCTTTATAAAATAAATTTACGACAAAGTACAATAAATTAATCATTATCTTGTCTGCGTCCAATACAAAGCATGAAAAAAATGGTAAAAAAATACTCATACACACTTTAAAAGGTATGTATGTAAACAAACTAAGGTACGCGTTGTTTTAAGATTTAACAATAAAACCGAATTTAATATTGACAACAATACTGGAATTACAGAATTCACTTATTAGCTAGGATTCCGGAATTTGGAAGCCCTGACACTGATAATAATATAGAACAGCTAACTATTCCTTTCTGATGCATCGTGTTTCGAGAGTTAAATCAAGAGTACAGTATTAAATGGCGTGCAGTAAATAACTATATTATAATGAGATGACTTAGATTCGCAAACGCAATTTAATTGTAGGCTCTCGCTGATTATAAACACCATTCTAACATCGATAACCTTGTCGTCGACCTGTTTATATTCTGCATAATGTATCGAGTAGTATGTGTAGACGATTTTTTTCTTATAAAAGCGAGCGTTTTGACACCTCGTAAGCTAAACTTGCAGATATTCCTGTATCTCCAATAGCTGATAAATTTGATAACAGAGGTTCAATTTCACAAAATAATATTGACAAAAAGGGATAGCTACATGGTCCGGTCATTCACCTCCTAATACAGGAATTTATAACAGACAAACTATCATACCATTGCGGGGACATTTTAAAAACAGAAGGATTAAAATGCATGGGAAATTCTGGCATGATCAAAATATTCTGTCAATTATTTTTAATTCTGAGTATTACGCAAGATATCGTGAGCGTTAGCAATTTGCCATAAAAGGCTACCTTTAAATGACGCCACAACCTAAGGGGGTGGTCTAATTATCGCGATGGTTATATTAGTACAAGGGGGTGGTAATATTTGACATCACAAAACCAACAAAATGTATTTGTTCGACAATTGTTTGCTCTTACCAAATGCTACTTCCTTGACAATTTTTACGAGCGCTTCGACAATTTAAGAATAAAACGTAAAAAACAAATGTATTGTTTTGAAAAGGTCATAAATTATGACTCAGAAAAGGTTAAGGGTTGGTAAATACTGAAAAACGTGGTATTAATCAAATGGTTTTTTTGTGTTATCGCACAATCAATGTTGTCGTGTTTCAATAAAAAAATCATAATAAAACAAATTTGTACTTTTGGTCCAATTACCATTCAGCAGCAGTGTCCATGAGCTCAAATCTCAATATAAGCATGGACAAGTTACATGTATATATCCGATTTAAATACGAGATATAGTGAATAGCTAACCATTAAGCCTTTTCTAGCCATATACGTATACCCTTACACTATCCATAAAAAACGATTCATTACATAATGCGAATTAAGTGCGAGTATCTTTTAAAAACTGTCACTATTATGATTCATAATTTGAAAAAAATCTATAAATTCAATCATTATTTTAAGTAATTAAAGTAAATCAATATGTTTATCTTAAGAAATCCTCCCAAAAGATTTTCAATAGTGATGTCAAATTTACATCTGTTATCTTGGCTGTAATTTTCAAGTCATCCGTAGTCCTAGTTTCAACTTTTAACATTATTGTTTGTGGATAAACTATATTTTTTGTAGTTATATAAGGTGTGCTCATCGGTGATGATTTGATAGATTTTATTTTGTGGATGTTACATGAAGTAAGGTATATTGTCAATTTTTAACTTTAACCGATTACTAGCACCAAAATAACGCCAATTTCAATTTGTGCATTAGACAGGACCGGGTCTGATAGGGACCTCTATCCTGCGCGAAGTTTCGTTAATATACGTACCAAACATTATATAGACATGAAAATCGCATGGATTTTTATTTTTTGAAATAATATTACAAAATAAAACAATAAGTATTTATATGGTATCAGTGAAGCTTGACTACCGGTATACAAAAAGATATTTAACCGACCTTGATTTAAAAATTTGCATATTTTTTATAACAACCTGAACACCGCGTCACTATGTCCAACTCATAATTATCCACTATGAAAAGACGATGTTGTGTGATTTTTTATGTATTAACTATTGTTATGCTCGTTGAATGCACAAAATATATATAAAATATACATTGTTTTAAGCATACAGTTCTATTTGGCTCCGAGAATATTATGAGAGGCAGAGAATTGCCAAATAGTTATATTGCCATTAAAATTCTTTCAAAGCATTTTTTATACACTTTTATGTTGTTTCAAAAAAATAGCAGAATAAAAAAAATACATAAAACAACGGCCAAAAACAGAACTATGACAAAACGTTATGACGGGACAATTTTTAGTAATATTTTCGTTTGAATGAATGAAATGCACACACAAAAAAATAAATTTCAATAATTAATATATCAAATATTTTACTGTTGCGTAAATAATTAATATTATTATAACATATCATGCAATAAAATATGTTGAAAAGTTGATTAGTTTTCCAAATATGATATTTTTAACAAAATATGAAGATAGACATAAAAGAAGTTAATTTAATCACAGCTCAAGAAACTCTTTATTATACTGATATTTAATTCAGCAAAATATAGGAAGAAATTATTGTGTTTTATTCACAATATTTATCAAAGTTCCTTCGTAGCTGCACAATATCCACTATATAAATATATAAAAAATGAACAAACATATTTTTTCATTTAAAATATACATACTACTTTAGCTATTTTATAAATGTCTATACATGTTGATAACCCATAAAACTTGTTTTTACTTTTGATTTTATGAGTTACTAAAACTATATAGCCAGCAGTTTTTTTTTTTTTTGTATGCAAATACATTCTCACCGTCGATTAAAAAAGGCTTTCTATGAAAATGGCTTTAATATTTATCTAACAATCTGTAACGTTATTTATTGTCTTTATATACATAGGTACATATTATATTAAATTGAGTTCAAGAAAAATAACCTTATTTTTAAGTATATGTTTGATGTTGTGAATATTCATGTCTTGTTTACTTGTATACCAACAGTTAATTGAAGCAAGACGAATGACTATCGCCAGCCCTCATTTTTAGGATTACCTGAGTTTGACATTTGTATTTATTAATAACCTCTGAAAACATTCTAAACGTTTTATTAACGAAACATACTATGTATAACAGAATTTTTCAGTTCATGACATTTGAAATAAAATATAAAATGCACAATTGAAGTACGTGTTTTATTTATTATTCTATTTTCAAAATAAGCACCATCGTTATATTAAAAAAAACTGTTAATTTCATTGCAGGGTGTCTAAAAAAAATATGATGAACACGGTTGAATCCTAGTTAAATCACTCATTGTGTTTACTCCAAATACGCGATGAACTTTGTTCCTTTAAATTAACTGATATGCTGAGAAGAACGATCGCTAGACATTTTATAATAACTGGAAACAATTTGAACACAAACCGACACGCGCTGATCTGTCAGTTGAACGCTTCAGTCGGCAAAGAAATTACGTGATTTCGGTTACTACACGCTGCTATAATTCCGGCGTATTTACAAACATTCGAAAAATAATCGTTCATATAGAATGTCAAAGTTAAATATTTTGCGCGCAAACGCAAATTTTGTGAGAGCTTTCGCGAAAAGCGGCAAAGGAAAAAAATTCAGCACGCTCTGTGGCAGTGAAAACTCGAAAGAAAACAGATTGTTCCCTTTAAAGAAACAGAACAGTGTGAATAAAATCAATAATGTTGCACGTGCCTCTAATCTTGCTGGGCAAGTTAGGGAAGGAAACGTGTTATATTCCCCCTTTGGTGATGTGAATATTCCCGATAAACCGCTCACGGAATATCTTTTCCAGGATCTCAAGGATTATGTTGACCTGCCTGCAATAGTTAGTACTTTTTTTTTTTTTCCGAGTGTCATCTTTATTTTCAAAGATAAATAAAACTTTTATTTACTATAAACAATAGATAAAAGATGATTGCGGTAAATATCATATAGTACATTCATGCACGACAATAATATACTTTTACCGCATTTTATAATTTCTTATTTAAAAACAAATGTCACATCAGTGTATTTTTTAAAATAAGAACACCGAGAGAAACAAAAAAACTCTCACTAGTATAAATAATACTTTTATAATAGTTAATTTGTTATATGATTGATCAATTAAATGATTTAATTTGAATTTTACTACCTACCTACATATGGAATAAATATATACATGTACCATAGTTAATTCACAACGAAATAAATTATTCATTATCAGACAACATCAGACATAACATCAGTCAATAATTGTAATTATGATTTTATGTACCTAATCAAGCAGTTGAATAATTTAGTTTCGTAAAAAATAACTATAATAAATTCAATAACTTGTTCGAACAGTTGAAAAAATTAAATGATTCTCTTTAGAACTGGTGTTGAATTATATTGAACATTGTATTGAATTCGTTATTTGTTTACAGTTAGTCTTTACTATTGAAAATGGATTTGTGGGCTTTACACTAATTAGTTACATAATATTCAATACTACCGAAAAATATCAATTCTGAATTACACAAAATATATATCGTACATATTTTTTGAAGGTTTGAGGCTTTTTAAATTTTTAATTTAATGCAAAATAAATAACATTAAATAGTTATTTGAACAGTTGACAATGTCGAATGTTGTGGAATCATTCATTAATAATAATTGCCTTGGATCTGTTTCTAAATAATGGAATTTTTACATTTTACTAAATGTATCAAACAAAATTACAACATTCCATATATTTACGGTCGCCAACAACGCTAACTATTTAAAGAAAAAGTTTTTTTCATCTCATTAGACATATCTCAATACGTCATAGAATGGACTTCGGCCATTCTCAGTCTACTTTCGATTAGACAAAATAAATTGGCAACTGCATGATTCTTAATAAAGATTCCATCTTGCTTAAAATTGAAGCTCGAAATATTTTCATATGAATCTAAACAACAGTTAATTTTAATCTGAGAAATATTTAATATGTTATAAAAATTCAGTTCATTGACTTTGTAATATATTTACCTAATGCAAAGCTTACAAAATCGGTGGGCGTACAACAAATACAAAATGTATAATTAAATCTAACCAGCAAGTTTGACAACATTGATTGTGAAACTTTCTCGCATGAAATGTGGATATCCGAAGCAATGTCGTTTAACATTAATAAATCACTTATCTATGGAATGGAACGATGATTGACAGTGTTGCTCTACAATTTAGAAAAAAAAAACAATAATAAATACACATGTTTTCTTTGATAAAACCACCGAGAGTAAAATATTTGACTTCTTCAATAATCGAATAACCTTTATTATATAGAATACGGTTTGAAATATTTATTTTCTAGCGTTAAAACGTAAACATACCAAAGATAAATTTAGTGGGATAGAAGGGTTAATTTTAATTGTTAAAGTAAAATACTATAAAACCTTGCTATCACGACAGTGTTCATTTGAAAAATAGCCGGCTTAAATAACCATTAAAACATATTATTGACACATAAGTCACAGATAGGTTTTTTTTATTTCTAAGAGGGGGGATTGTGGCTTTTATTAAGCCGGGATCGATAAGCGATCCCCACATAAAACCAGGCTCTGAGCACGGCTGTAGTTGACCTATATCCATAAAACAGCACATTTTAAAGGATTTAGTTTACGATAGTAATAAGAATTAGATTTGAATATTGAAATAATTCGTAAATAATGAGAGTCTGCCACTTTAAAAATGTTAACCGACACTTTTTGGTGGAAAAGCGTTAAATTTTTAATAATAAAAAACATTTATTACTATGATATTTCCACTATATATTTAATGATTAGGACCGTTTTCGTTTATCGCGAGCATATCAACTGCTCTCGTTGATAATGTTGCGTTAGGGCTCGAAACTTGGCAATGGACAAGTGCGTGTATTGATTTTTTAATCGATTTTGTCTCTATATCCAAAAACAATCATCTTAACCTTACTCTTTATAGAGGATGTTGAGCGACTGGTTTACAACCAGTTCTTATGAGAGTCGTCTAAATTGTGAGAGGCGATAGATAAAAAAGAAATACTACGACTCACCTGTTTGGAATCTATGACAGTTCAAGGAAATGGTCAAATTATTTATGTACATGCGACAATTAAATGTGGGAACCATTATAGAAATCGGAAATAAAAACTGTTCTATTAAAATTTCTTTTGTTAATGCATTCTGGTGCATTTTCGAGCCATTTAAGTCTGTTGATTTAATTCATATCCGGGCTTAAGCTTTTCAATGCGTTTGTTTTAGGTTGTTTACGTTAACCTGACTGCCCTAATAATATTATCGATTTCCATCGAGCTACCTACTTTGAACTACATACTTAAAATGAAACTCTGTGTACGTGGCAACCTACGGTTTTATTTTAAAAGTGTAATCTTTCTCGTGGAACATAGCATGCACATATCTGCGTAAAGAATCGCAACCTTTTCTGTGGATGTCTTACGCCATTTTGTCACAAAAGTGAATTCTCAGCTAGCCAATGACCTTTCACACAAGCGAGGCCTGATTTAAAAAGTATTATTCCATCGATGATTTAAAAAAAGAACAGCAGAAAATGTTTTGAAATATTTTTTTAATGATGTCAACATAAACATGACTTACAAAACATGTTTAGAATATTAACACATTTTAAAAACAATCGAGCAACGATTATTATTGGTTTACGATATTGACTGCATGGAATTTTAATATCAAATTTTTTCTTCCACGTGCTTACTCACGACTCGGGTTTCGCTATTCGGCATCTTCAGACATTTCATGTCAGGGATACGATATGTGTAACTGAAAGTTAGTAAACGGTTTGTATCGCTTAAATACAAGATTTATTACGAAAATACACATCTAGAAGCTACATAAAACATGTAAATTTAAAATAATGTTTACAACTACTGATTTCATTATATAGCATTCCAAAATGGAAAAGTTAAACATATAACCAATAAAAAATGATTTTGGTTGAAAACCTCTCATTACAATGTCATTATGTTATGAAATTTTTATAGCTAGTGGTAGATTTTTATGCAACACATAGATAACACATTATATTTGTTTTCATAATTCAAGCTAAATTCCTTATCAATTTAAAATTTGTTCCATGCTACATAATATATCATAACTCCTCTATTTAATCAGGCGAACAATTCTTGAAGTAGGACATTGGCATTTACTATTTGCTATTTTATTCTCTAAATCTGGGTTTCTCAAACTACGTTCCGCGAAGCCTGAATAGGTGTTCCACAAAAAAAATATACGCATTAATTTGCAGTAATGTATAATTAAATAAAAGTTTAGGAAATCCTACTCTATATGAATAAACATGTATATTATGTTAATTCGTTGTGCATCCAGGAACGTCATTTATATTTTTGCAGGAAAAGGACAAAACTGCCGGCTTGTTGATCTTTGATTTCAATTATATGACCTAAAAGTTAGTGCAGAATGGGATATATCATCAATGACCCCCCCCCCCCCTCTCATACATCAAATTTATATATGATTATTAGAAACAATTTCTTGGGCATTTTACGATGGATATATATATATTGTGGTTAAAATTCTTAGACAAATCAATCGGAGAATTTATTTATAATAAAGAATACGTAATAAATTTAAGACACGTGAATATAATGTCCGATACAAAGAATAAGGCTCTTCGGAAATATATCACTATCCAGAATACAGTACTCAAGAACTAGAATACGAGATTTTTTAATGAAAAATATGTTATCAAAATCTTAGATGTTTATGATAACATCCAATGTGATAAAATCGTATCGTGAGTCTTTATTTTAAGAAATAGATAACATCGTTTCTCCTGTTTTATCATAATTTATAAATTATCTTTGGACTTAACACCATAAAATAACTAGGTACTTTATCATTGCAAAAATTTGACCCTTTTTTTCATACATGTCCATATGATGATAACATCGATATGGAAACAATAAAAATTATAACGAAAACATCTCACGATAAGACGATCTATTTTCAATTTATAAACATGTAGGACATTTATTCTTTTGATAATGATACGTATGACTTGCATGTTTTTCGGGAACGTATTAGTGAGACGGGCCGCCCATTTTGAAAATGCTGCTCATTTTTTAGTTACTACCTATATACAATTGTTGAAACGTATAATATCTGTACACTTCGACTATTATACTCCTGAAAACAAAATAATTTATACCTCTTTTTTGATGTCCGAAAACCGGAAAGAAAACTTTATTTGTGTTTTGTTTTATTTTGCTTTGACAATTTCTAAAAGAATTTAAGGTTATAAGCTTCAGCTTATGTAGCTTATAGATAAATACGGAGTATAGTAATATTACTTTAACTGTCATGGCCATCACGAGATCTTTAGAGCTGGTGGTTGCAATTCTTTCTTTTATTTAAAGCCTGCTGCATTGACAAAACTATTATAAATTTAGAATTAACTCTCTCATATTCTCACAAATTGCTGATAAAATACTTCAAATTTCTTTACATTTATTATTACTTAATATACAAAACATATTACATATGTGTGACATTTAGCTGTCAATTTACCTAAGTTTACTATTTCAGGTCCGATTTTTGCCAGTGGCCAAGTTATAATGGAAAATTAATATCGACATTGATAAGTAATGTACAGATTTAATAATAACACGGAGGAAATTATTAAGTAAAAGTACCATAAGTTGCTTATTTTGACGACAATAGACAGTTAACAATGTTGCGAAAAAACAGTTGATAGAATAGGCAAAGATAAATGTTGTGTCACATTCAATCATATTCAGACATGGTCATAATTTCAAATTATCGCTGCGCTTTATATTAAAGCACTAATTGATTAATTGATTTGTTTTCAGTGTGAACATTATTTAAGATATTTCATATGTATCATTTTTATATATATTATTTTATATATATTTAATATTTTTTCGATCTTATCGACTCCTAATGTGTCTCAAAATTCAACCGATTTTTTTGTCGTGGCTCAACCTTTTGATTAAATTACTAGACCTCGCGCTCCTTACTTCCTGTTTTAAGGATCAGGTGAGTATGAAAGAATGCGAACACGACATTCTGCTATACTTTAAATAAAAATCAATTTCTGAAATTAA
The DNA here is from genome assembly GCA_028555115.1 of Himalopsyche japonica. NCBI lineage: Eukaryota > Metazoa > Arthropoda > Insecta > Trichoptera > Rhyacophilidae > Himalopsyche > Himalopsyche japonica. The sequence continues at coordinate 1,857,671 of JAHFWJ010000224.1, read as the reverse complement.
AATATACGCAGGGGCATTGTTAACTCAGTTACAGGACCAAATCATACTAGTAGGAAAAATTCATTTAACTGAGGTATTCCTTTGAACTGATTTCTTATATTTAAAGGCTTTCTGTGCAACTTTATTTCTTTTTATTTTGTGTGAGGTATTGATCTAATATTAAAATGCCTGTTATATTATTTATTTTTTGCCGCAATAGTTCAATGTACATCAAAATATTGGTGCCGAGCAAACATTTGTCGATGAAATAATATCCACTTCGCTATTTGTTGAGATGCATTTCAATTACGAAGCGTTTACAATAAATTAAACCCTAGTGCCATAATATTATTGTATTGATAGTATTGTGTCATGTACGTCTTTCATTGTTAATATCTACGATTACTTTCTATAAAAAATGTTTAATGCCACTTTTATCTGCGTTTAACAACTTTATAAGCAACGTTTATATTGTTATTTATAGATTTCTTTAAGTCATTGTGAGAAAATATTGGACATATTTACGTAAGTAGTGTTTCATGATACTTTTAGAAGATTATTTTATTTTTATAAATATGAAGATTAGAGTTTTACCCACGCGGGATTTGTTCCCACTTTAATTAGGTCATACACGGCATCGTATAGTTACGATAGTGTTCATTTTTTAACACGCGGTTGGTAACCACTTTTGGGTCCATCCATTGCGGTCGTTTTTACCAGAACTGGTTTCTTGTAATTCTGTCGATGCTTTGTTGAACTGTATTTTGAAGCTATCGGTGAATGAAAATCAATTAACATACTTCAACAATATTTAGTTTAACTGAAAGATCAATTACGGTTAGTAAACCAACCAAAAAATATTTGATTTTATGAGCAGCAGTTGATATTTTTGCTGATAACGAATTTGTGTAACTTCATGAAAATAATTGCTTGCACAAACATAACACGTTATTTAAATACTATTTAGTCTCTTTGTATTTCATAATAAGTTTGATTTGTGAAACGTGCTTAATTATTTATTACTTAAAACGGAGTAAACGTATGAAAGCATTTCCTGATTTCTCATATTTTCCATTCCAGCAGTAAATCAACATTCACTTCCTTATTTGATTGCAGTGTTCGGTATTTAGTATTAAAAATTTATTCATTGATTTGACGATCGTTTTATTTTTAATATTAAAAACATTTAGACAAGATGAAGCATTCCGATTCTGCGATCACCACGGAATATCCTCGAGCCAAAATAGTCGATATTTAAATCATGAAATCCTTGTTTCAAAACATTAACACTACCTAAAAAATATAAAATATGACCCTGAGAGAAATGTAAATGTGTTTCAAAAATCTAGGGATTTTCTTTATGTCACTCGATAGACCTCGAACGACACAATCATTTCGATTTTTTATAATGAGTTTGAATGTAGATTTAGTAAATTAATTTTATTCGCAGCATCATAGCCACCTATTTTGTTTAAATCTTTCGACATTTGAGTTTGAATTATATATATGATATAGATATTGTTTTTGCAGTGTTGGCATGCCTGCTCGATCCTACCTTGGGTGCAAGTTGTGCGGCGCATACGGATGGATAATTATTTTAGGTTGGCTAATTTATCTGTACTTAGGCTTGATGAGCAATATGTCGATTAACTACCTGAAGTGTATCGACAATATTCGAATCGTTCGTGTTTTACGCTTGCATAATTAGTTTTATGTATTCTTTGCGTTAATGTTTACCGCCCCGGACAAATGTCTGCCTTATCCTAGATCTGGGCCTGATTATAAGAGCACTAAACTAAATATTATACCACAAATAATATGTACAGTAAATGATATAATTTGCTAGGGTTTTCTAAACCGTGTTCCGCGGAACACTGGTGATCCGTGGAACATGGCTAAAAATAACGACCGATTCGCCGCACTTTGATTGAAAAAAAAATACTCAAAAAAATAAAAATCAAGTCATTAAATATATTTTCTGCGGATTTATCAGGCGAGTACATATCCAAGTGTTTCAAAACAAGCTACTTTACTTTTGATTTTCGCTATGTTGAATCAAAGACGCAACAGAAATTAGCTTGACATCACACCAGATATGATAATTTATTTTTTATATGTTATATCTGATATCCCAACATCATTGTCAAAAAGAACTATATTGAACGTTCAATGTTTTAAAAATAGTTACTAATTACATAATCGCTAATAGTTTTATCTCAATTTTTAAACTATTTATATATTGCATCGTTAATAACCCTAAAAACTAGGTTTTCCATTATGGTTTCGGGATTCAGAAAATCTTTCGTCGACGGTAATGTTTGAGAAACACTGCCGTATGCAATATAATGTCAACAATTGTATTGATATGCTGCACAATATGTAGGCTCAACCTGATAAAATCCTCATTGAATTGATAATATAAATGTTACTAATAATAATTGATTCATATGAGTACACAAAGATTGTTTTTATTGCTATTGGCGAGACGGATTGTCCTCTTGCAATTAAATAATGAATAATAATAATTTATTACTGGTTCGTTGTGTGAAGTTTGATAAGAAACATTTCAAAATTACGAATCGTCGTCAAGACTTACACAATAACATTTTGTAATAAATACAACACCGAGAGCTTAATTGGTTCTAATTGCAATCAAAAATAGCCCGTAGACTTTTTGGCAGATAATTTGGGTGGAAGACATTCGATAGACTTTGAACATGGCAAGATATGGAAACATATGACCTTGACGATGTATTTGGCATATTATCCGCCAACTAGTTGGTGTATCTATTCACCATATACCATGTATGACCACCGACTGCTCATAATATGTATCTTGTCAAAGCGGGCTGGTGCTGTGAAGGACATCATTTAATGGTTCCACAAGCGGACAGTTGTCTTCTCTCCCGCCCCTTGAATTTGAAAAATGCATAATTGTATCCCTGTTTGCATTGGTTTGCCTACATAGACGAAACAATACAAAAAAATAGATGACATGTTTGCTCTCCCTCCCTCCCTTTTTCTCTTGCTAGAAAAAACTGCAACGACATCTTTTTGTGCTGCTCTTTGAAAGCTTTGCCTATAGTAAGTAGTTTACTATTTTAATGTACATATACAGTGCACATATTTTATAGGATATAACAGAAACGTAACGTTAACATACCTTTTTTTACCAGCGCCTAAAAATATAATCAATAATAAACGTGACTTGTCGAGACGAAAATGACAGCATAGAGTAAACTTGATTCTGTGTCTTAATCTTTCATTTTTAAAAGATGACATAAGCCTTGAGATCGAATTAAATTGTTTCAAGATCAACCGGCTTGGCAACGAAGCATAAAGAGAACAAACATAACATATATGTACGTTTTCATACAAAATTCCATTTAACAACTTTCATCTGTATACGAAACAACACCAATTACAAGGTCGCGAAACATCAAACTCCGCGGAACATGGGTTGAGAATCATCTGCCTTGCAAATACAGACTGATATAAATTCGTCTGACATATCCTCAGTCAGCGATAATCAAACTTTTAGTTCAAAAAGATTTTACATTTTTTCAAGGGCCATTTTTCTGATTTATCTAACACAGTATATAACTGAAATGATTTACTTTTTTAGCTATAATTTTGCCCAATGTGGACCCCTATTTTTGTAGATATCTCAACACATTTTACTATTTTTTACAAAATCTTAACCTATTTAATTAACGTCTTTTACGAGGGATAAAGAAAGAAGCATGCCATACGATTAATGACGTCAGTTCTGTTAATATACTATGGTATGCCAATAAAAATTCTTACAATCGAAAAAAAAATTGAACACAATAAACAAGTATTCTCTTAAAGCAATGCGAATATTGCATTTCCTGGAAATATTAGAATATAACCTGTGTTTTTAATTTGGTCAATCACAAAACATGTTTATTCAATATTTGCACAATGTCAGTTTTACTTTCATATTTGATATTATTATAGGACTTTCTTTATCCATTTGAAATACGAGCTACATGTGTTTAGCGTGCAGCAGGTTATATACTCCCTAAAAGACAATTAATTGACATTACAAAATTCATATTTAAGTATCAAATAGTACGAAATAACATGTTTGTGTAAGTTAACATAAATATGGTAATAGATATTATATTACAAAATAATTATTAATATTATGCAATCTTGTTCGACTAAGCAAAATATAAATGTCAGCCGGAAGAAACTAGATGGTTTGAATGAAACTAATGACATAAATACATGAGTAGGCTCAACGTGTGATCAATTTAGGACAAATCCATTAAACAAAGACGAACGAACTGTTTTAAGAATGCATCAACAAAAATATACATTTTTTTATGTATGCTAACTGGTTACGACTTTGTTTATTATATAAAAGGTATTGAACAATTTAAAACAATTATTCGCCCGTAAAAGTATTGTCATTTATCATCATTAGTACTGTTATCATTTTGATAATGAATCTGCATCCTTTGTGTATGAACAATACAATTGATAAAATTCATTCGATTTTTTCACTGATAGATTGGGTTCACAAACGTTTTCGTCAAATGGACAATTTTGAAATTAAAATTATTTGGAGAACCACGCGTTCTTTTATTATTTACATTTAAAAAAACCCATAAGCTATTAAAATCTTATCATTTGCTTTTGCTTCACGTTTCTCTTGCAGATTTTTTAATTCAAGCCGAATATTTCCCGACTTCATTTAAAAGCCTCAAGGTTACATGAAAATGGAATATCTTCATATAGATTATTGGAAATATTAATTTACCACACGAAGAAAAAAATACAGATATTAGATAACAATTGCGGAAACATCAAAAATTCACGCGATACACAGCTTGTGAACCTCTGATTTAGACAAACAAATATATCACTTTTAAGGTGTTAACTGTCACTTCTTGATGGAAAGGCATTATATTTTAAATAATAAAAACACATTTTTTAGTACTTATTTCCACAATATATTTTTTGATCAGGACCGGTTTCGCTATCAACTGATGCTCGCGATGAGCGAAACCGGTCCTGATCAAAAAATATATTGTGGAAATAAGTACTAAAAAATGTGTTTTTATTATTTAAAAAAAAAAAAAAATATATATATTTAGGTCAGGCAGTCTTTTGTTTTACCGCCTATTTACGAAATGTTAAAAATATACCATTTAAGAAATATACAATTATTGTGGCTTTTGTATAATTAATTATATTAGCTTATTCACAATACTTAACAGTCATTTGTAGATTAACCACCATAATTAACCATCTTTAGTTTATTGATATTTCTCATAAACCTTAAAAAATTACTAGTGGTGATATACTTATTTATAGTATGCCATCGTAATATAAAATATCATATCACAATGAAGCAAAAACAAATGTATCATAATGTCATGTTTCTCCATCAACAATAACTTTACTTTAATCAGTTGTGAAATGGAAGCCTTGACTTGTCAAGATAAATATAATGAGGAAAACAACTTTGAAAATAATAATGTAGACCAAACAAATATTATTTACAATGTTATTGTGTATCCCACAGTAGACCAGCAATTTTTAACTTTTCCGAAATGTTTTCTGGATATTTTACACAAAATAATTCCTGTAGGATGACTTATTTTACATGTTTTGGTGCTGATCATCTCTCCTACATTGCAGAAAATACGCATATACACATACCCGTCTGTCACAAGAGCTTTCTCAAACCATGTACAGTAGCGACATGAAATTTCCAAGTGTCATTCTGGCTGCCATATCTAAATAAAAAGTGTTGTTTGTAATGTTACGTAGACTTTACTCCGTGGATTTCCCACGAAGTACTGTCCATGGTGGTATTTTCAACCTTCAACATTAGCTTGCACCAAAATATCATCAAGGTCTAAAGGCAGCGTCCTCTATCCATGTCAAATCTTGGTAATTAATATAAGTATTTCTAAAGTGTCTCTGTTAAAAAATTCTTATTCTTTTATGTTTAATTCAAATCGATATATATGCATACAATGTACTGCATGACTAATGTGACCATTTATTTTGGTCCTCAAAACGGGACATCTACTAATTTTTACGTAATAGTATTTTAAAACACGTATTTTTTCATGGTTTTTATGTATTCATAAAATGAAAAGGAATGTTGATAAAGAAAATAAGAGGAATAAATAATATAAATATGAAAAAAATTATGTTGTTTTATATTTTTCTGATGAACAAATTTTCTTAAGTATAACTGGGTTTGCTTGTAAATAAGAATGGAATTCGATTTTTTGCACTTTTTTAAAATTGTTACCGTGTGTTTTCGAAAACGGGACATTTCGACGTCCCCAAGCTGTACTTGGGGACAACGGGACAGGCTACCTAAAAATGGGATGGTCCCGTTCAAAACGGGACGTATGGTCACTATATGCATGACCGATATTGTGTTTAATGGGAATACGGCAAAAACAAGCTAATAATTATTCAGGAACACAAAATTAAGAATAAAATTGTCTTTGGTTAGAAAGTTAAACAAGTTAAAAAATCAGCAGTAAAATTTATGATTTCATTTGGATATTGCCTTTTTCATGCTTAATTTTTTTTTAATTGCATAGCTTATATTCTCCATATAAATATAAATTTATTTTTCTGAGTAACTTTAGATATATGCCTATGAACCTATATATGTTTCAAAGTATAATTCGAAAACAACTTTTAGGCTACTCTTACTCATTACTGTAATAGATTTAAGGTGACACTTTATAGTGGAAAAGTAATATACTGAACTGAATCGACTGAAATAAAAACATTATAATAAACAAAACCACTCTCGATGATTTTATCTTATTTATTTTGGAATATAACTTTTTAGTGTTTAGTTTGTGCTGCAAAGATCCTATTGGCAGCTTTTAGCTCAATTAACTGATTTTCGCCTAGATTGTAGTCTCTTCTTTTAATATACGAAGCAATGAAATGTATTCTATTAAATTTGATACTATTAATATGTTAAAGAAATTGGCATTTTTATCCCAAAATGAAAAAAAGCAATAAGCCTGGTTTTTCCAAATACCCTTACAATTCACAAAGAATCATTTAGTACATATCATTATATTCATAGCTTACTGATTATATTAATGCCAATGGCTGTTGTTAATACACATTTAACTGTGATGGTTTATCCTTGGATCCTCGAGGCTTTCTAATCAAGCTATTAATTTTTTTCTCAATATTTTGAGCATATTTATATGCTTTTCTGATCTGTTATGTATTGCAAAAGTAAAGAATGATTTTTAAAGCATTCTGAACAGAAAATTTGTACACTAGACCAACCTGAAAAATAGTTCTATATGTTTTATTTATTTATTGTGTTTTCATTCATATGGTAGTCCTCATCAATTATTAAATTTATAACATTCTTGCAGTTGGATATTGTCTTATATGATATTGTGTCATCATTCAGATTAAACACATTATTAGTAAAGCGTTGTTGTATACTCACTTTGAAAAAATGGAGGCACCATTCTTTAATTATTTTTATCTTTTTTTTGCAGACATGTGGCTCCACAGGAAGATCATACACATATGGCATGTGCCATATAATGATACAAAGATTTGCAAACGCTCTTTTGGCCGCAGTACACTTAAAACCTGGAGATATGATTGGAATTATACTTCCCAACATTCCAGAATTTCTTGTGATCATTCAGGGTGCATTAAAAGCCGGATTGCAAGTGACATTTGCAAATCCTTTATACACAGAAGGTAGGCAATCATAATTTATTCGGTGACTAACATCCAGGCCTGTGCTTCCCAACGTATATATAGTAGTTTTGGCAGCTTTTGAAATATTTCTTAGAAGTGATTTTCTTTCAATGAAAGTAGTATTTATGATACCTATAAATTTAACCACATCAGCAGAAACACTTGGTGTTGACATTGTTGTTGTGTTGACAAACAGAATGTTCGACATTGCTTATCGATGTCAGCGTATTAATTATATTTAAAAAAACAAATGAATTTTAATACTTATACTTTGTTATTATTTCTAACACAAATCGTCATATTATTACTGGAACAATTAGTTCTTGATATTAAATATTATTTTGGAATTCACAATGTCGTTTTTAGATAGATAACTCTACTTCATGTAAAGTAAAACTGTTATTTATCAAGATCAAATTCAAATAAACTCACTTCTTGATTTATGAAGTTAAAGTAGTATTCTAGATTATTGAGATTTGATCTGGTAATTGAAGATGTCAATTGACAGGATATGTTTCTTTGAAAGAAAAACATTTGTTATAAGCATGCCAAAATTGCATCAACTAGTGAATATGTTTATAAATGATTTTTTGTTAATATGGCATGAATAAAAATTATTTCTTTTATTTTAGATGAGATTACAAGACAATTCATAACTGCCGGCGTAAAAACAATAGCCACTGTTGAGGTGCTAATGCCAAAAGCTCTAGAGGTAAAGAAAAATCTAAAAAACTACAAGGGAACTATTTGCGTAGGAGGGGAAGACAATGCGAAGGAAGGTACGTTATGTTATTGAATACGGAATTGGTATCAATCAATGAATTTTTATACTGTAAGAATAATCAGTAAAACATAGGCTGGAATAAAACATAGTCCCTCAAAAGATTTTTCACAATCTTTTACTAAGAGAGCAGGGATAGAATAGATAGGGTTGAGACAGAGCTATTGGTCAACTAAATCACTCTCGGTACAACAAACGTGGGAAGAAATTCTTAGATACCACAAATTCCCATGAATTTAATATTTAAAAATTACCTTCATGTTTGTATATTTTTGTTATTCCAGTTATTAATTTATTTACTTTTGTTTATCACACTGTTGATCATATAATAATACATAGAAACAATAAAAATTAATGAGTAACTAATTAAAGTCATCAAATAAATATAGTTACCTAATTATAAAAAATCAATAAAAAAATTAATTTCAATAATTGTGGATTAAGTGGTGAGGGGCAGGGAAGGTAAACTTTCTTTCCAGCAAAAATTACAATTTTTGAATAGGTGAATGTTTGACAAGGTAACTTAATTGCTAAAATATATATAATATAATTAATGTGCTGATTTATAGTTAAGCATCAATATGTTTAAATTTCAGGAAGGTTATAAAAATGTTTTAATAAATAATGAAACAGTGTCTTCCGATTTATATTTTAATTTATTCTTGTACATATATATTATAAATTGCATTGTCAAGACATACTTCATTTTGTCTGTGATATGATTCAAGCTCAAGAATAATTCCTTCTTTGTGTACATGGATAATGTGTAAAGGGATTAACACAGAATCATCTTTAAATAAAATAAATGTGATGGGACTATATTTAATTTATCTTATTGTTTCATACAAGTGAATTTCATGCTTATAATCACACATTTTAGGTGTATTTGGCTTGAAATCATTACTAATGGCAGACCACCAAGCGGAATTACCAAAAATTGATTTGGACAGTGTTGCTTTGATTCCTTTCTCGAGTGGAACGACTGGTCTTCCTAAAGGAGTTATGCTAACACATAAAAACCTTGTTGTGAACTTAGAACAAGTATGCCATGACGTCTATCTTAAAACAATTAAGAGCAACATTTTAGGTAACAAAAAAATACTCTTGATATTGATCATAATAGTTGTCATGAAAATTGTTTTGACATGTTTTATCTATTAATATGTAATTGAAAATTTATCTGTTAAATAAATTATTTTTGTTTTTAGGTAATACAGAGACAGTTCTCACAGTGCCACCTTTCTTCCACATTTACGGTTTTAATGGTATATTAAACGTAAATTTGAAGCTCAGAAATCATATACTCACTATGCCTAGGTAAGCAATTAAGTCTTCTGTAATATAGCCAAATTGTAATGTAATGGTAATTGGATTTGATATTAGCATTTTTTAGCCAACGACCGTACCACGTTGTAAGTGCCGGCTCTCGTGCGATCACCGAAGTTAAGCAACATTGGGCGCGGATAGTGCTTGGATGGGTGACCGCTCGGGAACACCGAGTGCCGTGTTCTCTTGGCTATGGGAAGGAAAACCCAGACAGAAAACCGAACACCAACCCGCCTGGGCAGCGTGGTGTTGCTATGTCCAAACCCCCCCTGAAAAAAAAAAAAAAAAACAGGGGGAGGCCTTCATCCAGCAGTGGATCGACCCCGGCTGATGATGATGATGATGATTAGCATTTTATTTGTAGTTATCAACAAACAAAGATGTTATTTACAATAATCTGGCTTATATATTTTATAATTTCTTTAACTATCATTGCTGACATGATTAAGGTATCAAAATTATTAAGTATGTAATGCCAGCTAAACAATTTCATTTAATGTGTTTTGTAGATTCACCCCAGAAGATTACATAAAATGTTTAGCAGAATATAAGCCTAAAGCGCTATTCGTTGTTCCGTCACTGTTGGCTTTCTTGGCTAATCATCCCAAGGTGACACGAGAACATCTCTCGCCGATTGAATCTGTCGTCATCGGTGCAGCGCCTGCTACGGAAAACATGTTAGAGAAGTTCCTCAATAAGTGTGGGAAGAGTAGAGAAGAATTAAGGCTACAGTTTGGTAATATTTTTAATTGTTTCTTAGATTTAATTTCCTTTATTTTTTTCTGTGCCAAATGAAGAATTTTATGTTAAAATGAATCCTGCCCTCTACGGAGGATTCTCCAATCATAATATTAAATTGAAAAAGGCAAGCTTTTGTAAATATGGTATTTCTAATATATTTTATTGAAACTGAACAAATTGTTGTCTTTAAAATGTATGTAATGCCTTTCAATTCACAAATTTTTAAAAATGCAATACTTTGTGAACACCTATATATAATATACATTTGTACAAATATTCTATTCAGTTAATATTGCGATTTAATGTTTAGAATTACTCACCTATGAGGAAATAGCCACAGTATCATTCATTTGTTTTTTGTATTTTAATCTTCCTCACATTTACAATGCAGTCCTCTTAAAACAAAACAAAGATATTATTCTAAATTTGATTTCAATATCTTTTTCATGTCGAAAATTAAATGTATCTGTCAAAACTAAAGATTTTAAGAACTGCTCTATGTTAAATAATAAAGCTACAAAATTTTTGACAGTAAAAATTAAAACTAATCTTAGCAAATCAGTAAAATAAAAAGAGGGATATTATTTTATCCATTCTGAAAATAATACTTCATCCTGAATTTTTTGTCACTACACTAAATCAGTGAATTCAATAAGACATTTCAATAACATTGGGAGCTTATCTGATTACATTGCCAACAGGTTTTGGAATGACTGAAAGTTCTCCCGCGTTAGTGGTAACTCCATATACTTATCCCAGGTCTAAGCTCGGGTCTGTCGGCCAAATAGTCCCCGGAACCGAAGTCAAAGTGGTGTCGCTCACTACCGGAGAGACCCTCGGACCAAATTTATCCGGAGAAATGCTAACCCGCGGCCCACAGGTATGAGGAGTGCGAAATATTATGCATATGAAAGAATATTAAAATGAAATTTGTTTGAATTGCCATACCCATACGACAGCTTACCGTTTATCAAAGATTGATAAATGTAATAACTTTGCATTATATAGGTTATGAAAGGCTACTTGAACAATGAGACTGCAACTAAAGAAACCGTCGATGAAGATGGATGGCTGCACACCGGAGACGTCGTTCATTACGATGATGATCATTTCTTCTTTGTAATTGACAGAACTAAAGAACTGATCAAAGTCAAGGGAAATCAAGTAAGAATTGAAAAAAAGTCATTGTCAAAATTTATTTTAATATTCTAGATACAGACTTAATTTAACTTATACGAACCCTATCGTTACATAAAAAATATAAACCTATTTGTAGCACAGTTTAAAAAAATGACACCAAGTTCAATTCAATAATGAAGCCTTATTTACGATGCAAGGAAGGCGGGAGAAAATGATGAGAAACGGTTTGATTTTAAATTCTATTAAGAGTATTAAGGTAACTTATTTTTTACGACTTCGCCCCATAAAATTTAATTGAACAAGTAGCTGTCTCTTTATTTAGTTGATAAAGACACCTATGAACTTGCGGCGTCATCAGTTTGAGAACTTACTATCGGCACAGGTGGGCTGTTTGATTCTAATTTACCGGGAAGCGTAGATGATGCATCAACAGTGTCGACTACTGGTGGATCAGTGTTGATCGTATCGAGGGATGAATTCGATACGGTGGAGGAATTTGAGACAGCAGATGTCGTTTCGGCGTCTTCAATTAGAGAATCCACAGGGCCCGCCAAAGGGGTGTAAGAATTGGAAACTGTAGAATTTGAATTATCTGTAGACGGCATTTCTGAATCATTATTTGAGTCGTCTGACGTACTCTCAGGAATATTTTCAACAACTTGTGGACTGTCCGCTTCAGTACTTGAATCAACGGGAGCAGAAAACATCTCCACAGTCGGTTCGCTTAATGATTCAACCCTACTAGCCTCTGGTGGTGAAGGAGCGTCCGCCGATTTCATTTCTTCACCGTCTCCCGGGGAACTAGTGGGATAATCTTCCGTGCTATCTACAATCTTCGAATCCGTAGGTTCTCCGTTACAACTATCGGATATATCTGATACTGTATCATTTGAAGTGGTGACTATGGAAGGTTCTGACGATGGAGTGACCTCTGATGTATCCATTTCAGCTTTATTTAAACTTTCATCAGCATCAAGACTGTCTGTTATTATATCTTCTACAATTGTGGAAATTTTTTGCACAATACTGGTTTTTTCAGAACTTGTGTCGGGTAATTGGTCAGTTTCAATGTCTCTTTCAGTAGGAATGGATTCAGTGACGTGGTCAGAATCGGTACATTTATCTTCGTCAGTATCGGGAGATACTGCTCTCGGCGGTGACGGTGAGGTGTTTTCTTTGTCTTCGGTCTCCTGCACGCTATTGTCATCGACTTCTATAGAGCTAGAGGCCGCTTCAAATTCTGGGGCATCTTTCACTGGTTTGTGGTTGCTGACAGATTCTGACGTTGTAATAGAGCTTTCACTGTCAACGGGTTTTTCGCTAGCCGTGGATTCATTGTCTTTTTCGGTTTGGGAGTCTGCAGTGGGGGAATTGACTGAATCGGCGGGTAATATTGTTATAACTGAACTCACTGGCGATGTATCACTTTGGTCGGAATCTGAATCATCATTTTGCTTGCTGTCCAACTCTGGCGGGGAGAGATCGGAGTCACTGGTAGACGATTCGGGTAGATCTTCAACTATCGATGATATATTGGTATCGGCTTCTATCGTCATTAATTCTACTTGACCGGCGGGTCGATCCGGTGCAGGGCCATTCTGAGAAGTGTAAGGAACAGTATCCGGTTCGGGCTGAGTTCTGCTCGCTGCAGAGGATCCAGATTGAACAGCATAACCGTGTATATTATCGGGATTGTCTTTCCAACTGGAGATGTCCTCCATTTCTACGTCGACATTGTACTCAGAATTGCTGTCGGAACCGTTCACCATCGACTCGGCCGCTTCCCCGTTTTCGGATTCAGTATGACGCGGCTGCCCGGGGTCTCGTGTGCTCACCACTAGGATGTTCTTTTCGAATGCTCTCATAAACTTGTCGATTCTGTTGTATTGTTTCCTTGGCGCGGTCAGCAGTTCGCAAATCCTTTGAATCGTGAAAGGCGCCGACGGGAACGCGTCAATTTTTTCTAAGAGGTTATTCTTCATTGTTTCGTAGCTAAATACATCGACATTTGGGCAGTGTGGGATATCTAAACCGGGAGAAGTCTCATAGAACTCTGTTATAACGCAAAGTAGCTTTTCTTTGAAGAGGTTTTTAACCAACGACCATTGATAGATCGGGTCACCGGTGGTTGCCACGAAATTCAAGTAATCCTCCAACTCTCGGGGTATTACTTTGGGTCGGCGTTTTGTGAATTCCTCCAAAAATTGAAATACTTCTTCAGCGTTTTCCATTCTTTCTTATAACAATAATACTTGTCGCACACAACACAACTGACGCGACCTCTCGTACTCCAATGAATTTATTGTCTATGGTATCATTGTTGCAATATTGTAAATGAACATTTTTCTTTTCCGACCTACACTTTGTAATAAAATACCATAAATTTTTTTACCATTACATTTCGAAAATAATTTCAATATCCACATACACTGAATATGTAATGTATGTATATGTTTTCCATATTTGTGGAAATAAACGTATATTTTTATAATTTTTTAGGTATCCCCGACAGAAATAGAAAATATAATAATGGAAATGCCAGAAGTTGCTGATGCCGCAGTTGTGGGAATACCAGACCACCTTGCTGGAGAATTACCGAAAGCTTTTATTGTTTTAAAACACGGCTCTGTATTAAAGGAAAATGATATTTATGAATGGGTTAAAACTAAATTGGTAAAATATAAGTGGTTGGAAGGTGGCGTAGCTATAATTGAATGCATTCCTAGAAATCCAGGGGGTAAAATAATGCGAAATGAACTGAAAGTTTTAGGCAGCGGCATTTCTAACGAAAAGTAACCTGGAATATATAATTTATTATTCTTGTTTCTGTATCAAATTATTATGACATAAATATTTATTTTTATGATTTTTTTAATGTATTATCAAAAATATTTTCATTTTGATCTGCTAATCAAATGGTAAAAAATATTGACTTATTGAAGTTGTTATGTAAATATATGTACATTAAAAAAGTTTATGACATTATAACAAAATAGCATATCAAAAAATGTGTAATTAGTTTTAATGTTATGTATGGTTTTTATATGTTTTCTAACATAAATGGAATAAATATATTTAAAAAATGTCTTTTTACAAACACTTATTTATATTAGATCATGTAATGGTGTCAAAGTATTTTGATTTTAATCGAATTAAATAAATATTAAAGAATATGTTTCATCAAAAATAAATTATCATTAAATATCAATAAATTTTATTATAAGTAATATAAAGAGCTTAGAAAACAAACAATTACATAAAAAATCAATTATCATTAATTCAAAAAAACAAAACATGTTTATTTCAACCCATTGAATTTTTCTTATATTTATATTTTCTACTCGGTTGTAAAAGCCCCCGTGACAAGAATTTTTTTAACCGTCAATTAAACGAGAAAGCTTAATCATTTTAAAGTTATATAGAATGTGTTTCATTGAATAAAATTGTATACATATCTTCGACGTACAACTTGTGTATTTGCAGGCCTGCGGCGTTTAACGGGTTATTACCAATTGAGTCTGAAAAAACAGATTTTTATGATATTTTAGACAATTTCGCATAAAAATTTGAGTACAAATTGAATTAAATAACGTCAAATAAATAAAAAAAGCATTTAAATATTGAAGAGTGGTAAGAATGGGTATTTTTATGAATCAAAAAAGTAAAATGTCTATGTACATATTTTAATATTGTCTATTGATATTCTTTAGGCTCTACGCAGACAAAGATCAGCCAGCGTTCTGTGTTCAACGAATTGTTGACCGAAGGCAATTTACACGAGTTCCGTCCGTCTACAGTCTGCGGTCAACAAATACGTATTCAACTTTTATACGACATTGTACGTGCAACATATTGCTCAACAGCGTATTTCCTAAAACGAAGTATTAATTTTATAGGCCAGAAGGCGTATTAGAAAATGAAAATGTAATAGAAACCTCTCGCCAATTTTTGTAGTTACTATTTATTTACATTAATATTTAGTAAAAGCAATACATGATCAACGCCGCTTAAGCGTCATGATGCTTGCGAATTTGTCTTAAAGTAAAAAAAAAAAACAAGTACACGATGATTAAGGTAGTATGTTTATCACAATTCATAACTCGTGGGTCTTTCAACAATTGCTGGCTGGTCATGTTCAATACGTTTCGAGGCGCACTCTGGCTGCGGCTAAGAAAAATATCCAATACATTTTTGATAGAAAATTGAAATAAACTCTTTACATTCTTCTTCCTTAATTGTTGGTAAATAAAACTATATTCGCTTTTGACGTGACAACGTCTTATAAATCGATGAACGCCCGCTGCACGCACGAAAAAACATGACTCATTGTCCCGTTTGTCGCGTTACGCCGAAGGCAAGCGTGCGAGCGAGAGCGCGGATAAGCGATAGAGAGGCACGATCGGCCTACCGTTCGGATTGTGCCGCATCTATCTCTCTTCCACTCGATTGGTCGATGCGTCTGAGTAGAAAAGAGACAGCGGCAGCACACAACTTATACACCTACAGTACCTACACTTGATCTGTTTACAACTGTTTATAAAGTGAAGTGAAATGTTAATGTGGTTTTCATTGTTTATATTACAAAAACAATTGCGGCAATAAAGGTAATTAATTCTTGCATATTAAAAATCTGATTAACGTATAACAAATATACTTTTAACAATAAATTATCAACGATTTCTTTCAGAAAAAAATTGTAGATTTCATTTCAGTCCTTCTTCGTATCCATACAAAATAATGATAATTCAATAAAAATGATTCCATTTTATTCATAAAAGTATGCAATCATTTCATCAATGTTTTCTTATGACGTTGTCACGTTAAACTATCGTCCGTAAACCGACTTTACAGACAACCAATTTTTTTGATTTCAAGAAAATTCTTTCAAGCAATATTTATGTATACAAGTCGTATCTAACAACAAATCATCACACTAATTGTAGGATTGTAATTTTCTTTGGAAATACTTTTATACAGGTGTGTGATTGTATTGTGATCAGCTCCGTTAAATCATATTAAATGCCATCCGCGTATCTGATTAATTGCTTTCTGGTTTATCTGACACCGCAAAAATAAGAGGCACAGACAACGTGCGAAAACCATAGTGTATAATCTGTGGCGACGGCACAGTTACTCATAACGGTGAGAATATAGTATGAGAAAAATTCATATTGACCGCTCGGAGTTGTATCGGAGTCTCTCGGTGTGAGCGAGGCTTAAGGTTTTCTAGATATGTAAAATTGGATTCTGGAACTGTCATTCAATTGTATTGCACAACAGGCAGTAATAGGCGATTAGTCTATGGTAAAAATTGATCGGTTCTACCGGTCGGAGAAAAATAATTTTACAACGTAAATCGTCAAAGATGAACATTGCTCTAAGAACATCTTTTTCTGCATTTGGTCGCGGATTATTTACTCCAGCAAGGTTATACTCCGCACAGCCGTCTGCGAAAGAAGCCATCGATAAATTAGTAAAGAATAACAAAGTCGTCGTTTTCATGAAAGGAGTTCCTGATGCGCCAAAATGCGGTTTTAGTAATGCTGTTGTTCAGATATTTCGTATGCATGGAGTAGAGTACGATAGCCACGATGTTCTTCAAGATGAAGCAATAAGACAAGGTGCATCTATTACATTCTACATTTTAATTTAGATTATTTTTAGGTTATGTATTCGAATATCAATAATTTTGAACGCCGTGTCTTTCCGAACCCCGTTCTTTTACAATAATAACTTATATTTTCGTCAGATTCAAATAAAAACATATGTGTTGTCAATTAATGAACTTTTGATAAAAGTGATTGCATAATATTACTTCTAGAGACGGTAGAAAACGTAAAAATATTTGTGCAACGATTTCTTTTCTATTACATCAATTACATGTTGTATGTGAAGGTGTTATCACTTGATAATACCTAGATTGAGGTTACATTTTTTGTTAAATACCTTTTGAAACCCTACATTGAAACTCATTTATTTATATTCTTTTTACAGGTATAAAAGATTATTCAAATTGGCCTACAATACCACAAATATTTATCAATGGTGAATTTGTCGGCGGCTGTGATATAATGCTGCAAATGCACCAGTCTGGTGACTTGGTAGAAGAATTACAAAAAGTTGGAATTAAAAGCGCATTATTGACAGCTGAAGAGAAGAAGTAGACATTTTTTTAGAATAGAATATATTACGCAAGAAGAATCGTTACCAAATAAAGTTTTTGTTTTTAAAGTGTCGTTTTACTTATTGCTGCTTAAATCTATGTCATTTTCGAAAAACCTATGCATGTTTTACATAAAAATGCTATGATATTATCATGGTGAAATTAAATTTGTATCTTGGGTGAATTGACAATTTTCCTGATGGTGCTAGATTTATCACTGCTAAGAAAGTTTGGCTAGGTTGTCAAACTGCACTGGTTTCAATCATAGTTGATAAGTTCCAACAGTTTTATAAATTGATTATTGAATCTGTTTTCATTCATGGACATCTTTGAATTTTCACCTCTACGAATAGGACGTTGCATGAGCAATTTGCTTAGCATTAGTTATATCTTAGCTTTATTAAACAAATCAATGTAAATGAAAGGGAAGATATATTGTCTTATGTGAAGCCAACAAGTGGAATTTTTTTTTTGAAATACACATTTCAAATGATAAAATAAGTAAGATGTAAAAAAAGGAGATTATGTTTTATTAACAATGTTATTTGTAAAATTTGTCCATAAAAACTCTTTTGCTAATAAAGAGTCCTTGCAAATAATTGAATTCTTTACTTGTTCGGCCTAAGTTTCTCTGTTTACAATGTTTTTCCAAATATGGACTAAATTATTGTGTCATATTATCACTTTATCCAAAAAGAGGTTGAGTAATTGAGTAACAAGCAGAAATAATAGAACAACTTCTCAGTTTTCAATACTATCTCTACAATATATTTAATGGTCAGGCCTAATTTTGCTCATAGCGAGCATTATCAACTGATAGGATACAAATTCCAAACAAGTCTAGTTTTACAATTTTGGGTTAATAATTAGCAGATGTACAAAACTCAAATTTAAAGATCTAAGAAAACTATTATTAAAATATGTTTTTCTATTAAGAAGTGACAGTTAACGTCTTAAAAGTGAAAACAACTTCTGTTGAAATATTGGAGATTTGGTGCCATACACCTCAAGGATCTGTCAGGAAAAGCAAATGATGATCACTATCACCATAGTTCTGGTAGCTGAGCAAAACTGGCCTTGTTTTGTGAATAAATATATAAAAAAAAGTTTTTTTTTATGTATTATTTAATTATTACATTATATATTTATATATATATTATTTTTCACAGTGCCATAGATACTATCAATATTAAGTGATATCTATTTTTCAAGGTTTTCCAATTTTTCCTGAATTACCTGTTGTACAGACCAAAATTGGTTACAGTCACCATTGACTATTTTCAAGCATTTACTTCTAAAATTATGGTTGATGCTGTAACTAATAGTGCTAGCAATCGACTCGGAAACATATCTGCAATATTTTTTATATTCTTGAGATGATTTGTTTGCAGGTAGAACAATATTTTTATCAGCTATAACATTTGAACTTCCCTGATCACTATTAGTTATTATTTTAAGCTGGGGATTTGTATCTTTTAATTTAAATAATTCATGGTTTATTGTATCTATGTCACATTCAGTAGTAAACTTCATAGATACACTGTCAATTTGTTCCAGATTAGAGAACCTTTTATAAATTTTATGTTTTATAATTGAATTATTCATAATGTATATAGCTTTAATTACATCTTTAATATTTATTACCAACTTTGTTTTTATTGGAGGTAAATCGGTGATAAATTTTTCGATGTCAATATTGATGCCTCCTGTTTGTTTTCCAGTAGCTGTAACTGAAATATTAAATTAGTTAATCATTGAAAATAATACTTTTATGGCAAGGTTATGTAAAAAATCTTATCCACAATTTTACCAACCGGATAAAACAGTTTCATCTTTATGAGTAATTTCAATGTTTAAATAGTGAATTTCAAATGAATCTCTCAACACATTAAGGAATGCATTCAAAACTTTCTCAGTAATTGTTACTGACATATTAGGCTAGCATAAACTTCTGTAGGTAGTTTAGTTTAGTAACTTTTCCCGCTTTTTTTTGTCTGTGCTGCCATTGTCAAATAATAAATAAAAAGAAATTGCATAATATGATAGGTTTTCAACCAGTTAAAAATAATATAAGAAAAAAAAATATTGGTGGATTTGGTTGCCAATGTAAAAAAAAATTTTTTTTTTCTTCTATAAATTATAAACCTAGCTGCTAGGTGCCGAGAAAATTATTTCAATGTTCATTATTAAAAAAAAAATATTTTTCATCATCAATATTGTGCCTTATTGTCACAAAGAATTGAGGGTATTGTAGTTTACAATAACCAATAAAATTAATTTAAATTGAACCAAGTAAAATTACCAATATCATGTTATGTCTTCCTGTTGCTTAATTGATGATTGGTTCTACTGGATGGTAATTCAATGAACAAAAATAAATTGATAAAATAAGTGAGATGATATTTTGATTGTCTCTTTTAACAGAATACTAACACCATGAGAAGATTTGATGTTTTTTTTTTTAAATCAATTTTAAGATGTTTTCTTCACCTTTTTATCTCAATCTTGGTGCTTACCTATTATACTAATGATGATGATAATCCATCTATATATATATATATTACATAGGTTTTGGTTAAATACTCATCCTCTTTTCTGGAAATTCCTTAACAATGACGTCAACTGCACCAAAATATTAGGTTGTTGCGGGAGCTGTTGGTGTAATCTTTTCAATGTAGAATAATATTAATATCAGAGCTGTAAATTGTCGTGTTATGTTTTGATTATGTTATTCAAATATAATGCAGCTAAAATGAAACACAATTGATCGTCGAAATTAATAAATAGTAAATGATTTTTTTCAACAATTAATTATTTTCATCAGTAATTGTAATGTTTAAAGTGTTGGGCAGATGTCTAGTGCAAAGACATATGTATTGGTGATGCTGATTTATGTGCTACATGTATGTGTCGCGCCAGATATTTTTTCCACAGTTAGCGTGTTAAATAACAGTTTGTTCGAAAAACTTTTTCACTGTATAAACAAGATCACTTTCCCTACATTGTGATGGAGTAAATATTTATCAATTCAAGGTTAGTCAATTTGATAGTGTTTGAGTAGCATGTCTCGAATGGTTTGTTTTGAAAGGTTTTTTATATATATGGCAATTTTAGTGTGATGTGAGATATAATTGTCTGTATATTATATTCATGTGAGAAGTAAGCAGTAAACGAGACAAAAAAAAGCAACGAAAACATGTATTAGTTTAAACATAACGTTTATTTCTTCACTGTACATACAAGTTAGTAAACGATTTTGGGCACATAAATTCAACCTTATGACTAATTAGTAAGATCTTCGTAAATGACAGCGTAAAATATATCAAATTCAAAACGCATACACCCAATTCCGGGGTTAATATAACAAATTCACTTTTTCTTTTTCTGAGATTCTATTTTGAGTTTTGGTGGCATAGTGACCACAATATGTATAAATCGATGGCAAATTGGCCGATAATACTTAAATATTTTTTTTAAGACTATTGAATCATATTTGTGACGTAATATTAGAAGCTGTACAATACTATAACATAAATAAAATAATATAAAAAAGTGAGTTACGCAACACATGGGAAGCATAGAATATTAAATAACTTTGGGAAATGCCCATCACTCGATGAGATATACTTTTGATCAGTGGAAAATTTTCAGAAATTATTAATAAAAGAAGTAATAAAAGGTGGCATTGTATATTTGTTTAAAATAAATCCAAACAAGACATAATACGGTGTTGCCGTTAAAACATATTATAAATATGATATGATGCAAGACATCTATGATTATAACAGATAAATCTCGTAAATAAAAATAAAATTTATATATAAAATAAATAAAAGTATTTATATATATCGCTGCACGGTAGGTGAGATGATGATAATTAGAATTTGTAATTATTATTGGTGTTCATAGAGTTTTTGGCATATAGATTGCACAATCCAAACTAATGGCTTGTTGATTAACAATAGTGAGAGAAATGACTGATATATTTTGATAACACCTTTCGATGGAGGCTCATTCTTGATGCAGGTTTTATAACAGCCGATTCAAATAAACCCTGCGAGGATATTCTCTCCTCTTCTCACAAGTGATGACTTGTTTGAATCTGAAAGCATTATATAAAAAAAATACGATAAATGAATTTCAAGTGTCAACAATTATGCAACATTGGAAACTTTTTAACCTCAGAATGATGATATATTGACAAACTGGCACTTCAAATTCTAACAGTGCCAATATATAGCAGGTCCTCATGATCAAGAGGTAACTAAAAAAAATCCTCTCAATCCACTTAAAGCGGGAACCAGAAACTCAGTAGATTGGGAAAATGGGTTAAATTGGATTGAGATACACAGAAATAATGTAAGAGTGTGAGATTTGAAAGTGACGCTTGATGCATTAACAAGTATTCGGATATCAAGGACCCCTATCATCATAATAATCGATTAATGTTCAATTTTGCAGACTTTTTCATTTCACAATGTATTCTAAGTTTCAATTTAATGTTTTCAATGATTTTCATCTTGTGGAGGTTCATGGTATTTAATGTGCAAACTCCGGGAAGTAAAAACTGAATAAGGTTGGGAAAATGTTGCATTACCTAAAGATCACTCTCTCCATAGAGTGCAGTGCTGAATGCCATATAGTCGAGGGCACCAGGTACGGCACCCGATCCGCGGTACGGTGCCATTCTCTGAACACAATATTCTGCCTGATCTGGTGGGAGCTCACGTCTCAACTCATCGGCTAGGATGTAAGGCTGCGATAAGAAAATATTCAAGTTACAGTTAATCATTTTTTACATGAGAATCTTATAGAATGTTTTTGAAAAAAATAAATAAAAATGCTCACTTTGTCTCCAGCTAAAATCCTGAAGCTGTCGATGACCTGTTCAGCTGTGTCTGTGTCGGTTGATTCACGAGTCATGAAATCTAAGAAGGCATCGAAGTGCACATAACCTGAAAAACAAATTTGTTCAAGTGAGTAAATTTATATGTCCACGAAATATAACAATTATATTAGATATTTAGTGTGATCAACATGCAACTTAAAAAACAATAGAAGACATACCAGTTGAGTTAGGATCAACAACAGCTAGGATGCGCTGGAAGTCAAGTTCTCCTTGACGATCCTTGCCAATGCTGTAGCCCAGAGATACCAAGCAGGACTTGTACTCATCAGGGGCAAGGCGTCCTGCAAAAAAATATTAAGATTAAAATATATTTATTTAGTCACAACATAAATAGTTTATAAATAACCCAATGAACCTAATATCATTTGAGTTGGTAATTTTTTGTCTCTTTCATCTCACTGACATTAATACACCCAATCCTTTTTTTTACCCGATACATTAGTTCCAGAATAAGGCGCGTAAAAAGTACCAGAAACGTATGAAAAACTAAAATTTGCTCTTTAAAATTCGTACAAAAAATTATTCGCTTCTGTCACTCTCGGTTGTGAAATGTAATCGTTTGGGATTGAGAGTATTGAATTTTGCCTGAATCTGAATTTTCGAAAAAATCGCATATAAACGCGTAAAAAAATGTAAGGGTGCTGTCCAAAAAAATCGCGTATAATCAAATTCGCGTAAAAAAAGGACTGGGTGTATGTATAAAATAATTGTACAATAGAAACGCACATTTTTTAAAAATTATTACAATACACCAAAGTCATGACAATTTGAAACTGTCAGGGTCTACGTGAAATGTTGTAGCAAATATCTAAAATAATTCTCATTCACATTTACGTATCAATTATTGATAATCTATGGTGGTAGACCAACTCTTCAATTCTTCACTTTTAAGGTGTTAACTGTCACTTCTTGATGGAAAGGCATGATATTTTAAATAATAAAAACACATTTTTTTAGTACTTATTTCCACAATATATTTCTTGATCAGGACCGGTTTTGCTCATCGCGAGCATTATCAACTCAGTTATCAGTTGATAATGCTCGCGATGAGCGAAACCGGTCCTGATCAAGAAATATATTGTGGAAATAAGTACTAAAAAAATGTGTTTTTATTCTTCAATTCTAAGTAAAGAACACCTGGATGCCTTTAAAAATAATTTGCATATCACACGTATTAGGCGATACATTAAAACATTGGTGGTATTATTAAAATTGAACTTGCCAGTGCGATTCTTGTCAAAGTGGTTGAATGACGCCCTGAATTCTGTCAGCTGTTCTTGTGTGATGCCCTTGGAGTCACGGGTCAGGATTTGATTCTCAACTTCATTGATATTCCTGTTGATGGAGGTTAAGAGTTGTTCCCATCCAACACGCAGGGTTTCCATTGTGTATTGAGAATACCTATATAAAACATAAGAATAGTTTTTTCAAATGGTTATATATATTCGACAATATTTTCAAGTTTACCATATTATTATTTATTAGTGCATTATATTATGTTATTATTTGGAAGGATTTAGGAATACAAACCTATTTTCGAAGATCATGCCTTCTTGAACGGCTTGGTGAATCTTCTCAAGTTCTTCAATGTGTGGTTTGTAAGCGTACACACCCTGTTCGTATTCCTTCAGCCTGTGGAGTTGGTCTTCAAGAGATCCCTAGATTAAAATAAAAATAAATTAAGCCTTATGTAAATAAAGATAAAAAAATCACAAATAAAGATAAAATTTTATGAAGAGAAAAAAGATCGGTCAATTAATTCTCGAGTTTTATACGATAAATACTATGATTCTAAAATAACATAAATGATTAAAAATGTATATTTCCTCAAAGACGACATTAGATCCAAAAGGTCTGGCAATTTTTACTAGACTAGCAAAAGTCAGCGTATTGGAAATTGGTAACCATGGGTTAGGTATTTTGAAAATATAGAATGCAGTGATTGTTAAAAAATCATTTTATCATTGTTGATTTGCAAACAATCATCAAGAGTCAAAAGTTCTAAAAGGAATTAATATAATTATAACAGCATTGGAAATGAGTTACGTATTAGTGTATTTTCGGGTGGAAGTTAATACCTGGAGACCCATTCCGATAGCGGTAACGGCATCCATTTGCCTCTCAATCCATGGTCCAACAGCGTTGGCCTTCTCGGCGAACTGTCTGCGGAGCATTTCATTGTTCTGTTGTTTCCTCAATTCAGCTGCTAAGGTGGAGTCACGCTGGGGAACTAATTGCCTTACGTCAGACCATTTCTTGGTGAGGTCCTACAAAGAGAACAAAAGCATTATTTTCAAAATATTTTTGTTGTATGCTTGGTATTAATCAATGTGTTTACAAAGCAATCGATTTATCTTCAATTAAAATTTACGATTGTAAAATTTGAGGTTCTCCTTTTTATAATAACTTCTGGAAATAGCCAATATGTAAATAGCATCTGTTTATAAATCGGTGAGAGATCAAAAGTCTTAATGATGATTCATTATTTTGACTTTCATAATTTTTAAACTAATATTAATGCAAAGGCTGCTCATCCTTTTTTACGGTTTGTATTTTTTTTACTCATCTTGTAATTGAGCTGCTGAGATGTTTTATATACACACAAGAAATAATAAGGTATTAATAGGTTGACTATAATCAACAATCCTTTCTTTTTTACATTTCTATGCTAAAGAAAAACCTTGAATTATTGAAACTGAATAAAGGAGTCTTTTATATATAATGTAAATTTCTTACATGGGCTGTGAGAGTGGTATAGGGGTTCTCAAGACCTCCAGGAATTTGGTGTTGCTTGACGATGGTCTCAACTTCCCGGACAAGGTTGACGATGGACTGGTATTCCTTATCGGCCTCTCCAAGAGTAGCCTTGAAGCGGGAGTGAGCATCCATGAGTCCGGTGATTTCTTCCATTGTGTGAACAATGAACATATCCACGAGATCCTCGCGGGTTCCATCCAACCTGAAATAAAATAATGGGTAATTCAATTCCAGGAGATAAATTTTACATCACATATATTAAAAAGGATCGCATGTAATAAAGTTGCTTGAATTGTCTTTTTGTAGTGTAAGCGATAGTCATTAAATTTAATATGGAGGATTATGAGTAAAAAAAATGTGAATATTACTATTGTACATGATTTATCACACGTTATGTGTGAAGGATAGCTGGAATATGATCCTACATTTAATATAATTCCTTACCAGTTGTTGAAAGGAGCGGCTCTCTTGGCGAATTCGAGATGCAAGATGTCAATCTTCTCGAGGATACGTTCGGCTTCATCAAGAGCCGCGCGACGGCGCTGTGTTAATGCTCCAAGACGATCCCATTGTTCACAGATGCGTTGGCAACGGGCGTTGACACTGCCTGCGTCATGGTATTCCAGGGTGCTGCAATTAAAAATGTCAAATAAATATTTTGGATGAATGAAAAATTTGGTTATGTATGTCTAATTACAATTTACCTGAATAGTATCTAATTTTATTTGTTTTTCCGGTTCCGAAGAAAATTATTTATGCCTTCTAAAAGATTTAGCATGGGTTCGGACAACCATGATTTCTGTCATGTGAAAACTACTTCAATAAAATTAAAGAATGTGAAAAACAATATGTTGCCTTTATATAAGATTGTCGCCTACAGTCTTGTAATTAACGTATGCTGTGAGTCATAAAGTAACAAATATGATCGGTTAAGCAATTAGTTAAAAATAAGGTAAAAATATCAAAAAATCTTTACCACATAACTAAGTTCTGCCAAGTAAATACCAATTCAACCAACTCACTTCAATTCCTGGGCGATGGCGGCGATCTGTTCAACTCTGTCTTGGTGAGCGGCAAGGTCTGATTCGAAAGCTTCGTGCTTCTTCTTCAAAGCTTTCACTTCATTCAGACGACACTGCCTGAAGTCCTGGGACTGCAGCATATCTTCTTTGCCTGTAAACATAATCAATAACCAATAAGGTTGGTTAATTTAAAATGGTGAAAATCATCTACCAAATAACGTAAATCCATCAAACTGAACAAATTTTAAAGTTTGATATAAATGATGAAATGGAACTGACCGCGGGTCCAGTCTTCATGGATGTCAGCTTTGTGCTTGAACTTCTGGGCGAGATGCTCAAGACGTTCGAGCCTCATCATCTCGCTCAGGAGCCATTCCTCAAAGGCTTTCTCCGACACTTCCAGACCCTTCCACGCTCTGGCAATATCCTGAAATAAAACAAATAAATCTTCGACAACATTTCATAGAAAAAACAACACTTTTATAATAAGTCATTTTTTATCCTGAAAATTCCATTTTTGACATCTCCGAAAGAGAGTGGCTAAACCATAGGGTCCCATCCCAACCAGGGAGTCGCCAATTAATACAAATTTGAATTGTTACAATTGTGTACGATTCAACATGTTTTGTCACTAACGACCCGGGTTTCGCCTTTGCGCATCTTCAGGCATTCTATCACATAGATGCATCAGAACTGACAGTTCCGTTCAGTTGTCAATTCTGTTGCATCTGTGTGATAGAATGCCTGAAGATGCCGAAAGGCAAATCTGGGTCATTAGTGACAAAACATGTGGAATCGTACAAAATCATAACAATTCAAATTTAATATTGAAATTCCATCAAGCACCGTCAGTCGATATCATAAATTATGCCAATTCATACGGTCAACGAAGAAAAAATATTCACTTTTGCTTGGCTATTAGATTGTATGGGGGTCGCGGGTCACATGGAATTTATGAAAAGGGGTCAGCACCCGGAAAAGGTTGGGAGCCAATGGTCTAAGCGATGGAAAATTCTCCAAAAACAACTTCTGAAATACTAAATTTACGGTTATCAAAAATTATCTACTGAAGAGATTAGTAAAGTAAAAATTGAGAGTAAGACAAAAGAATAATTATGTAGTACGCACCGAAACCATCTTGCCTTCAGTGGGCATGTAGGCGGGACGATTGCTAAGGCGCAGCTTAGTCTGGAGGGTGTTGAAGTTGGTTTCCAACTTTGCCTTTTGTTCCACACGTGGAGGTTTGTGTTTACGTCTGAAAAAAACAAAGTTAACCATTATCAGATATCCATTGAGTGATTATAACAATATTGTATATACTCTTCAATACATCAATTTCCTTTATTTTGAAGAGATTGTAGAATAAATTCTGTCGAGATGCCTCTATTAGGAGTTCACTAATAAAATTACTAATTTTTTTCAGTAATTCCGTAACAACCATTAGCTATATTAAATTCATAACTATAATCAAATTCTTAATATATCTCTACCAGTCTATCCCACAAAGCAGTTTGACAGAACAGACATTAGAAGCGAATTCACTCATCGTGAGTCATCATCATCATCATCATCAGCCGGGGTCGATCCACTGCTGGATGAAGGCCTCCCCCTGTTTTTTTTTTTTTTTTTATTTCAGGGGGGGTTTGGACATAGCAACACCACGCTGCCCAGGCGGGTTGGTGTTCGGTTTTCTGTCTGGGTTTTCCTTCCCATAGCCAAGAGAACACGGCACTCGGTGTTCCCGAGCGGTCACCCATCCAAGCACTATCCGCGCCCAATGTTGCTTAACTTCGGTGATCGCACGAGAGCCGGTGTTTACAACGTGGTATGGTCGTTGGGAGTTAGTGAGTACTTTTATCAAAAATACAGATGAAATACAGAAATATGAACAATGGAGTTCTATCAAGTAAATACCAATTCAATCAATATAACGATTTTACTTTATCTTAACTATTTAAAAAATTCTTTTGTCCGTTAAATTCGATTTTCATAAACGATACAATAGTTTAAATGCTGAGTGTGAAATTAACCAGACTACAATGTTATTAAAGGGTATCTCTTTAATTAAAAATACTAAGAGTAATTGGATAGACATAATTAATAAAGCGCCGCAAAGGGGTCAAAATAAAAATACCTGTAGGTGCGGTAGTCCTCCAATTTCTTCTGGCATCCAGCCAAAGAGTTGTCGGTCTGTCGGCTGCCCAGCCATGGCATGGTACGCCTGATCCATTCCAACAGCTGCCCGACAAAATTTCATTAGCATAAGCGGCAGTGAAAATGATATATACTAAATTTGAATTGTTACAAATTTTGTACGATTCCGCATGTATTGTCACTAACGACATAGGTTTCGCCTTTCGGCATCTTCAGGCATTCTATCACACGGATGCCTGAACAGAACTGACTTGTTATAGTCAGTTCTGTTGCATCTGTGTTATAGAATGCCTGAAGATGCCGAAAGGCGAAACCCTGGTCGTTAGTGGCAAAACATGCGGAATCGTACAAAATTGTAACAATTCAAATTTGATATTGAAATTTCATCAAGCACCTTCAGTCGATATCATAAATTATATGATATATACTAATTATTATTAATTAAGAATCTCCGATTTTTATGGTATTTTTATTAATTTATATTTATCATCTGGAAAAATGTCATTGGTTAATGACTTTATCATGGTTAAGTATATTCATTTTGTCGCAGAGAAGGTTTCATGACAAAACAAACTTTCCATTAAACGTAGTTATTGAAAATCATTATGAATAGTAATACTTTAGGAGATAGTACCGATTTAAAAATAGGGGTATTGTAGGAAAAATACTTACATCACTGGCAAGACGCTCATACTCCTCCATGAGGCGTTCATTTTCTTGGTTGACTTTCAACACCTTGCAGATGCGGTTGGCAGCAGTTTCAGCCTGAGACATGAAGTCAGATATATAAGAAACAATTCATTAAGAAAAAAATAAAAAATAATTACGCTACTGTACATAGTGAAACATGAGATGTAAAGAAGTAAAGTAAACTTGTTGTAAAGAAGTAATAACATCATCATGACATCTATCAAAATAATTTCTGATTTCTTTGATTGTGAGACACACGTTTTTGCCTTTGTTGGTGTCCCTGAATATTTTTTTCATTTCCACATACAACGGTACATACAAAAACTATATACTGAATCATTTAACTTTAAAAATAAAGGCCCAACTTACAATCAAAGAAATCTCTTATTATCTTGTGTATGATAGAAAGATCAGTATTTTTTGAATTTATCTAATTTGCAAGACTAATATAGGTTAACATTTTATAAAGATTATGCTTGGTTATAAATAAAGATAAAAACAAGGCTTAAGAATAACTATATTAATATTTCATCTGTATGAGAAAAGAAAATGAAGCTACTACATTAAAAACTGTTGATATTACTAAATAAGTATTATGGTAGAAATATAGAAATCCAATTTAAAAATATTAAGAATAGTGATTTTTTAAAAGGGGATAGATAAATATTATTGCATGACATCTATGTAAAGCTAGTATAGATAAAAAAAAAAAAATATTTCACTTGTGCATTACAAATAGAATGATATATCTAAATGTATTAATGTGATTTTGAACCTATCAAATTCATCAGTATAAGAAACCAAATTCACATTTTTAATTAAATATGGTATAACAGCTTTCATCAAATATAAGAAAACAGTTTAGTAAGATTTTTTTTTTTTTTTTAATATCTTTAACACTATTTAAGTAATAACAATTTACTGATCTGATAACTATTAATAAATGTAATTAAATTTCCTATTTGTAATAAATTGATAAAGGTTCATTTCAGTAAAAGTATGTGTTTCAGATGTGTAAAATTTATTTGTTCACTAAATGTGAAATATTTTGGTCTCTTTTCATTATTATGACTTTCTCTTCTACATAACAAAGATCTAAATAATTCTAAATAATAGCTCTTTTTCTTTTCTCACATACATAGGTATTATTATTGCATTAGTATAAAAACAAACCTTTTGTGCTCCAGAAAAACAGTGGTAGTACGAAGAAACATATGTCATGACAGCTCGCTCGTCAGGCATAGCAGTGTTCTGTAAGTCTGCCAATAACAAAAAGCAAATCCAATGTCCAATAAACATGCTTTTTTAGTATACAAATAATATTCGATAGAACATTCTTTTAATACAACAATTGTTTCTGATCATGTATCACTATCTGAATTCGTAGACGTTGTGAAATATTGAATTTTTAGCTCTCAACACTGAAAATACAATTCCAAATTTGAAAAATATTATCCATCAATAGACAATTTTAAGCTTTTAAAAGAAATTCTTATATGTTTTTAAATACACGTTTGAAATGAATATATCAATATCGTAATAGCTATAAGCACATATTATTGCTGATGGCATTGTCTCTCTATATATATCTATACATTCCATGATGAATTACTTCTGACAGGAGTGTTGTAAAAATTGCCAATATTGATGGCCACAACTCAATTAATCTTAACTAGATATTCAATAGTTATAAAATGTCTTACAGTGATTCAGATAGCAAAAAATCAACAATGAAATAATCAAAACAACATAAACTCTTGGTTATTTAAACATAAAGCGGATACAAAATATTATTGAAAACAATATTATGAATTCAGTCTTGCAATTTCATCCGATTAATTTTTTATCTGAAATACAATGAATGACAGTTATTATATAATGAGGGGTTTATTGAATTAATTATAATAAGTAGGTATATAAAGAAAATGTTATATATATTATGAAAAAATGTAGAAAACTGTAAAAAGCATCAAGAATGCAAATGGGTAGAAACAACATGGAATCAAATACGTCACATATTAAACATAACTTGAAAGGTTAGATGGACAATCAACCGATTGTTTAATTAATTGATAATGCCCGATTGCTATTTGCCTCAATTTAGCATGATATAATTAAATAAATTGTGTTTTTTGATTCCATGCTGTTTAAAAAGTCAATTTGGAGATACTGTTGCATTCCCAGGTCTGCAAATGATCAGGAGTCCAAAAACACATTACAATTGGTAAGAAATAAACAAATCATGCATGCTTTGGAAGTGGCCGAAGAGCCATGTCACTCCTTCACCTGTTGAGCACCCTGGAAAGCGTGGTAGTAGCATGACACATAGGTCATGATGGCACGCTCATCTGGCTTGGGGGTGTTAATCAAGTCTGGAAAGGCATTCAACATGTAACATTTATTTCCAATTCTCTAGATATCACGGATTTTTCATTTTCGAATAAAGTGATTCAATAATATATCAAGTTATTATTTTAAGCCAGCCTTGTGGTCAGTATCTTTGGTTTTGGCTGTTGATTGATTAATGTTGGAAGTCATAACATATACGCCTAAATTTCTTCCCACCCATCTACGCTAAAAACAGGGCATAGCGAATAGCTTATCATCAGG
Organism: Himalopsyche japonica; assembly: GCA_028555115.1. NCBI lineage: Eukaryota > Metazoa > Arthropoda > Insecta > Trichoptera > Rhyacophilidae > Himalopsyche > Himalopsyche japonica. The sequence goes on along the minus strand of JAHFWJ010000224.1, from coordinate 1,825,653 downwards.
AGAAACATTATTTTAATGCCGGTAATCTGTCTCTCAAAAATAGAACGCATTAGTATCTCATTGGAAATACTTACAACATATTCATATTTTTATATATACATTGAGGCTGAAAAAAAGTGACTTAGATCAATACTTAACAGCTTCTGAAGAATGATGAGAAAATAAATTACAGTACTTCGTAACCAATTTTTGTTGATATAAGGTTGATGGTAAAATGAAAGGAGTCGATTTTAGAAGTGATGACCTTCTACACAATCACATGAGATGAACTTGAGAAGAGACAAAACATATACCCATCACCAAGTTCACAAATTTTAATTGGAGGAATATAAATTTGATATTGACTAATCTGTTCGTTGGGACAAAATTTGTACCACTAATTCACAGAGGGGGAATAAAACTATCTCTTTAAACATATTTTAACGTACATCTATTTTATATTGAAACTAAACTTAGTATAATCTAAAGGAAACCTGAAAGATTAAGTTACAAGAATTGTGATATTTTGAGAGCAACATTTCATTTTACATTTGATGCATTTGAAGAAACTAATAAAAACTATATGTATAGTTGTGTGACTGATACAAAATGTCAAAGCAAATAATATTCATTTTACATAAACAGAAACTCTCATACAATTACAACAAGGTAAACAAGTACGACAAGATAATTCCAATTCATTTGTATTCATTTTGCAGTTTAAATATGTGAATTTTTGAATATGCTAACAAACTGGTATGAAAATTATCAAGATGAATCATACTAGATGTGCAAAATGTTATTATTAACATTTACTTAGCAATATCTTGTTAAGGAAATCTAACAAATTTTGTAAATAGTGAAAAGGAGATATTAGTAAATATCAATTTTATGATTCAGATTTTGTTGTATGTTTATTATTGTATCATATTTTCAATCAATAGGGGGGAGCTATGCTAAATCTTCTATGTTGAAGGCCTCTATCAAAGTGATTTAGAAGATATTGAAATTAAAATGAAAAATATTGCAATTGCTGTAACCAAGATCACTAGAATGGCAGCAATGCTCGTGTCGATTACGGTTATACTAATAATATTTATTATCCCAATCGTCAATATAATAGAAGATTTAAATCGAATCCCGTTTTTGTTTAGAAGAATGAATCGTTTACACATTTAACTTGGACTATATTATTTATGGCTACTTGGCAGAACTGCTTTGTAAATAAAAGTTGAATAAGAAAACACGTTACTCAAATAGAATCCAAAAAAAAATATTGGTCTAGCCATTGCTTTGCTAAAAAAATAAATAGTGGAGAATCTAATTAAATTTGAGCATTACTTATTGATATGCCTCAAATGATCAAATGTGAAATGGCAATTGACTTTTTTATAATATTTACTACTTATAACAAAGCAAGTTTATAAATATTAATAGAAAGTCATTATGTGTATTAATTAATACACTCTTGAATGTCTGATGACTAAACAGTAGAAAAATAATTAATGAAACCTTAGAAACAATTTCTCTTTCTGCGGCATAACATTAAAATTGCATCACTAGTAATGAAATTGAAATTAAACTTGAGTTTTAGAATGCACAATGATGTAATAATAATATGTATGATGTTAATTGCCTAGAAAGCTGGCAGGTTATTTGAAAATAACTCATTTTGATGTCTGCAAAGTGCAGCTTGTGGTTTGCCAACTGTGATGTAATAAATCATATTTCGTAATTACAATTCACTTTAAATGCTGACAAATAATTTAATATTGTCAAATGCATTACTGGCCATGTTACATTGTATGGAAATTTGATATAAAGACAATATGGCAAGGTTAGGGATAATTGCATATTCCTTACCATAAATTAGCCAGAAAAATAAACAGATGCATAATGCTTTGATGGAGATATATTAAATCATACACATTAGGGTTGCTTAGTTAATCTAAATTAGGTAGAATTTTTGTTTTTATATTTCACTAAGGAGACAATGTCGAGTAAAGTGAGTGGCTCTCTATTTCTCAGGTAGGTACGGATTAATTTCTTACTAATTGCTATGTTTCTAAAGATTTTTTCAGCTGAATTTGTTAACTGAATAAAACTTTCTAAAACATTGACATTGAATTTAACGAGAATCAAGATTTTGCTTTATATTTAAAATGGACCAACTAAAAGTTACAGCTGAATTTTATTATCGAGTTCCATAGAAGCTATTGGAGTTCTAAGGAACTTGGTCAAAGTTGTTGAGAAGTGAACGGCAGTTTTGTTGTATATATTGTTGGTTGAATCTATGTGAAGAAAAGTACAAAAGTTAAAATATAGTGCAATGAAGAAAATACACACCATCAGGGTCCAACATCCTAGGAATATCCAGGTACTTCTCGGCGACGTCGAAAGCGGTGTTGAGATTTTCCAAGGGGTTGTCCTTGGAGAGTTTGCTGTAGTCGATGAGGTCGGGGCGATGGCGATGGATGAGGGCGCAGAACGCCAGACCGTCCTTGAAGGACAGGTGGAAGTTCTGGACGTTCACGTTCTTGTAAGGTGCAGTCTTGCGCTGGCACCACAGCAGTAAGCCTTCCTGTATACGGAAATCAGAAAGTCACAATACAATCACTTGTTTTTTTTTTTTTTTTTGAGCAGTTAATTCAGTTATACTAATCTGTGAAGAACTAAAACTGTCAAATTTATCAGGTTAGTGAGAAATGGCATTTATACAAAAGCATTGATTGAATTAATAAATTTTAAAATAAAGTAAGATATTCTTGGGTATATTTTAAAGTTTTTCTCAAATTACATAAATTCACAATTTATGATACTGAAGTTTGTAATAATAATATATTATTTACAGATAAACATTTCATAAAAAGGTTGACTGACTTAAAAAGGTTAATTGAGTTAAATGGATAGACCTAGCGATGGTTTAAATTATGAACATGACGATACAAAATTACTGTCTAAATTTGATCCACTTTCAACATCCTGTTTGATTGAGTTTAAGCTTACATTGACTTCAATAATAGATCAATTGATGCATAATTATTTCTTTAAATAACCCAGATCGATTTTTGTGATGGCAGTATTTTCTACTGAATATTTTTTATTATTTTATTATGACACAATTTGAAAAACAATACTAATGCCGATCTGTCCCTCCTGTTTTAAGGTCACAAAAAGAGTTCTAAAAAAGCATCATTATATAAATTAATATATCAATTTGAATGTTCATAATGGCATCAAATAAAACATACTACACAAAGCATCCCTTTAATCTGTTAATGAATGCAACTTTCTAATTATTGAGTAACTAATAGGTCATGCATAAGTGAGTGCCAAGGATCTTACAATAAAAATGGCTGTATTGAGTTAAATATACATTTTTTATTTTTACAATATTACATAAACCATTCATAAAAATGCCCTTTTCTCAGTTCAATGCCATTGATTTACGGAGCTACTTCTTTTGTCTATTTAAAAATACATTTTTAATTAAGAAGTATTTTAGTCAATTAAAAAAGATGTTGCAAGTGATAATAAGGTAAACATAAAATTTTATTCAAAGTTAAGATATGGTCAATTAACATAGCCTATTTCTGAATTGCTTCCAGCTGAAACACGCTCAATTAAAACAAACAGAGCCAAGGAAGCATGTAATCACTGAATTGTTTGTTTTATTAAGCATCGTAGACTATGGGATAACATCATTCTAATAGACATGAATTGAAAGTGATTTACGATGACAGAAGTTAATTATTTTGTTTAGGAGATAAGAATTGCGTAATTTGTTAGAAGGAAAGTAGACTTCCTATGTAGGTTATTGAAGTCTTTAATAGAAAAACATGCTAATACGACATATTGTGACAAATGGTCTGCATTCACCGAAATCAATCTAGTTGCAATGTGTAATTTTTAACTGTTTTTATATTTTTTTAAGTTTCAGTATATTACTGTGGTTATTATTGTTCAATGGATTTTTTATGTTTCAATGAATAAAAACGTAATTGATTATGAAAGGACTTCATAAGTGCAGCTTTTTTACAATATATGGAAAATTGCTCTTGGAGAAGACTTTTAGAAATTCTGCTGACCATTTTTTTTCAATGAAAAAATTCCACCAATCACTATTGGGAATCAGTCATAAAGAACATTCAATTTAGTCACTGGCCTAGAGTGCAATAAACATTATGTTTCGAGTCATACCTTGGCAGTCATTTCCTCAACGGAGATGTCTTGGATAGCGAACCTGAGGATGATGGTCCAGATCATACCAAGAGTCATCTTAAGATTGCCATCGACAATTTCTTCTGCTCCAATGGAGACGAGTTTGACTCCTGAAAAATAATAAGACTAAATTATCATCTAACGAAGAGAGTAGACAGTAATACGTTATTATATATGATTCTGCATAATATATTATTGTTTTATAAATTAATTAATGAATAATATAGATGATCAAGTTCTTAGTAAGGTTAACTGACCAAGTATTTAAATCTATATAAATTGCTTATTTTTGCCTATATGTATGTTACTTGTACTTTATTAGTCGCCCTGTGTAAGAACAAAGCGTGCATTGTGATAAAACATTCTCATATTTCATCCTCTCTATTAATCTAATGAGTGCTTTTGCACCCCTCACCTTTGGATGCGATGTAATCGAGTGCCTTGTTGACGTTGGCAATCTTGTGGAAGCGCATCTTGCCACGGTCGGGTTTGGGGAGGGTCTCTCCAGAGATGACCTCAAGAAGCAGCATGAGCTTAAGTCCATTGCGGAAGTCATCTTCGATGTTTTCGATCGCTGTTCCGGCTTTGCGCAAATGACTGTTACACCATGCGGTGAATGTCTGCAATGAGAAAAACAAAAATATGTTAATATATATAAATTTACTATATATAACATAACATTAAATTGTACGTGTATCAAATATTACAAATTGGCGAGTTTTGTAACATCACAGCAATGATAAAAACCAAGAATTGAACCTTATCACTCTATGTGCTATCCACGCGTAAAATGATCGACTATAAACAATTACACATGGCGTGGGAGTCCATAATAATAACGCCACTATGGGTAACTATCTTCAACCCGCGAAAATCTATCATTATTGAATAAATACTAAATAATGTGTTTCGCAAGTGAATAATGTCGCACAAATACTTAATGGCAATAATGTGTCACATCACACATTCAGCCAGCAATGTTCCATTAATGGTAACAATAAACTAAATGAAAAATAATTCGAAATAGTAAGTGATACTTTGAGAGCTAATATTTTAACCTGGCAACACTTTTATTTGTGATCTCGAAATATAAAATTTTCTTATATAGAAAATTAGCGGCCTAATTTTGTATAGCCGTGCGACATTTGAGCGCTGTTTTAAAAATAGACTGCCCGTTCGATGTGCGCCAATAAAAACATATCAATTTGTTGTTCAAACGTTCAATCATCTTTGTTTAACAATTTTTAATTGGCGCTGCGGACAAATCTGAAGAAGTAGAACGCCTGTGATTCTTTCGGAAGGAGAGGAACTAAAATAGACCAAAGATACGGTGTAGGGAAATTATGATTTTCCGGTTGGATGGCTTTTCAAAGACGCTTGCTTCTTCGTTAGGGCCACGAGAATGTGATAATAAAGTTATCATGGAAAAATATCACTAATTAACGAAATAACTGTTGTGTTTTAGACTTTGATTATAATGCGACTATAAGAACAAAGACAGCTTTGTTATATTGCAACTCTAATTTTTAAACCAAGATTAATGAATAGTGAATACACGCTTAACTAATGCATGTACATATATACAATAGAATGGTATTTCCTTAAATACACTACAATTTTTACCTACAATGCAATCGAAGAAACAAATCTAATTTGAGAAATAGTCTAGAAAAACATTTGTTAATCCTTTGACTGCTAAAATCTCAAACGGAGTATGTTAGTAGTTAATACTTAAAAATATAAGTCCTGGAATCTCCAAAGTTTGGTTGACACAAACACTACTAAAGTTCTTTTTTTGAAATATTTGGTAATAGAATGTTTTTTTTAAATGGTTCGGCAAGTAACTGGTTCAAAAATAATGTAATTTTTCAAAAAAAGAATGCTTCAGAATCAGACACGACACAAAAGTTTTGGACCGGAAATTCGCAAACATTGTCGATTCATATTGGATTTTAAATATTTAAACAAAATCTATAACATAAGTGAACTTTCTTTTGTTTTGTTCCCTACGCCAGATATAATCCAAAAATATGTATGCATGTGTGTGAGAAAAATTATTTGTTATTATTATGTATCGGTGAGAAAAAAAAATATTATTATAAAACAGCTTAAAATTGATAAGACTAGGCTATAAAAGTAGCCGTACAATTTATTGCCTTTGTTTTCAAGTGTACGCAATATTAATTTTCCACGATTAAAAAAATGATTATTTTCATGATAAAGTTATTGCGATAACAAATTATTACATGTAATAATAGATAGACTCGCACAAAAATTAAGCATTGAATTATTTTATGATATTAAAGTTATTTTGCGCTTATCCGATGTATCCGGAGAGTTTTACGATTTTAAATCCACACGTATTTTCTATTTTGCAGGATAATTTTTATACTGTGTAATATTAATTTGAGACGACTTTAAAAATATGTAAAAAAGTTAAAATCTTGAACTAAAGGTTGGTCCGAAATAATTCTGAAGGAGCCGGTTGATAAACCGGAAAAGGACTATCGTTTAAAATAAATCAAAAATCAAAAATAACGTCACAATAAAGTATAAGTTTATTTCTACTTTAAATTAGCTCCAAGTGAAATGCACCTATAATTATTGGATACTATCTACATGTAAGTGAAGGATGAATGTGCTTTACTATGAGATAAATCCCATAGCGTCTATTGTATGCACACATGTAGTTTGTCAAATATTTATACGCGTGTAAATGTTCTTGCTTTTATCTTGTCTATTGAAATTTTTTTACAAGTATTTTGCATGAACCATTTGTATTGAATTATTCATTTTTGAAGAACGTACAATTTTTGTCATACTTTAAAATTGTAATCAATTGGTAATTTTCTCCACTATACGCAGACGGTTCTGGCAATATGTCTAATAAAATCGCGGAATGAATTCGAAGTATTGAAAAGCGTTTTGCAGGCTACACCAAAGTCACAAAATCCTATACTTGTGATACATTCGTATAATAAAAGCAGTGAACAGCCGTTACCATATTATAATGATATAGTCAATTGGATAATAAACTCATTGTTCTCAATAAGATTCCCGTTGCCATATCTTCATAATAGCAGACAATTTAAATTTATTGTTGTTGGCAAAATAGATCAAAATTATTAATGTGAATTACTATATTCGTTGGTACCATCAATGCTACGCAGATGATTAATATACAATTATGGATTGTTAATACTCTAAATACTAAAGTAATTTTGTTTCTATAATTTTTTTTTTTTTTTTTCTATAATTAATATTGAAATATCTATGAGAATATCATGGTAATGAATCAACTAATATTTTTGTTTTGTTTGATCTCGTTCGAGGTGGCGATTGATAAACGAATGCAGTAATGTAGAAAATCATTATTCGAGTATTATGAAAAACAAAATGAATTATACATTATAAAATCGATTTATGACGGGCGTCCGTTTATAGGCGGGACAGAGGCATATTTATACTGCACTTTTACGAGTCAACATCTGGTAAAAAATTAATTTACTAATCGGAAGGCAGAATTTAATTTCCTCTTATCTAACAAAGTTTCGAGCAAGAAACGTCAATAAGATTAATTTTTAATGTTTAAAATATTATTTTTTACTTATGAAATGAGAAAAAAATGGATTTTGTCATCTTGAAAATAATAGAAGACAGTAGCCTTCTCGCAACTAGAATGCGTTTTATTTATATTTTTTATTTCTACCGTAAAATAATTCCACGCCAAAGGAAAATCGCCTGAAGTCGTGATTTATGTGTCAATTAAAATTAAAAAAAAAAATACTAGGCTATTTCCATTTATATTAATGAATCGTTACTAAAAACGGGAGTCATAGAATTATTGACCGTAAAATGAGTCTGTGTTTACATTCAATACTATGTATAAAGAAAAAACAGTTTAAATTAATATGAATGTAAATCACTACATCCGCAGTTGAGAACCTAATTAAAGTAATATCAATACAGGGTTAGCTCACTAAAGGTGAGCGATTATTTACAAAACTTCCAAAGAAGTTAGATAAGGTGGGCATTTCAGTGAAATATTTATCGAATACTGAAATAGTTTTACTGCGAAGAAGTCAAAATTTCACACTAGAAATTCTTTCCATCTCAAGTGGTTGTTACAATTTTATTGATGTACTATCTTAGAGTGATTTTAAAATCTAAATATAACTGGGTCGTTGGAAATTAATTCAATTGTAAATTTATATTTTAAAAGTTAGCATCGCACTATGAAAATAATGAACTGAAAAATATTCATTACACAAAGTTTCTGAGGAATACAGATAACGTCACTAAACAAATGTGGTAGTTCAATAGAATTTTCATATATGTATGAATATTTTTTTTACGCGGTACACAAAAACTGCTGATACATTGATGATTTCAAGGGATTTTGAAGAATTCATTTTTGATGAAAATATAGGTATCCATTGGAAGTGTGTAAATAAAGATATCGTGATTTTGTATATGAATAAGACATGCAAAATATCAATAATTTAATATAATAAGAGTAGTGGTATTATCCGACAATACTTCGATAAATTTAAGTATACATGCATAAATTGTTAAATATATTGGAATCTTCTATGTCTATATTATATGGGTTTAAAAATTGTCTGAGTAATTGGGATAAACAATTTTTAAGCGCTCAATTATTGTTATATCGGCTTTAATCGAAATCACGAGTAAATCATCAATCAAGGTGTCGGAATTAATGATGATTTGATTGCAATATTGCTTCCGTTTATGAATATTCGTTTTTTTCAGATTAAAAAAACATTACATAAGAACATTATACTATGAAAAAAAAACAGCGTGCTAATGATTTGGTAACTATTCTCACTTGAGAAGATATGCATTTACAAAGAAAATAGTTCTTAAAGCATGGTCTCAAAAAAGGTCCAAGTATATCTTTATCGTCAATTTATAAACATAATTGATCGCTTCTCAGGTATAATTTCTAGATCATGCGAAAAAGCTTTTCAGGTTTCGCAAATATATTTATGAAGTGAAAATGAACACATAATTTATATTCTATAACGAAGTGAATATAACTGAAGAATTTCTTTGCGAATACTGAGCGTGAAAGTTGGTAAATAATTGAAAATATATTTTTAATTCAATATTGTTAAACATTAACAATTTTCAACAGGAATAGTTCGAGTCACTCGAAGAAGGCTTTATTCGAACACGCACAAATTTTTATTTAACGAACATCGAATAAAATTTTCCATGTCTTAAATCTATATATATACAACGGTAATAAAAATAATGAATACAACAAAATTATGAGTAGTACACAAAAGGTATTTTCATTTGGATGAGCATGAAGTAATTTTGAGAAAAGATTAATTATACAGAAAGAAATTATACCGTAGCTTCATGAAGGTATGTGTATAATTAATAATATTTTAAATGATGTTTATTCATATTCGAAAAATACCATGGAATTACCTTAATTAACTGCCGTATTTCGACATTCAGAAAAACTGACTGAATACTAAATTTACGCAGTAGGTGTCTGCTACGTGTTGAAGACACGCTTTTCTCAACTAAATCAATATATTACATCTCTGAATTAAAATGCAATAATTACAGTACGTATTTTTTTAAATAGTCCGGCCCCGTGAGCCAACGGGTTGGACACAGCTGATGTAGAGCATTGTTTATCACCGCGTCTACTCCAATATAAATAATAAATTATTTGTCCCCAAACAAGCATAGACAATGGTAACTCGAGGCACGTATCCAAACGTGCACGTCGGGTTTCTTGCGGTTCGTACAATACCAGAAGACGTGAGGTGCCCGCGGACATACTGTCAAAGTAGTTTATCTACATCCGCAGAAATGATTACTCTATGAGATGGCATGAATAGCACTCGGAAAGATATCGCTATACAAGTGACACGATGTCTGAATGGAAGCGGGAAAAAATTATTTTCCAGTCCCTAAATGCAAGCAAATACTTAAAAAAACCCGACAGATTTTTTCATTGTCTGACTGATAATTGTTGAGATGGATGATTGCAGTTAGAGATATTTGACACTCTAAAGAGAGCTAAAAAGGTCGAAACTTTCGCGTAAGAGCTAATTTTTCCGATGATCATCATAAGTTTGATTAACTTCAGCAGAGAACGGGTGAAACGCGGTTAGAAAAGACAGTTTTTGGCTCAATGCAGAGGTCTTTTAAACTACGAATACTTAATACAAAAGAGGAGAAAGATTTGTTTTAACAGTGTGACTTGGCCATTTCATTGAAAGCGAAAAGTATTCAGTTTTCAGTCACACGAGAATTTTGAAATACAGTAAACTATTTTTGCACCACACAATCGCTAAAAGTAAATAATAAAATATTTGTGGAACTCAATATTTTTATATAGTTTCCGTCATTTTAAGTACAAATATACACTAGTGTTTCTTTACGTAAATGCACGTTTTTTGGATAATCGTTTATTATAGAAAATTGTGACTAACTGTCCATATTTAATTTTATTATAGCATGTGTGTGCGGTATACTTTATTTTTGATGTGTTTACATTACAGCCGTAATTCGCGAAGCTTTTTGTCTATATTGAAAGCTCACTGCTTCGATTACTCGATGTTTTCTATCATGTGTAAGATGAGGTGTTTTTCGCGTAGAAATTCAAATTGATTAAGAACGCTATTTTAAATCGAAATATTATTTTTTCTATTCTGAGTTTAACTTTAAAATCTGAGTTCCGAGACAAATATGCGTCCATCTATGGGCTATTGTTCTAACATTTGTCTCGGTTTTTATTTTTTCAAAGAAAACAGGATGTGTTGAAACCTATTCGACGGATGTTAGGTTCGGTAAACTTATCAACATTCGTTCGTCATGGAATATTTGGTCAGTGACTTGGTGAATGCTCCGTAAAATATATATTTTGTTATGACTTAGTATAGAACAGAATCGGGAACATACAGCTTTTTTATATTTATTGACGAAATAATGAACTATTTTTTTATTATATGTATCCAATTGAATTCTCTTGATTGTAGCCGGGTAAGAAAATATACATTTTCCAACATGAAAAGGTTCACCATCTCTATGCAAGGATATTATCGTTTTGTACAAATGAAATAACGCGTATTTCCGCAAGTACTCGTGGAATCTGATCACGTCTAATATTTCATGACCTTTCTGGTATATCATTGAAAAATTATTTGATTTACTGAAGAAAAAAACTGAAGTGAAAAGGCCGGATGTTTTTCAAATGTGAAATCCCGGATGAAGCTAAGCAAAGAATATTGAAAAATATTCTTCTATTTGTTTTGTGTGAAAATATTTAAAAATAAAGTGACATCAACGATTCATTCAACAAAATTTGTTTTTATCAAGATAGCATCTTGTGCTTTTTGAGCCACCAACTCAAGTTATGAGAGATAGTCATCGTCGAAACGTTGACGAAAGACGTGACGTGTTTATATTTGGAATATGAGTTACTGGGTAACTTTACTACGTGCCGGAAATTTACTTTGTACAAGTTTCCGAAAAAGATGAAAAAGTGAAATTTGAAACTTTTAATTATTAAAAATGACAAATATTCTTTTACCATCTGGTTGCTTTCAGAATAAAAAACAGTTATATTTATTATTTAATGTCATATAATATATTTCATTGTACATACAAATAAACCATAAATCGAGCTGTTCGTAAAAGCCTTAATGTCTTGTAAAACAACTTAATTAAATTGCTGTTGAGCGTTTGTAAGCTTATCACATACAATTAAACAACACACCGATGATATATCTTAAAAATTAAAAATAAATAAATGGCATTACGTTTGTAAGATGAAATCAAATAGTGGTTTCATTTCAATTTATGTATTCATAAATATTATTTTTTATGTCTTTTGTTTCGTTTTTATTTCTTTTACTAATCAAACAATATTCGGATGATAAAAATACATTGTTAAGTATATTATACTATTTCAACACATTCTTTATTCCAGCGGCAAATATAAAACTGTGGAAATAGTACTAATGATTTTGTTTTTATATTTTAAATAAAATGCATTTTTACAAAGGAACAGTTAACACCATAAATGAAAATAAAATACTAAAACGAGTTCATTATAAAGAAAATTTTATGTTATATCCGATATTTTATATACATAAGAGCAAATCGGTTTTCTTCGTGTAAGTTACAATAACACAAAAAAATACATATGCAATTATTTCGTTATTAATTGAATGAATAAAATATTCATTTAGAATCCAACAAGAAGTGAAAACTAAATAACAAATTCATATAATCATTACAATGATTATATAAAACTTAATGAAATTTAGACCTTTCCATTCTATATTATTCAAGCATTTATAAGGAATGTTACAAAAGTAATACATAATTATATTACCTGCAATCAATCATCTAGTTTTAATGACTAGTATGGGTGGCCAACAATTCTAAGCGTTGTATACACAAAAAAGCATCGCTCCAAAATTCTTTTTTGCATCACTATACCAGCTGTAGGTCAGTTTTTAGACATGTACTATGAAGTTTGAATGATTGGTTAGTATTTAAAGGAAATACTTTATCAGTTGGTCGCTGTGAGGTCTCGTGACCAATGGACAGGAAAGATGACGAAGTTTAGAATAACGCAAGGATTATATATTTAAATATGATGGAATTTTGGATGCCGTTTCCAGAACATGTTCTGAGAATTACACACCCATGTGGTCTTCATTAAATCTTGTTCACTGCGGAAATAAGTGCTATCAACGATGAATTATTATGCTTTTCTGAAAAGTATATCTGTTTGCTTTATATTTTTATTTGCTACGATATAATAATATCGATCATGAAATGCTGACAAGATAGATGCAGTTAACGAGTTAGTTGAGTTCATTTCCTTTATTAAATGAACAGTTGAACCTTCCTAATACTTACGAGAGACAAGTTCAATAAGTCAATAATCTGAATAATTAACACGGTGAAAAAAATAGCAATGTATTTTAGTTCTACAAAATTATTTAAAAAAATAAAGTTGATAGCTATTTCGGCTCACGCCATCGTCAGAACTATGCTTAAACATTCGCTTATCTATATATAGCTGTGCAGAAAAGGCACACAACACATCTTGTCTCCTGTTCCAACGGCCTAACTTGTTACTTTAACACAATGACACTAAATTTTCAAAATTCTAAATGAAACAATAGGTGTCTATGACAATAAGATTATATGTGGGACGGAAGTGGTCCTTCTGGAAGCAAATCAGACCACCCCTTTGTATGTCTGCCTAAGTTATTTTTGACCTTGTAAGCTACGTTTATTAAGTTTTTAATCTCCCGATGAATTTTTTCGCTAATGCTACCTAGGTAGTTGATTTTTTTCCACCGTGTTATAGTGGAGTTCTACCAAGTGAATGCCAATTCAATCAAAAAACTGAATAATTAAATTCCTACGGTATAAGTTTATATGATATTAAATCTCATCGAAACGTGTCCATTTCAAATAAGTAGGTATTCAATATCCTAATTACACGCAATGATAATTGATTATTTGTGAAAATACAGTAATTACAAGGTTCTCATTGGGTTAAGACTAAGGCTGGTTGTAGGCGGAGTTGGATCAACAAAAGTTCGTAGTGGAACTATTTCTAACATGCGGTCCGATTGATGATTTCCTGTGGCCTTCAAACTGTGGATTAATGTAACTAATGCGTCATAAATTGTTAATAAAAAAATTAATAGATTCGAATGCCAATGCATATTGAAGCTGCACATTACATTACTGCGATACGTTCTTCCAACAATAAATAGTAAAAACAAAGTGTCGCAACAGGTTGAACACAGGCGATCCACTAATTTACAAGTCTGTATAAAACAGCGAATGATAAAAAAAATGTTACATTATACAGTATATTAAGTAATACAATATTTTTTATGTGTGCGGCCCACAAAATAAGAGAAAATATACTATTTGGCTCACCATCGATTTCTGCAAGACATCGCTGCTATAATGCATACCATTGAAGTGAAAAAAATTACAATCGAAAAATAAATTTGGATGTCAAAATACGATAGAAGTCGGCACCAAGATAAAAAAAAAAAGATATCAACTTCTTTCATAATGAAAGGGAATGGAAAATTTAAAAATTGTATAATGTTTTATTATACCGAGATTTAAAACCAATATAGCGGTGGAACCGGTATTCACGCAATACGGTCAAAATCCATGTCTGATTGCAGACTCAAAGACCGATATTACCAATAGTTGTCTATTACTGTTGACCGACATAATATTGGTCGTTTCGTAGATTCACGTACAAACAGATACAATGCAATCTGCGAAATAAGCAGAGTTTTACAATCATACAAAAAAAACTTTTTATAGCACTAGTGACGAAATAAAAGGATTTCATGTTTTATTGACGTCACGAATAATGTTTACTGTAATATCAAAATTGGCTCCTTGTTTGGATCCACATTTTATATATAACAGAAGTATTACGATATATGTAATAATATTTTTTCCATGAGAATTTTCAACGAGCTTTAGATAAATTGTATATTGATCGTGAACGATGATAACCGAGATATATTTCCCAGTTAGAAATAACGTTACTTGTCCAGAGAAACAATACCGTATAAGACATTAAATTTGCATAAATAAAATTTTACTATGGGAGAGTAGACGAATGCATCGCTAAGGGCAATCACGTTTGATGTTATTTTACTATTGAGATGAGATGGCTTTGAAAAATAGAGGTTTTTTTATGACTGTCAAGGATTAGTTTATTTTTATACTTACCCAAGGGAAAAGAATTAAAACGATTCAGGAAGTGTAAAGGATACAAATATATGTCTAAATAAAGGATATATTTATCTTGGTTTCCTTCTCTGATTCGTTCATTCAAATTATTTTTCATTTGCCGTTTATTTTCCTAATTATTCGCTATGATTGTGGTACTTTTAATGTTGGGAAATAATGACTCGGTAACTATAAAGCTTAAGTCGTTATGATTCGTTCGTTCACAAACGACGCATCTAAAAGTTTACAAAAATTGGTATGCCGAAATGTGATAATTATTTACTTAATCATAATAATCGTCAATTGGTTTATATGAATCATTTCAATCATAGTGACCATAAACTAAACAGAACTTTTGGCAGGGGTCAAGAATTTTGATTGGCTTATAAAAATAGTACAATGTAATTTGCATGTCATTCAATCTTCAGTCATCTGGACCAGAGACAAGTCATAAATAAATATTATTGGCCTCGATAGTTATTTATTTACTGATGAATGAAGGGTTCTTTAAGCCAACTAAATACATGGAGAAGAAAACTAGTATGGTTATTTATAACTTGAGCTTGGATATGAACGTTATGATATTTGATTAAATACTTTGGTAAATAAATTTGTTAACTTGTCTGTATTTGTGGACAGTTACAAAATAAAAAGATAAAAAAGACGTATTTAAATAAAAAAGTTTTTGAGAAATTTTAAATGCCGGGAAAATTGTGTGGAAAAATTACGGGATTTATTCCCAAGTGCGGTTTTTGATATAATCCAAATATATATTTTATTCAGGCGACTTATTTAGAATACTTTTTGTATAAAGGGATTATGTTAAATTATGTTAAAGATTAGAGTCACAGCTGAGCTTAGTCGTACCAAGTGCAATAACAAAGCTATCAAATGTAATTGATACATATATATATATACACAATTGCCATAAAAAATAAAAATGTGTAGTGTTATCATTAATCTCATGGTATTTCAAAATGCATTAGAATTTGCCATTTAGTCGCAAATCATAAATTTCATAGGATTAATTTTATGCCGTGCCTAGTTCACTGACGGCACACTTAAACGGTAAACAATGCGACTGGCATATGCAATATAATAAACAATATGAGGTGTTGATTACTTGCTTCCTACTCACGTTGAAACAATCATTGCAGATCTTTACCGTAAAACTTAGCAAAATCTACTATTTATAAAAGAAGTGAAGTTTTTATGAATAACGCAAATAAACATACCTAACTATTAAAATCACCCAAAGAATATAAAAAAAAAATGTTTTATGTCAAATTATTTTACTAAGGTCTTCTGCTGAGCTGTGTAGACGATATTCCAACACAGAGTCGACTACTACAAAAAATTTAAGGCACGTCGTACATAAATGTTTATATAAAAAATAAACTATAGTTTTATACGACTTCCAAAAAATTATATTTTTAAGATGAGGGCCAGTTTGAATCGTGGTGAACATTATCATCAAATGACAAAGCACGCTAAGAACGAAACATGGCCTTGATTTTATATACAGTGGAAACTCGATCAACCGTTCTCGCATAATACGTTTTCCCGGCTGAAACGCTTATTTTTTATAGTCCCGTTAACCTCCCATAAGAAAAATGTTAAATAATCCCGCATTGACCGTTTCCCGATTTCCTCGATAAACCGTCTAAATATTTTGGTCCCGTCACAAATATTATCCCGATTAACCGTTTTTATTGCATATTTCTCCGTATCTCAGCAAGCAAGTTTGACACAGCCGAGTGCAGGTGTTATGTCTAGACACGTTGGAATCCGCTGTACATGTTAGACGTAACGCATTGGACGCATGTGCTATTTTTTGGGTTGAAATCCACCACACGCGTATTATTGTTTATGATGCAAATGTAGAGTTGTTTAAAATTCATGGTAATAATGATTCCTGTACATACAAACTTTTAGTCACAAGTTTAGTAACAAGTCTTTGTTCCGATTAAAGTGCCAAATAACAAAGAAACAAACTAACATAAAGGACTTTTAAAAAAAAAAAAAAATTATATACAATATGTACGAGTAACTAATAAATAAATGTTTTTTACGATTTTACTTGTTTATTATTATTTGAAGCTTTCCCGCATTCACCGTTTCCCGCAATTATCGTTATTTTTTCAGGGTCCCTTGGAAAACGTAAAATCGAGGTTTCACTGTATATATATGTATAATATTATGGAAATAATGCTCAATATTGTGTCTTATATATTGATTGATTGAATTGGCTTTTCCTTGGTAGAACTCCATTATAATACGATGAAAAATATCAATGTATTTTAGTTCTACATTTTTTTTTATATAAGATATAGTTGATAGCTATTTCGGCTCACGCCATCGTTTTTCATTTTTTTTCACCGTGTTGTGTTTTATAATTTAAATACAATGCATTTTCATCGATAAATTGAAATCGCTATAAAATTTCACATAGATTGTATCATTTAGAAACCTCGGTGTCAATCGGTATATTTAAATATTTATTAATAATTGATTGATACAATTACATCGACAAATATGAATAGAAAGGAGAGTGTGCAGTGTCTGTCAACACACGCCTCGCGAGTGCAACACTCAAAGATGACTAATGTCTACGGTACGAGTCAGTTGGGCACTTATGTCTGGAGGTACCGGCCCAGGTATCACCTCAAGGGTATTGACCGTCCAACAATGTTTACCTGTGAATGATAAAGTTAAGAACAAGCGGCGCCTAGCTGAAAATATGTATGTGTGTGATAATTACGAATACACACAAGTCGATCGGTCAATATGTTTAAATTTGCACATCTTTATAATGCATATTAGCACCAACAATTATTGCATTCGACTTATGTTTGATTACATTCCAATAGCAGCGCCGGCTTAAACTTTTATTTTTCTTCAATTATCTAGTATAGAAAAGATTCTCAGCTAATCTAGGTTGAAAATAAACGTTTTTTATTTGATTTTTCATAATAGTAAAACCTGGTAAGAGTCTTATAAGAATTTCAATTAACAAACCTTTTCTAAGCTGTGTATACATATTTTTTTCGATAAACTAATATTTTGAAATAACCCTTTCCCTGCTGAACAGCCAAAAGGATATTCTAACGCTGAATATTTCAAAAATTAATTCAGTAATGTGTTGGTATTGCTTATCAAAAAAAACTAACTTGTCCACAAAACCTTTACCCTGAAATCACACTCAACAGCTGGTACGTTTGAAGTCGGAGGTTAATAGCAATTAAAAAATAAAAAATTGCAATAACTGCAGTATGTTTTTACAATATTTGTATTACGCATGAAACAATACGCGAGATGAAAGTTGCCTGAGAAAAATACAATCAGTCCATTATTACTATCGGCAGCGTGAATCTTTTTCTTAGTAAATATTTATGAATGTATTCATTAATATACTAAAATACTAAAGAGAATATTTTACATCAATGAGACACTAATTTCATAACGAATAAGAGACTTTTTGTGCATTTTCGTAGTGCAGTGATTTTAGTCTTTGCTAATTGCATTATACTCGCTGGTTGGGCACACAAATTACCGAAGTTTAAAGATTTAAAAAAAATTTAACACGCTTATATCACTCAACTACATTTGAACACGCTCTGCCGACCGCGAAGTCAAACAGGTAGAAAGTGAATCAGCGTGCACAAGCCATTTATTTATAAATTTAAAAAATATTGTTTTCTAATGTGTCTAATTGTAACAGTTACTAATTGAAAATTTGAATAAAAAAAAATCAATAAGATTAACAAACGCATTTGGAAACAAGTAAGTGGTATGTACCGTTGGATATTAGAACATTAGGATATTTCTCGAGCCCAATTAAGATAGCACTATCATTGTTTCTTGAGAGACACCAATAGTAAAAAATGTTGTATTCAGAGGTAATTTAATAATATAAGATTTAATCCAATACGATTGTGTAGTCAGCAATCGAATTCTCAAATAAATGCTGGAATTGTTTATTTAATGGCATGAATTTTAACGCGTGGATAACATTTCACTCATCCAAAACTATGAAAACCTCTGGATATATATAGTCACCTGACTTACCTACACCCATATAGTATTTAACCGTTTAGCTGCCAAGTTCCGATTTATTAGTTTTTGCTACTTAAGCGAAAATTGTCACATCGGTCAAATATTGAAAAAATCCCGATACATTTTCAATATTCAGTAAGACATTGTACATTCATGATTACGGTAAATTGAAATTTTTAGAATATTTTTTCACTTATTAAATATTATTAACATAATTAGATATGTATGTTACACGCCATTTTTTAATAATCATCCCAAAAGGATTATTATCCTCGCTTTTTATGAAAATTTCAGTGCTTCACGATACTAATTTATTATGTAAAAAACATGAAGCTCAATCGTCATTTTATAGTATAAAAATGGGTTAAAATTTACGATTGGGTTTTTTCCTTTAGCATAGAGACATTACAATTGTATTTATGTATTTCTTCGCAGTAGACACTGCTAGGCTATGTCTATTTTGTGTGTAGCTAGAACTGTTCCTAGACAGGTATATCGTATATCACAACCGGTTATTTTTTTATTTTATTACATTTGAGATTAGTGGATTAGCCGCGCGATCCGGTTTTTGGTTTTTTTAATGACCTACTAAGTTTCTAAATAATAGTGTTATAATCTCTTATGTCTGCACTTTAAAATAAAACTAATGAAATTTATCACCTTGCCGTTGAGCGAATTTAGGTTATGTTGTGTTATGGATATTTCGTGCATTTGTGAAACGAAATATTTGTTTCATTATTATTATAAGTCATATATATATATATATATCATCGATATTTTTTTCAATCGGGTTATGAATTATGTTCAAGGCATTGGTGTTTGTGATGTCTGATGATTACCTCACACCCATCCGATTCTAAAAATAGGCTGTAGCAAATACCACGATACTTTCTTTGTTAAAGAGAGGTCGAGGAACTGAGAAGCAATCAATTTAATTATGAGGCCACATACCTTATTGGAAGCAGGCATTAATCGCAAAAAATATTACATAAAAAAAATATATATATGTACCAGTAGCCAGTCAATAAATATTTGATATTTCGAATGCTAATAATAAAATTCATAAGTAGTTCGTATTAAAGGATTCCAGGTATAAATGAAGTGAAATTGATGAAAGTATTCCTCTTATGTGCCGGTTTTCTCAGGTTCGAGTCTCAGTAAGGCCACTATCATCGTTTCATTTTTTTATATAAAGATACGTGTCCAAATATAGTAATTATCGGATAATGTTGTAGTATTAGTAAATACCGAATAAAATTTAATTTAAATCAATTAGGAAATGCTTATGCTTGCATAGAATGTATAAAGTGTTTAAACATTGGTATAATATTGTGAACAACTACATATTTTCTTATCAATTTTTCGAACGAAACTCATTAAGACACAAAACAGGTTTCGTTTCTTGCATTATTTTCGAATTGAATACATTTGTTTGCGTCCAACAGCTTTTAAAAGAAAACTTGCTATATTAAACTATGTATTCTATGCATTCCATATCCACTTCTGATATAGAGCATATGTTATCCTTATTAAGCATCCATGGAAAGTTTCTCTCTCGAGTGAATCGAAAGAATCTTTCTCGGTGCGATTACGAATATCGATAACTTTTAAAGTGTCACTTCTTAATACAATACAATGTCAAATAACCATTGTATTTTAATTATTTAAATATTGATGCAGTATGAGAGGACTACGAAGCGCAAGTGAAATGAATGTAAACAACAATGGCATAAGTCCCTACGATTTAGGACATTGATTCATAAATTGGTAAATTGATCCCGTCACTCCGCGATGTATCAGAAGGAGCGCCTAAGACGGTTGTCCAATCGATTTTAGTACTAGTAAATGAATTCAGGATTAACAGTGATTCGATTGAGTGAAAGTATATATTTATTTTACTTATTGTCTAACTCTGCAAATCGTTCCATAGTAAATACACTTTGTTGTTTTTCAGGTTGTTGACCATGACTCTAATTGATGTAAATTACGCATGCCGTTTGACTTCTGCATGACAAAGCAATTTAAGCAAAAGTATCGTGATAGTCACCAAGAAACGCATCTGCAGTACTGAATCGTTTACTCTAGGAATACTCTAATGATATAAACTTAAAACGTGCGTATGACAAAATTGCTGATTAGGTGTGTTAGTTTAATTTTACTTAAATAAATTGACGATTCTAATACAGTTAAGCGTATTTTAAATTGTATCATATGTACGCCAATATGACTATATATATATATATATATATATAAGTTGAAATGGTTTAATAAGACGTCATAGTAATTGGTATGCCTATATGATGTATATTTACGAAAGAGTAAGCGAGAGGCTAAGCTTGAGCAAGCACGTCCTTTTAAAGTCGATCTCGATAAGAGTTACATCCACTGAAAATATCGACGGTTTCTTTTAGCACGGTGAAAAAATAGCAATGTATTTTAGTTCTACATAATTATTTTTAACAAATATAGTTGATAGCTATTTCGGCTCACGCCATCGTCAGAACTATGGTTTCTTTTAGGTATACCATCTACGTCTTATAAGAAGACACATCACGAATGGGCTATAGTAGTAACAAAATATAATTAATTTGGAATTATTATGATTGTTAATATATATCAATTCAAAATATATTGATCCCTATTATTTTTAAATCTTCGCTACGAACGACCCATTTGAAATGAATTTTATAATCCTTTAAAACGTATTTTTTTAAGTTATGAATATATTCTTGAATACTATATGAATCCGTGTAAAATGCGCATGTCGACGGAAAATAACGATTTATTTTATTTATATTTGTAATAAAAAAAAACTTATATTCAGAAGATATTTTTATTTTAATCTAGATGCTAAGTTGTATTTAAGAAGAATTTATTAGGCAGTAAATGTCGACCAATGTTAGTCAAAAGTTAAGTTTATTTTGTATGCATTACATAAATAAATGTTAAAACATTTGAATAAAAATAAGTATATAACTTACTGTCAAATAAAACACATTCAAATAATGTTACCAACAACAATAATTATCTAATTGGAAAACAATATTTAATAACAAGGGATACGATCTGGGTCGGTATTCAAATATTTGAAATTAGAATATTAGATAATCCAACATGGAGCAATAAATAATAGACGGTTAAAAAAGGTGGCATGCTTCACCACTGAAAGTAAAATTATTCTACCGCTTATAAATTAATTATAAAAACACTTTCAAAACAATTGTTAATGAATTATTCACACATTATTAAAATATCATTTTGTATTTGTTCTGTTTGGGCGTGGTTGTTGAAAAAAAACTAGATTAAAATGAATGACTCACTTTAGTTTTTTGGATAAATTATTCAGTATGTTTTAACATTATTTAACTAAATACAAGAAAAATATCTATTTAATTGTTCGCTGTATAATCGCGTTATAATTTCTCAAGTCTAAAAATATGAAACATGGCTTTATTGATTGAATTGGCATTCACTTGGTAGAACTCCATTATAACACGGTGAAAAAATAGCAATGTATTTTAGTTCTACAAAATTATTTTTAACAAATATAGTTGATAGCTATTTCGGCTCACGCCATCGTCAGAACTATAGTTCTGTAGTTTGTAGAACTAAAATACATTGCTATTTTTTCACCGTGTTATGAAACATGGCTTTTGTGTTAAGAAGCTAGATTGCAATTTCCTGTTTAACTAGCATATTTTGTCAAGATAACGTGTTTGTTATGATTATTAAATGTTAAGTAAATTCCGATGAGTGATACCTTGGTGTCTAATCACAGGAATACTGGTTCGCTTATAGTCTTGTTTAAGACGACCACGTAATAATTGCGATATTCCATAAAAACAACGAATTTTCCCTGGATAGTTTTATAAGAACATCACGTATGTTGACATAAATGTGTTATTGTTCACTAGGATAAACTATATTTTTTAAAAAATAAATAGTGCATTTTTGTTGGGATGAACTAATGTAATGGATAAAAATAACTTTTACGCACGACACTCGTAAACAGTGAGTGGAATAGAGTTGTAGAGAATGAAAGATGAAACAAATTGTTATAATTCCGTTATAGTAAGCTAGTTTTAATCAATTAAACGATTATTTAAAAAAAATGCTCATAGTGAAGAAAACTATTGTTTAAATCGGTAGATGAAAGGGTGGTCAAAGCATAAAAAACTTTAAAATAATAATTTATTCATTTGAACAGTGTTAACTATTAATTCTTGGTGGTAAGCTGTAATATTCGTAATTTAAAATACAATCTTTCATATTTATCACATGACCTTATAAATTGAACAAGAAAGACCGTTCAGAATAGTATTTTTTTAAATAAATATCAACTTTAATTTTGTATTAACTAGAAAAGATTATTTTTAAATTAATGACGATTTTAAATCGTAAAAAAAACTACATTGCTAGATGTAAACAATATTATTCAAACAGGTGAGTTTGTTGTTACGAGCAACGAGCATATTTTTTTGCCTCGATAATATTCCTAGAAATTGAACAAGGAAAAATAATATTTATTTTACATAACTAACGATTAAGAAGGCGTGCAATAATATAGATATATCAAAGAAACAAGTTTGTACAAATTGGTAGTCAATAATCTTTCACAGGCCAATAAATTAAGTGGAATCGTATGGTTTCGCGTGATCGAGGATTTCGGTATGAAGATGGAATGGTATAGGTGTGAAATATAATTACAGTAGTCAAACCAGCGTCTTCTGGCTATTCTCATTCAACTTGAGATTCTTGTCGACGCCAACTTTTGGACGATTGGTGCTACGGGCGTCCTACACGCTTGGCGTCGGTCTATTTTGCGTAGGGTTGGCGGAAGGTATTTAAAAAGTCATTCATTTCTCGATTAGTGTTTTAGTTTCCACATAGATATTTCCGTATAAATAAGCGACGCATGAAACATTTTTTTAAATGTAAACCCATGACGTGACGTTGCAATATTGTGGAATATATTTACAAGACATTGAATTAACTTCTTTTCTTTTTCATGAGATGTATTTCAAAATTAACTTAAATTTTACTAGAAAAACATCTGCTTTGCAATTAAGATTTGTTCGTTAAATCGCATTTGATATCCCTGGGATATACATTCGTGTCAAACGTACTTTTACTGTTATATATAGAGATATATGTCCTGCATAATAAACATTTTATTGAAATCCACATACCGTAGATTATGGGTTATGACGTCATTTATCGGCATTGGTGCAATAATATAGACTAAATTTTATTTTCTACGACCTCATTTCACAGGTAGTGCTCATTAACTTGTTACCTAGATAAATTGGCAAATCAAAAAAAAAATAGATGTGGTATTTATAATACATTTAATTTGAAGCTGCATTCATTAATTTATTTACATACACTCTTTTACAAATCAATTAGCAAACGGACAGTTACACGCTAATTATTTTAATTATAACATTATAACCAAAAAGTGCTGGTAAAGAAAGAATGTTTTTTTAATGGGCAAAATAGTCGAATTCATCCTCATTCTATAATTAAGAGTAGGTATACAAAAAGAGATGCGCAACGTTTCAATAAATTGGTCAGATTATTAATCATATAAAAATGATAAACTGGCCAAAAAAAACAATGTTTGAACTGTAAACATTAACGCTAACATAATTTTTTTGTAAATACATCACTTTTAAGGTTTTAACTGTCATTTTTTGGTGGAATTTTTAAATAATAAAAACACATTTTTAGTAATATTGATTAAAAATTATTACAAAAAGCGCCTAAATATTTTATTTCAAATTATTTTACTTCATTTAGGTATATATTGTACGATTACCTGTTAACTGTTTTCTTACTTCTTAAACGTTGGTTTTGTATACCTGCTAAGTATAAACTCAAAATTTTGTGTAAATAGCCGTGTTCGAATTTTGTATTCTATCACCTGATAATGCTCGCGATAAATGAAACCGGTCCTGATCATAAAATTTATTTAAAATACATATTTACATAATGTTCTAGAAAACCGATTCTAAACTTAAATGGTTGTCTTTCAAGATCCCTCAAACATATTTCTCATATTGAATTGAAGTATTCATTCAAAATAAAAACATACCTTAAAAGTTCAAGTGCGCAAGAATCAGCGTAAGTTGTCAAGAAAGTGACGTACAAGCTAATTAGCAGCATCATGCTTTCATAGTGATTTTATATCGTTGGCCGAAATCCCCTCCATTTTCTGACGATTCATGCAACACGTACACGTGCTTGCGAAGGTCACGAATTTTTTTCTGAGCAAGCTTTAATGCCCAAAGAGTTAGGAAAATTATTAAATACCGTTGGAACTTTTATCTCGAAAGTTATCTGCTGCCTTGACTGTTGGTAGGTGAAATTCCAAATATTGTTTTGAATAAGAAATTTTTCCGTGATACCAAGTATTATTAAGAAAGTAGCTTAAATTCAGTTATGGCATATTTATTAATATTTGTATCAGATTACTTATTATTCCGAGAAGTGATAGATATAAAAGATATGCATGTAATATTAAATGCTTTGCGTATTACTCAGTAGGCGTGGATCGTTGCGATAATACGATACATCAAAAATATTCCATCATCCAGTATCCAAGGGGCGACGTGTGACATTACGCCCACGGGCAAATGTATTTTTTTTATTTATACGCGTGGATTACCCCGCCCACGCAACAAATGTTGGCAACCCTGCCTCGCAGAGTCCCGCAGGAATTCGCGTCCGTTTCATAACCGACAGGAATCATGATTCAGCGGTGCCGCGACGTCACGCAGGCGTCGGGTCAGAAATAGACGCCGAGGGAAAGTGGGTCGGTCGACGTCGCCTCTGAGAATCACGAGAAAATGATATATTTTCCATGTATCGCATAAACCGGCTGCAATAACATGCGTTGGGAATTTATGTGTTTTTTTAATAAATGAAACGTCCAGCTTAAGTGATGATAGATATGCCTAATGGTAACAGAACAACAAAATGTATAATTTGTCCTAGTATAAGCGAAATTTACAAATAACAAATAATTAAAAATTCAGCTCGCGCGTGTAACATTTTTCCATCAGCGTGAAAATAGTCTAACCATCGTCTTACTATTCCTGGAAGACTTATCTCATTAAATGTTAAATTTTCAACATTTCTTCTTCGTTGATATTAAGCCTAGCTTATACATGGCTGTAACGCCCCAATGGTATTAAAAATGATTTAATAATTGTTTAAGATTGGGATGGGAAATGTGACAGCATTCGTTACAAAAATACGTCATAAAATTTAATGAATTAGGGGCACGTAAAGTTGTAACGTATCCAGAAAATTCTTTATCGTATTTCTGAAACATTTGAAATTCATTTAGTATACAATGATTTTTGAGATAAAGATATAATGTTGTTTTTAAAATATAAAATATATGTTTGAATGAGTATATTACTAAAGCTAGTAAAATATTATTCGATAAAATAAATTACATCAATAAGAAAATGTAATAAAATGCACGTTGAAGTAATACCGTGGCAATTGCATAACTTATGTTGAAAATGTTTCAATGGATTTCCAGCCAATCAAAAATAATTGAATAAATAAACATTTAAAAAATCAATCCCATAAAACCGTATTATACGCGATCACGAATCTAAGAGCGAAGGTCAAGTAAAGGTCATCGACGCTCTCTCGGCGTTTGTTTTTTTTTCGTCGACGTGAATGAGCCGGTACAGGTGTTTTGGCGAATTGGAGCAGAGTGAGAAAAAAAAGTTAAAACAATGGAAGCCAGAGGAGAAAGACGATAGTTGAGACCGAATTACCTACTGACGGAGCAATTATTTATCTTGCCGGAATGCAATTGTTTCCCAACGTACGCGGTTCACAAACAGTGATTCTACAAGATAATTGCTAGCTTGTTGTCTTCATTTTTCCGGCAGGTGTGTTTTGGTGGT
Source organism: Himalopsyche japonica (assembly GCA_028555115.1). Classification (NCBI taxonomy): domain Eukaryota; kingdom Metazoa; phylum Arthropoda; class Insecta; order Trichoptera; family Rhyacophilidae; genus Himalopsyche; species Himalopsyche japonica. Next base: position 1,798,687 of record JAHFWJ010000224.1, on the reverse strand, counting down.
ATCGAATTCACGAGACGTTAACCATTAGGCGGCGATTTAATATCGCTTATCAATCAAGCTTTTTTTTTAGACAAGATGAATTATCGAAGAGATTAATTTTGACACTCGTTAAATCCACCAGTTTACGCGCATGTGCAATTGTAACCATTCAAACAACGGTACATTTGTTTTTTTTTTTTTGAAAAAAGAATGTTGATTGTAACCTAGCCGTTCATAATCATAATGTCAGGAATAGTGTATACCACAGAAATAATTATGTTGAGGTTTATTAGTAAATATTGTTTGGTGTTTCAACCCTTAAACTGTTTTCAAACTTTTACTTTCTATTTTTTCAATAGACTGGGACGCAATATCTGTAATGTTTCATCGGCAAATGATCATACGAATGATCTTTAAACTGGATTGGACTAAAAAAACTATAAAATAATCAAATTTGATGACAGATAATTATAATATATCCAAATGCACACTTTTGAGAGATTTCGTCATGTTACAATTCACACGGATTGTGTATTAGATAATTTGCAATGAATGAAATAAAATGCAATATATTGTTTCAATTTTACACAAATGATCAATTCCACAATTTAATATTTCTATGAAGAAGACCGGTTTCGCCCATGGGGAGCATTAATTTGTATAGTATCAGTTGATAATGGTAGCCATAAACGAAACTGCTTCTGACTTTTGGAATATAAATCTGTGAAATTGTACTAAACATTGTGTTTTATTATTTATATTTAATTATGTATTTAAAATTGATTGTATGGAAGGTGCGATTAGAGTTTAACTAGTTTTAATTTGTATACAAGACAAATTTGTGTGTTTGCAGAAAATTCAAATGTGATTTTGGTATATTTAAGAAGAATAAAAAACATCTTCTGAAATGATATGACAAGGGAAGATCGTCAATAGAAAATTTCTTAATAAACTGATAGATACCAAAAGATGGTGTGTATTTATATTCATGCGTATGTTCTTATACACACATTGAGAAGCTTTTATTAAAATAATGTGGCGGATTGCTAACACATACACATCCAAGCTGTATTGTCTTGTAGCCATACTTATAAACAGAATAAGTTAAATAGTGAACTAGAAATGCGGACAGAGAAAATGGGAGCTGAGCTGTGGACATCTCTGAGTGAATTAGTGCCAAGAGAGAACAAGTATACCCACACATTATGCGCGGGAACTGGGCGAAAGAAATGCACTCACTATGAGCCACGCCGAAACCGTTGTTTTCGTTATACATATCGCTTTCAAAAATCAACTACACCTAATTGCACTGTTGCTCGCGAGCACTAATTATTAATAGATTTTAAAATACGATGATTTGTCCATTTTCAGTTGTCATTTAGTCATTTTAAATGGTGTTGAAGACTGATTTTCAATGGCCTTAGGATGATTGATAATGTATCAAATGTTTGCATCTTCCTTTAAAGGGCAATGCAAAGAAAAAAAAATATCACACATGAACGTAAATTGGAAATTTTGTAAGGTTTTGTATGTTTTGTCACTAACGACCCTGGTTTCTCCTTTCCGAGCATCTTCGGCCATTCTATCACACACATGCAACAGAGCTGACATACAATAAAATCTCGCATCGATTATTTACAAGAGAAGCTAATTACAAATGAAAAACACAGACTCTACAGTTAGGATCCAAATATAAATCTGAAATAACTTTCAAAAATATTGAATCACCTATTTTACTCGATTTGCATACGATTACTTTTATAATTAATAAATGCCGTTAATGAATCATTGATGAAAGGATTTATCTAAAAATTAGAGATACCTACTAATTTCAAATTGGGGGATAACGATGGGAATAAATATCAGTTGACGTAATATAGGAATTAAATTTATGAGATTTAATATTGAAATTCAATTAAGTACCCTCAGTAGATATCAAAAATTAAATTTTAAAAAAAACTGGCCTTTCGTGGATGGATGGCAACATTCTTTAGGTCTCTGTATTATTAGCCATTAGATACCATCAAATGAAATCATTGAATAATAAACGTAGTCATGTAACATTCTTACAGTATGATTAACACGTTAATTCATATTTAAACCACTTGGCTTGAGTTAGATATGCTCTAGATTGGGATAAGTGTGAAATTATTTTAATACATCAGCAGTTAAATAAATATACATTTCAGAGGGTGCGAGGAATCTAGTTTACGGCAGTCAACTGGCGAGTTCTTCACGCCCGATTCCATCACCATATCATCACGATTACAATGGAACGAGTGTTTGTTGGCCGCGAATTGATCAGCGAGTGCAAGTAATGGCGACATACTGCCGGAGTGGCACCTACGCGAGGGTGTTGGCAACCGTGTTCATATTTTACACGACAACATAACTAATTCTCATAACAATTATTTCATTCGAGGTCTTTCGTGCATTAAACACATGTCCATTTTTCATTTGAAAACGTCGTCGTTGAATAAGCGCTTACTTTGAAAAAAATCATTATAGCATGTAGCAATGTGCAGTAATTTTAGAAATGTACTCGAAGTAAGATTCAAGAGTAAATATTGTATTTTAATGTTGTAAAAAACATAAGCAAACGGTTCATTTAAATTCCAATCAAATTCGCTGGGTAATTTAAAAAAATATATTTTAAGAATAAGTGAGTAACCGGATTTATTCTCTCCAGTCTCTGTTCACATTAGCCAAATTCGATACGGTAAGGTTAAACGATAACAAAAATGGCTAGTATAAATGAATAAATTAAACATGTTAAAGACAGCGGTCATTTCCGATCACTGCGTTCACACTCGCGAGACATTTTCTGTGACTGATTCAATTATCTACCCACACATTTGATGCCAAATCCGAATGCATAAATGAATCGACAGTTACAAGCAGAAGTTGTTCTGTGAATGTTTGTTTATACATACAGTTATATATCTGTGAAGTTGGTTATGTGTATTATCAACTAATCACGCAATGCAGAATATTATTTGATAGGTGTAACCATGGCAACCGTTATTATTATTTATAATCGATATACTAACGAATGCTTCTTGGTTAAATCAACGTTGAACTTTTTTTCATACAATGAAGCAATGTACAGTATTATATCGTTTATCTAACCGTTGATCAATAAATATTTTCTTTAATTATATGTTATTAATTTCTTAATTTTATGAATTTAAATGCATTATTCTATTTGCTAGCTTCATTTTAAGGTTTGCCAAAAATTGTTGGTATATACATGATCGCTGTTAAGTATCGGTATATTTTGTAGCTCACGGTTTCGCCTTTTGACATCTTCAAGTATTCTATCACATGGATTCAATAGAAATGACATACAGTGAACAGTTTGAATAGGTTTTATTTATATACAAGAGGAATTACAGAGGATAACATATAGACACTAAGGCGACCTAAATATATAGAATAATTAAAAAATATGTCAATTTAAGCCCAGGTCGTGAGTGATAGAACAAATTTGATATTGAAATTCTATCAAGCGTCCTCAGTGAATATATAGTAAATTATCTGCATGAATGATTTCAAGATGGACTGCAATCGATGTTCTTACATCCTCGCGTATATTTTCTATGTACTTCTAACAATTGAATAAAATTAGTCAAATCGTATCAATGTCGTAATGTTAAAAGAATAATAAAATTAATCATCACTGCATCAGCTAGATTTACAAGGTTTACCGCATCCATTTCAAACAATATATTATAATTATTCTATCATAATAGTAATCATTGTCTCCTTATTTGTCTAAGCCACTTTTAAATGAATGCTAAACATTTCAAATACTACATTATCAACGTACAAATCATGAGAATTAACGCCGAATGATGATAATAAGTGAATCCCACGCCTAGCATTGGGATATATGTTATTCAAAATACTGAATTAATGATTTAGTATTATGTGAATAATATTAATTAAATTGCAATCAAATAGACAGGTAAATTATTGGGTTCTAAGAAAGATGTAGGAGTCCTTGTTTTGGAATGCTGACGACTTTCAAATACTGTTTTTTTTCTTTCATTAAAGCATACCATAAATTTTTACCGTCATTAAACCTTGGCAATAACACGATGATAAGATAAAAAAAATGTCCAATAACGCAGCTATTGCATTACATGTGCGTCGCATTTCATGTAAACTGATTAATAATTATGAAAACGAATAATAAAATAACAATATAGGTTTCACGTGCGACTGTGAGGTTTTTGTGCTTCAAAACGAGAAAAGGTGTGCTTAACGATTTTATGTAAAGCTTGCTAATTATCTAATCTGGCGAATAAATGCGATCGGATTCAAGTTACAGATACTTCTATATTCTAAAATATAAAATCAATGAAGCGAATTGCACTATCAATACAATAAATGCTACAGCATGTAATTAACATAACGTTACGAAAATTAACCAAAAAGTAAAAACTAATATCATTATTTTCCTAGATATATTAAATTTAGTGGGTTACACTCACAATGATCGAAAAAAAATAATATTTTTTTTGTTTTTTAAAATACAATTCCTTGACAGATAACACATTATAAGTGATTAAGAATCAAAACACGAGTCACGTTTAGTAACACAAATTTTATATAATACAAAAGATTGAATTCCACTAAGTTACTGCTGAATCCATTGAAAATAGTTCAATTAGTTCATTTTTATAATCTGGGCACGATATGTTAAAATAAACAGTTCTGAAACAAACTATCGATATTCAAAAAGGTCGAAATAATTGTGCATGATTTTTTTGAAAAGAAACCAAACAAATCTCAATGTTTTAAGTACGAGTTGACAAACAGAATCTGATACTATGTATGTGTATTGGGAAAGATATAAACAGCTGTATGAGTTGAAAATGGCTGCGAGATGTTACGATCAAATGTTAGAAATCTGGATGCCGGTAACGCGATCAAGGTGAAATCCAATTATCGTTGATTGCATCCAAAACATCAAGGACGAGCGTCTGGAATAATGTAGGCCGACGCGCGTGCACATAACGTCTGTGGAACATGCAACCGGCTGCACGTAGCGCTCGCCGCAGACAGGTGCGATGAAAATAAACGGGATTCAAAATGGTCACGGTGCCCTAATTCGAGCTCAAACACTCACGTACAAAACAAATATGCAAGTAGCGAAATTCTGTGAATAGTTAAGTCAGGCGACCGGCGCTATTCATTGCGTTGATTTACGGTTGTTGCAACTACCAGTGATAAAAAAATAAATGTATAATACATAACATATAAGGAGGCCGTCCCAATTGATAGCCAAGGGTAAGCTAACACTCTTTCCTTGCTAAATTAATAATTATTAATTCTCAAATCAAATCAGGACCTAATTGCAATCTATGTAAATAATAAAAATATTACGTGCATAATAATAGGATCTAGCCGTTTTTTGTAAAGTTTATTCAACGCCTAAAATGAACGATACGTATATAAACATTGATTGTAAAGTAACATTTGATGTATTGATTGAATTGGGATTTACTTGGTATAACTCCATTATAACACGGTGAAAAAATAGCAATTTATTTAAGTTCTACATTTTTTTTACACAGCTACATATAAGCAAATGTACGTTTAAACATTGTTCCGACGATGGCGTGAGCCGAAATAGCTATCAACTATATCTTATAAAAAAAAATGAAGAACTAAAATACATTGCTATTTTTTCACCGTGTGGTCACATTTGATTGTTTTAACAATAATTGCGTTTGATTGAAGTGATTTATTAGAATTACCTGTGGATATTATATTTCTGAATCTTTCCAAACAATATTGAGGCATCTATGAATTTATTATTGCAAAAATATATTTATAACACTAATTATACTATTGATGAATAATTTATATTTGTGTGGGGAGTGAGTGTAATGAAAAAGTTTTTGAAGCACTGTTGTAATGTACGGTTTACTCATACACTAGCATATATTATTGCACAATAATAATAGGGGGTAGATAGTAATCAAGCAGCTTGGAACATTGTTGTAGGGGTGAATTACCCCAAATGGAAATAAAGTCTTTTGAGGGGAAAAAAGATTTTATCAATTTAGAATGTATGACAAATTTCACATCCTTTTGGATGGTATAAAAATTATTTGCTAGTGTAAAGGTGTGACGATCTTTTACAAACGACATTTTGAAATATAGCGATAAAATTATTTGAGAGGAGATACCTACTAGTGACATAACGCCTCGAAGGATATCATATATATATATCGGATCAAAATAAATTAAAATTAACGAAATGGAGATACCATAATCTATTCGTCCAGTGATAATAAACCTACGTATGTGTATCATTTAAAACGAAAATATTTTTGAAAATGTCATCAAAATTAGACAAAAAAATGAATAAGTTTACCAAAATTAATTTCAATCAATATGAGGAAACCATTTTGAATTAATAACCCTATAAGATGGCTCCACGTATGATTAAATGATTTCTAAAACGGGAATTAATTTACACAATATATTGAATTATTGATTAAATTGGCATTTACTTGGTAGAACTCCATTATAACAGGGTGAAATAGCAATGTATTTTAGTTCTACAAAATTTATAAGGTTTATAGTTGATAGCTATTTCGGCGTACGCCCTCATCAGAACTTCTTCATCATCGTTCGGCAATACTCTTTCAATTTGTATTTAGGGTAAACATTTTAAATAAAAGAACATTATGTGCCATTTAAAATTACGAGGAGTCATGATTTTGAGGATAAATTGTCAAAAAACATTGTTGTTTAATTTATTACATCATGTTATATCGAATAAGCTCGACTGAAAAAAAGCCATCGATGAGTAGGGGCTGACTAATTTTGCGGTATCCCTAAATTTTTAAACTATGCAAATTTCAAAAACCGTTTCTGGCTGACTCAACATCTTACCTGTGCAATTAAAATTTATTACGTACAACTTTCCAAACTATTTGCAGGCAAATTGATTACGAATTCTGCGGTTTTATACTAACAACACAGGATGCACGAGTAGATTATGAACGTGCTTATAAGTAGTGTAAACAGAGGTCAGGCATTCTTTACTACGTCTAAAAAATAAATAATCACAGAGAGCCACAAAATATTTGATTTATTTAAAAAATTACATCACAATTTTTCAAAAATATGACTGAACCAAAAGACAAGACCGACTGGCAAATTTTGCTTTTGATAGATGACACACGTATAAAAGAGTAAACTGTGTCAAAATTTACATATAAAAATAAATTTTTCTATTGTAATATAACCTAATTTGTCTTGATAATTTTCAGAAGTGTCCAACTCTAATACTACTGCAATATTTTTTATGTGGCTTAGTAGAGAAACGTTTAACCAAGTCATGCCAATCTTTGAAAAAACGATTCTTGTCTAGAAAAATGATTTTTTTCAATATGGATTAATCCATTTAGAATTATTTGGAATATTTCACTAAAAAGTGCCGAATATGAGTTCTGATTGTAGGCCTCTCAATTATATATAGGCATATCGAATTGAATACGTTTTTCTTGTTTGATAACATAGATCAACTTCTAGGTTTCATATATGGTGTAACTAAACTACGGGAGGGCATTTTCATTCGTATATATACAAGTAAATTGGACACAGTTTGGCTCTAACAACGCCTAGCATTAAAGTCAATAAACAATATATGTATGTAAACGAATAAAATATATATCGTTGGGACAAAGTGCGTGAAAGTTGAATGCCACCATATTGTTGACGTTACGACTGTAAGATGTTACGAGAAACCTTACTTACAAGTAAATTTTAATTATTGTCGATGATAAATCAGAATACGTTTCGAGTCGATAATGTACATAATGCAGTTACGCTAAGTACATAGTCGATAATACAACGGTTACCATGCTTGCTATCGAGATGAAGTATAAAAAAAAAATTATAACTATTATATTAAACTACTAGCCTGTCTTAAAACTTTGTATCATCTAATCGAAGTGTATAATAATAATTTTAATAAAAATCAATATGTATTGTTAAAATTGAAGCGAGTTATCGAGGTTTTAAATTATTTTATTTATTTTATATGACAACCATAAACAAATGGTGAAGAATTAACTACATTGGTCACTGGAATTTTGTAGCAGTAAAGGTTCAAATTAAAATTAAAAAATAATACATTGGAGTGTTTTCATGATAGCTCATATTGCAATTTTCATGATAAAGTAATGTTGTTGGATAACCTTTTCACAATTCCCAAGAGGCATCCATGGGGTAAAAAACCATAAGCAGAAAAATTGGCATTCAACATTAGTTTTTAGTGCAAATAAATAAACCACGAATAAAATAAGCAAGGGATACTTAATGGCCGCATAAAACGGAGCCGTGTATTTTATTATTCTCCGAAAACTTTTATAGCATTACAAATATAAATGCTGCAAGAAAAAAAATACTCTAGAGTTCTTAAAGCTAGAAAATATCACATATATTGTTTCACAATAACACGATAAAGTCTAATATATTCATAATCCGTATACTTGTTTTATAAATAAAAAAAAAACGCGTCGTAGGTGGCAGGGTTTGAAAGCATGTAAATACACTCGAAAGTTATCGTATGAAGTAATATAAGTCAAAAAACTATTCATTCCTCACAGTGTATTCATTTCTATTGCCTAACCTCTATTTTGAAATCGATACTTCTTTACTCACCGAGAGAAAGAATTGAAGGGTTGAGTAAATTTAAAGTATTTATATATGTCACGGAATTTTCGAGGAATGTGGTACACCAAATTTTATTTACAGTGAACCAAGCCTATAAGCGACTAGATAACGGCTAAAATCAATATATTGTGATATATCGCAACAGTGTACATCATTATAACACGAAGGTTTTATTTGTACAAAAGATAAGTATCTTACACGCCAATCAAATAATCAATCAAAGATGTTGTCAGTTTTTCTGATACGAATTAATATGATAAAAAAGCTAAAATTTTAACGATAAAAATAAACCAATTAATGAATGAAAATAATCGCATGAATTTGTGTGAGATTTGAAATCGGAACATCTCAATATTCACTATACGTCGACAGAATTTATTTTATATCAATTATTATATCGACTCGTGTTTTTAATTGGGTTGAATTCATTAATAAGACACTTTCAGAGCCTAGCAGAATGTAGAAAGTTCGGTTACAGTAATACCGATCAATTAGGATTAGAATGAAGATTTTTTGGAATAAATTTGCGAGATTTTAAATGAATTTTGAGGGCCAGAAAAAACCCTCCAAACTTAACAGTAGTTTTACGTATAGAATAAACAGTATTTCCAATAAAATCACACATGGTTATACAAAGCTTTTCATATTCATTTCTATAAATCCGACGATCATATTAGCAGTTCAAGCGAAATACTATAAGAATTAGATTTAATAAATCCGTCAATCAGACTAAGTCAAAAGGCTATGTTTTCTTAAATATCTGGCAATGTATGGTATCGATTATGACGATGGCTTCTTCCGTAATAAATACTACGGTGGTCCCGCGGGGGTGATGCACCGAACTTTATGTGTGTCACACTGCTTGATATATGTTGGATAAAAATAATAAATTTCAATGAAATGGATACTTTCTAGAAACATGAACACGCCTATCATTTATTTTTTAGTCGGATATATAAAAATGTTAAAATATATCTATAGATAATCGAAACTTGCTGTTGCAAAAGTGAGATTCGGCAAAATGTGATAGTCAAGCCACAGTAAAAGGAAATTACGAAAGTTTAACGTATCATAAATACCTGATTTAACAGACGTTATCTGTGTATAGTGAACCTGGAGCACATAGAAGATAAAAGTTTTTGAATATTCGACACAATCTGGAGAGCTCACCTGAAACAAAAAATAAATAAATTAATAAATCATAATTTAAATTCACATCGGATAGTTTGATATCTACACCTAAAAATAAGAAATAATCTTCAATAACGTATTGCAGTGAGTATTAAAAATAGTGTTCATATTTCCAGAGCAAGACAGCGAAATGTTAGTGTTTGAAATGAAAGGTATTGACAACATTTATATGAGTTGAATTTTCAAGTTATTTTTAACCATTTTGCTCTAGCGCGCTTCATATTGGTAGAATATTCAATATTCAAGGAGAAATTTAAATTTATGATATCGATTGAAGGTGCTTGGTGGAATTTCAATATAAAATTTGAATCGTTAAAACTTTTTACGATCCCACATGTTTTGTCACTAACGACCCGGGTTACGCATTTCGTCATCTTCAGGTATTCTATCATACGGATGCAACAGAACTGTCAGTTCTGGTTCGAAACCCGGGTTTGAGTCGATAGTAAAGATTGCTTTTTTTTTTAATGTATTTTAAAAAGAATAAAACAGCTTGTTCATCAATATGAAGAATTTGGACTTTTAAGTAATTAACTTTGTAAAATTTGTGTTTAGTCCTCTAGCTACGCCCAGTAAAAAGGAAAGCCTCAAACTGCTTTTTGAAAGAAATACATAAATAATTAAGTTTGTATGAAGATGCTTTATTTAGCAGCACATCGATTAAATTGATCAATTCTATATTGATAATTTTCTCCACAGTTATGTCGACCGACATTTTAAGACCCAAGAAGTAAATACGTATACATTATAGATATAGTTTATGTATAATAAATGAATATATAATATATATATATAATTTTTGTCTTACTGTACAGATATTATCTATAATCATATACATTAACAATATAAAATACTTATCTTTATTGTTTCATCGCCTCAGTCATCAGTAAAAATCTTACGGTGGTTAAATTTAGACATACATAAACTATAATCTACTTCTAAGTAAGTGTAAACATATTTGCGGAATAGTCGTGATTGATTTGCCGTATCGAATTGGTCACTTTACTCTGAACACTGCACCAGTAATTTTCAAATGAGGTGCCGCGAAAAATTTGTAAAAATGTTAAAACGATTAACGCTGAAAGTTTTAATTTTATATATATATATATATATCATAAACAAATTTATCAAAATATGAAGATGTATCGTGAAGACATTTTTTACAAGCAATATTTTAGCAAATTAACTGACGTATTGAATATATATTTCATAGTATAAATGCGCCAACGAAACTAATAAAATCACTTGATTGGAAAATTTAGAGCTAACCTGCGTTGAAAAATGTAATTTTGTTTTAAATCAAGATTTTTTTATTGAGCAATAATAAAGAACTTACAAAATTTTAGATTCGGCAATATTATATATTTACAACGGCTCCCGTGTCTATCCAGGTATTGCAGGCATGTTTTGGCTAGGGTATGCCAGCAACGCCATGTGTTTCGATAAAGTGAAATAAAAAACAAGTCTTAGGTAACTAATTTAATGGTGGATTTAATTTTTTAGGGTAATACATCTCCTAAAATGGTTGAAAACCGCGAATTTTCAATTTCTCTCCTTTATATGATATATTTTGATGCAGTGAATGTGTTTACTACACGAAATCTATTTTCACTAGATAACTTTATTATAGAATAAAAAAAGGGTTCTACTGCGAAATATACTGTGGGAAACGCTGTTCTGGTTCGTTTTATAAACCAATAATTATAGATTTAAGAAAAGTTCTAGTTCCAAATCTTCTCCATGCCGAGCAAATAATAATACATCTACTTCATCAAAGTTGCTATCATAAATTTGCAACACTATTATCGTGCATTAGTCATGAGGTAGCTACACGAACATTTAGCGTGATGTTGAATGATTTGAAGTAATTTTTAATAATGCAGTGCAATGTCAGTTACCACAACTTTTTTTATTCGATATTTTTAAATGTCGATCATACCTTTTTGCATTCGTGTTCTCATCTACAATAAATAGTGAATTTTTTCAGTTTATGTTTTTATTATTTGAATTGATATTATTAAAGATTCAAAAAAGCCACATTGGAAATACTGTACCTATATATTAATATAAAAAAAAGTATTTCAAATTTACATGTACTCTTATTTAACCAAAATATACTTTGATTTTGATCAATTCTAATACTTATCTCAAAAAATATTTAAGCAGTATATCTTTAAGTTAGCGAGTAATATGTCGGTGTTAATGAATGGATTGCCTTAATCTTGTGCAGATTATAATCGCACGAATTTCAAACTATATATTAAAGTATTGCGATAAAAACATCAGTTTTATATCAACGGATATAGGTGGGATTATGATAAAATATTTCTGGACGAAAAAGCTGTATTTGGTGTAATTTTTATGAGCATTCTTTTACTTTGTATTTATTTATCAAATTGTAACATAAAGTGAGTCAGATATTTGCAGAAGCATTTGAAATATAGCGGAAAAGTTAAATTGATTTGAAATATGAAACATTCAGTAAAGATATTTATATCTTGATAGGGATAAACAGTATAAAAAAGGATGAGAAAAACAGTCTCGATATAGCATGATGTTCAAACATGGAGGCGACATCTCTATTGCGTTGTCATAAAGCCGCATTACAAGCGAGAATATATTTTATAATGTGCTTGTTGAATGCATATTTCCATTCATCATTCTTGAGAGAAGATATTATTAAAACATCATAAGGGCCAAGTATTATTAACGTTCATAAACACAAGGACCTGACATCTAACGGTAAAAAATAAAACAAATGACCACATTATTTTATTATTATATAAATAAAATATACATTTTTAAAGTTATAGTTGAAAATAATCATTTGCATCTTACGTAAGTATATCACAGCTCACCCCGACTACGTGTACGATGGTGGAAAAATTTACGCGCAAGAGCATACTTTATTCACTTCGGTATATTATCATTTCTTCAGTTGAACGTCAAACTAGTTCAACTATTTTTTAAAGATAAGGTGGTACTTTTTAAGTTGCCGAAAGGGTTCCACTGTAATTTTATCATTTCGAATAATTTTTAATGTTTAGGAAAAAAAATCCGAAAAGTGAAATTAGGGAGAACTAGAAAAGTTAAATCTTTATTAAATGGCTCGCACGACTAACAAAACGACAGGTCAACATAATAGATCAGTGGTTCTCTTGCGCGGCCACCAACAGTTAGTTTTATAGCAAATATTGATCTTTTTAAAAAAAAAATACAAATGAATTTGTAAAATTATTATTATCTTAAAATTTATTGAATAAACATGACTAATAAAGCATTTAGTAGCGTTTAAATAAACGACCGTTTTATAATAAAGTTGTTCAAAAATTTTGGTCGAAGTTATACGTTGACCATTAATCACGTCAATATAAAGAATTGACAACAATTGCTTTATTAATTTTGTCTATTTTACCTACAACTGTATATTGTGAAAGATCATTCAGTGTAATGCACTATATAAAAAAATTAATATCGAAACTATTTTCATCACATTTGGTGCGGCCACGAGATCGCTGATTTTATAATGCGGCCACAGTGAAATTTCACATGAGAACCACTGTACTAGATGCAATGTATTTTACAAAGTGGAACAAAATATACGTTGTTTTATACATACATATATATATATATATTTCTCTCTTATTTTCGAGATAAACATACGCTCGAATTATCAAATATACATTTAAGCATTTTTTGAAAATATTGAAACAGTTTCAATTTCAATTAACAGCTGCCAGTAATAGAAAGTCGAGGGTGTTATTCCTTCCGCGTAAAATATCTTTAATATTGTAGTGGTGTAGGTTATGTTAAGAAACAGGTTCAATTAAAAGAAAAAAATACAAAAACAAGAAATAAACAAAATGGCGTCCGTTAAACAGACAAACTGCGCCGCTCGGGCAATGCGGGAGAAGTGAAAAAAACAATAAAAATAATTTAATAATAATAAGCGTCGAAAAAAGCGAGACACCATCTTGATCAAGGTCGTTGCTGTCATGTCGGCTGAGAGCGCTCAACGTAAACATGCAATATCCCGTAAGACGAGTGTTTTTATATATGTGCTGTCTGCAAGCAAAAACCGATATGCCTACTTCGCAATGTCCACATTATTAGTCAAGACATTTTTTTAGCCAGAAGTGTCTTCTAAAAAAAAAGACATATTGCTATTTGCTTCTGACAGTTGGTTTGGTTGAATATTTCATACAATAAAGTTATAATGTTAGGTTTGTCGGTTAATGCAGCTTATAAATTAATACATATGTGTATGCATGAAGTATGATCAATATTTTGAGAAATGTGTCCTCGTCGATTTTTCTTATTAGACGTCTCATTTACAATACAAAAATATATTTATCACTTGTTATTCATTTATTATCGTTATTTAATGATTGATTCAGAATGTACATGTTAATTATGGATAACTTTTGTAATAAATAAAAAAGGCTTACAAGGAAATGTAATGAAATTGAGTTACGAGATATTGCACGAATGTCGATGATATTAAAATTGGAATCGCATTCCGCTTTCTAATAACAACAGTAATTATATGGCTTGTGGGAATGTCAGTTATGTACAGGTGACCAGGAAACAAACATATCAAAAAAAAAAAAACATTACATTGAGAGTGATATTCTTAGCTAAAACTGTCAATCTGACATATCCGCTATTAGCTGTTTTCAACGATACGCTTTAGATATTCGTTATGAATCAGTTTCGAATAAATACGATATGCAAAGTTTGTAATAATGTACTAGACTTGGACAACTTAGATTTATACTTCACGGTGAAAAACGGAGTTAGATTTTTGAAATGAGTCACGTATGGACTGCATAGATATAAAATTTACCGAAAGCTCTTACACAATATAACATTGTTTTTTCATTTATAACAGATTCTGTTGATATTGCTTTTTTTTATTTTGTAATTATATTTGATAAAACAATATGTATGTGAATATAAAAAAAATAGTTGTGGTATCTTTTGCATTTATCTCTGGCCATATTACAATAAATTAGGCATTAATAAGTTTAAATTTTTTTTTTTGTATATATAAACATTTTGTTCACACTGTAGTATTTCCTTTGTTCTGTCAACCAATTAGATTAGACCTTTAACCAATCACTGCATTGAGCGGCAGTACAAAACAAAGCAAGTACATTTATTATGAAAGGAAAAACTGCATTATTTCTGCCGCGAATAGGAAACAAAGTGGCATAATTTTAATAAGGTTAAACCAAATATTGTTTTTTGATAATTACTACATTATTTTAAGTCAAGGAAGTCAATAAAATTTAATGGGTTTTTGGATATTGTTGCTGGGCAAAGTTATTATTGAAATTTTTACTTCAAAATTTATTTAGGAATATTTATACACAAGATATTACATTACAAACGAAATGTCAGGAAACGAAACTGTGTTACGTTCTCTTTTAGACCTTTCGGCTATGAAGTAATCGAAATAGCCAATAAATTTTGAACAATTATTATTGAATAGCCTGATAGTTTTTTGATCTATCGATACATGGTACTTCGGTGAATTGAAATATATATTGTAATGCAATACTATGGTATTAAACAATAGCGATGCGATCATATTACTATGTTTATTAGTGGCAAGACACTAACGTATAACCTAAGCAGTAAATGCTCGATTCTTTCAGGCTGAGCGGAACGTTAGTTGTTCCCTCAAAGTTTTTATTATGTTGGTAGTTCTTTATGTAAATTTTGGTATGTACATCGGTTATGCCCTCTTATGTTAAGTCAACGGCGTCGGTCAGTCAACAATTACATTAGTTTTATGATTATCCTTTCAAACTATATTTGTGTATTTGATTAGCCTGTCTACTCATTATTCGCATTAGTGATTGTTATGTTTAAACCGACAGATGTTCAATAACAGTGAACATTAATACTGTCATAAAAAATAAAGAACTACCAATATTAAAAAAGCTTAGAGTTAACTCAACAATCGCAGTGCACTGCCTGGGTTTTATAGGGCGTTTTACTATGAAAAAAAAATCGGGGGTCAAATTGTTTGATTTTGTGATCAATTGAATTATTTCATAAGTAGAACCCAGAGACCAATTCCAAATTTGAACACAGTAAATATTTTAATAATAGTATTTTAATTAAAAACACACTATGTTATGTATTTGTAATGGAGCTCTGTCAAGTAAATTTAAATTCAACTGAAATATGACCGGCATTTGGATCATATAATTGCCAAGTTTTATCAAAGTCAAAATAAAATTGTTTGATATAGACGAGGCAATGTTTTTTTATTTCAATATTTTATAAAAAGCTGAACAGAAAACCAAAAATGGATAGTCAATCAACAATAAAAAGCACGTACAGCATATTGAAAATATTCGCGTGTTAATAAGCATATAAATCCAAAGTAAAACAATACGTAGCGCACAATAGGGTTGTGTCTCATAAAGGAAGAAAAAAGAAACAATGAACTGAACATTTTCGCAACGGTGCTGAATATTTGTATTATTATTAGTGACGAAATGTTCTGAATTTATTTTAATTATAAAATTAGGTAGATGAATAAGATTTTAAAAAATCGATAGAGATAAAAGCATCAGCAGATAAGAGCGTTCGTTGACCACACAAAGTAATACCGACTTGTTTGATTAGTTAATTAAATGAACCAATAGCCGAATTAAGACTCAGGAGCTTTCGCGCGCGATTAAGAAGTTTTCATGCTTTAAAACGACAACTCACTTTAAAAAATTGAATGCTTATCACAACCTTTATCATTAAAAAATAATGCTCGTGGAACGTGCGTGTAAAGCCGATTAATGAACTTTTAAATTTATTAAATCATCACATACATAGCAACCATTTTTATATACAAATCACTAACGAATGCTTACCCTAATAAATGCATTAACTTTTAACATTGCAAAATAAATTATCGTTGAACGTGCACAGCATAATTACGATGAAAAATATTTTTTGGACATCTTATTTCAGCACCCATGATTAATTGGATATTTTATTATTCAGTACATGTCCAAGTATTAAAGGTCGGCACTGTGTTCAATAGAATATTAAAGAAATTTTAAGAGTTAGAACAATTGTTTGACGATGCATATTTATTTTTTCGGCTGTCTTGTCCAAAGCTGGAATACATCGAATACTAATGGCTGTTTTCTCAAGATTAAGTGTCGCGAATTGATCTTTCAGGGTGCCATTCCGGAGGCTATGAACCATACTGGGAAGAATGTAAATATGGACAGTTTCTTTGCCAATCGGTCGGTACCACGGAAAGGATAAAAATATAACAGATCTCTACATATACTAAATATACGTGTCATTTATAGCGACGACGGCGTATGAACCCGCAGTTGTTTTTTTTCTAGCTTTTTTATACTGTAAAATAGTTGATTGCCAGAATATGTTGATACTGAAATGTTTTTTTTTTACCGAATTATACCTATCGGGAAACAGGACATGATAATTAATGTTAACAATTCAATTGGTATTAAGCGCATTCACCTTTTTTGTACATTTTACATTGCTAATGCTATAATAAACCAGCAGTTATCAAACATTCATTTCACATATTCTTCTATGTTATAATTTATCTCAATAACGTTCTTATCGTAATTGAATTTAATAGATTATTTTTCCAACCAAGATTGAATTCAAATATCAATTTGGCTCGTAAGTATATTTTTTTGAAATTCGTCTTAACACTTTACGGTCCGCATATTTTCGCTAAATAACTACAAAGTTTTCTCCAGTTTTAATTTTAGACCTCGTGTATATTCTTCATCCATCTATAGATAAATTTTGAAAGTAAGAATTAAAATTCATATTATTTTTTGGTAGTATAGCTGCGCGTATCCGAGTGCGCCACATTGTGCGTTCCCGGATTGTAACGTTTGTTTAAAAAATGACGCCACGTGGCGTCCGCGGACCGTAAAGTGTTAATACGTAACTATAAAGTATATCAGTTCGAGTGTATCCGTGAGCAAAAAATCCTAATAATATATGTAATTTAATGACAAAAAATACGATAATCCATAACTCATCATTTCAAAAATACAATTGTTGCCAAAAAGCTTCAAAATAGACCATGTCCTCGATACAGGGAGACGAGTTGGTAATTAAATACATTCTCACTTTCTTCACTTCAATACAAACATTCACTTACAAAAACGTTAATCGGAGTAATCTTGCGGCTTTACACCGTCGTAAAAGAAATGGCTTCATGTCGATAAAGCTAATACATGAGTAACAAACTTCCTGTGGGCTAGACATAAAAGGGGGCCACCACATTGCGCTAGGTGGTTTTTCGAGGACGAACATGGAGGGCGACACAATAATGGTACTACGAGGTTTGACGACCAGTTAGCATGCGGTCTCATTTGTCTACAGTGAGTGATATACAGGCGACCCTCGACTTTCGTTCGTAATTGGTTTTGAAAATGTGTATGAATGTTGAATTTACGAAAGTAGAGTAGCAAAATAAGAGTACAGATTTATAAACGAATATAAAAAAATAACGAGGCGTGTTTCTGTATTTTTTATTTAAAAACATGACAAGAGAGTTAAATACCAGCGTTTTATTTCTCGACAAATAAGTTCTTAATAAGGTTCATGGTTTCGTTTTGTGACCCAGTCTAGATCTTATGATATCGACTGAAGGTGTTTGATGGAATTTCAATATCAAATTTGAATTGTACGGTTCCACATGTTTTGTCACTAACGACCCGGGTTTTGTCTTTCAACATCTTCAGGCATTCTATCACACGGATGCAACAGAAAAGATTTAAGAACAAATTAGATCTTACAGTGTCATTGCATCTTTTGACATTTAAGTAAAATTTGATTTTTCAAAATGATTGAAGTGCGGCCGCGAGACTTTTCCATATGAGCGCTGATGTTAATAATGCGGTCCCAAAATTACAAGTCTTGATTAATATCAAATTTTGATATTTAATAACAAAATTTGAGATCTTGGACGGTTGGTTGTTTGCGACCTCATTTCTTTTTAAGTTGCTTAAAAAGAGAATATTTGGCGCAAAGAAGTTTTAATTCCAAGCGTTTAATTTAATTCACGAAAAATAGAAAACATAATAATAGCAAAGGTTTATTTAAAATATAACTCAAGTTTTTCCGTTCGAGTATACCCAGTGACACATGCATACTTGACTGGACTGTACTGAACTTAAGTCAGCTGGTCAAAGCCACTGTCAGACGAATAAGGAGATCGATCTTTAAGACGTCTGGCCCGATTGATAAACACGACTGGGTTGAGTGGTGAATCTGTGCCGACAGGTATATTCAAGTTGGTTGACCCACGCCACACACAGATAAACCCAAGACTTTTATATAAGGCAGTAATGTGTCCAATGAGAAATGAATACGTAATGTATCTCATATTTGAAACTACTGAAGCAAATGGTGCATTAACACTCGCTTAAAAGATTAGGAATTAACGTAGTAGATAAGGTAACGCCTGCAGAAATGATTCGAATGTTACTTTTTGGTGTAATTTTCTCTAGATATGTACAAATAAAAGCGGTAAGTAATTTTAAAAATGGATGACGAATTATATACATTATAATTTAATAAAATGCTTTTTCGCTGAGTTATTTCAGTGTTAATAATTGTGGTATTATAAATGTAAATAAATGAAAACGAACAATAAATAAAATAACCAATATATTAAAAATATTGTTTTTAAGTTTGTCATCTCACGATAGTGGTTACTATTATAAAACGGTGAAAAAAATAGCACGGCATTTTAGTTCTACAATTATTTTTTTTTAGATATAGTTGATAGCTAATCTATAAATATAGCTGTGTAGAAAATGTGCATAAAACATCTTCTCTCCTGTTTTAACGACCTAGCTTGTTTCTTGCTCGCAATAAAACTAAAAATTGTAAATGCAACTAATAATATAATCAATAAGTTCACAAATGGCACGGAAATGGCCTATTACGGAATTAGTTTATTTCAATTACATTCATACTCTGCGTATTATTTAGACCAAGCCACTGGGTGAATGCAAGTGAATTAAATTAATAACCGATGAAAAAATACGTTTCGATTCCCCTGGCGGATCAAGATGCGCTATATTGTATGCGCCCCGTAGCTTAATTGTCTCAATGTAATCTAATGCTGCCAGCAAAAAGAATGAGGCACGTGCCCCGAGAAGCAACAGGTCTTGCAACATATCTTAGTCACTATAGTTAACTGCATTATTTTTACAAAAAGTTATCAAAAGAATGTTTACGGCAGTAACGATTCTTAGATATTAATAATTAGGTAAAGTGTCGTCAAGTCAATAACGCATTTGTAGAGTAGTTGGATAAATCATTGTGTTTTACTTGGTCTCCGCTAAGTCTAGATTTGATGCAATATAACAGTGTTCATTATGGAATTGATATAAATATATAAAAAAGGTTTTTCTATAGTAATAAAAAAAATCTATTTTATATTTCATTTAAACTACTGCAAAGGGTTTCAACACCAATTCATTTTCTTTCCTACTTTTAATGATATTATATGTATAAAACGTAAGATGTGAGAGTAAGTCAGTGATCGGTAACCTACTACCCGGGGGTAATTGAATTACCCACTATGACATTTTGAATTATCCACCAGGAAAAAATGTTTTTTTTTTATAAAATTATTCATTGAAAATATCAATAATTTAAAAAAGGGTGATATTGCAACACTCCCTTACTGATGTGAGACTGACAAATCTCCCGCTGACACTCATTGGTCGGTTGAATGGCGTCTGTCAAATAATCATTTTTCTCTCAAAAACTGCTTTTTACAAATATAATTAAAAATATATAATAAAAGATAAATTTGTATTTATACATACATACTTTTCGATTTATGATAATAAAATTGTAACTTTTTTACCCAGTCTCCCAAAAGGTTGTCGACTTCTGACAATGGAGCGATTCCGAAATATTATTTAATTTCATAGATCAATTCTCTTGCTAATAAATGAGAAATTTAATACTTTTAAGTAATCTTGTATTAAGTTATATAATATTTAAAAATAGTTTCTGAAAGAATTCGAAGAAAATAATGTTTGGACAGTGATAAAAGATTATTACAAAAAAATAAACATCGCAATTCAGGAAGTAGGATACGTGTGTTCTGGGTGGCAAGTTGTTTTAATTAAAGTTGAAAGTGAATTTTAATTTATCGCTTGAGTGAAAAATTCGTCGCTTAATATTTTTAGATAACGATCAAATTAACGTGAATGTATTTATAAAAAATAAATTCTCAGCTGTTTATAGTTCGCAGAATTTTAAATAGTTCAGAGATATATAATTTAAGCGTTACATCACTTTTGTAAAAATTGGAAACTGGGTCAGAAATAATATATATTGAAGGATATTTGCATTTCTAGCAAATTTATACATAAACGAAGTAAAGTGGTGAGCGACATTTCATGCAACACGTTACACAACTAAACATGCAAAATAATGCTAAGAATTTCAAATAGAAAATCTGTTCGGTGAATCACAGCTTTAGTGCATTTGAATTTTTGAACGACGCTCTGCCAAAGGTGTTGTGTTGAAAATCGTAAATATTCGTAACAAGGTCAAATTTTGAAATGAAAATACGAAAAACGAGAAAATACACAGTCGTTAAGCTATTTACAAAATAATAAAGAATTTTTGATTAGGTAAGACGGTAGAAATCGTATCATTTCCTTTTATTTATTATAGGTTAACTATTTGGGAATGCACACGAAGGAAATTTTAAAGCAGAAATGATTATCTATGGAACATTTAACTTCCCGGTGGACAATCTTTACTGAATTTGTTTGTCCCAAAAACTTGTAAATAATACTTGACCATTCAGGGTGCGAATATAAAAAAGAAGATAAGGAATGTTGTTTTAAATTTGTGGATTTAACACCGTAACCGAATGGATGAAGCATACGAGTACAGTGGGTGATCGGTTGACGAACACAATCACGAAATATTTTTACGTTTTCATTTTAATCCATTTATTCTATATGTGGTAAATAGATAGCGAACATAGTCTTGTAACAGATTATATTTGTTAATCGATTACCCACTGTGTTAACAAGTCGGCTTTAAGGCTGGCACGGAGATATACTGAATTTTAAAATTTAATAATAAAAATTTTAAAGATAGATAATTATATTCTGTTCTGTTATTATAAAACCTTTTCTTTTTTTTATGGAGCTGAATCAATCAAATAGACAAATTGATTAAACAAATACACGTCACGGAGAAACGAAGTTAGTATGAAAATGCTACGGATATACAAACCACAACGTAACAAAATTATGTTCATTTGAAAACCGCAAAAATAAACACACTTATATTTTCTCTTTTATTATATTCAGTAACTAATAATTAAAAAATAAAACGATCTAAGCAAATTGAGCAGAAAAAAGTAAAACGTAAACAACATCCAATAGTATATATTTAATTAATATTTTTTTTCCATTGAACGATAATGAACTGAGCCAAATACTCGTTTGACTTTGGGCTATCCATAAGTGGGGCAAATATAATGATGCTTATAGTATTTTAAGAAAGTGTTTTTATTAAACTGTAACATCAAGCTATTTGTTTAATTGATATTTCCGAGACACTTGATTATGATTTGTATTTCTCTGATAGTTTGCTAGTTCAATAAAAAGTCTCTTTTTTTTTTTAAGTAGAACATGTTTTCAATATAATTAAAGATGCCATTAAAAATAAATAGGGAAAGAAAGTGAGATGAGACTGTAGATGGTATCATCAAGCAGTTGTTTAATAAAAAAAATTGACAAATGAAATTTACTATTTTATATGTACGAATTTTACGTTTTAATCAATATTGTAAACATGAAATATGTTTTCTTAATACAGAGTTGACTATAAAATTTTGAAAGCAATACACACGCCAAATCTATCTGTATAAGAATGCTGACTTGGTTTCAACCCAAGTCTTTATAACGGACTTCACAGTATTTCAAAGGTAAGGGAAAAAACAGCAAATTCGCAAGGCCAAGAACGTTAACTGTTACTCAGCTTATATGGTATTTTTTTACGTGATACATTCTGCTGTCTTGAGCAAAATTTTTGCTCGTCTGAAAATATATACTTGAAGTCTCAGGTGAATTGAAGATACTAATTTGGAAAGTTAAGTTTTTATTTGTGGAGTTTTCTAGTGCAAAAAATAAATCGTATTCAATGTGTAATCATAGGCTTTTCTAGTGCAAAAAATAAATCGTATTCAATGTGTAATCATAGGCTATTGAGACGGTATTTTTTTTTATTGACGGCTGTTCAATATGATGAAGATAAACATAATTTCATAAAATATGTTGGGATGATTATTTTTTTTAAACTAATAAGTTATAAGAATACTTCAATATTTTAGGGAACACAATGAATTAAATAATAAGTAATATCAATCAATAGGCAGGTAGTAAGAATTTGATTGCAAATATATCACAATATTAAACGGAGTTGAAACTTGATTACAAATTAGTACGAAGAGGTCCTTAACATTTTATTTGTTAGTTACATCTTCATTTACATATTTATTGTGAGACAAGCTGTGATCTATCGTAAGCCCATTACAGGTTTTGTATACCTGTTAATTTTAGCCTCAAAATTTATGTCAATAATTTATGATATCGACTGAAGAGGTACTTGATGGAATTTCAATATCAAGTTTGAATTGTTGAAACTTTGTACGATTCCACGTGTTTTCTCGACCCGGGTTTCGGCTTTTGGCATCTACAGGCATTCTATCACACGAGTGCAACAGAACTGACAAGGCGAAACCCGGGTGGCCGGTGATAAAATATTTGGAATCGTACAAGGTTTCAATTATACAAATTCAAAATTTTGGGTAAATATTCATGTTTTTAATTGGTATTGTATCGGTTGATAATGCTCGCCATGCGCGAAACTGGCGCTGATCTATTAAAATTGAGGATTTAGAACTAGGCTTTGTGTTTTTATTATTCAAGAAATATGCGATTACAAGACGCATTCCCCACTGTGTACTAAGAAAGATCGTGTAAATTGATATATTGAATATGATACTTAAGTCGAAATCGACTATAATGGACCACCATAACGTTCTAAGCAACGACGTCCAGTCTTAAATCTCGATATGATCACTATACCTTAAAAGCAACAGTGTAATAAAAAATACTTAATACGAAATCGCGGAAAAAACAAACAAACTACATGGTAAATTATCGTGTAGGTACGCAATAAAAATGTTTAACGTAAACGTTAGCGTTTTAAATTAATGTTGGCATTAGTACAATTAATTGCACTTGAAGTTTATAGCTATGTTTTACATAACATAACATCTCAATAACAATTAGTTGTGCCTTATCCATCGTATAGGCACGCAATGTTGCTTTCACTGTAATTTTATAAAAAGATGAAAATGAGAAGGCAATTTTAGCAATAATAATAACTAGAGTAAATACTGTAGCCGGGCGGTCTATATTCTTAATTATTCGTTCCTATTCGTTGGCATTATTCACGTAGTAAAATAAAATTTCATTCGATTTATACACTATAATGTTGTCGTCAGTTGATAATGATCGCGATGAACAAAATCAGTACTGATCATAGAATATATTGTAGAAACAAGTACAAACTTATGTGCATTTTTATTTAATATTTTGTTGCCGGTGAGGTTGATAAATACCTTTCTTAAAAATATTACTTAGAAAAAGCGATTATCTTACTGCTAGTTTTGGTCTTCTCAAAAAAGGCGGCTTTAAACACAGCTACATCAGTGTGTTATTTTTAGTTTTATATGATTTAATCCAAGTGGACACCGGTGTGTAGTCTAAAAGAGATTGATGGATAAAATGCTAATTATCATTAAAACGATTTTTACAACTAAATTCATGTGCATTATATGATTGTCATAATATAATCATGAAATCACCCATTGGCCGTGGTAAAAAAAACCAACATGTAATATTCCTTTGCAATTTTTAAAAAATATTGTATAAATAAAAACAAGAAAAAAGACCTGTCTTCTGGAAAGCAAACTGTATTCAATATCAAAAACCTCTGTCATGATCATTTAATTTTTTTTAAACGTTTAAACAAAGAGTGCATGTAATCAAGTCTTGAGAATTTCTCCCCAGACAATTCTGGATAAAAATTGAAACAAGCTATACAAAACACACTATAAGAAGAACGTGCAACCTTAACGGGTGGTGATGAGTTACCGGCTCGATACTCTAAAGAAATTGACAAAAAAATGTATGAAATAAGAGGCATTGAATTTATTTTCATCACATCTATGTGACGATCTTTTATTAAGACAGTGCGCAAATATGGACAATTAAATGTCACATTGGGACATGATACATTTACGTAACGCGGAGATCTTTGTTTTAATTTCAATGACGCAATAAATAAATTGGAAAGTGTGGTTTTAAATTATTCTTCAAAGAAAAAAAAACTCGCTTCTCTTATTTCCCGGTAATTGAAGACAGCGACATTTTTAATACTTCCTACGTAAGACAAAGACAATGAGCTAACGGCATATTTAGTTCATTGTTTTATTGCATAGATATTCGTGATCGTCTATAACAGCTTCAAATTCAATACAGAATTGATTAAGATTTATTTCTTTGTCTATGGAAAAGAACATATTATATGCACAAAAACTAATTAAGGTCAAATTTGTCAAACGAAAAACCACAGATTGTCAAAAAAAGCGGTGTTTTTGTTGCAATGAATTTTGATTACTGAAAAGGGTTAATATTCGACTATTAAGAATATAAAATAATGTTATGTTTAATTCAATTAATTTTACATTGTACGGTATGGAAGAAAAATGAAGATATGTAGATGCATCGTGGTGCACTAGCGACACTTAAATCTTGTCGGCCAAAAAAGATATATGTTGCATAATTTGATCATATTTTACAAATATATTAATTTTTAGTATTTTACATTGAAGACAAGGTCCTTAGAATAAAATGTTAGACATTATAACCCATATTTTTCAGAATTGTATATGTCGTCTCAACAATTGAGAATTCAGCAGTCAGTGGGTTTATATTTCATTCGTGTTGATACGAAACAAACTTTTATGTTTGAAAATACTTTTTAAAGGTACGAAACACAATATGTCACTCAGTGACACAACGTTGTATTTTATTGAGAACAAAATATACATATAAATAAACCGCACATTCCGCACTTCCGATTTGAGGTGCGTTGATTACGAATATTACAGCCAGTCGGATTGTTTCAATCAACTGAATGTATTAAGATTAAATCTTAAAAATACAACATCCCGATAGACGATAGCATAAAAATGACAGTACTGAAGGATCCGATCTTCAAATAAATTTCGTTATGTAAGGCATTTCACATACTACGCAACTACACCAATCGTTTTTTAGTCTTACTGATATAACAGCTGATTTGCATGCTGAAAACGGCGCCCGATGTTTAATGTTTTTTTTTTGTTGTTGTTGAGGAATGATATACTACAAATGGTTTGATATTTAAACTGACATGTTTATACTATTATTTTATTACTATTTAAATTTGTGAAGTCTGTTTTCATATTTGGAAACTGATATATTTTTTTAGAATATATAACATTATTATAGTATCGAATATTGCTAATAGTGCTAAAAGTGGTGTTCTATTATTAAAAAATAAATAAAGTTATAACTCTATTTAGATTTCACCGGATGATTATGCTTGCGGTGAGCGATCTGGTTTTTATTGTAATAAAAAATGTGGAAATATACTATAACAGTAAAAATCGAATGGTGTTTTTTTTTTTTTGAACATTTCGAATTATAAAGTTCTCTCTTAACAAAGATTTATGTACATATTAAAACTTCGTTAAAAACAAGAGTTCTTACGACATAGGTGAAGTAAAATGCATGCAACTTTATTACGTAAATAACGGCGAGACGAGAAGACGCGTGACATTTCGGCTACAATGGCTGATCTCGAACGAAGGAGCGTCCCTAAGTATTTTGGCACTCACACTTCTGTCAGGAGAGAATAACAATTCAAAAATAGAACGTCGGAGCAGCGATTCAAAGTGTTTTGAAATTTACCGAAAGCTGAAGTAAAAAAGTGTGTAATTTCGACGAAGAATTTTGATAAGCTGTGCCAAGGTGCGATCTCATAGTAAACAAGTAAAGGTGTTTTGGCAGTTATATGGGCGAGGCGAGTTAAGATTTTTATTTCTTATCTTTCGACATCGTTAAAAATCGGAGATTTACGGTACAGATATAATAAATAATGTTTACACTAATAAACCAAGTATAAATTGATCGATAACGTATAAAAATTTCAGTACGTAAAGCAGTTACAATAAGAAGTTTTATTAGATTTATTTTTTTATATTGATCCCTTAAAAAAAACCTATTTTGTAGACACGAATTACAATCTCCATGAAAAATGAAATATCTTTTATTTTACTTGACCGTATTATGGTCAAGGATAAAAATATTCAGTTAGAAACAAACAAATACTTTTCAATAGATCTGTTTCCAAAAAAAACAAAATATGTGCGATGTTTTAATCCCTTCTCACACATAAAACAATATCGAATATGCGGCGCAAATAGATGTTTACATATTTTGTAAAGAGATATCCAGCGACCGAACAGAAAGTTATCAGTAAAGGAATATTAGTTTAAAAGATTTTATTAACGGTTTCGAAACGTTACTGAGTAATGAAAATTCGGATAAAATATTATTTTGTAATATATTATATTTATATAAATAAAACAAACAAGCTATATTTGGTATCTTCGAGAATATCTGTATCAGTAGAAATATTATTTATATTATTGTTTGATTACATTGAGTAATATTTTGGGTAAGCACGCCCAGAATAGCAAACATTTTATTGATAATTCGAATGATAGTATTTTTGAACCATACCAGGACTATTATCTATGTAACCCTTTTGGTTTATGAATTCTGAATAGCTTATCGTGGCGTTGATATATTTAAAAAAAAACATGAATCAGAATCGACATGAGATGTATAAAATTTGCAAAATATAATCAATAGTATTGCCATGACATACGTGCGTACTAGGGATTGCATTACCGGTTTACCGATTAACCGGTCAATGGCCCGAAATGCACCAGCGGTAATTACCGGTAAATTGAAAAAATTACGGATTTTTACCGGAAATGTTTTTATCGCCATTTAATGCCAGATACTGGCATATTATATCGAATTTTTATTATGATATATGCATGAGGGAGTGAGAAGTTTTTTTTAACTCATTTATTAATAAACTCATACATAAATGTATTAAATATATATATATACCACATCAATAAGTAAATGGATAAACTAATAGTTTAGCGTATGAACTTCTTACAGGCAGGTAAACCAAATATTACATAGTCGTAATTTGAATTAATCAATCTTTGTGTGCCAAAAAATAAATTACCTGATTAACTTTAAAAAAAAGTACATTTAAAACATGCATATATTCACCTGTAACATATTTAAAGTACATTTTATGACATTGCTATTCACCTTAAGTGTATTTTAAATTATTATTTATGTTTCAATCCAGGATACCATTTTTAGTGAAAGTAGTCACGTACAGTTATACTTTAATGAGATAATCGATGTCTTTTTTTTTTCATTTACCGGTTATCCGGTAAGAAGTGAAATTATTTACCGTTTACCGGTTATTGAAATTTGACGGTAAATTGCAATCCCTAGTGCGTACATTAAGTGGGTGGATCTGTGCTAAACATGCTAAAACGTGTGTAGCAAAATATATGTTTTAACAAAGTACTATCTAATTTAAAACAAATATATCCGGGCATGGAATTTACATTATTGAAAAGACCTTAGACGTTGCACTTGAGTCAAAAATAAAACTTGTATTTTACCGTTGCGTTTAAAATTACGTGCAATTTCAACTTTCGAATTTGTGCGAAATATGCTTGCGTTGACTAGTTTACTATTTAATATAAACATACGAATGGCATATAAATATTTAATTGATTTGAAATGCGCTTATCGAGGTCAAATATTTGTTTATGTTCATAATTAATACAGCTGTGATATATTTTGATTGCTATAATTGATTTTTATTTATCGTAATATTATTCAATTATACAGATACTTCTCAATACACAATATTGCAATGTAGATCTCTCTCATAATTAAATGCAGATTTTTTTAAAGTGGGAGCTAATCAAATTTTATTATTTCGTCTTATTTATTTTTCGGTTTTAAAGTTCTATCAAAGAGTAAACAACGGAGCGACTTAATAAAACAAAATGTCTCAATTCTGTAGAACCGAATACGAAAAGAAGATTTGAATTGTTTAAACAACGTAAAATTTCAAAATATTTGTCATCCATGACACGGGTTTCGCTTTGTGGTATTCTCAAGAATTCTACATTAGTAGTCGACCAACAATCGTCTATATAGAAGATGAATTGATAAAAAAGTATACACTAAGGATATTAGCTAAACATTTATACGAAATACTTTTAATAACTACCAATTTCATTACAATGAAATTCAATTTCGGAAGAAATGATTTTAATATCAACACAACGACTTTTACAGAACGAAATGAAATACTCAGAGAAACCTAATTATGCAGACTGTTGACCAATTGAAGTAATCATGTAAGAGAAATAATAGGGGAGAAAAAGAATGGTTTACCTGTTCATTTAATATAGGTAAAGAACTCAATTTCGATCTGTATATTTGTAAAATTTCCTGATGAATGAAATAATTTAAAATATTCAATCACGTTGCATGAATGGTTTTTCGATAGTAAATGGTCGACAGGTAAGAGTTTTTGTCGTTAGGTCACTATCCGTCCAGAGAAGATTTACAGTAAACTTAGAAGCTGCCTTACACGGCAATAAGATACAGAATACTGAGTATAATGTCAAATACATCTGCGTGCGAAAATATACTATAGAAAATATAAATATAGTCGATACTTTTACAAAAAGTCGAAGTAGGATTTTCATTTATAATATTGTGTTGATTCGACAGTTACTTTTTCTTCCTAACGCACACATACATAATAAGTATCTCGGAATATAAACTCATATATATGGAATATTTCTGTGTGCAAGGTTAATTTTTTCCATTTTCGCCGTTAATAATACTGACTGACGGTAATTCAATTATGTGTCATAGCAACTGCATTTGTCATAACTTCGACACGATCAATTAAATAATTTCTGAACGTCACATATCATTGACCCATTGGGGGTCATCAGCGGAAATCATACGTATTTTCAAACTAATTTTATTGTTTATTAGGGGCTTTATGAAATACTACTGCACGCGACGGGTGTCAAAGTAATGCATTTAAATAGCCAGTGACGGTGAACTAGGAAAAAATGCGGTATTAATGAAAAAAATCGTAATTTGAATTGTATACAATTTAAAATATTTTGTCAAGTACTTCAGACGTTGTATCACACAGTTACAATCTAAATGTTAGGCAGTTTGCATCGCTTATATATACAAGATAAATTACAAAAAATATAGAACCTAATAACCGAGTCGTGAGTGACAAAAGATTTGGAATTGTAGACAATTTTAACAAGTCAAATTCAATATTCAAATTCCATTAAGAACACTAAGTTGATATCGTTAATTATATTAAATATTTAGTTAAGAAAATCAAAGCATGTTTATTTTTGTGAAATGTAGAATCTATATTTTCTAATCTATATAACTTATACATAGATTATCATACACAAAGATGAGAGATGCAACTTATGAATAATCAACCGCTAAAAAATATAAAAAATATAAAATTTTATGTGCAAACTGTCACTTCTGGACGGAAATGCAGTATGTAAATAAATAAAGCACAATTTTTACTACCATTTTCCTAATTTATTCTATCGGTTTCGCTCATTGGGGACATCATCAAATAATCATGTAAAAGATATTAGTTTTTTGTTTCTATTGAGTTGTATATGAACACTTATACGTCATCATTATTTTTATAGCTATTTAATAACAATAAAAATGCATTTTATTTGACAATGCAAAATGAGAATTGGATGTGTAGAATAATGATTTTCGTTAATATTTCCAAACGACATTTAGAGTGTCTACAATATAAGTACCTATTAGATGTGTATCTTTCATTTCTTATTAGTGATATAATATAATATTATATTCGAAGGAATATTGGTTTAAGTCGACAATAATTAATTAAGGAAATTGCTTTTTAGTGCTGTATGCACTAGCGAGAATTGTGTTTAAAATATCAAATTTACTGAGCGTTATACATACACCACAATAATATTAGAACGTGTTCTTTGAATTAAATCATTATTTTCCTTGTAGCGCATTACTACGAATACTGCACACCTGTTTATTGAAAAAAAAAACTATTTTTAAATCAATAAATAATTTTGTTTTAAATTAATTCATCAATTTAGTGGGTTGTGGAATATCAAACATATCCCTACCTTGATTGAGCGTCAGACTCTGTATACGATTTTGAAAACTGAACTCACCTGTAAAAAAGAAAAACAAATTAGACAAATCGTTAAAATGACAAAATAGTTGGAACAAGTTATCGCAGTTTAAACATTTCTTGTTGGCGATTACTGCAAAGCATTGACAATAATTTAAATGCATTCAAGCAAGAAAATTTGCGTGTCAAGATGCATCATTTATCAAAATTAAAAACCCACTAATGCTTACATAATCTTCATAAGTGTCAGTGAGACAGTAACATGTAATATATTATCACGAAAAACCCACAAGAATGCACATTAGCTCCATTGAATTATTAAATACTATATTTTTTCAATTTCTGAGGAATAGCTTCATTATCATCAGCATCTGGTGTCATATTTATAATGTCAGTTGTATGTTTGTAGTAACTTAATATCACACATAAGAAAGAGATTAAGCATAAACCTATAATCAACATTTTCAACGACACATTGCCGTAAGATTAATATATATTATTTAATTCGCAATATAAAAGCTAGACTTAAAATAAATACTACTTTAAAAGATAAAATTGATTGTGTTGGTGAATTGAGAACGTGACGATACGTAACGGATTCTTGAAAGAATATCTATATGTAACAATGCAAAAATACCGTATTTTTCATACTATTAGAAGACTATGTATAATTTTGTCTATTTGCAATACAAAATTACGATTTTCATAATGGTGTCAAAATAATTCAAAAAGTCTTAATAAATTGCATTTTATGCATTATGCTTATTCGCGATGAGCGTAACCGGTCCTGATTATAATATATATATTGTGGATATATTACTAAAAATGTGTTTTTTTTTTTTAAATAGGAGTTATAATTTGTTTAGTAGTATATATGATGGCATAAAATTTAAGAGTCTAATAAAATAATAATTTGCCACGGCGTTCCAGATGCGTGAAACCGTTTTAATATAATTGGTAGACTTTTATTGTGCATTAAATGTTTTTTTGTAATCTCTTAATCTGACGGAGATTATCAGAACAGCAGATTAACGATGGAACACGATTCTATCACACATAATGCCTTGAAAATGTTGATTATCAGAGATTTATTTTGTTTTACAAGTCTCTGGTGAAAAGGTATTGAATATTTTGGGTTGGTAACATGCAGTATAAATTTTTTTTTTATAGTGCTGAGATAACTACGATTGACAGACATTTTAGCGAGAAATATGGTACAAATATTAAAACGCTTCAATGTGACTCAGTTTACGTTGCAGATGCTCTATATTTTTTTATATTAATTTATGAGCACGACTTATATTTGAAATAAATGTGACGTGTCCATAAGTATGAGTGTATTACTAAGTGTGAGTGTGTATCTAACACAGTTGATAATAATAGTAAGGATTATCTATTAGGATTTTCACTTATAAGTTCGTTTATCCTAGATATTATTCATATTATTTATGATAACGCTATTTGTCCTCATGGTAAAAAATTAAAACGAAACATATACAACAGTGCTAGGACAGTATACTTAGCAAAATAAATTATTGCCATATTAATGCTCAAGTCACGGAGTAGCTTTCTGCTAGTTTTGTATGCTGGTATGGAAAGTAAGCAACCCGATTATTAATTTGTGCACGTGCATAAAACACGTGACGCCAAGTGTACAGCACGCGTTAAACCTGATTCCAAATGAAATTATCGTGTTAATTTGGTTCTTTTTGTTTTTCAAAAACCTCACGTGCGACACCGGACGACGTCTCTTGGCGACGCTACAGCGGGGGTTGGCTATCGTGCGTGCATTTTACGATATAAATGCAAATTTCGAGTTCTAATTATAAAATTGTCTTTGTAAAACACACATTGTATAAACAGGATAAGGACTGTTCATAAATCAAATTATCATAGTTTATATATCCGCAAAATGCTATAATTATAACGTTTCTAAAACTGGAATATACATTTTCACAATCAATAGCACGATTTCGAAAAATAAATGTTTAAATCGCAAAATTGAAGCAGATACTTGACAAATAGTTTGGTATTATCTTAATGACTATATATGTAACATAATTGATACTGCCTATATCAGGGATGCACTGAGGTTTTATTTATAACTGTAGATTTTATATGCAAGTATATATTATAACACTAAATAGATTTCATTATAATAATTGAAGTTTATTAATTACCTTGCATTATTTTAAACAATAAAGGAAACAAATGTGTCTTTTCAGAGATAGAGAGAAAAGTTGAGGATTTATTAAAAAAATCTTGTGATGATCAAAAATATAAAATAGTGGAAAAAGTACTAAACATCTGTTTTTATCATTTAATACGCTAATTCAAAATTTTAAAACTTTAAAACATGTCCTGAAACAGTGAGAAACAAAATACAAATGCAGGCAAATCGATAGTTGATATACATAACTATTAAGCTATTAAATCCGTGCCTGTCTGCAAAGCATGCAGCAATGATTTTTAAATTCATTAGAATAGCAAATTCCCGAAAAAAATTGTTCGATTAAACAATCGAAAACAGAACACTCGATTCGTATCTATGATATCGAAAATAGTCTATTGCTCATTGTTTGAAATTAGAATTAAGTTATTTTAATCTGCTTTTGTATATAACTAAGGGTATCCAATTCGGATAACGAAGTGTGTTTATTGTAAACATTGAATAGAGAATATTTGCATCGCTTTGTGTGTCATCGTTATAAATTTTCAAGCTGTTAGTATTTCAATGGATCAAACAAAAGTTTGAATTTGGAAAAACGTTTTGAATTCGGCGATAAAAGCCGATAACATTCTAAAGAAGCGTTTAGAAGTAAAACAAATTTCAAAATAAAGGCATTTGAGTAGTTAATGTTAGAAATTTGAATTTAAAAGCACACAAAATGTTAAAACAAAACCGCCAAACGTGACATCCTCTCACAGCCGAACTAATTCAAATTAATTTTGCACTTTAATCACTGCAAATTTTACAATTAGTAATATCAGGACCAGTTTCGCGCAGCGCAATTATTAAGTACTGTTTTATTATTTAAATATAATAACTTTTCACCAAGAAGTGATAGTTAACACATTAAAAGAGATAACTTATTAGTCTAAGATGGACTTATTAAGTCACATTGATCTCAAATTTACTTTGTTAGATTTTAAAAACCAAAATGAAATATACCTAAGTTGGTATATGGATTGAAATTCATAAAAATATGTAAGCTAAAAAAAATATATTTTACGACGCAAAACTTGAATATGAGTCTACAAATAGAAACGTATTTTTTTTTATACCATACGTTTTGTGACCATTATGCAGAGAAAAAAAAACGAATAAAATTGTATTTAAAACATCATAACTTCGAATCGCTAAAATGTCACGAGTAGCGTTTTTCCTTTTAAGGCAAAGCTTTGCAAATTCTATTTCCAGCTATATATATTTTTAGAAGACTTCGTTTTTAATAATTGTGATTTAAACGTTATCTTTGATCAATATGTTTCCTGAATATTAGACAAACACAATGAGAAAAAGAGTATATAAAACTCTTGTATTAAATTTTACCGTTAACTTTCAACACGTGATAGAAGAATCGTTTTGCGCTGTCATGTTCATCCACGATCAAACTGCATATTAACAGCAATATGCGGCATACAAAAACGTAGTAAGCAATAATTATTTCGCAAATAGTTCGTGTCGCATTGAATCATACATTCAGAGTGCGCGATGGATTGTTTTTATATCAATTACATAGCGTGAAAAAATGCCGTTTCCTACTTTATGTTGACGTGCGATGATAAACAAATGAAGATATTTCCATTTAGGTTGTCAGAATTTTATTACAGTATCTGACAATTAAAAACACGAGCGAGTTAAAAAAAGAAATCAGTCGTAATAGAATATTTTAATAAGAATATTGAGGGAAAATTGCTGTAATATAAAAATAAAGATGACGGATAAAAGCAAAATGGCTGCCTACGAATGCAGATGGCAGAAGTATGTTTGACTAAATTGAACGTTTTTTATAAGGTATATAAAATTTTGTGTCAAATGCTAACATTCGTTCAGTTGAAATTTTCTCGGTAGAATATGGCCACATCAAGATAAAATAAAGCAATTCTGTTTTTTCCAACGGCTTAAATTAAAATATTCAAAGAACGACCTGTACGATGGGGTGATACAGAAATAGATCGCAATTTTAACACGTTTAATTCCCTACAAGCTTTACTTTTGCCACTTTAAATAAATCGATTTACGCAAGAGTAATTTAAGAAAATTAAACGAATTTTGCATAATAACGGTGCCTTACTTCAAATTTGGAACAAGTTAAAATATTTTTTTAGTCGATTGTGATTGGGCCTTTCCTTCAATTTATTACTATCCATTGAGACTGAGCATTGAAAATAAACTCGAAGGTTACGTCGCTATAATAATCATTATTGAGTGGACTAGTTTTTATTATCTTCGTAGTATCAGTGCAAAATACATACAAATATTTACTATGCGAGAGAATGAAATGCATGTTCGAAAATATTTTTTATTTGCCCTTTAAGCATTGAAATCGTGCCGAGGAAACAAAGACTGCTCCAAATCAATAGAATTACAAATTAATTACCGGCCAAATTATAAAGTAAAAATAATTATTTATTACCTTTTATAGGATTCAAGGGTAATAGATTGTAGGATATAACGACTTTTCCGAAAGCTTAATTTTGTTCTTAATAATAATTTCAACTAAAAATAATTAATGAGCTACTTAGATATTTGTTCGGTCGATAGATAATGTTGGTCAGCATGCCTTGCACGGACTTACGGCATAGAAATGGTTAAGATTTCCAAAGCATTTTTTTTCATTTTTGTGTATTTTGTATGATAGCATAGATTTTTTGAATTAGCTCTCGAGTCGTTTGTTTTGTATACCTGGTAATTATCAATTCTCAATTTACATAAATAATACTGTTACGAATAATTAAACAAAAATAATATGATATATGTTTATTTTCTGTCAATATTTAAATTACTGTTTCTTTCAAATATTGACTTCTATCTGTAAAACTATACTGACAGTGATGAGTGTTGGGAAACCTTTTTTTTCCTTAAATGAAAAAAATCAAGAGCAGTTTGAAATACTGTTTGATGGATTGGCAGAAATAGTATTCGCATCAGAGGTAAAGATAAAAAATAGATTGTATCCCACGCCAATAAATCTGAAGCTGAATCACCTCGACATGTATTCTTGAGTCGATAATAACTTAAATACAACACAAATTCCCACGAGGTATAGAGCAACTGACAAGCACCCGATGATTATTATTTATCAGAATTCTGGTATGGCATTAAAAGGAAAAGTTGACTATCTTCTTATGGATAATTATGCACATAGATTCGCGCGTAGATCAAATGCAGTTGCAATTACGACTGGTGTAAAAATTCGATATTTAATGTATGTATAAAAAAAAAATGGCGTTGAAAAGAAATTGAATTGTTTCTGTTGTTATCGCTCTTTATAGGATATATAGTCTAAGGAATTTATTGCGTCTTGACTGAGAGCAAGCTTTTGGATGGGATAACAGGAAAATTTCAAGATGACGATTACACCACTTTTTAGGGTATTATCTGTCACTTTCTGGAGTAAAGGCATTGTAGTTAAAATAATAAAAACACTCTTTCAGTACTATTTCCCACAATATATTTGATCAGGATCAACTTTATCGCAATGGGCGAAATCGGTCCTGGTCATGAAAATATAATGGAAATAGTACCGAAATGTATAAACAATTATATAAAGTTGTAAAAGATGATGTATTGACACTTGACAAAATAACGGCTTCGGTCAACCTCTGCTAAAATTTGAGATCATGGCAAAAAAGTATACTGGTCTCGTTCAGCTCTGCGTTGGTCCGAGAATCTAGCGTGTAATTTATTTGGAGGCTTTAACCTTATAGAAGCCGGCCACTCACACTTAACGGGAGAACTAAACTGCAATTAACTGCTTTATCATTTAAAAATAATCATAAAACAATTATTTTATATTAACTAATTATGCGTTGCTCATCCATGAGCAAGATGCTTTAATAATAATTGTTCACCGAGGCTTTAAAAAAATGTGAAAATTAAATTTTATTTTTTAAATATATGACTCAGTGACATAATTTTTTAGAGAAATTTAAATGACAGATGGCAACAAAAAATAATTATATTCTTTACATGAGACCGAAGACTAAAGATCCGATCTTATAACACCTCTGTCTGAAGACGGATGCGTCAGCTTCCGACGGGCAACAAAAATGGTTAAAACAGGAGTGTCACACCTTTGGTAGAAAGCGTTTTGCGAGTTCAGTAACATGGGATATACATAGTTTAATGACATGCCTTAGTACTTGTATTCAATTGATGTTCAGCGAAAACGAAAGCTGCAAGACACGTCACAATAAATAAATGATACTTGCGACATTCTACTAGAAAGTTTCCTGTCGATGCGTTCAATAATATTACAGTTCCAAACAAGGAATTAAAAAGCAATGCTCAATGTATTTTTTTCCGACACATCTCACATTTTGCATTGCATACATTATAATTAGCGTTGAATCGAATCGTCAACTGTATTTCGAATTCCAGAACGGAAAATTTATGAATCTATGTTTAAATTGACACTTGTCAGTGATTTATCAATTCCTTATATCACCATGTCCTATCTCAATACAGTGATTTTATCGTTCTCAAGTATAAATACGTTTAGGGAGTAGCTAGGAGTTCTCGTAGGTCAGTTGAGATAAGTTCAATTAGGAGTCCATATGCCCCACTTTAGCAATGAATAGACACAAAAAAATGTTAAATTTGATATCCGAATACAGTGGAACCTCGATCAACCGTTCTCGCATAACACGTTTTCCCGGCTGGAACGCTAATTTTTTATAGTCCCGTCAAACTTCCATAAGAA
Organism: Himalopsyche japonica; assembly: GCA_028555115.1. Taxonomy (NCBI): domain Eukaryota; kingdom Metazoa; phylum Arthropoda; class Insecta; order Trichoptera; family Rhyacophilidae; genus Himalopsyche; species Himalopsyche japonica. Next base: position 1,760,414 of record JAHFWJ010000224.1, on the reverse strand, counting down.
CAATGTTAAATAATCCCGCATTGACCATTTTCTGATTCCCCGATTTCCTCGATAAACCGTCTAATATTTTGGTCCCGTCACAAATATTACCCGGTTGACCGTTTTTATTGCACTCCGTATCTCAGCAAGCAAGTTTGACACAGCCGAGTGGAGGTGTTATGTCTAGACACGTTGGAATCCGCTTTACATGTTAGATGTAACGCATTGGACGCATGTGCTATTTTTTGGGTTGAAATCCACCACACGCGTATTATTGTTTATGATGCAAATGTAGAGTTGTTTAAAATTCATGGTAATAATGATTCCTGTACATACAAACTTTTAGTCACAAGTTTAGTAACAAGTCTTTGTTCAGATTAAAGTGCCAAATAACAAAGAAGCAAACTAACATAAAGGATTTTTTTAAAAAATAAATTTTATATACAGTATGTACAAGTAACTAATAAATAAATGTTTTTTTACTATTTTACTTGTTTATTATTATTTGAAGCTTTTCCGCATTCACCATTTCCCGCAATTACCGTTATTTTTCAGGGTCCCTTGGAAAACGTAAAATCGAGGTTTCACTGTAATCTATATTATGCAATATAAAAGAATTCTAGAATAATGCAGGATGCATATAAACGCAGTATTTATACCGGAAAAAATATTTCATAAGTATTAATAGTTACAATTAATAGTAAAAAATATTTTTTGATTTATATTGTTGATAAACATGCTGAAAAATATGTTTAACCGTGATTTGAGCTGAACTAAAAAAGTTTTTTTTAACCCATAGCAACAACTATGTGATACGTACAATAGGTATGTAAATCAGTTTTTTTTATATGACAATGATTGCTTTCTTTTCCATACCAATCTTTCGTTTATTGAAACGGGGCATATCCTATCGTCTCGCAGTGGTTAAAAATGCGTTTATTTAGAATTATACTAAGATATTTAAAAAATAAAAAAAGAACTGAAACAAGAATTCGAAAGTCTGAAACAAACGAGTTAAAAGAAACAAAAGATATCCAAGGTGACTTATTTAAAAACAGAACGGTTTATTTTAAATTCGTAAATAAACCGCGAAATGTTTTGTCAAAATCGCAAAACACACCGAGTGTGAATCATCTCAATGCATCGACTGCATTTCATAATGATGGTTAGTCATAAAAAAATAACATTATCATGCGGTATTGTTGCTTTGCATGCGAGGTTTACACGTAACGTACACAGTGTACGTCACGATGCACGTATGTAAAGGAATTCGGAACCCACGCAACTGCTCTAGTTAAAATGTATGACAAAGAGCATGCCTTCGGATGAAAGAATACACCACTAATCGAGCTGGGTTAACCTTTTGACTGCCTCAAGTTGGCCATTACGCTATATGAATGGCAGTTCACTTCAATTTTACTGTACGGCAATACGTATACCATTTAACGATGCATTGTTATGGACATTAATAGATAAAAACAATCAAGTTTGTAACTGTTCGTGGTGCAAAAACGGAAACTGAAATTCCTAAACATTTGAAAATTATGCACAGTAAAAGGTGTCGATAGTTATTTTTAATAAAAAAAAATATTACCAAAATAACAGTTGGCCTAGAAACCGAACAGATTTTTTATAGATATATTATTATACAATACACACTAGAATTCGAATCTATTTTTGATTAATAAACGTTTTAAAATGCGGCAAAATTTTTGAAAGGAAACTTATTTACGACTAAAAACAAGTTACTTTCTAATTCTTATTTCTGTTACACAGAACGAGAATCTTATGACTACCAAATTATTACTCCGCGATTTAATGGGTTCAATAGGAATGTATTGATATGATTCTTGCATTATTTACAACCAGAGAATTTGGAGAACTATAATTTTAAAATGTAAGAATAATCTATGGACGGATGTGACGTTAAATTGTTAGTACATACGTAAAATGACTAAGTGCTTAAATGTTTTCTGACGAATGTAATAATTTATTGATTGCATTGATATTTTATTTGTAGCAATCCATTACACTTGGGCAAAAAAATACCACGTAGTTCTTCTCAAATTGTTAAATATAGTTTATAGCGGACAACGAATGATAATAAAATCTGATTACTATATGATAGTTTTTGTAAATTATTACCCTAAGTACAGTTATTACATAAATATATTGAAGCTGATTTAATTTTCTGTCTAGTTAAAAAAAAATCGTTTGCATTGACTGATCCACACAAAACACTATGAAACTTAAGACTGTCGGAAATTCATCTAATTATTGCATACTTCATCATACACGCAAGCCGCAGTGGAAAGGTTAATACCTGGGAAACGACCATAACAATAGCTAGAGACGTAAATTACAGCTGTATTTTATAACAAACTATATAGATTATTATTTATGAGGCAGTATGAACAATGTTTGACGTTTGAATTTCGTTAACAAGTGGAAGCAAAGGTGCTTCCTGTCCTGAGATGAATGCAAGACAATGTATGGAATTATTGAAGATAGGCTAAAAAATACATACATGTATTATATATGTATATTGTATAATATTTTTGTAAATGTGTGAATAGACAATTATATTGATTCGTCTCAAATACACATCTGCTCAAAGAGATGTGATGAATCTATATGACAACGAAAACTAATTATAAATAGATTATTTGTTCTACGAATTGGAAGGGAGCATTAGTAATTTTAATGTGAAATTCTAGTATAATTTGGTTGTCCCGCCTTCACCCGTTATGTGTATGCAGCTGTTGTGAAATTCTAGTATATGTATGCACTCGAACTGAGACAATGCGGGAAATGCTACAAGCAAATTTATCAAAAAACATATTATTGTTTTTTTTTTGTAAGCCGAAAAGTTAAGAAGTTTAGTATAAAGAAATAATTCATTAAAATGAAAATTATATTATAATTATTGATTGATTGAAGTAAAAAAATCTCGAAAATGTTTTCGCCAAATATGCGAATATTTTTGGCAATAAAAATATTTGACATAAGTAAACAAATAAATTATTTCTGGCAATCTTATTGTGCTGTCGTGTTTTCATTTCTCCTACAAATATTTTCTACTAACGACAATTACTAATAACGCGGTGTTGATGTATTTGACACCTTCCTTTGTTTTGTTATTTCTTTATTTAAATTAAGAAAAAACAAACGAATTACGTCCCATGGATATTTTGGTAAGTAGGGTAACACATTTTATAAATTTGTTTACGGTGATTCGAAATTTGAAACTAAATTATTAATATTAAGCTCAAAGGAATCTTCGTTCGAAAATCATTATAATATGACGAATCTCTAGGAGCGATGAGATATTTAGAATTGGCAGTCAAGCGTCTATTCCACGGCTTTATGGAGCATCCAGTCATAATATATTGCAGCGATCGACATTTTCTTAAATAGCATTTCCGGTTAGCATCAAAATTAGCCCAGCGCGTATTGCAACTACGGTTGAAGTATACAGGGCTATAATAATGCTGCGAGAAGTCGATCGAACTTTCAACTTTCTCCGATAGTTCGTTCAACTTTCGTTTGAATTTGGAACGTCATACACGATGGGAGTGGCGAATGAGCGGACCTCTGTTGGTGGGAATCGTACAAGATCGCCCTTCAATCAACAATGAATTTAAAATGCATCCTTAGATATTAATACATCGAAAAAATTATAAAAAGATCGTCTCTATTTGTTGACGTCATCATGATATTCCTATGTCACGGTAGTTCTTTGCATATAATTATAAGTTTATATATAAAATCAAAAGTACATGCATAACTAGGCTCGATTCTTTCAAAACCATCTTCAGTATAAATTCATCAATAATTGAACAACACATAATGGGAGAGAGGAATTTTACCGTCGACAGACGGTGAACTTCAATGTTATTATCTATGTGTATGAAATTTTTGAATTTTCAACATAGGGTGCTAATTTCATGACATATCCAGGTCACAAGATTTGAGTATTTTATAAATAAATTTTAATATACCAAAATTATTTCCTTTGGTGTGTTTATTATTTACGTATGAATGAATGTAGATACTGTTTAGATTTGAAGGTAATTTAATTTTTCTTTTTGAATTTGAGAACTTCATTCGAAAAGGGTAGAAACTAACAGTGATCACCGAATGTTAACGGCGACCGCCCTAGCGATGACGGTATGTCGAAATAGATATCGAATAAATACTCGTTAAGTATTAAACTATTTTAATATTGTTGGTAGCGGTTCGCAATAGGAAACAATACATATTAAGTATTTTCTGTACGTTGAAAATCGAACCAGAAAGAAGTGAAGTTAGCTGTGTGATTTTATATAAAAAAATAAATGGTCAAAGAGCTTCTTGTTGTCAGTTGCCAGAATAATCTTCTACAGAGCAATACGGAGTAACAAGTGTCTTCTTCACATCCTTACTGGTAAAAATAAACACAAAATCCACCTGCTCGTAAATTCCACCTGTCCGAGAGTGTAGTAGCTATGCAAATAAGACATTTTTTGTACATTCGCACTGTTTGCATTGCCGCAGAGATAATCATCGAAGCAGACGAATTTTCGTTAGTGTCATATAGACACGATAATCAGCGATTTCAGGTACTGAAAAATTATATATCAGAACATAAACTCCGGCGGATGAAGCGCCGAAACGCTCTACTGTCGGGTCCATTTTAGGGCATACGGTGTGGAAACCCGACGCCTAAACACTCCGTCTCGCTTCGACGAACGGTACGCACATATGTTCTTCTCCCTCACACACTCCGAGGCCCAATCTCTACGAAATCTTTTAATAGTATCTAGTATCCCTCTCACGCTGAAAGACGGGAGCGTCGATTTTCCTTGTCTTGCGTTCAGAACATTAGCGTCCTCTGGCGCTGAGAGATAGAATATTTTTTTCAAATAATTTACTTCGGCGTGAATATTTAAAAATTTAAAATTAGAACGTAACGGTCAGCGTGGGCGGGAATCTGCCGTTTTAGAAATAGAACGGGAAATGACTTGGGCGTCGGGAAAATTGTTGCAATAAGTAGGTATCTATCTTATGGCAACACCGACGAGGCCTCTAAGCTTTTAATAATTTATCGCTGACGGGTGGTAGAGTCGTGACATTCTTCAAGTCTTTGATGAGGCTATTTAAAATTTAACTACTTCAAATAAAATACCTCTTCCCTATTTTATTATGTGATTATTATAGCAATTACTCCAAATATTTTTATTATGCTTGTTGACAAGGTGACTCATTCGAAAGGAATAAAATAGAATAACAATTTAAAGCAATATAGCCAATGGAATTGTAACAGCTGATTTCCTTCGCAATAATATTACTCATAGACAAAAAAAAATTAAGAGGATTTAAATCGGCATTTACTGCATTGGAAAGAATAATATTTTGTATATTCATTACTAATAACAGTTAATTTTCATGCTGCTTTTCGACAAAATAAATTTTTGTGCCTTCTAAAATATTTCACGGTGAAAAAATAGCAATGTATTCACTATTTATGTTTAACCCCAAATTAACTCTCACTTCGAGAAAATCAATTTGCCACATTTTAGCATTTATTAGCACCGTACGAAACTAGGGTGTTAGAACAGAAAAGAAGGTGTAGTGTGTACCTTTTCTACACAGCTATATATAGATAAATAAATGTACGTTTAGGCATAGTTCTCATGAAGATGTAAGCCGAAATAGCTGACAGTTATATATCTAATAGGTTTTGTGGAACAAACACATTGCTATTTTGTGACCGTGTAAAAATATGTTTTGTGAAATGTTTCAAGCATGATCTCAATTATTAACTTAGACTTCAACCGAAAGACAAATAAATTGGCTGAAAGTTTATTGGCAAAAATTGTTTATCCATACACATTTCACATCAGACAGCTTTAGAAATTCGCACGCGATTAGATAGTTTGCATATCTTAAACGCCGACTCACTAAGAAGACAAGGACGCTAAGCTTAGCCTTTTTCGTTTTATAGCACACAATCCTATTGATCACGCGTAGAACCATCTGTGTAAATCCTCCCATTGATGGCACGAAAAATCTAGAAGCGGCTTAAATGTTTCTTTAGATTTAACTAAGGAACTATATTGCTATAGCGAATAGTTTATACCACTGGTTAACCCTTAATGTGCATCATGCGTAGACGAATCGCTGTGTTATACGTATATATAAGTACTCCCATATTGTTTTGTAAAAATATCAAAGACTGGTTACAAAAAAGACATTAAGTTGATAGCCATTTCGGCATCACGCCATCGTTAAAAGTATTTCTATCTAAAACATTCTTTTACGTAATGGAAATGGAGTAATGCCAAGTAAATTCCAATTAAATTAATAAACATCACACAACGCTGTGGTAGGATTGGAAAAACGATATTCTGATATATCAATCGTAATAAGATTTTTTTCTCAAAAGACTGAAAGTCTGGAAAACCTCCAATTTTTTTTAGAAATGGGGCGCGACAAAAAAAAAACCACCTGTACTGTTCTTAAATATTAGAAAAACATTTCTATGGTGAATATGTAATATTTTTTTGTCCGTTTATATATTATTCGAAATAACTTTTATTTCCTAATGCGCCTTATGTTTTTTACATCATTTAAGATAAACGTAAAGAGCTTTTTACAAATTCGATATTGAAAATGTCTCATACAGACGAAGATTTAAACAGCCATCAATTTACTTATATTGACTAATGATATATAATTTTCTAACAAGTTATCACGAATAATAAGCGAAATTTTCCCATCTACGATAATATTTTGTCGCTTGTCAAATAAATTAGAATGAGTATCAAAATGATTAAGGACACATAATTACAAAAGTAATATTTTTTTATTGGCACATTAGTGCCGTTATAGATCATTTTGCGGTAATAATATTTCATTACTAATTTAGTTATTACTTAGTGAAATTTCATTGCAGTCAATAAAATTTAATTTACGTCGAATCCAAGATGATTCGGTGCATAATTTACTAAATATTTAACACAAAAGAAGGAACGAGAATATATAATATCATTCCATATAGAAATAAAAAAAAATTAAAACTATTTCTTAAATAAGATTTAGTAACAGTTGTTTAATAGAAGGTAGTTTTTATAATTTAAATAGCTCGCAATGCTAAAATGTTCAGCGAAAACATTTTTATCTTTGTATTTTGATTACACAACTACTTGAGCGTTATTTTGTCAATAGCCAACGCATTTATTATTTTTTTTATTCATTTAAGATTAGTTAAATGTATCATCTCATTCTTTGATATTGTATAATTTAATTATTGTGAAATTTAAGGTGTGATCAAAGGAAACGTTGCTTTAATACACAGAATATTCCTGATATAATAAATAATTAAATTTTATTCAGAATAAATTTCAAACTAACTTCAGACGAATGAGAAAGTATTATACGATTATGTATAATGAAGGCACAACTGTATTCACAACAGTTTCGCCTTGTTTACGTTTTAACCCTTGGCCCTAATTGTTAAATAATTTAACGACTATTTAAACGCTTGAAATACAGCCCGGAAGGCATTATTGGAGATTCATTAAAGACAGATTATTATTATTATTATCTAAAATATATTCTAATTCATATTCTTTTCAATATTAAAAGCTAAGATCAATGACACAGGCAAAAGTAAATAATGATTTGAGGTTTATAATGAGAACATTTATTTTCCTCGTTTATTGATCGCAGATGATAAAAATATTTTTATGATACATACATACATTTGACAACTGTGTAAATATCAATGCGAAATATGCTATCGTAACAACATTGTGATATTATTTAGTATGCGTATTTTATGGTGATGTTTATTTTGAATTACACTTCGCAATGGTGCATTCACGAACGTACATTTCAAAAAAACGTGCTTTTGACATGTTTGCTGTATTTGACAACTGTGTAAATATCAATGCGAAATATGCTATCGTAACAACATTGTGATATTATTTAGTATGCGTATTTTATGGTGATGTTTATTTTGAATTACACTTCGCAATGGTGCATTCACGAACGTACATTTCAAAAAAACGTGCTTTTGACATGTTTGCTGTATTGTTACGATATATCGCAAACTGAAATGAATGCGTCGCGTATATAACCTTGTTAATGTTATCAATTTTGAAATAATGATACGAACACAATTTATTTAGTTTTTTTACGAAACATACCAAAATGATAACTGTTATAAATATTAAAACAAATAAGGCATATGTTTTTTTGTCAAGATGAAAAATTGATAATGCGACGAGAGTAACCAGCCCCGGTCAATATATTATAAAAATCTGGAAATATACACAGAAAAGTGTTTTATATATTTAAATACAATTGCTTTTCAGCTAGAAGTGGTATTTAAAACAATGCAAGTAATTGTTTGTATGTTCTTAAATCTTTACTAAAAATATATATATCAGGTGTGTTATTTCGAAATAATAGGAAAGCATAGATATGAAAATAATATAAATATGCTGTTGGTTAGAGATATAAATTTAATGTAATTTTTGTATCAATATTATTGTTTCGGTCGTTAAACATCAAAGTAATGCTAAGCCGATAAGAAAATGACAACAAGGAACATGACGAACTTTGGCCGTGTTACCAATATGTGAATCGATATATTTATATTAATCAAGAGTTAATATTAGCAATGGCAAATCAATACACGGGTGGCATAAAAACTTATTATTTGGTAGATCATAAATTAAGAACCAAACCTAAGGTGTGGACATTTGATTTTTTCTGTTACCTAAAGAAAAACAGATGTATAATAAAGGAATCATAATTTTCGTGCGGTGAGGTAATGATTTATTTATTATAATTGAAAGGGGGAGTGGCCGATGGTTAAATTGAACATGGCGGCAATCATAACTTAATAGTACAAATATTTTTATGACCTGACAAAGTATACAGCTGTACTTAAAATAGATCATGAATGAATAAGTGGAACGAGTTATGCACCGTGACAGGTGCATGTTTGTAATGTATTATGTCAATTTCGACAGATTTTGGCGTGGAAATGAATAAAATCATCTGCAATGTAACTCAATCCAGCGGGGGATCAATACGTGACGATTTTCTTTAAAAATAACGAGATTGCTTCGCGTTTTCGTGAGTGGACTTACATCACACGCGAAGTTTTCGTATGGAGGCGTATAGGACAGAAATAGTTCATAACTTTTTTAACTTTACAGAAAATACGCCGCGCCCGAGGTTAGGTTACACTTTCGTCCGAGTATATTTTTTCTGACCCAGATATGTCCACGGGATTCAACGCACAGAATGTTCAACTAGAAGCCAAAACTATTATCAATCTACGTAACGTCTTTAACTAGGAGGCCATTGTCAATAAACGAAATAAATCTATAGTATAAGTCAATAGAAACTAATTATTTCGTCATTGATGAGCAAGTCTGAATACCGATGAATACCATAATATTTAAATACCAATCAATCGTTTCATTTCAGACAACCTTTAAATTAAATAAATTACTCTCAATCATTTTAAAGAATCTGAATTCTATATTTATTTAACTTCGTGCAAAAATTCGTTGTAACAGAGCTTTCCGTGAATTAGAAATGTAAATTGATATTTCAACTTTATTTTAAAAGGTCATGCGACTGTAAATTGAATAGCATTTTATAAATAGATTTACTAGGATTTAAATTAATAACATATTAAGATATGATTAACTTTTGAGGGTTGTCATTGACATCAGTTCTATGTGAAAATAAGTGAACCCGCTACTAATTATGTCACAATAAATAATTGGACCCTCATAACTTTAATTAAGTCTCAACTGGGGTATATATATATATATGTATATATTGGGGAAGTTACTGCCGTAAATTGACTATAAATGCACTTCATAATTTAATACTGTATCAAACCCACACTGCACTAATGCAGGACGCAATTTATCCTGTTTGCAATCGACGAAAGGAATGCAATACAATTCACATAAATCAGTCGTAAAAGACTAAACTGCACTGCACGAAAGACACCGTACGGAAATAATATTATTTTATTGATTCCAAGGTGAAAATTCAATTGGAATGTCTTGCTTTTTTTAGATCACGAACTTTCAACTTTTAATATTATAAAAATCACAGTTTGCTTGTAAGATTTACGAAATATTCCGTATTTGTATCGAATTCCTCTCAGGTAGATTCACTTTGAGAAAGAGAAGTGCGCACTGTAAACACCGGTTCCCGGCTTAAAATTTAGTAAACATTATAATAATTTACATCCAAATTGTTGCGATTAAGAGATCTTGAGTCAAATTGGAGATGATGTTTTTACATATCTGTCAAACATTGAAGGGTGATCTTCGATGGAGAGTCGAGAAGACAAAATGCTCCCGAAACTGACCTTTTTTTGTTGCTTTTCCCATGCCGGATCGAGTAGCCCTTCGCGTTCCCATTCCTCTTCGGGTTCCATGTAGCCGTCTCCGTAAACCCCCTGCTCCATCCCCATGATCCCGTTGTCCATCATGGCCACAAACAACACTGACCGTCGCGGTTCGTTATAGGTTATGAAATCGAAAATAAGCAGATAATAATAATTGCTGTTCGTAAAGTGTTACCGTGCACGCACGGACCGGGACCGACCTGGCGGCAGGCGCGCGCAAGCTGCTCGTTCGAGCTCGAGAGGTCTCTCTCCACATAAAATGTCCCCCCACCAGCTGCTAACAGCGCCAAAGCTTACAATCTGCCCGTCAAAACGTGCTAGCGCGAGATTTGAATTTTGCTAACTTTAAAAGATTACAAACATAACTTTTATAATAGATAATTTGTTATCAAAGACGTACTACACTAATATTTTACCATAGAGTTTTGATAATTTAGTATATGAGCCAAAAATACAGCAAGAATATTTCCAATAAAGAAATTAAACACATTTTCAATATTTCATCAAAACATGAATCGATTTTTACCGTGTAGTAAAAATCGATCGTTTTATTCAATATTCACCTAACATCCGTAAAATGTGGTTGGAATATTTAATGTTCGATCAATAAAAATATGTCGTTATTTAAGCTACATAGTCTATTCAATATTTTTTTCGCTTTATTTTTGGAATTGGTATTTAATTGTAATGTAATAGAGTGTAAATAAGTATTTAACCCTGAAAGCTTTCATTATGATTGAAAAAAAAAAGTTCGTACGATAACTTATTATATTTCACGCATGTTTTGTTTCTCAGGATCGCAAGGTTATTCATTTAAACTAAGGCCATAAATATACCAACCCTTAACTTAAAAATCATGAGTGGGAAAGGACTTTAATTGAACGTGGGAAGTGAGGTTAAAATCAAACAAGGGGAAAGGGAGGAGGCTTTAATTTTAACACCCTCCTAACGTCCAGTAATAAATTTACTGCTTTACTTAGTAAAGAATAACTTGCCAACTTGACGATGCTTCTCAAAGTATCAAAACATGTGTCACATGTAATAATACACCAAATGAAACATAAAATTTATGAAATAAGTTTTTTAATAAAATTTCCACAAAGTTAGAATGAATATTATGTACTATTGATTAAAAAATTATATATTTACTGGATGCAGGGATTGCGTAAAAATCCATCAAACCTCCTCACTTTCATCCTGTTTGGTTATAACCCACCCACGTCGGGTAAAAAGGAAATAGTTCCACATAAATATTTTTTTTTAAAATTAAGAATTAGATTCCATCTAAAAATATTTAATATATTTGTTTAAATCATGGCGGTGGAGTCGTGTTTTTTATAAAGAGTCCACGGCGCTGGCATAACTATTATATATAATCTGATATTATATGGCGTAAGCTGAGATAACTTTCTAGAGCTAAATATTTTGATATTTTCTCCAAATTTAGTTTTTTTCTTCTTGACTTATATTTTCATAATTTTCAAAACGTGAATGTATTGATATTTATTAAAAAAAACTGGTGGGAAATTTGAAAAAATATCAACATACAAAAATACAAAGTAGATATCTCAGATATTGGATATCACCCAGATTTAGATTCCTGAGTCATAACGAGCAGCGATGATTGATACGTCTTTCGTTTTATTGCTTTTTGAAGGCTTTTTGTCAGTATTAACGTAAATAAACATTAAGAATTCGAAGGGCAGAAAAGCAGATTCCACAAAAAATTTTATTATCCAAAATTTTTTGAACTACTATTTTCATCATAAATTAAAATAACCTCTAATGGAAATCCTATAAAATATAGTTTACGGAAAATTGGTTACACGTAATCGATTGTACACGCAGCTGAACCGTCGCATTTTAAACGATATCTGATGTCTGGCGATGATGAGATTTGGTTGTAAGCTAGTCACCCATTTTTGTTTCACATCGTGTTAGCGATAGTGGCTTCAACACTAGGGAAAACCCGTCGTTATATAATTATAATAAGGCCATAGCCGCGGCGCCCCAGGGCGCCAAGAAAAATTTTCTTTATAAAATGTAAGGTAACATAAGGTTAGCCATGAAATAATCAATGTTTTGACTTGAGAAGCTGCGGAAAAATTTTGATATTTTAAGAAGGCTGGAAACCGAAAAAGTTTGGGATCGCCTAGGGCCTAGGTCAGCAAACAAGTGTCGTATTATTTTATTTGAGATTCTCATAGTACACTCTATTGTCAAAAAACAGTTTAATTTTATTTATATGTTTATTTGATACATGTGTTACGAAAATTTCAAAATGTAAGATTGTGTTTTTTGTAACGTAGAAAAGATTTATAAAATGTAACATTGGACATTTAAAAATTCACCAATCAAGAAATCTAGAACACAATGGAGCATATTGAGGTGAAATCTATTTATAAATATAAAAAAAAATAGTATTTGTCTGACTCACTCTTGTCCACATGAAATATTTTAAAATATACAGATACATTTTTTAGTACTTATTTTCACAATATATTTTATGATCAGGACCGGTTTCGCTCATCACGAGCATTATCAACTGATACTCATAAAATATAAAAAGTGTATTTTTAAATATTTATATATCATGGCTTTCCGTCAAAAAGTGACAGTTAATTGATTAAAAGTGAGACAGAGAGTATGTCGACATCCGAAGCAATACTGTTGGACATTGATAATGCTCTTACGTATTTCATCCCCATTGATACGCTAGTTGTACATATTCGAAGAACAAACAATTCATGTCCTATTCTTCTCAAAAGATTATCACGAACATATATTTTGACATTATCAATCATGTCAGAATTGTAATTTTGTTACAATGAAGGAATCAATACTTTCATATAAGATATATATTCTTTTCCTAGATCAGAATTATAATTTAATGTTTTTTTTCTCAGTCAATATTTTTTTCTTTCTGGATACATCGGATTTTTGAAGAGAGACGTTTCGGCCCCTTCAACTGTTGGCAGGCAATATTTTCAGACTAATTTCGCCAACGACCATGACATTAGTGTCGCCATTTTGTGCTCAAATGATTTCTAAATAATTATATAGTAGATAGATATAATATAAACACACACAGATAACCCAAGATATCTTAAAATACTATTAATGATTCACGGCGCCATTATTTTGAATATTAAGATGTTTATTATGTTTCATTTGAGTAAAGGACAATATATGTTTACATAAACATTAACAAATCCTTCAAATAACTCGTTAAAATAAATCGATTAAGATAACGATGTCATATTTGAGCTTTGTCGTAATGAACGCCATGTAAAATGACAGGCGACGGGACGTTTTCATTAATTCGGCTGTCGGGAAATTTCGAATTTCGTAGAGAAGTTCAGTGCTTATGCCACGATGAAATTATTTTCGATTCAAGGTAAATAACTAACTCCCCCGCATAGCATCTACTTTTACCCGTTCTCATTTATTTCGTGAGACGTTGGACTGCTTCTAACCCGTCATTCTAACGCGATAAATTCTTAACTCGCTTACATAAAAACCATTTACACATCAGATTTCTTTCTTTGGCACTGCCTATTGACAGTCCAAAAGTTCATAAGGCATAGCTCTGTAAATTTATAAATCTATATAAACTAAATAAAACCAGATTTAATTAATAATCGCATGTTATTTATTACAAAATTCCAGAACTTTAAAACGATAGTATAAATATATTATTCAAAAATAAGTAAACTCCGTTATAGTATGAAGTTAAAATGAGCGGATGGACGTTTTGTAATTTTCAATTTTCAATTTAAAAATAGAATCGATTTCGATTAAACATAGAATCGAAGGCATAGCTCATTCTGCAATAAGCCATTTTAAAAATGTTTCAATAACGAAAATTTTAAGGTATAATTCAGTAGTAAAGTAATATTATGGAGATTATCACGAAAATTTGGACAACATTTCAATAAGCAAATAAGCTTGTATATTCAAGTTTAAGCAATGCCATCTAGTGTTCCCTCTAAGCCAGCGGCTTCCAAGCTGGAAGGTACGGGCTGTTGCCAGGGGAGGCGCCAAAAACTTTCTAAAAAAAATAATACCGTAATATATGCAAATAAATAAAACTTTGTAACGTTTTCTTCATTTCATTTTTCATGTTCATTTTTCTTACATTTGTATATAAATAAGTTCTATGTTGTGTTTGTATTTATATATAAGTTATCCGGAGTGGCAGATTTTGAAAATGGCGCTTTTGCAAACGTTCTTTTTCGGTAATGCACAAAACGACCGCGAGAGTCCGAGTTGTGCGCGCGCACATACATTACAGCAAAGCGCACAAAATTTAGGAATTTGAAAGATCGCAGAGAAAAGCTATGAGAACGAGAAGTGGTATTGGTACGCAAATGTTGTTATTTTATAGATGTATAACATTTAATTAAATTGAATTTTTCAGTAAATAAATTAATCAATGTCATGTTTATTATTGTCATTATTAAAAATTAGCTGTTTTGTTTAGAATATCTAAATATCGTTATGTGATGAACATTTTTAGTTTCCATTTAAAGTTGCACAGCTAATATCTTTTGCGCATATAACCTTCCTAATATTATAAGGAACAGTGCTGCCAACTCATATGATTTTTGTATTATTTTAATAGGAAACTATTTTTTTCAAGAGATATGACGTTAGCAATCAATAGGCTAACATTATACCGCTCAAATTTTGAGAGGGGTGTAGAAAATTTAGAGCAAAAATGTTAAATCGAAATTGATAATTTTCGAAATCTATTGGTTGTATAATGAAATGTGACACGAGTTTCCATGTGCAGATATGTGGGTACCAAGGAATGCACTTTTTATAATGAGCCGTTTAATAAAATTTTATCAAACATCATTTGATAACACAGTTTTAATATAGATTCAATTATTTTGTTCAGTTGTAGATAAAGAATAAATACGGTGAATGTGGTTTACAGAATATTGGCATATAGCGGGTTAACGTAGCGACATGAAAATAAAAACATTATTGCGAAATGATATTATTGTAAATTTTTATCCCCAAAGAAAATAATAATGAAAAACAATATAATTAATGGTAGTCGGTGCCTACCAAATGCGTACATATTTTCGAAAATAAAATATTTCGCCGGGTTAAGCGATTAATATTCAATTAGTACTGTTTTGTCGAAAATTTGGATCGATTTTTTTCAGTAGACTTTAAGAATAAGATTCACAAAACATCATCAGTAGACTCGAGCTTAGAAAAGTCCACACTTTTTTGCCCTAATGACCTCCATTTTCTAAAAAATACGCCCTGCGGCGGATATACATTTGGGAGGGCCTAAGCGAAATTTGGCGTCATTATTTTTCAGAAAAAAAAATATTGCAGAAATTATGCAATATTTTCATGCTATGGTTATTTAATTCTCTTTTTAATATCCGTTTCAATAAAAAATTAAGGCACAACGATCCAGATGTCTTCAATCAATTGGAAAAAATGATTCTGTGACAGTAGCAATATGTGTTTTTTTAATAAATGTTATCACCGCTTTCCCGATTACAAAGCCGTATTTAAAATATTGCTTCGAATTAGTAAATGTCAATATCACTTGTGGTAGAGCGACTTGTCTGTTTATTATAATAGGTATTAATGTCAAGTGCGTTTCAATGAATACTGCCCGGAAAAAGAAATTGCTACAATTTTATCGAAATTTCAATTTTCAAAAATTTCTGAGCCGGAATAATTTAACGGAAAAAACTCTTTTAGAGGTTAATATTTGAATGAATTAATTCAATTAATAGTATACTTTGATCTCATGTTAACTTATTAACTGCCACAATAGTCTATAGCAGCGGTCGGCAACTGGTGGTTCGCGGACCACCAGTAACCACTAGTCCCCGAGGAAATTTTGGTGCTCCGCAGAGAAATCTGATATTATTGCAATTTTTAATCCTATCGCCAGAAAAAATCAACTGAATCTCCTAACACATACATACTTTTCTTGATACATTGCATGTTCTGTCTCACTCTCTCATCTTGTTTTATTTTCTTCTCGGACTCTTTCCACTACATACGAAACGGTTACACGATGTCATACTTCAGTTGTCGCAAAAACTCCACAACATATTTATGCGAAAAGGCGTTTTCATCTGTCACAGCAATCAAAACACGGCATCGATCTCGACTTGTAATCCATTCAGTTCTTCGTCTTGTAGTTACATTATTGGAGCCAAATATATATGTGTTATTTAAAATGTCCAAGAACAACCATCACATTAAAAATTAATAAAGTTTTATAATTAAGTTATATTTTTTATTTAATTTTATGAACTAGCTGCATTTTTTAATGCTTTTATTTCGTTTTGTTCACTTTTATTTAAATATATAATTTTTAACACAGACTTCTATTTGGTGGTCCGCCGGATCAAAATTTTAACATTTTAATCCATCTAGTGGTCCGTGAGTCCAAAAAGGTTGCCGACCGCTGGTCTATAGTGAATTAGCGATAACTGTTGGAAGCCGGACTCACTCATACATGTACGATCACTTTCGTCGTTATGTATGTGATGATGCATCTATTCTGATAATTTTAATACTTAACCTTTTAGGTGCTATTATTTTCAATTATAAATTCATGTCATGCTAACGACACGCCTAGCGTGTCCATACTTATATCCACTATGTGCTCAGGACCTGCCTAGTGAGTTCATGCCCGAAATCTAAAAAAATATTTTTAAGTCTGTTGATATTGTTTGTATTTTTTATTAGCCGACAATATTCATTTCGGATTTCATCGCCTTTCGATCTTACCGCGCGTAACAATTTTTTGCATAGTAAAGCTGAGTCTAAGCGTGCCGCTGTGAATATTTTTTTGTGATTTACATTGAAAATTTTTTTAGTGTAAAATTTCGCTGCTGATTTTAGCAAGAAGAATATAAAAATAACTGGACTATTCTTTAATGTTGTTTTGTGAAAACTTCATCGCAGAAAAACTATTTTATGTATATTTTGTTAATTTTCGAGTTTTAGCTATTTAGTGAATTGTGAGCAAAAATAAGTGCTTTTTGAATGATGTAGTGTATAAATTTGTGTGTATAGTATATATATTATATTATATATACAGTCATAAAAATTTCATTTTGATTTTCCTCCAAAAATACTTACACTTATCATGAAAAAATGGAGTTTCTTTTCAATTTGCCAGCATTTTCGCAATGTATGTCGATAGATACATAAAATTCAATACCACGCGTAAAACAACAAATTTCATTTTAATCACACCAAAAAGTAACAATAAAAATAAAGAGTTGTGGCAAGCCTCAGTGTTGAAAAAATCCAAATGCTATGCATAAATAATTTCCACAGATGACAAGAAAGGTAATATCCATACAATAAATAAATGTGTTTGAAATAGTATATACTTTGGACTATATATTCGGTATGTATAGAGTGGATACCTCTTTCTGCGCCGAATACTAACGATCAAAATCAAAACCATTGCACCACCGCCCTAGGGTTTAGATTGCAACTATGTTCCCGCGAATAAATGAATGTCAGAAGAGGTCAGATATACTTAACAATTTTTTATTTCACTAACGATTTCTAACATCGATACATTTACCTCCTCTTCATTATGTGAGCCTGGTGGTATTTTTCCATTTTTCGTATTGATGAAAACTTACACCCTTGGACTTTGGTCGTTGAGTCAGCACATACTTCGTGGAAATAATAAATAAAATCGGCACCATTTCTCACTATCTCTTCACATTTATGTTACCCTAATACCTTAGGCTTATTCATATATTTTAATTTTTGTGGTGCGATTAGTGGAACGCATTTACAAATAAATGAATGTTTTAAATATTATATATAAATAATTTCTAGCCATTTGTTTTATTTTGTCGATCTTTTTAAATTCTATTTATATTTAGTCCCAATATACTCACTTCAATAATTTAAATTATTTTATACAAATTTTAATATATTTCATGAAAATGATAATATAAAAAACACATACATAAAAAACTCTCTTCTATCTATAATATTATATTTAAGTGCAATCAATACAATGTTTACGTGATTTGTTTCTAAATTATAGTGAAGAACTCGTAAAAGTTCTTCTCAGTCTTGTCAGTTCTGTTGCATCCGTCTGATAAAATGCGACGCAATAATACCGAAGCCGAGTTATTTGTACTTGCCGACTTTCGCATGTTTATTGTCTTTGAAATAATGGCTATTATTAATAATAAGCAATACATTTTTATAATTCAAATATATTGAGTATGGCACTATTACATGGGATTTTTAGATTAGCAGTGAAAGCGTTAATTTATTTTTCATAATACAATGCATAACACATGCATGAAAATAATTCAAAATTCATTTTGTATCAATTTTTATACAGAAGTTAAAATAACGATACCTAAAATTTATACGAAACTTAACTTTAACTAACGTTCAAAAAATATATAATTTGTTACTTAAAAAAATATTATTCATAAATTTTGTCGACTACATGAATGTATCACATCATTTTTTCAGTGTAATATATTTTGTAGACAAATTCTTTGAAGGTTATAAAAAGGCAAAAAAATATTGTGTCAGCCATATTAAATCAACTAGATTGTGAGTATTGTGAGACTTAAAATTTGAGTTAGTATTTTAAAAGGTTACACCTCAACCTGAGAGAATTAAAATTGTTTAAAACCTTCCTGCAATCATTGTTATCTTCCCACAATTGTCATTTTTTTCAGGATGCCTTCATAACAAAAAAAAAAAACAACACTTTAATTTAAAAAAAGGGTGAAATGAAAAATAAAAAACTCTTTTCAATATCTAAATAAATTTTACTGCAATGCTTTGCATACATTCAATAATCACCATAAAAAAATTACAGTAAACGATTTAGCAGAATGACAGCACAGTCATAATAATATATAAATATCAGTTTATTTGTGCAAAAAAAATGAAAATAAATTTTCAATCAAAAAGAAGAACATTTCAATTTATACATACATAAGAAATCAATTGATAGCAATTATGAAAATAAAACTAGTCTCACTGAAAAAAGATTGGGAAAAGAATATTGATTATATTAAAACTTCAGACATAGAATATTTTGAACATATATATTTGAAATAGTATCAAAAAATCAATTATTATATTTAATGACTACAGTTCTTAAGCAAATCGAACATGATTTTAAAGAAAGAGTTCAATTAATATTTTGTGCTTGAATTTTGGCAAGATAACCAAAAATTTTGTTGTAGAATTGATGTTTAAATACTTTTTTCCAATATACGAATTTGTCATTGAATATTGATTGTATAAGTTAAATAAAAAATGTTTGAACAATTTATGAACAAAATAAATTTTCTTTCCTTTGTGGTAAGACTAGCTCTATTCAGATATATTAAAACTCATATAAGACCTTTCTTAAACTTTTAATTACAAAATTTTAACTGAGAAACATATCAATTATCGAGTGAGTATGACCAAATCATAAGAACTTTTAAGAAGTTAACCATCACTGTCTTATTGAATAGGCATTATATTTATTTAAATAAAACTTAATGTTTATTTCTTTTTCCTCAATGTTATGATCCTTGTTTTTAATTTGTGATATTATAGTATAAATTGTAGAAATACTACATGAAAAATTGTTATTTTTTTCTGTTTAAATAAAAGTTAAATTCTCAAGTCTTTAAATTTTTTGATTTTCTAGTGTGGTATACCATGTTAAATGGAGGATAATAAATTTAAAATCTTGCTCACTTTTCAAGTTATGCTTTTCTGAAATATAGCTAACCCATATAAAAATTTCATTATTAGTTTGGATATAATTATATGTTATATGCTGCTCTTTAAATGGTCATCCTGTATGCCCCGAATAAAATGATAAATATCTTTATCAAAACTGTTGCCAATTTAAAACTCGGTTATATAAGTTGAAGAAAATTAACAAAAAAGTATTTTAAATGATATTTTTAGAAATTTTAAAGATTTCACATTTATATTTGACAATCTTATTTATCTACTTGGTTTGATGATGTACATTGGATAGGAATAATAAATTATTTATCTTTCTAATGTAACTGAAGAATTAGCTGTCATATTTATTAACATTCAAAGTATGAACACTTTATTATTTTTTTTTTTTAAACTTCCATTATGTCATATTATGATAATATATTCACAGTTAACATAATATTGTATGCAATAGACAAAAGTATGTTGCTTGCAAATCGATTTGCAAATAAATTAGGTATATGTGTATTTTGATGCTATGCATGGAACTAAATATTTACAAATCTTGAGATAAAAAATTGTATAGAAAAGATTTAAGAGAGATATAGTTCTGTTTTGGAATGCAAACACAGAAAACATACTTAATTATAGATTATTGAGGAAAAATAATGGCAATCACAGAAGATTAAGCGCATTTTGGACATAATGAAAAAAAAAATTATAATTATGTAATCTCAAATAAAATTTCATTACTTTATTAAAAAATATACTCTTATAAATGTTAATCCAGCCACACCCGTTGCATGTAAGAAATTTCCACACATTTTTAGAATAAATTTATCTAACAATCAATATTACTAAAATAGTCAGGAAAAAATCAAATAATGTACAAAAATGACATCTGTTGATGGTTTCAATAAGTTTTGTGCATCATGAAAAAAGGAATCTGCTGTTTCAAGTTAGCTATTGTATCCCCACAGAATATTTCTCAAATTTATAATAGTGCTAATGTATTGAGATAGTTACAAAAACTTTTTAATGTATATTGTACAAAAAATACAGAAAATTCTTACAGGCTGTCTAGTGTGACTGTTTCAAATTAATGGTGAATATTTTTGCAATATCAATGTTTTGTTCACTTTATATATTTTTAAAAATATTTTTTCCATTATAAGTTTCTTGCAACAAGTAAAATTTATAATTATAACAATTAAAATAAACAAACCCTGCTTCATAGCATTTAAATAAATAAATTTTCTACATTGAGTTTGCATCATTCTAAAACAAAATATCGAACCCTAAATCAATATGAGACTGTAAAATAATAAATAAAGTCTAAAACTTTCAAGAAGATTCTGTCAATGAGCTTAATTTTGGTAGCATAAAAAGTTTGTAAATATTTTACAATTGTTTAATAAAGAGTATTGAAAAATTATCATAATCCATAAAATAATATGAAAGAACTGAACAAACAAAGCTGCTGTTACATGAGAACAAAGATAGAAGTAAGACAGTGGCAGTTTTTGAAGACACGATAATTGTAACATTTAATTTCTTATTATATATTTTTTTTATTATGCATCGTGTAAACATATACACAACAATTAGGTAATATATTAGTTCTATAAAACATTCATGTGACAAAAACATAATTCACATTAACATAATAATTATTAAGCACATCAGATTAACATTTTTGTAAATTTTTAAATAACTAATTGTAAACATAGCCTGAAATTCTTTTTATATAAATATTTTTTATATCTTATCAGTGTTTGCAGGCAATAACAGTTAGATCAACTGATATGGTTTTTAGTATAATAATATGGTTTTAAACATTTCTTTTGATATCTATATAATTTTATTAGCTGGTATCCATGATCAATGAATGCTTTTTAGGCACAGGTATATTTAAAATCATTTTTCTGATTAAATACTTTTTAATAGAACTTCACGTTTGAAGGCGCATCTCCAAGGCTTAGAAAAATGGAATAAAATTTGTAGTTTATTAATAATTAAGTAATATATGTAAGTAAAAAGTGATAAACAGTAAAAAAAGTAAGTTATATGAAATAATATATTAATTAATCCTTTATTCATATAATTTGTACACGAAACTTGTAACAATGAATGGTTGTCAACAATAAAATAATTTTGTGGGGGACAATTCAACGTTGTGACAAAAAAAGTGAAATAACATTAAATATTTATTGAACATTCTGTTGTACATGTACTTTATTCAAAAATATAGTAGGCACAGCAAAATTATAATATTTTTTGTTTTGTTACTGTGTTGATTTGTCCCGTTACCAATAATACAGAATGTATGTATTTAGTCTACTAATTAAAAATAAGCATATCTGGTAAATGATGAAATAGCTATACTGTTTTTTATTTAACATAATTTTTGATATCGACATCGGGTGCTTGATGGAATTTCAGCATGAAATTTTAATTGTTGAAACTTTGTAGATTTACAGATGTTTTGTCACTTTGTTTCTCAGTTCTATTTCACCTATGTAATAGAGTGCATGCAGATGATGAAAGGAATCAAAGGTATTAAGCATCATTTTGAATGTATTTATATGGATTTAATATATATATCACGTATTATCAAAGTGCAATTTTTGTATTTGCTTCATGTCCAGCAAGTATTTTATGGATATGAATTAAATAGTACAACTATTTCACCATCTGTAGATTTTTTGTGTTTTCGCCAGATGAACGAATAAGAAAGCCATTTCATAAAACAGAAAATCAATCTTTAAAAAATGCATATTTCGTATTAGCAATCAAATCCATGCAATTAAAAACATAAATTTTTCCAATTTATTTTCAATACAATACAATACAATAAAGGTGATATGAAAAAATTATCTTCAAGATAAAATATGTATGAAATAAATTGTTGAGATCACATTACACTTTAAATTTGAATCAAAACATATAATTTATCATTAAGCAGTATTCGGAGGAAATTATTTTACATAATGTTATTTAAACCACTTGAATTGAAACAGATATGTTCTGAAAGGTTTATTGATGTTTAAATCTTTAGTAATATTATAAAATTTCATTTTACTTAGTAGAAGAGTAGAAATAAAAATCGATCAAGAGTAAAAATTAAGGCATTCAAAGTTCTGAACGTTAATTCCCAATTATTACCTGTAACCTCCAATGGTGGCAATACAAAATTCTTTTTCTTTCTTATCGAACTTCCCGAAGAGATACCCGGGTATAATAAGACTCGGGGGATTCATTGATTACTTATTACTTCCCAATTTTTTCAACTCTGCAATTCATACATTTTTCATCTTCAAAGTTTTTAAGTATAAAAACATTGTCAACATTTTTAAATATTTATAATTTCTATAGATTTAATAATATACTTAAGGTAACATCTTAAAATATTTAAATGTCATATTGTAATTTATTATTATACACTTAGCTGATATTTTATGTAGAATATCAAATTTCAGAGTGGGAGAGAGTGAATTCTTTTTTACAGACAGCTAAACGAGAATGTTTCACAGGTTTAGAGATAATTAGAATATTGAAACTTTCACAGATAGCAGTAAATTTTGAAAAATATATCTTCTCGCTTACAACTTTATCGCAATCAACAAAACAACCACACACATTATATATTTGAAATTTTATAATGTATTTTACCGATTTCTTTGATAATTCTGTAATGAGCTAAAAATTGTAAATTGCTATTATAAAATTATTGCTAAAAGTACTTTTACTGCTCTTTGAGTGACGTAAAATTTGTCAGAAAAAATAAAGATAAAGCGAATTAAATTTACAAACATTAAACTTTATCATTAAGATATAGTCTGACAATGGCAATGCAGAAAAGGTATGTTATTTAGGGTGTATTGATTCGAAATATTTTTCCTTTATAACAAAGTCTGTCCTAAATTTGCTGAAATTAAATGTAACATTGTAATGTCTATTGATACAATATCACCTTTCTAATTATTAGTTTCAAGTAATCGAGTATTGCTGGAATCAGTGATGCTGTAGTCAATGCCGTTGGTTTTCGTTGCGCATTTCGTGGATTAAACAAAGTCTCTGGAAAATGTAATATGCATAGTTATGTATGTAGTGGCTTAAATTATTTGTTTCGATAATTCCATCAACAGTAAAATAAATATAACTCAAGTAATTAATTTGATCAAAGTTATGTAAGTCTGTTTCACCTCTTCTTTTCTAATTTTATTTGCTTGAGAAATATAAGAAATACCGAGCTAAGATTCAAATATTCTTCCCTTACCTTATATTTTCCGCATCAAAAAAATATTATAAATAATAACAATAGCCACTGACTGGGTGCAGGGAAGATATTTTGTCAAACTTCCGGTGTTTTCAGGCAAATAAATTAATTTTATTACTGTCGGCGTCACTTGAATTTAAGCAATGTTCATACATATAGCCATGAATATATTTTTATTTTTCTAATATGTGTCTTCTATATCATTCATGTTTGCATGCTGTGTATCGAATATACGGCACTGGAGAGCACGTAATATTTACTAACAGGAATGTTTATGTTTTGACAAATAAAACTTGAGGTCACAAGTGGACATATCTAATATTACTGTCTTGAAACTTTAGTATCAATAAAATGTATGAAGATTGTTATAGTCATAGATAAGAGAGTATTTCGCTAAAACCTTGTTCTGTATTAAAAATAACAATTCTTAGCCCATTACAGAATTAATTGCATTCAAATTACTGATCTATTGTGATATGCACTTTTTGATACCGTCCGAACAAATGAAAAATATGCAATTGAGTAAAAGTATGGCTCGAAAAAGTCAATGTAGTCAATTTTTATTTGTTTTCATGTATAAATAACAAATCAATAAAAATGTTTCCTTTGATTTTTATTTAATCTAGAAAGAGAGATTTTGATGTTTCACAGTCATAATGAATTTCAGCCATGGAAGATCCAAATGGAAATACAACTGCGCGAATAGCTGATTGTTTCAGAAGTATTTATGAATATATTTGAACAAGAATTCTGTACAATTAATTATTATTTTTGAGAGCAACACACAGATAGATCTTGAGTAAATTGAAGTAACAATGTGAACTTTGTAGTTTTACAAACAGCTAGATTGTCCAATTCACAATAATATATTAATTACTTAGTAACGCGGTGATATAATATATAGATTACATTAATGAACATGTAATATGTTTGATTATTTTTTTTAAATACATATACATAAAATATTATGATCTCTTTGATTCATACGTATAATAAATATTTAAAATGTGTCTTTGGTAAATTTATCAGTCACTTTTATGAAAAATATTTTCTTCAATAGAATTAGATTACATGATACGCGCGCTTGTAAACAACATACAACTAGTACGGACCGGCCGCGCTTGATCAACAGATGTTCAAAGTGTCAGGATATCTGCAGCTAATGGGCGTAGCCTCAGAGTATCAAATCTATCCTACGTCGAGCCACAGATAACATTAGAGGCGCACAGCTAAGAGTCAATATTGAAATTGTTTCTATTTAAACAACATTCAAGGACTGATTTCTCATTGCAATGAATTATTGACTTCATCGATTAAAAAATCAAACATTAATAATGTACAATATTTCCATGATATATAGCAGCCGTATTCAGCATACAGATCCCTGATAATCTGAACCTTTAGCAGATAAACAAGAGTAATTGTCGCGTTCTTGCCGTTACTCAAATTACTAATTAAATAAGTTAAAGTCCATAGTCGAAGCTTTCCCACTCAGAGAATCTGGAGTCTTGTTTCTGTAATTTGGGTTGGCACGCCTCAATGTAACTATCCTGGATGCGGTACATTCCCGAGTTGGCTTGGAACATCAGAGTCTCCAAGATCCTTTCATTTTTTATCGCCTTCGAAGGCAGAACTACTTTGATTAAATCCTGGGGCGCTATCCTATAGAGCTTGAGGTCTCTCGCAAGCCTCTCCATTATACATTTAAACTCTAATTTGGCATCGAGCTTGGTTGAAGTCTTTGTGCGTATTTTGTGCTTGGCCCAATTGAGCATCGCCTCAAATTTTTGCACCTCTGTGCATTCTAGAGTTCTACACATTATCATTTGCACCATTGATTCTGAAAGGTTGAGAAATTCGGGCGTCGAAAACAATGCCATGGATCGCAACTCTGTGAAGGCGAGAATCATGTTGACGAGTTCTGATGCTGAGGTGTACCGCCAATAATAGTTCTCTAGCGAAACGAGCATGGTGCAAACCTGAAAGATTTAAAGCAAATGTTGCAATAAATGTGTTGACAATATAGTTACCAAAATTTTCCATTTTTATACTGTTAAAATAATATTACCAGCTATTCAATAATAGGAATCAAAATAAAGAATATATTCCGAAAAAAAATTATTTCACTCAAAAAAAGCCACATTACCTTTGCTTCTTAATTTATGTCACGCTCAAATTAATGTATATATTCATTAATGTACTGAAAAACTTATGTATATTTTACTGTTATCATAAATGTAATATGACTGATTCACAAAGGTAGATTGAACACAATAAGATTTGAGCTTGCCAAAATAATTACATTATTCAGCTAAAATTATAGTGATGATGTACGGTTTGATGACATAAGCTCCTAGGTTAAATACTTGCATATACTTGCCGACAATCAACTTATAATGGATACTGATGGAATGTTTTGCATTATATTTCCATTCATTTTTTGTCTGCGCAACAGTTAATCTATTAAAGTCTTAAAACTTATGTTCTTCTGTTAAAATCTTGGACAATACTCCTTTATTCTAAAAAAATCCTCATTAATCCGTTTATATTTGTACCAGCATATGTATTTATATATCCCATCCTAGCAATGGAAGCTTAGTTTTAATTAATTACCACATCTATGCGTAGAAATTGTTTGGCGTGGTGGAAGCAAGCTTGTAGCAATTCTGGTAGATCGTAATGTTCTGCTGCACAGATAAGTCCAGGTATGGAAGCGCAAGTGAGTGGACAGCTACCGGTGTGAAGGTAGTCCAATAGAATTCGGAAAGTGTCAGGGTCAAATTCAATTATTGAGAACTGAAAAAATATCCAAATATATTTAAAAAAAAAATCAATCAAATCCTGTCTATTTTACATATTAGAACTGGCTAAAAATATTCCATTGAAGTTCTAGTTGATTTTATAATAATCATGAATATTTTTAACGTGAATGGCCGATGATTGTGTTGTTTATGATATTTTATAGATACATGGACTCGTGAATGAAGTTTTTTTAATGGAAACTATTTGAAGACAAGTGATTTAGTAAGCATAGAATTTATGCATGTAAGATGAGGTTAGGTTAGGATTGTATATTAACAGTCTGGTTGATCAATGCATCATTTTACGTATATTTTGGTTGATTATTCATATCTATGTACAATATACGAGATATATTTATAACTTCAATGTTATAATGAATTTAAGGGATTTGAAATCCCACTTTGACATCCCAGTAGAAAAAATTATAAGCTCTTAGACTCCACATGTTTGTGAGAAAGGTTTTTTAAAATCAGTAATCAAAATGTAAAAATTAGCAATCATAATAACAGAGCAACAATTAACTCACTTCTGTCTGTGCAAGTTTTGCTCGGTCAACTTTTTGTGCATCCGCACATACAGAAAGGCGGGGGACAGCTAACGCTTGTCCCGAGCGATCTCCTCCTCCTTTACTGCCATCTTTATCTGAAAATAAAAGTTTACTTTATAATATTTTTTCATACATTTATTGTTTTTCTATATATGTTAAGTCGGAATAGATATATTTTATAAATCGGTCATTCGGTCAGATTGTCAGGCTAACACATTAGTTTCGACACTATTAACATACGTATATTTTTGAGTGTCTTTCATCAATACTATGCAATCAGCTATATCAACAGTTAAGATATTAGCAGTCAATGGGTTAAATATATTTATTAATTGTGTTTACACTAACACTAAAACATTTTTTTAATAAATTAAGAAATATTTTTAACAACTTGTGTTATAAACATATTCACATAAAACTAAAACTCATTAACTAATTGTATCATATAGTTAGTCTTCCTCTCTTTTGACCATATTCACTCCTGATATGGAGCATAATCGGAATTCGACTAATTCAATTTGTGTGTTCCAGATAGTTTTTTAAGAAATCGTGGACATAATTTGTTTGTTCTTCCAAAGTGTAGAACCAGTCTGCCAATGGGAATGCCAATGGTAAGAGCATTGACAATGTTCAACAGTATTGCTTCGGATGTTGACATATATCATGTGAACGAAAATGAGTTCAGACGAATGCTATTTTTTCAGTTTGAAGTAAATATTTCATGAGTTTGCTTGGTCGACTTTCTTGCAATCCTAGTTGATTGTTTTACTGTGTATTTGCTGAATTTCCAATACTTTATATTTAAATATGTTAACGTTGCAAAAGCAATGGATTGATAATTTGTAAGTTTTGTACCGTGTAGTTATAAATAAATAAATATTCCTTTGATTCATTTATTGCATGGAAAATCTTGAAGATGTATATCTTTCAAATAAATAACACAGCTTTTAAATTTATAGATTTTCCCTATAAGTTGGTAACTTGACAGAGTAAAATTGTTTTAACAATATGAATTTAATTGACTTACTTGAGCAGTCTTGAGACGATGCCCACTTCTTTTTATCGTCTGCGCTGAGGTGGGTGTGCTGTTTTCTAATGGAGCGTCCCCATCCTGCAGTGAGAGTGCCCAGACGAGAGAAGGCACGCTTTACCATGGGTGAACTGGGCACGCTTTTAGGTCTAAAAAATGAAATAAAACAATCATGATGGGACTCTTTTGAAAAGGTGGCTGAATTTGTGCATACAGTTTTTGATTGAAATTTAGTAATAATATGCCAATATACCTAGCAGATTCAATATCAGGAACTTGAAGAAAATTGCTTGTCTTGGTTCTGGAGGCCTGCGGAGACAGAAGTGCTGGAACAGGGCGAGATAGAAGCTCAGCAACTGGGACCTGCGGAGATCCAAATCCAGTTTGGATACCGTACAACATCTCTTGGAATACTCTGCAACAAAAGAAAAATGAAATTTTACAATCAGTTCTTTATTGATCACGGTGAAGACATTTTTTAGAAATGTTTTTTTTCTTTAATTGGTATTGAACATTAATGTATATTATTAGCGAAACCAGTTCTGATGATGTCTTAGCATTGTGGAATTGGCACCAAAAATGTTTTAAATATTTTATCAATTTATAAGAATAATAAAAAATAAAATAATATACAATAGTAATATCGCGTTATAAAATAAATTAGTGTAATATTTGTTCAAATAATTTCTCACAACCTTTCATTTTTATTTTTTCAATGGGCAGAAACAAAATTTTTCTTGATGTACTGTTAAAAAACCGTTATCCGGAGAATTGAACGTACTTTATTTCGGTAATATTTGTTTTATTTTCTTCTTTGTCTATGGTTCAATTTATATGCGCAGTGGCGATCCCGGGTGCAATTTTCTAACTGCGCATGGCAATAAATAAAATGGGCAAGTTCAAATATTATAAATACTAGCTACATCATGAGTAAATAACGCGTTATGCATTTATTTTACTGGCCATTTTGCCGCAGCGATGGCCCTAGACATAACCAACGCGTTTTATCTCACTGAGATGTTCTTATAAATTATTAACATCAGATTTTCCCGCGATAAAAAAACCGGCGGGCCGCTGTCAGTCTTGTAAATATTTAAATGGATGTGGCGTTCTACATTTACTGCGAATTTTATCGAGTTACAGTTCGTAGCTGAAAAGTAAAACAGTACATCACAATATAAACACAACTTATAGAAATATTTCCGCAATTTCGCGAGCATTATCAATTGCTGATATTTCGAATAGCAAAGCAAGTTCTGATCATAAAATTATAAAATTTATTACCTAAATACAACACTTTTTCAATTATAAGAGACAGTTAATAACATAAAACGTGATAACATTACGAAGTAACGGGGTTTATTATTGAACAATAAAATTTAACATTAAGAAAATACGTCATACATTTTAAAATCATTTTGTTTCGTTCTCAATCTCACTTCATTCAATATCTCAAAAAAAAAATGAAATTTCTTAATATATTATATAACACTATGTTACATGAGTCGACAGTGATTGCTTAACGACAACTTCTAAAAAATCAGTTCCTTTTTCAAATTCGACACAAGCTTGGGTATTTGGGACTTTTTTTAATGGAGTGGACAGCAGCGTCATTTTGTTAATTGCTTGCTTCGGCTATATGGTCACGCCGGTTCAAAAAGGGGTTTTATATTGTATCTTAAAATTCAAAGAGTGTCAAAAGTCCATATGCGGACTATCAAATGATACCTCTTGTTGAATGAGAGAGAATGATGTGATCATCACATGCATGTATACATCCCTTGAAAACTTAATGTATAAATGTCTAGATTCATAAGTTCGACCACCATCATGTCAATCGCAGAACGACTAATTAAGAAGACATAATGCGAATAAGAACATAAAAACAAAATTTGGATTTATGATCAGAAAGAATTTCAAATGGAATTTCATTAACTGCCTTCCAAATTGATACAAACGATTTAATAATAAAAACAAAATTTTTTTTTGGAGCTTTTGAATATACGGTCTTTTACTTTCAGTTGAGTCGCACGAGAAACTTATTATTTTTTCCGGAAACATGGCGAATTTGAAAATCACCCGCCACATATTTTGGCGGCGATTTTCAGCTAGAGCCAAACATCGTACGAAGGAGGTTTTATGTTTGCTTTATTAAACAGGGCTGGGAAAATAAAAATACGAACGGCGTTATATTATTTATTTGGCCATTTTATTTCACATGTTGCTGCAGTTATTATTATGACCGAAATAATAAAATGAAAATGCGCCACTGAATATTATGAAACGACCGAAAAAGGCAATAGACAAAAAGATGTCACACCATAAATATGTTCCTTTTATTTTTGATACTTCTATAAGCTATCAAACAAGAAATATATTTGTCTGTCGTGTTCGATGGCTGTTTCTAGCCGAATTGTTCTTTTTCAACTTTAAATATTATTATAACAAATTTAAAGACTCTAGTTTGTGGCTTTAAGATAAATAAAATCATCGATTGTATTCCCAAAACTAGCACTAAATTAACGTCATTATAGTGTGGACATAAATACTTATATTTCCGGTGTCTGGGCACAAACCTCAATACAACTATGACAAAGCTGGGCAATACACCTACCGATTGTAGCACGGTAACATATATAATATAAGTCGCCAAAATATTTAAGTAAAGAGTAAAATGCTTGTGCTTGTCATGAAAAAGTAAGCAAGTGATATTTTAGTATCAAAGACAAGTGTTTGAATTTGTGGCTTGGAGTAAGGAAAATCAAAAAAAAAAAAATGTGATTACAAGAAAAAATAAACATTTAGAAT
Organism: Himalopsyche japonica; assembly: GCA_028555115.1. NCBI lineage: Eukaryota > Metazoa > Arthropoda > Insecta > Trichoptera > Rhyacophilidae > Himalopsyche > Himalopsyche japonica. The sequence continues at coordinate 1,728,826 of JAHFWJ010000224.1, read as the reverse complement.
TTTTACTGTTGTATAACTATTGTAAAATCTTACGTCAGTTGTGAAGACTTTATTAGAAGTAATAATTTTTAATCGAAATTGATATCTTTGTGTCTGACTGTTGTTTCATTTAGTAACATATCAAGTGAAATAGCAAGGTTATCGATTTTAATATTGTATTGAGTAAAATGATGTTTAAAAAAATCACAATCGAGTAAATCGAGAGCCAGTAGATTTATCATGCATTGTTACTATGAATAAATACTTAATTAAGTATTAGAACATTCGATTCAAATATTTACTGCAGGCGCCTTTATCCAAATCTAAAAACAAAATGGCAGCCAGATAATTTATTTAAATTATTCATGGAAAACCTAAACGCTTAGACTAGATAATCCAATCTGTGTAGTGGTTTTCTCCTCATTGGAAGGAATGCAAATTGCCACATAATCTTCGTTGTTATCGTGTTAGTATTTCCTTTTTAACCTCTTGTTTGCACCAAGCTTTTCAACACTTGCACGATAATGTTATTGTTCATTAGAACAACCTAGATCGAGTCAAACGTAACACTAAAATAGACTAAATTAAAAATATAAAGGATAGCGTATATCTGTAGACATTTTAACGTTAGATATATGACATGCGAAATATATTTATATTATATAATATTTTACCGTGGGTGTTCAGTTAACGAACAGTTCGGACTGCGAACAAGTCGTAACACTATTATGAATTTTTTTTGTAATTTTTGATATCGACTGAATGTGCTTGATGGAATTTTAATATCAAATTTGAATTGTTACAATTTTGTACGATTCCACATGTTTGTCTCTAACGACCCGGGTTTCGCCTTTCGACATCTTCAGGCATTCTATCATACGGATGCAACAGAGCTGACGTAAAATAAACAGTTAGCATCGTATATATATTAAAGTTATTAATTACAGGAAAACACAGGAAACACAACACCCCTAGGCAAGCAGTAAATTGCAGCTAAAACAAATTTAACAATATCAATCTAATAATAATTAACTCAATTGCCTGTGATAAAACCAGTGTCGTTAGTGACAAAGCATGTGGAATCGTACAAAACTGTGACAACACATATTCGGATAACGAACTAAACAATCATTCTTATCCACTTATTCTTTGTGTAAAACTAATCGACATTTTACATTCGAAAGACTTTTGAAAACGGAGCGCTTTTCCAGGATGATCGGTTATTAATCAATTCGGATAGCGACCAAATTTTGTTCGTAAACCGATCGCCCGCTGTGAATAAATTGCCAACATTACTTCTTTACGATTTTCAATCCCGAGACAGCCAAAATAACAACGGTAAAAGTTACATGTCTAAGTATGTATCGAAAATAATACTGTTTAATCACAATATTTATTTAAAGCGTGAAATTTATTAACAAATTATTCTCGCGGACTGTTGGTTGGCGACCGATGATATGAATAATGCGAAATCCTAATTTCGACTTTGTGTTCGAAATACCAACAATCCATCAACGCACACAATCTTTGCACGTATAAAACCACGACAGGTGCAAATTCCGAATATCTGAAACGAATGCGTGCGCATATTTACTATTGTTAACCAATGGAATTAATCATATTTCACATGCCATCAGCCTCAAACCATTGATAACCTTCAATCGCCAAACAATGTTGCGGTTGGGTAAATAATGATACAAACGTTTTGGTTTAAATTTCATTGAAATTTGAAATACAGGATTTTCTGTATTTGAGTATTATTTGTGCAATGAAATCGATTGTTTTTTCTCGCATGAAAGGTAGTTACATCTTTATTGTATAATATATATTTAAAATAAATAGATGAATGTTTATTTTTGTTTATTGCTTGTATTTATGTTCTTTACGTATTGCTGTGTTAAGGACGGGAAATATGTGAAAAATTCAAAATATCTTCTTTCTATTCTCGAAAAGGCTTCTGGATTACTATAGCCACATGAAAACACATCAAAAAATCTTGTGAAACTGTCAACCATGTCATACTTTGAGAATGACATTTTGCATACTGTTAATTGTTCATAAATTAAATTTGATTTTCGAATGACCTTTTTTTAAATCTCAATTCGATTATTTTGAATCTAATCAATAACTATTGATATATTAAATAAGTAACTAAGTAACAACTTTGCGAAACTGTCACACTTTTAGGTAATGAATTTCTAATGACATTTTGCAAACCATCGATTGTTCTTAAACAAAATCCAATTTTCGAATAAACTCTCAGTATTGCAGTTTTAGTAGTTCACTTTGATTGGCATTGCAACGCATGCCGGGTACTTCTTTCACAATTTTTTTTCACATTTCTCAAAATCAAGTATTTTTTTCTGGAATGTGGAAATAAAGAATTAATTAAGCAATTTTTACAGATGAAGATAAATGCAAGAATTTTTATTTATTATATAATAATATTTATATCAACATTACCGTCCAGTGGTCAACTTTGTTGGCTATGGTTACGTATATAATTGATTCGAACGCTGGTTCATATAGTTTCGTGAATTGCTTTATGGGTTTCAAGTCCAATGACAAGCAATTGTGAAGTTTTAAATTCCTCACCGACCATCTGATCTTGAAAGCGTAGAAAACTTCTGTTACGACACCTTCATTAAGAGATCAACATGCTTCAATTTGATAGCGAACATGACTTTTAAATCATCACATTGTTGAAACAAACCAAAATACTGTGGTAAAAATAATAAATATTGCCAGGTTATTGTAACATTTAACAGAATGCTTTGACTCATTTAGTTGCCTAGTATTCAACGATAACATTTTAATATTGAAACAATGTCTGTATTTTGTAAAACTAATTTGTGATCAAAATTCAATAATGTCGCAGCCTCGAATCGCAAGCAAGGGGCTGTAAGTTGTTACAGGTTGAAACGGGGGAAGGGTAGATAACCGGATATTGCGTCGACTTCCTCTTGGTGGGTAACCCTCTGTAACTCTTTAACATACGTCTGCACTTTGCATCTTTCTTATCATTTTGCATTGCCACCATTTTGTGAACTATTCTTTGTTTATGGTTTGACATCTACTTTGTCTCAACTGATTTGGATTAATGCTTCTCAATTCTATGAACCTAATACATATTTCGCTAAATTGATATTATTAAATTCAAAATATTGTTATTGAAAACTACTTCACTTAGGTTTTATAATGGATAATAGAAATCATTTGAATTTTTATATTTTTCAGACAGTTTTTCTTTATTAACATGTTTGGTCTTAAATAGAAAAATACCGACATTTTAAATGATAGTACTGTTAACAATATGAACATGTTAATGACGACTATTTTTGTTTTTTAATAAAAATAAAACAATGATCAATATGTGTATACGATAATGAAACAATCTATGGTAGTAATAAAGTCCACCACCTGGGATACTGGTATAACTTTGAAGGGGGCACTAGGGTTTGAATTCCTGCCATGTTACCGGAATGCACGACATTAAGGGATGAATAAAGATATTTCTGTTGTTTAATAACATGCTTATTAAATTCTTTTCTGCAAACAAAGAAAATTATTCGCTGTAAAACCAGCTTCTTTTAAAATACCCGTTTATTTAATTTTCTATTAAGGATTTGTCTATGTGTACCACAGGTAAGTGAAAAAATAATACATTGATTGAATTGGCATTCACTTGTTAGAACTCTATTATAACACGGTGAAAAAATAGCAATGTATTTTAGTTCTATAAAATTATTTTTAACAAATATAGTTGATAGCTATTTCGGCGCAAGCCATCGTCAGAACTATGCTTAAACTAACATTTGCTTATCTATATATAGCTTTGCAGAAAAGGCACACAACACATCCTCTCTCCTGTTCCAACGGCCTAGCTTGTTACTTTAACACAATGACACTAAATTTTCAAAATTCTAAATGAAACAATAGGTGTCTATGACAATAAGATTATATGTGGGACGGAAGTGGTCCTTTTGGAAGCAAATCAGACCACCCCTTTGTACAACGGTGGATAAGTGGCGATACTATTATGTTCGTTTGTTCGTTAAGAATCCTTTGTGATAATTGGTGTCTATTGATTTCCAGCTGTTCCAAAGCCGTCATTCTCCGACCCTTAATACAAAGATGCAAACATTTAGGGGCTGAGTTTGAATTTATATTATGTGATTCATTAATAATGTGATTAGCGAATTGTGAATCTGTTTTTTTACTGTTGAATGATCTTACATGTTCCTTAGCTCGAGTAGATATACCTCTACCTGTCTGTCCGATATAAACGGATAAACATGAGCCACAGGACATTTTATAAATACCGCTTCTGTCCAGTTTATTGATTTTATTTTTACTATTTTTAAGATGTCTGCCTATAATACACCTTTCACCATTTCAAACCTTTCTTCCACGTCTTTCAAAAATAATTATTAGAATGGATTAGTCTAACACAAAATGAAGTTGTTTCGTTACTTTTATCATTTATCTGACATCAACGGTATTTTCTTTCAGGTAATAATGTTATTGTTGAATTATAAATATGTTTATCTTAGTTTTAGTCGTAAAATGACTTTGTATGCCTACTTATAGCCGCTGTTAATATTTGAAAATCAGAGATGATATAAAATTTGAGCGTGAATTTTTATTTCTTCAGTATCATTAATTATGCATGACAATAAGTTCAGATAAGTTCTATTTTTTAATTTGCTTAAGTAGACTTTTCGGTTGACTTTCTGATAATTTTAAGTGTTTAATCAGTTTTACCATACAAGAACAATTAACTAATCTTTTGTAATTTAGATGTTTTAAATAATTAATGTTTGCGGGAGGTGTAAATGGGTTGTGAAAGTTTTATATTTACTGGCATAGTAATAAAATTAATACCTGACGTTTAAATTTAAAATTTATGTCAAAATTAGATTTTTTTGTCTTTTCTGACAAAAGTGTTTTTGGAGTTAGGCCTAAATGTGGTTACCAATAGTAAAAGATGAAGATTTTTGAGTTTTCTGAAATCAGTTGATAATTTCGATCCAGCAAGTGTTAAATCTACTGAATTGATGGCCATTCCGGTACTGGAAATTGCAAATCCACAAAATAACGTTATCGCCGCATCTTGCAAATTTTTTCTTCAACTCTTTTCCCGCGTTTCATTTTTTACGGTTGCGAAATTTATTCGGAAATTAACTCCACTCCCTGTTTACCTCTCGCGAAGGGATGTTTTGTATCTACGGACATTCCAGGGATGGTTTTGTTTTGAGGAAATGTTTACTTTCAAAACTCCTTTCTGTTCGTTTACAAAAACATTTGAAGATATGTTATTTTGGTCAGAATTTGTTGTTTTTAGCATGATTACTTACCGCCAGCTTTATTAAAATGATCTACTCATGAAGGATTAAGTCTCATCTATTTTTATTCAATCTCGAAGCTTTTCATCGTATAATGTGTATGGATATCCTTAACATTTGAATGGAATTTTACTGAGATTGTACCAAAACAACCTTTAAGTAGTACATAAAATTACACGATCTAATTAAAAATTGTCGGCTCTGTTGTCCAATAGTCCACGTATTCGTTTGTTTTCGGATGCGGTATTCGCGAAGTGTTTAAAATTCTTTCATACTCATTTGTTCATAAAAAATACGACGTATCGGGCTATCTATATTCTTCCCAGAAACGGAGAGCCAAAAAACTCACAAAAACATAACCTAAAAAAAATGATAAATTCCGCGTCGAGTTTATGTAAATACTTCATGCTAAAATTAAATTATTATGTGTACATAACAAAACAATTGTATTTCAATGTAAAAAATGCATTTTCATTTGAAACCATCAGTATATTATTGCTTTTAAGTTTAATTTGTAAAATAATTAAAACAGACTTCAAATAAGATGTAAAAGCAATCAAGAGATGGCGTTCTCTACTGCAATATGACAGCCATGAGCGTCAAATACGCCGACAGACAATGTGCTATTGTTTTTCGTGTTTCGGATATTTTTGAAGTTAATTACTAACAGAACGTACACGCGCCTACGTAATCATTGTTCTAGTTTCGTACCAAGACAGTTTATTCAATTCAATTAAATTTAAAATGGGTGCACAACATTTTGTTTTCAAATTTAGTTTATTAATATGTTTGATGATAAAATTTTCAATTCATTTTACACAATTTGACACTAACCGCAAATTTAACATGACGTATTGTAGACCCCGCTTATTTCTTTCACATTTCGAGTTATTTTAACTAATGTGTCTTCCCAATTGCTTATTTTATATGGTAGTGTACAGTGTCATAACAAGCGTTATGTTATAACCAAGATCTAAGTATCAAGAAAATCGATCTCTCAATATTCTGAATTACGTTCTCATGAGTTGTAATCTATTCGTTTTCCGTGTATAACTTTGTATTTTGTCTTATAAGCCAGTTTCTAAGAATTGTTTGAAAATATAAAAGAAAAGATTATGTGGCATTATTACTACACCCTGAGTTGAGATCAACTCTCATTGATTGCCGTTATCGTGGTCCGAATAAAATCATTTTAAAAGGTATTGTTAGAAAGATAAGTCATTATTAAAAAAAAAACATTTAGATTCAATTCCTTAACTATGGTGAAAACCATTGAGTTGACAGAATCTATAACTCGGCCACTTAATAGAACGATCGACTACAAGCACTCGGCTAACGGTGTTGCAATTTTAAAATGATTTTATTTATTGGCATTATTAGATGGAGTTTTACGAGTGCCATTTGTTTAGTTTATCTGACTTTCAAAAGCGTTTGATGAAATGTTTTTAGTATTGTTGATTTTGTAACGTTGTATAGAAATAAAGTGATATAAAAGACGGAAAATGTAAATGAAAAATGGACTTCTTCCAACAAATTTATTATTTTTAAGCAATTACAAAAATAGTAATTAAGCTCCGCTTAAATGATAAAACGCCCCCTTCATCAATGGTGATGAGGAAAATCCAAAACAAAACGAGGAAAATTTCACTAAAGATAAAAAGTGTTTGAAGTTTTTTGTCAGCCACAAGCGAAAAGGTAACAATAGGTTTCCAAAAACCTTCCTTGATATAAAAACACACAATTGATTTTTTTAGGCCTTTGATGAGAAATTTATTTACTCTCGCTGAAAACTCAGAGGGATTGATTTTAGCTTCGCAACAACACTAGATGTCAGCACTCTTTCATTTTCATTTGAATTTAATGTTCTTGTTTTTAGGGTTCTCAAAAATTGACTCCAGCGAAAAAACATTTGTAATAATAAAAAAAAATAATTCATAAATTTTGATCAACTAATACCAATAACAAAATGCAAATTTAATAGTGAAAAGTTACGTTTTCAATATTTAGCCGCTAGAAAACATATATTATAAATACTAAGAAAAGTTGTTCATTAAAATATGATGTTATAATACATATTACACTATTAAGTATAAACGCCGTTTGTATGAGAGAGTAAAGATTTTTTGAAGATTTTCAAGAATTCAAAATATTGATTTACTTAGTATAAAATATTTTCATGGTGCTTAAAACCTACATGAAAATATGGTTTTGATATAATATAATACTAGCGAGTACCCGGCATGCATTGTAATTTCACTCAAACAAAGCGAATTACTAAAACTGTTCCACTCGCTACGTTAAAAACTACGTCATTCAGCTTCATAGTTTATTTAATAATTGAATTTAGTTTAAGAACAATCGTTGGTTTGTAAAATGTCATTAGAAATTCATAACCACAATGTGTGACAATTTCACAAAGATGGTATCTTGTCAATCAAATTGGGTGAGTACTATTTAAAAAAAGTTTTCATTCAGTGAAAAGTTTATTGCAAAATCATTTATCAAAAATGTATATGAACATTTGACGGTATGTGAAACGTCATTATCAAAGTGAGACATGGTTGACAGTTTCGTAAGAATCTTTTTTCTGGTGGTAAAAAAACTTTTCGGATGTTTTTACATGTGGTTGTAGTAATTCAGAAACCTTTACGAGGGTGTAAAGGAGATATTTTGAAAGTTTCCTATCCTTGATATAGCAACAAATAAAGGACATACATACAAACCAAGAACCATAAATTTTTATATATTATGCAGTCTACCTATCATTTACAGTGCCAATATTTAACTGATTGGATAAAAAAAATGTGTTTCAAAACTTTAATTACTATTGAAAGAATGTATAGATTGCTTAGTAATGTTATGTCAAGCTTGAGACAACTTAAAATTATCATAAACAAGCAATTTGTAAATTATATAGTATATTCAAAACAATGTAAGGCATCTATCTATTTCTAGATACGCTAACGAAATAATATTATAGTTACTTGATATCATTGGATGATTATTTTTGTATCTAATAACAATGCAACACAATTTGCAATAAATCCTTAGGTCTGATTTCTCCAAAGAAATAATTTTCAACTGAGAGAAGTAAACTCAATTAATTACAACATGAATTTGATGATAATTTAAATTATGATATTTGTAAATAAAACTTTTTCCAATTGTATAATGCTAATTTTAATATTAATTAATTTCGTTCATTGATATGCAACTGTTGGCTATGAAAATTGATTTAATATATAAAAATGAGTGTCTGTCTGTCTGTCTGTCCTTTATAAACTCCTACACCATTAATCCAATTGCGATAAAACTTTGTTGAATTATTGCTTAGACTACCGGGCAAAAGATAGGATACTCAGAATTTGATTTGATTACAAAAATTAATTGAATATTTACGAAAAACATGTTTTCATACAAGACTATTGTAATACAGAATGGCCATTTATGACACATTGTATCCATAGCAACGCCGAAAACAAGAACGACGCAAATCTGTCACATTCACTCACCTGTAGGTACTTACGTAAAGTACTGAATATTTTGAAACAAAGTTCGATTTTCGAAAAAAGTATTTCAATGTTCTATTTTTACCGACTTTTTTTGTTTTGGTTTTATGTCGCATGACAGAACGAATTGAAATAAATATTACGTATAAATTGTGTGTGATAAAGAAAGAATTTAGTCAATATATCAATTATTTTTTCTTGTTTTTCGAAAGTGAATTTCAAAACGTAACATTCACTGTGAAATCAATTATGCCACCCAAACGAAAAGGAATAGATCAGAGTACAACTCAAGCACGAAAGAAAAGGGCGAAACAATGAGGTTGAAGTTGATAATCGTTGGATTGTACCGTATTCATAGCTTCTCTCGAAAACATACAAAGCACACATGAACGTCGAGTATTGTAATTCAGTGAAACCCATCAAATACATTTGTAAATATGTCCAGAAAGGAAGCGATATGGCAGTTTTTGGAGTGGGAAATTCAACTGCATCTATCGATGAAATCAACCAATATCAACTGGGACGCTACATTAGTAGCAATGAAGCAATATGGCGCATTTTATCATTTCCAATTCATGAACGGCATCCACCAGTTACTCATTTGGCAGTTCACCTTGAAAATGGACAGCGATTGTACTTCACAACAGAAAATGCACGTGTAAGAGCATTGTCACCACAGCCAACAACGTTAACTACATTTTTCTTATTGTGTAGGGATGATATGTTTGCAGAGACGCTTCCTTACTCTGAAGTGCCAACATTCTACAGATGGAATGCATCAGAAAAAAATTCAACGTCGCAAACAAGGTAAAGCAGTTGAAGGACATTACAATGTATATTCAACCGACGCATTAGGCCGTCTGTAAACTGCTCAACCAAATAATGTAGAATGCGTTTACTTGCGATTACTTTTAATGAACATACGTGGACCGACATCCTTCCAAGAATTGAGAACAGTAAACGGTCGAATATGTTTCATTTATCGTGAAGCTTGCCTCAAATTAAATCTTCTAGAAAACGATGCACATTGGGACACTTCACTCGCTGATTCATCGAATACTGCTGACCCACAACGAATACATGCGTTATTCGCAGCAATATTAACAATTTGCTTTCCATCCAATCCAAAAGTACTTTGGAAAAAATACAAAGGCTACATGAATGGAGATATTTTACACAATTTGCGTGAAACAATTCAAAATCCACACGTTCAATTCACACCAAACGTGTATAATGAGGCATTGCTATTGATTGAAGACATATGTTTAGTAATCGCTAACAAACATTGGTACAAATGGGAATGGCTGCGCTGAATCGATATGAAAACGACTGACGTGATCGTGATTTCCAACGAGAAACACGCTTTGATGTCGATGAATTGGGTAAATTTGTTCAAACGAATCTTCCAAAATTGGTTTCAGATCAACGTATAGTGTATGACACAATTATGGATGCAATTACAAGTCAAAGTGGTAGATTTTATTTCATAGATGCACCTGGAGGCACTGGTAAAATCTTCCTCATTTCACTCATTTTGGCAGCCACACGATAACGAAAAAACATTGCACTAGCAATCGCATCATCTGGAATTGCAGCAACTCTTTTGGATGATGGCCGAACAGCGCATTCAGCACTGAAACTGCCATTGAATATGCAAATAATTGAGACACCAACAAGCAATATCAACAAAAATTCTTAAACGGGCAAACTACTCATATCATGAAAAATCATTGTATGCGATGAATGTACTATGGCACACAAAAAATCATCGGAAGCACTTCATTGCACACTAAAAGATTTGAGTGGAAATGAGCAACTTTTCGGTGGCGCACTCATTTTATTGTCTGGTGATTCTCGACAAACTCTACCTGAATGCAATCAATTTCAGCATACTAAATGAAATAAGTCCATCGATACTATAACGGATCAAGACGAAGCCGTCAATTATCCAACAGAATTCTTGAATTCACTTGATTTGTTAGGCATGCCGCCGCATGTTTTAGCATTGAAAATTGGCGTCCCTATCATTCTTCTCCGAAACATAAATTCCTCACGACTTTGCAACGGTGCCAGGCTTTCAGTAAGAAAAATGATGAATTATTGAAGCTACAATTTAAAATGGAAAATTCAAAGGAGAAGATGTAATGTTGCCACGCATCCCAATGATTCCGACAGATATGCCATTTGAATTTAAACGTCTGTAGTTTCCAGTGCGAGTCGCCTTTGCAATGACCATCAATAAGACACAAGACAAACAGTCGTTACAAGTGTGTGGACTAAATTTAGAAAATCCATGCTTCTCACATGGACAACTGTATATGGCCTGCTCACGTGTTGGAAAACCTTCTGATTTATTTGTGTACGCACCAGATAGAAAAACAAAAAACATTGTGTATCCAAAAGCACTCCAATAAATAAAAACATATACGGCCGCCACTGTCAAATTTCGGTAAGAAAAACATAACCTAAGCTTATCGTTTCTAATTGGCTCCGGCCTCGCCTCAAGTCTGAATTATCCAATCGGAAGGCGAGAGGCTCCCGACGAGGCGATTCCATAAAGTCGCGGTTTCTTTTTTTTTGAGTGGCATTGCAACGCATGCAGGGTACACGCTAGTATTTTATAAAATGTACTCATGATAGATCAAATAACTTCGTTAAGTTTCATGTTTGTTTAGAGCTCTTCGCAAAACGCAGCGGATTAAGTTAAACTTTTGGCAACCCTACATTTTAGGATCCAGCAAGCGTTTCCACGTAACGCTTTATTACGAATTTCAAAGAGGAATAACTAATAATAAAACGGCAATGTCGAAAGATAAATTAAACAGCATGCAAAACAAAGATAATCCAGATCCTAAGCACACAATCTATTTCAATAATTACATCGTGTAGGATAAAAGGTATAATATGTGAAACACTCGTTCCCACACACCTGCGTTTGAAGGGGGATAAGTGCTAACGCAGTTTAGATATATGTTTGTTTAACTTATGCTCTGCGAAAATAGTCCCTGTTTAATAATGAAGGAGGCTTGGCACTGAATATATTGAGTGCCGATGTTAAGCCAGTGTAATCTTTATGCTTTTAAATAAAAAATGATTAAGAAATCGATGGTTTGTTGCAGCAATCTCCGTAAAATATCTTGTAGAAATTGTAATGCATTGTTCATAGGATAGACACGAATGAATATTTATATTCGATTTGGAGAACATTCGAAGTAATTTAATATAAAATAGACAAACTTATGAAACATTTGCACAGAAATAATTGTTAAATAATTCTATTGAATTGTCACCACTAGTGAATAAAACATTTAATAAAAAACACTTTTTTATTTATTTTGAGCCTACTGCCAAATTTAACAAGATTGCATGGTAGAAAGAGGCTTTATTTTTATATATTCTTTTAATAAATGACTAATTTCAATTTTTATTATTATAATAAACATAAGGCGAAATGGGACTTCTAAAACGTTTGCAATTTTGCTTACAATCTGAAAGCTTACCTGTTTAATTCAATTAATGATTATATCACTTTTAATGTGATAACTATCACTTCTAGATGGAAAGACAATATATTTTAAATAATAAAAACACATTTTTTAGTAAGAAATGTGTTTCATTTTTTCCAGCGCAATTTACTAAGAATAACTATTTTTATTGATTGAATTGGCATTCACTTGGTAGAACTCCATTATAACACGGTGAAAAAAAAAGCAATGTATTTTAGTTCTACAAAATTATTTTTAACAAATATAGTTGATAGCTATTTCACTCAACTATAGATAGTTCTGACGATGGCGTGAGCCGAAATAGCTATCAACTATATTTGTTAAAAATAATTTTGTAGAACTAAAATACATTGCTATTTTTTCACCGTGCGTGTAATAATAATATATATAGCGCTATAAAAAATATTTGGTGAACAGTTGTGTGATTTAAAATAACGAAAAACGACGTTATTTTTGTGTATATTTTCACAATAGAATATGATTGTTAAAAAATATATTTGCTGGAAAAGTTTTTTTCAAATATGTACGATTTCGAAAACACGTTTTCAAAGGGAAGATTTAAAAGCATTATCCATGCAGAATTTATTATGTAAATAAAGCCTCTTGGTTGATATAGAATTTAAGGATAAAGGAAAAAACACGTGAAGAGTGTAAACCTGTCAACTTTTCAGGCTGGGTAAGTCCAAATTTGATAAGATACAAAATTACGTTGAAAAGAAATGGCTGAAAATTTATTGGGAAACAGTATTGATTTGCAAAAATATTACGTTCTTTACCTTTTGCTTTATTTACAAAATATTACTTTTAAATGTATGGTCGCTGTTTTATTTTAGAATAATAAATAATAAAAGACAGTCAAAGTTGTGGAATTGGATAAATAATTATCTAGCGTAGAGCGACAAAAATTTTTCTATGGAATAAAAATGTATGAAATTATCAAGTGCTTTAGATAGAGTTAACATTCAGATGACGGACTGTTTTCTAAAATAATATAAGAATTAACAATTTTTTTTTTAATACGAGTTAATATTTAAATGCTATATATGTTTATAACTATAGTTCTGACGATGGCGTGAGCTGAAGTGGCTATCAACTATATCTTTTTTCACCGTTTTATAATGGGAGTTCTACCAAGAAAATGTCAATTCAATCAATATATTTAAATTTGATTATTGTAGAAGTATTAATAATTGAAAAATGTGTGCGGTATACGAAAACAGAAACGGGAGGTATATTAATAATATAATGACATAAACGGGTTCAAACTTGGTTTGTTAATGAAAAATCAATATATTCTATCAAAAATAAAATGATGTCATTTTTGGAAAGCATTGTTAGAAATTTGTTTTGTAGCATATGGGATGTTTAATTTTCTATGTTTGAGTAGTTTTATTATAAAATGGCGATAAAAATTGTATTTCAAAATATAATTTTCAGCGGTATTGCACTTACGACATTAGAGTAAAAAAAAAAGAATATGCCTGCGACATTATTTGTATGCCCGAAGTAATTTGGAGTGTAAAAGTATTGGTGTCTAACAGTCCAGTGGTGGATAAAAAATAAGGGTAACATTAAATGAAAAGACATTTCTATAAAGTATTTTCAGAGAATATCTTTAATCATCGAAAAGGTGGGGATTGTCATTTTTTTTGTAGTGATTCCATAATTAAATAGCTATGTAATGATTTATTCTTTGTAAAAATTTTCAGCTAGTGAAACACTAGTCATAAGTGAAATATTGCGAATAGTTTATAATAAAACAATGCATTCATACAATTGATGAACCATCTGCAATACAAACATTATAATCTAACAAGTGAATATGTTCCAATAAAGTTGGCAAAACTAGGAGAAAAAAACTGTTTAATTGGAAAGAGCTACTCTTTCAAACAACTTGTATGTTCTATTTAAGTAATACGTGACCAGGGAAAATCTAGACGTTAAATATTACTTTTGTATTTTTTTGTTAGTAGGCCTTGGAGCGTCACTGTCACAACATGAGAAAGTGTGCGTTATTTCCCGCTATTTTGTTGTCCTGTAACGTAGCGGCAACGCAATCGGAAAGCTCGACGTTGTTTGATTTTCGTTTCGCCTAAATAAACTAATAAAACGAACGACCGATAACGCTCAACCCGCTGCATTTTAACTTTCCTATATGTACTGGAAAAATAATCGCCACCATTTTGTTTATGGACGTATTCCCGCGAAATTGTCATTATTGTTATGAGATTCAAAATTTGAAACTGTCAGCGTTCGCTTGAACAGTTAAAGAAAATTTATAATAAAGATATTGTTAATTTGATGAATATATTTTGAGTTAGAAAATTATAAATATATTTTGGAACTAACAGAACCATGTCCAATGTATAGTATAGAACAAAGGCAGCACGAGAATGCCGAAATATGCATGTATTCTTTACACGCTATCTTTGTAAATGATTGGCTCAAAATATACCCTTAAAACAAAATGCTGACATAAGACATCGAATTATGAAAAATATTAAATATTTGTGCTCTATTTATAATCTAATTATTTTTCAGAATTGAAAATTTATGGTCATAGTTCATATGGAAATAGTTCACTAATTAAACGGCTTTACATTAAAAATTTAGTGTAAATCTTCTGCCAAAAACACTTTCGTGAAAACTGCTCACAGGAATACCAAATAGATAACGTTCACGACCGAAGATAATTGAATTTAATTACAAATACGAATAAATTATATAATATTTCAAGGTAAATTGAATTTTCATGCAATGTTTCACGGAGTATTCTACAAATTGACCTCCTTATTTCCTACGAAAGGCTGAGGCAAAAACGAAAGCTTCCCCTTTGCTGACCATATTATAACAGAAAGCTGTACAGGTAAACGGAAATAATGGTGACTTCCGGTTATCTGCGCCTTCGCTTGTGGACTCGATTTTGCATCGCAGTTACCCACCCACCCGCAATAAAATTTATAATCAAAGTTAGTTAAAGTGAATTTTGATTATAAAAAATAATTTTATTTCCATCCTGTATTGACACATTTCAGAATTGTATTATTTTTTTAAACGTGTATAGTTTTAATTTAGATAATATATACAACATATAAAAAATATGCTGTTATAACTGTCAGGACCCCACATTCAATTACTGAGTAAAAAATTGTGTAACCTTTTGATTATTCTGATTATTAATTTGATTTACAGAATTGAAATAGTTTATTTGTAATACGTTTTCTCCTCGAGTTGATATTGAATATCTTAATATTACGGTTTCAATGAATTTAAATATTTATTTTTTGAATTCATTCAAAGACTGTACTCAACTTCATCTATAAATGCGTAATTACTTAAAAAAAATTTTTTTCGTAAATAAGTTTAGTTATTTTCAAAATCTTTAATTATTTATTATTTCACTCAATGTTGATTGCGTAGGGGTTTTCATTCAATATAAAACATTATATATTATATTTTGCTTTGACAGTACACCGATTTGATATTTATTCGATATTTCAATGAATGATAAAATTATAAATGTTAAACATTTATTTCTTAAGCGGTGCTATGAAAGAATGTGTCACAATTCATCAACTATGACATAGTGAAACCGTTTTCAGATTACCATGGTATAAAAGAGCCGAGCTTAAATCAAATATAATATGTACATTATCATAAATGTCAGTGTCTACAAATATTTATTTCTCTTTCGAAAACACATTTATTTCACGAAAAACAATGTATAATAAACATGTCCGTTGAATCGATAAAATTCATAAAATAAATCAAACGATAAGCTTATTGTGACGTTTTTAGCAAATAGCTTATCAGGTAAAGCACCAGAAACGATCTGTTTGAAATAAATTTACTTATTCTATATTATTCCTCGGCAAACGTTTATTATAGCATAATCCAAACGTGAATCGCAGCTTAGATGATTTTATTTTATGTTTAGCGAATATAAATAATCAAATGTGGCAATATGAAGTTTGCCTTTGTATTATTATATTATATACTAGACGAAAAAAAAAATCGATAATAAATTATTGTTACTTAGTGTTATTTCGTAGAGAAATGAATTTGATATGCTAGCTATACATCAATAAATACTAAAAGAAATTTCGTAAAAAAAAATATTTTATCTGTATTAACAAATGCATGGCTTAATTTTTTCGAATCCAACAAATTTATTATAATAACATGACGCAAATGATAATAAATTCAAGAATATTGATTTAGTTATTCGTGAGTTTGACTCATGCAATAAAAAAATATTTTTAAAAAGTGTCCAGATACAGGACATTTAAAAATCATAAAAAGCCTAAAGGTTGTTAATAGGATGCCTTTAAATGACCACATGAGGCGATGATGAATAAAATATTGACTGGAAAAAAACCTCCCCTAAAAGATATTTCACACAAATTGCATAGGAATGTAAAATGATACACATTTACGATTTTTTTTAAAAATTCTTTCATGATATGTACATTATATAAATAAATCGGATCCGTAATCTAGTAGAGGTAATTTGAAGTGTGTCAAATAATGTAAGAACTATAAAGCTGTAATGTATTTGATAGTTAAAAATCGTTACTATTCAATTAAGATTAAAATACTTTGCAATGCGATACAAGATAAAAAAAAAAAATTAACTCATCATCAACTGATTAATTACATCACAATCACTCATGTGCAAGATCTCAAAATCAAATAGGAATTTGATTTTAACTAACTGCAATGGTAATGATTTAATCACTTTACTACCATATTAGCATACCTGTACAATCTTAAATCAGATTCGTATTATCGTAAAAAAAAATGATATTAACCATTTTCAATATGCATTGCTACGACTTATACATTTATGCGACGGAAAAAGGCATGCATTGTAATTTTATGGGAAAAGATTAGCATTTATTTACCAAACAATGGATGTACGTTGAGGTGGAATTATTCCACGGTGCAATCTGTTACCCAAAGCGCATATAAAAGGACAAAGTATTCCACCAGGATCGTAACTCTGGCGCGGCATTGTTATTTGATAACAAACAATACGAGCAGAGGGGCAGTCCAAACGTTGAATACAGACATAATGGAAATTAAATCAAAGAGATGCTTACTTATTTATTTGGGTTGCGTTTATTTTGGTATGTTTTTTTTGACAAATGATTTTTAAAAATAATGTATAAAACTTATCGAGCTTTTTACAGTCAGCACAATACGTTTCATAGAACTAACGTGGAGTGGAGAAAGAACTACAGGTAAGAGTATAATGCATTTATTGTACTGTAAATATAAAATACAATCAACAATTCTGTTTATTAAGGTTATGTACAATAACTTGCCGCGCATTTGTGACGTTCGCTTGTCAAAATGGCAGCATTTTTCATGGAACACTTTTGAATTCTCAGTGAGTTTTGAAACGGAACGTGAGCGACTTTATATCATGTTATATGTATATTTTAAAACGTTGTGTGGACATGATGAGTGCACTTTTAGCAGCTCGTAGAATACTAAGAGCTTTAAAAAGCACTTATCATGACGGAAATTTTTCTGCTTCTTTTTTCAGATCAAAAGGATAATATCTAAAATGCACACGAGGAATCTACTTAAATCTTTTGTTAGTGCTTGAAAAAAAAAGATTATTCTCAAAATAATTGAGATATGTTAAATAAATAAAATATAAATGTTTTTATTGCAAAAACTTAAATGAGAAATATATCGAATATAGGTAAATAAAACTATATGAAAAGTCATTTGAAATAACATATCAAATCAACTTAATTTTAGATTTAAACTAAATGTATCCTTTTTTCATGACGTATTTTTTTATGAAAGAAATAAAGCCAACGGTTTTAATTTTTAATGACATTAACGATTCTAATTTTCAATTTAACCTAAATTTTAGTTGAGATAGTAAAGTCAAAACCTGTTGTAAAATTAACAAATTGAAAATCACCATAAACTGACGGAGACGACTTTTTACAGATATTTCTTTATAATCTTGATAACGCCTCACACTTTCAATATGATAATTACACAATGAAAAAGATTTAAATAAAACAATTTATAAATCATCTTCATCCAATAAGTTTTGAAGTTATATTATATAACTTTTGTTCAATTAAGAAAAAAACAATACAAATTGTCATTAAAAGCCCCATTACATGATTGATTGTTAAAAAATGTAAACCATCAAAGTAAGTATATTTATAGCGGAAAATCATTATTGTACGTTTTTGACAGCGTCCGCAAAATGGCAGCTGCTTATGATTGATTCCTTTGCGGAATGTAATCCGCACCCCAAAGCTCCCCTACACGACGAAATTATTAACACGCCGTAAGATTTGGTCGTTTGCTACAATAGAAAACCATTATTTAAATTATATCAATTTTTCTAAAGGAGAATATGAAATATTTTTACTTATAACAAAAGGGAACAATGAATTGGTCCGATTGGGAGCATTTAATTTATCAAATCGTTACTATAAGAACGATTATTTATTATTTAGAAGGGAATATTTTATTCAAATTAAGAAGGTACTACATGCTCTCCCATGGTCGCGATAAGAGGAAATTTACAATGAACAAGAAATTTCCATCAAAACAGCTAAACCTTATCAATGAATTGAAAATATTTGTTACTATTTCAACGTCATTCATTGCTTCTTTTTTTACCCGTGTAATATTTAGTGTTATGCGAATAATGCATCGAATTATTTTTGTCTCAATATTGTGATTTTATTATTATAAATTACTCAATAAGACGATTCTTGGCTCGTATAAAAACTATCAAATACGTTTCGAGCATATTTTTATTGAAAATCGATTGCAATTGAACATACTGCACCCACTGGTATTGCAATGAGCATTGATGATGTATAGGTCAACGAAATAAAAAAAAATACGTTGTTAACTGTTACTCCTTACGAAAGGCATGTTATTTTAAATACTAAAGACACATTTTTAGTAGTATTTCTACGATACATTTCATGTTCAGGACTAGTTTCAAACATCGTGATTATAATACACTGATAGGACACAAATAACAAATGAGAATATCTATCGAATATTTGCAGTTTAAAGTTAGCAGGTATAAAAAAATCAACGGCTCTAGTAACAAAAAATGTAAATTTTTGAATTAATTAACTTGATTCGAATGTATATTGTATGATTTACAAATTGGAAAAGTCGATTCATTTATTTTTAAAAGTTTTGCTGCTTTATGGAAATTTTTCCGTAAAGACATCAACTTAGTTAAATCGATGTCTTTGTGTCACAGAAATAGAAAAACTAGGCATTAAAAGTTAAAATAATAAACTGAGGAACAGAAAAGAGATGACTCGGAAATTAAGAGTCTTACGTATAATTAATTAAATGAATGTATATAAAAACCTTACTTTTTTGGAACATTATTACATTATGTCTGCCGTCACAATATTGGTCAGTTAAATGATTCATTTTTATTAGTATACCACTTGTATATATTTTTAAAATATTATTTTAACAAATAAATATAAATTAATTTTTAAGTAATATTTTGAAAATAAAATGTTAAAAATTATCTTAAATATATATAATTTATATGAAAGTAATTTAAGATTCATGCCTAAACAGAGGAAATTTTGGTATTTGTTCATTAATTTTTGGTAGAAAAAAAAATTGTTTTTTATTTAGAAAAACAACTGTAAACAACCTAAGAGACCAAAGAGAAGTCACTATGAAAATGTACACTTTTAAAATATATCTGTTTCAAGGGTCTTGGTAACTTTTGAAATTCAATTTCAGTACAATGCTAAACATAGTTGCTTTGGGCAAAATTCTTAATAAGATACACTAACAGTTAGATATTATACGATATATTCATAATATATAATATTGTATATATTTATTAAGTCATTGCAATATTGCGAAAGTAAGTGAAATTAGTTATAAAAGTAACAACCAAAAAGCTTTCGAGTTTCATTGGATTGAACTTTTGTATGAGCCTTAACTAAGTATGTATGTTTAAAATATAATTTATTATGTGATATAAAACGATCTAGTATAAAATAATTCGAAATGCGTCTCTCTCAATTTAATATTTTCGCTAAAGGAGTTCGTATGTTTGTTCAAATTAAATAACAATAGCGATTTTTATCAAAAAGATTGAAAACTTTTTGGAGTGTGTAATATGAAAGAGGAAAGTAATTTGATATCACTTGAAAAATGTCATAATCATCCTAGACATACAAACTCACACAAGTCTAAAATAGTAAATTGTTTTAAAGCCAGGTTGTTTGATCTACTTAATTAAAGTTTCTATTACTAGGAATAAATTTTCCTTGCTGGCAGGGAAATGTATAGTTGTGATAGAACGAATATGGAGAACAAAAGTGGGGAAAAAAATGAGGTATACACCGTGTGTGCTCTTTTTTACGAATTAAAAGAAGCATTCAGAAAACGGATTTGATAAAATCTGTAATAGAGGGGAAAATAATTGGACGAGGTGAAAGACAATGGGACGCCGAGAGTGGTGGTAGTACATATTTGTAAAAAAATCTGAAGGAAAAATCATCATTGTAAAATCTTGACCCGTAGCTGAGTCTCTAATGCGTTGAGTGATTATTTTTGGTGTTAAAAGTTTGCGAGTTTGAAAATATTTTAATAATTTTTAAGATTGTTAGTTGATTGTCACTACACCTATTTTTATAATTAATAATGTTAATAAAAGGTGTACAATTTTTACGATTTCACGTATTTATTAACTCAAGTTTTGGCTTCATATTCCTCAGGCCATCTCCAAGTCTAGTTAGCAGCGAGTTGTGTTGCATCCGTGTGATAGAATTTCCATAGATGTCGAAAGGCAAAACTCATGTCGTTAGAGACAGAATAACCTGAATTTGAAGCTGATATAAAAATGAATCATCTCAAAAAACTGACAGTAAGTGACCAAAATTTCCTCATCACAGAAGAGTAAGGATACAATTATTAGTAAGTTGATGTTCACTGTATTGATATTTATTTTAAAGAATTGATAAGGAGTGTCTTAATAAGACAACATCGCAGGCTTTTGTATAGTAAAAAAATAAATTGATTAACAAATAATGTAAAAAAAAAACATAGAATCGAACGACAAAGTATTATGAGAAAGCAGCTTGAAAGTATTATGTATTCAATAATAAAAAAAAACAGATAAATGCTTGTTGAACTTATTCTATCATTTTTACATACGAGGCTACATATACAAGCTTTGATATTGAACAATTCTGTGCATTGCAAAAGAAAACCATTATTTAGCTGCGAGCTTTGTTAGAGGGCTTTCTCAGTTTAGCTGGCTTTAAGCTTATACCTCTTATAGCTTTATTTTTGCAGACTTCATGCCGTCTGAGCAGCTTCGAGTGTTAAAGCATCTCTATGCAAAAGCAATATCTTTAATTTGATACTATCAGAAAAAATGAAATCCATAATATGAATACAAATCTGAATATTTATTAAAGTTTTCTTTGTGAACAAAAATTTTATTTGATGAACAATAATATATTTTAACATCTAAGTCCAAACAAAAATAGCGTAAAGCTTATTCCGATTTGATGGTGAGCTAATATAGTTTACTGAAAACTGTGCCATCTTCCAAGACACCTTATTATAATAAAGACTTATAGATAAGCCTGTTTTACTTCGAGACAGTAACACATACAATTATGAAGGGATTGAATGATCAACAGTTGATAATTTTAACTTAGCTAAATTATTTGAAAAGAAGTGCAAATATCATAGTTCGTCATTTTTTGAATGAGATATAAAAAAATGATTTTGATTATCTCTCCGTCTAATAAAACAAAAATGCAAATATTTTGAGCATTAAATTGCAAGACCACTAATCATTTTGATTATATTACATAATAAGGAAGTAATTTTGTGTATTCTTTAGAGCTAAAAAAGATGTTAAAAAGTTCAATAAATCGCGTTTAGTCCACTTATTCAAATGATTTTTATATACGTGGACGATAATTACTCGTTTTTGACTGAAAAATATAAACGTTTATTGCAAGGTATACTGTAATGCATTGGTATTAGTAATTATACACATAAACTTCATTTTCTGTAATCTAATGATAATTTTTTTTACACGAGACATAAAACGTAAGATTTTTTAGGTGGAAATATAATAGAAACCAAATAGATATTCTATACATTTCCATTACTTTATTTCTCTTAGAGCTGATCTCTAGTGATTGAGCATTAAACAAGAATAATTTTATACAAATTATAATTTAGTATTTTGGATTTAGATTACTTCAAGAATTATATTCAAGAAGTATTATATTTGGTGCCTATACGTGAATAGTGGCGTAGTTGTAAACTGCGTTGAATTTTATTTACTCACGGGCGCCTTTTATTTCCGCTAGAACTTAAAGCTAAGAACTTCTCGAAGTAAACGCTTGCCGTTTTGAAAAGAATTACGGTTGTCTTCTATATTTTCTATTGCAGAAATGCATTGTGCTCAGCGCTGAAAATCGTTTAAAATCATTAAATTCTAAGTGCAATTTTATCAATATAATAATAGACTATTTTATTTATATTCGTATTTGTATGCGCACGATAAGTCAACGCCATTTTGAAGGGTGAAGTGATCACGGGCAGAAATTACATTACCGTCACGAAAGATAAAGTGACAACCGATGGCCTACAATTTTTCTCGTATAAAATTTCTGATTAGGGTTCTATGGTAAGGTTTTTTTATCAACAGTCGAGCGCCTATTTTTCGGAAATGTTATACAAATATTGATATTGCCGGAACTTATGTTGAGTGGTCAATGTTGTTTGCCGCGGTAGTAACATTCACGAGTTTAAGACTCATGAATTGGTGTATGATTTTGCACTGAAATATATGCAATGGATACATTTTTTCTCATCAATTCTTTTCTTTATGCGAGACGTTGATAAAGCAGTAAGATAATCAGTAGTAATTTTCTAGCATTATTCTCACTCTCTGTGGAGAGGTTAAGCAAATGAGTCAACCTATGTTAAGATATCTAATTTTGACAATACTTTTAAAGTACACAAAAAACGATCGCTATATAGTGTCGCAATCAATGTAATAATAATGGTATACCTAATATTTATACGTAAAAAATGATACTCTTTGGAGCTTTAAATTGTAGATTATTGGATTAAAAAAGAAATGAGTTGAAAAAAGAAAATGATCTAGGGATATAATTTATGATATCGACTGAAGGTGCTTGATGGAATTTCAATATGAAATTTGAATTCTTACAACTTTGTACAATTCCACATGTTTTGTCACTAACGAACCGGGTCAGTTCTGTTGCATCCGTGTGATAGAATGCCTGAAGATGCCGAAAGGCGATACCCGGGTCGTTAGTGACAAAACATGTGGAATTGTACAAAGTTGTAACGATTCAAATTCTAGGGATATGTTTTAATTATTGCTATCGAAAAAGTTGTCAATCTTCAGATATATAAATACGTGATTTAGCATTTTGTATGTTTAAGTACCAACGCAAAGCATTAGTGTATTTACTTGTACACAAATAGATGTGGCTTGATTTATTTTTATAATCTAAAACACTAAACATCTTTTTTAACCTACCAATAATCGTAAAGTGTCAGTACCTCCCGTGCACCTGAATCTCATCTCTCGTAAAACACTTTCGTTTCGGCGTAAAAGCTCATTTGGAATAGAAAAAAAATTCTCGTTCGAAGCTTTCAAAGTGTTTTGAATTACAGACTCGTACTGGGAGTGAGTTTTTCGAATCGCCGTTACATTTTTAAAGACGCCAGAAGAGAGCGCGGAAGTGGTGGCGAGGCGGGGCGTGGCATTCAACGTTGGTCGTAAATGTTATTTAACTCTCAAAATCCATTTTACATAAGCGGAAAGCAGACAGCGCGAAGAAAAATAATAACTGGATTTGACTTTACATTTCAAAGCGAAAAATGCTGTGGTAATATTTTTTTCATATTTAAAAACCTTTTTACTCGGTTTTACGTATAAGGGTTATATTTAAAATGACTTATTTTACAGCTCAAAGTTTATATGAATAAATTTTCAAACAACGTAACTGATTTGTTAATGTTGTAGCTTTTGTTATAATCAATTGTATGACTACAGATAATAAATCTCAACATTCAAGAACAATTGCAACAAAAATCAAATGTCAATTAATTTATTATTATTATCGATGCTTAAAATTGTTACATAATATATACATTTAATAACAAACTGGTCGTCTTAAATAAATAAAGAGAGCTTTTACCTAGATACAAGAAATGACACTAAACGCTTTCATTTTCATGCATTATGGCCGCCCAACCATTACTAGTAATGCACAAACCACACACATATATCTTACATCCCTTGTTTTTCTACACATATGTATCCATAAAACGTATTGAGCGAATTGAGAGGTGGCATAGTCACCTGGTAAAATTTTGATGGTGAATATTTTTCGAATCATTTCTATTTCGTGTCATATTTGCTAATACAAACTTTGACATATTATTATATAATTATTATAACTTTATTGATTGAATTGGCATTCACTTAGTAGAACTCCATTATAACACCGTGAAAAAAATAGCAATGTATTTTAGTTCTACAAAATTATTTTTAAAAATAAAGTTGATAGCTATTTCGGCTCACGCCATCGTCAGAACTATGCTTAATCTAACATTTGCTTATTTATATATATCTATGTTAGTTTAAGCATAGTTCTGACGATGTCGTGAGCCGAAATAGCTATCAACTATATTTAAAAAAATAATTTTGTATAACTAAAATACATTGCTATTTTTTTCACCGTGTTAATTATTACAAGGTTATTTATTAATAATTAGACGGCTTTCATTGGATCAAATTTATGTTGGAATAATTGTAATACTCACGAGCCGGTTTGACTCGGTTTTTAACTTTATATTATAAAATTGTAAAAAACACTAGACATATGTTTTATTTATTTAAATTTAATACTTTTCCAAATAAGAAGTGACAGCTTACGCTTAACAAGTGAAATAAATAATGTGGATTTGCCTGCGAAATATTTTTGAGTAGATAATTCGACAGGTAGACTACCTTTTCGTCATCCATGAAAATGTATAAAAGACAGAGTCACAAAAAAGCGTTACGGAGTGGCATTTACCGTGTCACGTGATCCAATGTGCAAAGAAGTCAGCAGAATGTCACAGGAGACACTAGAATTGCAATTCCCGCAAAGATTTTTGGATGCCAGCCTGTATGGTAGATCGATTATACTACCAGTGCAGTGCCGTAGAAAAATATCTTACATATTGAAAGTTTTTTACTTTGTCGATTCAGTCCAAAAGCAAAAAGTCCTACCAAAAACAATACATTTAAGGTTCATAATTTTACAATGTAATCTATAAACTTATATAAATCAAATATGGTTAATGAAAGAGTATAATAATGAATCTCACATCACACAAAGTTTCAACAGTTCAAATTTGACATGTCATATAATTCAATTAAATGAGTCACTTCGGATGATACGTTTTAAATTAACAGCTAGTAAATTTACGAAAAATACCAGTTCTTTTTAAGGTCTTACTTACTGTAACTTCTTGATGGAAAGACATGATATTTTAAATAATAAAAACATATTTTTTAAAACTCATTTCCACAATATATTTTTTTGATCAGGACCGGTTTGATCATGCTCGCGATGAGCGACACCGGTCTTGATCAAAAAATATATTGTGAAAACGGGTACTTAGATATGTTTGTTTTTAGTATTTAAAATACCAGTTCCAATTGCAATAAAAACTAAAAATCGTACGATTTTATTAAAAATATTCTTCTCTTGAAATTTATTTATCCAATTAAATTTTACTTTAATAAACAGATGTAGTCATTAAGTCAAACTTGTTATCTTGAAACAAGCGAGTATTCAATATCAATTAGAAATTGTTTATATAACATAAGATAATTTATTAAATGTTAGAAAGATTATTTTGTTATAATGTGGATAATATTGCCACCACTGCTATTTCAAATGCTTGCATTGCAGCGGTAAAAAAAAACTAACGACTTTACAATGCAAACAAAACTAACTGCATATGTAGACTTTTACATTTTACAGGTGAAATGGGACACTGTGTGTCGCATTCAGATTCAATTCAAAAACTAAGTGAGTGGATATACACGTACTGAAATTTGAAAATCCCTGACGAGAATATGAGAGCGCCCGATTGAAAAGATCGCGGGATAATGGCACTCAGCTTTTACAGAACTGGAAAGTAACTTTATTTAACTAATGAAGTGTTTTTTTTGTGTGAGAATTAGCAGATGTAAAATAAAAATATTGTTTTTGTTGCTTCATATTTGGAGTTTCATCGACTCGATTGCAGCGCCACGAATTCAAATGCGGCTATGAAAGCTTGTAAATTGAAAACGAAATACGGTGATTGTTTTTGAAAATACCCAATAGAGATTTGCACGAGCCTTTTGCCAGCCTTTATTATTCATAACAAAATTAACTCAAATGTATTGATTGAATTGGCATTTCCTTTGTAGAACTCCATTATAACACGGTGAAAAAATAGCAATGTATTTTAGTTCTACATTTTTTTATAAGACATAGTTGATAGCTATTTCGGCTCATGTCATCGTCAGAACTATGCTTAAACTAACATTTGCTTACCTATATATAGCTGTGTAGAAAAGGTACACAATACATATTCTTTCCTATTTTAACGACCTAGCTTGTTTCTTGCTCGCAATAAAACTAAAAATTTTAAATGATACTAAAAACGCGGCTATATCAATAAGTTTAGATATGGCACGGAAATGTTTTAAAATGGAAAAAAATCGTCGATTTACTAAAGGTGTACGTTTCGTTGATTTTATGCATTCTTTGAATCAGTGTCAGTATAATTCATATCTTACTGGCCTTTTCGCTAAATTCAACGAAATCCGTTTGATGTCATAATATGATCAATCAAATTTAATGAATATTTTAAATTTGAATTGTTACAACTTTGTACGATTCCATATGTCTTATCACAAACGACCCGGGTTTCGCCCTTCGGCTTCTTCAGGTATTACTTTAGAATATTTTAAGTTTCATATAATATATGCATTCCTTGCATAACATTTCCTATAAATACTGACTTAAATCTTGCAAAGACAAATTTATTAACATGTAACTCATATAACTATTGTAGTATAGTCCCGAAGATAGCGTGAGCTGAAACAGCTATCAACTATATCTTATAAAAAAATTCTAGTACTAAAATATATTGTTATTTTTCACTGTGTTAACTGAAAAGTATTTAATGGACACTGTACATCCATTAAAACATTTTGTTTGTCAAATTTTTATTGCGTCATCAAAATTCACGGACAAAGATTTTAGGTGATAGCTGCTACTTCTGAATGGTTTCTTTATCAAATAATAACGAATATTATATTATTTTTCCGTTTAAATATTAAGTGTGAACATTATTTAGTATGTGCTTTTCAATTAATGTGGTTCACTATTCGCTACAATCAAGATTATCTACATCGTATCTGATACGTTTCATGATTGGATTTTAATCAATTTCAAGTCAACAATATTTTCATAGAAAGCTTCATTATGATTTGATGTCACATGTTTAAAATAAGCATAAAAGTCGTAAAGAATTTTGTACGGGTTGCATAAAAAGAATTCTATACCAAGTGTTGTTTATGATCATAAAGCTGATGAAACATCTTTATTTTATGGTGCGCATGCAAAATATATTGTATGAATATAACGCGAAAGGATCGCTGACCTCAGTCAGCCATCTACTGCATAAAGAAAACATTCCCCCGTTTGACAATGGTTACTTACGAAATGATGATAATTAATATATATTTATTTTTTTATCGTAGAATTAAATTTTCTCGGCTCAAAATACGATCATGTTTTTTTACTTTTAAATTGGAAGTGTGTTAGATAATTCCGGACATCATAAAAACGTCATCAATACGTTTATGAAGATATTTCAAAAGAAATAAATGATTATATGATTGCACAATGAATCCAATGATATTTCAGTAAGTATTATATTCCCAATTAAAATGCTTTATATTAGTATCATATGACTTTTTTGTTAAATATTTAGTATTGGTCCGTTTTTGAAAAAAGTTTTTGGCCTTGTTATCGGCATAGTTGTTTAAAGACCAAGTTGTTTATTATAAAATTACAGCTTTTTTCGATGTTTAAATTCAATTCTCGTATTAACATTTTTTAACTGTCAATGTAATATTAATGTTGATCGTACCATGGAACACTTCTCGCTTAAAAGTATTTCAATCAGTAAATAAATATTTTTACAGTTATATTTGATGAGAAATGATATTTAATAAGTTTTTTTTTAAAATTATATCTTATTACAGAGTCTATAGTGTGGTGAACGACCTTTTTAATGTGGTTTAATTTGGAAGAATGAGTGAGTTGAATTTTAAAATTTCAAACGAAAACACAATTATTTTCTCGAAATGCTTTAAGTTTTTTTTTTAAATATAATGCAAAATATTTTGCATTTCGTATAAGACAGTATTGAAAGAAGATATAAGCTTAACTTGGTATTGCCATTTATGATATAAATTAATACGTTATAATCGTCGGGAACCTAACATGTAGAGATGCTTGCAAGCTATGATCAACCGACCGTTGCCTTATATTGACAGAATACATGCATTTCTTAATGAAATTTTTTGATTAATATATCTATGATTTGTTGTTTTTTAAATAAAATAAAGTAATGATACTACTTTTTAAGTTGATAGCAAGTCAGATATATTTGGCATAGACAAAAGGCTTCAAAAAGAACGAACCGTCCATTTAACTTTTGATAGTCTATTGTAAAGTAAATTGATCATTCAGTTTCCTTTTTCAAATAAGAATAAACGTAAACATCTCATTATTATATTATTACATTATATCCTAATTATCTAATGCATTATTTGTCTGTTAACATACAATATTTACTTAGAGGTTTATTCTTCTACAAGTATACTTACCACTAAAATTTTCATATTGAACTAACTAAATAGCCACTAGTTAAATGTGCTTCCATTTGTGATTAAATTCTACAGATTTTCTAGTACGCAGTTCATACAGCAAAGTTTTGTTGCCTCAGTCAAACCTGCTGGTTTACCGGTCGATGCCACTCATATTAACTGTACGTACAAACAAAACATAAGCTTTTTGAACCTGTAAAAGCTTTGAATAATAAATTTTAT
This sequence comes from Himalopsyche japonica, assembly GCA_028555115.1. Classification (NCBI taxonomy): domain Eukaryota; kingdom Metazoa; phylum Arthropoda; class Insecta; order Trichoptera; family Rhyacophilidae; genus Himalopsyche; species Himalopsyche japonica. The sequence goes on along the minus strand of JAHFWJ010000224.1, from coordinate 1,699,275 downwards.
CAGTGAAATATGGTTGAACAACATTATTTGCCAATGAAGCACATTAATTTGACTATGTAAAAGTTTGCGATTCCGAGCGGTGTCGAATTTGGTTACATAATATTTATTACATTATTTTATCGTTCAACACACAGAGCAATATGTTTATAAAATAGCTGATAAACAGCAAACTAAAATTACAGTTTCAAATTGTGGAAAAACTAAATTTTACGAATACAAAGCGTGTTTGTTATATTATATATAAATAAACATAAAAAAGATTATATTTTAGTGTTCAGTTCATGTTCGTGTTCAGTGTTACAATAATAAATTAATACTGTAGAAAGAAAAAAATAACAGAAAGAAACAGTTTTTTAATTGCTTTTACCTGATTAATAAACGACTTTATCTTAATTTCTCTCTGCGCTAAGATCTACGATAAGCTGAAGAGTATATTTCTCTAAGTGTTTTTGTAAATATGAAATGGTTGTACAATCATTCGAGTAAACATACTTCTAACAAAGGATATTATATGTATTATCACGATATTTCTCTACCTTCTTGTTCATAGATAACTATCTTCTGTGAGAGTCAAAGCTTTGGATTATATCGACAGGAGGGAATCAACATAAATAGTATAAGCCGATAAGAAGCTCAATGGGTAGATGAAAGCTCCTCGTAGAAATCACAACACTAGAGATACACTCCAATTTATGTCATATTTATTTATTGAACGATTTTATGTATGAAATATACAAAGAAAAACATACAGGTTTTGTTGGAGATATATTTTAGTATGCTCAATATGCCTTACTTAGCATGTAAGTTTATAATCTATGAATTAAATTTAACAACCATAATCTTCTTATTGAAAGTTATATGAATCAAAATAAAGCATATAAACCAGAGTTAAGTCCGTTAGCTAACATAATCGCAGTTGGTTAGACAGAACTAAATTGCCATTTTTCATTACACTCTGCACACATAGTACGGATTTCAAAATTATGGTTGATTATATAATATTACAGATTTAATACCGTGTCGTGTAAAAAGTAACGCCATTGATTGATATCTCTACTGACATTTAATGTGAAATAGACCTATTAAAAATGCATTTTGTTGCCTCATATTTTATAAAACAATAATATATGAAGCGCATAAAAGAGAACAGGCATATTCATTCTAAAATTATTATCGGTGGTAAAATTATACGTGAATGAAAGAGATAATATCAATAATACAAATATTTTGTAATTAAATAAATGATTTTCAATTTTGCCGATGCCTTTTTGTGAGCATTGAATATTATTAATTATAAATTATTGAAAAGACTTGTTTCGCTTTCCGTCGATAGCAACGGCAGTGTATCTCTTTGAAACTAAAATGAATAGAGAGGACACGAAAACCACTTTGGGAAAATATAAGCTCATTACGGTTGCTTGCAAAACGCATACGGGAAGCAGAAGGTAAGCGGATTTCGAAATATGTATCCAGACTCGACAGGGAAGAGATATTTGAATAACTTTATTCTATACTAAGGGACACAATGCAATACTTGATGATGTTTTGTGTTCCCTTTTTCGAAAAAAAAAACAACAGTTTTTTTATTAAAGTATTTTGCAGTAATCCGTGCTTAACACCGTCTGAGGTTTTTGAGAGTAACATTATTATTTTTAGACTGCTTTACAAAGAAAACATGGTTATATAACATATTATCATTTATTGTGTGTATATTTCATATAAAAACCTTTGTGAAAACTAATACGGATAAACCTAATATTATACGATAATGTCCGAAGAGTTTACTCTCGACTTGAATGTGCATAAAAGATGTATTGAATTTTCAAATGTTATCCACAATTTGAAGTACAATATTGAAAATTATTATTCCCGGAAAGAAAATTATTTCGTCATATTATAATAATGTTGAAAAAGTAAAATATAACACGTGAATTTTAATAAAGAAACAAAGTGTTTAATTTTATGGCAAGTCAATATTTGAGTGATTTTATCACATTTATGTAAATTATTTTGATTCGACAAATGATAACTACATCATGATGGTCAAGTCAAACCATAGGCGAATGAAGATATACAATGATCGAATCGAAACTTAAAAAACTTTTTTAAATCGTAATAAATCGACAATATTCAATATTTCTTTTTCTGATATTTTTTATAAATTTAAAATTAAGACATTGTTGTATAAATAAATAAAAATATACATCATGACGTATTGAAAATTTTTTCCAATTTCCAAGTATAAGCCGCATTCCCAGAAAATATTATACATGCATTAAGAAAGAATCGTGAAATAATGTTAATTCATTTGAAAATTTAAGTAATCTCTTTTGTTGCTTAAAAGGTTTCCGCTGAAGAAAGTTTATGAATAGTGTGATAAAAATGTTTCAATATTTATTGCAACATTTTATTTTTATTATAACGACAAAAAGATACTGAATGAAGCTGTCAAACAATATCAAAAAAGAAATTATCATTTGGACCATTAAATGGACCATAAAATTTGTGGGCATTTCAAATTGAAAATACTCTCGACAAAATTTTATGTATCATCTTATTCTAATATAAAGTAAGCATGCCTCCTGCCAATTTTCCTATACATAATTGAAATAACCAGAATGGTACATACAATTCAAAATTTAGCTTCTTGCCGACCCTTCAGTCCTATGTATGTAAATGTTTCCAAATGCCATTTATTCATATACTTAAAAGTTTATGAACGCCATATAATATTTCGATACACAGTAACTTTGAAGTTTATAATCACTGTAGAGTCAAAATCAATTCCGCTTACACACTCCGAAAAGGCCATTGACGCGCTTGGTTTTCAAATTATATTACACCGTTCAAAAGACCTGTCTTCGCAAAGAGCTTTTGGCTTTCGAACAGGGTTTATGTCTATTAAATATTTCGCATTCAGGTGGTTGATTTTGTTGAAATTATTAATGATATTTTGAAAATTTTTCAATTGAAGCAAAATGCATAATGGAGATTTATTCGTCGAAGAGTATATTGGCTTCAATGAGAAAACGTCATTTTCGATAGATACATTTTTTTGAGGAAAATTCAATTAAAAATAAACTTGTTTTATCCCGAATAAAGTTGTTGTATCTCACTGAAAATTATTATTTCTTCAACGATAAATTTTGGGTTGATATAATAACACAAAGCAAACAACTTCGATTATCAATAAGTAAAGTTAATTGAGTTTATAAAATTGGCGACAGTTAATTTAAAGGGAAAAATATGGTATAAGTGGTGAAAGGCATGGAACGTAAGTTTTTCTACAGAAGAGTTTTTATACAATTTTTAGAAAAAAAAATATTTAAGAATAAATGATTTTTTTAATAAAATGAATAAATGATCAGATAATATGGTAAATCGATTGAATTGGATGCTACTAATTTTACAAATACTACATATTTATTAAGTTGTTTTAAAAAATCAAGCCATAATAAAAGTCTGTTATGTATGAAATATCTAATCAGTTTAAAAATAAAAACAATTGAATTGTTGAAACTAACTTTTGACTAACAGACCGGGTTTCACCTTTCGGCATCTTGAGGCATTCTATCACATGAATGCAACAGAATTGACACAACAAAAAGCTAGCATCTTGTTGATAGCTGTTTCGGCTCACGCCATCGTCAGAACTTCTACGTCAGAACTAAACTACATTCCTATTTTTTTCACCATGTTATAATGGAGTTTTACCAAGTGAATGTCGATGCAATCAATAAACTAAATGCATTTTGTTTTATTCGTCAAAAAATAAAATATCGTTTCACCAAGAAGTGACATTTCACTCGTAAGAAGTTAATTTATTATGATGTTTGTATTTCAAAATATTATATAAGGCTTAGTTGAGAAAAATAATGATTCGATTGCTTTTTTTATTTATTTAGTACTGTCACTTTTTTACCTTATAGCTAGCTCTAGTTTTATAGAAATGTACTGTAAGTAAAAGTTGTTCTGCCGCTGTTCATTAATCTGTTCATTTTATTATAGTTATTATGACTATTAAGATACTCTAGGGATCATACTAGCTGCACCAAATGCGCCTCAGTTAAGCTACACATGGGCGGCTTATATAATGCAAGTGGTGTCCGCCCTCAGCGGAAGAGTCATTGTCCGCCTAGTAACTGCTATCAATGGATTCCGATTGGACAAGAGCAAGCTCATTTGTATGTATTATGTATGAGCTCTATTGTGTTTTAAACAAAAAAAACACAATAGAACACAAAGTACTATTTCCACGATAAAATTTATTATTGACTGACATAATCAACTGATAAAAACTTTAAAAAGCTTAATTTATGATATCGACTGAATGTGCTTGATAGAATTTTAATATCAAATTTAAATTGTTACAACTTTGTATGATTCCACATGTTTTCTTTGCGTTTGTCGGTTCTGTTGCATCTGTGTGATAGAATGTATGAAGATGCCGAAAGGCGAAACCCGGGTTGTTAGTGACAAAACACGTGAAATCGTTCAAAGCTATAGCTTAGTTAGCAAAGTTACAACAATTAAAATTAAAAAAAAGTTGTTTGTATAAAACTTTAAGTTAGGAATTAGCAGCTGTACAAAGCCAAAAGCTCAAGAACGGAGAAAAAATGTACCGAAAACCGTGTAATATATATATATCTAAATGAAGTAAATTAGTTTACAAATAAAGTGTTATGGACCACTTTTTTCTTATCAAATTTCGAAGAGAGAGTTACATTACTAATTGGTCATTGATATTTAATGTGTAAACTGTAGTTTTTATTGTTTTGCAAGGCTTAATAATTATTGTAAAATTGCAAATATTTTTCTAAAGAAGTAACACATTTATACGAGTGACTTCGAGTAAATCAATTAAATTTATATTGTATTATTTGATGAAACAATATATCTTGTTTACGCCAGACTTATACGTTTCATCCCTGCTTTTTTATGACAATCGTCTATTTAAAAAGAATTCCTATGATAATTAACGGTTGGACTTTGAATAATTTCAATCGATAAATCAGACATATTTTCGAAATCCAACATAAAATAACACCTATCTGTTAATTCTTATTTTATCGCAATAATTTTTTCAATAAAAAAAAATGGTTTATAGATCGGAAATTACTTGGCCAAATCAAAGAATAAGATGAACATACATTATATTTAAATTGTTGCCCCAATTTTGTTATTATATTGTAACGCCTATTTCAGCACTTCATTGAAAATATTTACGACACTTATAAGTATAATTGACTATTATTTTATCATTGTAATATGTTTGAATATGGGCATTTTTTGAGTGGACAATAAATCTTCTGATTCACTTTAAAAAAATAATTTGAATAGTAAGACTTACATTAAATTAAAAGTTAAATAAGCAATAGAAAATATATTTCTCTATTTGAAAATTTCTTAAGCTCCATCGTGTAGTATATATTGCCAGAAAAGAAAGTTTTCATTATTCTATGTCTTGTTGTGTAGTGGAACTATAGCAACATAGAAATAAATATTATTATTATTAAAAACATGAAATAATATTTTCCAGCGCGCGCGTAGCAGCACTGATTACGGTCGCCTTCTTGGCGCGGGAAAAAAGTGTAATTTCATTGCTCATTTTAAACGTAATGGCAACATTAAGATTCGTTTAATGTACACTCGTAAGCCGAGAATTACGTTGCGCCTGCCTTAACCATTCCATTTCTCGTTACTATTATTGTGTATTATTATTTTCACCTCGTTCACTTTTCACAGGCTGCGCTGCTTCGGGAAATATTGTTCCGACCGTGGCAACACCGACGTCGAACTCAACGGATCCATCACCAATATTAACAACATGGCGTATTTTATTTTAGACTTTTAGATTAAATTAAATTTTCATTCAGTTAAAGAAAATGCTAAGTAAGATTCAACGTTGAGTATTTGTATAGGAATCACACAAACAGTACGACAATGAGTAAGTAAAATCAAATAGAAAAGGTAAAGATATTGGGCAGCAGATGACGTCCGTGTTATCGGTTTCACGTTCGATGTTTCTAACATTTGAAAATATAATGTCGCTTAAAGAGTGTAAAACCGATTGTGATTTTATTATAATGTTCGTTATAGAACATTGACCTATAATGTAGATAAAAAACTTGATCAATATCAGCAAATGTGAATGAATTAAATTAAGTTGAATCAAAATACGTCGGGTGACAGGAGCCGGACGAAAATTGTAGCAGATTACTTAACAGGTTGTCGTAAAACAAGAGTAATATTTATTTATCAAAGAAATATATAATTAGAATCTTTTGAAAATGCACTATTCTGGTTTGTCACTATTGATCTACCTTTCGACATCTTCAGACATTCAAGTGCGCGGTTGAGCTCAATCAGACGATGAAGCCAAAAGGCGTAATTTTTTATTGATTTATTGAGTTGTAAATAGAACTCCATTATTACACGGTGAAAAATAGCAATGTATTTTATTTCTACAAAATTTATAAGATATATCGTTGATAGCTATTTCGGCTTACACCTTCATCAGAACTATATGAACATTAGTGTGCGTGATTTTTGTTTGTGAGAAAGCTTATGGATATATTTATAACATTTGAATGGTTATAATTTGATATTAAAATTCCGAGAAATTTAAAATTAAGGTGGGAAGTCTGAGGTGTTTTACTTTATCATTTAAAATCAGTACAAAATTGAGTAAAATATCACTTAATTTTTCATAAAAAAGTGTTTTCATTATTAAGCAAAATGCAAAACACTAAGCAACTTTTAGAAATTAACAAGCTTATTAAAATAAAACGCTTCAGAGGAATGTTATCTAAACTGTATTTAAAGGTCAAAGCAAAACTGCTTATATGAAAGAGTATAAATTTAATAAATATCAAAGGTCAGTAAGTAGCGAGTGAAAACACTAAAACTGAAAAGGTTTTGCAGTGTCGTCTACAATATTATAGAAAATAAACGAATACGTTAATAAAATAACGAGAAGTGAGTGATTTTCAATTAATTGATTGAATTGATACAAGATAACCGCTAACCCAATACAAGATGACCGCTTCTATAAATCTATTAACTACCTAGGTAGCATTAGCAAAAAAAATCATCGGAAGATGAAAAACTCAATATACGTAGCTTTCAAGGTCAACAATAACTTAGGCAGACATCTTAAAAATAGTAAAGATAAAATCAATAAACTGGACAGAAGCGGTATTTATAAAATGTCCTGTGGCTCATGTTTATCCGTTTATATCAGACAGACGGGTAGAAATATATCTACTCGAGCTAAGGAACATGTAAGATCATTCAACAGTAAAAAAACAGATTCACAATTCGCTAATCACGTTATTAATGAATCACATAATATAAATTCAAACTCAGCCCCTAAATGTTTGCATCTTTGTAGTAAGGGTCGGAGAATGACGGCTTTGGAACAGCTGGAAATCAATAGACACCAATTATCACAAAGGATTCTTAACGAACAAACGAACATAATAGTATCGCCACTTGTCCAGCCGTTGTACAAAGGGGTGGTCTGATTTGCGTCCATAAGGACCACTTCCGTCCCACATATAATCCTATTGTCATAGACACCTATTATTTCATTTAGAATTTTGAAAATTTTGTGTCATTGTGTTAAAGTAACAAGCTAGGCCATTGAAACAGGAGAGAGGATGTGTTGTGTGCCTTTTCTGCATGGCTATATATAGATAAGCGAATGTTAGTTTAAGCATAGTTCTGACGATGGCGTGAGCCGAAATAGCTATCAACTATATTTGTTAAAAATAATTTTGTAGAACTAAAATACATTGCTATTTTTTCACCGTGATTTTCAATTATTTTACTTTTATCTTAATTTTCTTGTACGAACTTAAACTCTAATTACGATTTGACGTGCAACTGCAGTAACCTATGTAATACTTAAGTACTCCAAATAAATAAAAAAAAATATTAAGCATTTTTTATCAGCTCACCATTTCGATAGTGAAAGATGTGCCATTTACCCAATTCATTAGAATTTGATATTTAAAGACGAGTAATAAAGTGTTATAAACGCTTAAATTTTTATTTGAATGAATGTTCGATAAGGCATTGTAAAATTTTGGGAATACTGCTAGTATGTGAAATTGTCCTAACTAGAGTCAATCTTAGAAGTTTTGTCACATTTGTTTATATATAGAGCTTAAAAGAATACGAAAGTCTTCAAACTTTACCGAACTATGTTTTGATTGATAGCCATGAATATTGTATCCTAGTAACTCAACAAATGTTGAGATAAGGCAGATAAATATTTTATTATAGTCACCAAGTGATTCCAAAACTGTTTTTAAATGTTTCTGACGTGAGATTTCCACCTGGCTAATGAAAACAATGAGCAACTAAATCAAAAATATATTTTTTCTAAGATGTTTTATTACCAGAAAAATGACCCGGGAAAATTGGCCACCTGTGTGAGCAAATTCATTTAAGTTCAAAATTATTAGCAAAATGATCACCTCCTGAATACTAATTTTTAAAATTGTATTTGAACTTGTGTGATTATAAAATATTTTAATTTTTAAATATTATACGTTATTTAGAGCTCACCTTTCAAAAACTACTGTCTAAAAACTCAGCCTTAGGCATACAGAATATATGAAGAGATTGTTTATTGTGCTATATCGCAGAATTATGGTTTCATATACCAATTATTATATTTTGCATCAGTAATTTAATGTAGCTGGTTCAGCTAGTTAAAATAAAAATGCTTTGATGTTTGAATTATAATGTGATTGCGTGTGGCCTACACGAATAAACACAGATCCATGTATTTAGCTTTTTAACTACTGTAAATATCACGATAATTATATTAATACAAAAATATAAAGGTTTTTACCACGGTTTTAATTTAAATCTGATGACTTTAAAAGATGCAACTGATGACAGAAATATTTTATTTATAGAAAATACATTGATATAACGACAGAATATTCTAGATATAATATAAAAGAATTAAATACATTTGAATGAGATTACAAATATTAAATTGGAAAATCGAACTTTCTTATCATACCAATTGACAAAGCAATCTTCGTTAGTGTCATTAAACACATACAGAATCAGTATGTTTTTTAAAAAAAAGTACTTCGCTAGTATTAAGTTGAGTCGGTTTTGAAGTGACTTGATTTCTACCCTTCATTAAAATGACTAAAATGTGCATTTAATCTCACCCTTTACTCTTAACCCTATAACCTAATGGAAAGGGGGTAGATGGAGATCCCATATTTAATTAAGGCTGGTAATCCAATACAAGCCAGCCCTCCGGCGTTACTCGGCATTTCCGTGTCCGTAATCCACCCTGAGAACTTTTTATCCGAACAAATTTATATTTCGAAAAGTTTGCGCAGTAGACCTTTTTAAAAATCGCAGTTTTTGGGCATTCAAAAAGAGGTATCCGACCGTGTAAACAGATTTATGAAATTTTAAACAATTTCGTTTTTGGGGTGCTAACTGAAATGTACTCAAATAAATTCATATTACATTTTAACTGCTGAAAATCGCAATTTTCATGCTACGCACTAAAAGTTAAGCGAACTTTTACTGAATCATATAGGTATTTTTTATTTGTGTTAATGGGAAAATGTCCAAATTTATCATTTTAATATTGTACGTGACATGGCAAATTATACTCTTACACTTTTTTATGCATTAAATTGCTTTGTGAAAAATTTTAATGAAAATTGTATATTTATTCAAAAGTACCTATGAATAGCACAAATTCATATAACAATTACTTTAAATGTCCATAAATTAATTGTTTCTCAAATAGCTGAGTGCCTTTTTTTGTTGTGTTATAAAATAAATTGTAATATTTGCAATTCTGACGAAAGGCGAAACTCGGGCACTAAGAAAAAACATGTAGAAATGTACAAAGTTTCAATAACACACTCATTCAATATCAAAAATTGAATTCAATTCTACTAAAGCTTTTGTAGAGCTAAAAACTTTTTGAACCTATTCGTACATATTCAATCAATCAAAGATAATACGATATTCATTTATTAAAATTATCAAAGATACCATTTAAATCAATTTAATAAACAAAACTTTAGGTGTTTTGAATTTTTAATAAACGAATTCAAAAAAAGCGTCAACAACAAATCTACTACAAAGTAGAAAACTTTCTACTCTTTCCCCATTTCAGAGCATAGAACAGATGTCAACAAATATAAGTGGTGACTTCGAAATGGTTTCTAAAGCTTTGGTCAAGTTTACCCTGAATCCAAAAACACCCTTAACTGTCCCTCTTACCATTGGGTGAAGAATCTTATTGTTAGAGAGAAAATTATTTGTCTTAATGAAATGTTTGATTTTGGTTTTCAGGAAATTGATTTGACAGCCTCCATTGTCAGATGTTCAGAAGCGGCAGGGCTTCGGAAAAGTTTTGCGAAGTAGGAAATTAAGATTTCTAATTGAAAGCGAAATCTCTCGTGAAAAACGGTGTAATTAATTCGTTAGAGATTAATGCTGGACATTGGGATCTATTTATAAATCAGCTTTGTCGTAGCAAAAGCTGATAATGTATGACTTTTTTCTTTGATGTTAACTATCTTTCATATAAATATAACAGATGACCTTAATATTTATTACTTCAGGTGTCATTTATGTTCTCAGTACACAGTATATACAAAAACACTTCATATTTTATAAATTAGGTACAATTTTTTGTGCAGTAAAGTAATTCATTGTAGTTTTATATTATATCCAGCCACGAATAGCAAATTGTCTGTATAAATGGTTTATAGATTTATGCTTAAGCAAAAATGAATTTAGCTGAAGCCCATTTGATGACAGTTTTTTAACTACTTTAAGCGTCTAATACGCAACAAATGGTTTCCAGATATTAATATGAACTCATATTTAAAACAACACGTGTAAAAATTCCGTAAAATATCCGCGCGAAAAAACAATGAGATTATTTTTCATGTGGTTTTCGCTCTACGCTACGCCATTTGTTATAGACAGGTTGTGGAAAGCTTGTCGCTACGGAATGTGCGAAACTTGTAAAAAGCCGTCGCACCTCTACGCCAGTATTTGTTGGCGTAGCACATCGTAGATTTTCGTAGCATGTCGTAACTTGTGGTGCACTCAAACTTTATGTTTGCAGGGAAATGCACTAAACGATGAATGGTATTGATGTTTGTACGAAGTATTGTTTTAAGCTTTGTGTGAAGTATTTTGTGTAAAGTTTGTTTTATGCTATCGTTTCATTGGATGTTTTCTGTTGAGGCGAAAAATACAATGTAAACGATCTTTCTATAGATGAGAGTGTCGTAAAGCTCTCAAGTAATGTATTTTGATATTTCAAAGATATCATACAAAGCTATATGAATGATAATAATCTTTAAATATTGGATCAGATAAGTTAATTCCAGTAATTATATTATTGTGATAAAAATTGATTCGACGTGTTTATAACATGTATGTATAGAATTCAATTATGAAAGAATAAGTGTGTTTTTAAGTGATGTATTAATCAAGTAACGTGTAATTATTGAAATTATGTAATGTGTTGATTGAATTGACATTTATTTAGTAGAACTTCATAACTATTTAGAATCATTTTTGAAGAAATAGAATAAATCGGATTTTTTTACCGTGAGATAATGTGTATTAAAATTTTTGTTGTTTATTATATCATAAATGCATCGAAAAAAATCCATAGATCAAAGAAAATTAAGATTAAAACTTTATCGAAAAGCTAAAAACCTGAAAATGATCTGTAACAAATAGCTTCTAGTTTTATTGCTAGTGATGTAATAGTAAATATTTTTAGGTGTATATTTTTTTAATTACAAGTTTTTTATTATGAAGTTTGGTTTATTCCATAAATGTTGTATGAATGTACCCAGTTTAAAAATACGTTATGTCTATAGTAAATGATACTCTTACTTTAAAGCTTTAGTTCACGATATTATTCTTGTTATAACAAACCATTAGCTATATAAAATATTTTTAAGTGTGGTAAATTTTTCTATTTGGTTGTGTCAATAATTGTGAAATGTGATTATCTTTGAAAGACGTTTTCAAATAAACTTAGTGTATTATGTTGTGTACTGAGGAAATGATATATTGAAACTCACCTGCTTCTTACTCCAAGTATTGCCCTGACTCCGATAAACTTGACTTTCTGCTTTGACTGTCCAACGAGGAAGACCACATCGAATAGTGCAGCATTATGCATGGTGTTGGATTCTGAGTTGAGGAATACTCTCGTGAAGTCTTTGGCGAGTTGGTCATAATCCTCGAATTGGTCACGAACTGAATCCAGCAGTGGCGATGAAGGTCGCATATGGCCAATGGGACGCCAAGATCCTAAGAACAAACGTTTAAGTATATTTACAAAATGTATATATTTCTTACGTGTGAATAAAATTTTATCACACACATATAAACGAAGAATTGGGAATAAATTCTGTATACGAGAAAAATTCACAAATGTCATTTCATTATCAATGATCTATGATTTAAGCCATTTTATCTTTGTGACGAAAATATTTAACTTTTAATCAAAAACCTATTAGATCATAAAATCACTTCCACTTGTAACAACGTTAGAGCCTTATTAACTTTGTATTATTACTTTAAACTGTTGTATTAAATGATTTTAAATGATTGCCGCAAACGGCTAAGGGTCGACCACCAAAGATTAGTTTATTATCTTGAGATCTATTATCTGTTCGTTCTGTCCGATTACGAGGTTGAAAAATAGTAATAAGTCTGATCGTAAAATGATTTACCGGTATTTTGAAATATATAATATTTTTTTTTTGGATTCTTACCAAAAACCATAGGATTATTTGTAACGATTATATTGTCATACACATTCTAAGAAGATATTGTAAACGAGGTAAAGAAAAAGAATAAAATTAAATATGATTGCATTCCTTACTTTATTAGATGTCAAAAAAAGCTTTTAAAGCCAGTTATAATTGATCATCATAGATCTACTCACAGTTCTCAAAAGGACGTTAAGTAATTCTGGATATATTTTTTTTTTGAATTAAATAACAAAAATTATGCACAATAAGTTTTTTTTGTTTTAAATCAAATATATTCGAGCAGAAGTAAGATAGACCGATAACGAATGAATGATTGCGTGTTGCGCACCATGTTCAATGCTTTGGAGTTCTTTTCTGTAATGAAACAGCCATTTTTTCAGTCATATGAACGAAACTCAAGCGAAAGCTCAGTATTCCGGGAAGATAATAAACGGATCGTAAGCTAGATGCAAATTTATGCCATCAACCCTACTTGCTTATCCCCAAGGGCTGTACTAAAAGCGCTCGCCGGTCCAGAGAAAGTTCACTTAAAATTCGGCCGGCGATTCTAGGGAAGGCTTAACCCAATTACGCCAAGCGCCCTTTCTATTAAAGTAACATTATGAAAAACGTATTGGTCGCGGCAAATCGATAAAGAACCGAATTACATCCGATATTGCTGAGCCTGGTTAAATGGAATGGGTGCCCCTGAAAGAATATAAATTACGCATAAAGAGTTTAATCACAGACATGATTTAAACTTTTTAATTCTTTTGATGGATTCGTCGCCTACTTCATGGTGATTCATTATGTAAATTGAATACTGCCTTAGCTCTACGCAAGAAAATTGAGTCTTGGGTTCTGGATTTACATTTATTTATTACGATAAAAATTGTTTCTAGAAAAAAATACGAAACTGTATATTCTTTGCATTCATGTGAAAATATCGTATGATTAGTAGTAAATATTTATAGTCTACGGTTTTCCATTGCTATGTCGAAATGCACATTATGACATCATAATAATTTTTAGATGGATTAAGTTATTTAAAAAAACAAACTTTGAAAAAAAAGACTGATTTCAGATATTTAACTCTAGTTTACATTTTTTTTTTTGTATTTTATGATAAATCGCGATCAGATACGTCCCCGGCACCAAGCAAATAACGGCCAATACGCCAACAGATCTCAACATTTCAATCGAGTTAAATACACATAACATAATGTAGCTTAGGATATGTTTAATTGATAAAAACAGTAATATATAATAGTTCCAAAAATGCATAACGAATAGAATGGGAGTCCTTAGATAGAATTCATGATATCGACTGAAGGTGCTCGATGGAATTTCAATATCAAATTTGAATTGCTACAACTTTGTACGATATCACATGTTTTGTCACTAACGACCCGGGTTTCGTCTTTCGGCATCTTCAGGAATTCTATCATCGTCTTCTATCGTGTGATAGAATGCCTGAAGATACCGAAAGACGAAACCCGTGTCCTTAAATAGGAGATGAAAATTTTTCGTTTATTGTGTGTATCTTACCAATTAGATATGCATATTATGTAAAATTTAAATTGACAACTCTATATCACCACAATGCTCATTATTCAATGTGAGACTGTTTTTTATTTTTCGAGAAGCAAGGATTTTAATTATAAATCTATATTGAAAATAAACTTCCACAAAGTTGTGAATACTCTTTTCAGTTGAACATTGATAAATTAACATTTGACCTGAGCGCATGTAACCTTTCTTCTATTAAGACCTACTGTTGTAAAATATCATGTATTGGTGTGACAAAGAGGTTAGATGTCTACAGAACAGTTAACCCTTCATTCATTGTGTCACACTACTCAAATACACGTATAAACGATATGTCAGCGATATATATCGTTCGCAAACACCATTAGAAGTGAAACTAGCGACTCTTTATAGTATTTTTAAACGCTAACGTAAGCAACAAGAAAATTTAAATGGAACACTTATTTGTGACTTTTTTTTTAAGAATTGATTATTGAGACAATTTATCTAAATATTAAAATCTTGCACATAACAAAGATTTGAAGTAATGTGTGTAAAATATAATTACTTCCAAGTCTGACAATACGATTTTTTACGCATAATTATATAAATATCTCGACATTTGTCTATTCTGGAAAACGTGCATATATGTACGTTAAGTAATATAATGTAAAGTAAATACAATGTAAACTGTTTCGAAAATTACTTGCCTGTCGTTTTATGACGAGTCTAAGAATAGACTAAGCCTGAATTAAATACAACGGAACATATATGTTTTCATTTTTTGAGATACAAGAAGGAAAATACATCGAATTAAAAAAATTACATCTGACTCATATTACCAATTATTTTTGCGAGCTTTCTTACGAAGCCACAATAGGCTTACTAATTATTGATACATATACTAGCTTTGGAGGTGTATTTGAATACATCATCATTATATGACCACAAAAGACACGATTACAGACAAGCTTACAAAAAAGCTCTTTATTACGAAATATTAAGAAATATTTCAAGCTTATCAAGCTTAGTATGGAGTAAAAAGAGGGTTAGGTAACAATATCAGAAAAGTTACGGCTAAGATAAAAAATGAATATACTAGTGCAGAGCTTTTTTTGGGGACGTTAAGACATTAACACGTAAACATTTGAGGACGGAAGTAAGTAGTTGAGCTTTTTGTTTTTATCATTTTGGACATTTTGGTATGAAAATGATGCAATCACAAACAAAAACAACAAAGACTGAATTAAGTATGTAAAACATGTTCGCGTAGATGTGATGAAAAAAAGATTGTTTCAGAATTCCTTAAATTATTTCCTTAAATTATTATATTATTTGATTATTTTTTTTCTTAGCATTATATTGGCTCTTAACAAAATTGTGTTATCTAAAAGTTTATAACCATAAAACTTTACACGCTTAGCGAGACAAATTGTTTTATTAAAAATAAAATTTTAACTAAAATGACTCTGAAAAACAAATTTTACTACAAATCTTTCTTTAGAATGAAATGAGATTCGGATCAAATTTTATTCGTAATGGACAATAAAACACTCATTATAAATATGTAAACATTTCAATTATACCATGCAATTATTGCGGTTTATCGATTCCTACAAATAAGCAAACTGTGGTGAGTATATTAAAAATTTTGAATTCGGTTAAATGTGCCAACTTTATAATAGTGCAAAAAAAAATATTAAATCTACTTTGATTTTTTTGATCATTTACTCACAGGTAGTTTTTTTTTTACTTTTTTTAAAAATATTTTGAATTATTGCCAGGGTTGGTAACAGCTAACAGCTAACAATGCATGCTCTAAAAGATGATGATCCTCGCCTTTATCGAAATATGTAAATGTTACAAAATAATCTTTGCCACATATTTATCTATTTACATTTTGTTATTTATAATTGAAAAAACTTCAGGTCATGGTTGGAAAACGAATCAATAACCTGATTAGTATTAAAAACGTGCGTTTAGGATCTAACCCTTCGAAATCCCATGAAAATTTTCCTCATTTAAATATGCATTTGTAAACATACTAGGGATACGCGTAATGCTTTTACTCAAAGCATTTATTTTTTGGTGTGAAAAATGTTGATAGTTTAATGATATGAACCTTTATTGGATTTCATCCAAACCTTCTTCAGAAGGCATGAAAGAGTTAAATGTACAAACAAGTTTTTTTTTGATACTAAGCACGGTATCCATGAAGAGCATGCAGTATTTATTTAATCAGGAAGCTTTTTACGAGAGCTGCATGTTCCTTTTTGCTTGACTTCTTTGGTGAAGAGAGTAGGGAAAGACAGATAAAATAAGACGGGACCAGTGGCTAACTATTTGCTTACAATGTTTAAATTCCGTTTTATAAATCAAACGGAATTTCTACACATCACTGAACATTCACTCATTTAAGAAGAAACAAAAAAATACTGGTAACAAATCATATTACAAAACTGGTGGTCGGTGACAGCGTTGACAACTCGAACACGAGTCGGGCTAAATTTATTGAAATTAAAAAAAAATTGCATTCAACAGTTAGCATATATTTCTTAAAAAAAATGCTTGATTATCTGAACTGTAAATTTATAAACACCATGATAGAATAATTAAGAAAACAATAAAATTATCCATTAAGCGCTGTATCACGAAATGAAAAATGAGTTTGAATAGTTTTTATCATATAATCAGACATTAAAATATGGTAATAAAATACTTATAAATGAAGCTATGTTTTAATGCAGTATGATCAGAAACAGTTTTCCACTGTGAGTGAAAAATTATTAGTGATTTTGAAAAGAGCGTATTCATTGGGTCTGTTCATATTGCATTAACAAAATATTTATTTTTATGTATTCAACATACCAACACAGAACACTTCTTTGTCTGCGCAATGTACGTAAAAAATTCTACTCAATAATGTTCAATTATGATATGAAATTTTAAATATATTCGATTATTCCACGTTTTGTGTTACTAATTGTGACATGTTGATTCAATTATAGTACAGTGAAATAAAAATCGTTAAGTCATTTATAAATTGTTTTTCTACCGAAAAAATAAAATCAATTTAAATTAGAACATAAGCTGCATTTATATTCGAATAAAATACCTCATATTGTATACTTTAAATATCAAGAAAACATGATGTGAGGTGTTATAAAATCGTTAATATTACAAAGCGTCAGACAAGCTCATTTGTTTGTAATGAAGTAGTTACAAAACAATTTTATATTTCACTCTGTAATTGTATATCCAATTAACATAAAATACCAAATGAATAATATAGTTGAATAAGACATAAAAAATACATTACTGTGTATCATACCCCATTAAATTGTCATATACAATATAAAAAAATAATAATGATGAAATTTCGAACTATTACTATGAATTTTTGTTTATTTAGCGTAATATCTAAAACTTTGTTACATTAAAAACGATTTGCTGTCAATTCACCATTCCCGTTGGCAACTTACGTATTTTTATCGCTCCCGTGGGATATTAATAAAGTTTTTAAAATTTTCCAAAATACACGTTATTGGGTTTGTTTTTGTGAGAGTAGTTTCCGAGCGGCAAGATATTATTTTATGGAACTATGGTAAAATTTTGACGCGGAAAAACTACTCGATTTTATTAAATTCTCGTATTTTTTCGATGATTTGTTTGTGGAAAATAAACTAATTATGTGATATCGTTAAAGCTTACTGTTTAATTGTTATGGTTTTTTTTATTTTATGACTGTCGCTTTGTTGAATATATTGGGATTAGTAGTGTATCGAAACTATCATTCTGTTGCTACTATTTCACAGAAATAAAGATTGCTTAAACCACTAAAAAAAAATTTTCTTTATTTAAAAGTGGAAGTAATTTTTACCCATTATAAGGACAGCTAAAACAAATTTATCGCACACTTAATTTAATCATTTTCAATTGAAAAAACCAAATAGATTTCATTAAGAGATATTTAGGAAGTTTAATTTCTGTGTAGATTAAAGTAAAATGAAAAAAAACACAGTAATTATGCTTTTTAGAAAAGATTGTTATAAAAAAGGTGATTACATTAAGAACAACACGAGTGTTTCAGTGAAGCATGCTATTGTATGCCAAGGCGGTAATAAATTGGATCATTAAAATTTTCATTCGTCTTGAAACCCTCATAATTTTTGTTAGAATTTTGAATGAAGTACTACATATTTAATCATCAACGTGGGCGGGGTGTGTGAATTATATTTTAAGAAAAAAATAATTAATAATTATTTTTTTAAGTATATATTCACAGGCAGTAAAGAAATAAAAACTAACACAGTTATTAATGGTGGAAATATTGATACATATTGGACGAAGTACAAAATAAAAAATTCAAAGTGAATTACATAAAAAGATAGAATTCCAATATTTAATATATAATAATTAGTAGGAAAACATCATTGATTACTTGGATTAATAAAAATGTCCATTTCAATTAAAAGTGTATTTGAATATCTTAAGCCTTTCAAAAGAGATGGTTCGTGTATTCAATGTAATGAAAAAGTGGATACAAAAGCGACATCTTGAAAATGACCGAAGTGTTTAACATGAAACCTCGAAATCAATATTCAAAAAGGGTTATACCAATATGAAGTATTTAAACGATTTATTGGAGAATATTCGAGAGACATAAAAAATCTGGCTTTAGATGTGACAGTACATCATATTAACATTTATTTTGAAATATCTTGTTAAAATTTTTCAAGATTATTCGATAAAACAAAAATAAATAGGCACGGTAAAATTTTACTTTTGAACGCGCCTTTAAGTTGTGTATCGTGTAGCGAAGAAAACTTCATAAAAGAAAAAATACCAGAGAGTTAATTCAATAAAAAAAAAATATATGCGTCAATTTTTTAAGCAGATTTGCTCATTGTAAATACAAAAGGAAACAGTATTTTAAAATAGAGATCTATTTCTGTTAGCAACACGTATCTGTCATGAATTAAAGAAATACGCACGAACATTTAATTAAATTATATTTTGCTGTATATAAAATATATTTTTTCTAGTTAATAACACTGACATTTTTTTCTTAATCCCACTGCTTTAACATCTTCGAAATCAATAAAAAGTTCACAATATAATGGAATAAACGAAAGCTTTTAAGCGTTATTTCACTTTGGAAGAGTATCAAAACTGAACGTGAGTATTATGACGTTATTTATTTTATTATTCAGAAATATTTTATCCACGTTGAACTTTTTGCACTCTCGACCGTTGGAAAGTCGGAAACTTTGTCGATTCAAATTAAGAGGGAGGAAGGAAATTGTCAGGATTTTTGGGACCGAAAACGGCTTTTTTTCTTTTTTCCACAATAATACATGAACGTTAAAGGAGAGGGACAAGGGAAGGGCAATTTTTCTGCCAAATTGAGAGTGGCGATCTAAAGTTCTGATTCTGTTTGAGATGACCCAAACAGGATAGGTTTTGACATGAAAAGCCAGTGCTCCTTAAACGTTTGGCTTTTGGTATAACTTTCGAATATATCAGGAGTATATGTTGTGTTTCAAACGCTTAGTAATAGTTACACAAACGGTCGACTATTTTTCTACATTAGATAAATCATGTCTTTTTTTTTCTTAAACTTCAATTTAAGATAATAATTTGATAACTACAAGTAACATAGCGTTTATTAAGTAAGAACACAGAGTCCGTTTATGGCATGAAAAATTCATAAAAACTTATCGTCAGTTCAATGTAATAAAAGGGAAAAAATATTTTCGTAACTTATGATCGTGAATGTTTAGTTATTGATTGTTCAATTATTATTAAGTTCACTATCGTAGGATTGTAGTTTTTTACTGACACTGATGCTGAACTATGCTTGTATTTATCTAGACTTAAGCTCAACCAATGTTATTACCCATAAAAGCTTTAATTAGTATTGAAAATAGTGTTTCTATCACCGTTAGTATTTGTCAACAACAACTAATTGTTAATACATCATTTATGAAGTGAAATATCCTATGCTTTCAAGAAAACCTTTTTTTTTTAGAAAGAAATGTAGTTCGTAGATTTTTTCGTTTTATCATGAGAATACAGTAAAAATTATCATGTTATGCAGATTAATATTTGAATTACTTTTTAATACATTTACAAGAATGTTGACAAAATATTCAGATAAAAATAATTATGATTTAATAAAAAAATTGAGATGATAAATATTACACAGCAAAAAAATACATTGATATTTTTCACCAACAGAGATAGAGGTATATTAAGATGTCGCCATTGATTTAGTGCAAATCACTAGTAAAAATATTACAATTTACCTAAAATGTCTGCTAGGGTGACTAAAAGCTTTACGTCACAATTTTAAACCACTCAAGAAGAGTTCTTCTGAAAGACAGACAAACGAATACATGTACTTTTTGATTGAGAGTAGAAATATGAACATTGTTCGACATAAATCAATGATAAAAATACCGATAAAACTTATTTGATGTGATACGGATAGGGTGAATGGCAAAAAGTTTTTCGTTCAGAACATTGAAACATACTTAAAATATATGTGTCGAGATAAATTGCAAACCACAATCATCTAATACTCACACACTTTTCCAAGTATCACCTCGAGAACTTGGAATTATTAAGATAGAGAGAGCGAAGGTTGGGTAAACCAAACGAATGATTTATTGAGTGATTTTGTTATCTTTGAATCAAGAAAAGTTTAGGAACGTAGCTGTCAAAGAAATAAGTGGATAAAGGAAGCACGTCTAAGAAAGGGAGGCTTTTTCAGACAGAGTTTGTTAACTGTTTTGTTCCGTTAATGTTCAGATGATGGTGTACCCTGAATATAAATGAGAAGTAAGGAGCAGTTCAACCGTAATAGAGATGTGATGGAATATTTTTGACGTTTGTGACACAAAGATTTTTTCAATTATCAAAAATACATTAATGTTAATTGCTGGAATAGAAAAATATATTTATCGTACGTAATTCACATTATTTTTTTATAACCGATAAGAATTGGTTGCTCTTAAAATTTTCATTGTAGATAATATAATTTCAATTATACATTCTTGTTATTTTAAACACTCATTTGATATAGCTATCGAGTAATAACGTTCGCCATGACCAAAGACATGTTGTCATTATAAAACAGTGAATATAATACAATTAATATGCATAGTATTTTATTATTAGAAAATAGATGCTTTAACACATTGAAAACTATGAAAAAAGAATCTGCCAATAATTTATAATATAAATTTGACACAATAATATATATTAAATCGAATATGTTGAATAAAAATTTTATTTATCGATTGACTTAGGTATTTTTTAAAATAAAGCAGTAAAGTTTTAATTTGATCGAATAAGTACAAAGTTAATAATACATTTATTGTGGTTTCAAATTTGAAAATAATTATATAATAACGTTGATATGTATCGGTATCAAATTGTAAATATCAGTATTGACGAAAGTTTATATATTATAATGATTAAATAGCTGTAAGCTTTTTCCAATATATTATAATCGAGCTAATACATTATTTAAAATATGTAATATACTATCTTTACAATGTAAAGGAAATAATGTTTTAAATATTCAACATGTCGATTAAAAATATCGAGATGACTGAAATTTTATCACATTTTTTTTCATTTCTATTAACTTTGTCTCCAATACACTGGAGTCCGTCTATACATATTATCGTGTATTCAAGTGTACGGAAGAACTTGAACTAAAACACAAAAAACTTGCCAAGAGTCTTAGATTTTAACGATTGAAGTTAACTCTAGGAAGGACAGCTTTGAAAAAGATTTTTTCCATGCGTCTTAAATGGCAGTTATTAACGAATAAGCTTACCTCTTCGATATGGTTTCGGAATTTGTCCAGTTTCAGCATGGTTGGCAAGATTGGCTACGATGTCTTCCAGCATCTGACTTCGGGTCCTTTCCTGCATCCTGGCAAACTTTGGAGCTGAATAACTGGCTCGTTCTCCATTCACTATTTTTGTAAGCAGCCACTCTCTATAAAACATAAAATACATACACACATATATTATAGATTTAAATGTCGTAAAAACGAACAAGCTTACTTAAAAAGCTATGTATTTATTGTAGTTTTACATACTGTTCGCAGAGTATTAAAAGCTAGTCCAGTAATCGTAGTCAATTAGCTAAATGATTTATTTAAACATGATGTTGATGTTGGTAAACCTTTCAATTAAAATTCAATATTATTATATTACGGCTTTGCTTACTGTCTTAAGTATATTTGTTATTTTTTTTTGCTTCTGAACCACACAAAAGACACGCTTTGTCTAAATATATCAAAAAATAATTTAAAAGTTTATGATATCGACTGAAGGTGCTTGATGGAATTTCAATATCAAATTTGAAAATGTTGCAGTAAAACAATGTTTCAGAGATTATGAAGAGAAATCGGGTAACATTGTATAAAACATACAACTTAAATTTATTGATTAAATTGGCACGGTGAGAAAATTGCAATGTATTTTAGTTCTACAAAATTATTTTTAACAAATATAGTTGATAGCTATTCCGGCTCACGCCATCGTCAAAACTATCTATATAGTCTCTTTTGGTGTGCGATGAAGTGCTTCCAATGATTTTTTGTGTGCCATAGTACATTCGTCCCATACAATAATTTTACATGATGTGAGTAGTTTGCCCGTTTTAGAATTTTTGTTGATATTGCATGTTGGTGTCTCAATTATTTGCATATTCAATGGCAGTTTTGATGCGATTGCTAGTGCAATGTTGTTTCGTGATCGTGTGGCTGCCAAAATGAGTGAAATGAGGAAGGTTTAACCTGTGCCTCCGGGTGCATCTATGAAATAAAATCTACCACTTTGACTTGTAATTGCATCCATAATTGTGTCATACACTATACGTTGATATGGAACCAATTTCGGAAGATTCGTTTGGACAAATTTACCCAATTCATCGACATCAAAGCGTGTTTTTCGTTAGAAATCACGATCAAGTAAGTCGTTTTCAGATCGATTCAGCGCAGCAATTCCCAATTGTAGCAGTGATTTGTTAGCGATTACTAAACATATGTCCTCAATCAATAGCAATGTATCACTATACACGTTTGGTGTGAATTGAACGTGTGGATTTTGAATTGTTGTAGTTAAATTCTTCACCAACTATAACGATCGCTACATCATCAATTGTTGGTGCATTGTACTGTCTTTAGTGTTGACTGACAGGTACTTTATCAGCTCTAATTACAACTTTGTAATCATCAGATGGCATTTTTTCGAGAGCAGTTCTGAATAATTTTATTAATTTGTTGTTCAGATCAAATAAAGTTTGTAATTGAGCGATTATTTCTCGTTTAGTACCCGTATTGAATTGACAACGTTGGTTAACTTGTTTGTCAGTGTTTCCCATGAAATAAATTTGAAGAAATTTATGATTTGCGTTCGGCAGTGGTAGTAATGATCCTGCACGATGATAAATTTGTCCTTGCACTTTAAATGTTGGCATGTAATTTTCGCGCACGATATTGGTTGCACCAAAAGATGTCATTTGGAAACTTGAATTGTACTTTCGTATGTTTGTCAAGAAATGTTTTGATTCACTTGTATCACCCGATACCAACGTTAATAAAGGATCGGGCGGTGAATGTAATTCTGGCCATTTCACTTTTCCAATCGCGCAGCACAATCCTAGTGTTTCATTTTTAAATTTAAAGGTACTACAATACACGAATAATTTGTCCATTTTGCCAATAACAACACTTGGGTGCAGACTTTAGTCATAACTAGGATCGTAATGGAAAGCACTATGGTTTAAATCAGCATGAAGAGTGCGTCTGGTACGATCTACGCGTACTCGATCTGTTTCCAATCTTGCTTCCCTTTGCTTATCTGTTTCAGATGAACGGGTTTGAGTAGTGTGTACTCGATCTGTTTCCAATCTTGCTCTCCGTTGCTCGACTGTTTCTGAAGCTAGTGATGCCCTTTTCTTTCGTGCTTGAGTTGTACTCTGACCTATTGCTTTTCGTTTGGATGGCATAATTGATTTCACAGTGAATGTTACGTTTTGAAATTCTCTTGTGAAAAATAGAAAAAAATTGATTGATATAATACTATTATAGGAATTCTCAAATTAACTCTTTCTAAATCACACACGATTTATACGTAATATTTATTTCAATTGACAGAACGTGTCATGCGACATAAAATTATAACAAAAGAAGTCGGTAAAAATTCAAACATTGAAATAATTTATTCGAAAATCGAATTTTGTTTCAAAATATTCAGTACCTACTTAAAATACCTACAGGCGAGTGCATGTGACAGCGTTGCTATAGATACAATGTTTCATGAATTGTCGTTCTGTATTATTATACAATAGTTTTGTATGAAAACATGTTTTTCGTAAATATTTAATTAATTTTTGTAGTGAAATTCTGAGTATCCTATCTTTTTCCCGGTAGTAAAGCAATAATTCTAAAAAGTTTTATCGCAATTGGATAAATGGTGTATGAGTTTATAAAGGACAGACAGACAGACATTCATTTTTTTATAAATATATAGATAGATTTGTTGAAAGTATATATGACATCACAGTGAAAAAAAATAGCAATGTATTTAGTTCTACAATTTAAAAAAAAAATATATAGTTGATAGGTATTTCGGCTCACGCCATCGTCAGAACTATGCTAAAACGAAAATATGCTTATCTATATATAACTGTGTAGAAAAGGTACGCAATACATCTTCTCTCCTGCTTTAACGACCTAGCTTATTTCTTGCTCGCAATAAAACAAAATTTTTCCAAAAATTGTAAATGAAACTAAAAAGGCAGCTATGTCAATAAGTTTACATGTGGCACGGAAATGGTCTATTACGGAAGCAAAATGAGTTAAGTAGTGGAGAAGACAATATATTAGTTTGTTCGTTATGAATCCTTTGTGATATTTGATGTCTATTGATTTCCAGCTGTTCCAAAGCCGTCATCCTGCGACCCTTCTGGAGTTCTACCAAGTGAATGCCAATTCAATCAATAAATATGAAAAAAAATAAGTACAAAATATATTAAAATTAAGTACAAAGACCATGAAATTATATTGGAATATTTGAATATAATAAGATTTATTGAATATCGACTGATTATTTTTTTTATATTTATCTAAAAAATAACGTTATTTACTTATAAGGAAACACGTTTCTTGAATAATTATAGCAGTATCGAAATTCATAAAATAATTTATAATTTTTTTAATTATTCAAATATGATATTAAGAACTAAAGGTAAAAAAATATTCGATTAGAATTCTAAGCCACTAGCGAAAATATTACTGAGATTATTGCCACGCGTATAAAATTTGTTCATCTTTTCAAAGCAAAGAGCAATAACGAACAGGCATATGATATACCATATTAAAAGAGCCCGTGCGCAAGGAAATATATTTTTTATTCACGTTGTACCTAAATATAAAGATTTTTTTTTAACATGTACAACATTTTTCCATTGACTTCCTTGTCAACGTTTCTTTCCTTTGAGAGTTTTTTCGCCTTTCATATTCCGATTGAGATCATACATATAAACTTATATATTATAATATTTTCAATTAGGAGCACTGAATGAAAACACGAATCACAGATGGTGCTTTCTTTTATTGTACGTCGTCAACATATAAACCAAAACTATTGACTGTAGTATAGCATATTTGAGGTGTTTTATAATAAAGTGAAAAAAAAAAATATTATTTTAACGTGAAATTATTAATTTCAAATAATTGACCGAGTAATCCGCTAAGTAATAAGCAAAAATTCGTTTTCATATTATGAATGTGGAGAGTGCAAAATCTTTTTGTATTAGTTCTCAATACAATTGATCTGATAGCAAAAGAAAAAAATCAACAGCAGTTTGGATGCGATTAATTATTAATAAAAAAAAAAATAATTAATACTGTAAACATTCAAGATGTTAAATTATATTTAAATAAAAAAATAACCACAATGCTTAGTAATATTTCCACAAGTTTATATTTTTAAGATTAGAACGAGATTCGCTTATCGCGAGCATTTTTGGTAATATATTACGTCATTGTGTTTTATTATTAAAAATATATTACTGTGATATATACTGCTTGTGAAATGGTATGTGACACCACGTGTTTTGAATCATTATAAAAACGTTTCAGACAAAAGGTCAACATGCTTTTAATCGAAGTGGAACACGTATCACAAGTTTTCTCAATTTTTAAAAAATGTAAATCTTTGAATAGTTTAGTCCTACAAGAATTAATTTAATAGGTGTCAATTTGTTGAAACCAATTTTGGCTCTACGTAATTGTAAGATCTATAATTGACACAGTGAATAAAAACAATGTATACGTAGAGTAATCAGTTGACAATGTTCGCGATGAGTGAAACCGGTCCTGATTAAAAAATATATTGTGGAAATAAGTACTAAAAAGGTGTTTTTATTATTGAAAGTAGAAGTAGAACTAAGATAAACATTTTTTTAGTTTTAAAAAAATATTTTTTAAAATATAGTTGATAGCTTTTTCGGCTCACGCCATCGTCAGAACTAATTTGTTAAGAACTTTTTAAAAAATAATTTTGTAGAACTAAAATACATTGCTATTTTTTTCATCGTGTTACAATGGAGTTCTACCAAGTGAATGCCAATTCAAACAATACATATTTTTTCACCGTGTTGTAATGGGGTTCTACCGATTAAACGATAGTTAAATCAACCTATAATTGAACTTCACTAAGCGTAGCTTTTTAAGTTGTTAAAAAAACCAGTCTTATTTACTGTAACATTTATTTTTTTATTTGATAATAAGGTATTCAACAAAAATTTTACACGATGAGCTGTTGTTCAAATGAACATTTTGTTTGTGTTTTGACAATGTATTCCTACAATTATAATTTGATATCAGGTTAACAATAAAGGTTGCTTTGTAATTTGCTTTAGAGTTTTCGAAATGAAAAGATTTTTACTATCTACCTGAACATAGGTCCTTTATCGAAGACACTTTGCTCCCAAAGGTAAGGCTTGTACGCACCGACTTCATCTCTGGTGACAACTGATACTTCGTACCTTGTGGGGCGCCTCTTTATCCTGGCTGATACGCGAACTGCCAAAAACAAACAAATATACAATATTAACATAAATTCATTTCGATACAAAGGAGAAATTATTACATAGTAAATATAAAGCAGTATTTTATGTGGCAGTTTTATTTGGCTAAGTGAGTAGCGACGCGTCAGTAATTATGCTGTGCAGTTTGGATTGGAAAATAATTAAATATTAATTGTTGATAGAAACATGGATATAAATTTAAGAATTAGCTCAATGTTTATTTCTTAACTCTATGATTTTTTCTTGCACGGCGTAAAACTAAATATTTGAATAACTAGTATTTTTTTAAATACCGTCTTTGGAAATTATGCAAAAATTAATTTAAATTCACTTATAAGGTGTTAACTGTTATTTCTCGATGGAAAGGCATGATATTTTAAATAACAAAAACACATTTTTAGCACTTATTTCCAGAATATATTTTTGATCAGGACTGGTTTAGCTCATCGCGTAGCATCATAGCATTATTGACTGACCGCGACCGGTCCTAATCAAACAATATATTGTACAAATAAGTATTGGAAAATGTGTTTTTATTATTTATTTAAATTGTTGAAAATTTGTACAACTGCACATTTTTTGTCACTAACGACGCAAGTTTCGACTTTAGACATCTTCAGGCATTCTATCACTTATCAGTTCTGTTGCATCCGTGTGATAGAATGCCTGAAGATGCCGAAAGCCTTAGACCGGGTTGTGAGTAACAAAACATGTGAAAATTTATACAGTTTCAACAGATAGAATTTAATATGCTTATACGAAGAAAATTTTGTTAAAATAAATTGTTTTTTTTTATTGACAGTATTTTTAAGAGTAGTATCTATTTCTTCAGAATGTACTAAAAGTGGTTTTGATTATTTTTTGATAGCGAAGTTTATTTTTGAAATGCCAGTTTTTATTTTTGTGGTAAGGATATTTTATATGAAATACAGGTGCTAACATATTTGTCCGATAATACAATCCACACTCGAAACTAGCTCATGATTGTTTTATTCTAATTCCATATAGTATGTTTTGGCAGGGAGATGGTTTAAATAAACAAATCATGCAGTTTTTAATTTGCTTCATTTTGTTTAATTTATCAATGAAATTTATTTATTTGAAAATACTCAATAGATGAGAAAATATAAATAAATATAAATGTTTAATAAAAGAAAATTGCATGACATGGTGAAAAAAGTAGCAATGTATTTTAGTTGTACAAAATTATTTTTTCAAAATATAGTTGATACTTATTTCGACTCACGCAATCGTCAGAATTATTCTAACGATAACAATAGAAGAACAAAAATACAGTGCTATTTTTAAACACGTTATAATGGAGTTATATCATGTGAATATATGCATAGTCCAATATTTTATTAAAGACTTAATATAGATTTTGAAAAACACGTATCATATATAATAACACACCAATTGAGAAAACGAATTTTCATTTAAATATGAAAAATGAATTTTCATTTTCAGAGTCAATGAAGTTATTGCTTTGAAAACAATTATTGATTTAAACTTAAAATAAAGATTTTTATTGTATTTGTTTGAATAATTTATTATTGTGACCATTTCTCTTGTTTGTCACTATCTAAAAGGATCATAAAATACCCTTTCACTGAATTTTGACAGAAGAAATGGTCAAAAAATAACACGTTTATGGATTAACTGAATATAGTTTGATTAGTATGGACAAAAATGCTCCCGAAAAAATGTCTACGCAATTTTGAAATGAACGAGGAAATAAAAACAGACAGACATATTTTGAATGCACAAAAGAAAAAACAAAAGGGAATAAATGACAATCATTCAAAAAACAAAAGAAAGTTATCATACCGAATATTACAAAGGCGGGGCGGGCCCCAAAAAACTGAACGCAAGGGGGGACGTGGGTTTCGCGATTCATAAACAAACGAAGTGAATAGAATAATATCTCCCGTTTGTTTTTGTCCGGGCTAAACATTAATTGAAAACTCGTAACGTTGTGGAGGAGATTATTAAAATTATTTGTCAAAAGAATAGGGGATAGTCTCACCTGAGATATGGTAAATTAAAAATGAATAAAGACTGGGAAAAATTAATTTCATTCTAGGAAAAATAGACGTAGATAAGAAAAATCTCCAATAATTAACTTAATGTTTTCTCACGAAAATTTACAGTTTATTTTGTTGAAATATGGTAAGGAAATTAAATCTGTTTTTTTTCACGGCGAAAAGAATAGCAATGTATTTAAGTTCTACAAAATTATTTAAAAAAAATAGTTGATAGCTATTTCGGCTCACGCCATCGTCAGAACTATACTTAAACTAACATTTGCTTATCTATACATAGCTGTGCAGAAATGGTACACAATACATCTTCTCTCCTGTTTTAACGGCCTAGCTTGCTGATATCTCGCAAGAAAACTAAATTTTTCAAAAATTGTCAATGAAACTAAAAAGGCGGCTATGACAATAAGTTTACATGTGGCACGGAAGTGGTCTATTACGGAAGGAAATCAGACAGGGGAAGAGGTTGAATTAATGGGGAAGACAATATATTCGTTTGTTCGATAAGAATCCTTTGTAATAGTTTTTCTATTGTTTTTTTTTATTTAATTAGCTATAGTGTGATACATACTTATTATACTAAAAATATCTACTATTGGAATGTTTGAAATTAAATAATTCTTTATTGATTTGATCACTTTATTAAATAACCAGTGCTCGGTATTCTCATCGTGAGCTTTTTTAGTTATTATCGTATATGTATTAATTGATTGATTTGGCATTTACTTGGTAAAACTCCATTATAACACGGAGAAAAAATACCAAAGTATTTTAGTTCTACAATTCTTTTAGTCAGAACTATTTCTGATGATCAACTTTATTTTATGAAAAAAAATGTAGAATCAAAATACATTGGTATTTTTTCATCGCGTTTTCAGTTAAGTCACAAAATTTTAGAATTGGTGCAACATATAGGCAAAAATTTTAGATAGATTTTTTCAATAAGTTGTTAATTTCTAGTCGGTTGCTTGACTAAAGTATATAAATTTGTAAAATGTGGTCTACAATTTTTTATAGCGTTTAAATCATGGATATATAAACAGCACCAAAAATATTGCACTTTTAGATGAAAACAAGGAAGAAATTTATATTTTGTAGCTTCTTGAATATGAATGATTTATGAATAATTTGACCATGTTATGAGACTAGGTCAACTTATGTGGGGCGTAATGTATTAGATTATGGAAAATTGCTTCGGGGTCAGGTTTATGTAGATAAAGAAGAATAGGGGCGGACTAGGAAAAAAGTATTGTTGGGATACTTAAAAGAATCATCACTAAAACGTTTTGTTTAAGTGAGAATTGTAAGTATTTTTAAGGTTTCCATTGATTTTGTCACGTGGCCCCGGATCTACCTATTGGTATTTTCGCGTATCATTGAAAATAGCAGTTAAATATAAAAAGATTTATTTTTGATATGATACGTATCAGACGAGTGTATTTTTGTGGGAATTAAATTATAGAAAAATCTATATTGATAAATGCTTTTTTTAAGATTTTTACTTAAGAAATCGTCATTCCCTTTAAATTCACAAAAATTGGTAATTATGAAAGGATTTAAAAAAATTTATGTCAATTAAATCTTAGTATTTGTTGAAATAATCGAATAGTGTTTTAAACTTCTGGTAAAAATCTTTATTATAATATGATAAAACGTGATCAAATTCACAAATTGTATTGGATAGAAAGATTTATCTACCAAAACCGGCCAATCGTGATAATAACAATAAGACGGGACCATAATATTTAGACGATAGATCGAGGAAATCGATAAATCGGTGAACGGTTAATACGGGATTATTTAACATTGTTCTTATGGGTATTTGACGGGACTATAAAAAATAAACGATCTATCCGGGAAAATGCATTATGCGAGAACGGTTGATCGAGGTTCCACTGTACTTATATATAATTATAAAAATGAAAAAAAGCTGATTAAGTTGCATACATTCGTATTTAAAAATAAATTTATTTTAACATATATTTCTCTCTTATGAAACTACTGAAACATTGCTTACTTCTTGTTTTGTATTGTTCATTGTTTTAGTTTTCAAAATTATATAATGATAAATTGTTATATCCTCCATTGAATTTACTTTAGTCCTGTTAATGCAGCGAGGGCTGAAGGCTGCATGTGGCGGGGATGTGATCTCGTTACGGTGGCGTCTAAATGCTCTGATGGACAAGCCCTCCCCCTTTTTTGACGTGCCTACCCATTTCGCTGAATATGAAAAATATTGCATTTCGCTCAGAAAGCAATTTTCGATGAACAAATTTGACGCTCGGAGAGAAGGTGATTGTTGGTTTATTTTTTGTTGTCATTTTGGTTGAAGAGTTGTTTTGTATTTTTTCTATCCGGCGTAAAATAGCGATGGGAAATGGTTTAGTATGCTAAGCAAAGAAAAATGTAATATCATGCCATTCGTAGCACAATAATACAATAGAATAGCAATGTGTTATGCTCTACAGTGATTGTTTTGTAATATTGGATATTTAATCAAAGTTGTCATATAAAACCAACAGTATAGTTAATAATAAACTGGAAATAAAAAGATGATAATATATAAAATAAATACGTCGAATTTGACCCCTCTTTTTGAACCAATATTAAAAGTTTCTCTAAATTTAACTGATATAATGACACGTTAAAAAGACTTTTTATTATATATTAAAAAAATAGTCTTTTATAATAACATGTGATATACACAATTGTATTAAAATACAAAAATGAAAAACAATCTGTTTGAAAATAATTAATTCAATGTCTTACCTATGTCAATACCAACACAGATTTACCCTTAGGACTTTTTTCTTGATGCACTAACATAGATGCTAGCAATTTTATTTTAAACGCTGCGTTGGAAAGTATAAGTCAAGTTGTTTTTTAATGTTTTATTCATTGCCATTGAAATCCGAGTGGGTGATTTGCGCATTATTGTTTATAAAAATCATCGTACAATGAGCCAGATTATTGATAGGCGTTAGTATACCCAAAAGATTCCGCATGAAATTCAATTGAATTGATTTTGATTTCAACAAATCGTTTAAGAGTGTTAACTGTCACTTCTTCGTCGAAATGCGTGATATTTTAAATCAGTGCTCACCAACAGGTGGATAGCGATTTTCCACTGGATAGTATGCCAAATTTCAATAAATTCGGATAGCAAAAATGTTATATATATATGATTTTTTTCGCCCGCAATTTACTTTTTTTATTTATTGTTAAATAGTGATAATTACTAGGATGATGAGACACCAAGGAATATTTTGATAATTGTTAGAGACAGCACTGTAGCCAAGAATATCCAATATATTAACAAAGAAGCAACAGTAGATTTCGTATTAGTTTATTGAAAATAGTTATAGTTACGTCCATATGTTGCAATATGAGATTTAAAATATTAAATAAAAATTAATTTTTATTTCAGTATTGGTGGTACGTGAAACTTCTGCCATTTTTTTACCGGTCAGGTGTAAAAACGTTGAAAGGAAGAGTATTATAAAAAAATAACAATTATTTTATGAACTGTTTTCACAATTTTTGATCACTGTCTTAAAAAACACATTAAATGTTTTCTGTAAATAGTTCTAAAAATCTGTTGTTATTACAAGAAATCTATCGCATAAAATATCATAAAAATGTATCTTCAAAATTTCGTTTTTACTGTATCCAGAGCGTTGAATGGTTTATTCTTTATTCTAAAGTATAAGGAAAATGTTATTAGATGGTGGGATATGTTTGAAACCATTCAAGCCAAGCTTTAGAGCATAGAATTAGAAAAACGCTTAAAAATAAAATATAAATAATTGAACAAAGAAACTATTTTTCTAAAGAGATCGTTTGAAACTGTAACACACATTATTTTATGATCTTTAGTTGGAACATTCCAAGAACTTGAAACGAGTTTAAATCAAAGCAATGTAGTTTTCTAAGTTACTTCAAGTACTGAAAGTTTTAATGTACTGAATAAATTTACGGAAAGGTATTAAAATGTACGTACCGTAGTACAATACTTTATGTTTTCTGATAAAGCGTAAGGACAAGTTAGTTTCGCTGGAAATTTTTCTAACGACCACTGCAGTTTCAAAAGGACTTTAGTTGTTCAAAATTATTTGAAATTTTTAATCAAAATTTATCTTTTATGTTTCAAAATTGTGTATGAAAATTCACGAAAAAAGCGAGCTTTTTTGGCTAACAGAACTGGTGTGTCTCTCTATCTATTTTCTGCATTGTTTATTTTTTTAAAGTTCATATTTATCCCCAATATGACGTTAAAATTACGTTTTCTAAAATCAACTGATTTTTTCTTTTAGTCAAAGTACAAACTAAAGAACAATACGCAAATGTGAATATTACTAACTAGTCAACACCTCAATCTGTTTCGCTACGGTTAAGGTAATCAGGAAATGAAATTGTATCGCCTAATTAGTATTAAGAATTGCAAGTTGCTTCTCATCAACTAGACTTCATTAGTTAATTACACGTCTTAATTTGACCATATAACAAAACTCCATTATAATCGTATATGGGTCGGTTGCAATTGGGTCAGAATACTCATTAGTGTACGTGATACAATAAATGAGAGCGCTCATTTATTGTAAGTATACATATAACTAACATAAGAATTTACATATGAAACTTCTATCCATATATTTGCGGTATAAAATGATAATAGGTTTTACATTCTGTGAGCTTTATAAATATTATATATTAAATGATATTTTTGGTGGCAAATAAATTATTAATGTATAGTATTATGAAGAAAGATTTTTTTTGGAATGACTATAAAAAGACCGAAATAATATTGAAGAATTTTTGTTCTTTTGTTTGCATAATAAATAAAATATAAAATTTTAAATCTGATGAAATAAAAAAATGCTCAGAATAATAAATTTTAAGTATGAAATAATAAAAGCCAGGGTAAAATTTGAATTAAAGAAGCTATGTACAATTCGTCAAGTTTTTTCACTCGGGTTTTGCAATATGTTCTGTGCGTTAGAATTCTTAAAGATGCTAGAAGGCGAAGATTTATATTATATAATATTTTCAAGTCATTTGAAATCATCTTATCAACCACCTTGAGGTCTAAAATATTATATTGCAAGAATAAAATTTGATCTTGCGTTCGCCGATGCATGATTCTAGTACAGGTTTTCTACAAGTTTTCACTAGACTTATTTTTCCACTATTCAAAGAGTGGCCGAACTTCATCGGTTAAGGATCTTGCAGTACAATTCGAAAGTAAACTAACCTTCATAGTCACATTAGGACTACCTGCAACAAAGCATTGCAAATATTGGGCTTTATCCTACGTACTACGAGAGCCTTTTCAGGTGTTAAAATTTTGATATTATTGTACAATACCTAAGTGTGAAGTAGGCTTGAGAGTGGGTCTATTGTTTGGGCCCCAGGAGATTCGAAATATGCCATGCCCTTATGGTGGAAATGGTTCAGAATAAATTTTTAAAACTTCTTTACTTGAGGGCATACGGATACTATCCGTGGCTTTATCTAATTGACTTTCTTTTAGGTATGCTCACTTTTAATAGTATGAAAAATCAAAGAGAAATGTATCTAGCCATTTATTTCTTTCGACCAATTCGAGGCCAAAATGAGAATTCTGCCATGCTTCGATAATATCAATTTGTATGTTCCGGATAGTTTTTTAAAAATTCGAGTACATAACTTGGTTGTTTATATAAAGTGTAGAACCAGTCTGCCAATGGGAATGCCAATGGTAAGAGCATTAACAATGTTCAAAAGTATTGCTTCGGATGTTGACGTATTTCATGTGGACAAAAGTGAGTTCAGACAAATGCAATTTTATCAGTTAAAGTAGACATTTAATGAGCTTACTTAGTTGATTTTTTTTTGCGATCCTTGTTGATTGTTTTACTGTGTATTTGTTGAATTTCCAATACTTTATATTTAAATATGTTACGGTGCAAAAGCAATGAATTGATAATTTGTAAGTTTTGTATCGTGTAGTTATAAATAAATAAACAAATAAAATAAATAGACCACGTTCAAAAATGACATTTAGTAAATGTCCTATATATTTCTTTTTAACTTTGAAGTTATTTGAAGAGGTAACTTAAATCAGAATTTTTTAAAAATATAACTTAATTTAAGCAATGATGTTGCAAAATATTTTTTTTTCTCTGGAATAAAATGTTAATTTTTATAATAAGTTATCATATGCTATTTATGAAACATTAGCGGCGATAACTGTGTTAAAATAAAAGTGCCTATTAATTACAGTTAAGCCACACGCGCTTTTTTCCAATACACACTCAAAATAAAATTAATGCGTTAACTATTAATGCAATAAAACCCGCAAAACCGATGTGAAATTGTTCATAAGTCAGTGTAAGTCGTTCGAAATCATCCACAGGCCCGCAATATTTTCATTTATGGGCTGAACTGAGCCTAAACGGTATTTCAGTCAAATGAATCACGGTCGCAGATGGTCTTTTCGAAATTCTTGTAATTTGTTTTTCAACCGCACTTCTCTATATTATTTCCCAACTCTTTCATGTCACCGTAGCCCCCATTTTCTCGCGATGTTTATGGCTCGATTAACTTCATTTATTATTCTATTTGAACATATTTTACAAGATTAATAATTTGACGTTATAACAAACATTATGTTTTAATATAAACAAAATTTACTTTCGATGCAGTGACATGAAATTATAATGGACTATCTAAATATGAACATTTATTAAACACGAACAGATTCACTTTTAAG
Organism: Himalopsyche japonica; assembly: GCA_028555115.1. Classification (NCBI taxonomy): domain Eukaryota; kingdom Metazoa; phylum Arthropoda; class Insecta; order Trichoptera; family Rhyacophilidae; genus Himalopsyche; species Himalopsyche japonica. The sequence continues at coordinate 1,663,051 of JAHFWJ010000224.1, read as the reverse complement.
ACACTATCAATTGAAAATACTTGCGACGAGCAAAAGCGAGGTTAATCATAAAATATATTTTGAAAATAGTACTGTAATTATTGTGTTATTTTTATTATTTAAGATATAAACGGCTGTTTTTGTTACAATCTATGTTCAGAAAACTTTGCGTAAATGTTATCAAAACACTGTGATATGTTTCAAAGCAAACTAAATTAGTTTTTATTATATGTAGATCAATTTCAACAAGAGTGAACGTTTTATAATAAAATTTGTCAAACAAGATTGATACAGATTTTTTTTTAAATAATTATATATGAGTATGAATTAAGGAGTCGAAAAACTTTACAAGTTTTAATTTCAATTACTTAAAAGTGTAATTTATTTAATTTTGAATTGTTACATCTTTAAACGGTTCCACATGTTTTGTCACTAACGACCTAGGTCTCGCCTTTCGGCATTTTCAGGCGTTCTATCATACGGATGCAACAGAAATGACTTGTTTGATTGCTTTTCAAGCTGCTTTAAATTTATACACACTAAATCTTCAAATGAATTAATAGCCCTGCAACCAAATAAATCTATAACTGCATTATTAACAATATATTGATAAAAAACAGGAATTGATTGAAATAATTGGGTGAGTAAGTCCTAAGATTATTGCTCGATCAAAAACATCATGCACAAAACATTAACTGTTGCTTACCCAATATAAAAGTGTGCAGAAAATGACTCTTAATGCATGCTGGGGAAAATCCGGTGTTGTCGGCTTCCAGGAAAACTACGCAGACTATGTCGTTTCCAATATGCCTCTTTCTTTGCAGTTTTTGAGGGTCGTGTCTCTCGTAAGGGAGCTGAGTGCTGACGTGGAACATGATTTCTATAGACCGCCAGCTGGTGTAAACTGAATAAAGACCGGTCAGGTCATGAACTGTGTCAAGTCCGCCTTTGTATTTATCGAAACCTGTGAAAAAAGAGAAATAATTTTTAATATAGATTTGTAAAAAATAGAGGAATTTATATTTGAAGTTCAAAGAGTATTAATGTGTCAACTGTCACTTCTTGATGGAAAAGCATGATATTCAAATAATACAAAACATTTTTAGTATAGTACTATATTCATAATATATTTTATGATCACGATCGGTTTTGCAAATCACGAGCATTATCAACTGATATGATTCAAATTAGAAACAAGCCTATTTTTACAAAATTTTGAGTTTAAAGTTAGTTGGTAAACAAAACCAATGGTTCAAGAATATAATTTATGATATCGACTGAAGGTGCTTGACGGAATTTCAATACCAAATTTGAATTGTTACAACTTTGTACGATTCCACATGCTTTGTCACTAATGACCCGGGTTTCGCTTTTCGGTCAGGCATTCTATCACACGGATGCAACAGAACTAACGAATGAAGATGCCGAAAGGCGAAACCCGGGTCGTTAGTGACAAAACATGTGGAATCGTACAAAGTTGTAACAATTCAAATTTGATATTGAAATTCCGTCAAGCACCTTCAGTCGATATCATAAATTATGTCAATGATGCTAATATGGCAAGATTGACTGAACTAAGAATATAATTTACAGGAAGTCATACGATATACATTCAAATGAAGTAATTTAATTTGAAAATGAAATATCAGCAATATCTTATAGTACTCGTCATGATCGAAACCGAAATCCTGATAAAATATATTGTGGAAAAAGAACTAAATGTGTATTTTTATTATTTAAAATAGTTTATGATGAAAAGTGAATTATAGTTCCTGCTTGCTTCGTCTGGAAGTTTTGTTAGAATGATAGTTAATACATGAAAAATATTTGGTAAAAGTATAATTACTTAATTAAGTTCTCTTACTGTGCTAAGTATGAAATATAAATTTTTAAGAATGAAGTAGTTGTAAATAGTTTGTACTGTAAATTATATTTTAGAAAGCCTTTATTATGAATATTTAAAATATTTTCAGACAGCTTAAGATCAACTTTTTACACTTTTATAATAATTTTGATAAAACCTTATTGCGCAATGAATACTACGTATATAAAGATATCAATACAAAATTGTATTTGAAAATTGAATTTATTGGTAAAAATAAGACAGATAAAACTTCATTAATTTAAAAGGTTTGTGCTTAAATAAAGTACCTGTAACTTTTTAAATTGACGTCACTCTAACGGCCAAATAATAAACTACTTAGGAGTAAACTTAAAAGTACTCAATTTAAACAGATTTATCATATTCCTTAAAATTAATAGAGTTAACACTTATACCGCCGTACCATTAATCACCCTTAAGTATTTTAGCAAAAGACCGGCCTGGGCAGGGGGGCTCGCTTGGGGTGCGAGTACGCAGGTGATCCGCAGGCGAGTAAATATTGAAATTTCTCAAACGACATTTGAAATAACCGCGACGCAAATTAGCCTTGTGCGTTTAACGAGAGCCAACCCTAAGTATGAACTATGTTATATTGTATAATTAAGGAAACTTCATAAAACGACGGATTTTTTAAGTTGATTTTTTTACATATCTGTAATGAAATACATGTAGTATTTTTAATCGACGAAAAATAAATTTCAGCGTCATTTTTAATATGACACTAGAATTTATAAAAAATTCTCATCTGCTGAAGATGGTGATTATTTTTGAACGTCGGCGCTATTTTGGTGCTAGCTAATGATGGAAATATAAAATTTCACCGCAGATTGTACATACAATTCATGACATCGACTGAAGGTGCTTGATAGAATTTCATTATCAAATTTGAATTGTTACAATTTTGTACGATTCCACATGTTTTGTCACTAACGGTCCGGGTTTCGCCTTTCGGCATCTTCAGGCATTCTATAGCACGGATGCAACAGAACTTACTATCGACTGTCAGTTCTGTTGCATTCGTGTGATAGAATGCCTGAAGATGCCGAAAGGCGAAGTCCGGGTCGTTAGTGACAAAACATGTGAAATCGTAAAAAGTTGTAGCAATTCAAATTCGATTGTACATACATTTAATAACAGCCACAGATAAAAATCCAATATTTTAAGCCCAATGAAAAATAGCAATTTATTTTAGTTCTACAATTTTTTTCAAGATATAGTTGGTAGCTATTTCGGCTCACGCTAGAGCAATCGTTAGAACTATTGACAATGGCGTGAGCCGAAATAGCTATGAACTATGTTTTATAAAAAAAAATGTAGAACTAAAATACATTGCTATTTTTTCACCGTGTTATAATGGAGTTCTACCAAGTAAATGCCAATTCAATCAATAAAACGATATTTGAAAAATATTGGTAATGGCCGAAAAGAATATAGTTTAAATATAAATTATAGTCAGTGTAGTAATGTGAAAATATCATGCGATGATCATGATTTGCAAACGCATCTTATAAAAAATAAAACAAAAAGAACGTTTAATGACAAAATGAAATATACTGTTGTGGGAAACAAATTCAAGACTACTTTATTTATTATTTGAAGTTATATTTTCGTTCGTCATGTAAAAAATAGAAACAGAAGGAATGCTTTGGATAAGCAAATAATATTTGAGTGTTTGGTATTGCGCCAAGCCACAGATGAGCCACATCTTCAACTAAACAATTTTGACTGATTCACTAGTATTGTTAAAATGATATCAAATAACAAATTAACCCTGCGAGCACACAGCAAAGCTCGTATTGGTGATCGTAAAACATTCCGTCATTGATAATTTATAAATTATTAAATAATGATATTATTATTTATGTAATCAACGAAGAAACAAGTTATACTTTACTCTGCCCTGAAACGTACTTTTTGATTCAAATTTAAATTGTTTTATTTTCATTAAAATGTATTTTGATACGAGATGGACTTACGAATAAAAGCATGGTAACAGTATTAAATAAATTCATTGTATAATCTGTCATTGTATCATCAATTAATGTGATGCTGCCGTTGTCTTGCGCTCTTTCCTCTACCTTCCAATCAATCTGTCAATGTCGACAGAGAGGGTTGTAAGGAAGCTTTATTTTAAGGATAAATGATCGATCTCGGAACTTATAGTTTCTATTCATAAGCCATACAGTATATCAATGAGAAATTCAAGAATTTACTGATATTGTTTAATGTAAGGTTTCCATATTGTTGTGATACATTATTTGATGGCAAGACCAAACCCACACAGTCTTACGATAATATTACAGCAAACTAATTACACGTGAGATAAATGATGCTTGGTAAACATTAAAAATATTTTGCGCTTGTTAATAGCACGAGAGAACTAAGATTTTAAGATACTTCAAAAATACAGAAAAATGTTTGTTGTTAATGACTCTCAGCATCGATTGAAATGTCAGTTATGGACATAATTTTGATTATTTATGCTAATACAAGAATAAATTAAAAATACTTCGAGTCGTTAATGAAATCTATTCCACTCTACTTAACACGAGTGTCTTGTAGACTATTTAAAGCATTGTTTAATCCCTGATTTAGCGTCTTAAATTAAAAAAAAAATATATGGTAGAAATGCATAATCGTAAAAAATATTCTTTTAAACGATATTGTATCAATTAATATAATTTATGATATTGACTGAGGTCCTTGAAGGAATTTCAATATCAAATTTTAATTGTTACAACTTCTTCTATATAAAAAAAAAATCCTTAATATTTTAACGTTAGTTAATTAATATTTGGTGTGAAACCTTTTCAAGAATGACTCATATGTTAAATAAGAACGTTAATGAAAGTTATCATAGACAATTATGTTGATTATTATTCGATTAATATTATTAGATTTTTTCTGCCGTTTACTGCTTGCCTTGGGGAGTATGTTTACCTGTAATTAATAATTTTAGTATATAAACGATGTCAACTGTTTATTTTACGTCAGTTCTGTTGCATTTATGTGATGAGCCTGAAGAGGCCGAAAGGCGAAACCCGGGTCGGTAATGACAAAAAATGTGGAATTGTACAAAGATGTAACAATTCTAATTTGTATCAATTGAGATTAAAGAATATCGGCTGTGGAGACTGAATAAAGTGTTGCATCATTAAAAAATATGTATCAAATAATTTCCGAATGAGTAAGACAGAAAATATGTATGGTATGAAACAAATTTGTACAGTACCCGTACATTTAAAGTATATTTTCCAACGACCACTTTATTTATATCTGTTTTTGTATTCAGAACAGTCTCAAAGTCTTTTTGACGGACAAAAAGAAATAAATACGCTGACTATATTAAACGAAAGGTACTAAAGCATACACGACTGTCCTTTGAAGTTGTAAAACTCTTTCATTTCCAAGTTGTTTCAAGTAGAATTATGCAACCCGAAACTGCAACAAAATTTCCTTGCAAAAACTCTTATAAAGTTACGGGACAGAGAGTCGCTATCTACTCGACAGGTAAATGCCGTCTGACTTTGACTAATTAGGAGTGGCCAGGTACGTTACTCAAAGGATAAAAAAAGCGACAACTAAGTAAGGCTACGAGATAGTTGGCGAATTTATTTTCAACCAAGTATTGCAATTCTTGGATAGAACGTATTAACGAACCTAAGATTTTAAGTGTGTTTATTTCTTGACAAATATTTTTGAATATGAAGACTTCTAAACATTTTGTCACAATAAGAGGTATTGAAAATATTAACTATTTTGCTATTTCAACAATAGACAACAAGAACAATTAAACAATAGAAAGAAGTATGTTTTTCACATGTACAAACGAAATAATATTTCCACGGTTTGTGCATAATATTATGAAAAGATTTTGGCATACTTTGATAGGTTCGTATTTTTATATAAAAAATAGTGGCTTATGATTGGATGTATATACACCTAGGCCTCGTACAGCATGGTTTTTTACAACACGGTTTTACATAACACTGTTTAATAGAAAAATTTAATTAAAATGAAATGTTGAATGAGTCCACCTCAATTAATGACTCGGAAAGCAGTTGCAGCGAACTAGCTACATGTTTCATATTAAAAACAATAAATCATGGCGTAGATTTGGCTATTTAAAGTTTTTTTTATTGATAATGATCCTAGAATGGAAAGGAGTTCATAATTCAAGAGGGAATTACAAAATATTTTGGAACCTCTTTAAGAAAAGCGTAGATTGTACGCAAAAAGCAGACAATCGCTTATTAACGATTTTTTAAATTCAGAGTCCTCCGATGATGAAAGCTCACAACCGATCTTGAAAAAAAATATAGAATTCTAAGTAAAAGCATTGATAAATGAACGGTATATTATGTTATTAAGGATTCTTTAAATTAATACGTAAATGTATTTTATTTTATTTAAATAAAACTACCTTCGATTTTTTCTTTTTTTTGGAACAAAAACCTTAATTTTGTATCAACTTCAAACCTTGTATAACATGAGGTTTTTGTGGAACCATATAACCATGTTATACGAGGCCCATGTGTATTTGAACTTAGAAACTCCATACTTATATGAATAGAAGAAATGATTTTTTTCGTTGAATAAAAATATGAAAATTTCACCAAAAATAAAATTGATAACTGTTATTAAGACTTAAATTTGTGTTTGGTATAAAAGAAGTATCAACATGATTCTATTCAGTTGAAAAAAAGAGTTGAAATTAAAAAAAAAATAGCCAAAACGTATCTTACCTCTCAGTCTCACTTTGTCACCCAGTACCTGCAGAAACTCTTCAAAAAGGGGAGAGTTGTCATTATTATCGAGAATCTCTTCTTCAGTATATTGCCCTTCCTTTACGTAGATGACCCCCACCTTCAGCTCCGATTTTATGAACACCTGAAGCAAAAGAGAAGACGAATACCTCCATTAAAATTTGACACTCCAGCTTTATGGCTAGCGATTCATCTAAAACATTTTTCGGGAAGCGACATTACCCTCTCTCATTGACTTAAATTGGGAACATAAATTTTTTGTACTATATCAATATTACTTAGTATAAAGCATCAGATATGAATAATGTGAAGTAAGATGTATTTGCTTTAGATTGATAGCAATTTACATATATGAGAGAGAAAGGAAGTTAGCTTTCATTACAAAGTGAAACATTTAAAATATATGGTGGACTTATGCAATGAAAATCTTGAAGTGACACAGAACGTGATATGTAGCACAATAATATTATTAAAAACAATTAGTTTTAATACTTTTATACCTAAAACTTAAGTTTGCTTTAAGCAATTTGTTGATAATTTATGATAACCACACAAACGCATCAATATTGAGTGAAACTGTTGTTTCCATCCTTCCTTATATTAGAAATCTGCTTGCAAGTCAAAATAGGCAATTTGAAAAATATTGAGAACATTACTTAAGAAATGTTTCAATTCATCATACAGATGAGAAAACATTATTTTTCTTTATGTATTTTTATTAATAAACAATACTTCTGTTTATTTATGATATCCACTGAAGTTGCTTGATGGAATTTCAATATTAAATTTGAATTGTTACAACTTTGTAAGATTCCACATGTTTTGTCACTAACGTCCCGGGTTTCGAATTTGGGCATCGTCAGACATTTTATCACACGGATGCAACAGAACTGACGTACAATAAACATTTAGCATCGTCTATATATCAAAGGTATCAATTGCGGGAAATCACAAACAAGGCAAACAATAAGTGGCAGCTAAAACAAATTTAATTGTTTTAGCTGCCCTCTGAATGCATGAAGACGCCGAAAGGCGAAACCCAGATCGTTAGTGACAAAACATGTGGAATCGTACAGAGTAATTCGCGATATCATAAATAAACACAAGTATTGTTTATTGATAGAAAACATATGAAAATAAAAAAAAGGTTTTCTCATCTATATGACGAATTGAAACGTTTCTTAAGTAATGTTCTCAATATTATTCAAATTGCCTATCCAATATCACTGTGTGTATGTTGTAGTACGAGTTAATAACGCGTTTAATCAAGAGCTATAACAAAAGTGACGGAAATATATCGCACAACTTCATTAGTAATAAACGCCACACACCGACAGACCTATATTAAATGTATGCACTAGATGTAATAAATAGCAAACGCTTTTGATAATCTGAAATAATGGTCTATATTTGGCATACAATAACTTTATTTCTGTCTGTGTACGTTCATAAAATTTTCGAAGCATCTAAGCTTGGAAATTATTTGTTTCTAATCCTGGTGTTTGTAAACGAATGCCATATTCACTAACAAATAAGTTACAAGTTGATGAATTTGTCTTTGCAAGGTTTAAATCAGTATATATAGGAAATGTTACGCAAAAAACGCAGACAATGTATGAAACTTAAAGAATTCATTAAATTTGATTGATCATATTATGACATCAAACGGATTTCGTTGAATTTAGCGAAAAGGCCAGTAAGATATGAATTATACTGACACTGATTCAAAGGATGCATAAAATCAACAAAAACATGTACTTTTAGTAAACTGACGATTTTTTTGTAAATAAATACTATGCCGATTTTAAACTACTCACATAGCTACATTGGGAAAAACCGATCTCAGTATCTATTCAAAATACAAATATAATTTAAAAAAAAGTTATATTGAATTTCAAGTATTTAATTATTTGTCGTCCTTAATATTGAGATTTAAAATTTGTTACTGTAAAATGAATGTATATTTTTATGTGGAATAATAATTTGTAACTCTTTTTTTTTCATCAGTTGATAATGATCGTGATGAGCGAAACCGGTCTTGATCAAAAATATATTGTGGAAATAAGTACTAAAAATGTGTTTTTATTATTTAAAATACTATGCGTTTATATCAAGAAGTGACAGTTAATACCTTAAAAGTAATTTGTAGCTCAATGGGAAAATTGTTAGTCAAAAAATATTTTTTCTCACGTCACATTTTTACTTTTATCAGTTGAACATATTCGTAATGAGCAAAATCGTTGTTAACCATTGAGTGGAAATATTACCCTATATATTGTGTTACTAAGTGAGGGCCTTGCTTTTCATACTTGTTCAAAAAACATGGCATTTAAAAAAATGTTAAATATGAGATGAAATGTCACTATTAAATATTATTAAAATAGAACTCTACTATGTGCGACGTATCAAAGAATGTCTAAATATAAAATAAATTGAATAATTGTTTAATTGTTTTCAATTGTATTTGTACCGAACAAGCAATAGCTTTTGTTCAATTACATGACGTATAAATGTGCTTTAATATGTTTATGGTCCATATCCTAGCACAAATGATGTGTCTTATGAATCGACATATAATAATCCAAATTCAATAATCATGCTTAAATTAATTACCGAGACACTAACGTAACTTAATTAAGTCAGGTAATATATGTAATAATCATTTATGTTATTTGACTGCGGAGGTTAAAGCTCACAAAAGCTGAAAATTAATCATTTCAAAAGTACTAGCGGTTTGTGTCTGAAACAAGTTAGTAACGTTCCAAAACACAACACAGTTTCAATTTCCGGCGAGTGACACAGAACTTCTTATTAGCTTTTGCCAAGGAAACTGCCTTGAACCGGAATTTTCTTCGCAAAACTGCTGTTTTATAAATAGCTGGGTCACAGGCAACCCCGAGAAATGCAATGAGTTTTCATCGAAGAAATATTAACCCTGACAATATTGCGAATGTAATGAAAGCTTTCATAAACAACAATAAAATTTATTCAAATATTTTTAAATAGTAACTTTTTTTTTTTTTTTTAATTTTTGGTATTAAAAATATTATTTATTTCACTGAAATAAACACAAACTACAAAAAATAGTACTGATTGCACACGTTCAACCTTAATTTTACTAAAATGTGATGTCCTATTTGGTAAATGCATATTTCATTACATGCTCCTGAAGACATTTTTAAGAATGCTAATTCCGTAATTGACTTTAAAAAAAGCTTAGTTCTACCTATAAGTTTTGTAATATAATGATCAGGCCTGGATAAAGTCATCGTCTGTATTGCCACGTCGAGTTTATGATGCCTTTTTATTATACTATGATAAGATAGTTAACGAAACTAATTATATCAGTGATAAATAAGAATACTTGAGATCTGTTATTTTTATCAAAAACTTTTGTGAGAAAAAATATAGTGATATTTCAAGTATTTAGTGTTAATGAATATTTGTCATATATTTTTATTTTGATGTTATACTCACTATTGAAAAATAAATATTATAAGCTATTTATGCAAACAATTAATTGTAATTTTTTTTTGCCATTTCTATTCTAAGCTTAAGTAATTTTATTGACTCGTAAATGATGTTATAAGAAAAACTGTTTTATATAAATATATTGCTTTTGCTACACTACTTGGTAAACATTAAAACATTTGGTTATTAGAGAAACGTCAGTTTATTTATGAACTATTTAAGTCATACTTGATGTTTTAAATAATAAAAACACATTTTTTATTAGTTATTTCTACGATACACTTTTTATTCAGGGCCGGTTTTGCTCATCACGAGAACTAAATACTAAAAAGCCTAGAAATTAGTAGTATTAGTACAAAATTTTTGTTTTTTACAATTTAAAAAAACCTGACTTTCCATCAAGAAGTGACAGTTGAAAACCATACAACTGATATACTTGGTGTATTTATTTTATTTTAAAAAAAATTTGAAAGTAATTTTGTTTTACTTTAAATCAATTTAAAAAGTGTGTAAAACGGAGTGTTTTGTTTTATACCTCGTCTGTTTGAAAAAGAAACGATAACACAAGCTTATTATTATGAGGGGTTGGAATAAAACAGATATAAAAACAAAACAAAAATGACGACTCGATGGATCGACTCAAAATATTGAAATGTTTTATAAACGCGGCACAAAATGGCAGAGCCAAAAGAAAACATTAATATTAACGTCAAAAATAGACGTCGATTCTGCTTTCGCCATTTTCGCCTGACAGCGTCATACAAAATGACAATCGAAATAAAAAAATAAAGTGTTGCAACAAGCAAAGTACAATTTTACCCGAGAAAACGCTTTTGCCATTTTTTATAAAAGGAATTACGCGAGGGGTTTTTATTTTTTTCGTATGTTCTCGCTGACGCAGATATTTTGAATAAGGAACATTTATTGCATTTTGATGTATTTCTGGTTGGAAGAGTTGATTGCCGCCTAAGCGGCACCTGATCAAAAAGACTCAAATAGATACACTGTCATGTTTCATATGTATGCAACGTTCCTCTCATTCATAAAACGAGGCTTAACATAAAATATAGCTTACTTATTTCGTTTTAGAAACTAATAATGAAATTGTCAAATTGTCAAATTGTATTGCTTTAATATCTGATTAAAATGTTCATTGGTTAGATCAAAATAAATGTGAGAGAGATAAAAAATATAAAAACAATGAACTTTCAATATGAAACAGCATAACACAACCATAAATTGCATGAGTCATAAATAGATTCGAAAAAAATGTTTCATTTATTTGAATATTAAACTTTATTTGAAGGTTAATTATCGTAGATATTTCAATATATATTTTTTTATGTTATGACGTTATTTCGTCGATATACTTTTATATGTTGCAAATTTGCAACTCCTTGTGATAAAATATGCATGAAAATACCAAAAGGCTGTGAGATATAAAACTTGTGAAAATATTCAGAATAAAAGTTGACATTTTAAATAATAAAAACATATATTTTTTTAGAACTTTTTTCCACAATTTATTTTTTGATCAGGACCTGTCGCAAGTATTATCAACTGATAATGCTTGCGATGAGCAAAACCGGTCCTGATCAAAAAATGTATTTTGAAAATAAGTACTAAAAAATGTTTTTTTATTATTTTAAATAGCATGCTTTTCCATCAAGAAGTGACTGTAAAAAATAAAAGTTAATATTGAAATTCTATCAAAAAGTTAATGTCGTAAATTAGTTCAAATTTGTACTCAAAAAGAAGTGAAGTTGAATATATATGTCAAATAGATGCAATAAATTTGATAATAAGTTTATTGTTTAGATGATGAAAAATAGTAACGAAGTGATGGCTAGAAAACATAAGAAACGACTGCCAAAATGGCATCGCAGACGGTTGTTAATCTGAACCTAACTTAATAGCGGGGAAAAACGTTAGGAAACTTTTAAGTATCATATGTTAATGGTTAATAAAAAGCATTCATAAACAAGTAGCAGTAAGCAGGCTTAAGCAACCCTATAATGCATTAATATTGAACATACAAGTAATAATAGCAATCTAGAATGAATTCATACGCAATATAGATTAATTTTGGGAGCAGTATTCCTTTGATCTAAACACCCTATTATGGGAACTGTTCAGTATAATAATTTATATTAAGTGCTGAAGTAAATTAAGCCAATCCAGACGTTCAAACGATCATTATGTACCAAATTAGCATTAAATAATTCTAATTAGATACATACAAGGCATTCGATGTATTATAATTTAGGCATGGAGCTTTTGAGCAAATATACGAGTCAAATTTGTATGTGACAAGTAATTATATGATTTCATACAAAGCCGATTTGCAAGAGGTGATGTGCGTATTAGTTGTCAACGCATAAAAAAAAATATCATTGTCTTTTTGTATAGTCAGTACTGCGTTTTAGACTTGCATGAAATATGGCGCTACATAAAATTTTAGCATGTCATTTTTTTCGTGCTAAATACTATTTATCGTTATTTATGCGAGTTGCCGTCTGTCTTTTTTTTTGTGTTACATATTTGGTATTTTGAACATTGGGTTGTCTTCTAAAATTGATGATAAGCTAAGTTTTTCAAATTATCATTCAAGTAAGTTGAAAAAATGAAATATTTGTCACATTAAAAAAAATAATCAATCATAATATTAGATAGTTTGTAAAAAATAAGTTAAAAAAATACACTTAATGGTATCTGTATTACGCGTATTTAGGTATATTATTATTACACTGTTCTATGAAAATGTAAATTTTCTTTGCAAGAAGCTATTTTTTAATTTGTATAATAAACTCTATTAAAAAAAAACACCCGTTCTCGACAATGTAAACTGATTTTTCGATAATTACAACAAATTGATAAATGACATACGACATGACTACTTTTGAAATTATTATAACCGCTTACATCTTGTCAATTGTCTCTTACATAAATATGCTTTAGGATAAAGTTTAAAGGTTGGATTGAGTTAATCAAATATTATTCAATTTGTTTCGATTTCATAGTATTTGTCTTGCCTCTTATGTATATTTGAGTTTGATAAATCTGTTTTCAATTTCTCTTGAATAAATCTTTTAGAACTTATTGCATACACGTCAACTTGAGAAAATAATTTGACAGATTAAATAATTTATATATATATATATATATACAATATCAATTATTTAATAATATTTACAAATTCGATTTCATTAAATTTCTCCTTTCTTTATAAGTAAATTATTATTATATTTATTTATAAATGGTTTGTGTTTTACGTTTGGGTTAAAAAGTTTTATTTTATTTTAATTTGTCTTATCAAATCGTCAAAATAGTTAATTAAATAATAGCTTGTAAGTATTATATATAAGAAATACTGAAAGCTTATGTAGAAAGAATAAATGAATGAATACTATTTTTATTTATTAAATAACGTAAACTTTTTGATAGAGTTCGTACAGTAAAAATACATTTTGGCATTACATATACAATGGTATACTCTGTTTTACCGTCGTTCTTTTTAAAAGGCAAAAATATTTCACGAGAAATCTCTCATATTTAATATTGCTATTATTTATAGGCATAACTTAAATATGCCGCGACGTTAATGTTATTAAAAGGACGCAGTAGTTTTTAACTGACTTTATTTAGGTGTTGGTAAGAAAAATGACTTACTTAAATGTTTGCTTATAAACTATTTAAATAATTCGAAAAAATGCGTTCATTTTCTTTTGTTTAAAAATATTATACCCGTAAACGATGGACTTAAATTTCAGACAATTTTGTCCTTTGTAATTGATAAGTTATTTATAATCAAGCTTCTTAAAACAAAACACGTTGTGTACATTTTTTAGATTAATATTACGGTATAGATTTTTTTCAAAGGCAACAAAAATAGTTACCCAAAAAAGCTCTGTATTTTTTCAACCCACAGGCAGACAAATGGACGTCAGTTATTCACAATTATATTTCTCGAGTGAGATATTAAATAAGTAGTTTAATATGAACGCATTAATAAATAATTAATTATAATTAAAACCAAAGAGTAACCCTAGCTTAAGCATTGCTGTAAAACAGGCAGTGATAAGTAAGTTTGTATAGTTTTTTTGCTATACATTGTCAAGAAAAAGTAAAATAAAACTTTTTTGGTATTTAACTTTATGAAATAAAATATTGTTAACTGAACATTTTTTCAAATTTTTAATACACATTGAAATATTAAATGGCAAAAATCATAATTACTTTTAAGCAAACAAAAATGTCTAGAATCTTTTTCTTATAGTATCTTTAACCTCAGAATGCTAACGTCTAAACTGTTGAGACGGCTGATTTTTCTATGTTGATAGTTGATACCAATAAATATATGAAATAACAGTGGTAAAAACCTTCTTATACTCGCTAATTTTTGAGTTAATGCATTGCTCGATTTGGATTTGTTCTGACAAACTCAATAAGATTTTTTAATAATAAGTCTAGGTGTTAGAATATCCTTTAAACGGCTCAGCAGGGAACGAGTTAATACTGCAATCTGTTTTTAGTTTAGCTAGCTTTTTATAACCCATCAACGTTTAATCAAGAAAATTAAGTGAAATGAAATATTATTTTCAGCTTAATTTTATAAAACCAAATGTAATATATTGTATTTCATTAGCAATGTTTTAAAGTTTTTTGAAAATAGTAATATTGATTATGTAAATCACAGATAAATATTGTGTTAAAGTAGCTATATTTTAAGAAGCTATAGTAAATTAATATATAACGATATATAAGAACGGAAACATAATAGATGACGCTTTAGGTAGTCTTATACGAAGGGTCATAGTTCTCGAAGAGTATTTTGACTATACGACGAAAATTGATGAAACATTTTTTGGCTACCGAGAGCCAGAAAATTTTCAATCAATTTTTTTCGGCACCTTCGTGTAAGTACGGGGTTTGTTTTGAGCATATTTCTAATTATGAAGTGTTATCGCGGTATTATGATGAGCTTATCTTGTTTTATCACGACGGCGGCACAGTATGAAGCGTGGACAAAGCGCGATAGCATAGATTAAGAAGTGTAATCATGTTTATCGAAGGTCGATGAGAATATTCCGTGATGTTTGTATTATATCATGGGTCGGTTCCACTGCAGTTATTTTATCTTAACGCCAAAGGTTTATCAAGATAAACAGTCTCGAATAAGCCGTTTGATGTCTAAACTTCGATTATCAGCTGTTTTTTTAAACACAATATTATAATGTATATTGGCACATATGGTCTTTTTCTACAACAAAATCGAAAACTTATTCCTTGAAAGGTCAAAGCAAATTTGAATATGAGATCTTGGATGTGTATGCTTGTCTTGTACTTAAATATAATTTCCAGTTTTTTAAGTTCGTTTTCCATAAACAGCATATGAGCTTATCTCAAGATACACATGTATGTAAAAGCTTTTTTTGCTGGATGAAAAAAATAAAGATGGCTTTTATTTATAAAGGATTCAACTCGGAACTAGTCTTACTTCAAGTTTTAATGAAAGCATAAGCCGAAATAGCTATCAATTATATATGTCATACATTTTGTAGAACTAAAATAAATTCCTTTTTTCCACTGTGTTATAATGGAGTCTTACAAAGTAAAAAACCAATTTGATCAATAAAAAAGATTTTTTATCACGTAATGGTTCACATTATGTCTTAGTTTCGCGTTAGTTGAATTGTGTACAGGGAAAATATAATTTAATTATTTAAAAAAGAAGTATTAAATAAAAAAAAAAAACAGGATATTTTCAAAGCATTCATCAAAAATAATGATGCAGGAAAACTTTAAAACACACAAAATTAAATATGACTCAACAATTACCATTGAAAAAGAATTCATGAATGAATAAATATAAATTCGTCTAAGGATATTTAGCTATTTACCATGGATACTTGGATACAAGCCAAATAAATGTGTTAATATTCAACACAAATAAATTCAAATAAATAAAACGCAATTCGTAAGTATGTACTACTTTCACATAATTTACTTTCATGAATGAATAATTGTTCTCTACATAGTTTTTGAACTATTTGTTTTATATACCAGGTGAATATTAAAATTCAATTTTATATTGATAGCCTTGATAAGATAAGTATTTTCATTGTCATTGAGGATGGTCGCGAGGAGCGAACCGGCTATGATCGTGATAATGTAAAATTATACCAATGAACTAAAAATCCCTTTTTTTATTTCAAATAATTAAGTGACAGTATAGCTTCGGATGTCGACAAATTCCACGTCGACAAGAGTGAGTTGATATAGATAATATTATTTAATGTATTAATTTGATTTTTTTTGTAATTTTTGTTACGTTTTAAAAGAAATAAACGTATTATTTGTAATTTTTGTATCATATATATATGTCAAATAAATAAAAAAAAAATTACCCAATTTACAAATACATATTTTATGTATGAAGATTGTTTTTTTATTCATTGGGAAAACAGAAGGTTTAAGAGTAATTAGTAAATAAATTTTTTGATGCGATTATGAGTTCATGGTGGCTCACAAGTGACAGGTTGTGTTCCACTGGACTAAATATAATATTGAGTTTGCAAAATAAGTTCACTCAGATACACCCAATACTTTTCCGCTAAAATAACTTGACAAAATGACTTTTCCTCATACCTGAAATTTTATTGTACAATATTGCCTTTGTGATCTTTGTATGTAAGCTATTGTGATCGTTGGGATTTGTTCAAAAGACCGTACATTTACAAGCATAATATTGTATTCACAGAGAATAATTCCGCCATAGATATCTATAAAATCGTTGAATTTATTGTTGAAAGTAAGAGTTCCGTATATTAAGTATAGAGATTTTTGTAAGAAATGAGGTAAATTCAGAGGATTGCATGAGTGATTGCGGAATAGATGTGTTTTGTGAAATGAGATTAGGCTAAAAATATTGTTCGATATATATGTATTTTGTTTGAATACCTGCAGATAAATGGATAGACGCTATATTGTGAAAAATATGTATATACACGCCCATTGTATCATATATTTTTGTTGCGATATGTTATCATTTCTAAGAATAATATTTATTTGGAATACTTGAATAGGAAAAGTGATGAACAGATTAAGTCTATACCCACACTAGAAATCAAATAATATATAATGCCAGAAATATTGAGTTCATTTTGTATATTGAATATAGAAAGAAAAAACTTTATTATTTTTCATTTTTGATGAGTCACTTCTAGGTGGAAAAATATTGTATTTTTTATAAACAGTACTAAAAAATACAATTTTTAGTACTGTTTTAACAATTTTATATTTTCATTATTGGGACTGGTTTCGCTCATCGCGAGCATTAGTAATTGTTTGTCAATTGAGTCTTGGTTGATAATGCTCACAACAAGCGAAATTGGTATTTATCATAAACATGGTAATTGTGGAAATTAAACTGAAAGTTGTGTTTGTAATATTCTAAATAACATAATTAATGATAATCATAACATGATAGGACTCGTATTAAAACTTGGTCATTTTTTTAAATTTAGTAATCGTAATGCTTTGTGTCATTAAAATTTTGTTTTTATTTGACTTATAACATTTATTGTATTATTTTCCTAATGCATTTTTGATCAGGATTGGTATCGCACCACGCAAATTTTATCAGCTGATAAATTTTGTTAAGAAAATAACTATCTAAGTATGTAACGCTATTGTTTATTAGATAAAGACACCACATTATAGAATTTTAAGCTCTGTCACATCGATTTTGTTGGTAGTGTAATTAATAATCGAATTAATGGATTGTATTTTTATTCCTTTGTATCGAAATGCATGGTATTAAATGCGGTTGTAAAGTGTGACTTGAGGAAACAACTTTATAGGAGATAACTCCGTATATTCAAAACCTTACAACGGACTTGCTGATAATGTCTAGATTCTGAAAGCCAGATAATATTAACGGACCAGAGTAGTTTCGGTGAAGTTTCTTGTAGAAATGATTTCGGAAACTCGTCCCAACGTTGGTAAGGCATTTCAGAGTTCAGTTGAAAGCTGAAAGTTTGTCAATCGCCAAGCTGGATTGCCGTGTATTTTTTTATAATATCGATCATAGTTTGTCTTGCAGACAGTTTTGTATTATATTAGATTATATTATAGTAAAATTATAAATGTTTGTTTGTGAAGCACTCGTCAAGTATGCAATCGAATTTTCATGACAAAAATGTCGGAAAAATTCCAACGTCCGTGTAAAACCTCTCGTTGTACTAATGTGATACAATTCAACTTTTCCAAAGCAGACCTACTGATAAACATGACGACTTTCGGAAACTCTCCGCAGAGTAAATAAATACCTTCCGAAAGCACTGCATGTAACATCCTCGTGTAAGATTATGGAATGTGAAATTGAAATTTCGCACAATCCTCTTTTTGCTAAATACTGTTCATGTAGGTATCTCCTTTACCCGCATAATTGGAAATACTCGTTGCATTTTAGCTGGTATTTTTACTTTAGTGAAAAGTTTTTACAGTGCTTTCAAACGATGGATGAATAAAGCGAGCGCAATGAAAATTTGAACAGGAAAAACAAGAATGCCTTTTCTGATAGTGATTTCCTATTACAGTATTTTGCTTATTCAAATTGATGGTTTTGATTATATTTTCATTGAGTATTATTAACGATTCACACTTTACAAATAAGCGAATATGATACAAATTATTATTTTTATTTCAACGATGTTTTTCATAACCGTACTGTTTTTCTTCAGACATTTATGTGTATCGTAACATAACTGTAGTATTAAGTTCATAATATGGTGCTAACTATAAAATATAGCAAAAACGCCTAAAGTTTATGAAACAAAGCGCAATTTTATACGAATCAATAATTTACTCACTCATATTATTGAAAATTTATGGGATTGAAATTTCACCAAAAGCCTTCACGTAACTTTCAAATTAAATAATTTGTGACGTATATAGTTTTTTGGGAAGATATCAAACAACAAATTATACGTTTAATGTGTTAACTGTCACTTCTGATGGAAAGGCATGATATTTTAAATAATAAAAACAAATTTGTGGTGCTTATTTTCACAATGTATTTTTTGATCTGGACCGGTTTTGTTTATCGCGAGCATTGTCAAAAAAATTTATTCTGTCAGTTGGTAATGCTCGCGATGAGCGAAACCGGTCCTGATCAAAAATATATTGTGGAAATGAGTACCAAAAATGTGTTTTCATTGATTGAAATTAAATAAAACATTGTGATATAATTTAAATTCTGATTTGCAATATCAGGACTAATATCATACTTTTATTGAACGTATTATAAATTATGTTTTTTTACTAATATGAAATTGTAAAAAGACAGTGATCATCAGAAGCATTTCAAAACCCCAGGGTGCTTGTAGTAAATAATGGTTCGAAATATCATTTCTTATCAACTTAGAGTTATATCTTTCTTTTATTGATTATTTTCGAAGTAATGAGAAAAATTTCAGAAACATTAAGTATTCCAAAACCATGGATACATGTGATGATAAGATTATGTCTCTCAAAAATTGGTAATTATGGAAAGAACGAATGTTTAAGCACTTCTCTTTTTTTTCTTAGTTTCTCTAAAATGTGTGATAAAAAAACGTTTTTCGTAAAAAAATAATTCTGTTGAGATGCCCAATTACGTGTCCATTTTTTCACACTGCACTCCCTGTTTACATGGTTGAAAAAATATTAAAGTAGAAATTCACCACTAATAAATTCCTTTACAGGTATTTAAAATTGATAAGGGAGGAGCCGTTTCGCTCTGTAACATTTAAGGCATCGTAAAAATAACGAATGAATCTGCAAGACGAAATAAGATACGCGATATCTTATTAAAACACCTGTCTCCTTGGAATATCTTTTGACGAAATTTTAATAAGTACGACGTTTCTACGAAAGACTTAATATTCAACATTCCGCTCGTTGACATGCCAACCTGAGATTTTATATTAATTTCGGACACGATCCTACATAGGTCGATTGTAGCAAAAACCATGTACGATGACTTATTCTATTTATTAACCACTGTAATGATATTAGCTGGTATTACAATACAACACAATATGTATGAGGATTTATAAAAAACGAGGCCACGTATTATAGTTTTTTCGACACTCTGCTATCAACAAAATAAGTTTTGTGAAAGTCATTTACTATAATAAAACATAAATTTTCGAATACAGTAATACAAACTCACTGATTTAACCAAAAAATGAGCCTAAAGCAAATATACGTGTTTATCAGCATTTCAAATTATTTTATTATGCCTTCTGCTTCTATATATATATATCAATAAAATTACATGATAAAAGTTGGACTATGTAAAACGCATAAATAAAAAGTGACAACCAGGATGAAATGGCAAAAACCGCTTTTAAATAAAACGAAGCATCTCTTTTATGACAAAATATAATTTTGGTTAAACGATAAAGAGCAATAACAAATAACATGATACACAAATCTATTGAAGTCAAAATATTGATTTTAATGAAAGAAGTCTGTTGCTACAAAACTGGAAGCTTTCGAGTTGTGGTGTTCTAGACAGAAATAAAAATAAATTAAGAAGATCACATACGAAAAGACGATGCAATTCGCCAAGTGATCTAATATCACTTAAGAAAGGAAAGATTGTTTGTTTTTAAATTTCAATCAATTAAATTATAAATCTATAAAACATTGAGAAGACTAAGGGCGTGTAAAAAGAAATCTTATTTATGGAATAAAGGTATTTTGCTTAATGGCCACGTCATAAGCTTATACGACCCCTTCATTAAAAAAATAGTTTTTTAATTGTCAAATATCATCGACCATGAAGAAGAAGTTAAAAGTAAACTAAAGTGTTTTTTTTAAATATGAACGCTATATAAATAATTATTCAGCATGTTTATCACTCAGCCCATGGAGTGTTGTCTATACAAAAAAAATCTTCATTTTGAAAAAAAAATTCAGTTTGACAAAAAAATATATAAGGTATTTATGTAACTGGTATGTTAACAAAAAAACTAAGAACATTTTTCATCGTTAATATTTTTATAAAAATCAAATTGCGTTGAAGGAATTCGAGATATTTTTTGATTAAAACGTAAAATTATTTAGAATGATGGTTGATATTAAGCTAAAAAGTGAGACATATTTTTTTAAAACTATTTAAGATTTAAAAATTCAGAATATACTTCATTTAAAAGACATGTGTTGTATGTATTAAGATGATGAACGAAAAGACCGTAAGAAAGCTTATAGTGAACGCATATTTATTGGATGTTATGAAATAAATAAGAAAAGTTGAAAAATTCGCTAGAAAAAATTATAATTCATAAAAAGGACGCTTGAAAACTATTTGTAGTAAAGATATTATTTTTTTTCTTAAAATGTGGAGAAAACTTGATAAGGCAATCAAAACATGAACCGATGAATATTTTGCAAAATTTATCATGATACCATTTTTGAAGGAGCTTTGATGAAAAGCTGATTATTTTTCTTATTTTGAGATAAAAGCGAAACAATGTTATACAAAAGCTTAAATTATTTATCTGAAATCAATTTTAATTTGATCAATACAATAACTTTAAAGCTTTGATTGTCGATTCTTGATGGAAAGGCATTTTATTTCAATAATAAAAACACAATGTTAAGAATTAAAAAAAAAAAATTCAGGACCGGTTTTGATTAGTTGGTAATGCTCGTAATGAGCCAAACCAGTCCTGTTTTGAAAATATTTAATAACATATATTAAATGTTGAAAAAAATAGGAATGTATTTTAGTTATACAATATTATTTTTTTAATATACTTGATAGCTATTTCGGCTCACGCCATCGTCAGAACTATGCTTAAACAAACATTTGCTTATCTATATATAGCTGTGTAGAAAAGGTACAAAATACATATTCTCTCCTGTTTTAACGACCTAGCTTGTTTCTTGCTCGCAATAAAACTAAAAATTGTAAATGCAACTAAAATGGCGGCTATATCAATAAGTTTACATATGGCATGGAAATGGTCTGTTACAGAAACAAAGGAGCACCCTGCAGGGGTTTAAGCAATGGCGATAGAAATATCTTAGTTTGTTCGTTAAAAATCCTTTGTGATAGTTGATGTCTATTGATTTCCAGCTGTTCCAAAGCCGTCATCCTGCGACCCCTACTACAAAGATGCAAACACATTGCTATTTTTTCACGGTGTTATAATGGAGTTCTACCAAGTGAATGCCAATTCAATCAATAAGTTCATAATTCTTTTCGAGGTAGCGTTTTTTTGCATGAACGTTATTATGTCTACGTGGTTAATTTAATAAACTGACAACTTTCCATAGAATTCGTTGCCAAAATATGATGAATTATCGTGAACATGCAAATAACTCATCGAGTTCAGTTTTGCTCGGAGATACATAGTTGAGATTCCATTCTCTAAGCTATTAATGTTGTAGTTAACAATACGGGGTCGTGAGGTCAACATAAACAATTATTTGTGTGACGGACAACGTCATATGAGTAAAAGGTATTCGTTACGTTGGCCAACAAGCGCATTTGTCGACTAGACAGTTTATTTGCAAACATGGTCGACTAGTCAGAGAGTTCAAAATGGACACCGATTGATCAATTCAGTGTCAAGCATGCTCATACTCAAACTATGTTATTTGTCGGTTTCTGAATTTTGACGTACTATTTCATCGACAATTTTTTTTTATAGGATGAGCTTTGACGTTGTACCATACGAAAGATAAAGTTTTCTCAGTAAAGGATTTGGCAGACCAATAATAACAGTGTCACGAATAATGATTCACATTCATACATCATTAAAACATATTTCAATAAATTTTCTTGTTTTATCGAAAGTTTTTAATATTATTTTATCATTTCATAAATCCAGATTTAGGGGCGTTTCCGTGTATGAAGGCTGCATTTAAATATTGGCAAGCTTCACATACATTATACTTTAAAAAATATGGGTATATTACAACATGTTGTTAATGAACACGGTACGAGATTTTTTTTTTAATTTCTTAAGTGTCTATGGACAAAAAACATCTGAAATCTTTCAAAATATTGCGAGTGAGATTTGTCACTTTTTGGTAATTACAATTAAATAAATAAAACAAATATTTTGTTAATTGATTTTTACAGACTTCGAAAAATGATGATCAGAACCGATTTTGCTCTTCGTGATCACTTTGAATTTAGATTTGAATTTTTGTAAAATAGTGATTTTTAAATCTAATAATCTGCGAAAAATTAAATCGAAATTATATCGTAAAGCGTTAATGGTTAAAACATTATTATTCTAATTTTCCCAAGAAAAAGTACTGTTAAAAAACCCCGTTACCATAAACGTATGTAAAATAATAGAAGGATAAATATATTATACATTCATTATTTACAGTACATTTGTTTCAAGACTTTTTAAATAGAATCATCACAGAATTTCTACTGAAGTTTTCGTTTCAGCAAATTAAAAAGTGGTTATTGTAAAAAAATATATAGTGAGATCGATTATTTGTATCGTTATTAGTCCAAATATTTAAAAATATGATAATACGTGGATTTTTATCTACGTATACTTCACGAAAAAAAAATATTTTTAAATTGAATCTTTACCGCATAAGTATAAACATTGCTTAAAATAAAATTGTGTGAAACAAATGTAAAGTGAAAAAAAAAATGTAATAAAACTAGCAGACATCTTGGAATATAAATCTTCGTTCATCTTTTGCAAATGTATCAAGAGACTTATATGGTATACAGAGGGTGAAATAGGTACTCGAATAAAACACGATACGGGGTGTGGGAGATGTGATTAAAGGGCAGTTCGCAGAAGCGCGTCGGAACTAATGAGCCAGAAAGGGTTTTCGTGTAGTCTACGCTGCCGGTACTCAATTATTGATTGGATACAGTACCTTTTGCCTCCCGTCCCGTCTAAAACCAAAGTTGAGTGCTAAAACATTGTCGACGTTTGGACAGGTTTGAGAAGTAATTGTTTAATATGTATTAAAAAACGTTTTTCCTCAAAGAATATATTTGCAAAAAATAACCCACGAACTAAATGCATATTTTTTAGATATAAATAGGACCACAGTTCAGTCAAAGTAAATTTAAAATTAAATATTCAATATTATGACGGAAGGTTTATTTTGCTACCGTGACTAGAGTCAGTTAACTATTTGTTTATTAGTAAATGTAATGTGACAAAGCAAAAGGTTGTAGTATGAAAAAGAATCAAAAACCTTTAGTTAATTATCACCCATTATCAGTTTGTGTTAAGGTTTTTACACACAAAGCTTCCAGATGATAAAATATTCAAAGCTGTAACACTAATCTAAAATTAATGCAAAGAATATAGACAGTAAACTGATTTCTTACTTTGCAAGCTCCAAATAGCTAAAGTAGGTAAATATAAGTATCTGTAATATATATAGCTTTTTAGATTACATGCTAGTTTAGTTAACTAACACGTATTTTAAGTAATCAAAAATTTACATCAAACTTATTGCTTATGGGGAACTTTCCTTTGGATAAATAAATTTATTACAATATACAGTATATGTGCAGTCAGTCGCAAAAGCTATATGAAATGTATGTCATTTTGTTTTTAATTTTATTTAACAATTTGTGATCATGGTGATGTTTTTGCCAAAGAAATCAAATCAATTTAATACTACAGATTTTTAAAGAGAAGAAAACGTTTAGTTTTATAATCTATATTTATTACAAATTGTTGAAAGAATTGAAGAACTGTCTAGATGTAGAAGAAAAAAAAACATACAATTTGGTTACAAAGCTTTCCTATTCTTCCCATCTTATACAGTTAAACACCATGGGTATAAAAGTTAAAATAAAGTATGCAGCATTTTTTCTTCGACGTATAACATATAGACTCCCAATCGAGTTCATTTTAACATTTATTTCTATAAGAGCTTATAGTAAATCAGTTACTTAGATTTTCATTTTTGAAGAGAGTAGTTGTTTTTTTTGTGTCAATATAACAAGACTAGCTGTGAGTTAAGCGTTCGTTTTTATAATTAGTTAAATTTGATTCATTCATTTTTTGAAAAGAAAAAAATCGATAGATTAGAAAGACTTTTTTGGTTTCTATTCTGGATTTTGAATCCAAAAAAATTGTAGCCTAAATAAACGACGTTGAAAGCACAACCACAAAAATAAAATTTAATATGGAAATATATTTGATATACAGCGGATGCCTTTAGTGTTGAACTGATATTTTGAATAAAAGTTGAAACTAACAAGACTTAAAAAAAACGAAAACGACCCTTCACAAAAATAAAATTTATTATTTTCAACTTCTTCTGTTTCGGAATGAAAAAAACCACCATTAAAATAGACGGCGTAGAGAGCGGGATGTCACGTCGTAGCTATTAACTCAATATTTTTTTTATCGCATTTTATCTTCTAGGTGTAATTTCCTATAACGCGGAGCGACGTAAAAAATTATACCCCATCCACAATTTACATTCGAAATGATAAACAACGTCACAAAAATTGAAGGGAAATTTCAAATCAAATAATAAGTAGCGAACTGTCGGATTCTCAGCGTTCCAGACATGGACATATTTAAATTTAGAATGATGCTATTATCACAGACACTCGTATACAAGTAACGATGTTGTCGATTTTAACGGCAAAATTCTTAATCAGTGTTGCCCATATAAAAAATTATACAGAATATAAGTGAACTATATATTTGCTGTAGAGTGTTTCTAACTTTCCATATAGGTAAAAAAGAAAACTGTTTTTTTTTTGAATTTGACTTGTTACAACTTTGACGAGAATTTTCAGTTCTGTTGACTGAAGTCGTTAGTGACAAAACATGTGGAATCGTACAAGGTTGTAACAATTCAAATTTGATATAGGAATTTCCATCAAGTACCTTCAGTCGATATCATAAATAAATAAAACTAATATACGCTTAATAGGGGGCCATGTATAAACTGTATTTGAAAATACAATGTTTAAACAAATAAATGAATCTATTTATCAAAACTACATAATTGTAAATCGAAAAATACTATCGTGATACAAAAAAAATTTAGAGTATTGCATTCTTTGACGATGGCGTTAACCGGAATAGCCATATTCTCAACATATATATTTTTATGACTATCGAGGAAGTTGATACTATACTTTGATCTGTTTTAATTATTGATTTCTTTTAGTGTTAAAGCAAATAAATTGATTGAATATATTTAAAATATAACTCGTACGCAGGGGTTTGTCTCAACGAATTTAAAATGTGTTTACAACATTCCGCATTGACGTTTCGTCCAATCGTATTTAACTGCTTTACAGGACATAAAAATAGATAGAAATTGTAATAGCTTTTAACGAGCACATTTTTACAACCGATTACCTAACCTTCAATGTTCATAAAATTCTGTACGAATCACATTAAATAAAATATTTTATAGTCGATGAAAAGTGATGTGCGTTCAAATGTCAATAGAATAAGCTTTTTTGTGTTTTCTTCCATGTCATTATGAAGCCCCGATACATTAAACTTAAAATACGAAAAATACTTAACAAATTATTTCATTAAGATATTTATGAAATATAAATTATTGAATATAAAATGTTGTATACTAAAAAGAATGTGACTATTATGTATAATATAAAGCATAATGAATCGTTTAAAGAGAATTAACTATATAAATATATATATGATTGTCAGTGTACGAAACCGAAAACTGTATCAAATATTTTAAGTTTAAGGAGGGTTAATAAATCAATCTGAACTTTTTTGGGTATATATAATCCATTATCATCGTTTATTTTTGTTAGATTGTGGCATTAAAAAAACGATATAACTTTTAATTCTGAATATTTAAGTGACCATTGGATTTGGGTGAGTGTACATCCGAATAAACATAGACGGGTCACCGGTGAGTACATCACAAAGCCTTCATCCTCAAATTAACCCTAAGGCTATACCGGAGTTACCTACACGTAAGAACAACAGATAGAGGTGAACATATAATTTCATCCTTTACTCAACCTACTTACGTGTTAATAATAAAGTACAACGCGAATTATATATTCGGCAGTCATTTCCAGAAAATCCTAAAACATACTTGATCGTATAATTAATTCAGAATTTTACTGTGATGTGGTTTATGATCACATTTTCAAGAGATACTACTTTATTTTTCTGAATATATAGTATAATATTACATATTTATTTAGACAAAGGAAGAAAATTCATCACAGTAACGTCACAAAGGGCTGAAAGTGTATTAATTTTTTTTTTCATGATACCAGCAACATTTTGTATATTGACAATTATCATAAGACTGATTTAGGTATAGATACTTCTGCAACTGTATTAATTTATGATTTCACTTATATTTTTTATGCGACTTTATGTATGTGCGTTGAAGTCGTGCATAATATATAATATATTTAAAATATGATTGCGATTTTAAAACCGTTGAACTGATGACTTTGATATAAAATTGTTGGAGCGTTAAGTCTATCACACATTAGCATCAGAGGTTTTCAGGTCTCCTTCATCTTTTATACATAGATTTTTATTTGGTTTAATTGATGTGTCGTTTCCGACAAACTAAGGTCGCCGCAGAGCTGAGGTATCGACAATGCATTGCCATAATACGAATCGACAGATCAACACATCGGTATTGGTAGGCTTAAATGAAATTGAAACAATCACATTATTTAGAGAATTCTACTGAAACACGAAAAATTTCTAAATATTATATAATGGAACACATCGAGATAACTAAAGTTACGCTTTCAAATTTATGGACCAACCAATTCATAACTGATCATATTTATTTCAATGCCAAACTATTTAATTTTGGGCAGTTAATTAAAAATCTTATATGTAAGTGCCATAGTATGATTCACGATGGTGAAACCATCCTTTGGGAATATCCGGATATGCACAGCGAACAGGAAAAAATACTTAATACGATCATTCGTATCTGTTGGTCCTGTCAGAAATGACAAATTGCTTGCATATCATATATATATTCACGTCGTAACATTGAAAGCAAATAGAACTCTATTTTTCAGGAAATTTCCCATTAAAAAATCAATAAAATAATCTGAATACAACCAAGTCTTAAAGAATTTTCCTCAGATATTCTTGGATAAAATTTGAAAGACGCATAACGTTGTTACGCTGCGGAATAAACTGTAAGAACAGTTTGAAGCTGTAAAGAGTTGTTGTTGTAAAATTGTAAGTACTTTTGTAAACTGCAATCAAATATGAAAAGGAACAAAGGTTTACTGTCAGTTGTTTGTGTATAAATTCAATATTATAGTAGAATATTTGTAAAAAATGAGACTTTGATCTGCAAAGCTCCGCAGTCCTGATTATAACAATACAAATAAGAACAGTGATGATTCAGAAGGTAAATTTGTACAGTCAGTTATTTTACCGTTCTAATTACGCAGTGAGAACAATCGTTCCATTGAAATTCGGCAAACAAATGATCCAAAATGAAAAGCTGATAAATTTGACTTAAAAGTTATAATGACTTCAAATTTAAGCTCGAATAAAAGAGGTAAAGGGGCGGAACGGAATAATAATATCTTCAAAAGAATTTAAAAGAAGTTAAAAGAGCAAATAATGTTATATGACATTAATTCATTAAAGCTTTGACTGTTTTCAGCGAAATCAGTTTTACTTCTGATTTTATTTCAAAAGATGAATGATCAATAATATTAATTATTAACTCATTCCTTGCTGAGATAGAAATATACAATAGTAACTGAAAAATATTTCAACATCGGATATTAAAAAAGAAAGTTCTATTTGTGTTAAACAAACTTGTAAAGATTGTTCAATTGGGGAATCGGGTATCCAGTATTTTACAGTGCTTTTAAATATTTGAATATCATCTATCATAAGACTCAAATTTGCCATCTCGACAAAATGAGTTTAAACGTTTTATGCTGAACACTTAAAACATTGAAATATTGTAAAATAATTGTCCGTTATGAGTGTTAAATTTCTATTATATGTTACATTAAAGAATGTTCATTGTATTTATTTTTTGAAATTAATCATATGAAAGGTATTGTTGATGAGGCAGCGGTTTTCAAGCTGCAAGACAATAAATATTATATTATAAATTGTAAATAAATTATCGCTACAGTTAAATTTAATGAATGAATCAGTAATGTTTTTGCATCGTTATTTATAAATTCAATTCCCATTAACAAAATCAAGCGAGCTACTCTCAAGCAAATTCGCTGAATCTTTTTCATATCCTATTAATTTTTGAACCGATTTTTTTTTTTAAGATTTCAATGAAATTCCTTGTCATAACTTTTGATTATTGATAGTCTAAATATAGAAATAAGTTACTTCAAATAACAACTTTACGAATATTTTGAATTTGCAATGCGCAGTTATAATTTAAGTGACCTAATGGTCGAAAAAAAACAAAACACTGTTAACTATAAGTGTTTGTAAGCATCTCTAAATATCTCTAAATGGTTTGACTAAGTAAAAATACTTTCACTGCCACTCCTTGGTGAAAAGGCATTTAATGTTAATAATAAAAACATATGTTTTCTATTGATTGAATTGGCATTCACTTGGTAGAACTCCATTATAACACGGTGAAGAAAATAGCAATGTATTTTTGTTCTACAAAATTATTTTTTAAAAAAATATAGTTAATAGCTATTTCTGTTCTGACGATGGCGTGAGCCGAAATAGCTATCAACTATATTTTTTTAAAAAATAATTTTGTAGGACTAAAATACATTGCTATTTTTTTTCACCGTGATATTTTTTCTATTTTTTCCACAATAAAATAATAATATGAATAGGACCGATTTCGGTCATCACCATCACTATCAACTGGTAAGTATACATACATATACATACATATAAGGATACGAGTATCGTATTCAGTTGATAATGCTCGTGAAGCCTGAAACCAGTCTTCATCGTAATAATATTAAACTGTGAAAAAAGTACTAAAAATGTATTTTTGTTATAAAATAAAAATGAGTGGAAAATTTAAATATACATGTATTAAATTTCAATTATATCTTCATAACAACATGTAACAATATTTGTATCGGAAGATTATTCCGACAGCCTTAAAAAAGAGAGAAGTAAACCTAAAAATAATAAAGTAAGGTTCACAAGGGCTGCGATACTAATTCGACCAGTGTAATCGGCTTATATGGTCAACGTTTTCCGATTCACGCGCCACAGATTCCCACAAAACGAATGTTTAAACAGCTTAATTATCTCGACGAAACCCTTTTACGGATAATGAGTCTGAGAGCCAAGTAAACAAAATTATTTATGACCTAAGTATTGTTTTTATTTAATTAAGCAAAAAAGATATACGGGTATATAAAAAAATTCTAAATCATTTATGATAGCGCGTGTATTTGCATTAGTCATACCGGCTTTTTGACGTATATGTTATATTATATTCGAGGTTATACCAAAATTCGTGTTTGGTTTTGGCGATGGGTAATTTTTCAATCGGGTCCGTAGTCCAGTGGTCAACGTCATTGGTTTCATGACGTATATAACGCGATCAAATTCCACTAGCAGGAATAACGTTTTTTTGATCGTCTTATCAATTCACTACAGTCATGTTCGTTTGTGATATTATATTATCAAATATTCCCTCATACTTTTCATAAACCATTTCTTGTGACCGTTCAATCGGAAACTGTTTATCTACAGTATATTATAATATATATTAAAAAAACAACTTTACATACGAATTAGAAAAACGGTAATACAAATTTTAGAATATACACATTATTTTAAAAGTCGTTGAAGTTACTATTATAAAATATTAAAAAACAATCTTTAAAATGTTGAATGTTTAATGAACCACTTATAATTAATAAAATATTACTTTAAAAGATATACTTCTTTAAACGTGTGTTACACGAAATCAATGCATATAAATTTATGTCTTTAATGAAAATAAGCTAAGAAGATTAATGTAAGACTTACAGTTGTAGAATTTAATAAATTCAAGGAATGAAAAAAAAACAAATATTTAGACGAAATTGCTTTATTGGACGTAAAAAAATAATATGCGAATTCCAGATAGCGGTATTGAAAACCGTTCGGAAATAGTGAATTTATATATAAATTAGAAATCGATACGCCATAGCAAAGCACGTCCCGGATAATTAATTGCCAATTAGGATTGGATGCTGAAATCTCTACCTTAAGGGGGAAATGAAGCAAGCTACATCTATTGAAAGCGATTGATTTTTATATAAATATCATTCACAGAATACATTTGAAAGAAAAACAAGTCATGAAAATATCGAAGGTATTCACTTCCATCAAGTCGAGCATAATTATCATATCTTTATTTTTTTATGAAACGTCTCAGCATGGATTATTTTTCATGAAATGCTCATAACGTAGTCATTCAAGCTTTGCTTATAATGTTATCATTGCTAATTTAATGCTAGAATTAATTCATATTTTCTTCACTTTATGGAAAGTTAAAAAAAAAAGAAAAATATGACATATTATACATTCGTTCTTTGCCTTTAATATTTTACTTGCCTTTATTATTTGATAAAATAACTTAATTATTAATGAAGATAAATAATCAAAAAAGTATTTTGAGAAACCATTTTTTTGATTTGTGTATGATTAACTGATCAGTTGATAATGCTTGCGATGAGCGAAACCGGTCCTGATCAAAAAATATATTGTGGAAATAAGTACTAAAAAATGTGTTTTTATTATTTAAAATATCATGCCTTTCCATCAAGAAGTGACAGTTAACACCTTAAAAGTGATAAATGAATAACTATTTAAAAATTAAAACACAAAAGGTTTATTTATTGTCAATTAATAATTTTCACAATCAATAAACAAGAAGCTCATCTATATAAAATGTAGACAAATAATAGAATATACTGTGATTTGTTTAAAAAAAAATCGAATTAATTATAACACGGTGAAAAAAATAGTAATGTATTTTAGTTCTACAAAATTATTTAAAAAAAAATATAGTTGATAGCTATTTCGGCTCACGCCATCGTCAGAACTAAATTGTTCTGTAAAATAGTTCTGACGATGGCGTGAGTTCTTCCAAGTGAATATCAATTCAATCAATGAATTAATTATACAAATTTTTACGCTGAAAAATTATAATTTCATTAAAATCATTGAAAAAATCTTTTATATATAATATTTATTTTTGACCGTAGAATAAGACCATTATGATAAGAAAACGCTCATTATGATTTTATCTCAATAGCAACATTGTTAAAAATTTCGCAATGACTTCTCGATTACTGACTTAATATTTTCGATATTCGCGTTTTTGAAGAATTCATCATCATTTCAATATCAATTATTTCGATATAAATTAATCAAGAGTATTGCAAACGTTATTATTCTGAGTGGCTTCATTGTGATTGGGAATGTGTATTAATTTCCCCTAGCAACACTGGGACGTTACCATAGTGACCAAGAAAGCTTACTTTCCAAGGGTCTAAGCACGGGGTATTACATAAAGACTCAAGTACCTATCGCTAACTTGAATTTGATAATAATATTGGTCACCCAAGGATGGTAATTCAAAATAATGCCCATTATAATAAATCAAAAAATTTTAAATCGTGAATTTTTACGTAAATACAAATTGAATTAATGACGTAAAAAAATATTTTACAAACGTGCTCTAATGAGTATTGTAATCTTGTTGAACCATATTAGTGGTTCTCTGTGGACCACCAATTGCTTTGGTTCCTTACATGACGTCATTCATTGGTCATTTATACCGACACGCTAGCCAACGGTTTACCACAATGCTGAAATTCCATTAGCTCAAAAAAAGGGACATCAGAGTTGGGGACCTCCAGAGGAACTACAGCACGTGATCCATTCAGTTCAAACGTATTATCATAATCATTATTGTAACTATCAATTCTTGGTAGAAAGGTATTATATTAAAAAAAAATTGGTTGTCTGTAAAGTCGGTTTACGGACGATAGTTTAACGTGACAACGTCATAAGAAAACATTGATGAAATGATTGCATACTTTTATGAATAAAATGGAATCATTTTTATTGAATTATCATTATTTGGTATGGATACGAAGGAGTGAAATGAAATCTACAATTTTTTATTGATATATTTTATTCGCACGCGACAAACGGGACAATGAGTCATGTTTTTTCGTGCGTGCAGCGGGCGATCATCGATTTATAAGACGTTGTCACGTCAATAATAAAAACACAATATTAAGTAGAATTTCCGCAATGTTATACAATAAAGAGCTGGACCAATTTTGTTCATCGCGGGTATCAACTGTGATATGTGAAACCTTTACTGATTACTGACGAAAAAAAGCGTTGTATGTACATTTTGAAATCTCCGAGTTCCTCGTAAAATTAAACCACTTTAACCTTACAATCTTACAAAAGCATGTTTTTTTTATAATTTTTGTTAAGTATTTTTTGTGATTGTATTTTGGTTTTATCTCTGTATGGTTAAAGATCACTGACAATTTCCATATAATAATATATGGCTTCATCTATTTCTACGTAAACTATTTCGTTTTTTGTAGGAATTTAATATTCAATACGGAAACAACTTCGCGTTAATTCAGTTATCTATCGATATTTGAAATGAATGAAACAATCATATCGATTGGTATTTTTTTAATTCCAGTTATATTTCATAAAAAGAATAAAAGTTATTTATTAAAATTTTTTAATGCAAGACTATATTTTTGGTCAATGGAAAGTCAGTGTTTTATTAAATAATATATACATAAATATTCATCAAATTTAGTGACGTTGGCGTGGCCAGCGAGGAAGTAAAGCGTTACGTGGGTTACAAGATATTCTTAAGGAATAGAAAAATATCAGAAATATGATATAATATAACAAAAGGCATGATTATTTAACATATATGGAAGTGTGTAAGTTATCGTTAATCGCAATTAACATCGATGAAGTTTTTTTCAATCCTGCTTCTATACTTGACGTAGTTCTGCGTTACTAAGATTCATTGGAGTAACAAATGCAGCTTTAACTCACGTAAGCACTTTTATGAATCTAAACCTCTTTTGGTTCTAGAAAAGACGTGAAAATAAATCCCTGAGCTTTTACTATAATTGCGACTGTTTCCCGGTGTAAATAATCTCGAGCGGGGAATATTTTCACATTATCTAAAGACGTTGCAAATAGTCTCTCGCTTAGCGTGCAATACAATTTGTTTTACCGCTTATAAAAACATCGTAAGCAATTTCTTCATGTTTGAAGTTTAACTTTACGATAGACGCTGATACATAATTTTACGACGGTGTAAATTTTCTTGTTCCGTCATTAATATAATGAGTTATTAGTTTACTGTCGAAGCATTAAAATTTAACATTTTATATTCAAAGTTTGTCTCAATATCCACTCTTCACGAATATTAAATTGATATTACATAATGTTAAAGAATTTTTAGGTTATTGTATATTTTAAAAAGTTTATTAATCAAAATGTGATTTTATATAGGTAGTGTTATATTATTGGTTTATCGATCATTTCAAAGTTCTTTAGCCGTTGGTTTTAATTAAGTGTTAACTCAAAACTTTGTATTAACAGTCTTTTTTTTAATTTGTATTCGATTAATTGATTATTGTAAAATATATTGCGGAAATAGTATAAAAAATTGGTTTCTAATATTTATGAGAAATAGTATAATTCCACCTTGAAGTGATAGTTAAAATTATTTTTTTAAGTTTATTTAATTAATAATTAAAGTCATTATGAATAATAAAAAGATATTTTTTTAGAAATTATCTCCACAATATGATTTATGATTAGGACTAGTTTTGCTCATCGCGAGCATTGGAAACCGATGAGCTTATCAGTTGATAATTTTCGTGATAAGCGATACCGGTCTAACCGGAAATATTGTGGAATCGAGTACTTTTTTATTATTATTTAAAATATAGTGCCTTATCATCAAGAAGTGTCAGTTTACACATTTAAAGTCACTTTGACATAAACAATTTGAACAGCTATAATTTATGTTAACATACCTGGTCAAGTTTAAGTAGTTCCTCTGGAGTATCAGGCAGCTGCCCCAGGGTAAGCGGAGGGCTGATGTTCACCTCTTTACCAAGGGATCGTACCACCTCTTCGCGGTTATATCGGTCAGCAAACACGCATGATGCTGGTATAAGTCCGTGGACTGTGTAAGAGATTGCGCGAACAAGTATCCTGTGGAAAAAAGAAAAATATCCGATTAGAAATAAATATTGGATTGCTATTTTCAATATTCTTTAACGAATTTCTTGAGAAAAATGGACAGTATCATAAATGATAACTACGCATCATATAGTATTTGTTTGTTGTACACGCACGCAAGAAATGATATACGTATATTTTTTTAAAATGAGTAGTTTGGTT
This sequence comes from Himalopsyche japonica, assembly GCA_028555115.1. Classification (NCBI taxonomy): domain Eukaryota; kingdom Metazoa; phylum Arthropoda; class Insecta; order Trichoptera; family Rhyacophilidae; genus Himalopsyche; species Himalopsyche japonica. The sequence continues at coordinate 1,627,538 of JAHFWJ010000224.1, read as the reverse complement.
ACCAAAATCCAATATAATGATTTTTGCTGTTCTTATAAGAAATACTAGATACGTCTGTCTAACATGACGCTGTTATTGAAAAACTATCAGATACGCTTCGAAAATTCTGAAGTGTATTATTTCAGCGGTACAGTATGTTTAAGTAATAAAAAATGCGTTAGACTTACTAATTATTTAATTTAGATTTCTTTTAAATAGTATTTTAGAAATAGTCGGCAAGTAAAGGGTTGAATGATTTTTTAATTTCGTCTGGGTTACTAGTTGTAGAAAAATTTCAATTTCAATTTTAGATTCTTGTTTGAGTCGATTGAGGATATATATAGTAATATGCTTGTAGACAAAGGAACTAAGTTACTGTTTGTGAAACCAAAATATTCCCATTGCACCCACTTTTCGTACAGGCTTGTTTTCTAATAAAACTTTACACAACTGGCAAACCTGCCAATGAATTCATTAGCTAGGCGAGTTATTTAAGCGCAGCAATTGTAATAATGTTTAATAACAATGATGTGCACTTTATCGTTTGAAAACTGCCCAACATTCGAAATTACTCAAATAATTACAAACTACAACTAATTATTTGTATGAATAGTTTGAGAGAATTATTTTGGATGTGCACTTTAGTACTTAATATAGTTGTGGTATCGTTATAGGTCTAAGTTGTCCCAACAGTTAAGCATCTGTGGTGGGAGACAGTAATAAGCATTATCATTAATTATAACAATTCATTAAAAATTAATCACAAAATGATTTATGAATTTCTATACAATGTCATAAATATTTGTAATATTGTAATGTTTAAGTGTTACCTCATTTAAAAAAAGATCATATAACCGAGCAAACCGAGATCTAACAAATTAAACAATATACTTTTATATCATATTATAAAACCTTTTCTAATAAAAAATTATTTTGTTTTTAAATATATTTAAAAAAAATGTGCTTGTAATTAAAAAAAATATAGCATTGAAAGTCATCAAAAGTGAATCAAGTTTAATATATTAAAATAAAATACTATAGTCATTCTCTACCACGTGAAATATATCGATATTCGAAGAAGCACCATAAATCATTATAAAAGCTCTCTTGTAAGGGGCATTTTTACATGCAGGTTGGGTTTGAAGAACAAATAATTCATACTAACACGCTTTTAAAAATTAACAGAAACATTCAGCTTGTTTTACCAAGAATGGCGGAGTTTTCATTTTGATATCGTTTGAAACGAAAAAAATATGTGGTGTATACGTTCCTTTTTAACCTGTTAAACATATGGGAAAAAGTAAGTAAGATATAGCCATGTTTAAAATTAATAATCCTTGTTCTGAAACTTGTCCATTCTAAAAGTATATTTTCATATACAACGGTGCTCAAACAAAAAATCCATTTTCAGGCCTACTTTATAAATTGGTATATATATTTAATAACATCAAAATTTAAACTCCCAAAATAGCTCTTTTGGTACGAAGGTTAAAGCCGAACATTTACAATGCTTTGTTGCAGGTAATCTCACTGTGATTATTGAATGTTAATTCGCTCTCAAATTGTACGCAAAGATCTATCATAGATGAAATTTGATCTTTCAATGAAAAGCAAAAGATTACCATCTTTGACCTTCTTGTCAGAGATAAAAGATTCTATACCTACTCTATTTGAAAAGGATAATTTTAGAAATTGTTAATTTGCAGTTTTTGAAGAAGTATTCTCTTGAAACTGTACGCAACTCATTGTAAAAAATATTTTTTTTATTGTATTATTCTTGAACTAAAGCGATAAATTTAATATATTAAAAAAGTTAAATATAGTACCGTCCCGCATTAAACAATATTTTTGAAACCTTATTGGACATAATTTAATTTCAATACGGTCATCTCAAGCCCTTATTAGAATATGTCGTCGATGCAATTAAATGTTGATTTCGAAATTCCCTACTGCATGCGGATGGAAGTCGAGAGATGAAATTAGACGCCTTAAAAGCTATCAGCGACGTGTGATAGTGCTCAAAGTTGAAGTGTCTAACGGTTAACTTCATGAACGACGTTACCTGCTTAACATTGCACCGGCAATTAGCACGTACTGAAGAAATTTCACGACTGACTAGATCAGCAATTCTAGAGAGTGAAAATGCGACTCAAAAAGGTGGTAAGGATAAAATAAATGAAACAGAATTTTGGTACTATCTTTTAACCCTTTTGATCCGACAATACATGGATTCTCTTTGTAATAAATTTATGTTTTCGACTTACATAAATCACATAAAAAAGTGAAAGATGTTACTCCTGATGAAAGAAACCATTATTGATTTCTTTTAATAAGTCACATTTTTTTAAATAATACATTTTAAAAGTTAATGATAGAAACAAGGGACCGGGGTTTTGCAAAAATTTAAGTGTTGTATAAATATGGTCGAAGAATCGAATAAAACGTTTTTTTAACCAAAGAAAGTTTTGATCCTAAAAACCGACGCATTAATCTAAGTGTGTTTAAAAATAAATATTCATCTAAACCACACAAAATGATGTGTATTATTCCTTTGAAAGTTACAGAAATTTTGAATAAAATATTATATAGAAACCATTTTTTACGAATAATAAAACTGAATTTCATACGTAAATTTTTGAGTACTTCAAAATATAAGATATATATATATATATATAATAATTTTTGACGTAGCTACATACATAAATTCATATTGAAATTCTTATGGCAATATCGAAAGCAACTTTTCTTTGTTTACGAGCTTCACAGCAGTTATATTTTATTAAAATTGACGTAACCCAAGAATGAGCCACTATACCTGTTCTTTAGATTAAGCTTAAATAGATTTGCAAAGTACATATACAGTAAAAAGTTTACTGAACCCAAGTAAAACAACCGTAGGCGTCCGCCGATTGCGTGGGCTTTAAATGTCTATCGTCTAAGTGGGCCCACGCACCGGAAAGGTTACCTTGCATTTTTATTTGTAACTTATAATTAACCTTGTTTATAATTGGATAATACATCGTGAAATAAAATCATTGGATGCTTTTTTATTTATTCATTATATTCCCGTTTTTGCATGAATTCAAAATGAATATTGTAAATTGCTTGAAATATACACAGTTGTGGGCGAAATTATTGAAAGTATTGAAGATAGTCTGCAAAATAATATTTAAGAGTGAGGTCAGCATCACCCATCAGTAGAAATTGTAAGCTTAAGAAAAAGTAAATGTCGGATATTTTAATGAAAAAACACTCAAAAAGCTATTATGACAGTTGAAGAAACATAAATCAAAAAAAGAATGTTTTTAATAAATAAATTATATTTATTAATTTTGTATGTTAGTGAATTGAATTAAAGGATAAATCAACACTAAAACAATCTTTATATATATCTCAGTATACTATCTGCTGTCATTTAGCTTCTATTGTATAATGTACAACTCATATCATTAAAACAAATACACTAATATAAATACTATTAAACATACCTCGATGTCAGTTGTAGAAAATCCTTTGTAAAAGGTGTTTTCAATCATTTTAACATCTACTACTTAAAAGAGTCAAATGATCGGTTATTTTTTTAATAAAAAAATGATGAAAATCTCTTTATTTAAATATCGTTATACGTAATCGGAATTAAGAGAAAATAATATTTAATTTTTTTCCCTCGTAAAAGCTTTGCGTATCTGTGAATATTAAAAAAAACCATTTCGGGAAATCAAGTCTCACAAAATATACTCTCACACGTTGTCTAGAGGATGTGTATTTTTAGAGTTGTTGAATATTGAATGTGGTAGCTCTTTTACATGCTCTACGATTTAGGTGTAGACCCTTTCGTTTGTTCTACAAATAAACACTACTCTAACATGGTTAAATTTTATTCACATATAAATTGGCAAAGGGCGTTGGAGATTTATTTTAATAAATTAAAATTGTCAGGCATTTTTTCAATATTAAGTATAATTATTTTCGCTAGAAACTTGTCATTCCTTTTTTTATAAAATTTGAATTTTTGTTAATATTCTGAGCAACCAGTTGCAGTAGACTATTTCAATTCAAATAAATAAGAAAAAACAAAAAAGTTAAATTTATCACGTTGATGGAATTTCAATACAAAAATTGAATTGTTGAACTTTTGTTCGATGCCACATGTTTTCCACGACCTGGGTTTCGTAATTTATCATCTTCAGATATTTCATCACACAGATACAACAAAACTGACAAAGTCCAGTCAGTCAATTCGGTCTGTCAGACAGAATTTCAACAGTTCAAATTTGAAAAAAATAACTTCTTATATTACAATTTATTGTATATCTTAACTTGGGATATTTTATATTAAAAATACCACATAATTGAATCAAGCTTTAACGTAACTTGATTTCAAATGCATTATCTTAAAATATACAACACACTAGCCGATAAACCAAGAAATTGTATATTGTAAACAAAGCTGAAAGCTTGTGGTTGTACTGACGATGTAATACTATTCATTCGCTACACGATCAGCACGTCGACAATTCAAATAGTGTCTCGATGCTAACAAACGTAAGACGAGAATAATTGCTTTAATATGCAGTTTATGCGCCGTAAGATTGTTTGAAATCCAGTTTTACTGTTTGTATAATATCTATCTATTCAATGCCGAGCGATAACTTTGGCATATTATCACGAAACGGTTAACAAAGCTTATTTAATACATATAGTTTTCTGTTAAAACAAACTTACAACTGAAGAGTAATGATATATCACGAGCGTTATTATCTGCGATAACATTTGTATACGCTGCAAGAATATTATATGAAGCCCTCTGGGAACTAAACGTTATATTTACTACAACCAAAAATTATTGTGCGGTGTAATCAAGAGCGTTGTTAGATTTCTTTTGTAAGATTTTTTTTTATGGTTTGGTTTCATGGATCATAGTTTACAAAAAAAAAATGATTAGTCAAGAAAAAATTTTCACTTGACGCTTGAAATTATAATGTCTCACGGTTTTTCAATTGCCGGAATTCTAGACACAAATTTCGGAAACACAATTCAGTGTCTTTGATAATTTTTCGTTTGAAGCTTAGAAAAAAAAATGAGAAAATAAAATTATTTTAAATAATTATAAATACGTAAATAGGTATTGTATGTATTGAGTAAACGGAAGATATTTTATAAGCTAATTTTTCAGTGAAAATAAATAAAATACATGTAAAATGAAATTATAACATCGATGATGTGAAATCTCGGGTAAAAATTTTTGAAATTACTGGAGATCAAGTCAGCGAAAAATTTCTCTGGAATTCTCGAGAATAAATTCTGAGATTATTTCGACGCAGAACCATTAATTGAAATCCCGTCGCTTTATTTAAGATGCTGTTACTTTATGGTATTCTTGTAATTTGTCTTCTATACAATCAAACAGTATGACTAACGGACTTAGCAATTTGTATCATCTCGAGAATTTTTTGCTGTTGAAAATTAAAGCAAGATGTGATCAGAAGAACACTGGATAGTACATCTACGTATAGTTTTTACTTACAGTTCCCCATCGTATACTTATATTGAACATATATATTTTTTATAATTTGAATAAAAATTTATGTAATAGCATATATTGATTAAATATATTAATTCGATGTCAATTGTATATATATATATGTCTGCTTTCTACTCTGAATCCTTCTATATTTCGAGGCTTAGAGAATGGTTTATTTATGGTAAGCAAATTTTATTTTACAGATTGAACATTGGGGTTAACCGATATCAAATGGCCTGCCTCTTTACCCTCGCAAATGGTAATCAGTATTTGTTAAACAGACATTTCAACACAATAAAATATTCAAAAGTCGAAATGATAAAACCGTTACAATAATAAAAGAAAATTGGTTCACTTTCGTTTCATGCATAATGCATTAAACACATTTGAAAGCAATCCGATCCCTTAGCGAACCATAAAATACAAAATCATGACTGGCAAAACTCTTCCGACACTGCTGGCAATCGTAAAAGACGGATCAAAATTACGCAGAGCTTTTTTTCACCAAGCTAAACATAAGTGTGAATATTTGATTTAATTCCGTTGAAATCTAGAAAAGAAACGAAATACATAGTGTTCTTTAAGTATCAAAAGATATTTTATTTGTTGCTTTTATAAAATACATAACAAGCTTTATCGGTACTGAGTGTATTTAGAAAAGCTTAATTAATAATGGAAATTTTAAACTAGATAGTCTCTTAAAGAGGCTTACCTTAATTTTGAGAATATATTACGTGGAAAATGTTTTTAGACAAAAAAGTTATGGAACTGCAATTTGCGTCAGTAAGCAAAGTTACTGAAACGATTAAGTTTAATACATAACCAATGACATGGTTTTATTTAAAGATTGTATTTTACGCCTGATTTCTACAGAACCTACTCTTAACTTCTGAAACTTTTTATTATAATATCTACTCAGTAATCGTTTGTTGATATTTTTGCCATTACAAGAGTAGTGAAACAAAAAACACCACTTTTAAATGACCATCACAAAACACGAAAAAAAATCGGTTAAAAATGTCAAGCTTGCTGAAATGCTCTTCTGAATCAAAATACTTAGGAAATATCCTTGATAGCACACATGATTATCGTTATTTAATTAGCTGAGACAGACAAACATATTTCTTGTTAACATTAAATAATGATTTCTCGAAACATTTTATTTGACGTTGTCAAATAGAATTTGGAAAGGATTTTCAAATGTCAACGCAGATGTCAGAAACAAAGTTTTCCCGCCGTTTAAATGAAGGATATGGCATGGAACATATCAAGATTACTAACCCGGAAGGATGTCTGTAACATTAACTTGATTTGATTGTAATAATAATGGGTATTCTACTGTTAAAGACTATTCGTTTATAAAAGCAAATTGAGAAAACAAGCTTTTATAATTATAATCAATTTAGTTCTAAAAAGCTGTGGATAGTTTCTGAAATGATGAAAAAAATGTTTCAATTAGAAAAACCGAGACAGGAATCAAATAATTGTAAAAAATGTTTTTGGAGCATTGAAAAAGAATCAAGTATAAAAAAGTAATTTGTTTTGCAAAAACGCTTTTATAATTATTGTAGAATGAATATATTTTTAACATTTTAAGTAGTAGTATGTTTAGTTAGTCTGAAGATGCCTCTGAAAGAGGCGAAACACGTGTCACAGTTAGTTACACGATACGTGGAATAATCAAAGTTTTTTAAAATTTATATTAGTTTTATATTAGTAGTATGTTTTTTTGAAGACAAGAGAATTTTTCATCTCTTAAACTCGGAAATTTTCGGAAAACATTAGTAAGATCACAATTTTTCTACAAAGAAATGTATACAATTGTCACTTTAAAGGTGTTAACTGTCACTTCTTGATGGAAAGGCATGATATTTTAAATAATAAAAACATATTTTTTTAGTACTTATTTCCACAATACATTTTTTTTGATCAGGACCGATTTCGCTCATCGCGAGCATTATCAACTGATAGAATACAATTTACAAACAAGTCTATTTATATAAAACAAAAAAATAATTTGAGTTAAAGGTAGCAGGTGTACAAAACCATGGGTTCAAGAACTAGGAAACAATTTACATAAAATCACACAATATTGATACAAATAAAGTGAATCAGTATAAAAATTAATTGTTCACAATCACTTATTAAGAATTACAATTACAATTATGGTAAATCAATAAACCATTGGAGCTCTGAACAATCAATAAGGAAGTAAGGAGTGGGAAATTTTAATGACGAAAATAAGCCACACTTACTACTTAATGGAACAAATTAAATTATTAAAATCATTAAAATTCTCATGTATTATTTTATTTTGTTCCATTAAAACTCAAAAAAAAAAAGTATACAATTGTATTCATATTTAGTTGCAAATCGAAGTATCAATCATTTGCGAAACTATTTATTTTCGATAAAGAATGGGAGTTCGTGCAACTCTTTACGTAAAATCATTTTTCACAAAACTGATATTAGTCGCGTGACACTAGTATACTGATGATACGTTAATTCAACATTGGTATTTGCAAATGTATTTTTTTTTGTATTTATTTGATGCAATATGTAGAGGCAGATTCCGAAGCTTAGTTTTGCCAGCTTTAAGCTATTTTCACCGTATCTGAATTCCTCCTTAATTTCTCAAATATGCTGCAAACTAAGCCTGGTCATCTTTTATTCGATAAGCTGTACATTTTTTGTGTTTATTTTGACAAGTTGAAGAAGTTTTATAAAACATTATTGTAAATCGTATATACGGATAATGTATGCACTGTAGTAGACGGTGTTGAAAAAATATCTTACCACGCAATGTCCTGTTGTATTAAATATGAAAATTTGATGTCAGTACATTATAGAGACGATGAATTTATTAAAAAGCTATTTACATGTTCTTACTGTTTTTCTACTCGTTGTGTAATCATTTGTCTCAAGTGATTTATGGCTTTAAAACACATCTGCTAAATCAATATTTTGTAATGCTATATAATAATTAGATTAAAAATACTTTGAGTTTAAATGACGAAAAAACAAAATTAAGTTCTGTTTTTAAAATTTTGTTAATAAAATCAGAACCAGATTCACTTATCGCGGGCATTATTCGATAATCAATGATAATAACAATTTTCTGATCCAATCATATCAGATCATAGAAATAGTACTACACATTGTATAATATTTTCATTACACAAAGATAATGCATTTCCATTCAGAAGTGACAGCTGATACATTAAAAGTGAAAATACGTTAATTTTTAATCATGTTTAAAATAACATTTGACCAAAAATTACTGCTGAAGGAGCCTTTTAAAATAAACAAACACGTATATTAAGTAAATAACACAACTTAAGAATAAATATGTTTTTATATTCTGCTTAAAATAATTATTTAACTTCCTGCGTAAATGTACTTTACAAAATTACATCAATGAAATTACGTTAAAATGGTTTCAAAATTTAAAAAATAATACAAATTTGGTCAACAGATTGAAATACAAAAACGGCAGATTTATTTCGAAATAAATTTGCGGCATTGTAAATGAAAACATAATATTAAAACTCTAAAGAATATCACTTAACTAAAACGTTTATGCCTGCCGTTGCTTTTAGTTGGGGAACAAAAAAAATACCGCAATGTCAAGATAATTAATTATGGTACACGCAAGTGCTAATTACTAGGGGCTGCTTAAATATTACACCAAAAGTTTGGGCCTCCACTCTAATATTCTGTCCCAAACAGCTTTCGCAAAGCGTTGGACAAGGAAAACCAAATTGGCGAAAAAATTAAAATGCTATTTAACATGGCGGCGAAGCTTAAGCTCAATTAAGTGAAAAAATATTTATCATTTTAAAAATTCAATGGCAAAATTAGAAGTAAAATTACAATATAAAAATATACGCTTCATTTTTACGATTTCTCGGAAAATTTTCGGAGAATTAAGAGGCTAAATTTGATGAATAGCATACTTAAAAATTATTTTTATAAATCTACTTCTTTGGTCTACGAAAATTTTCTGAAATAAAAAATTTGGATAAACATGTTTGGCAAACTCATTCCTCATAATAATCGATGTATTATTATCAATAATTTTACCGTTGTATTTATTTGAAGGCATTCATGGTTTGTTGTTTTGTGAGTTAAGTGATTATTAAATGATCAGTTAAGTGAATGTTAAACATAGGCTTAGGTTCAGATTTTTTCCGTCTGCTTCTATTTAGTTATCTGGATAAATGTATTGATTCGTTTTTCGATTTAAAATTAAACACATAGATTTTTGTTGAAAATAACTGCTATTTAAGTGAATTTGGAGAAATAATATTATGTATAATATAACCGTAGTAAGCCAGCAGTGTTTCAATCGTTACCTTTACTTCGTAATTTTAGAGCGAACAAGATTTTTATATTAAAGCTATTTTTAATTATTTATAAGTTTATATATTCCACATAAGGAAAGAACATTTAAAAAAATGTTTTTGTGTTACAAAAAGCTCAAAACATATTAAGTCCTCAAAATAACAGAAAGTAATCCATAGTGAATTTTAACGACTACATAGAGTAGTTTTTAAAAATGATTAAAAAAAACCTTTTTGTTTTCAAATGTGAACTTTCAAGCTTGGAATTTTCACAGGAGTAATTCCTGGAAACTTTTAGCGCAATGCAAATATTTTGTTCGGAAAAATGTGGCTAAAATAAACATAGCATAGGTATTGATGAAATCCGAAAATTAATCAAAACACCGTTTCGGAAAAAGTACGGCTGATTCCAATAGGAAAAATCAAACTTTATGAGAGCTTCTGGTATTTCGAATATATTCGGCAAGAAACTAGTAAAAATAAAAGCATATTTTGAATATATATAAATTGTGCAATATCGTTAACCATATTGTATTGTTCATTGGAAATGATAAATAGCATGAAAATATAAAATTACTGGTATTTTTAAATTATGCTTACTTTCGGTTGATGTGTAGGAAAATCATTCGAAACAATTCACCAAATAATATCTTCACGAATACACCTCATAATTTATTTTCATTGTTGAATTAAAATTGATTCGAATAGCAAAACATATTATTTGTTGAGTTTTTTATGTCACGTGATTTTGTATTTTGTATTGCCAAAAGGTGTTAATGTAACAATCTTAGGTTTTTTGAAAAAATATACCGATTTCTTTTTGTATTTTTATGTACATCTTTATTTTTTGAATGTAACTTTATTTATCACAGATAAGTAATGCTGCTTCACTTGGAGAATTGATATTATTTGAATTATAACTTCATATTTCTTCATAGTCTTTGATTGATTGGTATTTTAACGGTGGCATACATATTCCAAAGCAAACCAAAATCAGTGTCGGCTTGCCTACTTTTTCAAAAGATCGAGTTTTACATAGAGTAAGAAATTTCCTACATAAGCTTCCAATCCTGAGTTAATAAATTATCTGAACATCATATACATGATTGTATTAATTATATTGGCATTCACTTAGTAGATATCCATTATAACAAGGTGAAAAAATAGCACTGTATTTTAGCTCTATAGTATAGTTCTGCTAAAGGCGAAATAGCAAAATTTTGTAGAGCTAAAATACATTGCTATTTTTCCACAATATCGTACACATTTTTATGTAAAAAAGTAAAATTCATACAAAAAATGAGCATTAACATAAATTTTTGATTCACAGCCCTATTTTGAAGAAAGATGCTTTTGAAAGGTTTTGTTCATTTCGAAAAGATTATGATATTCGTGTTCTATCTTTAAATTCATATAAAAGCTGGTCCAGATGCTTTTAATTTGAAGATTTCATATAAAAGATAAGGATTACGCAGTTTAACGGAAAAGAAAACTTTAAAAATCAACAATTTTGATCGTTGTTGGATGAAATTGTGCATAAATCACAAATAAATTTACGAACAGATTGAATGCTGCTCAGTAAATTATTTGCGATTACTCAAAACACTAAGGAATTTGAAACAAAATGAGTGCCAAATAACAAAATCCGAAATATTATCCGCATATTTTTAAATATAGTCAGGTATTTAAATACCATTTGAACTATCGTCTATTTGTATCTTTTTTTTGTACAAAAAGTATTTTTTTAAGTTAATAATGGTTTTTTCTTTCAATAAATTAATTAAATAAGCTTAAAAATTATTCAAAATTTTTTTAAAAGTATCTTTCCATATCGATCATTTGATTATCTTTACCCGTATTATTTCCCATTCATTGATTGATACCCTGTTAGTATCGCGCGATAGAAAATGTTTGACATATTGCGGTTTCCCTGCGGACACGTCGAGCTGGAACTGGAAACTTATCACTTTCGTTCGTAGTCCCTGGGGCACATTACTGCCATTAGCGTATTTTTGCAACACACCACACAGAACTGTGTGGCGCTTACGTTTTATATACGAAACTTTGATAAAACGCCGAGGCTTCTAAAACTACAGCATGACACAGAAACAATATTTTAATCAAAGTGTTTTTATAAACTGTTTTTTTTAATGCATGAATGTTTTATCATCACACTGCCCGTTCAAATGTGAATATTATTTTGCATTTTTGAATTTAAATTGGTAATTTTTTATCATTTTGAAATTTCGTGGTATAATAATCTAAATTCTAAAGTATGCTGAAATAGCGTGATATGCAATTTCAAGAATTCAAAAAAATGTCAAAAATTTACAAAGCATCTAAAAAAAAAAGTTTAGTATAGATCTGGTTATTATTTGGTTTCTTAATCTTTCTGTTTATTAGAGAAAACAACAAAAAAAACATTAGTTTACAATTCCTTTTAGTTTTCGAGAATGCTTAATATACAACAGGCTGGAAGTATTTTTTGAGTCTCGAAAACATCCGACAAAATGATTTGATGTATTGAAAATAAAAACTGTTTGTTATTGGAATTTTAGATTATGGGTTCCATACTCCAACAGAATACTTTTTATGTGTATATTTTTTAATATTTAAGGTAAATGCTAGTTATGACAAAGTAAATATCATTGAGAGTGGGACAAGACAATCAAAAACACAATCTTATTTCATGGTTAATTATAGTCGATTAAAAAAGGCTTGTATATTTCAAACGTTTAAATGTCATAATAAAAAGCCGTTTATATAGAAGCACATTAAAAATATTGCTACAAAGAAAGACAACTTATTTATACACCCAAAAGCCAATGGAAAAAGAACCAAGTAAATATTCTAGCCGAAAATTATAGCAAATACTGTTTTGAGATTACGTATGTTATTACTAAATTATTGTTCAGTTTATCGGGCGTCCTGTATATTGTGTGGGTCCATTTACACAACGTATCGTATCGCCTTGTATCGCATTGCTCACGTATAATAAAATATATGATATATGATTTCGAATATTCGCCAAAAAGGTTTTCTTTGGAACAGTCTATATTTGTACAACACATTGTCGATTCTTACACAGTACAGCTGGAATAAATTACATCAAACGAAGCATATTTCATATAACCATATTGAAAAGATGCTTTGTATGACGTGGCTCGGAGCAAACGGTTCTTTCTTCATATTTCATAATCGTTGACAAAAGTTTTGGCTGTGCCGTTTTTGGCACTCAACAAGTTTGGATTTTTTTGTATTGTTGATGTATTACAGCTTGCACAAATATGACGTACTGTTTTGCAGTTATCATTTAAGTTATAGTTAAAAATATTTCTCAAAATACGATACGAGTCTACCTATATGAACTAATTAAAATTTTTCCGAAAAAAAGTTATTTTTTACTGCATTTTTAGTTTTTTTTTAATGTAAAATAAAGTATAACAAACATTTAAAATATCTTCTAATATAAGAGCATGATGATATTTCAAATATAAAGTTTAAATCTTTGACAAATTCTATATTGTATATTTGTCACCCGAGTCCCTGGTTTTGTCTTTTGGCATCATCCGGAAATGTACATATTTTTAAAGTTTCAAATTTTATAACAAACGTATTTAAACTTTTTATTTACTTAGTTTAAAATGAGATCGAATGAATGAAGTGCGTTTTCAATCTCTTTATTAGTTAAAATTATTTTAAATTTACGTGTCATACAACATAACAAAATATAAAGATTCATTGCGTATTAATACTTCAAAAGTTTTGAGATTTTAATATTAAATCTATTTTTAATCGTGAAAGATAGAAAAAATAAATCAGCATTCAATTCACATTTTTCGAGTTCGTTTCACTTTAATGAACTTTGTCGAGGGCGCCATATTGTTTGATATCACAAAATATTTCCTTGTTTTAACATGTGATTCAATGTAATATACTGTGACATAACGTGGTATTTGATAAGTAAATATAATATTGTTATATTTAAATTGTAACCTTCGAATAGCTGGACGCATGGATGACATTTATTTATAGTGTGTGGTTACAGACAATAAACGGTCGAATAAATTTATTTTAGTTAATGAATACGACACGAGGCTGAAATTGATTAATGAATTTTGTTCATTTCAGTAAACGTATTCATAAGTAGTTTTATTGAATTAGGAATTTCATAAATTATCTCAGAGTTTTCGAAAAATATATGTTAGTCGATGGAATTATGTGCAGTAAAATATTTTAAAACTTTTACTAGCGAAATAAAAACTCAGAATTCACAATTGAAAGATGACGAGAGCAATAATTGTCAATATCATTGATGTTTTGGGTAGAATGAAGAACGTTTTTACATAGTAAGAGCAATGTTTTAAAATTAATTTTATTTTTGGCATTTTTTACAATTTGACGAATTTTATACTATAAATAATACAGTTCTCATAATAAATGATACTGAATTTGTCTACTTTTACTGCAAACGAAGATTACCGTTACAAAGATTTATTCAATAATGTCATCAATTTCTACAAAACTGACGAACATTAAATTTTTTTTAATATATATAAAATTAAATGATCTATAGGAAAAAATGATTTTCCTTGTTTTGCATAGGTAATGTAATATATGTGCATTTTTGTACGTTTTTATCCATGTATTAGTGGAAATACATAGTATATGAGGAGATATATATATTATATGTATTATGAATACATAATATAATAAATCTACATAGTGCCTGCGTGAACCGGCTTGATTCTGGATTGCTCAGCTCTGCAGCGACTACTTTTGAACGGCAGCAGAAATCAATACACAAAAGAAGATGGAAACATGAACAACTCTGACATTAATGCGTTGTTAACTGTTAAAAGTTGATATGACATAAACTTTTTTAAAAGCTTTAAAAAACTTTTTTTTTTTAAATATTTTTGCATGTCAACGACGTATACAAGACCAACTATCGAGTAAAATTTCACAAATTAATTGAAATGCTAAGACATTGGTTTGAATTAATTAATCAAAGTTGCTATAGTTATTAATTTGAGATATTTTCTGCTTATAATACGTGAAAATTTTTTCTTTCGAATACTGTTTTTATAACGAATTGTTAAATCAAGGACGTCAAAATGTCAAACGCAACTCAATTTCTCTATCGTGCTCCAAGAAAATGGATTAAATTTCCACTTCAAAAACAGTTTATAGAACTTTTCCTTATAATGTCAAGAAACACAATCACGCTATTTCACGTACATTAAAAGGTTGTCAAAAGAACGCAGTGTAACACATGTTATTTGCTTAAACAAAATGACATTTTGGTTTCACACGCCGTAGGTGTTATTGTTTAGAAATGCATTGAACTATCGATATGCACACTGTAATGAAAAAAATATCGAAAGAAATAAACTCTTAAAAAATATGTAAAAGTCGGCATTATAAGTACTATAATATACGATAACAGCTTAACTTGTTTATTTATTTATTACAACTATACGGAACAAAACTTACAAATTATCAATTCAATGCTTTTGCACCGTAACATGTTAACATATTTAAATATAAGAATATAAAAATTCAACAAATACACTATAAAACAATCAATAAGGATTGCGAAAAAAGAAAGTCAACCAAGTAAGCTCATGAAATGTCTACTTTAACTGAGAAAATAGCATTCGTCTGAGCTCACTTTCGTCCACATGAAATATGTCAACATCCGAAGCAACACAGTTGAACATTGTTAATGCTCTTACCATTGGCATTCCCATTGGCAGACTGGTTCTACACTTTGGAAGAACAAACAAATTATGTACACGATTTCTTAAAAAACTATCCGGAACATACAAATTGACATTATTAAGGATGGCAGAATTCTCATTTTGGCCTCGAATTATTCGAAAGAAATATGTGGCTAGATATATTTCTCTTCGATTTTTCACACTAATAAAAGTGAGCATACCCAAAAGAAAGTCAGTTGGATAAAGCCACGGATAGTATCCGTATGCCCTCAAGTAAAGAAGTCTCAAAAATTTCTTCTGAACCTTTTCCACCATAAGGGCATATTTCAAATCTCCTGGGGCCCAAACAATAGACCCACTCTCAAGCCTGCTTCGCACTAAGGTATTGTACAATAATATTAAAATTTTAACACCTGAAAAGGCTCTCGTAGTACGTAGGATAAAGCCCAACATTTGCAATGCTTTGTTGCAGGTAGTCCTAATGTGACTATTGAAGGTTAATTTACTTTCGAATTGTACTCCAAGATCCTTTACTGATGAGATTCGCGAGAGAGTTCGGCCACTCATTGAATAGCGGAAAAAAACACTTGCGACCGTCTAGTAAACGATAAAAGATTGCATTAAAATCGAGTTTATTACTCCTTCCCCATTCTACTATATTGACTATATCAGACTGGAGACGGAGACGATCATCAATTGCGGCAATTTGTAAAAACAGTTTCAAATCATCAGCAAATAATAAGAATTAAGCATTTTTTATCACGTTTAGTATGTCATTTACAAATATAGTAAACAGCAATGGCCCCAAGTTCGAACCTTGTGGAACACCAGAATACGTGCAGAACGGTTTGGATTCAAAGAGCCCATACGATACGTATTGTTTTCGGTTCCCAAAATAACTTCCAAACAATCTATCAAAGCTATTTGACAAACCTATCATTTGGAGTTTTTTCAAAAGTATATCATGATTGACTCTGTGAATTGCCTTCGAAAAATCATTGTAGGAACAGTCAACTTGCAGGCCTTTGTCCAATGCCGTCGACACGTAACTCGTGAACACCATCAAGTTTGTATCGGTTGATCTTCCGGTTCTAAATCTATGCTGTTCATTTATTATAAATGGCTCAAATTTTCTTAAAATCATTCCATTCCTAATCATCTCGAGAACTTTAACTAGCGATGAGAGAACAGCTACTGGTCTACAATTTTCTACTGATGATTCTGCACCACATTCAAAAATTGGAGTTATCTTTGATATTTTCCATATATCCGGAAAAATATCTGTTTCATTATCAGATTAAATATGTAACATAAAAGACTGTTAATTAAATGAATATATCCCTTCAAAAAAGATGTTGGTACCCTGTCGGGTCCAAGCGAGCGGGAATTCTTTAGTTTTTTAATAAAAAATGCCACATCTCCTTCAGAGATTTGCATTGTGTCAATGAATTGGGCACCTTTTGTTTGATTTTTTAAAACAGAATTTGTGTCAAGGTGTGGTTTGTCATTTGAGTACACAGATCTGAAATGACCAGCAAACGCTTCTGCCACTCCAAGACCAGTCACTGCATGACCCTTCCAATTCATTGACTCAGCAAACCCACCATCCTTTCTGACAGAACGTATATAATTCCAAAAAACTTAAGGATTATCGCGTATACAATCTTCCATCGTACTCAAAAACAAAGTTAAAACAAGTTTCGATATTTTTGAGGGAATCCCTACCTTGAAAGATGCGTAGTCACCCTTTGATTTTAATTTCACTACAGTGAATTTAGCGGGCTCAATCTTATTCAAATACAGAGTCATTTTTTCGATCGTGGTTTCCGGGTGAAAAGGATAAAAATGATAATATTTCACTTCGTTAGTATTTTCCCTTCGTTAACCCATACTTACACGAACAGCAACACGGCGTTTTTTCACAACCGTTAACCATCCATCCACCGTCCGGGGAGTAGAATCTACATCAGGTATATGCGGAATCGTATCTTGACACTTCCCCACGCTGGAAATTTTCAGAGGCTCCTTAGTTGCTTGTGTCATTGGGTTGCCCTGTTTTTTCACCTATGATCGAGTCTGAACTCTTGTAGTAACGTTTACTACATCGGTCGGTAGTGATTTGTTTTTTGTTGCGGCATCGGTCGCAACGGTGTCATTAGTCTTAATGACATTTTGACTAGCGAGAACTGTCAGTTTGCACTCGTTGCAATTATTCATTTTTAATTCTATCGTTTCCACTTTCAAAAGCAAAGCCTCCATTACCTTAGCTTGCTGACGCACTTAGTCCACGAGTTCTCTAATACACGACATATTCTATATAATAGCAGTGAAACACACGTATCACTAAATAACAAAAAAGGGTTAAGACAGCTTATGCACGTCTAAGCGATACGGCGGTTAATACAAAACTCTGTTGTTAAACTACTTAGTGTGAAATATGATAATTATTACATTTAAATTAAATGTAATGACATTCCCTCTCTTGCTAATATAAAAATAAATATTTAGTATTTCCTTGAAAATCAAAAACGTGTATCATTTTTAGTAAAATGTAAAATATATTTTGGTATGGCGTTGCATTTTAGAGAGACAAATTTTTTTAAATATCCTACGTCAAAAAATATTTATCATAGATGTGATAAGTGTGACTACAAAAGTAAAACAATCCTAAAATAAAAATTCCACGATATATTTGACTAATCTTGAAAATTACTTTGACCAATGTTAATTTAAAAAATGCATCGTATTTTAATTTTAAGTTAGATAATAGTGTCATTTATACTTATAGTAATAAATTGTTGTACAACAAAATATACTTTGCGACTTCTACCATTAATATGAAAAAAAAAGGTTTACTGTTTTTTTTAATGTTAATAATGAAATGTCATTCTAGTTCAGAAGCATTACAAAATAAAATATTATAAAATAATACAGTAGCTGAATATAAATGCTACGGCATCGAACGAAAATCGTAGCGCCCGGTCCCAAGCGACCAAACCAATTAGCTAACGTTTCAATATACATGTTAAATGCATATTTATATACAATATTACACAGTCTGAAATTCGGTAACCAGCTGGTAAGGAAACTGTCGCACCGTGCTTTATTTACGTCTTGGAACCTGGTCCAAGCACGCTAAGGGATGCTGTGGTTAGTGGCACTACTATTTCAAGCTGAGCAACATATGCGTTAATATTGTAAAAGGGTTGCAATAAGTCATGTTGGGTTTCTGCATTATTATACAATATAAACAGGCAAAGTTGCACCACACAAAAGAAATTATGGTTTTTATGTGAATTCATGTATATAAGGTACACAGCCTTTTTTTCAATATTGACCATTATTGAATTGAAAAAGTTTTCGGTTGACTATATCTATTGGCTGAGAAATAAATACAAGTGTAATGAAAGATGAAATCACTTCGCTCAATTTACAATATTAAATATGATAACCAAATTTTCTTGAAACAAATATAACACTTGAAAATAGTAAATATTTAGTTCATAACTACTTTATATAAATACAATGGTTGAATTGATATTTATCAATGTTGCCCGCTTTGAAATTTTGATTAAAAAAAAACAGAGAAATATAATTACAGTGGAACTACCAATAACACTACTCCAAATTACGCGCTGGCCTTGAATATTTACCGCGAATCCCCCAATTGCATGATCGCTTGGCAGTCTCACACACACAAAGCCAAATGGCCGCTTGTGTGGTGTATAAAATCAAATATTGGCTAGCGTCTGTGTATTTAACACGTGCCAGGTTATACATGCACAGTCGGGCGACTCTTTTGCTGGATTTTTCTAATTTATCACCCAGCCACTAAATATTTCGTCCATATATATTTTTTGCAAATTAAGAATAATCTTAAATGTTCATTTTTTGCTGAAAAAAAAAATAAAGTCGCTAATTTTATATGAGGTTCCCACCCCCAATTACACTACATCAAAATAAACGATCCCAACTTTAGTTTAAATGAGGGTTTTACTGTATTATGATCGATCATTAGAATTATCTGATGAAATATATTTTCAAGTCTTAATTATAGCATGATGTCAAAATTATTATGATGTAACTGATTTTGCATAAATAAAATTTATATTTTATTTTAAATGTCCAACAATACAAAATAAAACATGATTTATAGTATAGCAAATGTAGTATGCTACTTCATCGTAGACATCGCGTAAAATTAGATTAGATAAATTAATATCAGAAAACATCGGTTGCAGTAAGTTAGGATAAGTAATTCGGTATCCAGGTATGAGCCAGTTGTCGTCCTTTGTTAGCTGAGCGTAATTATTTTGTCATCTCTGAGTGCGGCTCTGTCGCACACATCACATCACAATCGCCCATCCTCCCAATTAGCGAATTGCATTTCAGCTTGAAACCGTTGATAGCAAAGATGGTACATGTAAAGTTACTGTACATACATTAATAAAAGCATGCATAATTATAGTAAGCGCATTTATACAGTAATTAGCTTATATGTTCATAGTAAAAAACAAAATATATTATTTTCTAATAAAGTTACAACACTAGGTAAGCGTTAATTAAATCGTCAAATAGATATTTTTTTCATTCAAAACAATAAATCGCCTAAATACTAATTAACAGTATTTAGCATTGATAAAACTGTTCACAGGCAATTTAGTGTTATTATCATTAAATCGAAATTGTTGAAATTTATTTTAATTGTCATTCGGTCCCTAGCTTTAGCTTCTGTGTTTTTCTTTAAATTATTTCCTTTGGTGTATAAACTATGCTGACTGTTTATTGGGTGTCAAATTTGTTGCATCTGTGTGACAGAATGCCTGAAGATGCCGAAAAGCGACACCCGGGTCGTTAGTGAATAATCATGTGAAATTGTACAAATTTCAACAGAGAACTTAGATATTAAAATTCCAACAAACACCTTCAGTCGATATCATAAATTAATTAAAACAATATTTCAAAATAATATTTTTATGTATTTAATGTAACATATTTTGTCGAAAAATGATAATTGAATATAAGTTTTTAGATATACGGATTAAAGCCATAAATGTTTATAAATAAATTTGCAGATTAACTAAAAATTGGTATAAATAGCTGACTGTTTCATCTAATATAAACACTCATAAAACACGGTATTAAAAATCCCATAGATTTTTAAGACACCAAGTAACCAAGGGGTTTTATGCATCTTGAAAGAGAAAATGATTTAAATTTTTGTATCAAAGCTATAAATAAATTTAATAATTAGTTAAATTAAATATGCAAATATTCGAGGCTTAAAATTTTGTAATTGTGCAAAAAAAAAGTCAAAATTATTATTCAAACGGAGTTTTCAAAAACTTAATGCAGCTGCAAACTTAGTTAGGAGAAAAAAAATATTTTCATTATTTAAAAAGCCATATTAAGCATATAATATTTACTCTTAATATAATGAGTTATTTGTTTGGATTCTACACTAAGAGTGTATGTTTTTCATTTATAATTAAGTCCTTTTGTAAATAATCGATGCTAAATATTTGTATGTCAGCTCTTTTACATTAGTGTGATAGAAAAAAAACTCAGATCGTTAGTGAAAATTCAAATTTGATATAATTTTTAAGCTTGTGACATGGATGAGAAATATACCGGACTTTTCTCGCTTTAGCAGCAGTATCTTTGATTTTGATATATTTATATTGTCCAATTATTTGCAACTGTGTACAATACGTTAATTGTTGACATATTTTGTGTGATGAATCAATTTCATTGAAATCTATTGATTGACTTGGCATTCACTTGGTAGAACTCCATTATAACACGGTGAAAAAATAGCAATGTATTTTAGTTCTACAAAATTATTTTTAACAAATATAGTTGATAGCTATTTCGGCTCACGCCATCGTCAGTTCTGTATAATATGTTCTCAACTATAGTTCTGACGATGGCGTGAGCCGAAATAGCTATCAACTATATTTGTTAAAAATAATTTTGTAGAACTAAAATACATTGCTATTTTTTCACCGTGTTCATTGAAATCGTTTTGCGATAACGAAGTGAAAAAAAAAAAAAAAAAATTCCATACCATAATTGAAAACTTCCATCACTTTATATACATTAGAACGTATTTTTATAGGATTTAAAATATATGATATTTATGCCAATCAAAAATTTGGTAAATGAAATGAAGTGTTTTTCAAATAAAGCACTGCCTAACACTGCTTCGCTGAGTTTTTTCAACTGTCTTACAATACTTGACATTATTATTGTACAAGTAATTCTCATATAAAAAATGTGTTTGATTTTTTTATGATATAGTATATTTTTACTAAGAATCGACATTGTTGACAGCGTTCAAGAAAGGAAAAAATGAAAAATGTAAAAAAAAGATCGATATTCATGAAACAACATTATCACAAGAAAAATATTGTTCGTTTCTAATATTGAATTGCTGATGGTGATATAATCAAAAGTTTATTTCTTATATTGTGACATGAAAATACAAAAACACACTCAAGTCTACCAGGCAACTTATTTTATGATATTTTTTTACAACTCGAATCTATATGCTATTATTTTTCAATTCTTGTGTCGTAAATGTGGCTTTTCCTTGGATACGTATAGGCAATATGAATTGAATTGGGAGAGGGTTGACTGATAAATATACAAAAAACAAATATGTGAAAAAAAACTTCTATTGTTTTAGTAAGTGAACATGGTTTTGCTTTTAAGCAAAAAGCTCAAAAAGTCTTTCTGTAAACTGATCAAAATTTGTGGTTGCCAAAGTTGATATAAAAATAAATTTATGGAATGGAAAATTGCTTTTTGATACATATCAATTTTAATTTGATACAAACAATGAAAAGTTTTTTCTTTTAGAAAGCTTAAACTTTAAATTTGTGTAGAACCAAATGGTTCATTTCTGTTAACAGTTAACACGTTTCCTCAAGTTTGGTGATAACTACAGATAAGACATAAATATATTAAGTATGCACTATGTAGACTTTTATGTATATGGACTTTTTTATATGGCTTTTTTTTAAGTGTTTCTAAGTGTAAGCCATTTATACTTTGTCATCAATTAAATGAAAATAAAAATTCAATGATTTGAACGATTAATACTCTAATTAAGAAACACTGTAGAGTGTTTACTTTCGTTTATCGGACAATACAAAACAGTTATTGATCCTTAATTTTTTTTTCTTGTTATTTTGAAAATTTAAAAAAAATCAATGTTTCCAAGTCGTTTAAATATGTTTATCTCATAATGCCAATAAGAAAAAAATATTACATTAAGTAAAAAACATTTTTTACATAGAAAAACGATTTATAAGTTATAAGTAATAGAATTGTATTATTACTTCATCGAAAATAGTTTATTCAATAGTTGAATGTTGCATAATATTATCTGTATTACTAAATATTTAATTTTAAAGGGTTTTTGACTGTTATCTGATATTTCAATGATATAACATCATTAGTACGCCAACCTTGTCTGCGGTATGTTTTGAGCTAAACATAATTGTTTAGGAGAACAATGATTAAGGGAATGAATTTCTATATATATATTAAGCAAAAAATATTATGCGATTCTATAGTAAGTAAAATGGATATTAATGAATCAAAACACGTTTAAGCATATATAATGCGAAAATAGTTTTCCTGGAATTATCTTTATATAGTAGAAATGGGCAAATACAATTATCAATAATAATTAACTTTTTAGTTTTGGGACTTTGCTGCGTGGTCTAAAATAATGAAAAGTGACTCCTGGATTGATAGTAGAAATGCTTTAAGAATTCAAATTTCATATTGTAGTTCCATATGTCCCCAATCGATATGATTACTTGAGAATTGTTTAATGTTAATCTAAAATAAGTCGTGTCAACACACATACTAGTGTAAATGCAACAAATATGAATAATTTAAATACAATAGATATATCGATGAATATATTAAATTTCTTTTTTAATTTGATCAAATAATTATGAAGCTCAAAATTAAAAAAAAGAAGCTTCCACATGAGTCAGAATCGCGTGTGAAGTTAGATTTTCAAAAGAATAAGTAATATTGCAAAAATTTATACATTAAAAATCACCCTGAATAGACGTCACCCTATTGCAAGTTTGACGAATATAGAAACAAATTAATTGCTGTTAATCTGTGCGTTAAGTTTTGATGTACTAATAAAGGATTCAATAATCAAATTTACGAATCTACTAATTTACGAAGATGAAATTTCGTATTGTTAATATAAATTCAGACCGAATGAGAAAGTTAGTTTCGTCCAAAATAACATCTCTAAAGTGTTATAACAATCTTATTTGTTGATAGATTTGGAGGGTCATAAATATTCAAAATAGTACTGGCGAGTGTTAGTTTTGATAGAAAAAAGAAAATAATTAACCTTTTAATTCTATTTGCTGTTAAAAAAGCAACAAAGTCAATCGCAACCATAAAATAACTAAACATAGAAATAAGAGGTAAAAAACATATTTTTAGAATCCAGATGAAAAAAAAGTGGGGTTTTTTGCAAATAATAATTGAAACAAAAATGCTGCGCACGGGCTGCTCTTGTATCTATTATTTATCATTGCTGGAACTTTCCCATTACAAATATTTTATAATTTGAATGGTGAGCCATTTCCCTCTCTCGTCACCTGTAGAGTAGCCTTTTCATATTCCCTTACAAGTTTACAGTAAAAATGGTTTTTAATGAAGTGATATATATCAAAAAGAAGAGTATCACTGTAAAACTTCAACAAAACATAAAAAAGATAACAATTACTTGTTTTAGAACTAAAGAAATGATCACTTTTTGATTTGTTAAGACATTGTAAAATTCCACAAGTTTTGTCACTAACGACCCGGGTTTCGCCTTTCGGCACCAAGCATTATATCACACGGATACAACAGCAACAACAGTTAGCATCGTCTATATATCATAAAGGTATTAATTACAGGAAAACACAAATTCTAAGGCAAGCAGTAAATGGCAGCTAAAACAAATTTAATAAATTATTCTAATAATAATTAACACAATTGCATGCGATAATTTTTATTGACGATCATATAAATGAGTTATTCTTTGAGCCAATGAGTCTAATTTGATATTTAAATCCCATCAAGCACCTTCAGTTGATATCATAAATTATAGGTAATCACTATTGCGATTCGTCGTTTTAATCAAATTACAAGAAATTTATTTAAATAAACAATAATACTTAAAGTATTATATATAGTAATTAAAAATTAAGTAAAATAGATTTTATGTTTTTCACCATAAATTGAAAGCTATGTTAATTAAATCGATTCACAAATAAAATTTATAAACATAAAAGTATTAATTTATTCATGTTTATAGAATCTTTTAATACAATGCACTGTCTTTTTAATTAATAGTTCTCTATTATTCAAATTTGGTGTGATAATGGCCTAGTATATTGCTCAGTGGTTTACTTGAATCACAATACTGTGTTGATTCACTTAGTCAATGAGCTTAACACATACATATATAAACAAAAGCTCTGTCGCCACAATCCAGAAAGCGAAGCTTATGCCTGAGACGTACATCTACTTTACAATGCTACAAAGTAATAATTAAAAATATTATTTTTTTCGAATGATTAAACAATGATATTGTTTTCAAATAATAGTAGAATTTGATTAATCTACCGCATTTTTACATAAATGCAGATTTGATATATGTATGTAACAAGGTGATAAAAGCTCAGGCTATAGATCAAAAGTGTGTATTTTTAATTCAAGTTTTCAACGAAGTTTTTTTTGTGTATTTCCCTGCTTAAATAAAATATAATAATCTATCTTAAAAAAACCTTCTCGCAATAGTTTTAAATGTGAAAGATTACAACTTATATGTATTTATTTTTTTTTCATACTAAAAAATCAAATTTTTACTACTTTTTCGCTCAAAATCAAGCGAAACCAGTCCTGATCAAAGAATGCATTGTGGCAAATAAATACTAAAAATGTACTTTTATTAATAATTTATGATATCGGCTGAAAGTGCTTAGTAGAATTTAAATATCAAATTTAAAAACGATGCTAACTGTTTATTGTCCGTCAGTTCTGTTGCATCCATGTGATGGAATGTCTGAAGATTTCGAAGAGCGAAACCCGGGCCGTTAGTGAAAAAATATGTGGAATCGTACAAAGTTGTAATAATTCCAATTTTTTATTTTAATTTATTCCACCAAATAGTGACAGTTAGCACTTTTAATGAGTATGTTAAATAAAAACTACGTTTCTTTTATTACAGCTAAAAAAAACTTTTGATTAAATAATTTGAAGTGATTTAACTCTCAGTAAGAAAGATGTAATTGTTAAGATTTACTTTCCTAACATTGTTTTACTTCACGATGGTAAATGTGACTATGTAGCTAGCATAATATCGTAAAGAAATACCGTCTCTCCTAAATAGCATCTTATTAGCGTTTTGACTGAAATATTATTATTGCTAAGGGTAATCCCAAGAATTAAATTATATCTGATATCATTGGGTATGAATGCCTTAAATCGTACATGATATTTGTGATAATTGAACATGGCTTAGGAGTAATATATACATATATAATATGTGCAATGCATGCCTTTAGGAATATTTGATTTACCATAAGTTAGACGCCACGATATGACGTCTGCTTAATATGCATTGCTTGTCATTGGTAAACAGTGTATTGGTTTTGGAATTTGTACATATGTATGTATGCACGTTGTGATTTGTGCCAGTATTAGATCAGATTCCGACAGAGATTAAAAATGCTCGTTCACTGAAATGTTTTGAGTATCATATTCAAATCGAAAGCGATATTTTGTGCCATATGTAGCATTGCTTGTGATTTTAGACGTTATCTCTGTGAAGTTTTTACCGTTTTATTTTTTAAGCGTTTGAGTGACCGAACATATTCTTAACTGTCACTTCTTGGTAGAAATTCCTCATATTTAAATAGTCATACATTTTATACATGCTCAGTAACGATTTCGCTCATCGCAAGTATAATCAACTCATACAATATACATTGAAACACGTATATTTATACAACATTTTGAGGTTTAATAATTTGAAAAGTGAAGTAAAATATTTAAATAAAGTAAAATATTTAATAAGCAATATGTTTATTATCTCTAAGTTACAATTTTTAATCAAAGATAAAACCAAATTGAAATTTCTTCCACAATTAAAAAACCATTGTGAAATATTCAGACTTAATAAAATGTTTCAGAGAACATTTCAATTACATAATTTGAAATGTTAATGTAATTCAGTACAATGTCAAAAAGATTAAAAAAAATCTCTGTTACAGATGTCGCAGCAATTTCTGAAACACTTGCAATATATAAATTTTTGTTTTATAGGTAACTCTTCGTTATTTGGAGTTGAGAGAACATATAAGTTTGATGCATAAATGATCATAAAATTCACAGTCATAGCACGGTGTTCTACTGTTTGTCACATTGGTCTAATAGAAATAACACTTTTTGTTGATGAACGACTTATAATGTAGATTAGACGTAACGATATATCATTAGAATTAGGCTTTTTATAGTTATCTATTGGTGGATTCACCACCAGTAACTAACAGTGCTTTCTTAGGCCAAATCACAAGATTGAAGTTTCCAATTTGTCTGCAATTAAAAAATATTTTATGAGATTTTGTAGGAAGACCAGACTACTAAGAGTGATTTGAATGAATCGATAAAAAGGTTCTGTTTTATTTTTATATATAGAAATCGTTTATAATTAATCCATCAGGGGTAATTTGTAATATTTGTGATGTCACACATGCTTTTTTACAATATAAATGTTTCTATGAGGTGTTGACGATATTATGTATTTTTATTGTCAGAACATTTTCAGACCATTATCTTTGCTATCATTATCGACTAAAATAATAATAAAAATATGTATTGCTAATTGTTATATCAATTTTATTATAATACATAGTTTGCGTTGTTATAACAGTGTCACGAATGCCATATGAAAAAGTCTAAGGTTAATTGTACGAGGGTTTGTCTCCGTAAAAAAAGTCACCCCACGTGTTATTTTTTCAATATTTATATGAGTTTACCTCCAGTTATGGGGCAATGTTTTCCAAATTCAATTTTCGGACTATCGTACAGAGTGTGTCTCTTAGTTCTGTAGCAAGCTATACCAAGCGGCTAGGAGGTTCATTAAAATTAAAACGTACCTGACTAAAGCGGATAGAAATTTGGGCTAGAATAAAATAAGTAGTCAAGAGATCGCTGTCACTCAGTTACGCGCCCCATCTTTTGGCAACAACTTCATTAATATTAAGTTTAAAATATTTTATATTTAATAAAAAAATAATTAATTTTAATCTCAATATGGACACCTTTGGCATCTGAAAATGACTTTCATATTTTATTTCCTTACATATTATATATGCATGTAATTGTGTGTGTGCCTGCATGCACACGTATGCGTGAGTGGGGGAAAGAAAGTTCCTCAGGAATTCGGATTCCTCAGCTCTGCAGCGACTTAAGTTTGTCGGCAACGACACAACAATTAAAAAAAATCTATATATAAGACATGAAGGACACCTGAAGAGCTCTGATGCTAGCGCGTCATAGATCATAACGCACCATTAATTTGATATAAAAAAAAGTAATTTACTTGGTAGAACTACATTATAACACGGCGAAAAAAATTACAATTTATTATGACTAAAATACATTGCCATTTTTTTACTGGGCTGGGGTTATTACTTCTATAAGTAAACGCCAATTTATCTTCACACTTAAATATATTGAAAACAATACTTTAGAAGTCACACAGTGTTATGTTAGGAATTAGTATTTCACAAATAGTCCGCCTTGCTTTGTTTCCGAGTGATGATTTAGTACCTGTCCATTGTTAAGCTATCGGGAAACATCAAAGCACTAGCTTGACGTAGGAAACTGAATGATGTACATTTCAATTAATTGTATTTTGCCAAAGGCGCGTTAGCAGATCAGCCAATAATAATTACAAAGCATTTTCATATACATTTTTTCGCTCAGAGCCTTTGTTTAAAATCAGTAACAGTAATTGGAATTCGAAATGTGTAACGTACATTTATAAATGAAGTATTGAAATGTTTGTATCGTTTTTGTGGCGTTTGCATTTATTTATACTATTTTTCAACTCGAATTTGCTTTGTTAAAAAGAACATCTATATTTAAAATATTAATAAAGCGAGTCACTCATCAAACAATATTTGAAATTGGGAATATTAGAAATATAATTGGGACAAAAGTTTATTACGTAAAACGTTAAATATTAAATATTTTTTAAAAAATAAAACTCTACAAACACTACTTTTGGAGGCAATTATCTATTGATATCAAACGTTTCGATTAATAATTAAATATATATGATTCAACATTTTTTTATCATTCACAGGACCAACTAAGATATGATTAGTATTTTTTTTAAATAAACATCTAACAAAATAGAAATGGTATTGTATATTTAACACTGACCCAGTATATTAAATACGTGATTTGCAGGTTAAAGTTTGGAAACAAATTAATCTGACTCTGGTAAGAAAGTACAGATAGTTGATTTTGATCACGTATCATAATAAATTATTCAAAAGAATATTTAGTAATATTTTAAATTGAATAAAAATTGAAAACTCTTTTGTCCAACCAAGTCATTACAAACAAAAAAACCACGTTATGGACATTGTTATTCCCGATGAAATTTAATTTCCAATACACTTAAATCTGCTAATATTTGGTGTTCGCTTTATATCAAGTATGTTGTTGATGAAAAATATTATTTGAGCTTTTTCAATTAGGCTATAAATATTGGTGACATGTGTTATTTTAGAAATGATTATGGTTAGGATAAAAATAGAGACTGCAGAAGCAAGAAAATTACAAATACGTCAGAAAATACGAGATAGTAACCGGTAGAATTGTGTTCTCAGTTGACATTTAGACACAATGTACATCGAGAACGAATGACACAAGAAATGCGATATAATCAAGCATACCATAGAAAATTACATGAATTGTGACTGAATTGTTTGATATCTAACTGTGTCAAATGGTAATTTTCTCACTGTCGTGACTGAGAACTCAATATTTTATCATATCATTTTATTTTACATAGATTCAGCAATTATTATACTTCATGAAAACTTGTTTCGATAAAAAATACCCATTGATTGCAATTTAATTTATTTTTTGACTAGCATTATAATTTGGTAAATAGACAAAAGTTTTATGTTCAAAAAATATTTTAGAAAGCTCAAACCTATTTGGATATAAAGCTATCGTGACGGTTATGATTAAACAGAATTCATTTCAATTCAAAATAAATTAGAAGATAAATAGACGATCGATCGAAACTTCTTAATATGTATATGTAATATATAAATTAGAATTGTATATATGTTAGTAGGTGATCATTTAACGGACAAAATCTGTTCCAACATTATATCCGCTATCCAAATTGTTCGTCAACCGATCAAACGAGTTTTACAGATAGAGTAAGTGTATTAGATAGATTGTTTTAGTTAGTTGTCCGAAAATGCGTTCGTTATCCGAACAATAAAATCTTTCGTGATTGTGTTCGTAGTCCGATTTATTCGCAGTCCGAACAGACAGTCGATTACCCACTGTAATGTGAAAATTTCAGTTCAAAGTGTTATAATACGATCTGGATAAACAATATTAACTTGACGTTCGATTATGGTTACAAAAGTAGTAACACATAAATTTATTAAGTATTATATATTGGATCAAAATTTACTACATTTATTTTTGCTCATGGAACGTTGACTTACGTATAATGGTTAATTCAGGCATTAAAAAACAGCATACTGATAATGATTATCAGAAACTAAAGGTCAAATATATATTTTGCTGAACTCTTTCTTGGGCCTTGTAAATTTTATTGGGGGTGTTTTACAATCAACGTAAATTTATAACTACATATGTAGAAGTAAAAAGCGTAGAAAGCACGTGTTTACAAGCTTATCAATGATTTTATCACATCCCTTATTTCAAAACACTGTTAAGATATAAATCATTTGCTTATTTATTGCGTTAAATGTGATTAAAAATTGAAGAAAAATTCTTTTTCAAAGAATTATGTATTTTTCAATTATACATATGAATATGTGTCAATGAGAAATCATTGACTTCTTACACTATACTGTGTATTTAAATGAGATAAAATATGTAATTTTAAAATGTATTATATAATATTTTGCTCTTATGTGATAAGTTGTTAGCCTTTCTCCTTTTTTCAATAAACTTGAAAAAAGCGAATAATTTACAATCACTTTAAGGTGTTAATTCTCACTTCTTGATGGAAAGGCATCATATTTTAAATAATAAAAACACATTTTTTAGTAATTATTTCCACAATATATTTATTGATCAGGACCGGTATCGATCATCGCGAGCATTATCAACTGATACAATTCAATTTACAAACAAGTCTATTTAAACAGAATATTTGAGGTAGCAGATATACAAAACCATGGGTTTAAGAACTAAGAAACAATTTACAGGAAATCATAGCTAATAATACTAGTGATGGGTAATACCGGTCCCGATCATAGAATAAATTATGGAAATATGTATAAAAAAAATTTTAAGTTTAAATTGTTAAAACTTTGTACGATTGCACGTGTTTTGTTACAAACTAACCAGGTTTTGCTTTTCGGCATCTTCAGGCATTCTATCACAAGAATGCTACACAATTGACGACCCGGGTCGTTAGTGATGAAGCATATGGTATCGTAAAAAGTTTCAACAATTCAATTTTTTTTGAAATTCTATGAAGCACCATTAAGTCGATATCGTAAATTATTACTAAAAAATGTGTTTTTATAATTAAAAATATTATGTATTTGCATTGAGAAGTGATAGTTGGTACCTTAAAAGTAAACAATTTACATTTAGTATTTGTTTATAAATATTTACCACTAATTTTTACTTACAACATTTTACAAAAAATAACTGAATTGTTCACGTATGCAATGTGTAGAAAGAACATATAGTTGGAATATTACTGCAAAATGTTATGAGATCAATCTAGTTGCTTTGTTTAAGTATTCGATTGGAATATCAGCTAAAATTTTAACATCAGTTTTGCTAATATAATATACATACTTTAAAATCACGTGCCAACCCAATGGCACAAACAGGTGCTGCCAGGAACCATGTACGAATAATGCATAGCAATAATAATAACACTATAATGGCAACACACGATTGTGGAGGATTTATCACAGAATTTTACTACGCGTCGCGTAAATCCACGATTTTATGCAACGAAAAATAAATCCTTCGTCGCGCATTTTTTGTGACAATCCATAAATCTCTGGATGTCGTCAGAGAAGACAAGAAAAGGGTCTACGCACTGCGCTTGTATTTTTTCGTTTTTTTCCATGAAAGTTTTGGGTGTATTTTCATTTGAATATGTTTTCTGTTGTGATTTATTTTGTCTACGTCAGTTGAAAGCGTTTTAAAAAAAAAAATGTGATTCAAAAAAAGAGTGAAGACTATAAATGTAATATCGTATTCATGTACGTATAATAAATCAATCGTTAATCTTACACTACATTAAATGACGCCGTTTACTTAAAAGGTTGCATGGTTTTGGCGGTATTGTAAATACTTCACACAACACATCTTAATAAGTTATTAATAAGAAATACTCAAAAATTTCCACCAATTTATATTACACACAGAATTAATTATTGTCATTCATTATAAGAGAGAATAATGAAATATTAATAAACCATTGGTAACAGGAAGACTAAAAAATGTATGTTGATACTTATCGATAGAAAGATATAACTTGCCATTAAATAACAATAAAACTATAGTTAATTTCTATACAAGACTGGCTTTGATGAATGAGTGTATGTTTTAAATAATAAATCTCAGTGATTGAGTGATTAGATTTGAATAGAAAGTACTACTCGTATTGTTAGCTAGAATTGCTCGTCAAAATATATTGTCAATAAAAACATATGAGTATGTTTGTTTTTTTTTTACATAAAAATAAAATATAAATAATGAAAAGACAAGATTTATGATATCGACTGAAGGTGCTTGATGGAATTTCGATATCAAATTTGAATTGTTACAACTTTATACGATTCCACATGCCTGTTCTATTGCGTCCGTGTGATAGAATGCCTGAAGATGCCGAAAGGCGAA
This sequence comes from Himalopsyche japonica, assembly GCA_028555115.1. Lineage (NCBI taxonomy): Eukaryota > Metazoa > Arthropoda > Insecta > Trichoptera > Rhyacophilidae > Himalopsyche > Himalopsyche japonica. Next base: position 1,594,779 of record JAHFWJ010000224.1, on the reverse strand, counting down.
ACCCGGGTCGTTAGTGACAAAACATGTGGAATCATACAAAGTTGTAACAATTCACATTAGTACTTTGTGTTTAAGTGTTTGTAAATATATATTGTCAACAAAAAAATATATGTTCTTTGAGAGAGTAAAGTCAGCGTACTGTTTTATTTGTTGATAAGAAAAAAAAACATGATTATTTCCACGTGTTTGGTTTTCCACTACATACAATTTAAAGCTAGCTGTTATAAATATTAACCTTGATAACTCGAGTTGATAATTTGTAATAAATGAAAATATTGTTGTAGGAGAAATATAAAAAAAATCACAGCAAAAACATTCTAGATAATTGAATTTCGGAATAAAAGAGTGACTACATTTCCTAATAAATAATAAAATACACAGAAAAGCACGTGAAAAGTAGCAGACTTTCGAAGTCGTCAATGTCTCTACTCGGTCAAGGGAGACTCTATAGTTCCCGGGCGCCGCAGCCTTCGAGTTGGGTATGTCAGTCTATGATGGGGGTGGACTGGCTGTCAATAAAACCTGAGACAGCCGGCAACATGTAAGTATATATACGCACGGCAAAATAACGCCTTCAATTTCAATTGAAATGAGGGTAGGTTTGTAAACGAGAGCTCTTACACTTCGACCAAAATAAAATTGATAAGTTTACTAAATATCTTTTTCGCTTTGCCATTGAAACAACTGTAATATACTTTGAGGTATATTTCGATAACTTTTAACAATTAGTGATTGAATTGGCATTTACTAGGGAGAACTCCATTATAACACGGTGAAAAAAATATAGTAATGTATTTTACTACAAAATTATTTTTTTAAATATAGTTGATAGCTATTTCGGCTCACGCCATCGTCAGAACTATGCTTAAACTAACATTTGCTTATCTATATATAGCTGTGTAGAAAAGGTACACAATACATCCTCTCTCCTGTTTTATCGGCCTAGCTTGTTGCTTTCTCGAAATACAACTGAATTTTTCAAAAAATGTAATTAAACTAAAAAGGCGGCTATGACAATAAGTTTACATGTGGCACGGAAGTGGTTTATTACGGAAGAAAATCAGAATGGGGAGAGGTTGAACTAATGAGGAAGACAATATATTAGTTTGTTCGTTAAGAATCCTTTGTGATAGTTGATGTCTATTGATTTCCAGCTGTTCCAAAGCCGTCATTCGTCATTCCCTTACAACAAAAATGCAAACACTTAGACGCTGAGTTTGAATTATGTGATTTCTTAGTAACGTGATTAGTGTATCAACTATTTTTTAAAAAATAATTTTGTAGTACTAAAATACATTGCCATTTTTTTTTCATCGTGTTCTAACAATTAGTTTTGATCACTTGATGTATTTTAACGCATTTGCGACGCTCATGTAAGATGTAAGAATTGTATAAAAAAAATACATTTTTATTGAATGTTTTTATTTGAAAGACTCAAACTTTTGACGAAAATACCCATAATAACAAATGTTCAATAGAAACTTGGCTATGGAATATTCACGTTATATTTGAAAAAATACAATCTTCCAATTAGTTGAAAATGTGTTGACGCAAGGGAAATGAATACAAATAAGCTAAATACTCCCGCGTTGGAAGTCTCCTTTAAAATATGGTTTATTTTTCATATCATTGAATGGTCATTATAATACGTCATAAATGTACGGGAGGTATTCCGGAAACTAATATTTTTTAGTTATTTGGTTAACCGCAGATAAAAATCACATGTTTTATGTAGAACAATTGATAAAAGCTATTTGGTGACGCTTTGGTTATTTTTGAAATAGCTTATCGGTTGATTATTCTTCATTCGTTTCAATCAATACTTTAGAGCTTAGATTTTAAAAGACATACGTGGTATTTTTTCAATGAAAATGTCAGCAAGACGGAAACCCAACTTAAGTCATTTAACTTTAATTAATACAATCATTTAATAGACGTTATCTTCCACGCCAATATATTATATTTTCTAAGACAAATCATTTTTGTGCTCAGTTGATAAAGTACATCACGACGAAAACCAGTGTTACTAATTAGAAAAAAAAATATTAATTTTCAAGCTTATTGACTCATTATTTGTTAAATGAGATTGGCTGATACAAACAGCTAGCGCCGTGATATCAAATGTAATATCACGATAAAATACTTTATTATGAAAACGGAGCGCATTTTTAGAAGAAGAATTGATTCCACGGCAGCTAATTTGCAAGAGACCTCACATTATTAGTGATAAATATTGAACCAGGCACTTTCACGTACGTTAATTGAGGGTAGAAAAACTAAAAATTAGAAAATGATGACGAAAAACTGAAGAAAGCAAGTAAATAAATATAACACGGTGAAAAAATAGCAATGTATTTTAGTTCTACAAAATTATTTTTAACAAATATAGTTGATAGCTATTTCGGCTCACGCCATCGTCAGAACTATGCTTAAACTAACATTCGATTATCTATATATAGCTGTGCAGAAAAGGCACACAACACATCCTCTCTCCTGTTCCAACAGCCTAGCTTGTTACTTTAACACAATGACACTAAATTTTCAAAATTCTAAATGAAACAATAGGTGTATATGACAATAAGATTATATATGAGACGGAAGTGGTCCTTATGGAAGCAAATCAGACCACCCCTTTGTGCAACGGCTGGACAAGTGGCGATACTATTATGTTAGTTTGGTCGTTTAGAATCTTTTGTGATAATTGGTGTCTATTGATTTCTAGCTGTTCTAAAGCCGTCATTCTCCAACCCTTACTACAAAGATGCAAACATTTAGGGGCTGAGTTTGAATTTATATTATGTGATTCATTAATAACGTGATTAGCGAATTGTGAATCTGTTTTTTTATTGTTGGATGATCTTACATGCTACTTAGCTCGAGTAGATATACTTCTACCTGTCTGTCCGATATAAACGGATAAACATGAGCCACAGGACATTTTATAATTTTTTTCACGGTGTTATAATGGAGTTCTACCAAGTGAATGCCAATTCAATCAATAAATAAATATATTAAATGTATTGTATTATAGTTGTAAATTTCAATCACATAAAAATGCGACTAACGACAAATAGTCATTTTGCTCGTACTTCTCACTCGACCTGTGTATATTTAGTTTATAAAATGGACATTCTATTTCAAGTCTTCTTTGTTAATCTATTTTTTTGTTTAAATTAATAATCTTAAAAATGGATAGTTATAATATGTATGAAAATTTTATAATAGAAAACGTTTCGCTGTGAACGAAGCTCTTGAATCATAACTTGAATAAATTTGGTTGTGAAGAAAAATATCTGTATTTTAATATAAAATATATTTTATTGACATACGTTGAAAACTCAGTTAATATTGTGAATCTTTCATTGATTTAATTTATAAAAATAGAAACTGCAGCAAACAAAATAAAAAAATGTAATACGAAAGCCTCGACAGAATAAAAAACAATCTGTTGTTCGATTTATCACATCTATTTATCTGAACATTTCTCATATATATTCAAAAGGTTATTTGAAACTGTAATGCTTGCAAAGATATGGTTTTCTAAAAACACATAGACAATGACGGAAATTGCATGAATCGAGAAAACACTCCAAAATAGAGGCAACAAAACGCGAATGGTAAATTCAGATGTCTTTGCATCCCACGAGAATCAAATAAAAAGGGGCTTAAAACACGACGAGGAGAAAGCATATACGTGACAAAGGTATCTCGATTCAACTGATATAACTTTTGTTCAGCTTTTCAAAGGCAGAGTTGTTTTGTTTGTTTTTGGTTACTTGCGAATATGTCACGCAACTATAATACAACAAGTTTTTCCAGTTTGATACACCTATCGTTTGTTTGTTGATTTGGGTTGACTTTGCAAACTTGTTCAATTATTGAGATCAATCCAATGGAACGCAAATAAGGGTATAGAAAATAAAGTGACCAATAAAAACCCTATTTTTAGACCTAACCATAGAAATATTTAACGTGAATTCAGAAAACAATTCGTCCTGGTAAAAAATATTGTTATAGCCGATGTTTGAGAAAAGTATAAATTTCTTTTTCATTTTCATACGAGAAAAACATAAGAGTATATTGATTTATAATTTTATTCAGTTCTAATAACATTGATTACATCACGAAAATTTTAAATTAATCTTAATATGAAACTAATTGACTTGTTTTTGTCTTTCTGTTTTTAACATAATTATTCTTTTATACACATTAAATTTCTCTAATATATCGTTTTTCTAATATCATATAATATTTCAATAAATTATTATATAATTATTTGTACATAAAACATTAATCTATCCGCGAAAATTATTTCAATAATGCCACTCAGATGTATTTTTCCTATATATTTTACTTATCTCATATAATATTTTTATATCAAAAATGATTAATTTGCGCGTAATATTTATTTGTATTCAACTCTTAAGATAAAAAACACTAAAAATAAAACGTTAATTAAATAGTATTATTACTATTCACCCACTCAATTCTACAAGGGATAAAGTTTTTGTTCTATTAATAATATAATACTAATTGAAACTATTTAAATTTAATTCGTTCATTAGCGTCAAGAGTTTTTTGAACAGAAAATATAATCGCTGGTATTTTCCTACGCACACTCTTAGGAAATACCAGAAGATGAATTCTTGTTTATATTTTAATTATTTTAACTATATTAATTTTAGCTTAACTTTCAAAATTGCAAAAACAATTATTTAACCATACGTTCTTGCTGTTTTCAGAGCACTATATTCAAGAAAAATTAACTAATGACCGCTTACCATTATGACTCACTTCATTTAGAAGACTAAAAGCTTTGACCTTTTTCAGTGTCATAAGGAGCTTTTTTTAACTTCAAGAATATTTGCATAATTCCACCAATACCTTTTACCTTTTATAGAACTTTAAATCTAATTAAAAGGGGAGTGGGGTTATGTGATAGTAATTATTTTGTCAAATATTGAATGATGAGGAGTAACAAACGTGAAGAAGCACACCAAAGAATACACACAATAGACGTAACTCTATGAATACTATGAAGAAAAAGTTTATTTAATTGTTTTTGAGCTTTTTTAGACAGATTTTTTCTACATAAGTTTCAGCACTAAAAGACTTTTGATTAATAATTGAAATATAATATGTATATTTTAAAATGTTTTTTCCGCGCGACGAGTGACGTATGATAAGACAAAGCATGTATATATATTTTTTGTTAATTACAGAAACAATGAACTGACCAAGACTGAAAAAACTTGAAGAACTCACCTGAACTGGTCCCTTGAATTCAACGTCTCCTGCTTGATACTGAGAATGACAGGTCCAAGATCTTCGTCATTGGTGAAGTAATTCCAGTGTTCCGTACCATAAAAGTAGCGTTCGTAAGTTTCTTGCTCAACTGACGTGAGTTCAAATCCCGCTGATGACTCCCACTGTTGTTCAATGGTGGTCTTCTGTCTTGGTGGACTTTCATCTTCAGTGTCTTCTTCACATAAATCACTGTCTCGGCGGCGACCTGTTTCAATATAAAAATATGGCATATTTTACTAATTAAACAATGTAATATTTATACTTAAAATATTATAAAAAAATATTTAAAATATAAAATGCATAAATATACATTGCGTGTCTTTATTTGTTGTGATAAAAACAAATAATTTATTGGGTGAAAATTTTTAGGTAAAAAAAATAGTTTATCTTAAAAATCTGTTGGAAGCTGAAATTAAACTAGACATTTAAATTACGAACTAAACAAGATTAAAATTCATTGATTATTAGTGTCCATTAAAAAAATATCTTAAATCACGTAAATAATCACAAGTCGTATATGTATATTTAACGTTAAAATAAACACATTTTCAGATAGGTAGACAATATATTTGTATGAATTTATTTATCGTTAAAATACTTCTCAAAAACAAAATGACATATAAGTTTCTATACGATGTGTTACTCAAATCATCATTAATAAAATTATAACGTCTTGTAAAAAGACTACACAACAGAACTTAATTAAATCAACGTTGAAACAAAAAATTATTTATAGTTGTTAATATTTCAGTTGTCGCCGACGTCTCAACTATGATTAAATTAAATTAAATTATAACTTAGCACACTGTCTAAGAAGAGATATACAATATATCGTGTCACTTATTCTAGCATCATGATTTCGATGTTTAATTTAAATATAAAATATATTATAGTAATAAGAGTTGTTCTGAGAAATTTAAAACATTCCCATATAAATATTAATAAGTCGTTGAAATAAATGCTTAAATTTAATGATTCTAGGTATTTATTAAAGTTAATTTTGATGGATAATCACCCCTGCTTAAGTCTATAAGAACTTCACAAGAATCGTTATAATTTAATTTTCAGAAATATATTTTAAATATAAAATAATTAAAAGTGTCAAAGTGAAGATAAATCACTGTATAATACCCGTAATGATCCAATCTCAATATTGAAGGAGATTCAATGATGTAATGAAGTGCCAAGCTAACTAGCTCTCAGTGATTCATTTAGTATGTGATTAACAAGTAGTAATCTGTGATGAATCATGTGAAATAGACAACTAGTAAACCATCTAAGCGAATACCCTACTTCCAATTGGTATGCAATGCATGCCTTATGGGTGCGAATAGCGGGTGATGGAAATTAATGGGACTTCAAGATGGTTCAAATGGAAATATATAGCTTGATTCAAATTGAAGAGAAACGATCTTCCGTTTTCATCAAACTGTTCAGATGCAATGATTTATTTATTTTTGCAAAATTTTGTCTTAATAAAAAGAATATTGGGGTTTAATATAATATAATCAGTTCATGACGACAGTTTGTACATTACATAATCGACATAAATTTATCAAATCGACTGTGAATATTCCGAATCCAATTGTATTATTATCAAAATTAGTTTCTAGATCAAAAATATCTATCAATAAATATGTTAAGACGATTTGAGTTACGGTACATAAATTGACTGTAAATATTATTAATAAAAAACATACTGAAGTTGTAATCACACACTGTTGATATTCGATCAACATTCACACGATACATATACAATATTTCATTATATCATCCTTGCATCGTGCGTAGGCACAGTATTGTGTAGTACAGACAGTTACATTAATAAATTTACATAAAATTACTGTACTAAAATTTTTGACAAGCTGAGCAAGTTTCGCTTCCAAAAAAGTAATGGTCGATAAGCACATTAATTATTATGATCTGGTAATACGTAAAATTTAGTTGTTTATTTTGTTGGAATGAAACTATCCCTAAGCAACATTTTTGAAGAAATCCCATTGCAACTAACCAGTAGTAGTTGGTTGGACATGATTTTTTACTAATCGATTTATTTTATAAATGTTTTATGTAATATTATACGTGCAATAAAGTGCATTTAAAAAAAAAAACAAATAAAATTACCTCGTCGGTCATCTCTATCCATTTCTCGTCCAGATTCATGTTCAGATTCACTCTCGTCCCAGATTGTATCGGTGGTTATTTTTTGACGGGAACACTCGATCCAATATCCTGGCGTTGGGATCAGATTATGCGGGAATTCCTCGCAGAATTCGTCTGTAAAAAATGGGAAAAATAGTCGTTTCAATATTTTGCGCAAGTAAAAGAGAAAATAACGTTGTTGTTATATTTGATTTGAAGTACATTTGACATATTTTATTTTTTATATTTAGGCTGTACGGAATCCGATATTTACGTATATGGAATTAAAAATGATGTGTAAAAATATTCGAAGCCAATAAACGAAAATCTGAATGTCAGTGTTAAAGCTATTACCGTTCAGATAAATTATGTCTAAATATGGTATCACTATAATCAAAATATTTATCCAGCACTAGAAAGCAAAACTTCAAAAAAAATTTCAATTCAATAAAAAATAGTATAAATTAAAAAAAAATAATCTGTTAGACATGTAAAATAAATAAATTATAATATTTTATCTGGAGGTATTTATTAATTGTATAATTTTCTGACTTTCAGTTGAATTTAAATTCAACCAAAATTAAGACTTATAAAACTGAGAGAAATATTATTTTAATTTGTAATTCAAGATGAAAATATACCAATAAAGAAAATACCAGGTTATATAAAAAAATATGTTATTTATTAAAAAATGTGCTAAAACTCTTTTGTTTATTAAAAAAAAGAAAAACAAAGACGGTAAAAAGTCTTAAAAATTAGATTGTGATCGTGACTTATAAACAAACTTTCATTTTAAAAGTCTAGACTTCATAATCAACGTATTTTTTCTGTGCGTAAAGAATCAAAATGTTGTGTGAATATTTTTTAAAAAAGTTCTTCTTGCGACAAGGATAGTATATAAATATATAATATAGAAAAACCCCAGCTAAAAATAAACTAGAGTACGTATGTACTTGGCGCATTACCTTTTTGCCTAAGTGCCTAACTCCCTAAAGGTATTAAAAATCCATGGATTATATAAAGATTAATGTGCTTTTGCAAGCTTTTGGGCGAGTGGTCCAAAATTATGTAACAGTCAACTCGATCCGTATCAAGATAAATTATGAACAAGAAAGCCTGGAAGGAATATCCTACCGTGCAATAATAATACAAATCATATCTAATAAGAATTATTGAGGGTGGTTCGTATATTTTTTTCCCATAATTTTAAATGATTTTCTTAAATACACATAGTCGACAAAACTCTAATCTATTCAGAAACACAATAATAGCATATAAAAGTATTAATATTGTTCGTATGTTTATAAAAAATATAAAAACAAGATAATATTGTCTATTTAATAAGGATTTACAGTTTATATTTGTAAACAGTATTTCACGCAAAAAGCTTGTTAATAATGTAGTTTAAAAAGCAATTACAGCAATTCAATAAAGTTTTCATAAAATTGCACAGTGCCATTTCAAAACCATGTTATAAAATCTATGTTTTACGGGTAATTTCAGCATATCATTATAAAAGCTTGGATATAAAATTAACACGCTACTTACGGCAGTATACGATATAAAATTTCTCGTATAATTTAAAACGTAACAGAATATTTCATTGAAATAAGTGTTGGAATAAATTAATTTCATAATATGTGTGGTTATTAAAATATCTAAAACATAGCATTTTTCTCTTTTTTGTATTCATTTTAAAATTTAAATGACTCGATATAATATTTGTACAACTGTATACCAAAATTTTGCGTTACATAAATTAATTCAGCCATGGCTCGGATCGAGATTTTTTTTACTTCTCGTTTAATGGAAATATCGTTTTTTACAATATCATTATGTTAAGTCGCTTTCTCGAAGATGTTTTGTCTATCTCTTGTACTTAAGCTTAAAATAAACGAAGATGTTATTTAACTCGAAGGCACGTTAATTGCCAGAAATATTTCAATGCGAAATATAAATAAGCTTTTTTTGTACGTAGACTAAATCCTTAAATAATACAAAGGGTTTTAATACTCTAAGAGGTAAAAACCCTGCGAATTTGAGAGTTCTCGGAATTAAATTCACTCAAAAGAATTGGCCAAGACAATATGACAGAGCTCGAAAGAGACTTATGGTAAAAAAATGTTTTTGACATTCTGAATGAATGAAAGGAGCAAACAAAAAAAACTCTTGATTTTCGGACAATTCAATGTTCTTATCGGGAATTCTCATTTATTCCCCTTTTGGGATTTTCTGCTGAAAAAATAAGTCGTACGATTTAACAAATAAAAATTCTCGCAGGCGTGGTTTTTATTATTTTCGAGAAGGTACAGTAGTTATTAGCTCAATTGATTTAAATTAGTTTGAAAAGTTTTTTCATTAAATATTCGTCAGTTTTGCATGAAGTCGAACAGTAAATACTTTTTCAGAGGCTTTCTTTAAAGCGGCGAATCGATTGTATTTATTAAACAAATATTTTCCGTTCTTATTTCTAGACTTTTGAAGTACATCAACAATAAAAAGCTAATCACATAGTACATTTAATCCACTAGTACATATCTATACTTAATTCATAAAAAAATATGTAACCGTATTTTGTTTATAAACTAAAATAGCCTAGCATACAGCTAAATGTTAAACATCTCTTCTATCGTAGTATTTACTGCTTCGAACTCCAATGTGTACACTAGATTAACTTAATTTACTATATGTGCGTAAATCATGAGGTGGACCAGACTAAAACTGTCGTATTGGAACGAAAACTATTAGATAAAATAAATTCACGATTAAAATTCATTTCAATATCAAATCCTTCATTCTTTGAAAATTTGTTGAATGAAAATGTACTTGGTTATGACAATTAAAATTAAAAATTTTCTAGTACAATTTGTTTCACTAAAAGTCCATATAATCTCTAAGGAGGCATAAAGCAGACTTGATTGAAAATATTGTTTCAATAATGTATGTATCATGTATTTTTATAATTGTTGTATTAGCTTTGATAGACTTCTTGGATAATAAGTGGGAAAAAATATTTGAAAAAGAAAATACAAGGATGTCACTTTAATGATAGAGGCCATCAAAAGCTCCGAATGCCACATACTAACATAAATAGAAAAAACCATATAAATACATTACTCTTTGGTGGAGTTCTACGCATAGTTTGTCAAACCATAAAAATGTGTGGATATTGTAATATTTCATATATAATATTATATATATATATATATATATATATCTTTGAAAGCAGTGAACAAAATATTTTTAAATAATCTTTCAACTATGTGGCAATGATTGATACGTTGATAGTAACCAAAACCATATTACAAACATTTAATTTCTATGTGAAAATTGTTTTGTTCCACCTCTGTGAATGCTATTATACGATCATGATTGATAATGATGAATCACTTTGCAACCAAATGTAAACCACCACTACGAAATTTTTATCGTAGATAAATAAAGAATATATTAACGCACTTAAACAAATCATGATAGTTTAAATAAATATAAAACAAATTTTATAATGTGACGATGATCGCGATTAGTGTCAATAATCGCAAGCATTATCAAATTCATAATTCAAAAAAAAATGTTATATTTACGACGTATGCATGACAAAGAAAAAAATACGAGATAAGTTGTGAGTACTTTTTTAACCGAGTGTAAGTATATTATGAAAATTTTACGAAATATTGGCCAATTTCATATACGAAGTTTATTATATACAAAACCATCATTATAAAACTGAAATAATCTCAGTTTTTATTGATTGAATTGGCATTCACTTCGTAGAACTCCATTAAGACACGGTGAAAAAATAGCAATGCATTTTAGTTCAAAATTTTTTTAGAACCAAAATACATTGCTATTTTTTTCACTGTGTTAATCTCAGTTTTCATTTGAATTTTGTATTTAAGAATTAACACAATTAAACAGTTTCCTTCTAAAAAAATATCAAATTTTTGCTGACTATATAACGAAGGTTAAAGTTGCCTAGTAATTTGATTTATTTTATAATAAAAGCCACTTTATCAATAATGCCAATGCACTTAATTAATAATGCGCTATTTGCTTATGTTATTTATAATCTTTATTTTATATTTTTGAGCAGTTTTTTGCTGCAAATTATCTCTTGTATAAAAAATTTGCTTAGCTAATTAATATAATAAATCTCAATAAAGCCACTTAAAAATAATCAATTAGATAATTTATAAGGTTAATATGTTGTACACTTTGTCTTAGTAATAAATGGTTTCACTTCCGTGGACATACTTACTTTCACTTATTGTTAGAGTAATACAACAATAGAGCTGAATTTATCTTCTTGATGATATAGCCTCCAACCGCTCACTGTAGGTTGAACACCAAACAGGACTAAAACCGAAGCTTGGTGTTCCAACTTAGAGTGGGCGGGCAGTGCATTGCGGTAATGTACGTATAGACATGGTGATCCGTTGCACTTAACAAGTTGTTTGATGAAGTTCCACTGTACACGTTCTATCATAGTTTGTTGGGTTGTATTATTTGAACCATAGCTAGCTTTAACTATGGCAATATGATATGTAAACATATAAATTTTCAATAAAATATACTAATAATTAAATTTTGATTTTGTGACATTTTAGACGACTTATTTAAATCATTTTCAGGCCGCAAATCACAGAAATTATTTACACGTTTGCTTGAAGTTGTATAAGGATATTTTTAAGGCGACAATTTAGCAGTTTTTTCAGTTAAAGTAGATATTTCATGAGCTTACTTGGTTGACTTTTTTTTGCAATTCTTGTTGATTGTTTTACTGTGTATTTGTTGAATTTCCAATACTTTATGTTTAAACATGTTAACGTTGCAAAAGCAATGAATTTATAATTTGATTGTTTTGTATCGTATAGTTATAAATACATAAATAATCTAACATTTCAATTTTATTTCCGTATTTCTTTGATAACAAGACGAATATTTTTTCCATTTGTGTTTAAATTGAAGATATGATTTAAAATCGGTGTACAATTCCGAAAAAGTGGTTAAGCAATCGATATTTTTAGGATTTGTGTCAGTTGATTAGAATAAAATCCCAGAGACAGTGGTAGACTATATTTTCAAGAAATGCTGTACCACTAATCCTCTTGGTGATATAGAAAATGGTATTTTATAGGAAAATAAATAGAAGTTTGTGACGCTTCGTTAAAAATCGGTTTGAAGAAATTTCATATTTTAGCGATGTGAAAATATAATTCACTTAACTATGAATCTTTTTGCTTATGAATGCGTGACTTTTTCGGTAACAAACTGGAGTTATTAAGTAAACACATTTTTTTTTTATTGGGATGTGAAAATAAACTTGCATCGAATAATTGACGGCGTCTACTACTATTGTATAACAGAATAATTAACAGTTATTAGAGAAATAACTGTTAATTAGTTGATTTAGTTAATTAGCCTGTGAAGTTATTTAGTTAATTAGCCTGTGATATTTGTTGACTGAAATTGTTCTTTACAAACTGATGAATATAATCACTTTTAAGGTGTTAACTGTCACTTCTTGATGGAAAGGCATTATATTTTAAATAATAAAAACACATTTTTTTAGTACTTATTTCCACAATATATTTTTTGATCAGGACCGGTTTCGCTCATCGCGAGCATTCAGTTGATAATGCTCGCGGTAAGCGAAACCGGTCCTGATCAAAAAATATATTGTGGAAATAAGTACTAAAAAAATGTGTTTTTATTATTTAAAATATGATGAATATAAATTTGAAAAGCCTATCTATAATCATTAAAATACTATTATAAAGTGTATAATAAAAATGTTGTATAGTACTTGACTACAATAAAAAATTGCAAAGGCTTGAAAAATACTGTACTCATAAATATCGCGTAAAATTCGTATATATAAGTTAGTACACATTTATAAAAAAAAAAAAAACGGAGATAAAATTAATAACCGCAGCTATGATGAATATATTCCAAACGTTTGTTGTTGGCAACACTACAACAATGATCATAAATCAGTTACCCCATGCATATAATGTATATCCCAAGAGAAAATTCTAACAGAGGTGTGCTTAATAAAATCCGATATAAATCAAAAAAGATTTTTTTCTTTTTTCGGGCCAATCTTTGTGTCGAATTTTTGTTGAAATATAATATTTTTTTCCTGGTAAAAAATGTTTATGAAAAAGCTTTTATCACAAATAAAAAAGCAATTGAAAAGTGTTTCTTTAATAAAAAAAATATTTTTTTTATTTTCAGTAATAATATACAAATTTAAGCCATCAGATGAAATATACTCGTGGTAGTTTGTGATAATTATTTATTTTGGTGGTAACAGTGCGGAAAATTTCTGATAAAATGATATCAAGAAAGCCTACGTAACCTGATATCGAGCTTAAACTGTCTAAAAAGTAACTGTATAAAACACATAGAAATTTCATTTCATTTTTAATAGATCATGAATAACTTTTTTATTTGAAATCTATTAATTATAATGGGAAAAATATTTTTTAATGTAATGCAAACATGACACTAGTAAACAAAAAATGAATAATTAACTATCACATAATAATAAATAATAATAAAAGAAGCCGATCAAAAAAAAAAAGTTATAGAAATAATTCAAAATTACTAATTGCATAAAACGATGTTTCACAATTTTTTACACTAAATATTAATTATACACGTCTTATCGTATAGAGTTCTGAGTCCTGACGATGGCGTGAGCCGAAATAGCTATCAACTATATATTATAAAATTTTGTTGAAATAAAATACATTGCTTTTTTTTCACCGTGGAAAATTAAATAAAAACGAATATCTTGTGATTGTTTATTCTAGTCATCAATCGTAATATTCCCCGGTTTATCATCAGCACGTACGATATTTAACGTTATATCGAAAAAGCGATGTTGCAATGTTTTAGTGTCGGCCAAAATTGCGGAAAATGCAATATTTATAAGTGGGTTGCCGTAAGGCACCTGCAAACGTCAAGGCGAGAGCGATCGCACGTGATTGATCGTAATCAAAGTGTCACATTCTATTTACGAAGCAAGCACCAAAACACTTTACACGAGAAACTCTATGCAAGCCTAATATATTTTAACAATATGTTATATACGAACAAAAAAAACCTCTTTTCCTTTTATTTTGAAAGCGTGTAGTTTTACTTATTTAAAAGAATATTTAAGTAAACGTTTTCAAAAAGTATTCAAGACAAGGATTTAAAGATTCCTTTTTAAATTTATATTTATCAGTAGAAATTGAAATATGATATATGAAAATAAAACTAAAGAAAAAATGTAGTACAAATGTCTGTGTAAAGACCACTTCGATAAGGCTTTTAATTGAAAAAAGAATGAATTAAATTTCCACAGAATGAATTAAATATTAGATAACGTAGGAAACATACAATACTGATCTAGTTATTTTAAACAAAAACGTTTTGTTGGCTTTATTGGTATTATATCTTAAAAAACTGTTTATTTTATAAAGAAATACAACATTTTTGTGTCCATGGTAATGTTAATAGTGCACACGAATAGTTTGGATTCATAATTGTTGAACTTGATGGATTCGTAAAAAAAGATTAAGTTCAATATAACCACGTCAAGTTTTACTGTACCAAATAAATTCAGCCAATAACTTGTATGAATGAATTATATAAGTTACAACTGAGGACGTAGGCCTTCAGAGCAAACAATTAACTAAGATCTTTTGGATTAGATTCAATATAATGCTGCCAAATTCAAAACTATCATGATTCCAATATTTTTCTCTATTACCAAAACTTCTTTGCATTAAAAAGCACAAAGCTTCTTTTGATGTATTTAAAATAGACGGTAATTTTTATCGTTACCGCTGTTTTCTTTTATAATTTCTGTTTTTCGTACTAAAATCTAAAGAATTTGGCCAACTCGTGGAACTTCTTTGATTCAAAGATCACCCACCAATGGATTCGTTTTGTTGTAAGTCAGTAACTTCTACTACGCCTGGTATATCTAATAATCGACAGGAAATGGTCACCTAGTACGTCAAAATCTCACAGACGGAAAGTAAAAGATATATATTCGAACCACGAAATTTATAGAGTATTCACATAATTAAATAATGTTACGTAGTGTAACGTAAGAGTTTGTTTGTTACGTATATTTTTTACTCTCAAAACCAATAAATGCAAATATATATATACGGAAAAATAGTCGTTAAAGTGGTTTGTCTGTTCGATTTGAAAGGTTTTGTTTCACGTGTGTCATAATGGTTTTATAAAACTTCCTTAAAAAACATGGGGAGATTGATATGATGATTTTGCTTACCAGAGCAGGCTTGGGGTGGCAGTGGGAATATGAGGGTCGTGCTGCTTTTCCGCCTTGCGACGGCACAGCCCAAAGACTGCGGCTTGAAGCTTCGCAGCTGCTGCATGAAGTCACTGCACTCCATTAGGGCAACGTCTGCGAAGTGCAAATCGCACAAGATGGCGTTCTTGAAGCGGCGAGCACGTTTCTGTTGATTTAATATAATAAATAAGTATTTTTTTATAATTGTTGTGTCGTTGCTGATAAACAATAATCGCTGCAGAGCTGAGGAATCCACAGCGAATCTGGTTACAAAAGATGAAGAAGACCTGAAGAGCTCTGATGCTAAAACGTTATATAATAGATCTTAACTCTCCATAAATTTGATATCCCAAAAAAAAGTAAAATTTCATGGATATTTTAAACTGCCTTCTATTAATATTATTTAAAAAAAATGGCAAATCTAGAGCAATTAGCTCTCCAATGTCATTGTCCAAACTTTATTTTATTGTCACTATTCATTTCAAAATGTACTCAATAGCGCTGGCTTTAGTAAAATCTTTTTGTTATATTATATAAGCTCAGTCGATGTCTGAGTGCTCTATGTTAAAAGCCTTCAAATGAAAAAAGATAATCTTAATTGAGCAAATTATTTATAATTTTAGCGTCATTAAATATATTCATGGAAAATAAATGATATTAAAATTATTTTAAAATTTTCGAAATAACAAGGTGTTTTATATGTAACCAAGGGACGAGTACCGTTCATATTGTTACCAATTTATTGTGAGTTTAAGGCGTGTTTATATTTGTTTTTGATAGGTAACATGAATATATCGTGAGGTGATCACAATCACACAAAGCTTTCAAGTTTGCCTCTGCGAAAACTCACGAAATGTAAAGCAAACTTTAGCAAGTCCGCAGATTTTCGTTCGCTCACGTCCAAGCCAATCGGATTTTGCGACAATGCATATGTATTGTCTTGGTGATACGTTTTGCTTACATAATATATTTGAGAAAACTTATTTCAAAAAAAAATATTTAAATATTTTATTAATTAAGTTATAATTTATCATTCATCGTATACATAATTCGTATTTAATTATTTGAGATACGCGTTTTATTGTTTTGTGTTGTTTTATATTCATTAAAAAACTGCATTAATTTATGGTAAAAGTTTTTTAAATATAAAGAATAAAAAAAAGACAAATGATGACAAATACAATTTTTTAAACACATTCAATGTTTCTTAAAATCAATTCGATGAATGAAAACAATACAATACAAAGAAAAAATATGTATATAATACCTAAACTGTGATTTCATCTCAAACAGAATAATTTGTTTACTTTTTTTTTTTAAAAATGTAACAAATTCGCATTAATAGTTAAATAAAATTTATCTTTACAGCTGAGAAGTTTGAATATAAAAAAATAATACCCAGTCATAAAAAGTAACGAATAACTCTCAAGCCTAAAGCAACACGTTTCCTTTTTGTTTGTGAGGCCGCGGGCTGATAGAGGTCGATCATACGTTTTGACAAAATCCTCGGCAGACTAAAGCCTGGCAGACCGATCCCTAGAGGATTAATGGGTTTGTTCAGAACTATCCGAAAGATCAATGTTGATAATTTTCCCTTTGGAAGAAAACCAGCGGAAAATTGGTCGGAAAATACCTAAGCTCTGAAAGTGTAGATGAGATTTATCACCATCACTCAAAAAAAGATTTAAAAAAGTTTTTTTTTTTTTTGTTTAATCATTTTATATAGTTGCCAGAATTGTGATGTTGCGTGAGAGTAGTTGGAGCTTTTATCTCGAAGCTTACGGAATTAAATTTGAATTGTTAAAATTTTGTACGATTCCACACGTTTTGTCACTAACGACCCGGCTTTCGGCTTTCGGCATCTTCCGGCACTCTTTCACACGGATGTGACAGAACTGACAATTTGTGAACTGACAACAATGTCAGTTGACAAGGTGTGTGTAATCGTACAAAATTGTAACAATTCAAATTTGATATTGGGATTCCATCAAGTACCTTCAGTCGATACCATATATTACGGAATTACGTCTCATGATTCACGTGGTATTTATGAAGTGCGTGTAGGTGATAGCTATATACTATTTAATTCGCACCATTTATCTTATCAAGTATTAAAAGCGAGGCTTGAAAAAGAATTAGCTTTCTGCAAGAAATATCCAAATTGTATCTTTTTTCTAAAAAAAAAGACTTGGTAGCTGAGTAACAAGCAATTCTCACAGAAACAGTTGTTCTTTCTATTAAAAAAACCTAAAAAAAAGAGAGTTCATATGCTTCATATGGAAAGTGGACTTAGTTAAAAAATATTTTTAATGATATTGATTTTGAGTTAAAATAAATAGATATAACCATAAATTATTCCTAAAAATTGATTCTTAGAAACTGTGTTTACTTTTACAAGTATACCCAGCGTTAAAACAGATGGAATTTTAAAACAGTTTCAAATAAAAAATTGAATTTTGTAATTGTATAAAAAATAAAAGCATTTGGTTATCCATTCGATTTTATTTTTGAGGCAAATTCTGACTGACAAAGATAATAACGACAAATAATGAATTCAATAAGATTTTTAATATTCAATTTATGATCAAGTGACATGTTTATAATTACAGTACAATTTAGTTTAACATATAAAATACACAACGAAAAACTAAGTTTTAAATTCAAAAGTCTGAAGTTTTACATCGTCAAGGAGTTTAACAAGTCCTTTACTTTTGATTGATAATGGAAAATTTTCCACAACGTTTCGCAAAAGTTATATCGTGTCAAAAATGTGAAAATTTTATAACTCAAAAAGTTTTCTTTCGGGTATTATGAATTATGTACAGAAATTTGTAGGTCAACAATCAAGTGGAAGAGATGCTCATTGTTTAACTTTATTTCTTATATGCTAATGAAAATTTTGTTGAGCTCACATGTATTTAAATACAGCGGTATTCATATATCAATCAATAAAAAGCCTTGGTGGAGTGTATTTTGCGATATGAATGAACAGTTAATTAAAATTATTTGATTTACCTGATTTGGGCCAGACAGATTCAGACCGCAAGAATTGCAGCGCAGGCATTCCTCGTGATAATGATTATTGTCATACAATGGCGAAGGTTCTAAAAAACAAAAAAAAATGATATAGTTAGTACATTTGATTTCAATAAAACGTCATTCTATCGTTTAACATTTGAATCAAGCCATCAGTCAATTAAAAACATATTTTTATTTCAAATTCATATAGTCAATCCTTGACTAATTTGTTGGGAAGGTTTTTAATGTAAGTAGAATAAAATTATATGTGAAGCAATATTTTAAACAACATCTGTCGGTTTCGACGAATACGTCAAAAACTTTAAAGCTGTTTTCTTTTTCTCATGACTTACTTTATAGCATAAATCATTACTTTTCACACTTTGATATAAGTTTGTTACTCATATAAGATTTAATTTTTTTTCAGACATCACAAATATTTCTGATATCTATTTGTATATAAATTTAATCCTTTTTTGATAATTGAGATAGGGAATTTTTGTTTGTTTCGTAAACAACTATAATTTGCTGCTTCAATGATTTGTATGTAATCATTTTTACCATACATGTCACCTTGATAAATCGGTCAAAAATCTATCTCGTCCATATACGTTGTATTTATTTTATGCAAATAAATATGCAATGAGACAAAGCGTAGATAATTGATTAAGTAAAGTGCATAAGTCGAAGACTTACTGTAATATCAGTGTAAGCTGATGTGACACTATTTATTTATAAGAGAGATATCTAAGTTATTTTATTTGAAAATAACTGGCTTTATTTGCATAAATACAATATATATGTTGTTTTTATATATGGGACTTAAGCTATCAGTCAATGTGCAAAAAATGAAATTCGAAAATTACAAAGATGACAGACATAAAAACGCTGTCGAAGATCAAGTATTTAAATTAAAAACATCTAAATTTATATTAACCTTACTGTATAGCTTGAAGTCAAAATAGCGCCATTTTAAATTGTATTTATTTCAATTCTTTTTGCAACTGTAATTTGAAAAAAAATCATTGATCTCAAATTGAAATTTAAAAACCTATTTCTTTGATTACATAATAATTTTACTTTTGAATAATACTCTATTTTATTTATTGTCTATCATTTGAACGTATATAAATGCGAAATTTATAAAAAAAAACAGTATAGTAATTCAGCGGTTTTTGTATTAAGATTACGCGAACATATTTTCATTATTTTTTTACATATTTCACAAATTAAACAGTCTCCCTTCGTAAATGTATAACGAAAAAAAAGAATCAAGCTTTTTGTAAATTTTAAATAGAAATTTTGAATACAATGGCAGATCCTAAACATTTAAAAAAGCGTAAGTGATTTTATTCTAATGGCCAATTCAAGAAATTCTATGCGTATTTGAACATTTTGTTTTCTAAAGAGCAGAAACTGTACAATCTACATATATCGAGATAATACCCACTCTTCTTTTCTTCATAATTATACCTTCATCCAAATTATATCAGCAGGATAAAAAATAAAACATTTTAATGGGACTAATTTTATTTCAGAATTCAATGCTTATGATTGTTTTATTCAAAATTAACATAGAATAGAAAATAAATATATTTAAAGAAATACATGAAATTTTTATGTGTTTTCAGTCAACGTAAAACATAACATTATGAAGCGTTTTAAAATTATTTTATAAGTCAGTCATTTAAACTAATTCAAAAAGCTAAGCGTAAAGAAATGTTGTGCAGCTAATGGTTAAGTGGTTACTAAATCTACTCTTGGTTTTTAACCATCAATCAGAAATAGACGCATGAATTTATATTAAAACAAAAACCTCCAAGAACTAATCATATTTTTTAAATTATATATTATCAATGTATTATTATCAATATGTTTGCTCATAACTTTCTACAATTTTCGTTATTGTTTAAGTAAGTGTAAAACGTAGTCGATTACGTTAAGGAGCATCAGATAAATTTGTTTACAAATGGAAATTTTGGTAATTGACGTACTATGAATGAAAATGTTGGAAGAAATTACAACCAACGTGTTAAAGAGTGAATTATATAAGATTTAAGAATATTTGGAATATAAAAACAATAAATATTAAAATAAATAAGTACAAAAAAACATGTATACACCTGTGTTTATTTCTTTTGTATAAGTATATTTTTGAAATTTAATTTGTTTTTCCATTCATTTTTATAACAATTGCTTAGACACAGTTCTTGTAAAATGTTTTTAAAATCTGAATATTGAAATTGTTTATTCGTAGAATATCGTATTCGATTTGGAAAGTATATTTTATCAATATTTTACAGTCGAAATTAGGCATAACAGAAACCTTTAAGAAATTGATTTAAAAAAATCTATAAACGGAAGCATGCCACTAAAAGCTTCTCTTTAATTAACCGGAAGTTTGTAAAAAAATAAAACTACACCAAAATGGCAAGAAAATAATAAAATTAACTTTTAAATTGATTACTTATTTGAAAAACAATGTATTCTTTTAATATTATTTGCGTTGAAAGCTTTTCGCGATTTTTAATGATAAGAATTATCCGATAAAAATCAATATTACTAACAGATATATTAGTCGAAATATTATTGTAAGATATTAAGTTAGCACAAATTTGAAACATGGTTTGAAAAAATAAAATATCACTTACTGTGGACAATTTTTTTTCAATAAAGGAAAAAATTAAAAATCACATTTATTTCAATACAACTCTGAAATTAATTTAAATTTGACCCTTATAAATTATGATTTGAATAAAACATAGAAATGGCCGCCAGAATGACATGTGCAAATGTCACGTCACTAATAGTCATCGTTTTTAAGGAGTTTTTCTGACACACAGACTTATGTGTTTTCTTTTTTACAGTAAGAAGAAGAAAAGATAATTGGTAATCGTTAAAATTAAAACCTAATAATTGGGCACTGTAAAGCTAATCAAGTGAGTTTCGTGCTTAAAATTTTTTGAAACGTTAAATGATCGTGTTTATCGGAATAAAATTGAATGACAATATACATGAAAACTGTTAACTGATTAAATAAACGTGACCGCTGGACTACTGCTTATATATTTTAATTAGGAAAAAAAATATGAATAGAAGGGTCGAGCTGATGTTTTAAAATTTTTGTTGGAAAGTCCAACAATATTAGTTAGATTATAGTACATAGTGCAATATTTTGTATTTATTGCCAGTCATAATGAATATTGATAACAAAAAAAAAGTGGCACTAAAACCTGCCAGCGTTATTTCAATATATTTACTGAATTGACATTTACTATGTTATACTTCTTCATAATAATGTAAATATATCAGATATCAACATCCACAAGTTTTTATTAATAAACACATTTATGTACAATATACTGCAGAAATAAGTACTAAAACAAATGTGTTTTTATGACATAAGATAACATGCCTTTCAACCAATAAATAACAGTTAACACTTTAAAGATTGTGACTACTCATAGCTCTGACAATGACGGAAGCCAAAATGTTGATGAATTTTGTAAACACTGTAATATTTTTTCCTCAATGCGTCAATACGTAAATGTCAATGACATTCAAAGCGCACAAAAATTTACCACAAAGCCAATTGATCGCACATGTTTTATCGATAGGGAATACATTTATTATATTTAGTCGAAATTATTTGAAAATAACCAAACCGTACCATAGAGAATTCCTAAGATATGCTGATCGTATTTGTAATAATTAAAAAAAAATGTATGATTTAACCAAACACATTATATTTATGTGATTATATATATATGCTAGCAACAATTTTTAGACGGTTTATTGTTTGTACGATATACTGACACAGTGGTTAACTGCGTGCGATTAATTACTGACGGTACGTTTTGGGTAACAAATTTTCAGGATCTCGTGTAGACATAGACGAAAAGAAATTGTTCTAAGTTAAGCAAACATTAAAAATCACTTAACGTTCAAAATCTCTCTATGTGTGCGATGTGTTGCAAAGAGTCAAAGGAGTCAAATTACAGAAATATATAGTTTTGAATGAAAAAATAATAAAATAATACTGCAGTGGTCGACTAGTGTTAGTCCGACTCTTGTTCGAGTTTACGTAATGACTCTTTTTTAATCCTTTTTTATATTCATTTAATCTAACTATAAAACTGGAATAAACTAAAAATGGTCGAGTTTTTTTTATCATTTGTTGCAAAAGGAACTGTATCCATAAAATAGCTTTGAGAATTTTGAGAACTCTATAAAGGTAAAAAATACTGTTGATTTGTATATGATACATTTTTGATAGATATTTTTCTTTGAAATGACATCTCGCAAAATGTTAGAGACGTGTTATCAATACGAATATGACGAAATACCAATGCTACAACATCGACATGCAAATATTCCGAAGAGAATTTGAGCTCCGGAAGAAATCACGGAAGCGCACGTATTACACTACCAAAAAAGCAATATGAATACAAAAAGCAAAAAGTATATATTATATATATATATATCATTTATTTATTTCCATCAGATAAAGGCCAATTATTTCATAAATAAAGCAAAATTTCAATTCATTGATTAATCCACTGGTTGCTTAAAAGATTTCATACAACATAAAAAAGGGAAAAAATGCAGCACGAATAAAATTTTTGTACGTGAAATATAAGTTATCATCAGATATTTTTTATATATAAATATAATTTGATTAAAAAGAACATCACCTTTCTTAAGAATAACTATAACACAGTCACTTGTGTTTAAAATATCGCGTGACTATAATAATATCAACTCACCCCAAGCGAATAAAAAAAAACATCATGCGTGTTTTGATCGGAATTACAAAACGATTATCGAAGAAACACTACACTTCCACTGATATGGTGACAAGTTTTTTTTACGGTTTTTTGTTTCAGATTTGAAGTAGATCAGCTTCATTCACGTTTTTAAGTCAAATTAGTGCATCTGAAATATACAACAACGAAGAGTTTTTATGAGTAGAAGGGTTATTTAAGAATATGAAAAACGTTAAAATTGTAGGTTGTGTCATTTTGTAAATTAGATGGGAAAAAAATCTTATAGCCGTTGTCCGTTTATATTTGTACAATTTTTATAAATATATATTAAAATTTTTATTCTAGTTGGAAATAAAAATATCACATTTTATTTTGCAACAGACGTAAATTTCCGGATAACACTATAAAATTGTATATTAACTTTTAATTGTAATCAAAATAGAATTTAAAGAAACAATTTCTTTTTTAATGTTTAAAAAGAAACCAAATTTATTTAATATTATTGTAGAATAGAAATGGTATTTACAAGAATGGGACTTTCGTCGAATTTAAGAGGTTATAGGATTTTAACATGTAAAATTTCCTGGTTTATTTTAGCATCTTTTATTGCGTGGTTTGGTTATCAGAAATATTTTGAGTATACGCACAGTGGCACACCTCACCTTTTTACTTCAAGAGTATAGCAAATAGCGATGTGTATCATATATGAATAGATATATAAATTTTGGCTTGAGTACGAAGCTCAAAAGTTATGCTTTTTTCAAAAATGTTTTTCGCCAAATGTAAATGGTAATGCTCCAGGACTTTTATACCACAATACGAGTGTGCTTTTTTTGTTATGTTTCATGCTTCCCCACACAACCTCTATGAGTATGCTATGAGAGGGCGATCGACTCACTACTACATATTATTCGATAAATCACTGTTCATATCTATACAATTTTAGTTAAAAAAGTATTATCGTTTTCTATATCACTTATAACATATGTAGTATTTTTTTTCACAAAAGTGGATTTTGGATCGTCTTTTTAATTCTATATATTACTGTTGAATTTTCAATTTATTTTGAGTAGCTTTTTAAGCTTAATATAATTCGCTGTAAACAGTATTAACTTCTTGTGATTATTGCTCTGTTATGGATGTTGTTTGACTGTGCGATTGAGAGTTGAAAACACTTAAAATACATTTTTTTTTTTTATTTTAAATAATAAAAACACATTTTTTAGTACTTATTTCCACAATATATTTTTTGATCAGGACCGGTTTCGCTCATCGCGAGCATTATCAACTGATCTTACTTAACTTAACTTACTTAACTTGCTCGCGATGAGCGAAACCGGTCCTGATCAAAAAATATATTGTGGAAATAAGTACTAAAAAATGTGTTTTTATTATTTAAAATATAATGCCTTTCCATCAAGAAGTTACAGTTAACACCTTAAAAGTGACTTAAAATACACATAAATTCATTGATTTATGAAACTGTATTAAAAAACGCTAAAATCATTTTAAAATTTCAATACTTTCTTTTTTTTCATAATCTATTATGTTACCAGTTAAAAGGTAATCAGACCAGAATGTAAGCACAAATCTTAAGCAACAGCGATTAGTGGTTTTTTTGTCTTCCTTCATCGGCGATGTAGTTGGAAAAACTTAAAAAAACATTCATATCTTGATGCCTCTTAGAATCACTTTTACTGGTGAAAACGGATTACATTTAGTTGATAATGCTCGCAATTAGCAAAACCGGCCTTGATCTTATTGAAATGCATTTTATTATTTAAATAAAATGTTTCAATGAATGTCTGCGATAATATTTTACCGATTCACTTCTTTTCTCAAACCGATAACACTGTGCTGAGTGCAAAGAAAACAGAAAAGATTATATCCAAGTGTTTCTTTATCTATGTTTTTTTCTTGATTGATTCAAAGAAATAATTTGAGAGACAAAAAATGTTAGTGATATTTACATATGCTCCAAATATATTGAGAATAATTTATGATATCAACTGAAGGTGCTTGATGGAATTTTAATATCAAATTTGAATTAGTACAATTTTTTGTTAACATATTTTGTCACTAACGCCCCGGGTTTCGTCTTTCGGCATCTTCAGGCATTCTATCACACGGATGCAATAGAACTGACGAGATAACTGCAGAGAGAGAGTCAGTTGCATCCGTGTGATAGAATGCCTGAAGATGCCGAAAGGCGAAACCCAGGTGATAAAACATGTGGAATCGTACAAAATTGTCACAATTCAAATTTTGTATTGAGAATAATTGATACAGTGAAGAAACACTGAATATGTTTATCTGTTATTTTTTAAAAATATTTATGAGAAGATTATCTAATGCAGCGAAGTAAAAAAAGGGTACAACATAAAAGACTTAATGATTTTTAATGTCTGCAGACTCGGCAGTTTTTTCGGTGTTCGGACTTCATTGTTTGCTTTTAATATGCTGAGATTCGAAAGTGGGCATAAAACGTGGGGCCATTTGGATGTGTTTTGTAGATGATAACGCATAAAAAAACATACCGGCTCATAAAAGGACCGAATGGTATTTACCTTTTTCCGCCTTCTCTGGCCGAAGGGTGCACTGTCGTAAAAAAAATACATTTTTCGAAAAACAATGTTACGCAGAGACACAATACTGTTTCCTACCCTGACTTATTCGCCGCAATGGCTTATGAAAAAGAATATATAAATAAATTACATTGCGTTCGTTTACTTTTTTTACTGCAATCGTTGCAATAAAAGATATGACAATATTGTAACTTGATTGATATTTATTTTATATTTGTACATATTGCGTTTGAATGAAAAAAAGAAACTACAACCTTTTCCAAAATAACTACACAAAATTTGGAACTATTAAAGCAAACCTTGTGTTCATAAATCTGCTTGCTAAAAACGAATTGACACAATAAAATCAATTTTATTGAATCATGTTGAGAGTGTTTTAAGTAAAACAGTATAAAAGAAATATACGACTCGAGAACAAGTATTGATAAATAAAGTTACAACAAAATAAATAAGTTAATTTTGTGAATATTTTTGGGATTAATAAACATGCAAATTTTCGGCTTGACAAACTAAACTTTTTTATATTCTGTTTCAATAGAAATATTGAATATTTTTTGAATACTATCGAATAAGTGATAATAATTTTCTTGACCAGTGTTGCGATCCAATTATTATTTCTGTAAACTATTAAATTATATTTTATGATAGCGACTGAAAGTGCTTGATGGAATTTCAATATCAAATTTGAAGGCGAACAACTTTATACGATTCTACATGTTTTGTTACTAATGGCCCGAGTTCCGCCTTTTGGCATCTGCAAGCATTCTATCACACGGATGCAACGTAAGTTCTGTTGTATCCACGTGATAAATTACCAGATATGAATGATATTTTTTAGATTCAAATTTAAATTGTTCTAATACCAAAAACGATGTGAAATTAATATGATTTATTTTAAACGTTAGAATTAATTTAGTATACGTCAATTTTTGATTATTTTAACAAAATTATTCCAAACTTATTTATTAAGTCAGTTATACCTCTGTATGGTTTGGAACTTTTTGCGTCAAGATAACGCATGAGTTATGTGCTTTTGTTTATTTTGGTTCCCAGAACTGTGAAAAAAGCTCAAGAACGTAATGAGAGGAATATTTACACATATGACATTTCCATCATTCTCGGCAAAAAAAGGGGATGATATTCGAGGCACATTCCAAAGCAGGTAATAAACGTTTGACTTTTACAGAATACGCAATACTACATTATGATAATAATAATCACTGTGACAGCAAGGTTTTTCTGTGTATATACAGTGGAACCTCGATTTTACGTTTTCCAAGGGAACGTGAAAAAATAACGGTAATATTTCGGGAAACGGTTAATGCGGGAAAGCCTCAAATAATAATAAACAAGTAAAATCGCAAAAAATATTTATTTATTAGTTATTTGTACATACTGTATATAAAATTTATTTTTTAAGAAAGTCCTTTATGTTCGTTTGCTTCTTTGTTATTTGGCACTTTAATCGGAACAAAGACTTGTTACTGAACTTGTGACTAAAAGTT
This sequence comes from Himalopsyche japonica, assembly GCA_028555115.1. Taxonomy (NCBI): domain Eukaryota; kingdom Metazoa; phylum Arthropoda; class Insecta; order Trichoptera; family Rhyacophilidae; genus Himalopsyche; species Himalopsyche japonica. Next base: position 1,567,142 of record JAHFWJ010000224.1, on the reverse strand, counting down.
TGTATGTACAGGAATCATTATTACCATGAATTTTAAACAACTCACATTTAAACTCAACTTACATTTGCATCATAAACAATAATACGCGTGTGGTGGATTTCAACCCAAAAAATTGAAAAAGCGTCCAATGCGTTACGTCTAACATGTACAGCGGATTCCAACGTGTCTATACATAACACCTGCACTCAGCTGTGTCAAACTTGCATGCCGAGATACGGAGAAATATGCAATAAAAACGGTCAATCGGGATAACATTTGTGACGGGACCAAAATATTTAGACGGTTTATCGAGGAAATCGGGGAATCGGGAAACGGTTCATGCGGGATTATCTAACATTGTTCTTATGAGAGTTTGACGGAACTATAAAAAATAAGCGTTCCATCCGGGAAAACGTATTATGCGAGAACGGTTGATCAAGGTTCCACTATATATTTATAAAATATGTTCAAAAGATAATAAATTACGACAAATGTAGCGTGATATTATCGATATTTATTTACCACATATAAACTATATTTCGGCGCAATTTAAAAGGAAAATATTGAATTTTGAGTGATATTACTTTCAAGTGATGAATTTTAGTGTCTAGCGATTTTTAGCTCGCTGAATGAGGATAACACACAAAAAATTAACTAAAAATCATAAATATAAAACAAATCATAAATAAATCGATTATGTGCCATAATTCACATAAAACGGGAACTATTCCGTTTGCTCATATTTCATGTTAAGCGCTTAAAATCAATGGAATGTATTTTTTTTATAGAAATCCATTGTATGCTTTAGAGCATCTATATAAAAGAACTACCAATAATTATTTATTTGTAGAACGTTTTTGACATGAGTTTCGAATATCATTTGATTTTTTCAAATGTATCATATATAAGTCCACGAGGAATTATATGTGATAAAATTTTAAACATTTTACTGTTGGAACATGAACAATTATCGTGCTATTGATTCAATTTCTTCCATAGCGAACTAACTTGCTCTCTACGCTTGAACCCAACTATATATAAAAATATTTTTAATTACCGGTTATGACTACATCTATATTTACTTGTTTATATCTTTGTAATACTACACTACTAGAAAATGTGAAGATCACGAAAAAAGTATTACTTATTTTATAGCGCTTGATATTTGATTAAAAGACTTTTAATATTGCCAACGTAATTTAATTCACACCAACAATACCACTTCCTCATATTACATGCTATCGCTCACAGAAATGGTTCTGTTTTTTCTAGTTTTCTTATCGCATATGAGTCACAATGATTATTTATAATGAATGAGTATAGAATGGTTAAAAAATGTTCGATTCCCAAAACTATTACAATAAAAGTGTTGTATTCTTTTTGCTTTCAAAAAAATATTCAAGTTTAGTGCTTAAATTTTTGTTTTATAACTTTGTGTACGAGTCGTTTTTGATGGGCGACAGACGGTTCATATTACCATGGATGAATTATATTAGAAACGTTTGCAAGTAGCAAATATATTACCAAGATTAAAATATTCAAAGCCATCTGGAAATCATTACTAAAATTCTGTTTTTTTGAAAAAAATGTGAAACTTAAGTACAAAAATATTTAAAACTTAAATATAGCGCAATTTAAATTTCAATAAATATTAACTCATTTTAATATAAAATAAAATAAGATAATTATAATAAGTATAGTGTGAAAATATTAACTTATAATATAAGCACAATATTGAGCCGAGATCTACGCCGTAGACCCTTGTGAGAATATGATTAGCTTTGTTGCCAGTCTAACGAAAACTTTTCAATTTCTGAGGAAATTATTGTCGATAATTATTATAAGAGCGTTGTTTTAACATATGAAAAACTATTTGAATATAAATATTGTCTACATGCTTAGTAATGTCAAGCTCAGTTTAATTTCCCAAAACAAAAGATGATAAAAGAAAAATGTAAAGATTAAACAATATTTTTTCGTGTTTTTTTATAATTATTTTGCTCATGGTGTACAAACGGTCATCAATCAGGATGTATAGATGGCGAGAGAATAAAAAAGCCACCGATTCAATTCATTCATATATATGTCAGAGTAATTATGTAAATATAAAAATATTTCCAATGAATGATTTTCAAATACTGACATTTGATATAGAAAAGATTGTTTGCAATTTTGCTAATTACTTACATTTGATAAGAGTTTCGATGTTTTTCGTTTTATTATGTTTTATTTGAGAATGAAAAATAAAACAAGTATAAAAACGCAGTGTTTTTTACTGATTTAAATATAAAGTGACTTATTATAAATAAGAACTGTTAAACTAAAGGTATCCAATTTTTCTATCATTGAATGAGTTTTGACATTAATATTGTGTATCGTTTAGTTATTCATTCCAAACAAAATGTTTGATTATAACCGCAGTAAAGATTGTATTTACAAGTACTATAATATTTTTTAAAGCTTTTTTAATTCATATAAATTCGTTAATTGTTTATAAAAAATGTATATCGTTTGAGGTTTGTTACTAAAACGTAAATAATGTTGTGTGTTAATTATTTGATACATTTATGGGCTTAAAAATAACATTTTATTCGTTAAAAGAATGACTTTTTTGTAGATTAAAAATACATATTTAATATATTTTAAATAGTTAAAATACATTTCTTACTACTTTTTCCAAAGATTCGATTCGAAATCAAGACCATTTCGCTCATCATGAGAGTTATAAACTGACGATATTTTGATCATAAAATAAATTGTGGAAATTAGTATTAAAAATGTGTTGTTATTAATAAAAATACCTTGCTTTTTCATGAAGAACTGACAGATAATACTTTAAAAGTTAATTTTGAAATCGTTTGAATTGCTCTAATTTGTGTATTGTTTCATGGTTTCAAGCTTTTAATTTGAAGTAGAACGTATGGTTTAGTCGATTTCAAAAAGTGACATCAAATTCCAATATTTATTATTAGGAAAAAAATAACACATTTATGTCTAATATTTTGTTCAAACATCGTACAACGTTTATATGGGAAAATATTTTTTCATAATGTAACACAAACATAATGGGGAAACGGCAAAAAGTTAATAATAAGTGAATTAGCAAAAGGTTGTCGCATATGCCCCGTGCTGTTCAAGAATTATTATTGTTATGAGTTGGAAGGAAATGACTGGAATAATTCCAAGTGTTTTCTTTATTAAGTCTTTCGTTTAATATTCCTCTCGCATTGGAAGGCATTTGATTTATTTCTTCGTTCAGCTCATTTTAATATGCATCCCGGGGCTTTTATAACTTATTGTAAATATAATGCCACGTATTTCATTTGAAATATAATTGCGTTTGGTATTGTTTTATATTAAAATAAGTAAATACCAAACATATAAAGTCTTATACGCAAAGCAAACAAAATATATTGAACGCCTTAAAACAATGCGTACTCTGTATTGAAGGGTAATGGTTAACTCCATTTTTGCCAGTGAATTTATTTTTTCCACCCTTAGAGTAATTGTTTATATAACTTTATTAATTTTATTTACAATTAAAAATAATGTATATTTTTACAAGTCAGTAAATCACATGTTTTAAGACATAAACGCGAAATAGATCGGACGTTTTTGATGTCAAAATTTGTTTTTATCTGTCTTCTAAAAACTTTTTGATAGTTGACTCTAAGGTTACAAAACCTAATTGTGTCTAGTTTATCTACGCGCATATTTTCACATCATTAATTTCCTCTCTTATCGAGTTATCGTTTATTTTCATAAAAAAATCTCATAAAAAACTGTTCTTAAAAATCACATAACATTCTAACAGTGACATATACTTTACTTGTTTAAGATGTATCCTTAGGCGAAATGTAGCTTTAAAGTTTATCACTGTCTACGATAAAAGAAAGTTTAAAGTTAGGAGTATTTAAGCGGTCGTTCAGAGGGTAAAGTATTGCCAGTCAAAAGAAATAGTTTTTAATAAAAGAAAATTCAGAGACAATAGCGCCAATCTTATTTTCAACGATTTTAAAGACTATCGCTTAAGAGGGTACTAAAACCCAGAAATAGTGACACTTATTCATTATTTTTCTACTTCTAACGTCAAATAACTAATGATTCAAGACTATTTACACACATGTTTTTATATAAACTCAAAATCCTTTATAGATGTCATACGATGACAGTGTTTTCCTGTACAAACAACCGCACGGCGTAAATGAAATAATTTCGCAGTAAAAATGTATACTCGCAGAAATTTGACCTTTGAGGAAAATATGCATTTAATATAAAAAAAATCGCCTGCTATACAATATGGAGTGGTTTAAGCAATATGTTTTCGTTATTGTTATCTGAGATACGGCGAGATATTATTATATTATGTTCCCTGAAAGATATATATTAATATAAGGTAAACACCCGAAATCTATTTTTTTGTATATATTTCAAAGAAATTTTATAATTTGAAACTATTATTGAAATGAATCACCAATAAATAAATGTTTTAAGTATGAATTGTTTTTTCAAATGTCCGTTTTGATTATAGATAAAAAAAAATGTGTGGTTAGGTGGCAAATTAAGTTTTTAGTCAATCATTTTACATATTGATAAATCAATCAAATTTATGTTCTTTATAAAACTAATATAAAGATAGCCCGAAAAAGCAATTTGATAGCGAAGATAAGATATCCTTCGGATTACATGTAACATCAGTAACATATATAGTTTGTGAACCATTTTTATTTTACAAAAAACGACGTTTTATTTTTAAAAATAAATTTGAATAATAGTTGTATACTGTTAAAAATGTACATTTCAATTATTTCTTAAGGTATGTTGGAATGCAATTTCGTTAAGTAAATTTTTCATTAAAGAAAAAAGTTTTCTAATTATCAATAAAATTGCCAAAAGGAAAATATTAATGTGTGACTTTTATATATTAATTAATGAAATTGAAATTACAGTACAGTTAAAAAAATTCCAAAACTTACTTAATAATGAAAAATATCATTTCAATGATCTATTTACAGTAATCATTGAATTTTATGTATAAAAGTGTTGTTTAAGCATAAAAAGAATAATCCATCGAATTTTGACAAACAATGCGTTTTTTTATCGGAGGTTTGGTCAAAAACGTGATTTATACGAACCATTTGTGGGCAGGTGAGCGAAGTGTGTTGGTACAAAGAAGACGAGCTTTTCCTTTTCTAGCGGGAGCTTTTCAAAGGATCCGCTACGCAGAGCCACTGAGCTATAACACAGCCTCCGAATAATGAACTTTATTATTCAACACCATTTTTCTTGACGCTTTCAACTCTTTTGTCATAAAGCACATTAACCGAATGAAAAGTCAATCGTATACTATTTCGCCGTAATCAAATCGAGAGCAACAGTATAAAACTTTTCAATAACGCTAGTTTGTGGTAAATTAACTGTCTTTTTTAATTAGATCGCTTTCAATGTCACTTGTAATGATTGTTATTAAAATGTATTAAAAATGCTATACAAAAACACTTATTTTATATTAAATATTTCGTTTTATATAGAGTGAAAACCTTGTCATTTTACCTTGGACCATTTTGTGATAATATTTATGAATAATTTTACATGATTGTTTATACATTTGGTTTAATAACATTTATCTCGAGATTATTTACAGACCAATTTATAAAAACTCCTTTTCCGCGAAAAACTATTTTTTCAGTAATAAAATGTCACGTTTTTACACGCAGGTGATATCGTACACCTTGAAAAATATCATTTCATCAAATAACGTAAAGCCTTCTCGCTTATCACTGAGGCTAATTTCCCACGACACTCGCGATTTTGCTTCTCAACCTTTCAGACAGACATACAATTACATCAACGATAAAAACGCAAAAAAAAAAACTTATCACGCCGAAGTAAACAAACATGGCCTTTCTCCTTGCAACAGATGACAGCGAGGCGACTCCCACTCAAAGGAATAAATCCTTTTGTATTGCGATCGACGTTATCGAGTGACTACACCGATTCTGAAATAATCGAGGCGAAATATGGGCGCCTTATCTTACAAGAATACTGCCTTTCACTGGCATTGCAACAAGTGCTCCGGGAGAGTGTCTCTCCCTTGGTTTTTCACTCACTTTAAATGAACTTATTTTAGATGCCTAACATCCTGGCTAATACGGACATAGTCACATGTAAATTTCCACCGTCGGCAGCAGCACACGCGGTGTACAAGCAGGACATAAACATCTAGCTGTCATTCTCTACGAAAATTGGTCGGTAATGTAGAACTCTGACTTTGCCGACTGGGACGTATCGCTTTCGCCCCACCCTCCGCGCGGTCGATATGAAACTCGGAACGAACCATTTTCGTTGCGTTCAAATCTTATTATTTTATTTTATTTTTGCCGATACACAGGTCGTGTATCTATTTCATTTATCAATAAAACAAAGCAAGTTACATTTTACGCAAACTATATATCAAACATTAATTGTCAGCCAATAAAAATCAAACCTATATAAAGCTTAAGTCTGTATTTATTTTCATTAAATATTATCAAATATTTAGTTCTATTTGAACATTATCGCAGAGTTTGTGAATAAAATTGAGTTTGTTGATATTATTCTAGCGGTTTAACAAAGCTTCGAAAGTGTTACATGTAAATTTTGCGTAGGTGAAGTTTGTATCTGAATAGAGGTAAATAATATTTTTCTACCACCAAGAGGTGGCGCCTCTAGATCGGAAAAGCGTTTATTTTTCCATCGGATATTACGAAAGTTTGAATGAATATTAGGACGCATTATTTGATAACTGGCTGTTATCTTTACACTACCGCCATTCCACATAATAGATAATTTGTTTCTAAACTATCACATACACTAAATATGACAATATTCAGAATAATAATCACAGAATTTTTGTAGAAGAGTATTTGTAGCTTTAACTGTATTTTTGACAAAATTATTTTTATTAATGTATAACGTTTTAAATCAATCAAAATTTGAGCTATTATTGATTAAAAAAAACCTGATATTTCAAAATTAAAATTTTAAATAATAAAGACACATTTTTAGTACTTATTTCCACAATATATTTTTGATCAGGACCGGTTTCGCTCATAGCGAGCATTATCAACTGATCAATTGATAATGCTCGCGATGAGCTAAACCGGTCCAATTCAAAAAATAAATTGTGGAAAAAAAGTACTAAAAATGTGTTTTTATTATTTAAAATATCATAAATTTCCATCAAGAAGTGACAGTTAGCACCTTAAAAGTGAAAATAAAACTTATATATCGACTGAAGGTGCTTTGATAAGTTTCAAGTATCGAATTTGAATTGCTGAAACTTTCTACGTTTCCACATATGTTTGTCACTAACAACGGAATAATAGAAGGCTTGAAGATACCGAAAGGCGAGTCCCGGGTGGTGAACAAAAAAATATTCGATATACAATTACAACGTCTCGTTTTGTAATATCATCAACGAATTGGATGGATATTTATGGTAAATAATGAAAATTTGTATATAGTTTTTGATGAATGTAAAATAAGAACAATATTTTGACACAAAATAATGCAAGAGTTATTAAAAAAATACTGCAAATACAATGCAAAGCGAGGAGGGTAAATGGGATTAGAAAAAGTAACATATACCCATTTTCATCCATCTTAATTCGTAAACTCGTAAAAAAATCAAAATATTTGTATGTCTAAAATAAGTTTCAGTATTTCATAGCATTGAGCTTAAAATTTGCCGAAAAAATGTTCGATGTAACTCTTTCATGTCGACTTTCATGTAAGTTGATTTTTATATTAATAAGAGCAAATTAATAAAATTCCAACAAAAAAACTTTGAAGTGTCAAATATACACTTTGCTTAGCAAGGCATGCTCTACGCTTTTTTTGCACTTTTAATTCACTCATGATATTATAATATAAATACTTAAGTGTTTAGTCATAATTAAAATGTTGGTGTTCGTCTTTATGTATAATGATTTTCAAAAGTTGTATCTCCAAATCTCTTGAACCAAATATATTCTTACGCAGGTTTTCTCAAAGCCATTTACTATATTTTAAAAACTAAATCTATTATTTAGCAGCCAATAAACAATAAACTTTATAACGTGCATAAAAAAAATACTTTTGATTCGCAAATACTTTCTTCATCAACAATCTGGCTCAGATTGAGTAGTCGCAGCTCAAATTAAGGTGGTAACTTCATATACGCAACTAAACGTATTATTTTAGCAATCATATAATTATCTTACGTTTGTCCAGTTCATAATGGCTTTTTTGCCATAAAAAAACTCACGCATCATTTGAACATCCAATGTCTATTAGAATTCTTGATAAGATAACCATGAAGAATTAATCACTTTTTAGGTGTTAATTGTCACTTCGTCATGAAAGACATGAAATTTTAAATAATAATAACACATTTTTTGTACGTATTTCCACAATATAATTTTTAGCAGGACCGGTTTAGCTTATCGCGAGCATTATCAACTGACGATGGAAATAAGTACTAAAAAATGTGTTTTCATTATTAAAAAAAAAATACGTATCAAGTCCAAAACTACTCCTACATTTTTGCTGTAGTATAGTTTTAAATTTAGATTTTTCTCGAAAATAAAATTCTAAAAATTATGTAGGCATGTTTATACATAATATTTTATATTAACATATGTATTTACATGCCGACATAATTTTTAGAATTTTATTTTCGGCCTACTTAATTACAGCGTTAGTAATAATAAAACCTTTTCTTTATGTATAACATAAATATATCTGTTAAAGTTAGGTATTCATTGAAAGATATCATTAATTTCAATTTATTTCGCAAAGTATTGTGTCGGAGAAGCAATATTTTTTGATTGCCTTCTATCTTAAACTTTGATGAAAGTTTTAGGCATCGTTAGATATTATAATAATATCAAGAGCTTCAACAATACTTCTTACTTACATTACAAAATAATTTTACGTTTATGGAATAAGTTTTTATGAATAAATTTTTATTTTTTCTGTTGTGTATTGTTTTTTTTTTCATTTCTAATGAAAAAAACATGTATATTTATCAGCTGCTACTTCAATATTGCAATTAGCTGTTAGTATTTTGTAAGAACTTTACAATATTTTTTACACCATATACGTGGCATAAACATGTGTACAAAATTCACCGCTTACGTATTTTTTATAGTCGCAAATAGTTTCAGGCAAAATTTTTTGAAAGTGTAGAATTCGGATTTTTTAGTAACTTAGTAAAAAAGGGTTACAAGATTTTTATATTATGTAAAAAAAACAATAATTTTATTCTGCAACAATTAAAAAATATTTTTAAAGCATACATTGAGACACAGCGCTTTGTTTAGTTATTGAAAAAAAAATATCAAATTGTCATAAGAATTATTAGCAAAATAAGTATTTAATAAAAAAAATTAATTGTCATGTTTATAAGAATCCTTAGAGTGTTTTTTAAGACTGCTAAATTTTAAGTCTCCGGTTGCGCATCTCTTGCACCCATGAGAAAATCCACTATTGATTACTTAGATATAATAATAATTTTTGAAATTAATTCAGAGCTTTACCAAATTAAGAAAATCAATTATTACTTCAACAAAAACGTATGAAAACTGAAAACACTTGCTTTTCCATATAAATTTTTTGAATATTCAATCTTTATAGCATCAACGTAATATTTTATAAGGAATTGAAAAAAATATTAACTCTCGAGTTTTGTACGTCCGTTGGGATAGTTCACAAACACTTACAGAAGAGAACAATGTAATACGATAAGCTGTAGGTTTTGTAGAAGAACATTTAAAACAAAAAAATTAGGGTATTTATAAATAAGTAAGTAAAATATTTAATATATACACCCAATCATTTTTTTACGCGAAATCGATTATACATGATTTTTTTTTAACGGCACCGCTACATTTTTTACGCGCTTCACTCGTTTTTACGCAATTTTTCCCCAAATTTGTTTTAAAGAAGACATTTATATATGATACTAGGCATGTACGTTTCATTATTTTTTGTAATAAAAAAAATATATGTATTTTTAATCCTTAATTTTGTAAAGCAATCCATTTTTTAAATACACACACAATTGCCAAATGTTGACAAGTGTATCGGATTTTATGCGAATTTATGTTTTAGGGTGTGTAAAGAAATATAGTGCAATTGCGTGAAATCATTTTTTGACGCGATTTTTTTTACGCGCCTTTTTCTGGAACCAATGTATCGCGTAAAAATAGGACTGGGTGTAATGATCAGTATAAAATATCAGGGCTTAATGAAGATAATCTGAAAAGTCCGAATGAAAAATCAAGAAAAGATTAGTCTTATAGTAATTGGTTGGGTAGTGTTCGCGAGATAAGTCTCTACTATAAGTATAACGTATTTTCATAGTTATTTACAAAATACCTTTTGATTGATTTGATTTGATTAAATGAGATCATAGCTTCAGTCATGGAAAAGTTTACACCAATATTTCTCAAATCATGGAGTTGAACGCCTCATTGTGTGAAAGTATATCGTTTTCAATGAAACTCTACGAGCGAATCTAATCTGCGAGTGATTGATGAGATAAGGGGGATATTAAATTTTCCTCCAAGTCCATCACAAATTACAGCGTTTACAGCTGTGGATCGGATGTAATATGCAGAATTTTACAACACTATTAAGGAATTTCAAGAAATCACACAATTAAAAATATGCATTAAAGTAAAAACGATTTTCTCTTTTATGAAATGAATTTAAATATTTGTTTAAAAATACACAATACAATAAAAAAGATACTGGTTTAAGCACAATCCGTAAAACTAGAACTACTCAACCGGTGTGGTCCACAGAAATATTCTAGTGCTCTACAAACGACAAAGTAAGCACTGAGCAAGTTATTGTAGCAAAATCAATCAACCGTCTTACTGATGCCTCAAATATTTTATTTTTAATAGTGCAAAATCAAGAAAAGAAATATAGACAATTTTTAAAACTACTTTTGCAACCAATATCTTTTAATTGCCGATGTTTGAAACATCTAAATAACATTTTTATTTCTATAAGTGTTATTATGTGTGTCAGTTGGTTGTAATTTTTTCATATACAATTATGTGTTCAAGAAACGGCATTTTTATAAGTTTGTTTAAAGAGTTTTTGCTACTGCATTGATGTATTTGTGAGTGCCTGTTTTTAAAGATATACAAAACGAATGAGCATATTTGTGCTTGATAAAAGTTTTGATTGACTTAAAAAAATAGGAAGAAATAATTAATATTAAAAAGAAATGACAGGAATGACGTGTGTTTATTAATTCCAATTTGAAAGTCAAGCGCTCAATATTGAAGAAATTGATTTTTCTCACTTTATTCGTAATATAATGAATACATTCATGCAAATTGACGAGAAAAAAGTAACAATTTTTTGGTATTGTTGACTTAGCTCATAAAAACATACATGGCTTGTGAATTTACTTTTTATAATATACATATGTTTTGTTTTGAAAAAACAAAATAATCACTAGCAACTATTAAATTATAAAAACTTGCATTGTAACTGGAAAATATTATTAATTTTTTTAAGGAGAAAAATCAGTTTGTTAAAAGCTAACAACATAAATACAACGCGAATTTTCCGTAGATGAAGCGATACAAAGAGTGACGCAATAAATTGTTTCGCCTCGTCTATTTTCATTTGTGCGGATATTATCCCGTCAGCAAATGTGACAGAAGATACATACATCTTTTCCGTTTCTTACTTTTACCTTTCACTCATCTCAAGACAGAATATCAATTACATTTCAGAGAAAAGTGTTTTATTTTTACGAGAAATAGATACCCTACAATCAAAAAAATATCGAGAGATGTAAATGTACACACAAAGAAAAACGCTGTATAAAATACACATTTACTGTTTATACCTTAAAGATAAGGGTGGAATTGTGAACCGAAGTAGAATGGAAATAATAGAATAAGATAAATAATACATATCGACACCGTATTGGCATATGTTGGTAGGTAACAAATAGTTGATGGTTTATTAGTAAAGAGCAAGTTAATGAAAATTCTAGTGTTTATTATAAACTTTCAGCCTCGACATTTTACATTACTTAAATAAATGTTTCTACCAATGCAATTTAAGCACGGTTCTCTTAGTTATTTATATGCATTAATGTAAAGTTAATTACATATTAAATATGTTCTTGATAATTTTCAAAATCATTTGATAAATAATTAATTATTTTACATATAACATTGATATCTATTCATAGAAAAAGAATCATAAGATGAAGAAAATAAAAATCACTTTTAAGGTGTTACCTGTTTAAATAATGAAAACATTTTTTTGTACTTATTTCCATAATAACATTGTAGTACTAAAAATGGGTTTTTATTATTAAAAAAAATTAAAATAAAAATATTTTTTATCAAGCATTGCAGATTATCTTTACCAATTAAAAATAATACGCTTATATTGATATTTCCAAATATAATACATTATATTATTTTATTTGATTTATAGTTATATTCGTAAATTTCTAACAAACGATATCAGAAGTTATTTTGTTACAATGATAATTTAATTAAAAGTTTTCATTGCAAAGTAATAAAGCTGGTCTTAACTAGGTCGATTGGATTTGCGACAAATTACTTTCAGATCGACGAACAATATTATTAACAAAACTTTTTAAATTAAAAATGCTCCCCTGATTCATTGAAATGTAATATGCACCAATAGATTTATACAAATGTTGCGACTGGCGTACAGGCGGTATTCATTATGAAACTATGGATTGAAATATACGCGCTCAACATGCGGAGTTAAAAAAATAAGACGGAAAATCTTTTTTCTTATATAATTGTCATGACAAAATTACTGTGTTTTATGTTAAAGAAACCTGTCGATTAACCTGTAGTTATTGAAAAATGAGATATTCTACGATGAACGCGGAAAAAGATATTTAAATCTCACATTAAAACCTACGACTTAAAAGTCACTAGTTATTTCTGTGGCATTTTTTAAAACTTAAATTGCAATCTTAATTGATTTTAATGACAATCTTTTATTGCAAATTTCTATTGCTCATATATTTTATTGTATTTTTGTAAGTTTAGTTTTTCAATAAAGGTTATAGTCGCCATAACCAGATCTGCTTAAAAAATGTTTTGGCTCATTTAATGTAAATAGGTAACTGTTTGATATTGTTCTTATATAAATGCAAAACAAAATTTCAACTTATTCGTTTATTCGACTGCATCATTTTTTTAAACGCCTGGCTTGAAAGTGACAAAATATATAAAGTTTTACAAAATTTAAGCGACTCAATTTTGATAGATGAATACTTAATAATTGATTCGAAGTTTGGTAAGCCTGGCGTTCACGAATTATCGAACAGCACTGTGTTAAATATTAACATTGGTGTAGTAGGAAGTGGTTGTAAATATTCTTTTGTGACGCGATGAAAAGCGGAGCATCGCGTAGCGTCAATTTGGGATTTGAATAATACATCTGTTTTGGGTACGCGTGAACATTTATCCCATAAGACCGCCACGATAGTGATTTCTAGGTAAAGGCAGTGATCGTAAACTAAGTACGCTTTTTCTTATTTGAAAGAAACATGTTTTAATTTTAGTTTTTTGATTAAAAGTTTTTTAATATCGATGTGTTGGAGATATCTATCATGTTGATTTTGACGGGCTTCTTTCAGTTAGTTTTTAACAAAACCAAAAGCATTTAAACATAAAGATTAATCCTTACTTGAAATATTGTTTATTTTAAACTTTTTAAGAACTTAAATACAATTTGGATTGTGCGGTTTTACTTATTGAAAACAAATTTTGACTGACATCAAGATTACAAGTACACCCAGTCCTTTTTTTTACGCGAATTCGATTATACGCGATTTTTTTGGACGGCACCGTTACATTTTTTTACGCGCTTCACTATTTTTTACGCGATTTTTTCCCCAAATTTGTTTTAAAGAATAAATTTATATATAATGCTAGGTATGTATGTTTCATTATTTTTATAAATAAAAAAAATATGTGTATTTTTAAAACTTAATTCATATAAGTGAAAAAATTATATCGTTATAGTCTCATTATATTTTATAAGCAATAAAGACATGAAATATATTTTTTTTTTGCACGAATTTTAAAGAGCAAATTTTGGTTTTTCACACGTTTCTGGTACTTCTTCACGCGATATTTTAATTTTTGGAACCAATTTATAAAATTATATGAAAGTTGTGATTTTTTTACGCGATCTTTTTTACGCGCCGTTTTCTGGAACCAATGTATCGCGTAAAAAAAGGACTGGGTGTATAAGAAATATTCTTCTAAATGAACGAAATCATTTTTATATAATTAAACTAGTCGTGGAGAAATCATTGGATTAAAATAAATCGCAGTTAAATGTTATTAAATGACTTGAATTTTAAAATAACATTACAAGAAATTATGCTTGAAATAAATATTGCACTTTTTTAATAGAATATATAGAGAAGAACGAAGTTAATTGTTACGATATAACACATAAAAAATCATGTTTTTTTTCTTATAAAAATACATCATAAAAAATAGTTGATAATATTTATTTTTAATTCGAGAAAAGATTATTTCTTATCAAATTTAAAGGATTTTATAACAATTTTTAATCTATACCGCTTTTATTCTACGATATAAAAAAAACGGTTCACAATAACTGAACAAGCTTTTTCCCTACGGGAAAGCTAATTGTTAACGTCTGTAATACCTTTTAACGAAATACGATGTTAAGTTGGCTGATAATGAAAGCAGTTTCTATAGAAAAGCTTATGTTTTGTTGAACTTATTCATTTAAAACAATCTTTGCTTATAATGAATTTTCGACTCTTTGCAAAGACCCTTAGTGGCTGAAATGTTTCTGAAACATGTGCAGTCAAAGGTAATGCATAATTTAGCCTTTTTTACTATGCAGTTATTTTATTCGCAAATCGTCACCGGAATTACTTTTATAGACAACAATCAATACATTTATTAAAAGACATAAGAAGGATACAAAGAAGAGCGTTCGAAACTTAATTGGGTAATAAAAAATTAATTGTACTTACAGATTTGTAACTCGATTTTTTGATGTTGGAAAAAATTGTATTCAATATTTTAATGAGTTTATTTCTAATATTGGACAAATAATTGGACTAAATTTGATGAAATCATCTAAGCGAACCATCTATTCCATATTTTATTTTGTCAAGTAAAATATGATTTTTAGTTCATTAAACTCTGTCGGAAAAACTGCCATAAATTAATTACCGAGATATCAAGTACAATACTCATCAAGGCAGAAGGCACAAGGCATGATTAATTTTCCGTTCCACTGAGCAAGGAGGCAGAGAGGAAAATCTTGGGAAATCATCTTGATACTGTTTGTAAAGTGAACAACCAGTAGCGTGTGCATCAAAGCGGTAATTTTTTCTGTTTTTTTTTTTGGATAACCTTATAAATATATTTGGTCATAGTATAATAGCAACAATATAAAATTCCTGACGTATGCGTAGTTATGCAATAACAGATAATGCACCCAAACTAACATCTGAGATCTTACCAATTTTGTGTCCGTGTATCCAGAATGAAATTTTAAATATATTTTTGCAGAAATAGCTCAAGCGAATGTTTTTTTTTCTGATTTTTTGAATAATGCTTCTTGTTACTCGAAAAAGTAATCTCAAATCTACGTAATTATAACCAGATGCTTCAAATAACAAAGTGAACATTCTTTATAAAACAATGGTCATGCATTTATTAAGTTTGATTTATTAATACGGAAAGTAGAACAAAAGCGATAGTTTTTGTAATTTCCGATAATTCAACTGTCTACTTTCCGTATAAATTAGGTTATTGTGTGGGACAAAATAATTAGAAACGTTATCTAACAATCAGATACTCAAAATTATTATAATAGTATACGATATCGACTCAGTGTGCTTGACCTTCTATAAAATCAAATGTTAATCGTTCAAACCGTGTTAACTTCCACATGTGTTATTAGAACGCGGTTTTGACTTTTCGGCATATTCAGGCATTTCATCACACATACCTAATGTAGTTGATACGTGGAATCTCTTGTCTTCAAAAGGAGTTACAAAAATAAAGAAAATAAAGATTGAAACTAAATGCATAATATATCTGAAATAATTTTGGTAAAAACAGATTTTAATAGAATGATATTTTAATTTAGAAAAGATATTCCGTTTAAGCCGGTAGATATTGCTTTTATCAAATAAAATTTTAAATCTCTGTAAAGTAAAATACGTGTATATGAGATTGTTTTGTTATAACCGTTATTAGTGTAAATTTAATGTTCAGGCTATTTATTCGCCAATCCTAAGCCAAAAAGGCGTTGCTGACAAATCACTTATATTCAAGAGAGTAAAAAGAATAAAAGATATAGTGTCAATGAGAACAACGTGATATAATTTAATTTCAGCTGTTAAAACTATTTACGATTCCACGTGTAACGACCCGGGTTTCGCCTTTCAACATCTTCAGGCATTCTATCATACGGATGCAACAGAACTGACTGTTAAGTGCTATGTTCAAAACATGTGGAATCGTACAATGCTTTAAAATTTCAAATTTGATAACAACTGGGTATCTTTATCATTCGTTTCAATATATATAAATTCTAATATATTGAAATAAGTGATAAAAAACGAAGTTATTCTCATTGCCATAATGCTTTTTCACTTTTCCATTCGTTTTGCTGTCATGAATATAGTTTGGTAGCGACGGTATGAATATAGTTCCTTGACTTAGGTGCAATATTTTCCTCGATTATTTTGTAATATCATGGCTTTAGATCCACGCCAATGGACTGGGGTGAAAGTGACACTGTCACATAACGGAGCAATGCCTACTCGACAAAGTAAATTTCGTAATAATTAGTCTCACGGGGACAAGGGAATCCTTTTTTCTTGACAAATGACCATCACCAGGTTTATAATTGTACATTTTCTCGCTACATTAATACCCACTAGTTGGCCATTTGCCCGCCTTGGATTCGGTAGTGTTCCGCAGGTAGAAGAATACTTTGTTACACAAACGAATTTACTACACATTTTTTACGAGACTCTTTTTTTTGTGTATTCAATTTAAACTTTGATTCTTCAGTTACTTGGATCACTTAACCAGAGTAATGGAATTTTGGCAAAGAGATGTTACACGTTATTATTCTTGAACAGAATTTTTGAAAATTTATTTGTTAGTCATCCGCTTCGATTTTCATATATAAAAGTACAATGAGGTAGATATATTTCTAGACAATTTTTTAAACGACTGTTAGGCTAACAACCTTATTTTTTGGATACTTAAGTGACACAGAAAATGGTAAGTAAAAAATTAAATAACAGAAACACTGTTTTGCCAACATGCATTGATTCACAACAACTCAACTATGAAGAAAATTCTCTTTTCACACAAACGTCATTGAAATCAATAAATATTTTCAAAACAACATAAATACGAGTAAAGTTGTGCCATCAAAAAAACTTTAGTACTACAATTGAAAAGGTAACGAGAAGCACAATTAAAATACCATATGAAACCAATATCCATTAATATAAATTTAAATTTGAAAACTTTGTTATTCTACTCTATGTGTTACTAAATATGCGAATAATTTTCTGTTATCGCATTGTTAATTTTAAAGAACTTTAGGCTGTTCATTTGAATTTCACTTTATTAAATCAATTGAGAGATGGTTTATTATTACATTTAAAAGTTATGATTTCACAACTCTTTAAAAGTATTAACAATATTAACTTATGATTGTAGTGTTTTTGTTGGTCTCAAGCCAAGTTGTCAAAGTACAGCGATTTTGTATACTGGCTAGAAGCTGTGAGAAAACTATTTGATGAATTTATTTTTTAGACATAATCTGATTATTTTGACTATCAAAAACTAGTTCTTACATATTTCTAGCCTTTGGCGTTCATCATCAAACAAATACGCTTTTGATTAACAGTATAACAACTAACTCTCGTTAAATGTCCATCGATATTTTATATTCATAGCAAATTATTTCTTCAACAATACGAGTGAGCATAACATAAAAATAATACATGGAATATATAAAGGTATTTCTGTATAGTTTTATAATTAAAATGATTTTGACAGTGTTCCGTGTATATTTTTTTTTCAAATGTGCTCTGTGAATGTTTAGATCCACTGTTCTAAGTGGTAATGATATTGAAACTCAATTTCAGTGAAACCCTTAATGTAATTAGATAGTACCAAAATTTCTTTTCATTCTATTTAAGTAAGAAAATTTCAATAAAGATTATTGAAAGATGATTTGAAAATTTGAAATGAATAATAATCTCAATTACCTTAATTAATTGAACGTCTTCTTTTCAAATAACGTTCTTGAAAGACTTTGGGGAAGCTGCATTTAGTTATCAATGAGGTTTTTAAAGTTAAGTCTACAAAAGAGGAAAATTTACATCGAAATCAAAGTGTACATTGAAAAAGTATTTATAACTGAGTTCAGAAATGAATTGAACGAATATATAAAATATTTAATAATAACGATTTCTTATTTGATATTAAAGAAATAGTTCTTACATTCATGTATAATAAGAATAGAGTTGCAAAGATTTTATAGTATTAACATTCATCAATGAGCGGAAATAGTATTTCGATACAAATTATGGTATTACTTAACCTTTTAGTTGCCAATCATTTTGGAAAAATATTGCGAAAAATGTTACATTGGTATAAACATTTATGTTATTATTTATGATTTGTTGTTTAGATGCGATATGATGTATATTCCTGAAACAACGCATTATTTATGTGACGATAAACGGATTAAATTCAATTTGCTAGATTGACAGTTAGTTACACCTGAGAGAATATTGACCGACAGTAGTGCCATCTGGTGTGTAATGCTAATAGTAAATAATATTATTATTTTGACATTCAAGGTGGCGAAAATCCACCAAAAAGTCAAATACATCTATTAGGCACACTGTCAATCAGATATAAGCAATCATTTGGTTAAAGATCAGATCGGTAAAGAGAAATTTTCAGAAATTACAGCCATGTCATGTTATCTAATAAAATGGATAAACCAATTCTAAAAAACGATGATCTGTGAGGTCTGTCTCGAGAATAAGCAACGTTGTCCACTGCAACACGACCCTAAGTATAGACAAATTATATATGTAAATAAAACGTTCTATTAAAAAATTACTCACCAGTCTGAGTGCTGGAATCGAAAAATGTGCTGGTTGTTTCCACAGTCATGGTCCCAATAGTGCCATCGGTAATTTGCGCGCATGAATCCCTCCTACCTCGATATCTTCCACTGTCATCACTTTGTGAACTCTGCCTTCGGAAATTCCTACACCTTATCATTTCTTCTGTTGTGCTTTGTCTTCTAAATCCTCTTGCTATAAGTATTTCCTCTGTTGTTGATTGTCGCCTGATAGCAGGCCGACTAGTCTCTTGAGGCGGAGGCACAACTGGCCGGTTGCATGGGCTCGGGTCCCGGCTTGAATTACAACTGCTCGAATCTGGAGATCTCGGTTGCCCAGGTATTGGTGTTCGATTTCCACCGGCTATAGAAGTAGACTGTCTCCGAAGTCTTCCACGTCTATTACGGCCGACTGGGCTTAAATCTCTTTCCGTGCTTCTGTCTGGGCTTAAATGACTTCTTGACTCCCGCCGGCTACGAGATGCAGAATCCGGGCTTAAACTGTCACGTCTAGCTTTCCTCCCAGATTCATCCACGTCAGGACTCAACGTTGGCTGGCTGCCTCTTCTTCCCCATGTTCCAGGAGGTAAGCAGCTTTCATCGTATGCAGTGGCTTGTCTTTGAAGACGGCTCATCTTGCTCGATCGATCCGGGCTGGCGTGTGATCTAGAATCCCGGCGATTTAATCTATGACCACACTGAGTTGTGGAATCTCGTCTACTTGCCAATAATGGATGTGGTCTAGTAGGAGTAGTTGCTTGTGTTGAAGGCACCGTCGGTGACAACGGAGGCGGTGTCACACTTGACATTATTATCGTAGGAGGAGGAAGCGCTTGGCAGCTGCTGTCACTTGTCGCCACTTTAGTTGGCGCGTGCACTGTCACGACCGTTATATTCGGGGTCGTACCGGAATGCAAGTTAACAGATGGCATTAAGCTGGATTGCAGATGTACTGATGGTATATTGTTTCCCTGCAATGATATTGATGGAGTTGTTTGAATGGAAAACGATGGTCCTGCTGCCGATTGTATAGAAAACGACGGTCCAGGAGTTGGGCTAAGGCTGTTATTGATTGTGACATTGTTTACGTGCACAGGCGCTGGGTTAATTGCATCCAAAGAAGAACGGTCTCTAAAGTGTTGCATATCGCCCACTGTCCTAGAATCTCTCCTTTTCTTTTGCGCTGCTACTATTTTTGGTGGTGGTGGTGTACTCACTGTGGAATCTCTTCGACCACTTTTAAAACTTTCCCCACTACCTCGACGAGAATCTCTTCTGCCACTTTTTAAAGAATCCCCAGAGCCCCTTCTTGCTTTCTCTCTTTCTCGTTCTCTATCCTTTTCCCTATCTTTTGGATCCCGGGCAATAATAATGGTGGTGCTGTCACGTCTTGACCACAACTTTGCCAAGTCTGTTCTAAATTCTGATATATTAGTTTGTTGAGAGTCTCGTCGTGATTTGGACACCATAGACTTGATGCCCGAATCTGCGCTTGACTCTCTTCGCTTTCGAAGCATTGAGATGTTCGTGATCGGCGGTGTTGGAGCGACTTCGATCGTCTGCTGGCGGCCCCAAGGCAGTGACCTCGCAAGGTCTGCGAGAGTCTCTCTCCTGCAAAGGGGTGCTTTGTTGGGTTTTGCTTTTGGTCCTCCACTCCATTCTCGAAGAATGTCAGTCAGCTGCGCCAGAGAAGATCTTCGCCTTCTTTGTTGACCTACGAAGAAATATTTTGTTTTAGTTTGTAGTCAAAAGCATCATTTGCTCATCGAAAGATACTCATATAACAAAACAAGCAATCACAACATTAAAAATATCTTAAGCATAAAAAATAATATAATAGTAACAGTAAATTATTCAATATGACTAATGTTAGCTTTTAATAATAAAAGAACACTTTTTATTATCTACTATTTACTAACTATTTTATTATGACACCAATTATCACAAAGGATTCTTAACGAACAAACTAACATAATAGTATCGCCACTTGTCCAGCCGTTGTACAAAGGGGTGGTCTGATTTGCTTCCATAAGGACCACTTCCGTCTCATATATAATCTTATTGTCATAGACACCTATTGTTTCATTTAGAATTTTGAAAATTTAGTGTCATTGTGTTAAAGTAACAAGCTAGGCTGTTGGAACAGGAGAGAGGATGTGTTGTGTGCCTTTTCTGCACAGCTATATATAGATAATCGAATGTTAGTTTAAGCATAGTTCTGACGATGGCATGAGCCGAAATAGCTATCAACTATATTTGTTAAAAAATAATTTTGTAGAACTAAAATACATTGCTATATTTTCACCGTGTTATAATGGAGTTCTACCAAGTGAATGCCAATTCAATAAATAAATAACTCAAATATGCTTTGATATTAGTTTTATTTTACGTTTCATAATAAAACGAATAGAGTGGCAAATAAAATTTTCCAATTTAAATTATTATGGCAATAGACAATTAATGACAGTGATATATTTATATTTTGTAAATTTTTGGAACTGTATTTTATTTTAAACAATTATTTTTGATATTGTAAATATCGTACAATGATTAACTTTATTATGAAAATACTGTGACATGAAATGAAAAAAAAGGAAATTATTGCAAAACACATTATTTACCCATAAAATTATTTGTTTTTTGTTTATGAGTTTTTATTCAAACGGATAGTTAATTAAAATATTTTTTTTAGGCCGAATCAGATATCATAATAAAAAATGTTGGTTTGTTTTGTTTAATACAATGACATCTTACGTCTGTGAAAATAAGTAACATTTTTTTGACTGAAAATAATTTTATTGCTTTTTCCATGTTTTTTAGAAAATATGTACGATCGTTAATTTCATATTGAAGTTTATAAATCATTGAAATTAAAGATTAAAAATTCATGTTTTAAAGTTTTTTCTCTAACTAGATGTCACTATCTGTATGAATTTATTTTATGAAGGCTATGAAAATTTTTGAATTTGGTATTTTTTTTACGTTTGGTGGCAAGTTAAAGACGAAAATTATGTATCACTGTAAATATTTATTTCTTTTAGCTACATGAAAACATTCAGTATATCATACGTTATTAAAAAAACATTTCAACAATTTAAAAATAACTCTAAAGTTCTACACAACCCATTATTTGTATATAACAAAATTATTGTAGTTTTAAGTAAAAAAAAAGATATTTTAGTTGATGTATAAACATATGTAATTCTTTTTTTATTATATTAGAGGTACCCGGAATTGATGTCGTTTGATTTTGACACGTGGTTTGCTTATTTTATTAATGACACTAGATAATAAAACAAAGTTTATTGTTTTTTGGTATTTTCATGTTTAGTTTAGTTTTTGAAACATCATATTTTTAAGTAAAATTTAATCTGGTACGCTCCATAAGAACTATTTAAATCATTTATTGGATAGATTATAGTCAGTAGAATACTTATTATAAAGTGAAAACAGCTATTTCAGTTGAATGGCAGTTTGATAACTAGTTATAAGCCATATTTTTAATTGCCTTAGAGTATGATTTATAATTTTATTTCGTAAGATAAAAAAAATATATTACTATTATAAAACCATAAAATATGAAACTTTAAATGCAACAAGGCTTTTTGCAAACAAGTTTGTTGGGAAAACGATTTACAAAGCGTGATTTATAATATTGAAGTTAGCTTCGGCTGCATGGCGGGGAAGAAATCTGCAAGAATAAATGACACCGTGAAAGCCTTCCGAGAGCTTTTAAAGTTTATTGTAAATATTTATCGCGCTTGAAAGCTGATGTCGTTATGCTCGCTTTAAAGTGTTTGTCTAAGAATTTTACATTTTTCTCTCTCCAGAGTTTAAAGAAGAGTTTTTCTCTTACAATTTACACTCCAATGGTGATCAATTTTGTCTACTGATATGCAACAAATATGTTTATTTATATTTTTTAAAACTAAATTCTTCTTCATTTTTTATACTATAAAATATATTTTATACCAAAGCGTTTGTAACGGCAGAATTGAATTTTATATTTATTCAAAAAAGATTTTTTATCGTTATATGTAACATATATAATCAATATTAGATATATAAATATTAAATAATAAAAAAGTATATCTTAAAGGACCGACTGGTACGTAATTTATTCTTGTTAGTGGATTATCGTTATACCTTGCTTAACCGCAGATTTAAGCAATTTATCTCCTCTATGTTGTGAATTTAATTTAACTAACCATAAACTTAAACTTATTCCGTATGACATGGGTATTTTCAAAAACTTACTAAGCGATGAATATATACATATTTATTATTTTATTAACAGCTGATTATTAATTTGAGTTAACCTAAAATTTTCTTTCTAGTTCTTTGTATATTGATATGGAAATTATATAATCTGCCCTGTATAACTCACAATACTTGAATATACGTCTAATTGTCATGATTTACTCAAAAGTTTACAATATCTGGACATTCAGAAATTATGTAAATTTTTTGATGAATCTGTGAACACCTAAACATGTTTTGTCACTACCGATCGGCTTGTCAACCTTCAGCAACTTCAGGTATCATATAACATAGTTGCAATATAACAGACAGACAATACAAAGTTTGCATTTTTTATATACGTTACATTACATAGAAAAAACTTAAGTTACTCTCTAGTTTAGGCGATAAATGTAAACCTCGAATAATTTTAAAAGTCACTAACTTGATTATAATGATATTTGGTTTAAGAAACGATGATCTATTAAGCGAAACGGTATTATAGATTTTTGATGAAAAGCATTTTCAATAATCATTTAACATTAATATGTAATTAGGTATTTTGACAATTAGAGATACTTTCTTATTTTAAATGGGTGGGATATTGTGAGATCAAATATCACATGAGCCAATGAAAAAATTATTCCCATATTTGAATATAAGGCTTTTTTGCAAAAAGAAAGTGGCCATGCAAAGCTACAAATTGAATTGTTTGAGAATAAGTTATTAATAATTACCAGGTCTTGGAGGTGACGAGTCTCTTGGTGGTGACACACAGCAAACCTGTGCCGAGGAGTCTCGTCTTCCGCCAAGGCGCTGACGCAGCGTACTCTCTTCCAGCTGCTCTCGGACCATGTCGTCCCAGCCGTTTCCACCGGACCAAACAAGTCCCACTTGGTGTGATAGGATCGGTAGATTGCACACGAAACATATAGCCGTCATCGTCCTGTGATAAAAAGCATAAACTTAGTCTTTATCATAACGTACATATGTGTAAAATATAAAAAATGATGAATGATTTTTAATCTGTTATATATATAGTTCTGACGATGGCTTGAGCCGAAATAGCTATCAACTATATTTAAAAAAAAAAAATTTTAGAACTAAAATACATTGCTATTTTTTTCACTCTGTCTTTTTTGTGCGAGTATAACAAATATTAAAATTTTTGGTGTAAACTTAAAAACTTACTTTAAAAAAATTCAACGATTTTTTTTAAATCAAATCAAATTTACTTAGCCAGAGTTTTGAATAGTCAGTTCAGGATTTTTCCAAACATTCTATTTTTTATTTTTCAATAAATTATTTCATCAAGATTATTAACTAATTGCAAAGTATTGCAAAATTCGATAAATTCTACAAACTGTTGATCGAAAAGGTGATCAACACAAATATTTTAAATATGAAAATAAGCATTGGGCAAACGAATTTTTCATTATTTTGTATTTAAACTCAGTAGTCAAATATGAAAAAGTATTATACTTCAAGTAAAGGCCATATATCACCACAGAATAATGTGTATTGCTGAAGGACATTTTTGTTCACATGATGATTAAAAGAAATAAGTTTGAAATATGCATAATGAGACTGATAATATTGTAATAAAAAATAACTAAAAATGCATCACTGATTATACTTATAAACTATAAAAACTATGTCAATTTTAATTAGAAGTGAATTTATTTTAAAATACTATCTTAAATAATCATACTTCAAAACGTTTTTACGCAAACGATTTTCAACTATCTATCTACCTAAGGACCCGTTTTTCGTTCAGTTTGACATACTGCGGTAAAAATATAAAAAAAAGGAAAATACAATAGAAATTTATAAATCAAAGATAATGTTGCGTCATCGTAAATCCCTGTGGGTATAAAGATAGCAGATGAATAAGGGGAAAGTTTATACGCTGTTTCTATCTTCTTCAATAATACTTAATCATATATATATATATATATTAATATATTTCTTAAAGTGAATTGTAGTGCTATCATGGAATTCTCTGAAGCTAATCTATTTATTTGTGTTGAATATATTTTTTTTAAACTTTCAAATGCTGCTAGGTTTTGATTATGTCCTGTGGCTCATGTTTATTCGTTTATATCGGACAGACACGTAGAAGTATATCCACTCGAGCTAAGCAACATGTAAGATCATTCAATAGTAAAAAATAGATTCACAATTCGCTAATCACGTTATAAAAGACTCACATTATATAAATTGAAACTCAGCATTCTAAGTGTTTGCATCTTTGTAATAAACAAACGAACAAACTAAAATATGTCGATCACCATTGCTAACCCTCTGCGGGGTGCTTCTTTGTTTCTGTAATAGACCATTTCCGTGCCATATGTAGATTTATTGATACAGCCACCTTTTTAGTTTCATTTACAATTTTTAGTTTTATTGCGAGCAAGAAACAAGCTAGGTCGTTAGAACAGGAGAAAAGATGTATTGTGTACCTTTTCTACACAGATATGTAAAGATAAACAAATGTTAGTTTAAGCAGAGTTCTGACGATGGAGTGAGCCAAAATAGCTATCAACTATATATAAAAAAATAATATTGTAGAACTAAAATACATTGCTATTTTTTTCACCGCGTTATAATGGAGTTCTACCAAGTGAATGCGAATTCAATCAATTATTTGATTATTGGTTTTAGAAATACGGACAGTGTTTGAAATTAAAAGTGTTTGAAAAACAGTTTATTTGATGGTAAGTATGTCGTTTTTGTTAACCTAATAGGAGTACAGCTTTCATTCCTTAATTTGACAACAGGTTACAGTAACATATTATTAAGATTTTTATCTTAAGTAAATTTTGAAAGGGTTTTCAGAGAAATAAATCAATCTAATAATATACTGACAACAGTGCATATACGAGTACTTTTTTCAAAAAATGATAGGAGTTGAATGTTCGTGTTTCATGAAATATTCTGTACCCACTACGTTTCGCTAATGCCTGCTATATTTCAGCGCCCAAAAGTAATAGAAAACACGAACGTTTTTCGTAATTCCTTACATTTCAAATAAAAAATATCGTGGATAAAAAGAAACACTTGGTAAATACATCTTGGTGATTTATTTATTTATTTATTACAACTATACGGTACAAAACTTACAAATTATCAATTCAATGCTTTTGCACCGTAACATATTAACATATTTAAATATAAGAATATAAAAATTCAGCAAATACACTATAAAACAATCAATAAGGATTGCAAAAAAGAAAGTCAACCAAGTAAGCTCATGAAATGTCTACTTTAACTGAAAAAATAGCATTCGTCTGAGCTCACTTTCGTCCACATGAAATATGTCAACATCCGAAGCAATACTGTTGAACATTGTTAATGCTCTTACCATTGGCATCCCCATTGGCAGACTGGTTCTACACTTTGGAAGAACAAACAAATTATGTACACGATTTTTTAAAAAACTATCCGGAACATACAGATTGACATTACGAAGGATGGCAGAATTCCCATTTTGGCCTCGAATTAGTCGAAAGAAATATGTGGCTAGATATATTTCTCTTCGATTTCAATTCACTATTAAAAGTGAGCATACCCAAAAGAAAGTTAGTTGGATAAAGCCACGGATAGTATCCGTATGCCCTCAAGCAAAGAAGTCTCAAAAAATTCTTCTAAACCTTTTCCACCATAAGGGCATATTTCAAATCTCCTGGGGCCCAAACAATAGACCCACTCTCAAGCCTGCTTCGCACTATGGTATTGTACAAAAATATTAAATTTTAACATCTGAAAAGGCTCTCGTAGTACGTAGGATAAAGCCCGAAATTTGCAATGCTTTGTTACAGGTCGTCCTAATGTGACTATTGAAGGTTAGTTTACTTTCGAATTGTACTCCAAGATCCTTTACTGATGAAATTCGCGAGAGAGTTCGGCCACTCATTAAAAAGCGGGAAAAAAACACTTGCGACCGTCTAGTAAACGATAAAAGATTGCATTTGTCTATATTAAAATCGAGTTTATTACTCCTTCAACATTCTACTATATTGACTTTATCAGACTGGAGACGGAGACAATCATCAATTGCGGCAATTTGTAAAAACAGTTTCAAATCATCAGCAAATAATAAGAATTAAGCATTTTTTATCACGTTTACTTTGTCATTTACAAATATAGTAAACAGCAATGGCCCCAAGTTCGAACCTTGTGGAACACCAGAATACGTGCAAAACGGTTTGGATTCAAAGAGCCCATACGATACGTATGGTTTTCGGTTCCCAAAATAACTTCCAAACAATCTATCAAAGCTATTTGACAAACCTATCATTTGGAGTTTTTTCAAAAGTATATCATGATTGACTCTGTGAATTGCCTTCGAAAAATCATTGTAGGAACAGTCAACTTGCAGGCCTTTGTCCAATGCCGTCGACACGTAACTCGTGAACACCATCAAGTTTGTATCGGTTGATCTTCCGGTTCTAAATCCATGCTGTTCATTTATTATAAATGGCTCAAATTTTCTTAAAATCATTCCATTCATAATCATCTCGAGAACTTTAACTAGCGATGAGAGAACAGCTACTGGTCTACAATTTTCTACTGATGATTCTGCACCACATTCAAAAATTGGAGTTATCTTTGATATTTTCCATATATCCGGAAAAATTTCTGTTTTCATTATCAGATTAAATATGTAACGTAAAGGACTCTTAATAAAATCAATATATCCCTTCAAAAAAGATGTTGGTACCCTGTCGGATATTTACTCTGGCCATTTCTTAAAAAAATAATATTTTACAGCGATTACTTTAGTTTCAAAACAATTTTAATTACCTTACACAGCTGTGGTATGAAAATAACACTCTAAACTACAGCATGAAAACAATGATTTTATGTTGTTCTGTAAGATTATTAAGATGTATTTAGGGTCTTGTGGAGCAACGAAACGCTGCTTAAATTTTCATCAAAATATCAAATTCCAATTAAACGAATCCATGACTTTTCATGATGTTGGGGTAAAGTGTTGGTTAGTTAAGTGCCTTGCGTTAGTGAAATTCATCTTTTTCTGCACTTTTATTACATTTATAATTTAATGATTTTTTAAAAGTTAAACAGATTACAGACAACGCTCAAATCAACAAAATAATTCAAAAATAATACTAAATGATTTATGGTATCGACTGAAGGTGCTTGATGGAATTTAAATATCAAATTTTAATTGTTATAATTTTGTTCGATTCCACATGTTTTATCTCTAACGACCCGGGTTTCGCCTTTTGGCATTTTCAGGCAATGTATCACACGGATGCAACAGAACTGATAGAATGCCTGAAGATGCCGAAAGGCGAAACCCGGGTCGTTAGTGACAAATTATGTGGAATCGCTTAAAATTGTAACAGTTCTAATTTAATTACTAAATGAATTAAAAAAAATGGTTTTAGTTATTTTCTCGTAGATATGTAGAATAAAGATATAAAATGAACAAAAAGTTTTGTGCACATTATTATTGACCAATTAAACAGTAAAAGGTCAACTCACTCAATTCTATGGGTATTTATTAAAAATGATCAAATATGCGTAAATATCTAGTTTTTTTTTTTGAATTCAGTATTCCTTGTAATAGTTTTTACAAAGTAAATCTTAAACTATATAATAAAAACTACGGAAATATTGTCCAAATATATCTGTTTACAATGCCTTATACTTAAAGAAATGAAATTAAATATGCAAATGCTATATTTCATGAAAACAGTGAAAAGAAATCAATCACAAGCGCGACTAAAATTATCTGATTTTAAATATTTTACAAAAAAAATATAAAACATAGTTTCATTTTAAAAGCAAATATTTTACTTGTCAGTTGAAAGTAAAAAAAACTTCTGTAATGAACATTTTTTATGCCAAAAATTTCAATTAAAACGAAAAATGTAAAAAATATAACAGGTATGAAAACGTCTCAAAAAGGTTCATTCATATCTGTAACGAGCGTCCATTTTATTTCGCTGGACGAAAATTTTTAAGAGGCCTCGCAGCGAGGAAAATAACCACCAAGTAGTTGTCAACCTAAAAAATACCTTATCATTAAGATAAGTCTACTGAGGTAAATGGAAAAGCGTGTTTCATAAATACAAAATGTTTTATAACATGTCGTCTTTTTTCTTGTAAGCGACTAATTATTACTGAGGGTTTAAGGCTAAAGGCTATTTAACTGTGTGTTATAAGATATGATATTTTAGCAAATGTTTTTAAATTATATGCACGGATGCTGTTAACACATACAACTAAGTATGTGTAAATAATAAATACATATTTTAATTAATTTTTGATATCGACTGAAGGTGTTTGATGGAATTTCAATATCAAATTTTAACTGTTGAAAATTTGTACAATTCCACAAGTTTCGTCACTTATGATACGAGTTTCTCTTTTTAGCATCTTCGGGAATTTTACCTCACGAATGCAACAGATCTGACACACAATAAATAGTAAGCATATGTTATATTCCAAAAAAGTTGATTACAAAGAAAAACACAGAACCGAAGGCTAGGTTCCATATAAAAACCAAAATAAATATGAATAATACTGATTTAATAATAATAACACACTTATGTTAAATTTAATTGTCGATAAATACTGTTTATGAGTCTTTTATGAAAGGATTTTACAAATAATAATCAGTTATCATCAAATGCTATCGGATATTTCTAAGTAATAAACTATTGTTAAATCAGTGTAATTGAAATTTATTTTAGTTATTTATTTGGATCCTTGCCTTAGACTGTGTTTTTCCTTTGTAGTTAACTCCTTTGGTAAATAACCGATACTAACTGCTTATTTTGTGTTAGTTCTAATGCGTCCGTGTGATAAAATGCCTGAAGGTGCCGAAAGGCGAAACACGTGGAACTGTACAAAGTTTCAACAACTCATATAAGTTTTCATCAAAAAGAAAAATGACTTTATCATCAAATGAATTAATAATTAATAATGAATTATTAAATAATGTTTGATGTAAAATGTAAATGGGTTGAAAGTCTTTTTGAATGACAAATTTACAAAGTATTTTATTTCATAAATTGAAGCTTTTCATCGGTTTAATTACATCAATTAAGTTTTATATGACTTCTTAAAATTATTGAAAACTTAGGTCATACTGTATTGATCGTAAATTAATGTAATAACGCTACTCAAATAACATTTTAATGTCTTGGTGAGATCCTGGCATACTATTATATTAATGACACTACCATTTATGCAGTCTTTTCAACGCTATTAAAACCTTTTACGGATATTTTAACTCTAAAGTTGGTAAGCCCATGTTTCAGGAGGAATTTACTCAAAGCTTTGAATAATTGATTCGCGTGCGAAATTTAATACAAATAAAGTTTTAATGGATAATTTATTGTTAAGCTCACTGTTGCTGGGAGGCTTCGATTCTGTGATTGAAGCTTTCATACTCAAAACTAACGTTGTAGCAACTCATTAATTGAAATATAAATTTGGTGTAATTTTTTTATTAATGATTCCACGTGCTAATATATATTTCGACAGAAACAGGATTAAATGTTAATAAAACGTTATTTTTTTAGTTTAGACTCCTTGTATTTATATATCTTACTTTATTTTATTTGAAAAAGGGAGTTACATATTACACATCTAAAAAAACAAAAAAAAAATAGCACGTTTTTATTGTGATGTCAGTAAAAAATATGATATTTTTATTTGAGCCATCAATTAATTCATTATACAAATTAAAAATTACAAAATTTGAATTGTTACGACTTTGTACGATTCCACATCTTTTGTCACAAACGACCCGGGTTTCACTTTTCGGCATCTTCAGTATCTTCAGCATCTTCGGCATCTTCTTCTACGTTTGCAAACCATTTGCTGTTAGAGGCACATTTGTTTGACGCGGATAAGGGGGTTCAATTGTTGCATAACACCATGGGGACCATAAACTGTTTTATCAGGATATTCTAGAAACTAATAGAGGCCTGTCAAAATCAAACTTTATTCTCAATGATCAACTCAACCTTCCCAACTCCCCCTTGTTGTACCCTTTACGTGAGATCGGTTCAATGAATCGACAATCTCATGACGTAAATTCTTATGTTTCATCACTAGATGTTTAATAGTAGGTATTCTCTATATGAAAGGAAAAAAATAATTAAATTTGTTTTAGCTGTAATTTACTGTAATTTACTGCCTAGGGGTAAGTGTTTTCATGTAATTAATAACTTTAATATATATACGATGCTAACTGTTTATTTTATGTAAGTTCTGTTGCATTCGTGTGATGGAATGCCTAAATATGCCGAAAGGCGAAACTCGGGTGACAAAACATGTGGATTCGTACAAAAATGTTACAATTCAAATTTGATATTGAAATCCCATCAATCACCTTCAGTCGATATCATAAATTGAAAATTATAAGTTTATTGCTTTTGAAATTTACAAGAGTTAAATATATGATTGATAATGGAAATTGACAATAATTGGAAATACATGAAATAATTATATTCGCCTGAACTCACTCTTGTCCATTTAAATTTGCTGACATGTAAAAAGTACAAAACTGTTAAATCCCAAACCAGTGACAACTCGATTAGCAAGCTTGTCCTAAAATTAAAAAGAAAACTTTCATGTCCGTGACTTCTCAACTATCAGAAACGTATAAATTGATATTAAGTAGAATGGCAGTAAAAGCTGAAAGAAATATATTGCCGGTTACATTTCTCTTTGAGTTTTATAAGTATTTAAGTGGCAATCATTAAAAAATGTCAATTGGAAAAATTTATGAGTGGTTTCCATACGCCCTCAAATAAAGAAAAATCAACAAAAAAAAAATTACGACCTTCTTCACCACGAGCATTTTAAATTCTTTGAGACCCAGACAATCAACTATCGCTCAAGCCTTCTTTATAGTAAGATGTTTTATAATGATGTTAAAGTCGACCCGAAATTTTTTAAGGTGGCAGAGAAAATTTATCAATATGTATAGTTAATTATAAAATTTTGTTACTATTTATGAAAAATAAGACAAAAAAAGCAGGTCTTAAATCATATATAATAAATACATATTAAACTTTGATACAGGTTTATAAGCTCGATATTAGAAACAGTACAAAGAATTCATTGTTTTATAAATAAATAGTTAATTAAGAGAAAAGCTAAAACGTCTTGCATAATAATAAACCTATATTTCAATAAAGAAACCAAATTTATGAAAATATCGCCTTTCTACCAAGATTCGACAGTTACTTTAAAAGCAAGTTTTAAAAAAGACGTTGTTTTTTGTATAAAAATCACTTGGCAATAAGAAAGTTTTCCCGTAAATCAGAGTTTTATCAACATTCTCGAACATATAAATACTAAAAATAAAGCCAATATAAAATTCAACACAGTAGAGCCCGCCTCGTTTATAAAAGTTTATTTTATATAAAAAAAAAAACAAAACTGTTGCGTATACTTTGAAGTGCAGGCTGTAATATAAATCTTATTTAGTAAAAAATCATTTATAATTATGTCAAAGAAAATTTCAATACTATGTCATATGGTTGTATAAGTTTTCGAAATAATGGCACAGAATAATCGATAAAACTAGTCTTTCAAAGCATTGCAGTTTCATTTTTCTGCGGTGCAACACATGTTGTATTAAATAACTTGGAATAGTAACTACTTACTTCAGAAACAAAACACTCCGGGAAAGTTCACATATAGTCGTAGAAAAAGAGTCGTCTAAAAAGTATCATATTACAGAATATTGAACTATTCTGAAGTAACCAAAGAAATACTAAACTTTGCTTATATAAGTTTGAAATTAGCTTCTGGTTCGAAGATTTTTATGAGATAAAATTTTTATCATATCTCAATATAGATGACAGGTAAAAGATTTGACTAAAATAATTAAATTGTTAATCAGGATTTGACTTTTAGTTTTGTGAGCATACAATTGTTCTTGTAAAAAAGCTCTTTAAAGTCTGGACAAATTATTGTAAAACAAAAACGCATATAATTTTTAAATTTTTATTGTAGTCCTTACGCCATATTAAACATAACATAAAAGTTAATGTTCGTAAAAATATTTTATGACAAAAAATATATTCATCATAAGTAAATAAATGAGTTTTTGTTAAACTGTTTTCCTTTTTGAGTCCACTTCTAATGAGTAATATTTGATATCCTGATAATGGTATCTAAACAGAAGTTTTTCTTGGAGAACTTATTGTTTTAGCTTGACTTGTTTTTAGGATTAAATAGGTGATAGAGAAATTGAAACTTCGCAAACATTCATGTTTATAAATTTATTCCCGAAAAGTTTTTCTTTAGTTTTAAATGTTTTTTTACATTCAATTTATACCGTGTTATTATTTTAGAAAAAAAAAATTGAAATAATATAAAAATAAAACAATTCTGTTTTATAGATTTAAAAAAAACAATATAAAACGGGTCCTTGTTGGTATAAATATTATGGAAATCTTATTGTGTTTCATCTTTTTATGAAACATGAAGTTCATCTACAAATATTTAATCACAAATATGTAATTTTTAGAATATATCAATTGCCATATTTTTTAGGGTAAATATAATTTATGGTAAGCTTCTCCGTGAACTATCTATTACCATCACAAAAATGATGCCGATGAAACAAATTAAAAATTGCATCATTTTTTTAATTGAATGTCATCATGCCTGAATGTGTAATTTCCAAAAAGTATTTTTACTTATTATAATATAAAATAAAACAAATGTTTTTAATGTATTACTCATTTCGTATGAAGAAACGAAATATTTTTTCACATTACTATGGATTCAAAAAATAACAAACTGAATATATTATGTAAGTAACATATTATGTTGCTATTCAAAGAACGCATGCACAAAAGCTTATTTTTATTTACCAATTAATAGAGATATACGCCCAGTCAATTAAATGTGCATTCATTCAAAGAAAATAAATTTCATTCGTCTAGAGATTTCCAAGCTATTTTTCTTTTCAACTTTATTACGTTTTCCATGACTAATTGAATAAGCTCGTTATGAATGGATGGAAAAAACTCTTGTTCAGAAAAATAGAATTTTTATTTAAATTGTACTTTTTTGTGTGGGAAGTTAATGAATACCGCTTCTGGACTGTAGGAAAATTATATATGTATGTGTTGGTATCGGGTAAAACTTCGCATGCAAAAAGCTCAATAAAACTTTCAAGTAAAAAAATATCCGATTTCTATAAATATTGATTCTTAACTGGTGAAATAATTTTAATAATTGACTAAAATATATGGAATTATATTTGTTTTTACAGATTTACACATATTAAATTTTCTATACATTTTTCAAAGGCGGCGAAATCTTCATGGATATATCAAAGGTAATAAAACCGTTATTTGTGTATTCCGCGATGAGATGTTCTATACTAAGCTTACATAATATTTTTCTGAAACTAAGATATCTTTGGCTAGTTTGATTTGACAGAATAAATATCACTTTATTAATTCTGTCGTTCCAGACCGTGTGGCTTACTATGCATGAAAAGCCATTATTGCACAATACATAAATGATGAGCATAGCGTGTAATATAATTACAAGCTAGTAATACGTATGAAACGGCACTTGAAATTTGCATGAAGATTTATGAGATACTATTGCAATGAAGTTTGGATAATATTTAGCGGATCTGAAAACTCTCGCTTGACTTGAAAACGATGTATTAGATTTTGGGTAACAGAAAATTTATTACGCTGTGTTTTGTGCAAAAACAATATATATTTTTTTCAGAGATAGTCTGATACCAATACACCTAAGCTTAAGATTGAAATAGGTGGTAAGGTATGACTGCATCACGGATATCCATGCAGTAAAATGCAAATGAGAGTTTTCGATAGATGATTCCGTTCGAGGACCAATAAGATATTTTTTCTATAATGAGTACACAGTTACTCATAAAGTCCTGCGATTTATAGCTGTATTATTAATATTTATAAAATCATAATGTTTATTTAAAATTAGAAAAAAATACTCTTAAATGATCGGTTGTATTAAAATAAATTGATTTTATTTCTATGGTTTAATAAAATATTTGACAGTAAACACTGCAATAAAAAATCATTTTGTAAGTCGTAAGCCATTCACGTTTGGCCAAGGAAATCTCATCAAACATTCTTTAGAGCTTATAAACACTTCTTAAATTAAGCAAGTTAGATGATATAACATTGAAAAAAATAAACCATTTACTTCATCAGAAGTTAGAGTAAAAAAACTGTTTGCTATTCAGTTTCTCGATCTCTCTAATTTAAATAAAGGACACACTGAGAAAAGATCAAACTTGGAAAAGTTTATGATATTGTTTAACGAGACGATTTTGAAACTGGTTTTTTTCAATTGTATGAGTAATAAAAATATCTTTCTAGGATTCTTTGATTTATAATAAATATAATATATGATTTATCGTCATCTTCATAAAATTAGTGTATGTGTGTGGGGATAGTGTATGAGAACACTAAAATATCTTTTTATTATTACGCAATATGTAATAGTATTCACAATACATGTCTGTAGCAATTACATTCTTTTGTCAGCAGTAGTGGATGAAAAATGCAAAAAGATGAGATATAAAAAAGAATTTAAAAATTTGCATATAGCGTGTTCATTTGTAAAATTTAGTTGATATATATTATAAATCATTTTAAGATATAAGAACTTCGCTTTTAATCACATTGCTGTGGATTCATAACGGTTCTTTAAAGATGTGTAAGTTTATGTCTTAACCTCTCCTCAATGACATCCAATGTTAGACTTTGCGCTTAATTTTCAGTGCACGTTTCTGATTTCTGAAATATCAATTTAGCAATAAAGCACCTACAAAAAATATTGTTGCTTACAGCTCTGACAGCTATAAATTATTCGTCTGGCATTTTTGAGTTTTCTTGTCATATAATTTAAAAAAGATATTTCAATTAATATTTGATATTGTAAAGTGCAAGTGCAATCACATAAAAAAATGTTTTGAAAAAAAAAGCTTATCTAATGCAATTTGATATTCTTGCCGTAAGCTTATTTCGGACATGTTATTCATGCTGGTTATATGGAAATTAAAAGTTGTTTTAAATTTTTAGCGTTTTTTTTACAAACAAATTTTACAATGAAAATAGTTTTTATTTTAAGCTTACATTAAATATTAGTATTACAGCGCTTATTACTGAAACTTTGTTGAAACTTCAATAAATGAATAGAATAAAAATTATAAATTTACTATTTTATTTGTTAAGTTTACTGTGATTTTAAATTAATTCTTGGATTTTACTGAAAGTAACTTAAGCACGTGGCTTAATTGTATAATATTTTGTACATCCATAAAAATTTCACTAAACTATGTATATTTCTAGTCATAGGAAAATTCTTTTTAAATTAGCTTGTTCAACTTTAAAATAATTGTTAGAGATCAAACACATCAATAATGACATTTCAATGCTATATACCGTAGTAAACGGTCAGTGAAATAGCAATAATAAATTCCATATTTAATATTATATGTTCATAAACGATTTGAAAAATAACTAATTAAAAGATAGTCATAGTTTCCAAATAAAATGCAATTAACACTCTTAAAATACATTTAATGTGGACATCTTAGAAAAAATCGTACATCGATATACTTCATCCCGTATTCTTTACACGTTTTCTAATCTACCCACTTTCAAAGCGTGCACTGGAAAACACGGACTGCCAAATTCAATTCCCGGCCCAATGTGACGCAAAAACGTCAATCAGCTCGGCATTTTTTATCGAATTCGCCCAGAATCCATAGCGCCAAACTCGCGATATGATTTGTCAGTGCGTAACTGTCAATTTTATAATACATACAAAAATTTATTTTTAAATAACAAAATTCACCCGACGCAACAATGTATATTATAGAACTCTATTTATACGATTGCTGTATCATTTAAATATCGTCTCATCCAAAGAATGGCTGTCAAATGACAATTCTAACTGACATATAACTAAATTGCTGCTTCAACAAGCAAGTTAAATCAGATG
Organism: Himalopsyche japonica; assembly: GCA_028555115.1. NCBI lineage: Eukaryota > Metazoa > Arthropoda > Insecta > Trichoptera > Rhyacophilidae > Himalopsyche > Himalopsyche japonica. The sequence continues at coordinate 1,529,699 of JAHFWJ010000224.1, read as the reverse complement.
TTGGCTTGTCATCAGAACACGTCGACAGAAGATACTTTTAAATTATTCCATTCAACTTTTGTAATCCATAACTTGTTAATATATAAAATGATCATAATTTTTCATCATAAATAATTTTCATCCGAAATCATTTTTTTTTTTTTTAAAGCACTTTTAGCAAAACAGTTTCTATCAGGGATCCAAAAACTTCATCGTCATGTAAATTCAACAATTAATCTCTCTGACTTTGTAACCATATTTATCTTATGCGTGGAGTAAATGTTTTTATTTTTTTCAATGTAGGCCTGTATCCAGCAAGCTGCTGTTAGGTCAGTTTCAATGGCCCTTCGTAGCCATTGACGCAACAAAAAACTACCTGACCAAATTTTTCTAAATACCTCAAAATATTAGAATGTTTTTCTCAATACCTCATATAAACAAACTGTTTTGAGGAATATACGGTGATAATTTGATGTCGAAATTAGTATTAATTTAGTTTCCTCCATAAACAACGAGTATTTTAATGGAAAATATTCCAGTATTGTATTATATTTTAAAAATTATACTCGTAAATTGATTGGTAGGATGAATAATGTTGATGAAAAAGGTTAGCTTTTGTTCGCTTACGGCAAAGTAACAAGTGGAAAAATATGGTCGGCCACTCAAGCGACTGTGAATAGAAAAGCTCGTTGGAAAGAATTCATAAGGTGAGCTTCCATTGTGGTTTTTTTGTATTATTACCGTCTTAAAGTAGGTTCCAGCGAATCAAAACTTTTACTAAAATATGCGGCATTTATTTTTAACAAACTGTTTTATTGTCGAATATTTTTTAAGAATTAAAGCAAAAATAAATTATTGAATCGTCGTTTAACGAAAAAATAGTTGGCTTTACGATCACCACTCTTAATCTGAAAAACTTAATTGAGGGTTCATCATCATGATTTACACCAAAATAGGGTGGTATATAAATACTTTTGATTGATTGAATTAATACCATTTTGAGTTTTATGTATATTTTATCAGCATTTTTCGTTGATAAAATGCCTTATTGTATCATTTCGTCCCTTTCAAAATTGATAGCTTCATAAGAGCAAGTAATTCATTTTTATTAAGTTTCAGCAAAGAGGTTTGAAAAGCTCTCGATAAAACTTTTCATGCGGATTGTAAGTGGAAAATGTTTCACGAATATTCGGAGAATTTATTTTTAAATTAAAATTTATATTGACATATGACGTTATTAATAGAAAACTAAATTCGAACTGACAAATAAGAATATAATTATGTGTCGCATTTTAGTTGAGAATGCCTTGATTGGAAGATTCATTATTTTCATTTAATTTAGATTATTAAAAAAATGAATATATATGTTTATACACTTTGAAATGTTATTTTTAGTGCATTTATTATAAATTAAAGAGGAACCTAAGCTCAAAACAAAAACAAAGTTTTAATATCTCTTGTTGAATAAAAAACCACGGTAACCGTGCCTATTTTTCTTTTGTAGAATTGATAACTGTATTTTCTTACAAATACATAGTATTTTTTTGCGCAATGTTCGCAGTAATCGCAGTAGTTTAATCCGGTGCCAGGAAACCATTGCTACGCGTGCCACTAGATGACACACGAAATATTTTTTAATGACACGACTGCATGTGCATAAATTAAAAACATCACACTATGAAACAAACTAATTTCATTAATATTTAAACACTAATTTTGAAATGTTTTTTTATGTAGCGTGTATTATAATAGTATTGTCAAATAAATTTTTCTTAATATACAATGTTTTTACCAGTTTTATTTCAGTGAATTTTTGAGTATTCAGTAATTTAAATTACCTATTTTGTGGTATGCCTATACATTTTAGTAGTTGACTGTTGATCCTAACTTTTTATATAATATTTTATAAATATTAATGAGTGTTTGTATAATTAGTCAATAAAAATCGAATGCAGCATTTTTTAATGATTTTAGAATTACTATTTCTTCTTGAAAAAAAAAAACTTCAAAAAGATTAAAATTATTTAGAACGAAACATACCTATTTTAGCTTTGTAAAATAATATTTGGTATTTTTAATCGGACCATTAGAGAGTCGATTATTTTTATAAGTCGATATTATTTTCTCTAATTTATACAAACAAGAGAAAAACGATTCTATTTATGTGATATTAATGTAAGTGATGTATGAAAATAATCATGATTTTGAATTCAATTAACGTTCACTCGCCGTACAGTTCGACGCATAGCGTAAAATGGCTTTCCATAATGTCTCAGGCGTAATGTGACATATAAATATATTAAACATGGCGTTAAGATCACGTAGCGGAATAATTTCGTATATTTATCTTTTAATATCGTGTATTAATGCTGAAAAATTATTGAATCAGAAACAAAACCTTAAAGTGAAATAACAAAATAATCGTTCATATCATGGCTGACAACAATCTTTTTTCAATAGAATAAATTCTAAAATTTATGTTATAGACTGAATATGCTTGATGGGATTTCAAAATCAAATTAAATTGAATTGCTTAAAATTTGTACGATTCTATTTGTTTTTTTTCTTACGACGTTTGTTGTATTCGTGATAGAATGCCTGTATATTTTAATAACATCATATTATACTGAACTTTTTTACTGTAATATTATAATACACGCAATTTTTTTTTTAATTTAAGTGTTTAAATATTAGTGATAGATTTGTTTCATAGTTTGATGATTTTAATTTATGTACATGCAGACGTGCTATCAAAAATTATTTCGTGTGTCATTTAAGAAGGCGAAACACGGGTACATGTAGAATCGTAGAAAATTTTAACAAATGAAATTTAATTTGCTTAAAAAATATTTAACATTATGAAAAATGTGTAAATTTTCAATATATGTAAAAGAAATCATGAAAAATTAAGTATCATATATGCATTACATTACAATAAATATTATAATAATGTAATGCATACCATATGCGAAATTTTTTTCGACATGAATATAAAATTTTATTTAAAATTAATTATGTTATTAGAAAACTAACACTCCATATATTTTGATGAAATATTTGAAACATGTTTATTCCGAATGTATTACGGTGATTAACGAAATCTAGTTTCGTAGTGAGAAGAGATAACAAAATCAAATTACTGGCTTTAAATATTGAACATGACTGTATAAGAGTATTAAAGTATGAATTTGTGTTTTAAATAATTGATTGACTGTTCGTCCTACGCACATTTTATTTGAGAATGCTTACTTCGCAGAATCTCTTATTTGTATGGTGACACAATTAAGATTGAAAGACCTTTGAACAAGCCTTTAAAGGTCATACTTCAATTCAAAGAAGTTATTTTTATGAACGTTTTATTGAAAAACAGAAGTTTGTGCGTAGATTTTTTGAGTCGATATTTATATGAAGTATTGAAGTAACAGGATTGATTTATACACACGGTATCGCCATTTTTTATCAAGGCTTTTGGTATTTAAAATACCGAAATTCGCATGTTAGTCGGGTTTCGGATTCTCGAATTCTCTTTGAAAAGTGAAATGTAATAGAATGTTCTTCGTAAAAGATAATATTTATTTATTTAGATACTTAATATCCTGACTATATGATTGTAAAGTTATTTTGAAACAAAAATTTTTCCTCACAAAATTAAAAATAAACAAATATTGTAAAGTTTATTGTTAGAATTGGCATATACTTGGTGGAACTCCATTATAACACGGTGAAAAAATAGCAATGTATTTTAGTCCAATAAACTTTTTTGATAGACATAGAAACTTTTAAAAAGACATAGATGATAGCTATTACGGCTCACGTCATCGTCGGAACGTTATAGCCGTAAAGCATCTATGATAAATATTTTTAAGTAAAATAACAGTCTCAAAACTACTATTATATCTTATTGTTAATTATACATAATTTAATGTTCTAAAAATTCTCGGAAATAAACACTATTAATGTCATAACTGTGATAAAGTATTTAATATATGATAAAAACTAACAGTGCTCTATAGCTCGTTTGATGATTGAATAAAAATGCTTTGAAAAAAACCTGCCTCATGTAAAACTGTAGTCTTCTGAGAAAAAGATTATCGGGGCATATGGTAAGTTTGTTGTATTCTATACATCTATTTTAAGGATCATATGAGTAGAGGGGGATTAAAACAAAATAAGTCAGTCTACTAATCCATTGAAATTTTTATGTACTTCGCAACCGAAGCCAATTACGTTGAATATTCGACCATGGATCCGATGTGTGTTTAAAATATCAATATACTGTCGATTACAAAGACAGCATGAAGAGATGAAAAATAAGTAGGCTAATATTTTATAAAGACGTTTATTAATACGGTAATTTTATTAACTGTCTTACAAATTTAAAAAAATGTTGAGATGCATGTCTATTTAGTTTACAACAAAGTAAAAACACCTTGAATTGAAAGTACTCAATTATTAATATTCATTTAATTAGCAGTGAGAATGCTAACACATCTTGATAAATTTTATTTAATATATATAATATATTCCTGCAACCGCAAGCATGCGTAGTTTCACTTATGTTTTGAGACAAACAGTTCGTGTACTGTTTATGTGCTAACCATACCTGAAATTTCTATGCAGTATGCTTAGTTGAAACTTTGTTAGCATTAACTCGCTCATCAAATAATACGTTGGTATTATATATACCTTTGGTGGAAGATTTGTGTAGTTAATTTATGTGTTTTAATCGTTTGAGTGAAATGGCTTGCAAGCAAATGAAAAGGTAGTTTTATTCCTATTTGAGAATAATAAATACTAGAAAAAGGGCGAAGGTATAAAACAGGATAATCAACAAAGAGATCAACCGAACGCCATATGTTTTGGATGTTCTTTTGTGCTTAATTTTCCTGTCACGTACACGACATATCGTTTGAAATTGCTAGTATTCAAAATTCATTCCCCCTAAATAATAGTTGATTGAATCCACAAAGACTACTTTAGATTCAATATTTCAACGAATTGATATTACTTTAAAAATAAAAATTCTAATATGTTATTCTGAATGAATTCATTTGAAAATGATTAAATAATATAGTGATATGTTTACCACGATCATTGAATAAATAATAATTTAACTAAAATTACTCAATAAAAACGAAGTTTTAACAAAAATGTAAATTCAATTGAGTGAGAAATAAACCATAATTATCACATATCGGATATTTTTTGTTACATGCAATACATTATAATTAATTGAATGAAGCCTATTTTAGTGTAAAAAGTAAAAAGTTTTAGTGTATCAAGAAAAGTTTGAACAACATTTGAATGACAAAAATGTTCCTGATAATCAATGACGTTTATATTATATTCAAGTGGCCACAAACAAAAAAAAATGTTGGGTTGCTATGCCAACCAGCTGAGATTATTTGTAAACACAATCATTACTTATAGTTGACAGAATTACACTTCATTCATTGTTTTTAAACAAACTTAAAGTATGTTTTATATAAATATGTGAGGTTCTTTTATTATTTATGTCATTCCCTATTTATCTGTTTTGTGTTAAAAGATATTTTGTGTTTGGAAGAGTAACAAAAAATCTTTCTGTACGACGGGAAGTTATGTTTGTTTATTTCACGTTGCGTGAGAATTATGTCTTTCAAGAATATTCTAGCCTTTCTAGGGATGCAAATTATTCTTTTTTATGTGAAAGTCGAGAAAAGTAAAACTTATTTATCTTTCAGATATAACTTTAGTGAGAACTGTAAATGTATTGTATTCTACATTTATTTTTGTATTACAATGCGTTTCGAATAATAAAACTTTTCTACAACAATTGTTCATTTACTAAGAAATCTTTTAAAGCGAGTATAATTGTATTATAATCAAAACACATGGACTTCTTTAAAGATAATAGATTTAATAAAAACAAACGTAGTTCAATACTATAAGATAAAAAAGGAGTGACAGTTGTTATAAATAAAATATATAAAGTGAATTTTTTTTAAATGAAAACCTTAATTCAAACTAGCAAAGAAAATTTAAAACCTCTACAACATTGAGTGGTTAGGACAAAAATGAATTGATTCGTAATTACGAGTTATATTTTTGAAACAATTGATGATGCAAAATATTTGATAATTGTATTATAAACGATACACGATTGTAACTGAAAAATGCTCATTGATGTCATTTGGCCTTTGAAATCAAATGAATGGATTTTTCAATACTTAAAAGCTTGCTGCCAAATTGTGGGCGCGTTACATCAATACGTCAGTGCTAGGTCTAGTAGCTGCATCGTATCATAGAATGCATGAAGATACCAAAAGGCAAAACTAGGGACGTTATTGACATGTGAAATCACGCAAGTTTCAACAAATAAAATTTGATACTGAAATTTCATCATGTCAATTTTATATGTTTTACAATTTATAATCATCATTTAATGTGACAAAACGTTGAATTGTAACATAGAATTGTAGCACGTTTTCTTTGGATATAATAAGTTATTAATTATCAACTTTAGAATGATAATGATTATCAAAACATCATAATATTCAAAAAAAGACATCGTCATTACATTAATTTCTGTATTTTTATTACTAAGAAACTCTTAGACATTAAATAATATGGATTTAACCGTTGCCCTTTATATCTCAAGAAACTTGTATTTTCACTTTGAAAGCAGTCGAATGTTATGTATATACTAATAAACTAAAAAAATAGAACAGTATTAAGTCTTTCATACATAATTTCTTATCCTTATACTACTTACGCCAATTACTCAAAATGATTAAGGCTTGAAAATCGTAATATAATTAACGATGTCGTCTGAAAGAGCTTGATGATATTTCAAAAGAAATTCAAAAAATTAAAATTTTCATTTTAAATATATTTTATCATTCAGGACCCGGATTTCATCTTTTGGCATCTTCATTCATTTTAAGACGGACATGACAGCTCCATTGCATCTATGTGATTTGCTTGAAGATACTAAAAGGTGAAACTGGGGCCGTGAGTGACAAAACATGTCGAAGAAAACAAAGTTTCAACAACTCTAATATATTATAGTTTTCGTTTATATAGCTTAATAGTCAAGGCATATCAAAAATGTCATGATTTAGACTGTTTGATACGATTTATCATAACAATCGGAGATGTGTAAAATATTGAACTAGAAATCATACAGTAAAATAAGTGTTAAATTGTAGATTAAAATACGAAAACTTGGTGGGTGAAAAATAGTACTAATTAAAATTTAAGCATATTTTGATGCAGGACTTTGATTGGTACATTCAAATTATTGAAATTCTTACAACGATTTCTTATACTTCACGAAAAAGTGTAGTCGTTTAAAATTGATTTAAGATAATTGCAATGTAACTTTTATAAGCTTTTATAATAGAAATTAATAATCAATACAACGGTGATGGCGTTTACTTTTCGTTACGGAATCGTAACAACAATAATGGTATTTCAATCATCAAAATGCTGATATAAATAAACCATTCACTTAATACTTAAAAAAAAAGATTTGTTCAAAAGAATATTATTTCAATATGGAAGTAAACAAGAGTACTAAAATATAATTTTTTTTGTGAATAGTGAATTCATCAGTTTGCTACTACTTTTTGAATTCAAGAAATGCCATGATTTTTATACCAATAGGTTAAAATTAATAAGTAAAATATGTAAATAATTTTTTTAAACATACTATGGAAAATGTATTAAATAATTTTCAAATGTAACTTTAATGATAGTAATTTTTGTTAGAGTAAGAAACACCGATGTTCATGATTCCGTCTACCAGAGGGTATATAAAATTTTGATTTAAAAGATTTTTATGCATCAAGTTAACAAATAACAAACTTAATTTTCTGAAAATTTACTAATAAATTTTCTGAATCAATACCATATTTTCTTCAATCTGTAAAAAGGAAAAAGCAAGAAGAAGGGTAAGATGTAAAATTACGAATTGTTTATAAAATTTTTATTATTTTTGGAGGTGGATTTAGGCGAAATAGTAACGGGAGCACATTTCATCGTAAGCATAACTAGTGACGCTTTAAATCAGTAAAATAAAAAAGGACACAGGTTTTTCTTTTTACTGTATTTGTACAAATAACCTTCAGAAAAAAAATGGCCTTAACATTAATTAAATATTATTTTTTTCTATCATTATGAATATAACTCAAGCAAAAAATGACTCTTATTATCAGTTACATTTAATCATCTTCAAATATTACGTTGAACTTGTGCTTTTAATTAAAATAACCAACTGATCTCTTTTTTAATTTGTCAGTTTATATACGAAATTTTATTTACTTTGAAGTCTTTTAGTACAATTTCCACAATATATTTTGTGATACCACCTATCGCTAAGCATTATCAACTGAAACGGTTCTGTACCGAAAATATTGTGAACATAGTATTAATAAACATGTTTTTTATATTAATAACATACCATTTCACAAAGAAGTGACATCTAATAAATGAGTAAAGATTTTTTTTAATGTATGTTACATAACACTTAAAATCTTTGATTTTTCGTTTTCTTGCTAGGAATTTATAATAAAACGTTGAAAATAACCAAATATGTAATTTATAGCATAATTTCTCAACAGGTGATCCACGGAGATTTTTGGGTGAGCTGAAACAATTTTAAGTTATTTCATGGATTTTTAAATTATATTTTATTGGTACCATCTGTTTCAATATACTTATGTAATATCAGCATACGTTGTTTGCAAAATTAATTGTTATGAATTAAAAAACAATTAAATAAATATAAATTATTTCCTTTCAATGTTGATGATCCGCAAAACATTTTTGGATTTTTTGGTAGTCCGCAGATGAAGAAAGGTAGAAAAACTACCATTTATAGTATATTGTTAAAAAAATTCTTTTTACGTATGTTTTATTGTAATGACATAAGAAAACAACGTGTACGTGTATGTTTTTAACGTGCATCACACACTCACTCTGTCTGCGCATGTTTAGTAATAATCTCATGTAAAACTGTATGATTTTAAACTCTGGGCATAATTTTGCTTAAATAACAAAAGTAATGTAAAATAAAAAATATTCATGACCCGATTTATTACAGTTCATTTTTACTTTTAATGTACTTTGATAGATTGTGATGGAAGAGTTACTGCTAATGACTATTTTTTGTACAGTGAGTTTTAGTATATACTTAGTAAGTATTTTGATTTGTGGATTTGAATATTCAAAGGTGAGACCTAATAAATGATTGATGCTTAGACTTTTGTGATTTGCTTGGCAGTGATTAATCATTATTACGTTGGTAATAAAGCTTCGAAAAATAATGCTTCAAATATCTACAAAGTATATTATTCTAATATGAAATTACATTTGCGTAGATGTACATATTCTTTTGATTTCAAATATTATTAGGTCATCATTTATATATGTGTGTTTGCAAAACAAATTTTAAAGAAAAAATTTCATTTCCAATTTTTTTTTCTAATAGAAAAATGATTATCAGGAAATTGTTATAGATAAGAGTTATTGTGTATTCAAATGGTGTTTTTTATTACAATTTCGTTCTGTGAGGTGGAAAAATTTGAAAAAATAATAAGTCACAGTAAGTTGCCAAAATAAATTTTGGCATTTTTTGAAAGGAAAAATATATTGTTAGACACAATCAATACAAGAATTTTGTTTAAAAATGTACATTTTTTATTTGGCGTGTGATTGGTTTTTTATATTTATAAGTATGTATTATTGCAACAAAATCAGCTAAAATATAACATATTTTTAGTAGTTATTTATTCAAAAATATAATGTTTTATGTTTTTATATCGATTAAAAATTAATTTTAACACATTTCTTAACTCTTTTCCTGCTGAGCCGTATGTGAAAGAATATTCCAACACTAAGATTTCAGAAATTTATTGAGTAGTATTGGTTTGAAACAATCCTGTTGAGTTTGTTAGAGCAAATGAAGCGATGCAACTCAAAATTTTGCGAGTACAAGAAGGTTTTAATCACTGTTAATTCAAATATTTTTGGCTATCAAATATCAACAGAGAAAAATATGCTGTCTTAACAGTTGAGAGGTAAGCAGTCAGAGGGTTAATATGACGATTTTACGTGTGAGTTTTGTTTTTAATTAGCGTTATAAGTGTACCAAATATAACTACGGAGTCATTTTCTTATACCATTTAATTGTTCTAAACAAAAATAATCATACATGTATCTAGTCATGTATGTGGTACTGAAAAGAGTGGTATTCGGCAGATCCTTGAAGGTTTGACTTAAATCAGTAATACCATCCGATGGTTTACAAAAATTCCCTGAAATACCTTAGAGCAAATAAAATGCCATATCAACAGAAATTTCCGTTGAAAATTTGTTTTTCTTGCTATCGTTTAAGATTTCAACCCTCCCGCAAGACCTCCCTCGTGTCTAAGGGTATGATTAATCAATGTCAGAATAAGGGGGTGCGTCGGAGCCTTCGCAGACCCGAAAAGAATACGCCATTGTTAGAATAACAATGTACGCGTGCCCAGTGACGTGTGTACAACTTAAAATTAAATAAATCAAAAAATTATGTCGCTTGAAATTAAACAGACGATTTTTTTTGCTTGGGGTGAGTGTTATGTTTTGTTTTTTTTATATATTTTAGTGCATATGTTAACTGTGCTAGTGTAAAAATTTCCAGTCGAGTAAATGCAAAAGTTCAGTTATAGCAATATTTTAGTCAACTTTCGTTGTGTTTATGCAGTAAATATTTAACGGTAACTTTTTACAACGCTTTTGTGAGAAAAAAATAGCATTTGAGTTTTTGTCAATCAAACCCAAACTTTTTATGTTTGAAAAAATAATTACTTCTTCTATAACACAATCTTTCTGTTCTAATCATCTAAAAAAAGAAATTTTTTTTAGTATTAATTAATTCCACAATAATTTTTATAAACAAACAAAAAAAAAAAAAATTTACTGTTTTTCGATGAAATATTGTAATTTTTTAACATCTCTATTTCTTGTCCTTCGATAAATTGAATTAGGCTTTAAATATATATAATATGTTACTACTATTAAATGGTGAGACTAATAATTGACAAGCTATCTAATTACAAAGTCCTAATAATTGGTCGCTTGGTAAGTAAAAAAAAAAAGCAAACTAATCATAGAGTTATCTGTCAATGGTTTTGGCAAAAAACTTGGTACTTTATTTCAAATCTATCTGTGTGTGTCAAATATAGAGAGCAATCCATTTTACATTTAGTGATACGCTAATGAGCTTTCGTAGAGGCTTTAGTAATAGATTTTGTTTTATAAATCTAGAAGTTTATAGCATTTTTGTAAATAAATAATAAATTATCTCTTTTAAATGTGAAGATTCTACCACACTGAAAAACCACTGTTAAACATTCATAAAATGTACTCTGTAAAACTATGCAGTGTTAAGATGACTTGAGAAAAGGCCACGAAGCTAGCAAAAGATCAGTAGTATTCGATAAATCATTTGTTTTAAATTATGGTTAATTAAATTTCTTTGTTAATACTATGTTAACCATAAAAATTTTAGTAAAATGTAAAAATGTAACGTTATTTTTTAACGGACACCACTGTTATGAACGGGGTAGGGAAAATCCCGGGTGTATGAAATCAATGCGAATATTGTTATAATAGATTTCCCCGCTGCTCATAACTGAGATTGAATACTATGCAATATGACAATACATCTTTATAATTTAAAGAGTATGGTTTCCCCAGCATATTATTATGTCAGTTTTAAGATAGTTAATGTGGAATCGAAGAATCATTAAAAAATATCGTAAAAAATAAAAATATGAAAAGGTATTATACTAGTATATAATTTATTTGCGTTTGCTTGTGAATTAGATAGAAAACGCATATCAATGTTAATGATAAATAAAAAAACAAGATATTGTTGGTTTAGTGACATTTCCAAATAAAAAAACACATGCTTAATAACATATCAATTAGAGTCAAAAAATATCGATTTTGTAACAATGAGTAAAAACTCATTTTTAACATGGTGAAAAAAATAGCAATGTATTTTAGTTCTACAAAATTATTAAAAAAAAATATATAGTTAATAGCTATTTCGGTTCACGCCATCTTCAGAACTATGCTTAAACTAACATTTGCCTATCTATATATAGATGTGTAGAAAAGGTATACAATACATCCTCTCTCCTGTTTTAACGGCCTAGCTTTGTTTCTTTCTCGCAATAAAACTAAATTTTTGAACAATTGTAAATGAAACTAAAAAATGCGGCTGACAATAAGTTTACATGTAGCACGGAAATGGTCTATTACGGAAGCAAATCAGACCCCTTCCCCTCGTGGAGAGGTTTAATTAATGGACTAGACAATATATTAGTTTGTTCGTTAAGAATTGTTTGTGATAATTGATTTCCAGCTGCTCCAAAGCCGTTTTTTCATCGTGTTATAATAAAGTTCTCCTAAGTGAATGCCAATTCAATCAATAAACTCATTTATATATTGCATTATATATGAACAAACTTGATTGAAACATATGGCTTGAAAATGAAATAACTTTGTTGTCTTTCATTCTTCATTACGATGTTTTGAATCTCTTTGTAATATGGGTCGGAATAATTTGAAAGTTTGTTTTGATATCGATGGAATATGGATTATTGAAAGAGTACTACAACACAAGGCGAATCAAATAAAATACTGAACTAAGAACCTGGCATGTAGGTAAAGTTTTCATCATTAAAACTTTAAGGAAGTTTAGGATTGTCACACTCTGATAGTATGAAAATACTGAACATGAACAGCGAAAACACATTCTCGAAAATTTGTTTTCAGCATAAATTAAAATTGAACTTTGAGTTACTTTTATGGTCAAGAACCACATTGAGATATAGTAACGGTTTGAAATTTGTTGCAAATATTATATTATAGTAAAGCAATACAAGCTCACATTGCTGTTTTAAAGATGTGATAAAAGTTGTTTCTTGAATACAGTGTTTGTTCTATATTGTTTTACCAATGTGACTTTTGTCTTAACAAAAATAGTAAAGATATAATTTTTACGTTTAATATCATATACCGATTCATTCCAAATGTAGCGTTAAAGGGAATAACTATAATTTAATTTCTTGAATAACGCATAATGATCTTCATAAATTTAATAAGATATAATTAATATAAGGCTTTTTTCGCTGTCATAAATAGCCATTCACTTGACCGGTCTCCTGATGTATTCTTTAATTGTTTTCGACGGGAATTATATTTATATAATTTTTATTTTCGTATTATATTTGACTTTGCCTGACTAGTAGCGGAGCTCTCAACACTCTAGAATATTTATTTTTTTAATTTGTCAAAAGGTGCAAATCTGCTTTTGCATTATTGTTCGCTAAAAATATTTGATTAAGACAATTCATAATTTATAGCAAAGTTGCTGATGTATCTTTGAACATTAAAGAAAAAAGACTTACAAAGACCTATAAGCTTAGCATAAATATTCTCTTTGCTCCATTTGTCTGTCTTAATTCTTTCTAAAATATTAAAATTAGTCAACTGAACTAAAACCAGTGAAAATAAATATATGCGATAAAGCTTCCATCTTTCGATGAAAAGTTTACTTTCATCATTTAAGCAGTAAAGAAATCTTTTTGTTGTTTGAACTATTCATTAATTTACTAATTATAAGCATTTCTTATACCATTAGAGTATTATTGAGAAGTTTTTGTCTTCAACATGATCCAAAAGATTTTTTTTGAAAAAACAAAAGCAAAAAAATCCCATCGACCAATCACAAATTTGAACATAAAATTTTCTCTTTTTTTCAAAATTACAACGAGCATAATAATGATTTCATATCATATTTAAACACAACTAAAATAAACCCTCTGATGTGTTACGTCATCAGTCGCCAACCAGTGATTCACAGAAATAAGTTGATATACGAGAAAAATTTTGTCGCTTGCTGATTTGGAGTATTTTTAGTCGAGCCAAGAATATCCATATATATAAACTTATTTCAATCATACAAGAAATTTAGCGCGGTAAGAGATTTTTAATAATTTAGGTAGTGAAATACTTTTTTTTCTATTTTAATTGGCAAGTTTATTTTCTAGTCCCCAAAAATTGAATAATCGAAGAACGTCTAAACAAAATAACACGTTACTAAATAATTCATATTTTAATTGATTTAAATAATTTAATAAATCGTACAAAAAATATTACTTGAATCAATAAAATAAAAGCTGAGTAAATAAAAAAAATGAATAATAGTAAATAGAATGTTAAAATATACATTAAAGACGTATATTTTTGTTGTAATATTATATATTATTAAGAGATAACGTAACATACAAATTAAGATTGATAGAAAAATATCTTAAGATATTTGATAGATTCAATAAATCTGGTAGACATAAGTGCTATTGATACACCGTAATTGGATGTTTTTGGTTAGGGCTTTATAGAATCCGGTCATTTTTCACAATATTTTCAGGCAGTGAGCTGTCCGGGGAAAAAAGTTTTGGTTTTATTACTTGCTTGTTTGCCGTTTGATTGAGAACATATCTTGGGTTTTTTTTGGAAATATCTCATATGTACTCTGATTATTATACACAAATAATACGTTCTTTTGTGTTGAATTCGAAGATAAAATAATCGCTTTTATCATACCGGTTGCTGTATTTTTGTGGTAAAAATTATGATAAGTTATCAAATTACAGTAGAGTGAATATGGCATTATTATTTCAACTTTGAAATATTGGGAATGAATGTTATTGATATCAAGAGAGAAAATCTTATATCGTCTCTAAAGTTACTTTTCAGAATAATGCCAAATATGTTTTATTATTCAACATAAGAAAGAATGGTGTGAAACAATAACATAAAGCACATTTCTTAAGAGTAAATAAAATGTAAAAATTGGGACTGAAAAACAGAAAATATATGACATATGTATTTTTGTCTATCAAACTGTCTGTCACGAAAATTTCCCTTAAAAGATAAACATAATCAATGTCATATTTAAATAATATATATCATATATTATGGTGATCGTTTCTAAGCCAAATGTGTTTAAAAAAATTAGTGAAACTATCAATTAATGGGCTATGTGATTCTTTGTAAATATTATATGCGGAATAGTACGTAGTAAAATGCTTTTTAAATATTTTTCAGCAAATTTCTTTTAAAAACGCTGATATAAATATTTTTATTGCTGGTGAGAGCGATTGGAATTTCGCTTATCTCTTCTATGTATATAACAAAACTGTTAGATTTATATGAATGTGATACAAAAGGTGTTATTATCCAGAAACGAGTGTCATGTGCCTAATTTGGTATTCAGTTAGCGTGGTATGTACGTGTTCACTGTGGAAATCGTTAAAATAAATACAATCAACAAATTCATTGCAATGAAATCAACAATTCCTAAATAATACTTTGCTTGTATAAAGCGTTACCACTCGTCCATGCTCATCGGGATTGCTTTTTTATTGTATTAACATACATGATTTACACTTAATTGATAAACGTTAATCAAAATAAAACAAATTATTTAGACAAGCTTCAAAATAAAATCTCTTCGTAGGAACAGATTACTTTAATCCGTAATCGGTATTATCCGGTAATGAATAAAAGAATAAAAAAATCCCGACCCTAATCCATAATTGATTAATCATTATTGAACTCGCGAAATTTTACAGTGGTACCTAATTATTATTATTTAGATCTTGTAATTATTTTTTGGGACTTATTGAGATAGAATTGGATTGGACTTTATCTCCTTCTCTTGGGATTTGAATTGCTCTCACTAATGATAAGACAGCTTTAAAATGCTGAAAATTGCTAAGTCGTACTTATCAACTTAGTATTAGGTTCTACGAAAAGAAAGAGAATGTGCAAGATTTTGATAATTAAAAAGGCGAAACCGTAACGAGCTTCTGCGAATGAATTGTTTTTCGTCTTTTTAGAACAGCCTATCGCTAATAAAACTAATTTGTATCAATTTATAAAATATTGTTCGCGTTGTCTCAATTATATTTTGTTGATTTAATTCAATTAATTAAAAAAATGTCGTTGATAATGTACAGAATAATATTAAATAACAGACAACGGAAAAATTAAGCACTTTTTAGAAGCTATTTGTTTACATATTTATTTATAGATTATTTTTTATTGATATTGAGAAAATTCATGAGCATGCTACAAAGAATAATAAGAAGTCGTCATTTTTTTTAAAAAACAATAAATATTTCAAGCATAAAAAATGAATACAATTGAAAAATTATACCTGTCAATTTTATCATGCATTAGTATTTCATATATTTTAACTAACTTGTTCCCAGCACGTGTGTTTAGTGTTAACATGTTAAAAATTACTCATTTCCAATTAGTTCACGGTAGCCTTTTGGTGTAATACCATTAAATATAAAGAAAAAAATGAAGTAATACACAACTTGTATAGTATTAGTTTAATATTTTATTTCACAATAAACAGACAGGTTTTACTCATCGCGAGCATAGTAAAGCAATGAATAAGGTTTTGGAAAAAATTAAAAAAAAAACTTATGTACACTGTAACTTTTGATGACTTGTTGTCATTAGGAAACCATTTTTTTCTTCTTAATGAAGCTTTTTATCTTTGCAAACATTACAAGTTTACGAAATAATGTGATTGTATAAGAGATTGTATATCTAAGATGTTTTGAGCAAATATTTTATCTGATAATATATTCATAATATTATGTGACGGTTCATGGTTAATTAAGAAAAATATTGTAGCCAAAATTATGTTAAGAAGGCGCTCTATTTACTTTACTATGCCGATGAATCTATTTCCAAAGAGCTATTTCCATACGAAATGTATTATACTTTTACATTTTCGTATAAATATTTTAAGGAGTATATAAGTTGCTGAAGGCAAAAATGTCGAGACTTTGTACATGAAGTGTAAACAATTGGTTGAAGTAAATAAATTCGTTGAACTAAGTAACAAGGTAAGAATGTGTGACAGATTTAATCGTAATTTATGAGTAGATTTCTACGTAAAACCGATATTGGAAAACGAGTTCTTCAGATTTTATTGCTCCAATATAAATTTAAAATATTTTATATTACTTCAAAAAAGATCTTTCGATGAATATATAGTTGGATAAGGATAAATAAAAAAGTACCTAGAATACACTTAAATGTTTTTATTACGAACAGTTTCAAATTTCGATTTCTGTAATAAAAAATTGAATGTTTATATTCTACCTAAACATGCCTCGTCAACTGTTCTCCATAAAATTGAAAAAAAGGGTTATAAGTCTCCCGGGATTAAGTGTTTTACCTGGACCGTTTTATGAATTATAGAATGTTGGAAGATGTTGTGAAAAAACATATTTCAATATTGAATTTTGAAATACACTCTTCATTGGTTTATGCGGTTGATTCCTTTTTTACAGCCCCGTGTGAATAAATGGTAAGAGACTTATGCAGAAACATTTGTTATTTGGATATATTATATAAAAAGAAAAGCATAAATTAACATATTGATTAAGAAGATTGTTCCTGAATTCCTGTTTTAGATGATCAAATCACGAGTCAATATTTTTTTTTGAAAGGTATTACATGCATTTTGAATTATCGTATATACTTCATGTGAAACGTTAACTATAAAATATATTTATACAGTATTTCAATCTCAAACTACAGTCTTGAGTATAAATTATGGTAAAAAAAGTAAAGGATAGAAGTGATTTTATCAAATAAAATTCACAATCTTTTAAGCGATATTATTGTGATATAAGCTTGTATTTTCTTTTTGAATTATCTAATCGACAGCCATTAATTGATATAACTAAATACCTGAGCATTGTTAGGTAAGCTGTCATATTTGCTAAGTCGATTTAATCAATAATACTCATTAACTAATTTCTATTCAAATACGGAATTCATGACGACACCAGCCAATAAAATCGCTTCATCATTTTCATTGTTTGTGTTTTAATAACCAATCAATACGGTAAAGTATTTCCAATTATTTCCAATTGTTTGCTTAATGTCGCTGACTTATTGTTACGCTTAACAGCTAGTTTATTATTACAAAATAACTTTTCGGTTATACTCGTAAAGAATTTATTTCGAATAGCGAGATAATAATTTAAGCGAAAATGATTGAGAAAATCATATTTAAAACCGCAGTTTTGCTAAGCTTAAAAGGTAAGTGGTGAAGCTTCATTTATTTTAGCTTTTTTATAATAACCAAATTCAAGTATGGTTTTATTTGATTTTCTATGTTGTTTTTGTGTAATATTGAAATAAGGCAAAACTGGAGTATTTAAAAAATCTTAATATTACAATATGCCAAAAATTGTTGAATTGCTTCATAAAATGTTCTTTGAAGAAAGTGCTACTGTGATCTCAATAATCCATCAAATTTTGAGAAAAAAAAACCAATATAAAATTAATAAACAATTTCTACCTTTCTTTTATGATAATACGACAAAAATTTCCAATATGCTATAATATATTTAAAGAACATATGAAAAGGCTAGTTATCATACATATTCATAAACCCATTGAAAATCTGTATTCGTATTCTGTCTGTTTTTCGGTTTAAATTTCCGAATATCGACGTTTTTTGTCAGAACTTCATATTTTATAATATTAATAAATTTTTAACAGAGCAAAAGTGTATTGAATGAATGAGGAATTGAACAAAAAAATCAACGTTAAATAAACAAACTATTGAAAATGAACAGGCTGACGTTGTCGTCTAGGTAGCGTTTTGTTATAACGTTAAGAAATTGTTTTAAGTAGAGTTGATAAAAAAATCTAAGCATGTTGCCGCTTAGTATTTTATTAATGGCTTAGACAATCTCGTACAATTTAAATGTCAAACTTTGAACGCACTTTTAATTACATTGTGATTTGAATAAATGCGTTGAAAACAAAAAAAAGTAAACACGTATTTATCAGGCCCAGGGTTAATTGACTAAAGTTATAAAACACTTTTTCGTTTTCTTAATTTAAACTTTGCGTGTTCACCAATAGAGCGCACCATTTTCACAAAAGGCAGCTAGCACTAAGAAGCTCTCACGAAAAAAGACTTTCATAGAAGATCAGAGCTATAGTTTACAGATAGACTTTTTTTTTCACTCGGATTCTGTCTTGAAATATTTTTTTAATCCATCGTTTCTTCTTCCGTTTAACATAATGTAACATTATCACAATACTATCTTCACGATTTACACATTTATATGAGTCCAATCTGAAACAATCCAATAACCACCATTATAAAAAATATTTATTGTGCGAGAATCTTATAAAATAAAAAGATTCTCAATAACGTTGAACCTATTTTTCTTTATCGAAATTCCTTAAAAAACGACATTATATTTCCAAGGTTGTAAAATAATGAATATAAATAAAAACGTTACTTCCATGTTAGAAATAAAATTTTGTATGTGATGACTGATTTGACATAAAGTCATAATAACGTCGATATGGGTAATCTTATAATAATACAAAAAAATCATTCTAAAATTTTTAGACACGATTTTGACTTACAATTATAAAGAAAACATTCTATGCTATCTCGTTAATCGATTATAAATCACGAATGGGTATTTGTTCAAACAATTATGTTGTCAAATTTATCGAAGGAAGAATATTTCGTCAAAAGCTCGTCTCTTGTTATTAGTCATATTTTATTACTTTCCTCTAATATCTCAGACGGAACGTATTAAATATACAACGATAGACGACAATGTCTTTAGCAAGGTCAAGTTGATTTGTGCTATTAACTTTTTTAGTCAAATTTATACCAAAGCCAAACAGTTTTTATAGAATTAATTATAATTTTCTTTTCACTTTTTTCAACGTATAATTAAATTTTTTCGAAAAATTTTCTGTAGTCTGAGTATAAACATGTGTGTTTTTTATAATATTGCTATTTGAACGTTATAATGCTTGGATTATTTAAATTTTTTCTGATGAAAAAGATAGAGTGGGCTAAATACTATTTTTATGTAAACTGATTTTGAATATTTGTGTACTGAAATATATTCAATTGAATCGTTCGAATGTTTTCAAAATGGCACTTTGGTGCTCAATTAAAAATTTGTATAAAAAAAGTATTTTTTAACAAAACATTAAATTGATTATTTTAAATAAATATTTTCATCGATATACACGAAAGTTTTAGCATAAAATTTAAAAAATATGAAAAAAATAACACTTTAACATTAAAACAAACTATATTTTGCTAGTTCATTCAATGTCAGCTCAAATGATGAATAATATATTTTTTAATATAAAACTTCTTTGGCTTAAAAATACAACGTTGCACTATTTATCAAGGTTATTTTTTTGTTAATTCTTAACTGTTTTTATAGAACGTATATTGTTTTTATTTTAAAAAACTTTAAAGCTTGTTGAACGTGATTTTTTTTGACGCAATAAATAATTATCTATAGAACATACGTCGACTAAATTTTTAATGTTTTTAATTTTTACCAGATCATTTTCCATACATTACTTTTTTTTATGCCATAATTATTATATTTTTACGCAATAGAAATAAATAAATAAAATTATAGCTTAGTATCACTTTTGATGTGTTAGTGGTCACTTCTTTATAAAAAGACATTATAAAGAAACGGATATAATACAGTTTTTAAAGTATTTCTACACTTGACAATAAAATAATTGGTACTGGTCTTAAGAATTTTTAGAATAACTTAATGGTACAATAAAAATTAAAGTAAGGATATTTATTAAAAAAAATAATAGCCAACCGCTTCCAGATACACGACAAAATGGTCAGATGTACTTTAATTCAAAAATATTAAGGACTTTTTATAAATAAATATGTACAAATCCGTAGTTCGTATTCAATTTGAGCCCTATTTGTATTCAATAATTTAAGAAAAGTTTTGTTTAAATTTTCATTAACAGTAGTAACAAATAATTACTAAAATAATAAATGTTTTTCTTTTTAAAGACACAAAACAACACATATTTAAAATAAAAAAAATCCATTTATTTCTTTCTACTAAAATTTTTGAATTTTGATAAATAACTCTAAACTAATTTCATATTTAATATATTATTCCTTGTAATAAGTGAAACCAGTCTTAATAATTGTAAAATGGATTTAAATTATACATTATTTTAAGAATCTGCTTTTTATTTTAATTAAAGTAATCACTAAATAAATATTGATACGATTCAACTTATAAATATAAGGATACATTTTAATGATAAGTATAATTTCTAGTAATATATTTAACTAGTTGAGTAAACTGACACTATAATGAGTTTATGTCAAAAATTAAATTATTGAAATGATACAAAGTTATGAAAACATATAAATAATTCAACCATCATTTATATAATTATTTGATGTGGAAATCTTACTTATGAACTCTGTTGTGATAGCTGATATTTAATTAAAGTAAAATTAAAAAAAACGTTTAAAATATTGACAGGAAATATTTTTTGAAACTTTTTCACTGAAAATACTCAAGGATTTAATATCAATATGTAATGAATTGATAAAATCTCACAAGTAATCAGTTATTGATATATATGTATATTTTATCAGGACATCACTCCCACCCACAAGCAATAAGGAAAAAGTGCTGTCAAATATTGACTTTACCTTAGATAAAATATTATATCATGTTTTAAATGTTACAAATAATATAACACTGTCAGTTTTTTGTGTATTCTGTAATATGAATGGTTCTATAGAAAAATAGATTTAAATCCACTCTTAAATATTACATCAGATTTCGTTTTTGTGCTACCCAAAAATATAATATTTCATCACTGTGACTGTACATTCGAAATGAATTTGTAATATTGTTAAAAGTATGTGAGGTAATACAGTGGAGTATATTTGCAGAGGGAAGAATGAACTCACCGAAAATGATATTGAATGGTTCTCATGGGATGTAAAACGACAAAGAAAGAACACTTCTTGTCTATTTTCATCTCGAATAAAAGTTCTCGAAAAAAGTGAAAATACGTCATATTACTTTTTGCGATAAAGTGCGTATTGTATTATTTTATAACACGACGATTTTGTAATACCAAAAAAGTTGAAGATATTATATAATAAAGAAAAATTTTACGGTCTTTGATCCTGTACTTTTCATTATTATGTTAAGTCAGAAAAGTTTCACCCGTTGTTCAGTAAAATTAAATATCTTTGGTCACTTATTTTAGACATTGATTAAGTCATATAATATTATAAGTTTAAAGGCATCGATAAGGGTCATGTTTGTATTTATTTTCGCCCACCGGACGTTAAAAACGATATTCTCAGAGAGTTGCTAAGTATTTACTCGATAAAACATAAATTTAAGCCTTTTTCATTTTGAGCATTTTTCTTTTCTTCCACAAAATCGAGTTGAGATTACTTTAGTTCTAATGATTTAAGCTAGGCTAGGCTAGGTTCTAATGTTTTCCTTAAGTCTCTCAACCAAAATTGTCGAAATTCTATTTAAATGAAGATCATTTGTTTGTTTGTTTATGACTCCAATACTGTTTACTAACAGATATATTATATATGAAGTATTACTATATAGCGAACTTTGAGTATCGTTAATTTTTATTTTAAGGAATTTTTATGACATGTTATTATGAATTTCGTTACATTATTAGTATGTATATACTTTTGCTATATTTTTCATGCATGTCTATCACACCACCAACCACTTATGATGTAATCATAAAAAGTATTAGATGATAAGACATTTAATTAATGGTTAGCGAATATTGGAGTTTTCCTATGATTTTAATTTTAATAGATATTAAAGTAACATTCTATCATATTATTATAATGGTCTGAAAATATAAAAAATTGCACTTGATTCCCAGAAAAATTCCAGAAAACCTAGTTCATTTTATTTACAAACTTTTATTTTAGCATGGCGAAAGAACAGCAATGTATTTTAGTTGTGTAACTTTTTTATAAGATATAGTTGTTAGTTATTTCGGCTCACGCTATCGTCGGAACTACTTTCGACTAGAACTCAGTTCCAACGATGGTGTGAGCCAAAAAAATCTATCAACTATATCTTATTAAAAAAAACTGTAGAATTAAAATACATTGCTATTTTTTCACCGTTTTATAATGGAATTCTACCAAGTAAATGCCAATTCAATGATTAAACTTTCTTTTTACACACGCAATACATCAATTGCTTTTTTGATATGGATTATTTTAATAGTAATCATTTTATTTATCAAGAAAACAAAAGTTTTGTTTTATTAATTGAAACCTTGTTAAATTCTTTGTGTATTTGCTAAAAAAATCTGAAATATTGATAGCGGATTCTAAGAAAATAGAAATTCTATCAAGTAGTAAATTTTGTAGGCATATTTATGATATGTTTTCCAAAAAAAAATAGTTTTATAACTGTATGTTTTATGAAATCAATGATTTCTACTGACTTAATGTAAGAAGCTTTCTAGCATTAATAACGTGTTGCACTGAGTGTTTTTCATTCGCTTTTAGTAAGCAAGAAAGCCACCTTCGTGAGCTTTCCAAAAAACAT
Source organism: Himalopsyche japonica (assembly GCA_028555115.1). Classification (NCBI taxonomy): domain Eukaryota; kingdom Metazoa; phylum Arthropoda; class Insecta; order Trichoptera; family Rhyacophilidae; genus Himalopsyche; species Himalopsyche japonica. The sequence goes on along the minus strand of JAHFWJ010000224.1, from coordinate 1,506,198 downwards.
GACACTGCTAAAATTTTAAAGGTCGACCCTACGAAGAGGAAATAAATTAAGGAGACTCTAGGCCTTCGCATCATCGGTTTTCAACCTACGCTTAGAAAACAAGATAAATACAGCTAGTGGGCAGTAATTTGTTCCCAGCAACAGAATATCTGTTATCTAAATCCATGACGGTAGTTTTTGCCAAGCTTTTTGTTTTACTTCGAAGCATTTCAATAGATGGATATTTATCAAAGATGTTTGGTTGAAATACTTCTTCCCAGTTGGTGGAGCTAATTCAATGTATTGAAATCCACAGTTATACACTCATCATAAAGCTTTATGAAGGAGTTTTATAATTGTAAAGTCAATTCATCTTACCATTGAAATAACATATTTATAAAGCTGTTAAAAAATATTAAATGTATTAAGTATGTTGAAATAACAGGTATTATTTGATTTAATTGAATCAATTTACAAAGTATCACTAATTTTAAGATATATGTTTTGCCTTGGAATATTTACAGCCAAAGATATATATACAATTTAAAGGATGCGTCAAACTTTATTAAGCCCGTTTGCAGTTTCAAATACTTAGATCCTAGATAAAAGATTTATGTAAAACTTTCACCGCCCGCCTTGTTTGATACACAATAAACTACTCGTTTTGCGAAACACTCGTCAAACGAAACAGTTGTTCTATATGAAACAATGTAAAATACAAAAATATGATCCATGCCGGAAAAAAATGATTTTCATATTTTTAAAGTTTATTCAAATAACATTACAAACTAAAACTTATTTTTTTAAAACTAACGTTAACGTTATCCTGAGATTCTAATCTAAATTTAGTCATTGTTTTTGAGAATAGTGCAAATCATTGATCTAGACTGATTAACGTTTCATTTTTACAATTACTTTCATTCTCTTATGGCTGTTTTCTTGTGGCATTTTCTTCAAGGATTTTTTTTTGCGCTTAAAAAAAAATACAAATTATCTCTGGACACAAGTTTTGAACAATGTGTGATCATATGCGACAGTTACATGGCAGCGGAACGAGTTTTAACCAGAGACTGATACAATGGCGCGGAAGTCCCGGCTCACAACTGAGCGATGTAAAGATGGGACTTCCCCTGTCTGCGCCATTCGTTGTTCGAAATGTCGCTTCTTAAGGTAGCATTTTCTTTATAATATGTTTTACTCGTTACACGAATTACTCGTTATGACAGGTTTTAGTGTATTCGTTTCCTCAAGAAGATAATATAGTGAAGATCCAGTATATGAAAAAAGACATTTGATGTTATACACTTTGTCGTGTCTTATCGGGGTCGTGATCGACAAATTTTATGGAAATGTACAAAGTTTTAACAATTCTAATTAAGTATTGAAATTTAAACAAATACTCCCAGCCGATATCTCTTATTATATATTACAAAGTGAAAAAATAGCAAATTATTTAAGTTAACGAAATTCGTAAGATATATAGAACTAATATACATTGCTATTTTATCTCCGTGGTATAATGAAGTTCTTCTAAGTAAATGCTGATTCAATCAATATAAAAATATATTGTCTTTGCTTATAATACATTTTTAATGAATTGATAGATAATTTTTTAAAGACTTAGAAAATGTTATAATAGATTATCAATATTTAAAGTGTGAAATATGTATAGATTGAACACAACAATATCATACAACGAAAAGCAAATCATATTTTTCTAACGAAAGTTGAAAATCTCTGCCACACTAGCCAATGTAAGGCACCAGATGTGATTGCAGCAAAAATTCGTGTTTGCCTTTCCTACACTTACCAAGAGACTTTGACACTGCGTTTGGCCATAATTAATCACATTTAACTTCAAAATGTTTTTAAGCACGAAACTCAAAGCGAAGGAAATATAATTAAATCAATGTATTTTAACAAGCTCTCATATTATAAGATGAGTTTTTTTTCTATACATTCTATTTTTAAAGTTATTTAAATCATTCACTTTATTGAATTTTTATGTTATTTTTGATTTATTTCATTTAATACAATTTTATTTCAATGCTTGCTATTGAAGTTCGAAATTGTTTTGAAGGGCTTTTAGAAACCAAATAACTATTTTTTATAACAAATAAGGGCTCTCCTTATCGATTTCTCTACTTTTTGGAAAATAGTTGTAAACATTTTATTTGAGAAATATAAAAAAAAACTTCAATTAAATATAGGATTTAAAAACTTATTACTTTGAAATTGTAAGAGTCAGTATACATAAAGATAAAAAGAGTTATTATACAAAGTACTGAAGACTTTTAACGAGTACTGATTGTATATCAATTCTCATCTCTCATAGCATTTAAAAAAGGAAACAATTTTTTAAAACCAACAATTGTTCAAGCTCTATTGACATTCAAACTTAAATCAGACAAATCCTAATACAAATTTCTATATGTAAAAAAAATAGGTAATTTATTAAAAGAAATAAATTTATAACGAGATAAATCGTCAACAATTCGAAAAAATGAGATCAGAATCCATTTTAAACGACAAATTATTATTCTTTGAAAATATTTAAAACATTTCTTTTCATATGTGTAAAGTGTTTATCTTATTACTCAAGAAAACTAAGTTATTATAACAATAAAGCAAGGAAAAGCTTATTCCTTTCAAATTATTAACAAATGTTACCAATATTTTATTCTATAAAAGAGCTTTTTTCCAGCTGCAATTAAAGCTATTATTGAAAGAAACATTTAGAATTTTCTTAGTCTACTTGTATTTTTTATCATTAGCGGTGTGCAAATGAATACGTTTTGATGAAAAATAGACAAAAGATAATATCGAAAATGTACAATTACTCAAAAAATAACGTTTATAGACAGGTAATTGGTTTTAATTTTTTCATGATTTTTGCATTAATTGATAAAGCACTGGAAGACACGATGTGAAAGATCTTGGTGACCATTCAATAATAAAAAGAAACTATTTTTAAATAGTGTAAAGTTTTTTTTTGTGTTTCATAAAATTGAAATAATCATTCATTTAAATGGTAAATTGGTTATGAAAGCTCTTAAAATATAACCTGCAATAGTTTATATACGTCAAGTAATTACTGCCAATATATTTATTTTTTTGATATCAGCTTTACGTTTTAGTTTTTAAAAACATGAAAGTCTGTAATGTTTGTAATGAAATTTTTCGCCTTAAAAACCCATCACCAATATATTTACTAGTGATAGTAAGCATGTAAGTTTTCATTGTCTACTCAAACTGTTTTGAATCAGTACTTGCTAGTGCTGTAGTACAGTTATCAGTGATACTATATATTGTGTATTGTATATTGTGTGATATTACATATTGTGATATCTTGCGCATCTTCTATAAAGCATGTTAGTTTTATACGATTTTTTCAGTCTCAAATAAATATTTTACTCTATGATAACGTTTCATTGATTTTAATTTAAGATCACGAGAAAAATAGACATAGAAAAAATTGCCAGCAAAGATTTTTTACATATTTTTTACTGTATGAAAATTCTATTTATAATCCATGCGATCATTATGGTAAGCTTTGATAATCCGCAGTAACGTGCTGCATTGTGATTTTTCTGAAAACTGTGCAATTTTTCTAGGATTTCAGGAACAATGGCCAGTGAACAATACACAAAGGCAGTGGACAAATACCAAGCAGAGAGAAAACTGATTTTTCCATTTGTTCAAATGTTTTTTTTCATAAAACAATATGTTTTATTATATCGGGAATAAAATAATAGGAATGAGTTCCGTGATATTGAAATATATTCTACGCTTCCCTATTGATGTCAAGGGTCAATACTCAACAATCGTATCTTACGTATTGTGAATTGAGGTATATATGTATATTCAAAAAGAGCTAATGTAGACATCAGTTGTAGAGAGTACGCAATGTTCAGTTTGTTATAAACACAGCATATCCGTTCGAAAAAAATATAAATGGTTATCGATATCATATAAACATATATATTGCATTTATAACATCTCTATATCATTAATATGTTTTTATATTTTCAATTATAAAATATTTAAAATATTTTTTGTTAACATGTTACTTGAAGTGACAATTTTCTTTCCCTAATTTATTATAAGAATATATCGTCCCGGGCTTAATATGTTAACTGCAGTTTTTTCATTAGGTTTGATTTTTAATACATTGTTCAAACTACCTTAAAAATGTGGATATAAGACGAATAGAGCTACAATAAAATCAGTTGTTAGCTTTTCTCTCTTGCCACACCCCATTTCAAAGTATCAGATGAGGGAAAAGAAATTTTCACCGATGACAAGCACATATGTCTTCAAAAGAAAATCCATAGATTGGTCGAGAAAAATCTTGCATAGTGATATTCGAGCTGAGATCTGTTCTATAATTCAAAATATTAACCACTGTAAGATGAACCTCAGAATAAGTTTGACATATTTTAACTCCAAGCAAAACAATTGAACAAGAATAAAAAAACTTGACGCAAAAGAGTTTTTCTATTCTACACTACACTAAATTAATATGGATTAAAAAACTTTAACGCATTTTCATGTGAAAAAAAAATCCATCCTCGATTGAAATGTGTTAATTTCATTCATAATTAACAAAGCATTGAAAATTAATAACAATAAATGATTTATGTTACTGAAATGAATGTTTTAAAAAAAAATAGGAAAAGCCGTACATTTATCTGACATAAATATATATAATAAAATACAGTTCAGACTGCGAAGAGATCACGAAAGATTTTTGTTTTCGGACAACGAACACATATTCGGATAACGAACATAAGCAATCTCTCTAATCCACTTATTCTATCTGTAAAACTAACTGGCGTCATCAATTAATGCTCGGTTAACGAACAATTTGGATAACGAACATAATCTTGGAATAGATTATGTTCGTGAACCGATCTTTCACTGTATAAAGAAAAAACGTCATTATTATTTCAATAGACAATTAAATTGTCTATGTGTAATCAAAAAGAGCTTAAAACGTTATTAAACTATTTATTCAATATGTATTTATACGGCGGATATTAATAGTTTTCATTGAAGACAAGATTAAAATTTGAATTGAAATACCAACTGATGAAGCAATTATGATGAGTTGAAATATGAAACAGCATTTTGCTTTAATTAAATACACAATTTAAATTTAAGAGCAATGTTTGAATATTTTACAGTAAAATACAGTGGTTAATATATATATATATAAATATACAGTTTTGAAACAATTGCTTTTTCTGATATAATAAAGCAGCCTTTCATTAGATGTGGTGAAATATACTAATTATGTTTAGATGCAGATACTTATGCAGATATTTTGATATTTAAATAACTGGTAAAATTTTGTCAAAAGACTCGTTGGAAATAAAACAATGGTACTAATATTGACATTTGTTGAATTAAAAGTATGGTCTGTTTAACAACAGGATTTTTTTAAATTTATACTTGACATTTTTTCAGTTTCCCTGGTTGTCTTCATCATTATAAAAAACGGTATAATGAAATAAATGATACTTTCTTGACCGAATATTATATAAAATAAAAGCAACAGCAGAGTTATTAAAACTATACTAACAGCAGTAGTATTAAGCATCCTTGTTAAAGCAATCTACTGAAAATCGGTCATTAACTATCAGATAAAGATGCTACGGAAAAGTTCTTTATTGCAACTTATTTGTTAATGTAATGAACGAAAAGTCAATAAGTTTGCAATAAAGCTACTATGTATATTATTAAAATGTGGTATTTATTACAAAATGAATTGTGGTGGTTATTATAAATATGTGATCAAAAACAATACTTACCTTGAAGCGTTACATACAAACTTTTCATAATAAAAATCTTCGAAGATGTTTTGTTGAGTTCATTCATATATCCTACTTCGTTTGATATTTTCTGATAAATTTACTAACATAAAGTACTAAAGCATACACATTTTATGGAATCATAAATATAGAAACTAAACATGCAGGATTACAAGTCGTAAGAAAATTAATAAATGATACAACATTCAGATAAGTTTATAACCATTATTTTTCAAAATGTCACTACGTTTATTTTTGTCAATAATTCTACCGATTCAATATTTTTTCTACAGTAATCTCTAATATAAGTTATTTTGTTAGTGCTCAATGAATTTGGAAAATATTGTAAGAAATTCGAAGTAGTAAGTAATTTTATATTGAGGTGCAAAAGCTCTTAAATGTGATTAATGAAATGCGAAAAGTAAATGAGTGTGTATTTTTAATGCTAAAGAGCATGCAATTTATATGTCGGGATAGCCAATTTGGTATACAATATTTTGATATTTGAATTGCTAAAATGATTTAATTTTAATTAATATTTCATCAAGCATCCTAAGTAATTAATTGAATGTAGACTAATTGGAATATCATTTCGTCATTAAAGTGTTTATCATTTCTTGCGTTATTTCGATTTTATATAATTTTAAATTCTACTCTACAATCGACTCAGAAACTATTTGAAAGTTTCACTGCACACAGACAATTTCGTAGAGAAAGTTTACACTAAAGCGTATGTATGTATAAAAAGGAGCATAAATACCCATTTCATTCACGCTCATGATATTTAAAAAAAAAAAAAAATGTGTTACATACGACGAAAGGTACGCATTGCATGTGTGACGGTGTTGTTCCAACCACCACAGAAATTGTATTCCAAACTAATGACTAGAGACGTACCAAAAAGGTGGTTAAACCTTGTGTATAACATATAAAATAAAGAAGAATTGGCGTAACGTTCGTGATGAAGTGACAAAAATGTGTTATATTTTGAAGAATTATTTCATTATCTACAATATGAAAATTACAGTACAAAGATGATTTTTTTGCGTGCAGTACGGTTACTTTAATTTCAAGCAAGCGCACAAGCTGTATTATTATCAGTCTAAGTTGTGTCTCTAACGACGTTTAATAAAGTTGCGAAAGTGCGAGCAGGCAAAAAGTCATTGTGAGTCTTTTTTGTGTTACGAGCTTTTTACTGAAGAGAGCTTTTAATCGAGTTATCTTTTTGCACCTGTAGTGCCGCAGCCGGGGCGACGGTATCTGAGCCATGGCTCATGGCTCATTGGTCACTATTGGGCACCCACTGGGCGGCAACAGTCACACTTATCTGAAACAGGCGGACAAACAAACGGTTCGGTACGGTTTGACCTGAATTCGGCGGGCGTGCAGTGCTTTCGTTTACTTTACAAACACGGTGCAGAAAGTAATATAATATAATATATATCCCGTTAATTTTCTTTATAGAAAAAAATGCTTTTCAAAATTTTATCCTATTACTACGAATTCTGTAAATATTTCATTTAATATTCTTTAAATATTCCTTTTGTAAGATTTATTAAAATCTTTAGTAATTAACCACTAACAAATTCACAATCCTTAGCATGTTTGATACATAATCATGATTATGAAGTATGAAAATTGCTATCATTCAATAAAAATTCACTTGAGAACATTAAGCCAAAACCGTTTTTTTCTCTGAATTTTAAACTAGTCAGATATATAAAAAGTATTTTTTTCGTCGATAATTATTATGTTTAAAACTGCGTTTCCAAAAATTTTACTGAAAATTTTATTTTTTAAAATGTGAAATATTATTTTTATCAATGTTGGCCACATTTTGCTGGTAGATTTTATATCCCTATATATTATAATAATTCGATAGAAAAAAAATATCGCTATTTTGTCTATTTTAATTTTACGAAAATTTATCCCTCAAATCCATGCCAACACTATGGATTCTTTTACTATGATTAAGTTACAATTCAATGTTGATTGTGTAATAATAAATTTCTTAGTTAAAAGTATGACTTTAACTCATCAAATGTTATAATGCTGAAACAATGGTTGGCTATTTGTTGTGTTATAAAATGCCTTTCGCTAATAATATTTTCATAAATTTATTACTGGTAATAGATGTTCAAATTTTACGGGTAGTTTTTGATGAAAAGAATTTGCTTGATATGTTGAAATTAAATTTTAAAGGTTCATTAAAAATTGTTAACATAAAATTTATTAGTTCGTTAAGCACTGCACAAACGCATAATTCCGGTTTCCAGGTTTGGGGGGGGGGGGGGTTACACAGCACATATAAAGAGAGAAGGGAGCAAAAGGGGAGGGGGGTAGCGTCATGCTCCGAAAATTAAACGATAACGACCAGATTGCAAACAGTCATTAAAAATAACGATATATATATCAGTTTCACAATAAAATAAAAGCAAAAAAATCTTGGATTTTTTTTTAATTATGGACAATTTGAATTTAATTTAATAAGAAGAATCGTAATAAGTATTTTACTTTAAAATACTGAAAAAAATGTTAATTCATATACAATATTGGAGTAGTGAAAGTTGATTGTCAAAAATGTGAATTTCCCACTGAGGTCTTTTACTTCGTTTATAATATTAAATTAATAATAATGCAAAGTTTTATGATGTAATATTTTTTAAATTCTTATTTTTATGACTATTTTAATAGTTAGTTGTAATATATATGTTTGAAGAAAAATATATAACTATAATGGAAACTGATATACATTCTAAAATAATTGTTGAATGTAAAATAAATTCACATCAATACTGAAAATTTTAACTACTAGTTTGCATTTTTTTTGTCTCTTAACTTTTGACGCAATCATTTTTTTAATATTCAATCAACTGAATCAATCAGAATGTTAATTAATTTATGATGTCGACTGAAGGTTTCAATATCAAATTTGAATTGTTGTAATTTTGTACGATTCCACATATTTTGTCACAAACGACCCGGGTGTCGCCCTTCGGCATCTTCAGGTATTCCATCGCACGGATGCAACAAAACTGACAGAATGTTAAATGTTTTAAAATATTTGAAATAAGATGTTTTAATCTTTTAAACAGACGTTAAGAGAGAGTTTTAGTCAAATTTATGAGTGATAGTTGAAATTTTCAGCATTTGCAATAAAAAAAGTTCATATTGTTGTATATAAAATATTTATAAATATTTCAAAGGGTATTTTTAAGCACATAAATATTTTGTTTTTTGTTATTTACCTTTAATTTAAAAAATACATATTTCACAATGATACATTTCAAAAAAGAAAATATTCTCAACATTTTCGTGAAACAATTTTTTGACGGTTTCTTGTTAAAATATCAATGTTTGAACATATTGAAATTGTATCATCGTGAGGGCAACCATTTACACAAATAAAGGAAAGGGATTTTTTTAAATTATAGCATTAAAATAAATAATATACAAATAGTTGGGTTTGCATAATATGTAGAGACAATCAAATTTGCTTATTTGGTTATTAATATATCTCAAGAATGTCTGAAAAAAATAGTCAACATGTCACACGAGTTCAAAAATAGCCTAAATATAAATCTATCTTAATATAATTTTCTACGCTTTCGAAGCGATAATTCGTTTTTTTTCGAGATTTTTTCTGGTTAAATTTTTGTTTGCATATACGTCGTCAACGTTGTTAGCTTTGGTGTCGCTGCTAATAGGTAAAAAAAATTCCGTACTAAAATATCTACAAAACAAAACAGTTTTTATTTTAAACAAAAATGTGTAATTGAATAATGTTATTAATACATTCATTCCCTTCAAATCCTTAAAAATTGGGCGTAGCAAGAGCGATAACCTAATTAATAGTAATTTTCTACTTAATGCATATTTTTTCAAATATGGAGGATAAGCAACAATCAGTATTCTATATAAAACTCAAACACAGATTTACTGCAACAGAAATGCATTTACCTCAAAATCAGATATAGTTATAATGGAATTATTTTTTTTTCACTTTTAATAAATTTAAAATGATCAGTTCTGTTACGAATCAATTTAGCAATACACACAAACTAATTCCAAAGTAATTGAAAGAAGCATTAAAAAAAGGATGGCTATGATTTTTTAAAAATTATTTAAAGGAAGTAGTTCAATACCCTTTGTAGCTTTGATCGCTACAAATAAATATTTTCATTTATAACAAGTATCTTATATTCAAGAATCAATCGAGCACTTTTGGCAAGGCAGGTTTTATGCTAGCCATGAAACATTATGCCAGATATATCAAGAAAAACGATACTCAAAGACCTTTTCATGAAATCTATTTTTATCAATATTTCGTAATAAAATCTTATATGAAAAGAAAGCTTTTGCAAACAAATAAATATCAATGAAAGGCTTTATCACAATAAAAAAAAGATTGTCATTCAAGAAAAGATGCTGGGAAGTTCTAAAGAGTAAGAATGTTTTGAATTGACTTTCAATTTTGAATCAGAATTTTAATTATTGCAAAGTTTAAAAAAAGTACAATCCAAATGGTAAAAAAATAAATTCAATTTTTTCCATTAACTTATGACTTATTTAAAATTTTAACCAATATTTAACTTTGGCTCACTTGAAAACGACTTACCGTGGAACAATACAAAATAAAGTATACATCGAATTGATTGACGGCACGTCAATTTTAAGTCCAAAACGCTTTTAATCAAACAATCTTCCTTGACTTTAAAATTGATAAAAAGGTATAAAAAAACAGACATTAAACTAAGCCACGGTTAAAAATATGCAAAGCTTATACAAAGTTCAGATTTGGAACGCTGAGCGTGTCTCTTACATACAAACTTTAAATAGGGTACATACGCTTCCAAAATACTGCTGGTTAATTGGCGCTAGAGTAAAATAAATGCCTTGATATATAAAATGAAACCGCAATTATGTCAGACCTAAAGGTTACCCTCGCGCAAAAGGTAACAGAGATCTGTTTTACCCACAATTAACAGCGGGTGGTGAGAAATGATAAAATTAAAACCATAATTTTCTCCCCCTTTTACTTAGACGAGTCTCAAAGTTATATTAAAATTAGTTATCCACTCTGGGTTCACGACTGTCGAAATGAGTTGAAAATATTATGAAAGTATTTAAAATTGTTTAAAATATTTACGTTGACGGATGTATTTGAATTACTTGCAATTTAATTTATAGGGATGAGTTCCACATTGAAACAAATATCGCTTAGATATCTATATCGATTTTATTATTAACATCCCAACGTATTTATTTCAGTGCATTAGAAGTAGCATATATTTTTAATTACGTATTAGTAAAATCACTTTTTTGCATGATGTATCCTATAGTTTGTTAGTAAGAAATTGATTCTTTTAATATCTGGAGTATTCTATTATATTTTAATATTTTCAAATGCAAATGAATCAAAGTTAAAGTTTGTGTTTTATGTTAAGTAAGACCACGCGTAATAATATCTATTTTTGGTTTTAATATACTCTTCACAACTTTCCTACCGTGCATCAATTGATAAATACAGAAAGATTATGATCCGTCAGTAAATTTAATATTGGTTTTGAAATTTTATGCCATAGAGGGATACTAATAATATAACAGTGTGGTACAAAATTAACATGATGTAAGGTGTCCTATATTAACCTCATCAGGGGACAAAGAAAATATAATATTGTACATCTAACAATCGTCATATCGTTTAATTGTCAAATGTGCGACTCATTTAGTTTTAGCCACAGCAATAGTTTGAGCATGAATAGTGATAATTTATATTTTACAAAGCAATTTTCAGAAATGAAACAAAAGTAATATATTTTACAATGTATTTGAAACATTTGTATAGTAATCTTCTTATTTAATACTTATCAAATAAGCAGTCTAAGTGAATAATTAAAAGAATGCATGTAATTAAAATTAAATTGTAATGCCACCGTCAAACAAGCGTTGCATTTGAAAAGAAAAAAATAAATATCATCGATAAAACATTCATTGTATCTGAAAACAATCGTTGAGTTTGTATATTAAAACATTGTTGGTAATCACGCATATTATTCTGAACAAAAAAGAGTAACACGGTGAAAAAAAAAACAGCAATGTATTCTAGTTCTACAAAATTATTTTTTTAAGATATGGTTGATAGCTATTTCGCCTCACGTCATCGTCAGTACTACATGAGCCAAAATAGCTATCAACTATATCTTAAAAAAATAATTTTGTAGAACTAAAATTCTTTGCTATTTTTTTCACTGTATTATAATGGAGTTCTACCAAGTGAATACCAATTCAATCAATGAAAATAGAGTAAGCAACAATGAAAATTGTGTGTTTTGATGAACATATACGTAATTTTCTTTCAGTAAAGAATTGTTGTCAGTCGAAATAAGATAAATAGTATTTTAAAAATAACCAATCGTTAGAATCTCACGTTATCCAGTAGCAAACGTTGTTAGTCAATTATTCATAACATTGTCTTGTAAGTCTTGAAGTATTTATGCTCAAATTGTCTTTTACTGTAAAAAGAAATTACAAAAAAGCCTTAATAGAAACAAAAAATGTTAAATGAAATTGAAAAACGTAGTTTAAAATTTCGAAAACGTTTCAAAAGAATGAAATATAGGAATGATGGACAAGATTAAATCCACAAAGGAATAAATAAAAGAACGAAACAGCACTGTTAACAAAAAATATAAATATCTAAGTAGGCAAACTACGCACCTAACAGGTGTATAAAAAAATTACCTGTTTCTTTAGCAAGAAGTATTAAGCTCTTCAAAAACGCTAATTCAACACGACAAAAAAAAAACAAAACAATCGTACTTTTAATTTTTTCTACCTCAAAAAAGCATTTCTTTCTGCTCGTCTACCGATCTGAACAACGGTGGAAAAAGTCTCTTTCTTTGCACAAATTTGATTTGGAAATTCACTGAGAGGTTTTTTGTTATTTTAACATATTTTTGATAAATAAATTCTTGGGAAAAAGGTTAAGAAAATTTAATGTTAAATGTACGGGATAACGAAATTGTTTGAAAGGAAAAAAGTCTCTATGTATTCTGCATTTGCAGAGATGTAATCTTTTAGAAAAGAATTATTGCAACTTAAACAAATTCAATGTTTCAGTGAATTCAGCATTTAATTATGGAAGACTATTATGTTAAATAATTTCTGTAGAACTAAATTATATTGCTATTTTTACCTAATCATCAAAAAATTCTACCAACAACAATATAAGCCGACTTAGTAAATGAGTTTTAAATAATCGGAAAGTGTTTTTAAAAGAGGTTGGTGTCAAAGTTATCAATTTTAATTTTGTTTATTTCTTGTTCGTAAAAAAAGTGACAAAAATTTAACCCTATTTCGATGATTACACTCTAGGAAGTTAAAGTTACCCCGAGCACATTTACGCAATAAAAATATTAAAAAATCTCGTAGCTAAAAATTTATTGAAATGTTGATAGCCAATATCGATATGTATCTCAATCAAATATCAATCAAACGCTTAAAACTTGTAAAACATACAAATTTTAAATTGTGTGGAAAGTTTTGTCACTTACGATCTGTTTCTTGCCTGTAAACGTTTTTAAGCATTATATTAGACAAAAACAAACGAAATGACTAAAGAAAGGAATAAATATATATACACCATTAGATGATGAGTAGTCAGTATCTAAATCTGAAATTACTTTGAATTGTTCATAGTTTTAAAAATTTAAATTTGGTAATAAAACTCCACCAAGCACCCTCATTTGATGTTACATAAAATAAACTTTTATTTTTAATGAATCACAAGGAGTACCAAAATATTTCATTAATTTTTAAAACTGCGAAAATTGTAGAAGTTATGCAACCTTTATTTTCATTTTAATTTGAGATACAAATGTTTAAGTTTTTTTTAAATATTTAAATTAACAATCAGTGATAATTTAAACTATTTATATATTTGGCCAAATACCTGTATAAAAGCTCTCCGCAAATGTTTCCTGCGTTATTTAATTATGTGACATACATTATTCAAACGTTGATATCATTTTACAGGTATGATGCAATTCAATATAACTTTGACTTAAGCTATTATTAGCTTTGTATTACAGAACAAAATTTCCACGTTATATTTATAGACATATTGTACAGAAATACATTTTTATCATCGGTTATATAATAAATGGCAATAAACGTGTTTGTGACATGTTTAACTCTGTGATAAACACGAATTGGGTAATAAACCGTTTATAAACGTCTATTTAATATGATACCAAATTGTTTTTGATAAGGAGAAATTCTTTCGTTAATGCTTGCTACGAAAGTGTGAATATAAATTCGTTAGGTATCTTACAAACCAAAAATGTTTTCATATATTATAGATAGAAACTAATTAAAGAACTTTGATCGTGTAAATAAAATATAATTTACGATAAAAAGATTTACTGTCAGCTTCTATTGGTCACAATTAACTGTATATTTTGAAATGAGAAGTTAATGTAATTTAATAATAACATATAATGAAAATTTACACTAAATATCAAATTAAATATGTTGTACTACACACGGGTAAATGATAAATGTTAACGTTTAATGTATTATACGTGTTATAAAAATCATAAGCAATAGTTAAAATTTACAATTTTTTTTTATTTATTTCATTTAAGCTTAAGAATTTTCAAGACCACTTAAAATGAACAAGTCTTCCAAGCTAATTAGCTTTAACGGTTATATATTACTTTCTTCTCACAATCGGATAACTGTTTTTTTTTTTAGTTGGTGCAACTAAAAAAACATAAAGACTGTGCTGATATTCTAAAACGATATTGTATTAAATTTTAATTTAATAATCAAGAATTTTTCCGCTTGGTAAGTCATAAATAACTGTTTTCCGTTTGACTTGCAAATGCAAAAAATCTTATAATTATAATTATTCTTGGTCACTTTTAAGGTGTTAACTGTCACTTCTTGATGGAAAGGCATGATATTTTAAATAATAAAAACACATTTTTTTAGTACTTATTTCCCCAATATATTTTTTGATCAGGACCGGTTTCACTCATCGCGAGCATTATCAACTGATCAGTTGATAATGCTCGCGATGAGCGAAACCGGTCCTGATCAAAAAATATATTGGGGAAATAAGTACTAAAAAAATGTGTTTTTATTATTTAAAATTATTCTTGGGTATAGAGTTTATTTTATTTAGCTGCTTAGCAACTAAGCTTATATGTACGTGATTGTAATAGCATAAAGACCTTAATAAAGTGTTAATTTGTACAATGATTTCTGGGAAAATTTTAATATAAAACTATTATTATTATACTAATATAACAACCTATTTGTAAAACCAAGATTCAATTATAGCGCTTTAATTATAGTCCACAAATAAGCTCGGAACATATGAGACACAACGAACAAAAAATCATTTTTATTTTACAATATTGTGTTTAATATATATAAATATGACTTCCAAATGAAGAACTTAAAATAACCGTTGTTCAATATAAACATGTAATGAATATTGTTTGCTTAATTTCATATGTTCTACTTAATAGCAAGGTTTTCTGAGAAAATTTAATGAATAACGAAGTATTTTATGGCAAGAAAATTGTAAGAAAAAAAAAAATATTACAACGAGGATGCTAAACATATACATCATGTTCAACTGATTAATTATAAAAGAAATCAAATATAGAAAATTAATGTTAAAATTTTATTAATTAATAATATTAATGTAACTCACAATGATGACCACACACTAAGTAGAGCTTTTAAATTTTACGGATAGCTGATACGTACGTTTGTGTAATATTATTGAAGCAGTAGAATAGAAGAACTTTTGAACGTTATTTATTTGAAAAATAAAACACACCCGTCATTATTTGAATTGGGTTTTATGCTTCGCTAACGGTTTATTCTGTCGAATTTATGACGAGCATTTTTCATAAATTTCAATTTATTCGCCGTCTATGGAAACACATTAAAAAGTTTGAATATCCGTTACATCGATGGTTTTCAGTGATTTACTCAGACACGTAAAATGTGTTTTTACATTAAAAACGACACTGGAAATGCTGTATATTACAATAAAAAGTTTCTCTTCTCAATAGGAAATATGTGGTAAAAACATATATGAGCAGTCAATACTAATAAGATTTAATTAAATAGATGCTTAATAAATAAATAGTATTCAAATAATAAAAACACATTTTTTTAGTACTTATTTCCACAATATATTTTTGATCAGGACCGGTTTCGCTCATCGCGAGCATTATCAACTGATAGAATACAATTTAAAAACAAGTCTATTTATACAAAACAAAAAATTAGTTTGAGTTAAAGGTAGCAGGTGTACAAAACCATGGTTTCAAGAACTAGGAAACAATTTACATAAAATCATACAATATTGATACAAATAAAGTAAATTAGTATAAAAATTAAATGTTCACAATCACTTATTAAGAATTACAATTACAATTATGGTAAATCAATAATCCATTAGGAGCTCTGAACAATCAATACGGAAGTAAGGAGTGGGAAATTTTTATGACGAAATTAACCCACACTCACTACTTAATGGAACAAATTAAATTAATATATGAGAATTTTAATGATAGTCAATTAAAGATGAATCGATGAGATGGACTGACCATATCTTCCCATTCGGCATTACAAGCCGAAGATGGCTAGTAAAATACAACCGGCATCATTAAAGATTCTCCATTGGAACAGTGGAGGTACCCTAAGGCGCGGTAAACTTGAAGTGATTGACGTTTTATCGAGATATGAAATCGACATCCTTCTTGTGAATGAGACTTTCTCAAGTCATCGCATCATCCATCGATACCTAATTATTCCTTATACCGATTTGATCGTACTCGAACTTCGGGAGAAGAAACTTCGATTTATATAAAAAAAAAAAACACATTGACCACTGTGGGGTGCCATTGCCAGCGCTTACCGGCAAACTAGAAGCAAATGCGATAGTTGTAAATAGAAAATATTCGGGACTCATTAGATTCGTCTCAGTTTACAGCCCCCCTGATGGACAAATAATGACTTGTGACCTAGAAGCAGTTATTCCCCGTGGTATACCTACAATAGCAGCAGGTGATTTTAACGCAAAACACCTCGACTGGCATAGTAGACTAACGAACTCACGTGGACGTCTACTAAAATCTTACGTCGATGATATTGATGCAGTGGTAGCGGCACCCTCTGAGCCAACGATCCTACCGAGAAATGGCGGCATTCCAGATGTCATAGACATTCCTATATTGAGTGGAGTGAACCTTCAGTACGATACTCATATATTGCATGAGCTTAACTCTGATCACCAGCCCGTCATTTTATGGTTAGGAGTACCGTCTACCCATAGTTGTAATAATTTTAATCAGACGCCTAATATTATCTAATGGAAGGAATTCGAGAATTTTGTTGACGATATGCTTATCCCGCACAGTGACTTAACGGATATTCAAAGCATTGATCTTGAGATTCATAGCCTCACAACAAATATCAATTTAGCTGCTGCATATGTCAGTAAAACGGTAAAAAATTCACCGCACAGTAAAGCGCTTCCAGCAGATATTAGACAGCTTATAAATGATAGACGGAGTGCGAGAAAGGAATGGAAAAAGTTCTGCAACCCCTTAGTAAGACAACGCGTCAACCGATTGTCGGCAGAAATCCGACGAGCCATGAAGGCTTATCGCGAAAAAACTACCGACGACTACTTGAATGAACTCGTCAAAGGAAGTGACCCATACTGGGCTCTCTCCAAAGTTCTCCGCGCAGTAAAATACCCATTGATGCCACTTCACGTAGCAAAGGGTCCCGTATTCACCATCAGTGAAAAGGTAGAAGAGTTTGCCGATAGCCTCCAGAAACAATTTATACCCAATACAATTGACACAAGTAATTCACGCTTGAAAAATAGCGTGTTAGATATAGAAGCAACCGCTAAGCTAATCCTAGAACAACCCTTAACTTTAGACTGTCAAGCTATCTATCCTTCCACATTTGCCGAGGTGGAAGGACTGATCAAAGCGCTTCCTGACAGAAAAGCTTTGGGAAATGACAAAATCGGTAATAAGGCTCTCAAACATATACCGCTTAAAGGTATTAGCTCGTTAGTCAATATTATCAACGCGTGCTTAAGATTACTATACTATATCACGTTGGAAGAAAGCGGATATTATTCTAATTCCAAAGCCTGGGAAAGATCACACTCTTCCGATAAACCATCGACCAATAAGCTTGCTACCCGCAATGAGCAAAAATCTAGAGCGTGTGATTAAAACTAGACTGCAAGAAGTGGTGGAAGAGAAAAAGATAATCCCAGACACACAGCACGGTTTCCGCGCAAATCACTCGACAAACTACCAACTTCTTCGGGTAGTAGAGTTAATCGCAAGTGTATTCATTCATAAAGAGGTCACGGCGGGCCTCTTTTTAGATATTGCTAAAAGCCTTCGACAGGGTATGGACCGAAGGGCTCGTATTCAAAATGTCGAAGACTGGCATTACCACTAGTAAAGATTCTCATCAACTCGTTCGAGACGGATAGACATTTCAAAGTCAAAATGGGTGTAATTCGATTCTCCTTAAGACCAATCCAAGCAGGTGTCCTGCAAGGCTCCATCCTGGGACCCATACTGTATAACATATTCACGCATGACATTCCTTGCGGTGGGGAAAGCAAAGCAGTTATAGCTCAGTACGCCGATGATACTGCAATTTTATCAAAATCTCGTAATCGGCAAATTGCTGTTACTGTCCAGCTATTGGCTGATACCATAGCGGACTGGTGTGAAAACTGGCGAATTAAAATCAATACCGAAAAAAGCGCTGCAGTTTTATTTTCAAAGGGTTTCATTAGAAAACTCAATTTAGATGGCATTCGTATGCAAAATACTGAACTCAAGTGGTCCAATACTGTCAAGTATCTAGGACTCACTCTAGACAATAGATTAAAATTCAATGAGCACACCGCGATTAAAAAACGTCAAGCTTATGGTGTAAAAGCTAGACTAAACTTTATGCTCAATGTGAAGAGGAAGCTTATTCTTAAAAGCAAGCTACTCCTCTATACAGCTCTAACTCGGCCAATTATGGTGTACGCTACTCCAGTGTGGGCTTATGCTCACCAGAAGTATCTGAAGACACTTCAAATTGTTCAAAATAAATCATTGCGACAAATTTGTAATGCCCCGTGGTACGTTCGCAATTTGCTGTTACATAGAGACTTGAAAATGCCTAAAATTCGAGTTTTCGTTCGTGAAATGTCTTGAAACTTTCACAGCAATATAGGCAAACATTATAACCTTACAATTTCTTATTTACATAATTATGATGAGACAGTACCGAGTAATCGTCTAAGGCCGAGAGCGGTTCTGCTCGATGACCCGCCATAGGTTCGTTGTTACAGATCTTAATCCCAACATGGACAACCTCGGTATCTGAAAATGACTTTCCAATTTTATTTCCTTACTTATTGTATATGCATGCGTGTGGCTGTGTGTGTGCCTGTATGCACACGTATGTGTGAGTGAATATAATGCGTATGGTGTCCGCGTGAGCTGCACTCATTGTGGGTTCCACGGCTCAGCTGCGACCTAATATTGTCAACAATGACACAACAATTATAACAAAATTAAATCTATATATGAGAGATGGAGGAGACCTGAAGAGCTCTGGCTGACGCGTCATAGATCTTAACGCTCCATGAATTTGATATTCCAAAAAAAAAAATTCTACTAACGTAATACTAATTCGTATAAGCAAGCTTATATCCTTTCTTAATTGTATAATTTTCTTTACGTGGTATAAGAAATCAAAGAGCATATTAAATCTATCAGTAAGAAAATAATGAATATAAATTAATACATCGCCAGATCATACAAGAAAATAAACCACTACAATATCAGTTGATATTTGTTGGTACATAACGAACTTTTTTAAAAATACCTTTTAATGAACTGATTCATATACTTATTATTAAAAGTTTTCGGTATTCCGACTTCTTAGAGTCAATCAAACGTATCTTAATATTTGTCAATTTTAATTTCCTATAAGTATTTGACTTAGATAGTTAAGTATCATAAAATTTACCCAAAGAACTAGGTAATACGAGAATGGTCCAGATATTTTTCTGAAAATAAATTTGTTCTTCATAATTGAAGCCTTTATAACTAAGTTGTAAATTAAAATGAACTGAGATGCATTTTTTTCATTCTAAGGGATTGAAATAAATTTTAGTACGTAAACTATTTCAAACTAATTTAAATCAATATCTTTATAGTTTACAGTCTGAGCCAAAATATTTACACTATTTTTTTATGTACACCCAAACCATATAAACTATTTACTTGCGGTCAACTAGAGTTCATCCGTGTAAGTTAATGCCCAAAGATGGTAACAGAATAAACATGGGTCGTTAAGGGCAAACATACGAGAAGAGTATACAAATTGAAATGATCACATTTGACATTGGAATTTCGTCCAGCCATTTGAGTACAAATTTATTTGAAAAAAGATCACATGGTGTTGTGTAAAAATGTTTGACTTTGAAGGTTTTATCTTTTTCATTTTGGACCGTCAAAATTAAAAAAAAATAGGCTTAGGTAGAGATTAGAGAGCTAACTGCAAGATGTTAACATACATTTTAACCCTAACTTAATCTTTAAAGAGAAATCAACGGGTGTACTTAATTTTTATTAATGATTTACTTTTTTGTATTGTAGAAATCTTAAGGTCTAAAAGTCAATGACAAATAAAATGAACTTTTAAAAAAACATCATTTATTTGCTTTATTTTATAAAAACAGTAAGCAATAGAATATGAACCTGCAAACGATTTCTTTATTAATAAAAGGCAATAAATGTCAAGACACATTTTAATGATCAAGAAAGATTTCATTTGGTAATTGATTATTTTCATTATTTTCATTGCTATTTTAGTTATCTTTTCATTAAATTTAAAATAAAAAGATGGATGATAGATAAACGTAAATATTTTTCTTTGCCAATTTAATTTTTATAAAAACTCCAAAAACAAACGCGAAGATTTATTATTAGTGTATATTGCCTCATAACAGCACAAAGCAGAAACGAGATAAATTCCTCCAGTTTTGTTTTTTGCGTGTACTTCATTAGCATATCGTAAAATATTACCGTATATTTTCTAAGCATCGTTAAAACTCAATTTCAATTCAGGGTATATATTTCCCAGCATTCCTTTTTCCCTAACAAAGAGTGCGCAAATAAACTTTTCCATTTTCCGTCGCATCATCGCAAATTATGCTACGCAATGTGTTACTTCTTTTCAAAACCAACCCATAACTACATTGAATATTTAAACTATCTTGAAACTCTTATCTTATAATGAAAAACAGTTTCAATTACTTAATTTTTGCATTTTTAAAAGTAATTTTACAACATTTTTAAAACTTATTTATCAAGCGAAGTAATATATTTTCAAGATTTTTATGTACGAAGGTGAAAAATACATTTTTTAAATGATTGTTTTAGATATTTTTATATCTCTCAATCTTATTTTTATCCAACTTAAAATAAAAAGTTAGAAAGCATAAATCTTACGTTTTGAGACATTATATGTCAAGTCAATATATTCCACACTATAAATGGATAATTTTACATCAATAAAATATACAACCAATTTTAACGTTAATATAAAAATGAAATTTTTTACATTATAGCGAATAAATAAGCATTGACGCGCTTTAAATTGTATAGTCAGTTTTTAAGTTGTCTTTATCGAGAAAAACAAATATTGTTGTAAAATAAATTATTTTAGTTAACAAATTTTATTCTGTAAATTGAATGTTCGTTTTAATTAGAAACTAAATCCCGTATCAACGCTTAGAAAAATATAAAAAAGTTATTCTTAATTCATAAGAGGGTTTTGGTTATTGACGACCCTTAGTGAGGCTGTTCATCTATTATTTTGAACGGAGGTTTTTAAATGTGAATCAGAAACACTTGAAAACAAAAGAGATTTCACAAGTTTCTCTTTTTGAAGATCTGAACCAACTCTGGTTAAAAAGAATTGTTCGAGAAATTTTATCAACTTTCGAAAAATAAATTCAAGCAAACTCCTCTTAGTTTATTCAGGGAAAAATTATGTTTCTTATAAATATGTATTCAAGTCTTGATTATTTATTAAATTATTTTAAACCAACAACTTATCAGTAGAATTTTAAAAACAAGAAGGTAGCCATCTCAAATATAATAAACATAAACTATTATAACATAAGTCGATAGATTTCGTAGCTACTTTATTAAAAATGTTATTAATTTACAAAAATATAAATATTATTACTAATTAACGTATTTTCTTAGGAAAATTATAGTTTCATGTTTTATCTGCTGTTTGTATATAAAACTCGTAGGAAAAGTTTGCTACTCTCAATAATTCGATTGCAACATTAGTTGTATGTGAAGTTACAGTGTCTTGTGTGAATTACATGTTACTAAAGTTTAAAACGTCCAATTTTGATATCAAAAAGTTATAGACTATGTTAGGAAAACGTCCTGTATTAAAAGTAACCATAAAGCTACATTTTTTTTTTCAATAATTCGTTCAGATCACATAGCGAACAAAACTATATTTAACTCATGAAACAAATGAAAACTTTTAGGTATAATTTTCCACAAATTTACTATTTCAAGTCATCTTAAGCATTTTTTGAGCCGAGATCGATGATTGTTTTGAAAATGTTCTTTAATGTAGCTTAGACTTGTTTTAAAAACCATATTTAGTTTTTATATTACATTATTTTTACCCAAATTTTCTAATCGTTGCAAAAAATTATGATCGACTTACGATCGACGAATTATAAATGTTTCTACGATTATGACACGTTGGATTATTAAATATTCTTCTGTAGACAATAAATTTTGACTCAAAATTCATGACTACCAAAAAAGTGAAAAATAAAGAATTCATCGTTCATAGTAAACACTTTGTATTGAAATAACAAGTAAGAAATAATTTTAACTGATATAAAGTCAAAGAAATTGTTAGTGCTTCGTCATGAAGTCGAAACCTAGTCTGTTTCCAATTAGAAGAATAAGTTGGAAATACTTTTTGACAGCCTAGCCTAATTTTATTTTAGACTTATTTACCATGTTTGTTAACAACAGTTAAACAAATAAAATAAAAATTATGAAAGTTACTTGGTATTGATTACTCTATCGCAAAGGCATTGGCTAACGCCCCGAGATATCAAAATATTGGAAACAAACTTTGTGGAAACCTTTTTATTAAATAATACGAAACAGATGTTTAACTGAAAACATTTCACTGAAATATTACGTACAATATGTGTTGACAATAAATGGTTTAAGAATTGGAACTAAATTAGATTGTGGTCTTGATATAAAATTTCTAAAGTTTTGTCTCATCTGTCAAATTTATACATAAAATATCTTTAAGAAGAAAGTAGGTATTTTATTTGATTCTTGAAATTGAGGACTTTTTTTTTTATAAAATACAATTAAAGATAATACTTTAAAATAAAAATAAAAAAAGCGTTAAGCGAATTAAGTTTCTGCTGTGGTACATTTTTTGCACCATGTTAATTGTGAATAATAAATTACATATGGAAGAAATATTCGATAAAAATTTAACTTATTAATAAATGTAACCTCCCATTGAATGTACTAAAATTGCAATGTAGGTAATCTTATCACCTGCCTTAAAATCATAAATACGATAGCTCTTCACACTTCTATAAATAAAAAATTTTAGAAGAATTTTAAAACAGATTCTTGTTACAGAAAATTCCATTTCAACAAGAAAATTGATTGCATTTTTAAGTTATATAATGGTAAGATAATATTTAGTTACATGTGGCAAATTATTTATAACTTTTCAGGTAATATAAAAAAAATTATTCTTAGAAATTCTTAATAAATACCCACTTTTAATATTAAAACCCATTTATATTCAATTAATTTGTATCTAAAAATACATATTTTTGAAAAATGAACAATGGAAAAACTAATTTCATTCTGATATTTGAGTATTTATTTTATATTACGTAAATTAATTAATTAACGAAATCATTCCTCGTTGATTCTAATTGTATTAATATTTCAACGAGTAAAATTTTTAAATAGAAAATCTCTTTAAATTCGACTTTTATTTGACAGCACTGTATTTTATTTTTCTTCATTTTCTTGAAACTTTCCAAAGTTGTATTCAAAATTAATCTAATGTACAAATCTGTAGTGCAAGTTTTAACAAGTTTTACAGCTAGAGTTATTTTATTCTTGTACAAAAGATGATTAACGCTTAGTTCGTAAATAAATTATCACTTCACCTCTCTTGGCTTTGCGACGGCAAAGTAAATTACTGCGCCCTTATTATTATTAAAATAAAATATGAAATCCCACCAAACACTCTCTCGACAAAAACAAAACCTCACTAGGGTGAGGAAAATGCGGTAAAGTGACTTCAAATAAATCTAAGAAAGGTGAACACTTACATATTGCAAAATAATACGCAGAAAAAAATACATAGAATAATGAACCATTTGTAGCACTGGGCCGAAAATTAAAAAATATTTTTCGGATAACGCTGGCTTAAATCCACATCTAGAAAGTCAAGTCAAGCAACACCTTGTCAGTCTTTGCTAGTTTATTTTGAAATTTTTAGTTATGTTCTGCATTAATTATTATATTATAAATAAGAAAAATCCGTTTCTGGCGGTTCAATAGGATTAAACTTTTGAAAATAGCATTATTTGACAGACGGTTCTTTAGTTGAATCCCTTGTAAAATTTTATGCGGGCGTAAATCTTCAATCATGCAGTTTAATAAGATAATATTTTTGGAATGTAGCCACTCGATTTTTACGAAAAATTTTGTTTTTGAATTATTAAAGAGAGCATTTTGATATGACCTCAGAATGAATTGTTGGCTGTAGTCTTTTTTTCTTTACATGATATATACGAAAACCGTATTTAAATTTGTTACCGTGTTACTAAGCGTGCACGATGGATTAAAAATATGTTCTTTGAAATACGTTTAAAATTATCCCATATCTAAATGTATTTAATCAAAAAACTTCATGTGAGGTGTGTGAATCATTTAAAAATAATAATTCTTATTTATTTTAATACATACAGTAGATACCACATATTCGTGATAAAATAACAATCGAAAAAAATAAAAAGGGTCTTTTTTGTGCTTGTAGAAATAGTAAGTCATCAAGTAAATATTTTTTTTGTACCTCTATTTTCAATAAATGCTATATGTATTAAAACTTGTTAACTGTCGTGTTATTTTCAATTTGTTCAATGAAAATACTTCCTACTGTCACAGCTGTTTCGTACAATTTTAATGATCGAGAATATAGTTATAAAATCTTGTTGTAAAAAATACAACGACTTCTTCATCAAACATATGAAAGCTAAAATCACGTACTTACGATTTCAATCAAATCACAAGATCTGTACGTGGCATTTGGATTAAAATAAAAAATTAAAGATGTAATATATATACATATACGAGAGTTAATATGATCTATCTAAGGGAGGGAATCGTACAGTGAAGGAGATGGTGAAAAGGATGTTTTTAAAAAAGAGGAATGTTTGTAGTATTTTTTAGGTATTTCTTGATCTTGTCAGTGATATCCCTGACGGTTATAAAGCTTTTGAAACAACAAGATAAAACGTAATGTTTTTGAAAGTAAATCAAACAGTTAACACCATTTAGAACTGTTGATCGAATTTGGCAAAAATTGTGTTTAAAGTAACAAAACATATTGCTCAGAGTAATTTAAAAGTTTGGCCATCGTTCTTAATTTTGGATAAAATCACAGCTTTTGATCGCAAAATAAATGAATTTTCATATGTGTAGTTATGTTAATAATTAAAATAAAGGCCAAATAAAATAATGAATCGAGAATAGGAGTTTAGTGCTGTATTTGTTAGTTACTGATTTGTTAATGGAAAAAAATATTTCAAGATAACCTGAATATTCTTAAATAGTTTACCTCATTTATTTCTATGGGATATTGTTTATATTTTATTTACACCCACATACCCATAAACATATTTATTATGTACTAAAAAAAGAGGCGTATACTAAATACACCTAATTTTATGGAATTCAAAATAAAATTATCATCGAGCATACAATAGTATTGTGCCAAAAATCGTATGAGCTTAGGAAATGAGAAAAACGTTGAAATTATTTATTTTGTATAAAAATATTCATAATATTACTAATTATGTAATGATTAATAGATCTTATTTTGAGAAACTAATAGATCTTAATTAATATCATCTTTTTATTACAGTCTGAATTCATTTCTTGTCTACAGTTTACTTCTTCGATACTTTAACTTGGTCGGAGAAACTCTGTTGTGTATCATGGTCCGTTGCGAGTGACTAGAGCTCAACGTTGGGTTCCATGGTAAACCTTCAATGGATAACACTATTGCGGTGATAAATGAATATTCATTATACATAATACAACTTTTGGTATCATTTTTTATCATAAGCGTTAGCATCCACCCTTCGTAATTCGAGAATTAATAACATTTTTGATAAAGCGACAACGCTGTGTGGCCGTTTGCCTGACCGCGATTTATAATTAATTGCTTTTACCAAAGACGCAATAAAAACTTAGGCATCAGAGGTGCCCAGCGCGAACAGTTGGCGAACCCTGGCCACTTTAAAGGCACAATTTTTAAATAACATTTTGAAAATTTCAATTGTTAAATATTCGAGGTGAAAACATTTTTATTCGAAACAGATATTGTCAACTACACATCTCCACTGAATATTTTTTCAGAGATTAATAAATTTGGTTACTATCATATAAATTAAATAAATACTTTTGATTGAACAAAATAAGCGTTTTAGTTTAACTATAGAAATGCTAGACTAGAGCAATTGTTTAACATAGTTTGTTTTTGTTTTTGAGAAATATTATGTTTTTGATTTCAATCATAATGCAGACTTTATCTGCGCTATGTTTGTGAAAAAACACACGATTAATTTCTAAAACTTGAATTGCTATAACTTTGTACGATTCAATATGACTTGCCACTTACGACCTGGGTTTCACCTTTCGACATCTTCATACATTCTATCACACGGATGCTACAGAACATTTTCTTAACATTTTTAGACCAGTAATACCCAAGAAACTTTTTTTACTTAAATTTAGTATTGTCTAAGTCCTTGGGCACTCTACCTTGGTATAACATTTTTACCGCTTGTATAATTCGTTTTTTTTTTGCTTAAAGGTGGTCTATAAGAGACACGTTATAGCCACTATTTATTAAAAATTGCTAACTGTTTATTGTGCGTCAATTCTGTTGATAGAATGTGATAGAATGCCTGAAGATGCCGAAAGGCGAATCCCGGGTCATTAGTGACAAAACATGTGGAATGTAAAAAAAAGTAAAAAGTTGTAATTATTAAAAATTGATTTTGAAATTCCATCAAGCACCTTCAGTCGATATCATAAATTAATTTCTCATTTATGATAATAATTGTCATGATAAAGAATAAATATCTATGTCATTATTTAAATTCAAACAAAAAAATTGTGTTTTTTTAACAGTTATCATCAAGAATATGTACGGTAATAAAAAGAGAAATTAACTATTTGATTCGCTGATGCTACAGTCATAAATAAAGATTAAAATTGTGACAAGTTGTCGGTTTGGTTGGCATTTAATTGGTACCTTTCTTCTTCATCTTGAATGACTATATTTGGATTCTGATTATAGGATAATGATTCGCGGTAGAAATTTATTCATGAAAACAGTTTTATTAAAAAATTCATAAGGCCTTGATAGCATTTAATTTTGGACGAATTAATTACATTTCTTTTTTTGCGTGATTCAAATAAAGAATTTGTCTGTATTTTATAATAAACAGGTACCATAGATCTCAAATCAAAAAGTATTTGATTGTAGAAGGATGATATAATGTTTTGTTAACGGCTATTTCAGCGGCATTTTATGATACAGAACTAGATATAAATGAATTTATTTTTATCATGAAAACCTTCATATAATGGTTTAAAGCATTTGTGATCTCGATCGATTTAGAGTAAATGATTTAAATATAATTATTCTAAATAATAAATTTCATTGAATAAGAATTAAATAATGTTTAGTTTTATTCATTTTTTTTTATATTATTATCCACCTTTGATAATACCTAATTCATTTGCCTATACAGAATTTCCATGCCCAGTTCACAAAGTACAAAAAGAAAAGCTCGTTATTAATCATTCCTTTTAATAAAGCGAGCTTACAGATGAAAGCTTCATTCGCAAGAAATCGCATGCAAAGATTCTGCGGTCTTTAATTTATTTTATTCGAAATTAAAAATCTCATCTTACGATTTCTTTATATCACAACAGAAACAAGTATACAAAGAGCAGAAATATCTGATTTTATTCGTCATAACAAGCCAACAAGATTTATCGTTATTTATATGTTTCAATGTTTTTTTTGTATTATACTGACAAATATGTTATTGTTATATAGACCCTACTTCGAATAAGAAATACTGAATGGAATTAAGAATATGATAACATCAATTTTTTAAGTGACAAATATAACCACTTTTAAGGTGTTAACTGTCACTTCTTGATGGAAAGGCATTATATTTTAAATAATAAAAACACATTTTTTAGTACTTATTTCCACAATATATTTTTTGATCAGGACCGGTTTCGCTCATCGCGAGCATTATCAACTGATAGAATACAATTTACAAACAAGTCTATTTATACAAAACAAAAAATTAATTTGAGTTAAAGGTAGCAGGTGTACAAAACCATGGGTACAAGAACTAGGAAACAATTTACATAAAATCATACAATATTGATACAAATAAAGTAAATTAGTATAAAATTAAATGTTCACAATCACTTATTAAGAATTACAATTACAATTATATTAAATCAATAATCCATTAGGAGCTCTAAACAATCAATAAGGAAGTAAGGAGTGGGAAATTTTTAATGACGAAAATAACCCACAATCACTACTTAATGGAACAAAATAAATTAATACATGAGAAGTCGATTAAAGATGAATCGATGAGATGGGAAGATATGGTCAGTCAGGGGGCCACCATTGTTATACTCATTAAATTAGATTAATAAATATATATTTCAAATAAATATTATTTTTTTTTTTTTTTGAAAAATGATATTGCCTCCCTTTACTTAATTTTTTTACAGAAAATATTGGAACGCCCCTGACTGACCATATCTTCCCATCTCATCGATTCATCTTTAATCGACTTCTCATGTATTAATTTATTTTGTTCCATTAAGTAGTGATTGTGGGTTATTTTCGTCATTAAAAATTTCCCACTCCTTACTTCCTTATTGATTGTTTAGAGCTCCTAATGGATTATTGATTTACCATAATTGTAATTGTAATTCTTAATAAGTGATTGTGAACATTTAATTTTTATACTAATTTACTTTATTTGTATCAATATTGTATGATTTTATGTAAATTGTTTCCTAGTTCTTGAACCCATGGTTTTGTACACCTGCTACCTTTAACTCAAATTATTTTTTTGTTTTGTATAAATAGACTTGTTTGTAAATTGTATTCTATCAGTTGATAATGCTCGCGATGAGCGAAACCGGTCCTGATCAAAAAATATATTGTGGAAATAAGTACTAAAAAATGTGTTTTTATTATTTAAAATGACAAATATAAGTTTAATTCTCCAGAAATACTTTTATAATTTAGGTAAATCACATACATATCTGTTAAAATTATAATCTTAATTGGATAATCGGATAAATACCACAGTTTTTACTGATATTTTAACTAGAATAATGGTGAAACAATACGTTGTCATATTAAATTTGAAAGGTGTTGAATAATATATTTGAAGGTTAATATGTGTTATTTTTGTAAAAAAAAATACGACATTAAATCGTTAAAAAAACATTTACGTCATGAAAATATCTACCCTTATGCGTTCGCAGCGTATGCTATTTTAAACATTATTATCTCGACTGTACGGGGCAGTATTTCCCGGCTTTTTCTAATACTTTGTACAACAAGGGGGAAAAGCATAAGGAAAATTTTCGCATACATGCACGCGAATAAATCTGAAACAATTTATCAAAGGATAATGTGACAGCAGATGATGATGGAAAAATCCACTGCCTGCGAATGATTTGTTCAATAAGCAGTATTACGAAACAATTTCTTACAACAATTTATAAACATCTTTCAAGCAGCAGAAGTTTTTAAACAAGTGTTCGAAAAAATACCCAAATCGAAAAATATAAAGAGGATAATAATTTTCATTGAAAGTATATAAAAAAAAAATAAACAAAACATTTAACAGAGGCTTATATTTTTCATGATATTTTTCTTTGATCTATTGTATATCTAATTTCATTAACTAAATTCTCATTTCACAAAGTTGTGCGCCTGCATGTGTTGTATAAGAAGATTTTTTAATGATTACATTGCAAATCTGTAAGACGTGCGTCATTTTTTTGAATTTGTTTTGTGATAGTTGGTATGTAATGGGAGTAAAAATGTTCATACGTGTGAAGCGAACGTCGTAAATGAGACTTTTATGGTAGTGTTGAAATGTGAAAAAGAGATGAATACAAAATGGTAAACGAAAGAAATTTTACTCATTCAATGTTCCAATTCAATTATTAAATAATATTTCATCTTGTTATTAAAATCAAGACTTTGTTATCATTTTACTTATGTATATAATTGACTTAAAACATAAAGGCTTTCATTTGATTCCGTTTAAAAAAAACATGTTTTAAGCAGTTGCAAAATATAGTATCTTAGACACAATAAAAATATACAACAGGTATTAATTTTTGACAACCTCCATAGCTTTGTGGGTGATTTTAAAGTCATGTTATTTAATTCCAAATGCTTTTATAAACATATTTTTTGAAATAAATTTTTAAGGGAAAGATTTTTTAAATGTTTCTCAAAATTAAAATAAATATTATGATATTTAATGATTGAATTGACATTTACTGGGTAGAACTCCATTTTATCACGGTGAAAACATAGCAAAGTATTTTGGCTCTATAAATCTTATAAGATATAGTTGATAGCTTTTAGTTTTGAACAACTCGTTCTGACGAAGGCGTGAGCCAAAATAACTATCAAATATAACTTATAAATTTTGTAGAGCTAAGATACATTGCCATTTTTTCACCGTCTAATTATGATATTTGTCTAAATATTTCAATTTGTCAAACTTTAAAAAATGTTTCTTTTAAATTAGATAATGAGATAATGATGATGATAAAATTTTCTCTACGATTATATGAATGAAATTCTATTTTGAGTCACACAATATATTATATATAAGATGCGTACCGTATTTTAATATGTTCAAAATCATTTTTCGTAACGTAAAATTTATTGCAGAAACATCGTCGTTATATGTTCATTCCTTTGAAAGTAAATTCTTTTTTCGGCTGATGATAAACGTGTCGTGTATTTGTTTTCTACAGCAAGATAATCACTTTTCATCCGGCGTACATATTCCTTATACATCTTTTTACGTTGGTGAACATTACGCTATATAAAAAAAAAACTCAACTGAAGATGGCGGTAGAGAATTTCAAGCCAGGCAGGTTTGTATAGAGAAAGTTCTTAAGCCTGCGCCATCAGATGAATATAAAAGATCCACAAGTGTTTCTTTGCAGAGGAATTTCGTGAAGTGAATATTCAACTGAAAAATACTTAAAACGAGAGTGAAACGTTTCTGTTCGAAGAAAAAGTCAAAATACGAATCTAAGGTTTATGAATTGTATTATATTATTCATTCTTCTGATATATAAAAACATTTGTTTCTCACTATCGTCTTAATATTATATTATAGATGCAGTTTTTGTAGCTTTTTTCATAATCATAATATAACGTTAAGTATTATTACAAAAACTAAAGCAACAATTTAAATTACGTCCAATATAGTAAAATGTTTAGTTCAGTAGTTAACTTTTATTTGTAAGCTGTCACTTCTTGTTGGAAAGGTAAAATATTTGAATAATAAAAACAAAATATATAATTTATTGATTGAATTGGCATTCACTTGGTAGAACTCCATTATAACACGGTGAAAAAATAGCAATGTATTTTAGTTCTACAAAATTCAGAACTAAAATACATTGCTACTTTTTCACCGTGTTATAATATATAATACTTTTTCTACATCTTTATATAATTGAAAGCAGGACTGGCTTCGCTCATCTCAAGCATTATCAGCTGATACAAAAAAGGCCATTTATAAAAAAAATTTGCGTTAAATTTACCAGCTATACAAGACCAATGTTTAAAGAGGTTAATTAAACAACATATTTTATGTCATCGAATGAAAGTGCTTGAAATATTCTAAGTTGATGATACTGTAGTAGTGTATAACTGGTGTTTTTAAGCCGAAATTTTGTATTGTGTTTTGGTATTGTATTGGCTGAGAATGCTTGCGATGAGCGAAACCTATCCTGATATTAAAAATATTATATAAATTGTGAAATTAGTTCTTGGGTTGGATAAAATATACGAAAATTATCATACATACATGTGTAATGGTAAAAGAATTTTTGTTTAAAAATTAGTTATGTTTTATCGATGAAAGTTTTCGGTGCTAAAAAACACATTGACGAAAAAATTAATTGTTATTATACGTTGATAAAATTAACTCATTTTAATATTACGCCACTATAACTATTTTAGTACTCCAAGGTTACTTTTAAGGAAGTTTATACTTTGCATCATGGTTTTGTCATCTATTTGCCTTACTTTATTGAGACCGGACATTAAAAAAGTAGTAAAACCTCAAATTTAACGACCAAAATAAAAGTTTTTCTAAATGCTACGATGCTAGCAAGGCCGAAAGGATTTTCTTGTTTTGAAGGAAAATAATATTTGCAATGTCTCTTTTTTTAATAATTCTCCTTATGAAAAGTTTTTGTTTTTAATATTCAAGAAAAAATTTGCGTCAAAACTTTTCGCGTGCTTTCCAGAGGCTTTATGTTGAAAAAACACTTTAATAAGATGGGGAACGTATATCTAAAAATAGCAAATAATTCTGTGAAACCTTTAAGAAGACATTTGATAAGTATGAAATCCGGATTTTATTTCGAGCATTATTTAATTTTGTCATATAAATCTGACAGTGTCAACAACTTTCATTGAGAATAATTGTGATTGTGATTTACTATGTCCTACTTGAAGTTATGAGTTTTACGTTCAACTCTAATAAAGTAAGAAGGTATCGCAAAATATGTTGTCCTGAATTTGTATTAATTTTCTGTGGTACCTTAATTCAATATTATATTATGTTTTATATTTATTTATGATTTTCTAAATGCTTTGCACATTAATATAAGATGATATTGGTTGAATTCTTTATAACACGGTGAAACAAATAGCAATGTATTTTTGTTCTACAAAATTATTTTTACAAATATAGTTGATAGCTATTTCGGCTCACGCCATCGTCAGAACTATCCTATATATAGGATATTTTAAATAATAAAAACACATTTTTTTAGTACTCATTTCCACAATATATTTTTTGATCAGGACCGGTTTCGCTCATCGCGAGCATCAGTTGATAATGCTAGCGATGAGCGAAACCGGTCCTGATCAAAAAATTTATTGTGGAAATGAGTACTAAAAAAATGTGTTTTTATTATTTAAAATATCATGCCTTTCCATCAAGAAGTGACAGTTAACACCTTGAAAGTGATATATAGGATAGTTCTGACGTTGGCGTGAGCCGAAATAGCTATCAACTATATTTGCAAAAATAATTTTGTAGAACTAAAATACATTGCTATTTGTTTCACCGTGTTATAATGGAGTTCTACCAAGTGAAAGCCAATTCAATTAATGAATTCTTTATGTTTGTAAACAGCTTGCTGAAGACGTTTCTTCTTAACCTGAAGATACAAACTTATGATTGAGTCCAACAAATTTATTTAAAAAAATGAAGACAGACAGTCAATGCAATATATATCTTTTTGTTAGTGTACAAAACATTACAACAAAGTTGTCAACGGCTTAAGTTATTTTTCCTCTTTGATTGCGGTGTTAACAAATTGGAATCTTTACAAAAATATCAAACGTTCAATTAATTTGTCTACAAAAACATGAATGAAGTCATTTAAGCCTACATACACTCTTTTTCCTCGCACGTGATTATTAATACAAGATTATTTTTTTGATTGTAATTTACTACTTTAAATAAACAAGTAGCTAGACATTAATAGATATTAACCAATAACCATCGATAACTTCACAACAAGCATTTATTAAACTTTTTCTGTTCACATATTATTAATTTTGACAGTTGTTTATCGCGCTAATCGGGGCTACTCATTGTATTAATTTAATGATCTGTCAAACTAAGACAGCAGCTGCAGTTAACCCTATTAAGTGGGAATTTTATTTAACTACAGGTTTTTTCAAGTTTGGTTATTAATATTCATTTGCAATACGCATGAAATTGACTGTTGGATAGTTTTCTTTTTTCGCACTGTCTTTCTTTTTGTATTAAAATGTTGTAAAGTAACAACATTATACAAGTTATAAATCGGTACTGCTAAAGTCTTGTAATGTCTAACTTAATATGACAAATAAATATATTAGTAATAAATATAAATTAAAAATATATGTATATTTAAATGGCTATTAATGTCTTTGCTCCCTAAATGTACAAAATATACGTATTCTATTATATTTTCCGCGGAGCCTTAAGTGTTCTGTTTTTTTTTATGCTGCTTGACGTTTATGTTAGAGGTCATTGCAGGAGGCTTCTATTCATAAATTAATTGAACTGTCAGTGTGGCTTTTGTCAAAATTTTACTAGAGCCCTTCTTGTAAATAAAACATGATGCTTTATGAAATTCAATTCAAAACTGAAAGGACTTATTCGGGGGGTTTACACTGACAGAAAATAATGAGTTTTGCGCATCTGATAACATTCTGCCAGATATTAAGTTATATGACGTCATATTTAATTATTTATCGTGATAATCATTATATCAAAAACCTGAAGATCATTAAAGCAAGCAAAAGCTTCAATGTCTACTGAAGTTGATTTTATAGATGAGTGATCAAAACTTTATTTGATCGTGTAATTGATTCAGTTTAAATATTGATGAGCTAGATTTTCTATACTAAATTTGTGTTTAGTTGATTAGATTTAAGTGATGTAAGCATTCGCTTCTATCATTGTACGTATACAGAGATGCCAACTTAATATGAATATTTCTTCTAAATATCAGCATCTGCGTAAAAATATGTTTACAGAAATGAGAAAATATAATTATCATCTTCGAGATTTTTCATTGCTAATATTTTCAGTTATTTTTGATACGGTCAGTGGTTTTTTCATAGAAATTCAGTTTGAATATAAATTAAAAATGTTTGCGATTACTTTAAACTGATAGTAAAAAGAACGTTTTTAACTTGTTTGAATATTTAACCTAAAAGATGCTTCTTAAAAAGTTTTTAAGTTCAAATGACAAATGGGACAAGGCTTGACTTGAATACTTAATATCTATGTAACAGAAAGAACAATCCCATATATGAAGAATTGGTTTTTTATCTCATTTTAAGTATTTACCTACAAAAGGTGTGAACGCTAACACAAAAATAATTTTTGATGAAAATTTTCAAGTAAAAAAAATAAGACATAATTTCATTTAAATATAAAAAAAAACTTTCATTACCGACTTACATATATGCTTGTAACTTCTGCCTACCCATATTATTAATGATTTTTCTTCAAAACCACTTCTACAAGCAAAAAAGTGTCTTCAAAAGCTCTTAAAGTTTGTACCTATTGTAAAATATTTTTTATTTGTGTCTTTTTAAGAAAAATCCTGATGGCATGTTACATCTATAACTGTCAGAAACATATGTCTTAATTAGGAAAATCTTTAACACGTGCTACTTTCCAGTGACGCGCTGAAGATTTTTTTAAATAAATATTATTTTAGGTGACAAATTGTCCACAGCTTAAAAGCTTTGAAATATAAATAGTTGTTCTGACATTATTATCCACAATAATCGAAAAAATATTTTTTATATATCTGTACACCAGAACAAACTTTCATAACGACAATAATATTATTAAAGTTATAACTATATTTTCGCAGTTAATAAGTCTGTATAATAATATATAAGTTTGTTTTTTTTTGTTTAACTGGTAGCGTAATGATGAAACAGAATATAAAACAAAAAAATCCTCCCGATAAAAATATACACAAATATTTTATAAGGGTGTCTATGATTGTATGATTCTGAAAAAGTTCTAAAGAGATTCTATAGTTATATTTACGGTGTTGAAAATTATTGTACAGTATTTATTGTAAATTATATATGTAATAATTGCTTATATAATAAATGCAGCAATGTATTTTAGTTCTACAAAACTATTTTTTAAACATATAGTTGATAGCTATTTCAGCTCACGCCATCGTCACAACTATGCTTAAACTAACATTTGCTTATCTATACATAGCTGTGTAGAATAGGTACACAATCGATCTTCTCTCCTGTTATAACGACTTAGCTTGTTTCTTGTTCGCAATAAAACTAAAAATTGTAAATGAAACTAAAAAGGCGACTACATCAATAAGTTTACATATGGCACGGAAATGCTCTATTACAGAAACAAAGAAGCACCCCGCAGAGGGATATGCAGTGGTGAACGCCATATCTTAGTTTGTTGGTTAAGAATCCTTTGTGATAGTTGATGTCTATTTATTTCCAGCTGTTCCAAAGCCGTCATCCTGCGACCCTTACTATAATAATTTTTTGTAACTATAATAAATTGCTATTTTGTTCACCCTTTTATAATGGAGTTCTACCAAGTGAATGCCAATTCGATCAATAAACTTAATGAATGTGCTTTTACTAGGTTTTGATAATGTTAAGGTTCAATTATCGAAACGGCCTACTAGCAGTGAGTACACCAGCCAATTCTATTCCACTCGATCACTTTGCGGAGTCATGTGCATTTGGAATAAATTTGTATAATAGTTCAGCACTAAAAACAACATGCACAATGTAATATGTTCGTTTACGGTATAAATTATGCTTCTCGCGATGGCACGTACATGAATTCAAGCCTTGTGAAAAATGTAAATGTTGGTGAAAAGTGATTGGGACAACGCTCAATCCCCTTGGGTTCATATTGATTCAACAGTTTACATTTTAGCATAACTCTATGCAATGGACTCACTATTTTTAGATATTAGGTTTTTTTTAACCATAGCATCAAATCGACGTTTTTAAAATACGTTTAAATAAAATAACGTTAGCAAAATCCTAATATTATTAACAAAAAAAAACATCTCAAAGATAATTTGTTGTGCTTAGATTGCTTTAATAGAAATAATTTATCAGGTTTTAATAAAATCTATTAATTGAATTGGCATTCACTTGGTAGAACTCCATTATAAGACGGTGAAAAAAACAGCAATGTATTTTAGCTCTACAAAATTATTTAAAAAAAAATAGTTGATAGCTATTTCGGCTCACGCCATCGTCAGAACTAGTTAAAAGGAACTAGGAAAAAAGCTCCTTTTTTAATATAATATTGCGAAAATTTGTCAATATTTTGAAGGAATTAGCTTTTCCTGGTTTTATTATAATAATAAGACAGATTTCTTGAATAATAGGATAAACAGTGACGATGTTATAATGTAATAGTTCTGACGATGGATGAACCGAAGTAGCTATCAATTATATTTTTTAAGAAATAATTTTGTAGAACAAAAATACATTGCTGTTTTTTTCACCGTGTTAATAAAATCTGTTTACTTGATCACCGTTCAGATTAGTAATTGATACGCTTATATGTACATATTCAAAGATTTTAATACAATAAAAATACTTTTAAGTACTATTTCCACAATTTATTTTCTGTTCAAGTCCAGTTTCGTTCATCGCGAGCATGATCAGTTGACAATAAATAGTAATATAATTTATTGAGGAAATAGTACTTAAATATGTGTTCTTATTATTTAAAATATCATGCTTTTCGATCAGAAAGTTATAGTTACACCATAAAATTGATATTCTATGTTATAAATAGGAAATATTCATTAAATATATACGCGTACAGTAACAAATTTTTATACTCAAATGATACCAATAAATAACTTTATTTCATTTAAAAGTAAACTTGCTTTATAAGCTAAATATGCATTTGTATCCGAAAGTAATGATTTTTTTAATATTTTCGTTGATAACCACAGACATTATTCCATTTTGAAAAAGAGAGCAAACATCATTTAATATTTTATCTCATCTTATTTTTTATCCTGCACTTTATGTTAAAAGTAAGCTTGAATACAGTCGATTTATTTAAATAATCTTCTGTATAGTATCGTTGCACAGAAACAAAAAGGCGTTTTAGTTTTAAAAATGATAAAAATACATCTGCTTACGATAACCAAAACCGGTCCTGATTATAAATATATTATAGAAGTAGTGCTGAAATAGTGTATTTATTATTTAAAGTATGTTATTTTTCTACCATCAAGTGACAGTGAACATTTAATAACTTGTTAAACAATGAATTAAATATGCCAAACTAGCTCTTTAACATAATATAAATTGAGAAAAGGACTTATCGGAAGAAGGATACGAAGCAAATACTTTCGAGGATAAAACAACACATTTTTTTATTAAATTTCATACATTCATCAACTCTCCTAAAAAGCACAGATTTTCACACACATATGTTTTGACGTCCCTTATTTCAAGGCAATTAAATATGATGGAAACAAAAAAATGTTATATAAAAACAGCCATAGTAAAATTTCAAGCCTGCTCCTTTTTTACGAATCTGTGAAGATTTTAATGAAAAGTTTAATTAATCCTCTTAAAACAAAAGAAATGATATGTTCAATGAATTACGAAGAAAAAATTAAAATATTTTATAAAATTATATGAAAAGCATTTTTTTCTCAAAGATTTTTGTACAAAAAAGAATTATTTTATAAACCGCACTACGCCACTTAGGTACAACATAGCATATTCAGGTTACAAAGGTTTTTCATCAGAATCTTCCCCAAAAAAAGTTTCCCTGTCAGGTAGGCAAGAAAGATTCCTTACTACCCTGTTTGACATGCTCTTTGTGCTCAAGATTTCATAAAAGAATTCAGATGTGAATTTTATTTTAAGCTATATATGTACGAAGATTTTTTGAATGGCAAAGAAAATTTCGTTTACGATAATTAAAGTACGTTAACATGGTATATTATGTTTTTCTTTTTATTGAGAAAATCGTACGTTTCATTGTTAAATTTAAGATTAAATCGTAATTTGCCTACAGGATACGGATGAATGAAAAAAAAATAATATTGTTTAATACAACAAAAAAATAATTTTAATTCATACAAAATTCTTCAGTTCAGTGTGAATGTCAAGCATTATTTTGATTGAAATGTTTACTTACTCATTATTAACGACATCGAATGAGTCAAAAAAAAAATTCAAAATTGTCATAATATAATTTTCCTTTATATTGCGGGTAATTTTATGTTTATATGTTCTAAATAACACCATTAAAATTTTGGTAGCTGAAAGCAAATTTGTTTTTTTATCAAAACTAAAGAAACTCGTCAAATAATTTATTATTATTAATTATTAGCAAATATAAATATATTGAAAAAAATTTAATGGCTTAAAATAATACCCTTATAACCAATAAACACTATTTCAGCGTGATCTTAACCATTTCTTGGCTTACAATATCCCACAGCCGCATGGCTAAACTTTAAACGCGATTATCTCTCTTCCAACTTCTTGCGGGTAATGCCACTTTTGTTATGACCGCCTCAATTGATGTATAATATATCTCAAGGAATTGCAAATTTAATTGGCCCTGTAGTCTAGAAGTTAACTCGTAGAGGCGTTTGTTTCATACGTTTTCGGTAGTCAGGAGTTGAATTTTTTAACGATATTATTCAGTTCATTTAACGATTTGTGTATAAATGTATAGGCGCCTGCAATCATAAAAATTCCTACCATATAATGCAAGATTTATTGAAACAACCTAAGAAATGCCAAGCTTATTTGACTTCACATTTCAAAATCACATCATAATGACGTATATTGAAAAAGTATTCTGAAATATGTATAAAATTTTCTATGATAATGAACTTCTGCAAATCACCGTCAAATTCATTGAAAACATTACGAACACTTCTTTGCTTTTTTGTTTAATACGTTCTTTAACTGAAAACTAATTTCAGTATTCGTAAGGTGGATTTCTTTGTAGAATTTCCTGTTAACATTCTCTAGTTAAAAGTGACTGTCGTAGTCAGTACGCACACATCCCGGATAAACGCTGAAAGCGGTAACACGCTTTGTTACCACTTTCTATTAATATAAACTATGACATTCGAAGATTTTTATTTGTTTCAGTTGAAAAACATACTTTTTGTAAACTAAAATAGATATGAATGACAGCTTGAAACTTACTTTCAAAGTCACACTTGAATTCACATAAAAATCGCACGATATCGTGTCGCTGCTTATTATGTATATTTAAAGTTTAATTTAATCCTTTATTGTGTTTATCGTCTGTGTAGGAGGGACATGTGACGATTGTGTGCTCATTTTGTCGTGTAATTAAATCAGGCACGCACTTTGCGCCCCTGAAGGGTTAACAGGTCGTGAAAAATTATTACCTACCTGCGACGAGGTGGGGTGAAGTGGGAACCAGAAAAAGCCCTCACGGTCATCGACTGGAATAATGCCTGACGCTTTTGAGCCCGCGGAAAAGTCCGTAAAAAATTATAAAACATATTGCCAACAAAAATTGTAAGCGTCTTTTTTCACAATTTGTCAAAACATTACTAATAAAACCCATTCTTTGACCCATAAAAAATTATTTATGATTGTTCAAAAAATTACTTTTTTATCGTTTTGTAAAAAACCGACCATTTGAAAATTTTAT
Organism: Himalopsyche japonica; assembly: GCA_028555115.1. Taxonomy (NCBI): domain Eukaryota; kingdom Metazoa; phylum Arthropoda; class Insecta; order Trichoptera; family Rhyacophilidae; genus Himalopsyche; species Himalopsyche japonica. The sequence goes on along the minus strand of JAHFWJ010000224.1, from coordinate 1,465,422 downwards.
ACAAATTAAAACAGCGGTTACTTACCGCGGGGTAATTTTGTAGGATTTAAATATAAAATGAACAAGAGCCGTACCTACTGTAATATTGATTGAATTGTCGTTTACTTGGTAGAACCCCACTGTTACACGATGAAAAAAATGCAATGTATTTTATTTCTACAAATTTTATAAAATTCATAATTGATAGCTATTTCAGCTTACGCTCTTATCAAAAATATTTGTCATAAGTCTGTTATCTCATAAGCTCATCTTCAGTTCAAATCCGTCATTCTATCATATTTTTGATGATGGTGTAAGCCAAAATAGCTTAAAACCATATATCTTATAAATTTTGTAGAACTTAAATACAAAGGTAATTTTTTATCGTGTTACTACTGTAATACTTTAATGCGCAAGAGTTTATTATAGTATACAGTTATTTTTACCACAATTTACTTGGAAAATTTCCAAATCAATAATGTGTGAATATATTATATCCTTATTCATTAATTTTACAAATGGTCAATTTGATATTTTCAACCTTTCTTATCTGAGTTGTATTGTGGGATAGATCACGCTAACGTATCAACTCCTGAAGTACTAGAATGCAGTGTACTCAAAGTTGATATTTAAAGATCTACGATTTTCAGAGGTGTTGTGAAATTTTATATATACCAACTATTGTTGAAACATTTTTTCAAATATTTAGTTTTGCAATGTTCTTTACACAGTTAAGCAGTGAACTGGTCAAATTTGAATTGTCGAATTAGAGAACTGTGTTTTACTTTCAACAAAATTTGTTTTTTAAGTAATAAAACAAAAAAAAAATCATTTGAAATGCAAGGAGTTGTCTCGTAATTTCGATTCTCAGACATTGAAGAAATGAAAGGAGATACCGGGCGCAAAAGAGTCAGGAGAAGAGGTGTGACGTAGGCAAACAGTTCACGCATCAGTGGTGGCCAAAGGACCCTCGTCCCCTTGCCCTCTCAACCCGCGTCGCTTTGTAATACATTTATTTTCATTTCAAAAAGGTTGTCGTTTTGAGGTTGCGCTATATATCAACACCACATTTCATTCGTGGAACACAGGTGCAATCCTTAGAAAACTTTTGACCTATATATTATGACGTCATATTTAGCAATCATTATTCTTTACTAAGATAAAAAATGCCACAAACTTTAAATCTGTACACAATAAAAGAAGCGATGATAATTTTTTCAAATGATAAGACGTTAAAATTTCTTATTTAGTGTAATCATATAGGTACTTTAAACTATATTATAATTATTTTTATGAAGTTACTCATTGCAACCAAAATAATCTAATAAACTCACTTGATGTGAAATTTAGCAATATTTATTTTCAAAACTGAACGCAACAATGTTGTTACCTGAACAAGATACAAAGTTCATAACGAAAGCTCATTCAATTGTACATTTATTGAGCAAATAAAATATTTTTTCTGAGAGTACTAAAGATATGTATCGGTTATAGTAAAAGATATAAAGATAAAACAATTGTACATTGTTGATACAACAATTCAATAAAACATTGTAAAACAATTTAATTTTTGAAAGTTTCTCTCTGGAATTTACACTCCACCATTTTTTTATTATATAAGTATATATATTTTCTTTCTCTTATTACTTTTATGCTACATGTAGATGTTAAAAAAACAAAGAGCTTTTTTAAATTATCAAATATTTAAAATCATTTTTAATGCGTTTTGTTTACGTAAAAAAACGCAACTTTCTCGAGTAAAATCTCCGCAGGTAAAAGCCAACCTTTTTAATCGTTGAATTAATAAAAAGGTTAGTCAAACAACGTAATGCTTAAATTACATATGAAGATTAAGCCAAAAATATCGGTTTTAATACATTTTAATGGATAATTTATCCATTTAAATTTTACAAGCTTTTTATGACCATAATATTAGAAAAGAAAAAAATTATAAAAATAGTAAAAATGCGCAATAATATTTACAGTGTCCAGTTTGAGCACCACTGGTCTAGCATTTAAGTCTCTGTAAGGTATACATCAATTATTTTAAGAACACGATTCAAAAATTTCAAAATATCTGACGTCATGAGATTTTAATAAGTCTTCAAGAAACTTTAATTAAGAAAATCTATTCAAAAGTTGGCTTTTATAAATATGAAACGAACAGAATTTATGAAATAAAATAATGACTTATTCAAATAAAACCCATTTTGAGTACCCAAGAGATTTTTCTCAACCCATCGCATTCCATTTATTAATTCAATTTTATCTTTAATAAGCAATGGCGAGATGATTAAAAGCTATATTATGTAGCTCTATTCAAACAGTTAGACTAAAGATAGACACACATATTTATTCACATCCAAGTTTAAGAATTCTCATAAATAATAATTTTGTGAAAAGAATTTTTTACGAATTTTCTTTTTATAATTTAATAACTAAGAAATAAACTTTCGATATATTGTTTCAGGGACAGTCAAATATTCTCTACGTAATATGAGTGATTCGACTTTATGTTGTCTTTAAGACTGGTCAATTTAGTTCTTCTTCGGCTAAATGCTCTATAAAACTAGGCGATAGTTTTCACAAAATCTCAGCCTAAATATAAAAAATAACGTTTCGCTAAAGCTAATATATGTATAACAAAGCCTTTTTTTCTTCGAAAACCTAAAACTGTACCACAAAAAGGCAATTAAATGGGCTTCTCGATCGTGCAGAGGAAAATAATTCGTTGTGGGAAATGTTTAATGTGAAATAAATATTTCTGGTCACATTCATGGCTGAGTGAATAATACTTTTGTCGTCACCCAAGCATTTTTGATTCTCATAAGTCTGTTTTGATGTTAACTGTTCGAATACTGTAATTCGTTGTTTGATTTTTTTTATCTGTTCGGTTAAAAAAGCACGAATGCATACGTTTTTTGTATGATTTTTGTATGATTTTTGTATGCTTTATTATCCAAAAATAATTAAAAAAATGAAAAACCAAATAAAAATAAGAAGACGCTTATTTATTTTCAAGTCGTACCTTATTTAATTCATAAAAAATCATAAACTAGTACTATGCCAAACGCATTTTATACAATAATTCCGCACACGGTAGGCCGATCATAGAAGTTGAGTGTGCATAAGCGCTGTTCTTTAACAGTTAATATCTGGCCAAGTTTGACTGTTTAAAATAATATTTTAAATAAAATAATTTTAGTTTTGAATAAAATCAGTGAAACCTCTTAGAAATATCAAAAAGATAATATGTTGACAAGAATTATTGACAAAAATATGTTTTCATTATGCTTTGGTTTTTAAAGAAATTGCGGACCTTCTGAGCGTCGCCATATGAATATCTCGCGGCATTTAAAAGGCTTAATTTTTTTTGTAATTTCTGATCCGCGTTAAAATTTTTACAAACATTCTACAAGAAATTTTAAAGGGAAAATATTTTGTATTTTTTATTTTGAATTGACATTAAAAAGGGACATTTATTGAAATTAGACAAAAATTATATAAAAAAAATACTTAAAGTAAAAATATGCCAATTTAGATGGCTGTATGTACAATACTGAAATAGCTTTCATCTGATTCATGTGATTTTAATGTAGCTAAATTATTAAATATTTTGAATATATTTAAATAATAAAACACAATGCTAAGTACTATTTTCCCAATTTTATGTTTTTAAGACCGGGACCGCCTTCGTTGATTTGGATGACTATGTTTATGGTAAGCGAAACCCATAAATAGTGAACACATTAAAAGATATTATGTTTGGTTTTATTTATGCGTTTTCTGTGATAAATGAACATGTCAAATTTTGAATAGATAAAATAAATGATCGTTAATGAAGCAGTCATAAATATACATTAATAAAAAGGAAAGACGAATGTTTGATATTGCAATATATTGTTATTATGACGTTCCAATCAAACAAACTGACGAGCGTTAAATATTTTATTGCTCTAGAATACACATGGTGTGTTAGTAAGTTATATACAAGAACCTTAAATTATATTATTTGCTAATAAAAAGATGATCGATAGTGTTATATGTGCGTAGCGAATTTGGTTCCAATAAATTTTATCGTTGAGATGATGACAAATTATGTATTTGTCGAATGAAATTGACAATATAATAGGGATGGATATAATACGCCACGTTTTCGATACCACTAGTGTATCAATATTAAGAAGAAAACACTTCACGAAGCATTGGTTGGTAAGAAACAATTTTTACTAGTGTGTGATTGACATTTTTTTATTAAGATTCTTCAAATCAAAAGCATGTACAAGCTTCAATGATTATAATTTTATAATTATAAATGTTTTATGTAAAGTAAACATGTCAGATTTCAGAATTGAATAATTACTATAAATTTATTATAAATACAGGATAATTGTCGAGAAGGTTTTCTTTTTTATTTTTTAATAACTTCAATAAAAATAAAAACAAAATAGTTGAATGCTGATAAATATTTAAAATTGTTTACGCATGACAATTTCAGCTAAATGTCTGCCTCTGCTAGCATTCGAAATGTGGACTTTAATTAACATTTTTAATCGTATTTTCTAACATTTCGATTGGTATTTTTTATTTCATCATACACGTTTTAGTATAAGCTGCTCAATTTTTTATTTTAATTTTGTAACATAAATTTTGCTCTTCAAATGTCCATAAAAACAGAAATCGATCTTGCTAAATTTAATAATCGTGAAGACCAACTGATATGTCTGTATCTTGAAATTATTTTATTTGGAAACAAATCTCTCAGTTTATAAATTTTAAGTTGGTTATGTGCAAATTTCCACTGTCTTGTTAAATTCACGTGTTAATCAAGCTCAAAAATTATGTATATTTAAAGCATAATTAATCATGTTATTATAACATTCTCCATTAACAGCAAACATCAATGATAAAAAAAAATTGTGCATATTTTTTCACAAATTTGTTGTTCTGATTATAATTTCTTAAGCACCGTGCCGAATTGAGTTTGATGGATTGCTTTGGACGCTTTTTTTGGATATCAGAATTTTTTTAACTGATGTAGCCGAAAGCTGTGGATCAAGTTTGTCTGTTTTATACAATCTGCTACATTTTCTTTAAAGACATCCACTGTACGAAAAATGGTTGGACTCTATGGCACAATATCTACGTTCGACTCTAATAACTTTGCCACGTGTATATTTAAAGACAGTGAAATATGAACTTTTGAAATTCATGTTTGCCAAAATAACGACCAAGCAAGTAGAAAACTTCTCAGCGAACACCATGTATTATTTGTTTTTTAGAGAAATATGAAAATTATTTTATCGCTATCTAATTACATAAAAACATTGCAAAAAATGGCCGTTATCACGTTCCATATATAATTTAATAAAAAATGTAAAAGAAACAATATAACAATTGAGTTTTCAAGTATATTAGTCTAACATGGTAATATAATATAAGTTTTAACTTTAAAGCCCGGAACCCTCTACGGGAGTTTCTACGTTTGAATTTATAACAAAATACTTACTAAGTTTTGTTTTAAAAACGTGTTCATACACTGACGCATGTTTATTGTGCTAACTTTTCGCCAAATTACTAATAAATTAGTAATACAGAAATGGCCAATGATTTTTATAGAGAGACATATTATTTTCAGACAGCACAAAATTAAGATTTTTCAATCGTAATTTTCTGATTTTTTCAATGATTATTGAGACTGCATATATACGTATATGTGTATATTAATTTGTGAAGGCCAAAAATATTTGAGAAACCGTTTTGCAACACAAAGAAATAAATGGTAAAAAAGTTTTAATTTTAAAACAAGAATAAAAAAGATAAAATATAAAACAGTGAATAGCCGTAGGGTTTATGAGTATTGGTAGAACGGAACAATTTATATAGCATCCTGAGAAATAGTACAGTGATTGAAAATAACGTTTGGTTTCTAAGATCAAATTTAAATTAGAAACCATTCCGATAGAAACCAATGTGGTTCATAAATCTTTCTTTGTATGCTCGCTATAATTGTGTTTCCGTGCAAACTTTAACCCAGATGAAAAAGCTCGTAGACCACGCAAAACTTTGTTCAGTTGGACAGGTGAAAGTTTTCGCAAGAACACGATAGAAGTCGGACGTCGTCTGACGTGGTTTCCTTTACAACTAATCGCATTAATTTATTGAGTTCGCTTCGCTAAACTTTTTTCGGCGATAATTAAATTATTTATTTAGCACATTCGTATTTATGAGACATTGAATATACGTACATACAGTACACGTGAAAACAAAGTATTTACCAACAGCAAAATAGCAACTCCTATATTAATTTAAGAAAAACATTCGATTGCATTTTTCAATTGTTTATTATACTATATCTATAGCTTTATATAATGCATAATATAACGATGTGACAAAAGTATTTGTTATAAATAAAACCTGGTTGTATAATAATATATATATATATATATTTGTCGTTTCATGATGAGAAATATTCTGTTCTGCTTGAATAACGTTAGATTATTTGTATTAAAAAATTTAATGACAAATTTTCGTTACAAAATAATTACACATTTCTTTCGGCATAAACAGAAATATTGCAGAGAACAAACTAACCGATTTCAGAATTTTAGTGTTAAAAAGGCAAAACGTAATACATAATTCATTTAAACAGTTGTCATATGTATAATTGATTTGATTTTAAATAATTTCTTAATATTTCTCACTGAAAATAACTTTAAATTCATCAATTATGTATAAACCGAAATAAATATATTGACTTTTCTTTGTGGATACCCTAAATCTTCCTAGTCAGTATTTATATATATGAGTTTACAAACATTAATTTAAGTACAAATTTAGCCTGGTATACACTCAAATAGACAAAATTTAGTTATATTGTTGTACCCGATAATTTACGTCCTATTTTTAATACTAATGAGTTTCATCTATCTTCGAGCGATTTGTTCTCAAAGTAATCTAACAATAATTTTCAAAATACAATCTATCAATGTCATAAAATTTGCACAAAATTCAATTTATTTTTACTAGTCATAATGCTTTTAAAGATATATTTTTTTTTTGAAGAAAGTTGATATCTTAGATGGCACACATGATATAAAAATCATACGAAAAAAAAATGTGTCAATTTCTTTAAAGTTCATCGATATCACAAAATATTCTTAGTGATTATTTTTTGATATATTTGAAAGTCTTGTCATAAAAATACAATAAAAATGAAAATTTTATTTTACAATCTCTTTGAAATTTATGTCCTTTATCTACCAGAAAAACAGCATGCCAATAAAAAGTTTTCGGTGAGGTGATTGATGTTTGCCAAAACGAAAACAAATAACGGTCGAGAATCCAGAGGGAAAAAATCTCAAAATCTTCTGTTGGCTGTACCATAGATAAGTTCGAGTTTATATTGCCGTGGAAGCCTGTTGCATTCGTATACTTCATTGTAAGTTTATATTGAATAGTAAATTTGTTCTTGAAGCTTACACGAGCCAGTTGTTTCCAAAATGAACGTTACAATATTGGATCAGTAAAAAAACAGTTTATTTATTTAACCCATTTGGTTAAAACAATAAACTTATTTATATATATTATATGATTATGTTAAAGGTCGTTAGTTAGATATGTAGTCAAGTTGTTAACCAAAATTATGCTTGTATTATTTGGATGAAAGCTTGAAGGGATCGACTTCAAGAATATTCATTTTTGAATAGTGTTTTATGCGTTTGTTCTGCGTTAAGGATATTTCCTTGTACTTAGCAAGCAAAGCATACATACAACTATTACCTACTAAACAGTCTTTTTGTCACTCTATTTCTTCACGCTTATCTTTTTCAAAAGAGATATTTTCATTATTTATCATCGTAAAGAATACTCGTAAGACCAACGTATATTGAGATGTTACTTGTAGAGACTGCAAAACTTAGTTTATTTAAGCAAAATGACTGAAACTTTGTCGCTATACTATTTTACCTCAAAGAAGTTTTTCAAGACAAAAGCAAAATTTTTCGCCTTATAGATCAAACTAACATAAAAAACACCAGACAAAAATAAGCATCAATTTACTTATGTTGAAATGTTACAGAGGATGCTATTGATACATTAAAAGATATGTTTAAGTTAGTTTATATATGAGTTTGTTTCTGTTAAAAAAATATATCATTTCTATCTTCGTGTAATATGTATAGTACTGTTGTTGGGCAATAAGTTTTTATTCTGATTATTTCTAACAAAGCTTGAGAAGTTCATTGAATTCTGCAGATAAACGCTTTGAGCTGAACACAGTGGCAAAACAAAGGAGCCTTAGACCTCCCCATAATATTATTCCTATCATTGTTGTATTCCTGTAAGGCACCTTTATTGATTAGATTTTGTGGCAGTTTGAATCCGAATAGAAGCAAGTTTAATATACCACGTAAACTTCATTAATAACAATATTATAACCGTTTGAAGTAAGTCAACAGATTGGAGCTAGGTTTAATCCATATGAATTAGTTTCCTATTAGAGTAATGATTGTAATGATACAAATACACTACGAGAATATCATTGTTGTTTCGATGGCGATAGTACATTTAATTTAATCTACGCTAAACATTTGTTTCACGAAATGAAACAATTGATACGTCTACATTTTATCAAAATATACAATAGTAACTACTTTGTATGTATCTTTTGGCATTTTATTATTTTCAAAACCCGACAAAAGCAATCAATAAAAGTGTTTGAACACTTTCGCATTTTAAGAAAATCAAATAAACAATCCGATAATCTCAATACTATTAAACATTTTTTAAATTTTACTTATATTAATTGAATTGAGTAAATAACAGAAGAGTAAAATAAACGTTTTATTTTAAATAATAAAAACTCATTTTTAGTCTAACTTTTGCGATACATTTACTGACCAAAACCCGTCACGCTTATGACGAGCATTATCATCTGAAGAATTTTTTTTTATTTAAAATATCATGATTTTTCATCGAGATTTACAGTTAAAACTATGAAAGTATTATTCTTTATTGAAAAAACAATATAAACTGAGCTCATAAAACCATACAAGCTATTAAGATTTCGAAGTGAAGCATATATTGGCTTATGCGTGAACATTTTTTAAATATTTTTCGATATGTCGTACAAACAGTTTTGTACATTTGAATAGCTTTGCAAATTCATGCTACAGATTTTCTATTTTTTCGTGCCGTAATATTCATATTTATTAAATCTTTAAGAAATGTGAAAGTGTGTTAATAAACTTTGAAATATTTTCATGATGCTATTTTCAACTTTATTTACAACGTTTCTGCCTAGAAAGAAAACGCTCTGAAGTTTCTTAAATCTAGTAATTATTTCACTACTAGAAGAGAGAAGATTATGTAAAATTTGTATTATAATCAAATTAAAATTTGTATGACAAATATATTTCATTAACTTTATTTTAATCCGAAGAATATGTAATAATTTAAGATAGGTCATTAACAGTTAATAATAAATAAATATCAATCAATTGTAAAAAACATGTTTTATTTAGTTTAAAATTTGGACATGAATTTGTAAAATATATCAATTTGCCTGCGTATTTGCTTAATTGGCAACAATTGAAAATGGTCAATTATGGCTATTGTGATTTTAACTGAATTACTTAAGCAATTTTTGTGTGAGTTGTGAAAATGAAACTAATTAAATAGAATCACAGTTATCTTGAAGCTTTTGTAATATAATTAAAAATAATAGTATTGTAACGCAAAAGTGTTTATACAGTAAAAAATTTGAGCGACTAAGATAGGTTATTTTAATATTGTTTAAAACTCCGGTATTTGTGAAAAAATCGAGTTTAAGTAATTCTTTTCGTCAACGCATTTTTTATCCAAAGAATAATGAGTACACTAATTTATTATTTTTACATACTTTTCTCTTTTCCAATTCTTTTATCACTGTCACAAGATAAGCATGTCAGCGTCGTCTATCGTGATATTGAAATAATAATAAAACAAACTATATTTTTGCCGCTAACTAATAGATAAAGAATAAATCAATATTAAATACTTTGTGTGAGTAGTCGTAAACCTTGCTCTTACTGTTCACTAATGGGTGATTTAAGTTTTCACGGAAAGCGGTCAGTGGTTTGCGGATGATCAAAGCTTTGATCTGAAATATAAAAAAGCAGTTCCACAGTATTAAAAAATACACTTGGTATCATTGATTGAATTGGAATTTATTTCGTAAATCTATTTCTAATGAAGGTTTAAGCTGAAATAGATAAAATACGTTGCAATTTTTTACTATGTGGTATTTGGAATCTATTTTGTCACTTAACTATCGCCAGAACGAGTAAATTTCAAGTGAATTTATCATTTTAAAACATGATCTACAATAGATATAGCACAATACAATAATATGCGTATGTTGGAAGACGCAGACAATGTGTGTTTGATTCATGGAACTTTTAGATAATCCATTTGTATTCTTGTAAGAGATACAATGATATTGAAATTTTACAAATTTGAATTGTTACAATTTTGTACGATTCCACATGTTTTGTCACTAATGATTTGGATTTCGCCTAAAGACATTTTCAGGCATTCTATCACACGTATGCAACAGAACTAACTGTCGTCGTCGTGACAAAACATGTGAAATCGTACAAAGTTGTAACAATTCAAATTTGATATTGAAATTCTATCAAGCACATTCAGTCGATATCATAAATGAAATTGTAAAATTTTAGAGTGTTGATTATATATATAGTTTCTGTATTTTGATTGAAAGATTAAGTTTATTTTTAAAAAGTTAGTTAGAGATGTTACTTTGATTTAACTTCTGAATTTATGGTTAATTGATCAATATATTAATACAGTGTTTTTAGACCGTATCATTACTGGATATCGTAGCACTTACAAGTGGTGTTGGTCAATGTTTTCTCAAGAAGTTAAAAGAGACTGATTAAACCAGTTAACGCTGACGTCTTTTTAAAGTGCTATAAAAGAAGAAAAACATCAGTGTTTGTTTTATTATACGTATTTGAGACTTTCTAAGTATGTGGAAAAGTAGAAGGAAAAATATTTATATGGAAAACGAAGTTACTGCAGAGCACTGCGACAACGAATATTTCATATGAATATGAAATGTTTCACAAGACTACCATCATTCCTCAAAGGGGGTGCGACGGATGCGCGGCACTTTTTGGCGCTCGATCAACGTCACGAGCCACGAACTTTGCAAATGAATATTCCCCAGTCCGCTGGGCCGCACGCCACTGATAGATTACCGATAAGCACCACAACTTTCAAAGCGCGACCGTGTATTTGTGTACGCCTCTGTAAGTGTTTGGGGAATATGAAAAACATTTTTTTTGTGCGCGAGGGACAGGTGTGAAATTTCGAAGCTTTTAAATACAAAAAGCTCACAAAAAAGAATCGTCGGATAAAATCTTGCTCATAGGTACCTTGGGGAGTATATCATTAAAAAATAAACATTTTTCTTAACATAATTTTTTGATGGTGCTTTACTTTAATGGGATAAAATTCTTCGTAACTTTATTACGAAAATATTATACCTGCATAAGCAGATATCAAGTTTAATTATGTTTCAAATCTAGTTGCAGTTTGGGTACAGTTTATACTATGGTAGTCAAACTTTATGAATCCCTCAGGCCACATCGATTATGGCGTAAGTGTTTTGGTCGATACTAATATAGGAAATAAATATCGATAATGCAACTTTGAATGTTTCGAAACAACGCAAACGTTTTTTTACTATATATTTATCAATTATTATTATGAAGGTTATAATGAAAAAGAAATCTTGTAATATTTTTGTCTTTTTATATTGTTTTTTTATAATACACTAGAGACTTATTGCTTTCAGATATTGCAAAATTCGTGACGTTATTATATTCCTAAGAATACTTATAACTCACTAAAGAGATATTAAAAAATGTGTTCCTTTTTCAATTAAATTTCATGTACATGCATTATACATGTAAATTCAAAAATAACGCAATGGTATTGACTGAACATGGAATCGAGCAAGAAAAAAAATGTATAATTAAAGAACGAAGACTTTGTTATGATTTTTGTTTTACTTTAAACTCTAATAATTATCAAAAAAAAATTACAGACAAATATTAAATTCCCTGGACACTGTTTGTATGAGTATATTGTTTGCATAGTATTATAAGTAAAATTTGCGAAAATTTGCCAGCGACCATACCACGTTGAAAGCACCGGCTCTCGTGCGATCATCGAAGTTAAGCAGCATTGGACGCGGATAGTGCTTGGATTGGTGACCGCTAGGGAACACCGCGTGCCGTGTTCTCTTGGCTATGGAAAGGAAAACCCAGACCGAAAACCGAATACCAACCCGCCTGGGAAGCGTGGTGTTGCTATGTCCAAACAACCCCCCTGGAAAAAAAAAGCAGGGTGAGGCCTTCATCCAGCAGTGGATTGACCCCGGCTGATGATGATGATGATAAGTAAAGTTTAATGTTTGTTCGTTTAGTATCCGTTCCTATACCGCTTATTCAATTGCAATCAAACTTTGGCAGGTTAATGTGCACATGCCCGCAAAGTTTACTGAAATAGTACAAATATAAAATCAGTAACGGTTTCGCTTATGGTGAGCACCATCAGCTGATATGTTTTTCACATGGACAGCTTTATGTGGCCTGCTCACGTGTCATAAAACCTTCCGATTTATTCCTGTACGCAACAGATGGATAAACAAAAAATTATAGATTAAAAAGCACTTAGATAAACAGAATTATAGCACAAACACTTTCTTCGTTTGAATGGCATTGCATGACATGTCGAGTTCTCGTTAGTACCAAAAAAAAAACTTCACAAAAGTTCTACTGCAACTATCACTAATGTAGGCAATCAACTGTCTCAAATGTAAGACATTTTAAGAAATTTATACTTATAGAACTGTATTAAAAATACCATTTTTATTATATGATTCAGCAGTGTTATCCACGTTGAATTAACATAAAAAATGTTTAATGTCAGCTTTCAGTCTTAATATACTCTTTGTAGATGATCTTATTTTTCAGATGATAGTTAGAATAGAATGATATACATGTAATAGTGGGCGGGAATATTTTTACAACCAGACAACCTTAAAAGTAACAATACTTTTCATCTGGCACTCAAATCTCGTGATATTCTTCAATTGATGTATTTCAAAAAAAAAGATATGCTGATAACTTTACTATTAAGGAAAAGATAGCATACAAACTAAGTACGGAAAATACCACCGCATTCTACCAAAAGCTTATTATCATACATTTCATTATTTATACTTTTTAATATGAACATACATCACGCTGATAATATGTTTGAATATTTCTTAAATGTTATGTCACAGTAGATAATTATGACAACTCAATAAATTTTAAGCTTTTAAGAAAAAGTCATCAATGCAAATTGAAAATTATTGTTGCTGAAACTGAACAAAAACTTAATAATTCATTCGAGGAAATTTTTGTTTATCAACAAAAATACTTTAATTATACCTTTCTCTTCAAAGTTTTAGTCTCTTAAAATTAACTATTTGATGATTATTTTAAATATTTTATTGCGTATTTATTTACTTGTGCTTAAAGTCTGAGGTAAACTTCCTAAAGTAAGTAAAATAACAAAACGTGAGGAAACAAAACGAAGTAAGTAATTATAAAGACGTTTCATATTGGTTAATTATTTAAATGAACATTTACATACTAAATTACACAGAAAGATGTGTTTTACAAAGATCTGAGAAGAGCTTTCAACCGCCAGACACTTTGGTGTTAAATTTGAAGTATGGTTTTAGAATAAGAAATATTATTTTGATTTTGTCTACCGCATCGCTGTATGTAAATACCCCGCTCTTTTTTAGTTTTTTTTGAGCTTTTTTTTTCATTTCAAGATCTTAATTTGTTGGTATTAAAAAGACTTAAGTCTTAGAATTAAAAAATATGCTTAAATTATTTAGTTTTTTAAAGAAAGGTTTATTATTAAGTTATTGACTTCATTATTATATTACCTATTTTCACAATTTAGTTATTGAATTAATAACACAAACAAATGTATTTTTATGTTGTCTGTCCTTTTCAAAATTTCATTTAATATTTTATTTATTTATTTATAACAACTATACGGTACAAAACTTACAAATTATCAATTCAATGCTTTTGCACCGTAACATATTAACATATTTAAATATAAAATATAAAAATATGAAAATTCAACAAATACTATAAAACAATCAATAAGGATTGCAAAAAAGAAAGTCAACCAAGTAAGCTCATGAAATGGCTACTTTAACTGAAAAAATAGCATTCGTCTGAGCTCACTTTCGTCCACAAGTAATATGACAATTCAATATCTATGAAGTTGAGAAAATAGCGTTTTTATTTTTAACTTAAATAAAAAACTACGTCATCTTCTTAAGACTTAAATCACCAGAAAAACGAAAAATTGCTTGTGGAATCTGTCATTGTGTGTAATACTTAAAAAAAATAATCTGAGCTTGATTTTACATTTTTTCAATATTTTTGGCTCTTCTGGCGAACAAGGATTTTTAATTCATTTAAAACTATTACTGCCGAACTTGCAAGATGTATAACTTTGTGTATTTTATCCGCAGTCGTTATAATAAACAATATACATAAATACATAAAGCATGTCTATTTTAACCGTAAACATTATATCTCTCATGAATTGTAATCTATTAAACTGGATTTAATAGGGGGTAGAAATTTACACAATGCTCTTGACTTTAATCATATACCATTGCGACATGTAACAAAGTTATTCCGGGAAACTTAAAGATCATTAATCTTCACAGAAAATTCCCTCGGCACAGCCCCATATAAGAACGGCTTACTTCTCAACGAGAAGATCTGATATTAAAAGTACAGCCTTGATAGTTGTTTTAGCCTTGTTGTAGCTGTTCACGATAGCTTGGAAGTCTTTATTGTGGAGTAACTAAGTTAATACAAAATGAACAAAAAAAAAACCACCATGAAAATTATTTATTATTATTTGGGCTTCGGATAACTTTCTGGGATTCTTACTGCTTGGCCTGTGGGGATTGAAAGTCGACCGTTCGGTAAAAAGATGAAAAAGTTGTGCTTACAAAAATATGATTTTTCTAGTTCATGCAAAAAGTAATCATGGTTTATTTGAATTTATGGCTCAACCTTGATCAAAGAAAATATAATGTTGTATATTTTACTATCAATCAAATAAAGCGGCTTATAAAAATAATTTTTCAAATTAAATATGCTTTCGTTGATTTTCAAAGTGGCTTTTGTATACACGTAATTTTCATTATAATATTTCATAATACACTTGCAGTATCTATATAGTATTTGAATGTTTTTTTCACTTTATTTATCATACTTTTACGGTTTTATATTTTTGATTATAAAATTTTGAGAAAAAAATATGTTTATCAACACGGTGAAATTATAAGAAAATCAAATATTTTTTGCGAGTGTTATAACATATAAGATATTTTATTTTGTCAAATTTAAAAATGTTTTGAGGAAAGAAATAAACATGTGATTTTAATGGAAATAAGTTTTGCTGCATACTTTCAAGTAGCAATGGAACCAAGAAAATTTATAGTTAAATATAATACATGTGCTTTTAGTTAACCATTATGCTTTCCTTTTATCAAAAAACTTTTAGATTATGACACTTGTTGATGAAGTCACTGTTAATTGAAATGTTACTAATTTTATGCATGTAAAGCTTATTTTTATTATCCATAAGACTTGATATATCTGTAAACTTAATTGTTAAGAGTAAGTTGTATTTCATTATAAATAATTTAAGGCTTAAATATAAAAGTGTCTTGAAACTTTTCAAAAACAGAATGAATCCTATTAATGCAATGTACAAAAACAAGGTTCTTTTAAAAGTATCTACGTTTCATCCCTAAATTACTTTTCAAATTGAAATGACAACTTTTTTCATGGAAAGATTATAATCATAATTCAATGCTTTCCAGCAGGAAAAATGGCGATGCTGTAAATATGTGTTCTTCAACCGTTCAAGTTTCCAGACCGGTAAAAAATTGTAAAATTAGTTCACAGACTAGGTAAATTTTGTAGAATTTTTTTCAAATATTTCATAAAATAATAATCAGGTACGTTCGAACAATATAAAAGTGAAATTGGACGCGCATATATTTATTCTTAATTCCGGACGTTTCGTTTATTCGAAATGGTGTTAAACATTTTTTTGCATACAATTTTATACGAGGAACGAAACCAGTTTCAAATAAAGACTTTTCGGTACAATTGTACATGTTTGCTACAGATAGTTAATTCAAAAATTTTTGTCGGTTTGTAAAGTACCAGAGAGATAAGCCCGTAGGATGGGATTGTGTATCACTTAAAATATTATAAACTTATTTATTATATTAATAGTTCAGTGATATGACGAAACAGGACAACGAGAATTAAACACATTATAATAGCACATTGATATTTGTCGTATTTATTTATTTATTAAATTCATATTACTGAATAAACACTTTACAAAGACAAATGATTTTCTAACAGAATTACTTTATAACTTAGTATTGTATCCAACATTTTGAATTTTATATGCCTAGATTGTCTTCGCTCAACAAATGCATTATTAACTGATTTACAAACATTTTAAACGAAACTATTTATACAAAATTTTGAGTTCAAAATTACCAGTCCTGATCTAAAAAATATAAAATTGTGGAAATAGTACAAAAATTGTGGTTTTATTATAAGAATATATTGTCTTTTCACCAAGAAACACATTAGATGTAATAACTGCACGTATGCAATATTTTATTGTTTGAAAAATCATATTTATGTTTGGAAGATCAAACTATGAAAGATGTACAGTGGTTTCATTTGTTCCGTCAAATAATGGCGCAAAAAGTTACTTAAATAATAATAAATTTATCGAACATAGTAATTTAATTAGTGATAGCTGGACATTAATTTTTTAAATGAAGCCCTTATCTGTGATTATGCATTAGAGATGATTAAAATAAGACGGTGAAAAAATTAGTAATGTATTTTAGTTCTACAAAATTATTTTTAAAAATATGTTTAATAGCTATTTCGGCTCACACTATCGTTAGACCTATCCTTAAACGAACATGTGCTTATCTATATATAGCTGTGTAGAAAAGGTACACAATACATCTTCTCTCCTGTTTTAACGACCTAGCTTGTTTCTTGCTCGCATAAAACTAAAAATTGTTAATTTAACTAAAAAGGCAGCTATTTCAATAAGTTTACATATGGCACGGAAATAATCTATTACATAAACAAAGAAGAACCCTGCAGAGGGTAAAGTAATGGAGATCGACATATATTAGTTTTTTCGTTAAAAATCCTTTGTGATAGTCGATATCTATTGCTTTTCAGCTGTTCCAACTATAATATAAAATAATTTATGTGATATGAATAAATATACTGCGAAGATTAATTTCAAATAAAATAATACGAAATGACACTATAGCAAGATGTCAATATTGAGGTTTTATTTTATTTAGATCTACTACTGTTCAAGACACCCCTTGTATGGGAACTCGTTCTGTCTGTTTTCAGTTAGATCGAATAAATGTCTATTTACTGGTGACGACAAGATCTTTTTATTCGCATCGCTTGCAATAAACATTTCAATTTCAAGAAATGAAACGTTACTCGCTATTTGAATAATATTGTTCTATTTTACCGCAACGCCTTTTCACTTTACTTGACGTATTCTTTTGTAAAATTATTTACATATGGTTGATCGTGAAAAATTTAATTTTTGAAACTGTATTGAATATTTTAATTTTACCAATTCCACTCAGCCGACTTTTGGTGATATGTATATAATACAACATATGCACTTTACATACGTTTTTCTGTTTCATATTTTACTTTAAAATATTACGTATTTGAAAAATATTGCATTTTACTTTATGTAAGTCACCTAAAATTAGAGTAGAGTTAAAAAGGATCGTATGTCATATATTCGAAAAATTCGAGAAAACTTTGGTATTTACCTAAAATTGATAACTTAAGATTTATCGATTATAAAAAGTCTTGATACTTAAAACTAGTAATGCATTTAATTATTTTGAATTAAGTACGAAATTCGTGATTTATTTTTATTAATACAATACAATTCTTCCAAAAATTGACAGATAACCTTTTAAACTATTCAGAAATAACTAAATTAAATTCATAGTGGTGCAAAACAATTTTCTAAGTCTCATAGAATAGGGCACATTAAAATGTGTAATAAATGTTGAACGCTTCTATTTTCATTCAAATACACAAAGCTAGTCATATCAGAGACTTAATGAATTTTGATGTAACAGAATTACACTTTTCCAAATACTATTCTATGAAGGAATATTTGAAAGTGTTGTGGATTTCATCTTTTAATCATGCTATCTCAAAGTGTGCACAAAATAGCCTCAACCGTTTTTTAATCTACGACTATCTGCAATGCACGTTTGAAAATGAAAAATAACATTCTAAAAATTTGACGATTTGAGTCTTAAAATATAAATATTAAATAGCGAATATAAAAAGACAGACAAATTCTACGGACATTGTTCTGCAGTCATTTTGAAAAATATCCTAATTGAATCATTATAAAAAATGACAAAGAATCGGTACAATGCAAGCTTTTTACGATCAAATTATTAAATATCCATTAACTGCACTTTCATTATTTAAGTTCAAATGTATTTTCAGTGGTGTATAGGGCGGTATAAAATAAGTCTACTGTTATGCTGGGAACATAATCCTGCGCTTGAAGCGTTTAATTCAAATGTGTGAGATTTAAATCGTCCAAAAATAAACTCTGACTATATGAAAACACACAACGTTGATGTATGGATTTAATATTATGTTCACATAATAGCTTCAAAAGATTTTGAATTCATTATTTTCCCATAGTGTTTTTAACCATATTACAACAATACTTAATATCCTAATTCTATGTTAATATAAAGGTTATTTACAGGTAAAAAAAGAAGTTAAACTGATATTTAGTCACACAATAGGTTATTATATATAACTTTCATTAGTTATGTCGGCATTTTGATTTTGTTTTGTTTAAACGTATGTTTATTTTCGTAAACGCTCATTATAAAAGATAAAAAATGTTTGACATTTAATGCATATTTAATTATTTGAATGTAGCTGCTTACAATAATATGTAACGTAGTGAATGTAAAAAAATCACTATTAATTTTGTCTTGTTATATTAGAGTTTAAGTTAACGTCAGATTAATAAGCAGTTATAAATGATTTAAAAAATGCTTTATATTTTTAATTTTTAACTTAAGTATTTTTATAAACATACAATATTGCAATGTACATTTATATTACATATATTATTTTCTGATAAAAAAATAATTAAAAAGAAATGATTTTAATACAATAGTATTAAGAATATATCAAAAATTTTATTTAGATCCGAATTATCTTAAAAATTGCAATATTTTATTTCCTTCTATTATAATCTTACTAAATCCAATACAGTTTTTTTAATATAAAGTAAATATACAATGATTTTTTTATGCATAATTTTAGTTTAATAAATATATAAAAGATATTGTCACGGATATTTGTTTTCGTTGTTGTTTTAAACAAAACTTTAATTATAATTTTTCCTAACACTAAATCGATTGGTTAAAAATGAATAATGGATGATAATCTTATTTTATGTATGAAATTATTTAATGTTGTATGAGAAACATCGAGAATACTTTGATTAAGATTTATAAACCTTGGGCGTGACAAAGTGTAGTGAAATGTTGGATTTCTTTTAAAGTAACTTCCTTCGCTACATCTTCGGCTCCTTGGAAGAGGTAAAGACCTGCAGGAGAAGAAGAAGAAGTGAACTATTTAAGGTCAATAGAAAATAACATTAATGGACGCCACACGAACATTAATATATATAAATGTATTATTCACATAAAATATTATATTGGACAACACAAGCATGCCTATGATATGTTTTCTTTTAAAAAATATTTTTTTTATCTGCAAAAAAAAATACTGACGAATCACAGATAATGAAGTTATATACTCAAATCTTTGCGGAAAATGTGTTACTTCCACTATAATTATTATTAATACACAAATAAGTAACATTAAACTCAAATGAAAAAAATAACCGTACAATTCTGAATATTTTAGACGAAAAATTTCTTATTGTGTGTTTTATTTAGAAACATAATGAATACATTCTTTCATTTCAAATGTATTTTAGTTTCGAGACAGTAATAATTATTTTCATGATCATTTTAGAGCTTCATATTAATGAGCTTTCATTGTAGACCGCTGTCAACATTTTCAGTCATTCTGCATCCTTAAAGTGCGACCGTTCTGTCTAATAAAACTACTCTCTCTAAACATTTACTCTTTTATTTCTTATTGAGATTTAAAACCCAGCAATTTATTTCATCAATTTCAATTGTCATTATTTTTTGAATTGAATTGAGGTAGAATGCTTTGGTATATTTTTTTATCAAGGATGATGTAAGTTCAAGACATGTTCCCGAGTAGTAATTGGGAATAATTTTAGAACTTTTCAACTCCACATCATTATAGTATTGTTATAAATAATATAAATAAATATAGACACAGTTTTATTAATAGCTTCTGTAGACTTTTATCAAATCACTTTTTATTAGAGAAATAATCTACAAAATCTGACATCACGATAAAAAAAAGCAATGCAGTTTGGTTCTTTATTTAAAATTACTTTTATATATTATTAATTTTTTCTGGACTTACAGTTTAGTAGAGTGTATACATAGATAACTTAGATTGAATAGAATGCAAATATTTAAGACTCTTTTTAATGTATCCTGTTATAATTAACAATATGATGGATTTTTTTTACTGATAACGATATATTCTAATATTAATTAAATAATTTTTTAGTAACATATAAATAACACATTTAAGATGAAAAATCATATATAATAATCGCCTGCCAAAAATAAAAATTAAAAAAAGTTATGGTAGTTAAAAAATGTTTGAAGGTATTGTGATAACTTTTTGTATAGACCTAAAGAAAATCATCCATAATTTGTTTAAATCAACATTTAAAGCATGGTTTGGTTTAAAAAGATTATTGTTTGATTTTTTTATAAAAAGTCTTTTATTGTCAATATTATATCCAGTTAAATGAGTTTTAATTTACAATTTGACTATGACATTATTGATCAAGATAAAAGAATTATTTAACGTATTAAGAAAATTGTATTTGTGTGCAAAGGAGAAAAATCTTAAGCATTAGTGATTTTGTGAAAATAAATACATTGACAATCAATGGTAAAAAATCCAGTTTAAATTCAACTGGAAAGCATTAAAGTTGTTTTGGAATAGTTTATACAAATGATTAAGTTATCAATCGCGTGTCAAAAATAGCTTGGATATTTTAATTTTAAATAAACGAAAAAAAAATATTTTCAATATAGTTTTACATCCGTTGAAAATTCAATTTTCTTTTATTCTTTTCAATGTGTAATTACCGTTGTGACGGTGTGTGAGAAGTCTTCATTCTCTTATGAATATTTCCATTGCAATGCGGCCCAGAAATAAATTCCGTAGTATTACTACGGGTTAACAAATATTATTTTAGGGTATTTGTAAAATATTGAGAACCATTTCAGCCCTCGCCGGAAGTGTATTTTAATGACGAGGCTTTAAGGGTAGGTAATTTTTGCGGCGATGACACATGTAGGCTTGTATTTCCACTCTACTTGTTCTACACTCGGATTAAAATGGCAAACCCACCCTTCACGTGAATTAATTAAGGTAAGCTATAACTGTGGTATATTTCTACGTGGTTATATTCAAAAGCAGGCACTTAAAGCTTTATTCGACCATACTAAGTTAACACTAGTTTTCAGTATTGCAATATCTTTCAACCATTATAATGTAATATATCATAGAAAGTATTCAACAGTTTAACGTAAAACCTACATATACACGTAGAATATGTATTGATTATATTTTTAATCTTAACCTATGCATTATTAATTTAAAGGAGCAAATACAACATTACCATAGTAAGTAATATGTAAACTATCGACTCTAAAAGTTTTCATAACACGTGATCTCTTTAAAATATTTAATAACTTTATGTAAATGTAAATGACTAATCAAATATTTATTTTACCAAAATTAAAGTTTTATTAAAATATTTTTGATTCAAATTATTTGAAACAATTGTGTTAATATTGTATTTTAACGATTCAAAACCCTCAATACAATACAATGTAGTTTTTACAATACAAGAAAATTCTTCCAAACCAATCTAAAAGTAACTTGTTACGCAGTTATAAACATCACCTTCAATTGGGTTATCAATAATAAATTTAATCACATTACCAAGGCGTAGATAGAACGTTCTAATCATTATTTATGTATCATATTTTATCATTTCTAATAGAAAATAGTAGATTCTTTCTGAAGGAACAAAAAGTTATACAAACACATTTGTACTTCGGTTGTATATAGAATTATTTAGGTTTTGTTTGATTAAAATAAATGAACATTTTTATGTTTCCTTCAATGGAAGACAATCGAAAATCTTCAATAAATTATTTTGTGAACCACGTGTGACATGTTTGACAAAAGAGTATTAGGGTTACATTTATATGTACATGCTCGAAAGTAACGAGTTTAAGGTTTTAAATTAGAGCCGAATACTCACATTTGTTTTTGGCACCTGTGCCTTCAGAACGACTACGCAGCTATTATTTTGCGTTTTGGGGAAATCTGCAAAAGAAAATTGTTAAAAATTAATGACACATATGTGTTTTAAACTATTAAAGAATTAAAATTTAAAAATGAATAGTTGTCACAAAGTATACATAGAAAACAGATAAAAATAATAAAACTTAAAATAATCAATTATAAATTCCGAATATAAACAATCATAGATTGTTTTAACATATGAATGAATGAATATTAAATCTCTGTAATTGATTATTTTATGGTCATAATTTGTTTCTTTGCATAAAATAGTGAAATGATACTAAATCAAAAAAAATTGTTATTGGACTAGTTATTTTTTTCGGCGATGATCTTGTTCTTTTTTACAAACAATTACACACTTTAAGTATTATTATGTATTTCCTTAGTAGAGGTTGTCTAAAAAGTCATTACAAGTAATATTATAAGACTTTTAAATAAGCCGCAGAAAAAATATTAAGACAAACCGCAAATTTACCAGTTAATTCTTTAGTTGTCGTAACAACATATTTGTAATGACTTTACATTTATTTGCTCATTAAATTTTCTTTTAATTTTAATAAAATGAAATATTTCTTTCGTTTTTGTAATTTTTATTTATTTCTTTCCTTGAATAGCAACAGATTGAGCTTACTTTTATTCTGTAAAAATGTATATCTCATTAAGAATTGATAGTAACAAAGCATTTATAATACGTATCGCTTAAATCTGAAGTGAAGCTTAGTGTAATTATACACGTATTTCTTTTATTTGTTTCAGTTTAGTAAAAACTTCAGATTTTTTACAAATTAAAATTGTATTACAAATATATATATATATATTATAGTTATACATATTTTGTTACAAAAAAATGAATTGAAACAGTCAGTTTCAGACAGTAAATGCGATTTATATTAATGGATAAAAGACAAAGAGAATCTAAGCAATAATTCATTCTTGAAATTGCTTATAAATGTACGCATTCGTCTCATAAAAACATTGAAGTTCCTGAAGTAAATATTGTCTCGTAACTTTTTCTCATAGAATACTTTATTTAAAGTACACACAATAAAAAAAATACTGCCTAGTGTAATTTATCAAAGTTTTACTTATCATATATCGTATTTATGAATAATTTCAAAGCATCGTTTTCATTTCGAAGCGTCAATACGGTTTTGAAACTTCTATAAAAATGAAATTCTTCTTATTGAACGATTTTTCAAGCAAGTACGTAAAGAAGCTTAATTTACCTGTTAATATCGTGAGAACATTAGACGCTGGATGGATAAATATTGACGTAAGAATGTATTTAACAGGTATTTGACCACCGAGATACATGTAGAGAATACTTTGAAGCTAATATTGAAAATAATATATCATTTAAATATGATCGATAAAGTTAATCGGAGTGAATAGGTGACGTGCGTGAGTCGTAGCATAAATCAATCAAACAGTATTTATAAACACATCGAATAAACCGTGTGCCTGATTTATTATTTTACTAACTTAAATATGATTTTATAAGTTTTTTTTTTAATTTATAAGTTTCTGGAACTATCTGATCATCACAATGTATGAGAAAACTTTACTTACAACATAAGCAACGGATGGGTGCAGATAAAAGCTTAAATGTTCCATGAAGTTTTTAAGAGTAGAGCTTTTATATATAAAAAAATATGTAGTAATAGTAGTTAAAATAAATGTTATGCCTTTGCTCTTCATTGCTTCAGACCTATAAAGTTAGTCAAACAAAATCATTCACAATGAGTATTGTTGAAGATTTTCATTGAAGACGACAGTGTCACATGCGTCATAGCAGTCATTCTAAATTATATTGTAGATTAGGGATTCAATTCTGAATGATAATGTAAGGTTCGAATGAAAAGTATTCATAAGCTGCAAAATAAAATGAATAAAACTTGTCCGTTCAAATACATTTTTAGATTAAAAAAAAACACCGGACAAAAGCTGAATGAGTTTTTACACAAATAGACAAATGGCTTTGAAAGACACTACGATATGGCAATCAACAAATATTAAAGATTAATTATTTGTAAATTGAGTTGCTTTTAAATACAAAATCGTAGAAGTTTTTTTCTCTGTAATATGAATTTGAAAAATAAACTAATGTTTGAATTTATCAGATACCTCCTGGTTATAGCGAAGTTTCAAAGGAAGTTTAATTAAAAATAATATTACATTTACGCAGAGTAAATATCATATAATAATTTGAAAAATTGTATGTTTTTCATATCACACTTATCTGAAATGGCTTCAAAGTAATTTATCAGATTTGAAAAAGTGCTGTTAGAATATTGATGAATACTTTTGGAAAGAAAACTTTCCTCTTTTATATAGGGAAGTATTTTGATATCTATGCTCGAAGTTGATAAGAAAAATTGAAATTACTCCTTCTCGATTTCGTGAAAGACGTATACTGAGAATTTTGGCCGAATATATTATAAAAATATCTTTTGAAAATTATTCACTACGCTTATTAAATATATCAGTGGTGAAAATTTTCAAAAGCCAAAAATGAAATACATTACGTAGATTTATCTCGGCATAAGTTTTTTTGTTTGCTTATTCTAATAATAAACAGACTCGGTAAATTTTAATTTAATTTTCAAAAATTGTGAATCGTATTTGCTTGTTATCATGCGATCATAAAACTGCTTCCATTATAAAATAATAATTTTTTAAAAATGAAAAGCACATAATAACTTCACATTTTTTTGTAACATCTAGATTATAAGACATGATTTTCATTTGAATAAAATCAATTTTGTGTGAAATAATCATCGTTTAAATGATCAGATATACCTTAACTTAAATAAATGGGTGTTTATTTCACATTTGAAGACACTGATATTCATAAAATTGGAAAGCATTAAAATGTTACCTCAATTTTCAAAAGTATTAGTATTTTGTGTGAGAAGATAAAATAAGCATGTGAAAACCATATAACAGATGATGCTCTGTGACTTATTCTGGGATTACTAACCATTCTATCTCGACACAAATAAAATGATTTTCAGAATATATAAACGTTGAAAATTTTCAATAAAAAAAAAAATATCAACTGATGCTTGCAATGAGCGAAACCGGTCCTGATCACAAAATATATTGTGGAAATAAGTACTAAAAGTGTGTTTTTATTATTTAAAACACCACGTCTTTCCATCAAGAAGTGATAGTTATGAACACGGTGAAAAAAATAGCAATGTATTTTGTAGAACTAAAAGTGAGATATTGAAAGATTCAATCTCAACATGACACTATCAATTGGTCTCAAATTCATAAAATTTTAACCAATATGCAATCAGACAATAATTTACTGTAGCAAAATCCCATATATTAAGAAAACAATTCCTTCCTTTAAATAAGAGCAACCCTCCTCGATTCACTTGTGGAATAAGTTATATTTGAATGATATCATGAACATACAAACATCCTCGTATATTTAAAGTTGAAAGGTTACCCAGAAGAAAATTCATCCATGCGTTTTAACTTATTCGTATTGTTCCGCATCACTTGGCCATTTGGGGGCGTGGAGATGAGATTTAGCAGCTATCGTGCTCTGGGAATCTGGAGAACGCTTTCCATCAGAATAAATATTATTTCAACTTCTTCCGAAGGGTATTTATTGAAGTAAATTTTACCTTTGAAAACAAAAAGTATGCTTTATTGTAACTTTGATATACTTAATCATATTTGGGTTAACCCCATTAAATAAATATGGCTGTTTACCGTGCGTAATATTAGCGCAAAGTTACAATTTGTTTTAAGGACTTGAGGACATATGAAAACTATCACTTTTCACACTAAGACTGCTTCAAAATTTAATTAGCATATTAAAGTCTGATATATGAAACATACATAAATTTTCCACTCAAGATGAAATTAATTTTATTAATAACTAGCAAGTAACCGGCATGCATTACAATGCTACGCAAATAAAAAATGTTTGTGTTTTAAGTTTGTTTGTTGAAGTGCTTTTGAATACACAATATTTTCTATTTATTCGGTTGTTTCGTACAGAAATAAATTGGAAGATTTTACGACACGTGAGCAGGTCACATAAAGCTGTCCATGTGAAAAACATATAGTGCTCACGATACGCGAAACCAGTATTGATCTTATAGTTAAACATATTCTGTAGCCTTTTCGGATATGTGCATTGTATCCCACCAAAGTTTGATCGCAATTGAATTAACAGTATAGGAACACATACGAAACGAACAAACAAAAAAAACATTCATTTTTATATATGAGACGAAACTCCATGTCGTTGATGAGAGATTTAAATGGTAATTATAAAAACAAACGAAGTAATAATTGAATTTTTTACTTTAATAAAATTACACTATTTTAGAAAGCTCTGCCAAAAAGTTGGTTAATCGAGAAGACAACGGTAAATAATTTTGAATGAAGAAAGAAAAAAACTATGTTTGCAATCTACTAGCGTTTAATTCGGTTAAAATATCAAATAATATGGCTACTTTTATTGAACCACTTCAAATACCACCTCGATGATATTTATAAATAATTATAGATTTTTTTATTTTAATT
Source organism: Himalopsyche japonica (assembly GCA_028555115.1). Lineage (NCBI taxonomy): Eukaryota > Metazoa > Arthropoda > Insecta > Trichoptera > Rhyacophilidae > Himalopsyche > Himalopsyche japonica. The sequence goes on along the minus strand of JAHFWJ010000224.1, from coordinate 1,438,147 downwards.
AGCGTGTCATTGACATCAAAAGAATATCATCTGATTTTCAGATATTTTATATGTTAAACCACTTCCATGTTATTCACATTCGAATGAAATTACTATTACAGAAAAAAAATCAACAATATCTTTTTAAATATAATTTCCATTTCAAATAATATATTCGTTTTTTAAATGAGTAAAGAGTATTTCATTAATTGTCATTCCAATGTCTTTGTACCAAAAATTATTCAATTTCTCTCTGCTTAATCCGTTCTATAGATTAATAGTAAATATAGCGTAATTCTCTTATTCCAAACATCTTGACATAACAAGTTCACATTCCATATGTTTACAATCACTGTAAATGCGGTGAAAACAAACTCATATAAAGCTTTAATTAAATTTAATGTACATCATTTTATTATTCATGTCTTAAAACATCTTTATTTTGTAAACACATTATGCAAATGTTATCAAGAAACGCCACATAGAATATTCCATGCGGTCACAGTATGCAAATGGGGCTACAAGTTTTCCTTTTGTTCAAGAAAGTATTCAAAGATTTTAGTAAACATAGTTTAATAAAGACACCATGTGCTGGCTGAAGTATTAATTTGAATGATCACTACTACGAGTAAATAGTTTCTATTGATATTTTAATTATTTTGAAAATATAAATTGAAGCCCAATTTAAGCAAATTAAATTATATTCAATACGGAAATAGATTTCAATTCGACTCATCGAAAATTATCAAAAAATAACATATTTTCTTGTTTATGAAAATATCTTTCTATATAAAGGGAAAATGAATATTTTTTACATTATACTTCGTCATGTATCGGCATCGACAATTTTTTTTATTAATAATCATCAACGATTTTCTACATTAAAAATATTAAAAAAATAAAAACAGATTTTTGTACTATTTCTATACATTTATGATCAGGATTGTTATTTTAATGAAGGTTTTACAACATGTTAGCATAAATCTAATAATTGCATAAATCTGTCCATGTGAGAAGCATATTCACATGATCCAGTGTATCAGATATTTCTTGCGATACGCAAAACTGGTACTGATCTAATGATTGTACTTATCCAGTAACCTTTGTGGGCATGTAAACAATAACCCAAAAAAAATCATCGCAATGGGACAAACGGTATATGAACGCATAAAGAACGAACAAACACACTAAAATTCATTTTAATAAATAAGGGGTAATTATATCTCTGTGATGTTACATTTAAATAGTAATTGTTGTATAAAAAATATCTTGAAGAAAAAATTATTTTAAATAATAAAAACTCATTATTTAGTCCATAGTGAAAAAATGGCAACGTATTTTAGTTCTACATTTTTTTTAAAGATATAGTTGATAGCTATGGCTCACGCCATCGTCAGAACTACGCTTAAGCGAACATTTGCTTATACAATACATCATCTATTCAGTTTTAACGACCTAGCTTGTTTCTTGCTAGCAATAAAACTAAAAAACAATCAAAAATTGTAAATGAAACTAAATAGGCGGCTATATCAATAAGCTTACATATGGCACGGAAATAGTTTATTACGGAAACGAAACAGCCTCCTGTATTGGATTGAGCAATGGCGACCGACATATATTAGTTTTTATAGGTATATTTTTTAGACATATATTATGTGTCCGTTTAGAATTTTTTGTGATAGTTGATATTTATTCATTTCCAGCTGTTCTAAAGCCGTCATCTTGCAGCTTTTATTACTTTGCATGATATGGTAATGGAATTCTATCAAGTGAATGACAATTCAATCAATACATACGTTATTTAGTACTTATTTCCACAGTATATTTTATGATCACGACTGGTTAATTCTCGCGATCAGCGAAAATGGTCTCGATTATAAAGTATATCGTGGAAATAGTAACTAAAACAACCTCTTTATGATTAAAAATATAATGTCTTAGAGCCGAAAAAGGTACAGTTAACATATTAAGAGTGTATAAAAATATTATTTAAAATTTGTGACTGTGAAAGTACTGAATTTTTATTTAATAAAACAATATTTTTTGGAACAAACCAACCAACAGATTTGAAATAAAAAGCAATATCATGATACAAAAGAATATTTTAATCTTTGTTGTGAAAATTATCCCTGTCAAATATATGAGTTGAATTGTCATGAATATTAATTTCTAAAAACGAATATGTCCAATCAAAGGTATCCGGCGGTATGGTTTCAAACGATTTGTAAATAACAAATGTTGTATGTATCGCGTATTTGAATGAGTCTTGTAATAAAATGAAAATCCAGCTAAGGGACAGAAATGAAAATAATGAGATATCGGAAAATATAGCAAATCCACAAGACCTGAATAAATATACAAAATAAGTCGATTTATTTTTCCCTTTTCCACGCAAAACTTTTCATTGCTGATTAGAGAAAAGTCAATAACAAGTATTATATTTATGTTCAGAAAATAACAAATGTTTCATTTTACGTTAAAAGCTTTTATTGAATTATAATGAAACAATATCATTAAACCGACCACTCATTTTTTAGGGATTTGTTTTAAGCCGATTTTTTTTAGGAAATTATTTTCATTACAGTACTCGAAAGCTATTATTGCTCTTGAGAATATTAAATCTTTACTCGTTATTGTAAAAATATAATGATACAATTTCATTAAATATTCGAAAACTTAGAATTTTTCCATTCAATTTGGCTGAATATAAACAAGGTTTTCCTCGTCCACAAAAGTATGAATTTAATAATAATAAATAATAAAAAAATATTTTATTTTTAAAAAATCATGCTATGGCATGGATCTATGTTATATTTTTTCCTTATATGGTTGAAATAAAACGCTGCATTCCAATTACTTTTTTTTCCATATAAAAAAAATTTTTCGTGTATCAAATGTAGTGTGTTTGTCAGATCACAATATTAAGTATAATGAAGGTTTTTTCTTTCAATTTTCAAACAAAAAAACTCTTTTTAGGATAAAGCAGGGCGTTGGAAGGTTGTAACTTTATCAAACTGATGAATGAAACTGTGTCATAAGATGTAATTGAAATCGCTGTAGGAATAATTGCATTAACAAAACCAAGCAAAATTTTTCTTGTGTTGTAAGCATAAACAAAAAAATATTCAATTAATTAACTTATGGCCGCTTTAGAATACAAGTAAGTAATCTAAATAACTTTTAATTAAAAATGTTTGTCATTATATCAAATTTCGGTGTCCGTTGAATAACGATACATTGTGTTTTGTTTTTTAGTGAAAATGGGTATTATATGAGCAAATAATTATGAATGAAATAAGTTGTGTTTTTAAGCGTCTTTTTTTCAGCAACCGGCGTAGGCGATGTTCAAACAACTTGCAAATTAAGTTTTAATTGATGCTCTTAAGTCTTGTTTTCAGACTTTAATAAGTGGGTGGAGACGTCACAGATACCCCTTGTCTTTTCATATAAAACCATTTAATGACTCAAAATGAATGAAAAACTTATCTTTGGACCTCTTAAAGGCCTTAAAGTCATTAGACGATAAAAGCCAACCGAGTATGGACCGCTAGACAAGATATGATGTAAGCAAATAAACAAAAAACATGAAATATTATCTTACAAATATTAAATCAATGAAAAATAATTTTCAAAATATGATGATATATACTTCTAAATTTTCAAAACTGTTTTAGTTTTGAACATTTTGTTAGTACGATATTATTTAAAGTGTAAAAATTAGGAAAACTTGAATGATTAGACATGGAACCATTCTTGAAAGATATTTCACGGCTTATCAATATACTATGATTAAAATAAAGCACCAGCTGAGATAAGAATATGAAAATTATCAACAGTAAAAATATGGTGAAAAATGAACAGCAATGCAAAACTATGCAGCAACAAAGAATAATAGCTTGTTTTGTGATTTGACTTATAGTATATTTTAAAGGATATTTCTTAATATAGCCTGTAATATATTCTCTCACTTCATTTATGAAATACCGGCAATCTTAGAAATATGTTTTTGTAACAAAATAGGTCGTCTTCATTGCAGTTTATGATCAAAAGCAGAAATCAGATAGCAAAATTGTCACTCAATAGTAGTCTTATTCATTATTATGGCACAATACCAGAAACGTTACACAAAAGCAATGAGTTCAGGTAAAGACAATAAATCTATCATTGAAAACAATAAAATAAATAAATTTTTTATTGTACAAAAGCTAATTACAGCAAAGTATAATTGAATATTTAATTTTTAGATTTCATTGAAGCAGAGTTTTTAAATTTTTTGTATTTATATTGTAGTTAAGTTTTTATTTTTTTATTGTAATAGCCAAGGCATATTTGGTTTACTATATTTTGACCGGAAGAACTGATTAAAACACTGGGTTACATTTACACACATTTTAAAATGCTCATCAAGTATTGAGACCAACCCGAGATGGAAGTCAAATGAGAGAAGTGGTTTATTGGTCTATATCCATGAATGAAATAGCGGCTGCATGAATCACATTTTCTATTTTTATTTTAATTTATCTCATCAATTCAGTAAAATAAATGTTAAATGAATTGTCTCATGGATCTCTGTACGGGCAAAAAAATTGAACAAAAAGTTCGATGTCTCTTTTAGTAATGGCCAATGAAATTGGGACTGCACAATGTGGTAGTTAAATTGCAAATAAAAAACTCGGTATTGACGTTTAGGAAAATGCCATTCGAACCCTTTTTGATTTATAAAAAAGCAGCAAACATATATCTTGTCGATAATATGTAAACAAAAAAAATACTTATTCAAACTTAAAAGCATTAATATTTATATCACACTCGCATTCTACCAAGTAAATTATAACCAAATAAAATAAAATATTAGCTAAATTTAGTCCGTATTTGCCATTTTAACAAAAGATAATAAGTTTTACTTCAGTTATTCACTTAACTCTAATTTTTGTCAGTGCAAATTTATGTGACAAAATTATGACGATTTATTAAATATGTTATGAAATTTATATTCTTGAAGGTTTATTTCCTCCGAAATTAAATATGAACTTACTTATTTGCGAATTGCATTTAATGGGTGTCATTTTTTTAATACTAATATTATATATATACACCATAGCAGTAATTGTTTATACCACGTGTGCAATTGAATAATACAATGAGAAATAAATAGTATTTGCGCACACTTGTCGTCAAACAATATTACATAAATTTATTAAAACTTATTTTTTTTTAAACTATTTCTATTTTTATTCAAATTGTTCAATTCCGTAACGCCAACGGTATTTATTACTTGATCGTAGACTTAATTTTCGATTTACTTTAAGTATTACCAGGTGATACAAACGAAAACTTTGTAGAACCTGTGGGCTATAAAACTCGAAATGCAATGCAGCCCTCCGGGGCTCGAGTAACAAGCTAAAAATTAATTACCAAAGATAACAGACGGGATTAAATTTCAACTGTAAAACAATTTTTATTTCGATATCCTGTCATTTGATATTCTGAGTGGATACTGCGGCGCGTGAATTGACTATCAAGTTACAGATAATAATATTTTTTTCAGCAAGAAAAATAAAGAATCTTGTTCAATCTTGTTCAATCTTGTATCTCACCGGAGAGGTTTTTGATAAATGTTTTCTTGGAGGGAATCTCGGATTCCTTGAAAAAATATGAAATATTTTTATAGCGTTCATTTTCAGAGTGGTCAAAATAATTTCAGTGTATTGGTTGTAAATTTAAATTTTTATAGTATTTCAAATATTCTTAAAAATATTATTTACCGATATTTTCTGATAAGATAGCACAATTTTTTTTTTTTGCTATTTTTGTCAAAAGAAGAATTGAATATACATGAATGATAATTATTTTAATCATAAAAACTAGATTTGCTTGTCGCAAGTACTTTCAAGCGACCCCAGTTGATAATAGTCGTAAATTACAATAAGATGAATTAAATTGATTCAGATTATCATATTACGCTAAAAATTGCGCTTTGAAAGCCTTTTCAAAAAAATATTTTGAGTTCAAACCTTAAAAATCAACATAATTGATTGACAGTTAAAGTTATTTTTAATTAAGTACAAGTTTTCGAAGCATATTGAAAGCAAAATATGAATTTAAGTAGGATGATATTGTGAATAAATAATTATTTGAATTGTCAAAACTTTGTACGAATTCACATGTTTTGTCACTAACGACCAGGATTTCGCCTTTCGGCATCTTTAAGCATTCTATCACGCGGATGCAAAAGAACCGAGGAAAAGTTTTTACATTTAAAATTTGATAATGAAATTCCATAAAGCACCTTCAGTCGATATCGTAAATTAGATTATTATTTTTTCATATCGTTTTTAATCGAGTCGAAGAGTAAGAACGTTTTTTTGATTTCGTAAAAAAAAGTAAAAATTAATTCTAAGAGCTGAAAAGATTAAATAACAATGAAATTTAAACTCGAAACAAATCTTATAATTGTTAAAAATTAAGAAAAATTATTTTTAGATATATAAATGAGAATCAATTATCATTAATACGTTGCTTAAATACAATATATCTAAAAATTTGAAATTAATGCTGATACCATAACTGTGGCGGAAGATTGTGGATTCATTTATTTATTAATTGTTTATCATTACTCTATCAAAAAGTTTATTTTTCAAATACCATCATAGTTGACTGCCAAATTATCAAAGTATCCGTAAGTATTGTTTGTTATATTTAAAATACAGCAAGCCACAGAGTCTTGGACAATTGCTCCCGAGACAATCTCAACACTTAAAAAATGTAAACGCTTTACGTGTTGTTACTTCACATAAAACGACTGCTTATACCAGACTTTTGAATATAGTGGGGGATGGTGGACATGTTACGTCCATTATTCTCTTAATTGCAAATGCATTCCTAGTATATATTTTTATTTTGATGTGTTTTTAACAGTATCTGGGTTTATTAACCGTTGATTAACTATATTTCCACAAATTTAACAGAAATAAATACCCACTCAAAGAGTTATGTATATTGTATGTAGTGATGGCTTTAAACTAAATAAATATTCAGACCTAAATGGGAAGAGCTTAATAGAGTCAAAGTAAATACGTGGAAAAGGTAAACGTTTATTAGAAAGCTCTTACCTACAGTTTTCAAATGACAAAAATAAACAACCCTTTTCACACATTATGAAGACAACACATTAAAATTTGACATGAAAGAAATTCAGACCTAAAGAGAAGTCTTATACTTATATTATATATTGTGTTGCTAAGCAAAAGCAGTTATTTTATATTCAGTGTTTGATAGATATCAACTGGTTATAATAATAAATTAAAAGGTGCTTATATTTATTTTTATACCGCTTTCATGCCTAACATGTATATCGTATAGCTAATTTAAAATTCTTTCTTTAATGAAGATATTACACAAAACACGGTGAAAAAATAGCAATGTATTTTAGTTCTACAAAATTATTTTTAACAAATATAGTTGATAGCTATTTCGGCGTAACTATACACTCGGGTGTAACTATAACTTTCTGATCGAAAAGCATGATATTTTAAATAATAAGAACACATATTTAAGTACTATTTCATCAATAAATTATATTACTATTTATTGTCAACTGATCATGCTCGCGATGAACGAAACTGGACTTGAACAGAAAATAAATTGTGGAAATAGTACTTAAAAGTATTTTTATTGTATTAAAATCTTTGAATATGTACATATAAGCGTATCAATTACTAATCTTAACGGTGATCAAGTAAACAGATTTTATTAACACGGTGAAAAAAACAGCAATGTATTTTAGTTCTACAAAATTATTTTTTAAAAAATATAATTGATAGCTACTTCGGCTCATCCATCGTCAGAACTATTACATTATAACATCGTCACTGTTTATCCTTTTATTCAAGAAAACTGTCTTATTATTATAATAAAACCAGGAAAAGCTAATTCCTTCAAAATATTGACAAATTTTCGCAATATTATATTAAAAAAAGAGCTTTTTTCCTAGTTCCTTTTAACTAGTTCTGACGATGGCGTGAGCCGAAATAGCTATCAACTATATTTGTTAAAAATAATTTTGTAGAACTAAAATACATTGCTATTTTTTCACCGTGTTATAATGGAGTTCTACCAAGTGAATGCCAATTCAATCAATATATTACACAAACATAAACGCATAAATGGAAGTATACTTATCTGAAAAAAAACGTTTTGATTTTTCTTATATATTGTATATACATAAAAGAAAAATATACAAAATATTTATTACATTTTGTTTAATTCGAATGACACCGTCACAATAGTTGCATTTCTCATTTTATTGTGTCGATTTTGAGCAATTCATTAACGAGGTTTTCATCATATATTGTATGTATATGTATTTAAAAAATATTTTAAATAGTTTTAAAGAAAATGATAAATTTGCATGCAGAAGGTATTCACAAAAAACCATTGATCGTTTACCTTTTACGAGGAAAAATATTAAGAAAAACGAATTGTTTCTGATCATGTAAAGTTGATAATGACCTTCTGGTCATAAAATTAAAGCCCATCGTATTGTTAGGATAAAGTGTTTATCATTTGATTACTGGGACCGATAGAGATTAGTGCACGATATGAAAGTTCGACATAGTGTTAAACTTTTAAATATGGTTTACGCAGGCTTAAGTGTTTAACCTCACAACTTATATTTTAAAAATATTAAGGGCAGATAAATTGTCATATACAAATATGTAAGTGCTATTGACAACGTTTTTAATTTTTAGATAATTCCGTTATTATTTGACTTGTCAATAGTGTGGCCACACGTTATGATTCCCGTGTTGAGATTGGTTACAACTTTCACGAATTACTATTTTAAAAATAAGTGACTATGGACGAATGTGAGTGAATATCCAATCAAATGACTTGTTTATTTATGATATGTGACTTGAATCTCCTACTGTTATTATATCACATACTTTTTAAATGTGTCAAATGTCAAAAACTTTGAGACTAAAGTCATTCTCACATTACTAAAGCTTAGCAATTGGCACGTAGAGATTTTACATGTGTGCTTTTGCTTTTGAGCAGACAATATAACATGTTTTTTACTGCTAAAATAAATAACTTTATTGTTTTTTTTTCAATCATACACTTTTGAATAAATTTTTTTTTTGCTAAATATATACAGCGTAATGCTCAAATAAAAGTTATGCATACTAAATTGAAAAAAATACGAATAAATTGAGATGTCTAATTGAATTTAATAAACAGTACAAAAAGTTGAAATAAGCAAAGAATTTTTGAATATTGAATTAAGAAAGGGCGGAAAAATGTGGGCGGGAAGTAAGTCCACCTGTTGAACAATCAGTTTGTTGCGTCCTTGTTCTATACCTCCTACAAATCTACGCCTACTCTTATGCCTACATAAATATATTATTTATATGCATGAACAAAACTCATAAATATTTCTAGTTTGAATTTGAATAAAAAGATATAAATAAACACATTGTCTAATGGATTTTCATGTATTACCAATTTCCCGCATTATAATATATTACAGAAAATAACGCCCATACGTTACGCTATTTTAAGAAGCCTTTTTAACTAGCTTCTGAATTACAGTGGAATAAATGCCAATTTGAAATATGTATTGTATTTATGACATATGTCAAATTATATTGTTTTACAATACTTTATACTGTGGGTTTTTTTAAACATTTTTAACATTCGTCTGAAATAATTCTAAAAAAGCATTGTTTGTATTATATTTAAAAAATATATTTTATTATATCACACAAAATATACAAAATTCAGACAAAAAAAAGGAAATCATTATTTTATGTCTATTAATATACAAAAAAAAAACAAGAAATGTAAACTGTAAATGCTAATAAATTCTTTGTGAAATATTTTTTGCCTTAGAGGCTATTCTTTGTTTGTTGTCATATTTTTTTTCAAATATCCAGCGAAGAGAACAAGTTTGTTTAAAGACACCAAACAATGTTTTTAAATCTATAATACGCCTTGAAAATTTTTCCAATGTTTTTGTTAAATATGAAAAAAAATACTTAAATTATATTTTTCATTGGATTTATAATATACTAGCGTGTACCCGACGTGCGTTGCAATGCCACTCAAAAAAAAAGAAACCGCGAGTTTATGGAAGCGTCTCGTCGGGAGCCTCTCGCCTTTCAATTGGATAAGTCAGATTTGAGGCGAGGCCGGAGCCAATTAGAAGCGAAAAGCTGAGGTTATGTTTTTCTTACCTAAATTTGGCAGTGGCGGCCGTATGTGTTTTAATTTATTGGAATGCTTTTGGATGCACATTTTTTTTTTGTTTTTCTATCTTGTGGGTATACAAATAAATCAGAAGGTTTTCCAACGTGTGAGCAGGCCACATACAGCTGTCCATGTGAGAAGCATGGATTTTCCGAATTTAGTCCACACACTTGTAACGACTATCCTTGTGCATTATTGATGGTCATTGCAAAGGCGACTCGCAATGGAAACTGCAGACGCTTAAATTCAAATGGCATATCTGTCGGAATCATTGGGATGCGTGGCAACAGTACATCTTCTCCTTTGAATTTTCCATTTAAAATTGTAGCTTCTATAATATTGCGCATCATTTTTCTTACAGAAAGCCTGGTACCGTTGCAACGTCGCGGTGGATTTGTGTTTCGGAGAAGATTGATAGGCACGTCAATTTTCAATGTTAAAACATGCGGCGGCATGCCTGGCAAATCAAATGAATTCAAGAATTCTGTTGGATAATTGACGACTTTGTCTTGATTCGTTATAGTATCGATGGACTTATACTTTCTTGCTTCTCCTGGTATTTCATTTAGTAAGCTGAAATTGATTGCATTGACATCCTTGTGTTTGGCTGCTAATATAGCACGTGCATTGAGCCGTTGATAATTTATGATTGTGTGCAATATTTGGAAAAACTTTGTGAATCAATTCGTCTATGGTTTCGGTTATTTTACAGAAATTTGCTAGTAATATGATACATTGTGTGGATTCCTCTATTGCCATTTTCCCATTTCCTATATCCAACAATTGTTTTGTGAAACATTAAGCGGATGCGTAATGTTGTATTGTATCGTAGTTGTACACGCATATAGGACTTCAAAGTGAATCTATGTACGTATCGCCATAAAACGCATGATTTGAGACATGCATTAAGTTCATCGGCCACTGTTGAGCGTGATATAACAGGTAGAGTTTGTCGAAAATCACCAGACAATAAAATGAGAGCGCCACCGAAAAGTTGTTCATTTCCTCTCAAATCTTTTAGTGTGCGATGAAGTGCTTCCGATGATTTTTTGTGTGCCATAGTACATTCATCGCATACAATGATTTTACATGATGTAAGTACAATAGTTTGCCCGTTTTAGAATTTTTGTTGATATTGTATGTTGGTTTCTTAATTATTTACATATTCAATGGCAGTTTCAGTGCTGAATGCGCTGTTCGGCCCTTTCCAAAAGAGTTGCTGCAATTCCAGATGATGCGATTGCTAGTGCAATGTTTTTTTGCGATCGTGTGACTGCCAAAATGAGTGAAATGAGAAAGGTTTTACCTGTGCCTCCGGGTGCATCTATGAAATAAAATCTACCTTATTTGACTTGTAATTGCATCCATGATTGTGTCATACACTATACATTGATCTGAAACCAATTTTGAAAGATTCGTTTGAATAAATTTACCCAATTCATTCACATCAAAGTGTGTTTCTCGTTGGAAATCACAATCACGTCAGTCGTTTTCAGATGGATTCAGAGCAGCCATTCCCAATTGTACCAATGATTTGTTAGCGATTACTAAACATATGTCCTCAATCAATAGCAATGCCTTATTGTACACGTTTGTTGTGAATTGAACGGGTGGATTTTGAATTGGTTCACGCAAACTATGTAAAATATCTTCACTCATGTAGCCTTTGTATTTTTTCCAAAGATCTTTTGGATTGGATGGAAAGCAAATTGTAAATATTACTGCAAATAGCGCATGTATTTGTTGTGGGTCAGCAGTATTCGATGAATCAGCGAGTGAAGTGTCCCAATCTGCATCGTTTTCTAGAGGATTTAATTTGAGGCAAGCTTCACGATAAATGAAACATATTCGACCGCTTACTGTTCTCAATTCTTGGAAGGATGTCGGTCCGCGTATGTTGATTAACAGTTATCGCAAGTAAACGCATTCTGCATTATTTGGTTGAACAGTGTACAGACGGCCTAATGCGTCGGTTGAATATACATTGTAATGTCCTTCAACTGCTTTACCTTGTTTGCGACGTTGAATTTTTTTCTGATGCATTCCATCTGTAGAATGTTGGCACTTCAGAGTAAGGTAGCGTCTTTGTAAACATATCATCCCTACACAATAAGAAAAATACAGTTAACGTTGTTGGCTGTGGTGACAATGCTCTTACACGTGCATTTTCTGTTGTGAAGTACACTCGCTGTCCATTTTCAAGGTGAACTGCCAAATGAGTAACTGGTGGATGCCGTTCATGAATTGGAAATGATAAAATGCGCCATATTGCTTCATTGCTACTAATGTAGCGTCCCAGTTGATATTGGTTGATTTCATCGATAGATGCAGTTGAATTTCCCACTCCAAAAACTGCCATATCGCTTCCTTTCTGGACATATTTACAAATGTATTTGATGGGTTTCACTGAATTACAATACTCGACGTTCATGTGTGCTTTGTATGTTTTCGAGAGAAGCTGTGAATACGGTACAATCCAACGATTATCAACTTCAACCTCATTGTTTCACCCTTTTCTTTCGTGCTTGAGTTGTACTCTGTAAACCTATTCCTTTTCGTTTGGGTGGCATAATTGATTTCACAGTGAATGTTACGTTTTGAAATTCACTTTTGAAAAAAAACAAAAAATAATTGATATATTGAATAAATTCTTTCTATATCACACACGATTTATATGTAATATTTATTTCAATTCGTTCTGTCATGTGACATAAAACTAAAACAAAAAAGTCGGTAAAAAAATAGGACATTGAAATACTTTTTTCGAAAATCGAACTTTGTTTCAAAATACTCAGTACCTTACGTAAGTACCTACAGGTGAGTGAATGTGACAGATTTGCGTCGTTCTTGTTTTCGGCGTTGCTATGGATACAATGTATCATAAATGGCTATTGTGTATTACAATAGTCTTGTATGAAAACATGTTTTTCGTAAATATTCAATCAATTTTTGTAATCAAATCGAATTCTGAGTATCCTATATTTTGCCCGGTAGTCTAAGCAATAATTCGACAAAGTTTTATCGCAATCGGATTAATGGTGTAGGAGTTAATAAAGAACAGACAGACAGACAGACATTCATTTTTATATATGTAGATAATTTTTAGACATGTGGTATAATTATTAAAAAAATGTTATTTAGTTTTAACCATTATCGAATGCAAACTGAATGAGTATTATCAAATTTTCATTTTTCCTCAACACTAAATGTAAATTTTACCATAATATCGCTATTTCTATAAAATAATACCTCATTTGAAGATATTTTTTTGTTTAAGAATAAAAATATGGGCGTTGATGAAACTTTTTCACTATTCTTCTTAGATCAATGCGGAAAAACTTTTCTAAAAGAATTTCCGCACACTTTTTCCTTGCCACAAGTAATTCACTTTACGAATTTCATTGATGTAATTAGCTCTGACGTTTATCGATATAAGTAAAAAATCCTTTAAAAGCTTCTATAAGAATTTTATGTATAGAGTATCAATTTTCTCAAAAAGAATATTAACAAGCTAAGGTACTTTACGAACATTAAATCGTTGCAGTAAAATATGTATTTCAAAAATCTATAAAGCAATTTTGTTATAATTCAATTTTTAATAATAAAAACACATTTTTTTGTATTTCCATAATATATTTTATAATCAGGACCGGTTACGCTCATTGCGAGCATCAAATGCATTGTCAAATGATAATGCTCGTAATAAGCGAAATCGTTCCTCATCATAAAATATCTTGTGGAAATAATAACTAAAATGTGTTTTTGTTATTTAAAAGATCATGTCTTTCCATCAAGAAGTGACGGTTATAACCTTAAAAATATGTTTAAATCGGCATGTTTTACGAAAATTATATTTTCAATCGTTTTCCGCAGCAGGTATTTTTGAATGTCAAATGAACCAAAGACTAGTTAAATTCTTCAGAAATATTATCGCGGATATTCAAATCATGTAATAATAAATTCATAATACCAAACGTTGATCTCAAAAATCATCACGTTACGAAGCTTAAAATTTCTATGAAGAGTCAACCACTATATTTGCTGTGATAATTTCCTATAAAGAATCATACTATTGATAATAATCTTGGATACCTTAAGCTGTTTAAGTAGATATTTTAGGATTATTACGAAAGAAATTACGCGATTCTTACATACACGTTTTAATAATATTGTGTTAAATAATTTTAATTGTACTGTCATTCATTAATCAATATCCAAAAGACTGATGAAAAATGCACCGATGCTTTCGTAACTCAAAGTGCTAGATGAGCATTTACAAACATAAATTTACATATAAATCTAGCAGTAAAAAAGTAAATATCAATTCAAACAATAAATCTAGCACAAGTGCATTTACATAAAAAAGAAATCATTTGTATTTTCGATTTTTTCTGGTTAATATAAATATAACAGAAAAATCAAAATCAAAATTGAAAAGATAACGATTTCTCTTAATATTGGCTATTTCATTTAGCTTGCTTATATTTTAAAACAGTGTGGTGGGATTTTGGTCACTGGTTTAAGAAAAAAGTCAACATCAAGAGAAATTAAGATAAACAATTCACGACATGATTAAGATATTCGGCGATAAATAATTGCGGTTAAATTTAACCCTTTTTATTAAGATATATAGTCACTTTATAAAGACGTTTATATTGTTACAAAGCAGAAATGTTAAGTGAGTATTTGGACCGTAAAAGAGTACGGTTGTTTTCTTTGTGTATACATTTACGCCAGTATTATAATGCTAGAAAAAATCGCTGAACTGTTTCGGAATGTAACCTTTTTTAGACACTTTTTTCACGCAATCCTTGACATTAACGTCTATTGTGCAAGCCCTTGTTCAAGAAACACTCAAGCTTCGTATTAAATGTATTCTTGGCCATATATTTTTGTATTTATGTACATAAATTATACGCTATACCAGTAAACAAAAATATTCACATAGCAATGGCATTGACTTACGTTTTCCATCTTTTATGTGAAAAGTGAATCAAAGGATTACTCTTGCGGCGGAAATGGTGAACCATTTGAAAAGGAATATCTTCAGTATTATTTTAAAAATAAGAGCTTTTATTTAAAATTTTACGCTTTGAAAACATATAATTGATTCACACACAAAATAAAATTTATAATTTCACCTTTTGAAAAAAGATATATTTTTGCTTTTCACGAGAAAAAATAATTATTTGGTATTGATTGAATTTTCATTTACACACGAATGTCTTTTAACTTTGAGAGAAAGAAAACACCTTTTTTGTAAAATTTAACCGTTTTCAAACAGTTGTTGTAAAAGAGTTTTGACGATGATGATGACAAAATATTCATCAACTGCGAAATTCTTTGGATGTAATACCTCTCTTTATACATTTATCATTTTACTTTTTGAAAAATAAACTTTATTATACGGTGAAGAAAACAGCAATGTATTTTAGCTCTACAAAATTATTTTTAAAAATATGGTTGATAGCTATTTCGGCTCACGCCATCGTCAGGGAATAGATATCAACTATATTTTTAAAAATAGTTTTGTAGAACTAAAATACATTGCTATTTTTTTCACCGTGTTATAATGGAGTTCTACCAAGTGAATGCCAATTCAATCAATAAACTATATTATTTTTCTTTATCACACTTTGGAAATAAATTGTTTATTGCCGATTTTGATTTTCACCACCAAGTGATAGTGAAGCTATAAATTTAAGTTTTTAATGTAAATGAGCTTTCATACGATTAACGCTGAATGCATAGTAAAAAAAAAGTCATGGTAGGAAGATTAAAAAAATACAAGAATATACCCGTAAAGTATTATTAAATTTTCAATACTTTTTTATATCGATAGTCAATATCTAAAAAAATATATGTGAAACTATTTTAACTATGCACTGTTTTATGAAATCAAATATGCCATTTGAGTCATGAATCATGTGGTGAATCTTATTCATATTTTTGTATATGTATGTTGTTTTAGGTTCTCTCACACACTCTTGCTCTAGCTGTGGGCAGTGAATAGCGAAAAAACAATAAATTGTGTAATATTTCTGATATATGATACATATAAACCGGCTTACGCTTCTTATGTGAGGGTTTCCATGGACACTCTGCCGGCAGTCCTTCGAAGCTCGGCGAAAACTGAAAAATAATATTTCTCCCATACGCTTGGGATTTAAGGTGTCAGTATTATTGGGGAAAATGCCGCTGTAACAGAATTTGAGCTAGGCTTTTTTAGGGTTGGTATTGGAGTGTTATTTTGACATTTGAAACGCCATCGCACTGGGCTGTTTTTCTGTAATCACATACTCAAAGCCAAATATTACCGTTAAATATACGTAAATCCAACCTTTTTGTGATTGAATTGTCATTCAAATTTAAAACTACGTTATTGGACTTAAAATAACAATGTGTTAAGTTACACTTGGGTTAAATTTAAATAAAGTAAATATTATATTATCAATACGAGGCTAGCGACTGAGAAAGAAAAGCAGAAAAGTTGAGACGACAAATGCTGCCTATCAAGTGTTTTAACCCGTAACTACAATATTTTTTGTCCTTTTTTTAATAAAGAAAAAAATGGTTTGTCAATTTTTTCAATTGAATTCTCTTTCAAAGTGGTCAACACTTTTAGGATTCCTTTCCCATAAAAATGTTTTTTAATTTATTTTTAAAGAATCTTTAATATAGTCTCAATACGGCATTTATTTTTTCTTTACCAACATTTTTCTGGTTTTAACTTAACCTTATTTGAAATCCTGAGAGGTAGAACTGCAACAGGTTCTTTAAAAGTATATCATATATTTTCTTCAAAATTAGGTTGATTTTTTGGTTTTAAGTGTTTTTAAGTGTTTGATTTTACGCGTTAAAATAAATCTATACATTAGATCCAACGTTTTTTGTTATAACTCATTAAACATGTGAATTTGTAGTTTGACTAATAACTGTGACGTAAATATGTTAAATCGAACCAACATTTCAACTCTGATTATATAAAAGTTTTTTCAAGCTAAATTATTTGATATCATCGTAGAGAAATATTTATTATGCTCGCATATCTTCACAACATTGATTTATTTCAAAGGATCCAACGTCTAGTGAGATAAAGCATCTGCAAGTTTCTACAAACCTACAGGTAGATGGGAAAAGAAGGTGGTCGTATAAAAAATATGTCCTGATTAAAGAGAAACTGATTAAACGCGTTCTCTCCAATGAAAAAGAAGATAGTACTTAGAAATTTGGAACGCGAGAAACATTTCAAAGAACAGAGCTTTTGGATATAATCTACATGATGAAAGTAACGAAGCTTTTTGCATTTAATATACGGCAAAGGCTTAAGGTTAAGACTTTAATGCGACACTACATTTTCAAACAAATCATTTCGATTTGTTCACTGTTAATCTTGGGACTTATAAATTCCTTTTATGTAATTTTGAAGTCTGTATAGAGATGCTATTATATAAAAAAAAATGCTGAAATTCATAACTGAAATACTTAGCACGTCAAATGTTAAGTTGGTAAGTTTTTATGGAAATATAATTAATAAAAGATGGCTGGGAACGAATATAGGCATTTGAGTCACACGCTATATTTGATACTAGTCTTTGTGTGATTTGATGCTTGTCTTTCAAGTTATATGATGCCACTCTTTGAATAAACAATATTGACCGTATACATAGACAATATATACAGCAGCAGAACAATTGATTTGTGATTTATATATAATTACAAAAGTTTTTTTTCCGTTGATACCTCATTATTCGCTAATACTTTGTACGATTGTATCTTTTGAGTTGTTTGTTAACTGAGCAAAAAGGGTCATTTTTTATAAAATTTTATAGTATTAAAATAATTTTCTGAGCAGAGATTTTATTTTACTATAAATTGACAATGATAAAATTTTTCGAAATGATTTGAATCAAATATTCTAGATCATTTTAATTTTTATTCAGGAGCAGTAAAATATTTTACTAGTAATTCTTGCATGCCAAAATGTTTATTATATACAATAAGAAGCTATACAAGAGCTTTTAGTGAGTAAATCATATTTTTCACACGTATTCCCATTATCATTTAAAATCATTAGAAGGGCATCGATTATTTCTATTACGGAACCGCCTTTACAAGACTGATAACGTCAATCAAGTAAAAAGTACCAGGTTACGATAAAATCGATAACGGGTATATGGTTTATTGATTTCTGTTTATGTACACATACCTGCCACATATTACGAAAACACGTCTGTCATACATGCTTCTATGCAAACGAAGTGGTTTTTTATTTATTTATTTTAATACATAGCGCTAACGAGATACTTCAATTCTTTTAAGGGTTGGTAAGCACGTGTCTGATTCAAGGCACGAACCCTTCCACGCAATGGTTAAACACATCATGGTCTTGTTATCTATGGAGTCATATTTGACTAGGTCAAACGAAAGGGGCTTTTTTCAATTTTACGTGTATAAATTTAAAATGCAAAATCCTATCTAGGTATAATTATTATGTTTTTCGGTAATATTTCAGTGTTAAGAACATATTGCTTGACGCTGAATAAATTCACTTTAATTTATGATTTCGACCGAAGGTGCTCGATGGATTTTCAACATCAAATTTGAATTGTTACGACTTTGCACGATTTCACATGTTGTGTCACTAACCACCCGTTTTTCGCCTTTCGACATCTTCAGGCATTCTATCACACGTCGGTTCTCTATCGTCAGTTCTGTTGCATCCATGTGATAGAATTCCTGAAGATGCCGAAAGACGAAACCCGTATCGTTAGTGACAAAACATGTGGAATCGTACAAAGTTGTAAAAGTTCAAAATTCACTTTAATTTTATTGTTAAATGCTAAAGTGACTTTTAACTAATACAATAAATTTAGTTGTACCACAAATATAAAACTAAATATTTTCAAAACAGAGCAATGATAAGTTTTTATGTAAATATATATGAGTATTTCTAAAGTAACCGAGTAAGCTATCAAATGCCTCCAAAATCTGTTTTAAAACAAACAATAGTTAAATAGTTAGCGTTAAAGCTTTTATCATTGATATGTTATTTTTGTAAACTAATTCTTTACATCAGAAAATTTAAAAAAAATATACATTTGGAAAATCTACACGTTACAATGAAAATACGTTTGATTGAAACAAGTCCGCTTAAAAGCCCTGAAAACTCATCGAAAATGTATTTGATCACAGTAATCCAGACTTGCTCAGAATAATAGTTAAAATTAAAATTCTGTGCTTAAAATATTAGAAGTTTGATCATTAAGCATGAAACACAGCTAAACTACTATACATTAGGCTTTTTTTATAAACATTAAGCTTTGGTAAATTGCAAAGCTATTTAAAGCGATCAAAAGCTTAAACATATATTCTTAGCTTGCTTTGACTGAAAGGCGTGATAAAACTTCCAAATGAGAAATCAAGAAGGCTCTTTTTGTGTACACTTCTAGGAATCTATCTGATACATATTTCTAGTGATGAGTGATCGGTAGTAAAATATAGAGCACTTGTGGTCGTTGGGGAGTTATATCAACTGGACTGAAAATTAAATTGAATCGGATCTAATAAAATTGCTACAATCGTGTTTTGATAAAAGGGAATGGAGACTACTGTATAAAATTGAAGATGATTCTAAAAGAAGCAAAACATGGACAATTTAATAGGAGCAAAATCAGTGGAAAACTATTCAAATTTCAATTCAATATTGGAAATTTATTTATTCATCATCTTTGTATGCGACAAAACCACCTTTTTTTACATACATAATATCTTTAATATGT
Organism: Himalopsyche japonica; assembly: GCA_028555115.1. Classification (NCBI taxonomy): domain Eukaryota; kingdom Metazoa; phylum Arthropoda; class Insecta; order Trichoptera; family Rhyacophilidae; genus Himalopsyche; species Himalopsyche japonica. Next base: position 1,418,138 of record JAHFWJ010000224.1, on the reverse strand, counting down.
TTTACAAGAATTTTTTTCTTTAAAATAATTTGCATTTGCAATTTCATATATATTAGTTAATTAATTTATGATATCGACTCAAGGTGTTTGATGGAATTTCAATATCAAATTTGAATTGTTACAACTTTGAACGATTCCACATGTTTTGTCACTAACGATACGGGATTCGCCTTTCGGCATCTTCAGGCATTCTATCACACGGGTGCAACAGAACTGACTAAATAGAACGCCTGAAGATGCTAAAAGGCGAAATCCAGGTCGTTAGTGACAAAATATGTGGAATCGTACAAAGTTGTAACAATTCAAATGTAAGCTAATTATTTCGCGTGTTCATAAGTTTTGACATATGTTTATTCATTTTTGGTCGAAAAGCATTATTTAAAAATGATATTTGTGTTGTAACTTTTCTACATTTTTTAAGAGATCAAATTCTTAAATTCTTCATCGTCACGTTTATCAAATGACGAATCATTTTTATTATAATCATTTGATAATGTTTTCAATACACAAAACAAGTCCTTATCAGCATAAAAAATCAGAAATTTTTTTTATGAATAAAAATATAATACTTAATATATGTTAAGTATTGCCAAAAAACTCAAAAAGTTAAATTAAGATTTTGCAGTTGAGTTTTTTTTATTTATTCGACTTTAAATTGAATATATATTATAAGAAACAATATTCTGTGACAGATCAAATAATTAAACAAACGAATTGATACGGAATTGTTGAAGAAAAAGTTCCAAGATAAATCTGACTAATTAAATTTTTCCGTCGGAAAAACAGCTGAAATAAAATTGTACTCAAAAGACTATCTCAAAACAGTCTGAGGGTGTATTCGCTATATTAAATCTAAGCTTCTTAACTTACGAATAAAATTTTTGTATTTTCATATTTTTCTTATTCAAATAACATTTATTTTTAATTATCCTGCTGTAACAATTTTTTTTTTTGAGTTCATTTTGCTGTACATTACGTTGTAAACTAATTCATTTGAATTATTATATCAGACAAGAACTTATTGTTTAATTTATTTTCAATGAAAGCTTTAAACAATTCACATTAAAATAAAAATACTACTGTATTAGAAGCTACGAGTACAATTTCTATCGTTTTTAAGGAACTGATATAAAAATGTTTTGTGGTATATTCAAAACGTATGCTCTGTTACAACAAAATCTCAAATAAATTTTTGTTCTTTTCAAATCATAGGTTTTCTTTAGCAAAAGTTTTTTATTTAATGTAATAGTGTTGATTTTTACAATAAAATGATAGGCGTATCTCAGTTTGAGTTTTGTTGGCGCTTTAATTAATATTTGCAAGCAGAAATTTGTAAATTTACTAATCGTTTAGTTCAAGCTATTTTAACTTAGCATCACTGATGTTTTGCATGTATCCCTTGAGTTGACCTGCTCCTGATAAAAACATTTCAAAGTTTCTTTTTAGTAAAGTTAATAAATGAACAACAAGATTGTTTCATTGTTTAATGTCAATCAATTCTATGGCGGCCCTAAGTAAAAAAAAAAATTGGCAAAACACAGACCGTAACTGAATTTAATTCTTGCCGATTATATTCAGATCATCGTATAAATGTATAAAAAAAACTGGAAGCGACTAATGGAGATAAGATTTTTGACAAGCACTCGCAATTCAATTAGTCATTCAGAAATGAATATTTTTGCATATATTTTAACGCCACTTTGCATTTGCTACATCCTGTAGCACAGAGAGGGCCAGGATAGTTAATCTTTGGGACAATATTTTTTTCAATTGTAAAATTTTTATGACGAAAATATGAAACTTACTTAAATATTGAATTATTAAATGGTTTTTCGAAGCGTAGGTTTTTAATAAAAGTATTATTTTTCTAATTTGTATTTCAAAATTTTTAACCATTAAATGATGAAATACGTAATTTATAAAAAAAATATAGTTGATAGCTATTTCGGCTGACGCTATCGTCAGAATTAATCTGCTACTAAACTAATCAGAACTAAACTAGTTCTGACGATGACGTGAGCCGAAATAGCTATCAACAATATTTTTAAAATTAATTTTGTAAAACTAAAATACATCGCTATTTTTTACACCGTGTTATAATGGAGGTCTACCAAGTGAATGCCAATTCAATCAATAAAAACAGTTTTATTCAAATTTTACTTATTTCTTTAAGTTTTATCGTTATATTGTATATAAAAATATTTGTTATATATGGTTCAAATTTAATTAATTTTGAGTAGGTGTTTCTTAAGCCAATGATGATTCTCTTATACTTAAAAAATATTTATATTTGTAATTATAACATACATTTATGCTTATCGCTTTCGTTTTCAACATTAAAACAACGACCGTTATGCACAATCAATTTGATTTCAAAACCAAAATTTGCTCAAAGAAGTTATTCACATGTAGTCATTTTGTCAAAGTGTAAAACGGAGTTCGTGTTTTACATTATTATTTTTTTGAACCAGACTCAATAAATGCATTTAACTAATAATAATTTCCAATAAATGAGATTTCAGAGTAAATATACTGGTAAGCGTAGAGAGCTTTCGATCTACCCGGCAGTTAGATAGGCTTTCACGTTTGCCTACAACTAGAAGCTTTTCCGAGCCTTGGATAAATCCATAAAAAGGCACTTTCCTCTCTGTTGGTGGTACTCTATGTGAACCACCTGCAGAGATCCGTGTGGCATGCCACGTCTCACAAAACCACCTTCCACAGAAAGCTCGGTCAATGGAAGCTCCACAACAAAAGAAGCTTTCAATATTGAAATTGTAATATGCATTGAGTTTTTCTGATTGATGATTTTTTCATTACTTGCCTTGAGTGAATAAGTGAAAAATACGAACTCTTTTATCTGTTAGTATCTTCTGTGTTTTGACAGACGTCATATTTTTTAGTGTGCTAAAAATATTCTTAAAAAAAAATTAAAGCTTTCTTTCGTTTTTTGTCTTACTCAATTAAAAAATTATGGGTTTTAAATAAAAAAAAAATTATTTGTAGGAAATATTTTATATATTTGTCATAAAAAATAATCATAGAAGTCAATGGAAAGTTATGATAAATGGATTTTTTTTTACAAAAAAATCTTTGTATCTTTTAATAATTTTCATTGAAAATCGTTCAAATAATTGTTACTGGGAAAAACCTTAAAAAAAATAATTATTTTGAACAAACATATTTGGTCTATCATTCTTTCCTTTTCAATCAAGAAAAAATGAAATTTTAAAAGCACACGAGGAAAAATAGAAACCTGTTATAATATTCTGAAAAAATTGCTTTACCGTTCCAAGGGTTTAATAAGATATCAACGATTGAAATGTACAGTGAAAATATAACTTTATTTTATAAGGTAGGTTCTCTCAAAAACATTTTTTTATAAGTTAACTTTCTTCGCATTTTCAAAAGAGTCTGTATTAACTCAATGTTTGCGTAAATTTTTAATAAAACTAAAAATATTCTTTATTATAACTTTATTATTGACGTCGTGTAAAAAAATATGAAATGGAGTAAGCCATTAATATAATACAAACGCAATAACACTAATTCTTTCAAAAATCAACATTTCAACCCAAATGAAGACAAATAAAAGAAGCAGGTGTTTGGTCTTTGGCATGCCAATCACAAAAATAAAGTATTTTCGAGTTCAAATATTATATGACTTTTTCAATTATAATATATATAACATTTTTATCATATGTTAAACGGATACTTGTTGATTCTGTTCGTTTTACGTTATACTGTAATTAGTAATAGTTTGTAAATAATCTACCGTTAATAAGCGAGATTATGCCGTTAACTAAAACTGAATAAAATATTTAATAATAGCAAAATAAACAAAAACAAATTTTATTACGACTTAGTGATAGACTTGAAAACAATTTGTGATTGATGCTTCTTTTGTGAAATGGGAACAAAAATCTAGGAAAGTTATATTCACTTTATATGTGTACTCAGTCACTTCTCGATTAATAAGCGCTAAATAAATACAACGCGATTTGTATAACATATGTTAAATACTTTATATTTTTAAGAAAATTGAATAAGCGTTGTCCAATGATAATGTCAACGATGAAAGAAAATGACGCGTTTAACATTTTTTAATAAATTGATATAGCCACTGTGCGATTAATTAATGTGTAAAATAAACAATGCCGCATGAAAAAAATATGTTTTCGACAGTACAATAAGAAGAGTTTATTTTCAAAAGCTGGATAATAAATGATTGTGTGACGTAACTTCACAGTGGTGAAATAATGTGATATAATGAAGCAGTATATTTTTGAGAGACTTGTCTACAGTTTTCAATATTTTTAGATATGTAACGGCAACCAAATACTGTTGATAGTTATTTCATCACCTAGCTATTTTTGTCAAAATACTAGTAACCATGTTTTTATGATAGATTTTTTTGAATTTTTGTAACTAGGTTGTACAAACATCGTTATTATAAATATTATATATGAAACATGTAAGTAAAAAATTTTACTAAATAATAATAATAAATAAAAATGTCGTCATCGTTAGCCTTTGGGCTGGTTAAAAAGTTTATACAGAATCACTGCGGGCTCATTTAAATGGCTCATTTATCTTACATTACAATTTATTTATCTAAGACCATTCTCTGTTGAGCCACATAAAAGATATTTCAGCCGTAAATATTTCAAATATTTATTCAGTGGCGTTGGTCTTAAACGAATTTATTATGATTATCAGGAAAAATCATTATTTACAAAGATAATTTTGCTCTTATGTGAATGTTTTAACACTGTTAAATGTAATATATTTCTATTTTATATTTAAACTATCTACTCACTAGAATCAACCCTCTCAAAAGTGAGATATTAAAGTCAAAGGATAAAGTAAAGAACTGGAATGTTTTATTCATTTCAGTCATTTTAAATTGTCTACCCTCTAAAACTTCGAATTATTAATCGATTCTGTTGTCAATATTAAACATTAACTGTTGATGCTATTATGTATTCCTGACCATAGCTTTGTGTATTGAGTAACGTTGGTCGAAAGCTTTTTCGCTAAAAGAAATTAAGGCTTTCAATAGCGTGCAACCTGCTGAGCTTTGTTCCCGAGGAGTCTAATAACTAAACAGTCTGCTTTGTCTATGATCTGATACGTTTTCAGCCGCTTCTCATCATGACATTCAGGCACAAAAGATGCCTTATTTATTAGAAAAGCGTGAAATATTTCATACAAAACGGTCATAAAAGAGAACACTTTTTGCTCTCAAATAATTTTCACTGTAAAATTATGTAAGATACCAACAAAATGCGCATTATTGTTCCTTAGTTATTAGATACGCTTATAATAAAAAATACACGCATCCCTTATAGACGGTTATTTCAATAAAACATGCAATATGACAATTTTTCTTCACTCAAAAGCTCATTCTAACTATCGACATACTGCAATCAACACAACAGTTGAGAGGTTAGCAGCAATAATCTTGATCATATTGGAGACATTATTATGTAAAACCTTTTGATAAAGCCACTAGTGAGTTCAACAGTTAATTCAATATTTTTTATACGATCACCTTAGGTAGAATCAATAAATTTTGCCACAACAAACCCTTATGTTTTGGTTTATTGATTGAATTGGCATTCACTTGGTAGAACTCCATTATAACACGGTGAAAAAATAGCAATGTATTTTAGTTCTACAAAATTATTTTTAACAAATATAGTTGATAGCTATTTCGGCTCACGCCATAGTTCTGACGATGGCGTGAGCCGAAATAGCTATCAACTATATTTGTTAAAAATAATTTTGTAGAACTAAAATACATTGCCATTTTTTCACCGTGTTCTTATGTTTTGGGATTCAATAGAAATAATGTATTTTACAATGACGGTATTTTTTAGTTTCTGAGAAGAAATCAACCCGTGTTAGTAACGTTTTGTCTGAAATATTTAAGTGTGAGATATTTGAATGATAAAATTTTCAACTAATTATTTTTGTTGATGAATATTTCATTATTTATTATTTCTGAACTCTCGCTGGACTTTTAATTTGATTCCGAATGGATTAAAATTAGGACTATGAGGTCCTTAACATTTATTTATAAATTACTCTCAATTATGTTCATGTTACTTTTCATTGTTTCATTCTCAAGTCTCGTAAGTTTTAATTTATTTTATATTAAGTATTTACGAATGAATACTTTTTTTTAAATTTTATTGTATCAACTGATAATGCTTGCGATGATTGAAATCGATTCTGATAGTTAAAAAGTTATAGAAATAGAGCTAAAATTTGTAATTTTAGTATTGAAATATGTCGTCCTTCCACCAAGAAGTAACATGTAAACATTTTAAATGATTATCACTTTAATTAAAGATTAACATCCCATGAGAATTTACAAAATGGTTGTCTGATTCATACTTTTAGATGAAGTTAGATTTATTTTTAAAAAGTTTACACAGAAAATAAAAACATCTTTTTAACTTCACAATTCATTATAAAATCGAATTGATTTTGGTATAAAATTTCTTTTTACACCATTCATCTTATCAATAAATTAATAGATTGTATAATCCAATTTATACATTAGTTAGCTTACTTAAAAAAATACGAATTCACAACAGCGATGAACAATGAGAAATAAACTAAACAGCTAAATAGCTACGATTGAAACTGAAAAACGCCTGTTTGTTTTGCATTGTAAAAGCTTCCTTCAGTTTTGTAAATTATGTCAAAAATATAATAATATTTAAGCAAACAAACTGAATTGGATTAAATAAATAAGTCTGCAAGTTAAAATATCGATTAATTGTCTTAAAAAGTTACTCCATCAAAAAATGGAGTTTTTAAATAAGAAGCACCAAATCCAAAATAAAAATAGACAAATTATTTTTTTAATGTATTTCAAGATAAAAATTCATTATAATATGTTATTTCATTTTTGAAAAAATCCTATGCAAACTTTTTTTAATATTTGAAGTAAAAAAAAATGTGTTATCTATATGAATAACTTTGCGGCCTTCAAATATGGTCCCAAGACTCTAAATTCGAATTATCCAAGATTCAGTGATCTAAATAGAGCAAGTGAAGTGCAGAAACATAAGCTCTAGTCCCTTCCTCTGGGCAATTTTACTTTGTCAAGTATTTGACTCAGGGTGGAGTAACTATACAAAGAAAATGCTCTTATGTGGTATCATTATTATTGATAAAGTTTCAATTATTTGCAAGAAGTTTTAAAATGCCATTTAGAATTTTAGTTTACATATTATGGAAATTTCGCTAGAAGAACTGAATTTTATAATGGTGTTAAAATATATCTTTAAATTCATAAATGACATAAAAAATTAGTTGATAATTTAATTAAGTCAAAATCAAAAATAACTATAAAATATTTTGAAATATCATATAAATATATTCATTGAATTGGCATTCACTTGCATCTTTGTAGTAAGGATCGCAGGATGACGGCTTTGGAACAGCTGGAAATCCATAGATATCAACTATCACAAAGGATTCTTAACGATCACACTGTCATATGTCAGCCACCATTATTGATTCCTCTGACTGGTGTCTCTTTGTTTCTGTAATGAATCATTTCCGTGCCATATGTAAGCTTATTGATATAGCCGCCTTTTTAGTTTCATTTACAATTGTTAATTTTATTGCGAGCAGGAAACTAGATCGTTAAAACAGGAGAGAAGATGTATTGTGTACCTATTCTACACAGCTATATATATAGATAAGCAAATGTTAGTTAAAGCATATTTCTGACGATAGCGTGAGCTGAAATAGCTATTAACTATATTTAAAAAAATAATTTTGTAGTACTTAAATACATTGCTATTATTTTCACCGTATCATATAAATAGTTTTTAAGCAATGAATGTACGATAGATTTTAAACTTAAATCCTATAAATTATGCTCGAAAATATTATAGTTAATTCATTTGGTTGCAAATGGCAAAATTAAATAGGTTCAGACGAATTTTTACATTACGCAAAAAAAAACAAAAAGAAAAACCAAAGGAATCAGACAATCACGCGTTACACCACGTAACAGTTAGGCATTTTTTCACTATTTTTCTTCGACCATTTGGGTTTGCTACGTGGCATAGTGCCTTTGATGTTAAAATATTTCCTATTTTAATCATTTTCTAACACGGTTTTTTTGTGGCATATTTAATCTTTTTTTACATAAGGGTAACGCCACGATGTATATCTCTAAATGATAAAATATTTAGATTCGAAACGTTTCAGCCCTAAATGTATTTTTTTTTATTTTAGATATTCAATCGTTAAATCAGTATGATAAAAGTAATAGTGTATTATTTATTAAAAACGTCAGTTTATATTTTCTCGGTGTGTAAAACGCTAAAAACTATCTCACATTACACTTTTGACAAGTGTAGTGCCGAATTTATCAATTAAGTCAAAATGAATCAATATTAACTGTATTAAAAGCAAAATATATAGTTATTGTTTCTCTAGATTTAATTTAAGACATTATGAACATTACTGATTGATTCAATTTTGTGTTCGTACTACACCCTAATGAACAGAACTCGCGACCGCAGATTTGAACATTCTTCTTTGAACTAAATTAGTCTCTAATCGATTCCTGACTAAGAAAACGTTATTAAGAAACTCGGTAAATAACTAAGATTTCGAATCTTTGGCGTTTTAGAGATGTAAAACTCGGAAAACGTTTATTTGAAGTGGATTTAGAAGATTTCTGTAATAATACGATTAAATCTGTAAGTACGCCAAATGAAACATAGCTGAAATTATTAAGTTTTATAATACCTGAATTGTAAAATAAAACATAATTAATAATTTATAAGGTTAAAATTGTATAAAAAAAATAAAATTAAATATATTTTTGTACTCTACATATTAGTTTCATGAACCCATTAATTAAATAAATACCAATTACTTAAAACACACGGAACTGTTATATGAATTAAAATGTTTATATTTTATTTTTGCTACCATTGATCATTATTTAAAACCTCTCATAATTGCATCGATGTTTACTTGTAGCTTATTCAAATATCAAAATAAACTATGTTAATTGCACTCTATAATCAAATATATTTCTTGATAGTTGCTACAAGCTTTTGGTTAAAACTCTCATTAAAATCATAAAAACGTCGTTGCTATCATCTAAAACATCAGAATTTTTGTAATATATCTTTTTTTATATAATATTATGCAATGAACGACATTTTTAAAGATCTACTTTAAAAGTTTGGTGTATGAAGTATAAAAAACACACCACATGTTTTTTTTTAATCTTACTTCAGTTGTGTCGAATAAGTTATAAAATCATATTATAATATATTATATTAATATTTTATTTCATTATAAAACGTAAAATATGTAGTATATGATAGTACTAAAAGTAATTAAAATCCTCATTAACTCTTACTTTTGTAACTTCTTACTGTTGTTTACTAAGCGGACAATTTTAATTTTGGTATCGTTATGAAGATATCGTTAAAACTATTTTTAATGTAATAATGATTTCATTTTGCAGTCAACGCAAACAAAAAGAATTTATTCACATTAAAAATCGATGTATAATTAAAATTTTATAAAATATTTACACCGACTGCCGAAGTGATATTTATTTAATAATGAAGCGGTTAGAATGCTTTTACATTTGACACAAATGAATCTTTTGCGCTATTGAATATTTTTTTGTTTGCGGTTACCTTTCGTATAAAAGTAATAAACTTTGTTACAATGAATTGCAATCATAATTGGTTTGCAACAAACAATGAAATGCCACCAATTAGCTGTTTTACAGAGGAAAACTAATTTCACTCGCGTTGGATGTTGCAGATTCGATGATCAATTTTATTTTGTATCGTAAAAGAGTTGTTGGTTTTTTTAAGCACCATTTATGAGAATAATAATCGAAATATATTTACAATTAAAAAAAGTATTTTCATACTAGAAGAATTATTATAAGGAAAACTTTGTTGATATTTAAATGAATCAGTCAGTAAAAATGTCCTTCTTTACCCAAACTCAATATAAGCTTAATAAGTGTTCTGAGATATAAAATAAGTATTATTTTTAAGCATGCTTGTCACCAATTTGAAAAAATTTTCAAGTAGAAATAGAAAAGATAGAGCTAAGGCAGCCTTACTATGCCCTATATTTTTTTAGGAATAGGTAGGCTTAAGGGAATTGTTAACAATTTTTTACATCCATATATTTAAACAAAATTAATTAAACAAGACTATATGGGGAAAAAACACCGTTGATAATTGGAATCAAACCCGTGAGATTAATCCCTCAGATATTAGATCGTATTGATGCGTCAATTTAATAAATTTTAATTGCGATATATATATGACATTAAAAAATATATAATATATACGAAACGATTGTTTGTTAATGCTATGTATACTTCAATAATAGTATTTATGTTCGTATCATTTGCAACTAAAAAAAATCATCATCTCATAAAGCTTTCACTGTGAGGTTGTAAAAGCTTATCAAATTAACGTTTTAATCTCATGTCATTCAATAGTTATACATTTCTATTTGCTTCATCACTGGAGACCCAAGTTTTGCCTTACGACATATACGTGTACTATTACGAAATGTAAACGGCTTAGAGAGCTTTACAAATCAACATCGCTATCACAATCGAATTTTTATTTAAATGTTTAAATGGGATTATTATATGATATTGTATTGGTAAAAGTAAACTAAAAAGATTTTTTCGATTTGATCTCATACAGGCTATCAAGACAAATAAATCAAGTTTTCATGTTCTTTCAAAATGTGTAGAAAATTTAGCGGCACCATTTTTATATCTATGAAATAAATGTAATTCATAATGAATACAATTTTTTATAAAGTTTTAAATGGTCGAATAAGTCATAAATTATGTATTATCCATGATCTCGCATTTAGTATTAATCTGTCATCATCAATACATTCAGAGAAATAACAATCGTATATTTTTGACATATATTAAAATTTAAAAATTTCATCCTCAAATAATTCAATTCTCTTCTTTGGTATAACTGTTTCATTTAATTATCCTATTTATACCATTATTTTGTGCTTTACAAGATTTGCATAACACAAGAAATGTCAAAAACACAATCCGTTACATCATCGACGTTAAGTTATAATCGTGCCTGTCTTCCTAAAACGAGTGCTTAGCTATGCGTATTTAATATGATAATATCCAAAAATAAATTGTATTTATATTTAAATTTGATAGACATACACATTTTTTTTCATGAGTAAAGGATGTATTATTTGATTTTACAAAAGATGTTTCATTTTATGAAATACCTGGTAAGCTTCCAGAGCTTGTTACCAAGTGCAAAGCATCGTTTGTTTTGGTTTTAATGCATATCGGTTAAAATCCTAGACACGTTTTATAAATTTTTTCATCAATTTCTGATCGAAGGTATGAACGTTCGCGGTTTATTTGGCCTTATACCACTCATTGAAATATATAAATAGGGCGTAACGGGAGTTATAGCCGTCGAACATCTTGTAAGTAATATCGTAGTCTTTTTGAAAAGAAAAATTTATAATTGAAAACCAAGCGTCGTGTTTGACATTTAATGTAAATATTGATTGAAAAAAAAAACTATATAGGATATTTAACAATTTAATGAATTCAGAGTTTTGAGTTTGATGGTAAATTTCTTTTTAATATACCTTTGTTATGATTTGCGAGAAGAAGAATTAAGTGATAATATAATATAATAAAACCACTATTTTACGACGAAACTGAATATTCACAAAAATCAAAAAAACTTATTATTTATCTTTTGGATTGAACCTAAAATAACAAATATTATAAAAAAACATGGGTAATATATCATGAATATATTATAAAAAATATATCATACAAAATGGTTAAAATATTCATAAAATTTAAAGTACATAATTATAAAAATCACAGCATAAATCTAACATAATTATTTGGCCAAGGTATAATTCGTAGACGTTATAAAATTGTGATTTTATTCAGATTTTCTAACAATTGATAGAATTTTTATGTTGTTTTCTATCAGAAATGTCATCAATAAAAAAATGATATAATAAACTTTTCCATCAAAATTATTTTATAATATACTATTAATTATTAATCACCTTTGTTTGTTACGGTCATTTTTTAGAATAACGATTACATACCTTATCTCAATAAAAAAGTTATCACTGGAAATTGTAGAAATATTACTGGTGAACCTTTTAAATAAATAATTAAAAGTTTATTACAATCTTTAGAAAGAATAAATCTAGAATGCATATATTATTAAAGTAAAAAATGTACATTAAAGCGATATATACGAAATGTCGGCAAATTCGGCTAATTTAATAGTCTAATTCGTTCATATGACTGTAAATCTACGAGAGCAAATTATTTTGCGGTAAAATTAAAAGCTTTGTGTAATACTTCAAGTTTGAATGAAACTAAATTATTTTAGCTTTTTCCATAAAATTGAACTGCTGCCGTATTCAACAAGTTAGATCGAAAAAACTTTTCTTTCAACTGTTTTTCGGGATTTCGCTACATCCAAAATTTTCGCGTTAATTTTTTTTGAATTATTAAACATGATGCATGATTTATTCACCAACTTATTTAGAATCTTAAAGACGCTGCGAATTCAAAAATTTTAATTCATGTTTGGAATTTCTCAGATGCGTCCCAAAACTTGCTTCTCAATTTAAATTGCTAAAGAATGAATATTTTATTCCTTTTTAATTTAGTAATAAGGAACATGTGGCGTTATTCAAGATGAAAACATTTAAAGAGCTTTTTTTAAGTTGTCGCACTACAATACATCATGACCAAATTTTAGGGTTGAAAATCATGATATTTTATAGAGTTGAACTCTTATGTTCAAAAAGTTCAATAGATTTATATCACTAAAATAAAATAAAATTCTGTGATATTTTAAATGGAAATTTCAAAAAAGTTTTGTTTGGGTTGATTGTCAATAAAAATGTGAATATGTCCTGAAAGAAAATAATTTAATAAACTGGTATTTTTAATAGTTGTTCGTGGAATAAATTGGTGTATAAAAAAATATTTTAAATAAGTGTGTTATAAAATAAATAAATTATTATTTCAAAAAAATGTTATACTCACTATGAGTCCGCGCCACAAAATTCTTCTTGAACCTCTACAGCCGAATTTAAATTGTAAATAAAACAAACTAAAAAAAATACTGTTTGATATATTAGAAAACCAACTGAGAGCAGCGTGGGGGCGACTAACCCGCCCGCTCCAGAGACAACCGACCACTTTGAGACCCGTAGCGCGACTGGGGAAATTCTCACTGCTTCCCCCCCCCTGCGCGCCACCCAGGGTTTTCCGTGCCCCCTCTCCCAGGCCGCCGATGGCAGGTACTGAGTGAGGGATTTTCCCTCCCTCCTGTTTGCTCTGGAGCCCTCGTCTTCTGCTCCCGTCCACGTCGGTGTGGTCTCGTACAATGTGAGGAGGAAATATACCCAAGCCTGCTTGCTAGCCAGCTTGTCTATACGTGCTTTTCAATCAATATAACTACATCATTTGAATACAGCAATGAGTTATTAAAATAACACTATTACATAAACACTTATGCCTTACAATAAAATTCACTGAACCGTCTGAAGATTCAATAAACGAATGAATGAGCTTTTAAGCTGTCGATTATTATTGAACATTTCTTTCTTTTAAAAATCAAAACATAATATTTATTATATACAAATTTTTTATTTATAAATTGGGAACAAACTGTCTAAGAAATCAACTAAAATATGTTAATTGTCAAATTGTGTTTGCTTTTTATGCGTCAAAATATGTATGTAAAATATGATGATTATTGTATATTTACAGTTAAAAAAATATTTTTACAAATTTACATAAGAGTAATCAGGATTGGCTTCAATCATCGCGTGCGTCACTGGCAAATCATTTATGAATTTACAGAAACATTACGAAAACAGTCTTTTTTATAAAAACATAATTCCTTTTCAAGAAAAAGTGACAGCTAACACAATATCATATATAGTTTTTTAGACTTAGGAGTACTAATGATATGAGATATTAAGTTTTGAATAAATAAAAGTTTTTAATAGTAGACATATTTTAGACTCCTTTTTAAGGATACTGAATATGAAATTTTTATCCAGAAATATTAAAAAAGAGGTTTCCTCTATTTGAAAAGGAAATAGTAATAAAATAGTTCAATCAAAAATAATCATAAGCTGAATTTTGTGCACTATTTAAAGAACGTTGTTTTTCAGATTATCTTGAGAAATAATACTTTTTTTTAGTAATCTCTACGTTTTTGAAGTTTGAGCTAATGAAATTTTTCTTGATAATTCAATGCAAGGAATTTTTGATAGAGTTTAATATCATTCCCGACAATGTAAAATTCTTGTGGTTGCTTTGAATACAATGAGGCATATTAAGAAACTATCTGTTTTAGCAGGGTTGTTGGTTTTAGATTAGCAAAATATCACTTTTATAAAGATAAAACAGATTTTAGAGAATAAAAAAATGTATAATGACAAATTTTCAAATACGAAAATTATGTTCGTATAAGGATAAAATGAATTGAATTCATTAAGCAATATCCAAAACTAACATTAAATTTATAATAGAGGAAAACTTTTTAAGCAGTCGTTAAAAACCCAACAACGCAAGATTTTTCATTGAAGTATTTACACGATCCGATCGTTGTCGGTTAATATTCGGAAACAATTTTTGAATTTGTTTTAATCAACGTACCAGATATGACATGACCTTATGATTGATATAATATATGCATAAAATATGTTGTTTATCTCAAATCACTTATTGAGGAAAATTATGATGTTATATATGAATTTTTTTAAAAGCTTGTGAGCTGTAAAGATAAAGATGTAATGCTTTAAGCTTTTATATCAAAGTCATTTAAATCGTTATAAAATTAATATTTTAAATAAAGCCTTTAATGGTATAACTTTCCGGTATTCCATCATTTTCGTATAAGCGATCTTAATATTTTTCGTGGCCAATCGTGGTATTTTCTTCTTTAAGCATTAATTTATAAATATAGGATGATTTTTTTTAGAGGTATAGAACTTTAAATTGACAACACTTTTTTAACTGGCGGCAATTTTGTCGGCTGTCTAGTGATTTATGGTGAATTTGAGTTGGCATTTTAACGTAAATAGACTGACTCCTGAATAACCCTTTCTCATTGTGAAAATTTATTTTGAAAATCATGGTTCTGTTCGAAATATGTATCGCGCACTACGTCCATTTTACGGTCAACATAATCGTCTACCAGAGCAATTAATTCGATGAACTATGGAACGTTTTCGCATCACGTTTGCTCTAAATGATAATACGCATCCACAAAGATGTTATACAGTGCGTACAGAAGAAGTCATTGCTGTTGTAGAGCGTAGCGTAGAGGAAGTCCCGAATCAGTATATCCGCCATCGTGCACAGGAATGGGATATGTGTCCATCCACTTTATGGAAGATTTTGCAGAAAACTCTTGGTTTGCGTGCTTACAAAATTCAACTCGTGCAAGAATTGAAGCCACACGATCACATAGGAAGGCATATATTCAGTGAATGGGCCCAAAACAATATTGCTGTTGATCCCGATTTTCGTAAGCAAATTTTATTTAGCGATGAAACTCACTTTTGGTTAAATGGATACGCCAATAAACAAAACTGCCGCATTTGGAGTGATGATAATCCTCAAGTGTATGTTGAGACACCGTTACATCCAGAAAAAACTGACTGTTTGGTGTGCTTTATGGGCTGGTGGAATCATTTGTCCGTACTTCTTTGAAAACGATGCTGGCCAGAACATTACAGTCAAGGGTGACCGCTATAGAGCCATGATTACTGACTTTTTCGTTCATCAGTTGAACAACTATGACATGCAGAAGCTGTGGTTTCAACAAAATGGCGCAACATGTCACACAGCTCGTGCCACAATTGATTTATGTAAGAAAACGTTTGGTAGCCGCACACTTTCATGTTTTGGACCCGTGTATCGGCCTTCAAGATCGTGTGATTTAGCGCCGCTAGACTATTTTCTTTGGAGATATGTGAAGTCACTAGTTTACGCCAATAAGCCTAAAAGGATTGATCACTTGGAGGACAACATTCACCGCGTTATTGCCGATATACGGCCACAAATGTTGGAAGACATCGAAAATTGGATCTCCAGATCAGACTACGTCCGAGTTAGCCGTGGTGGTCATATGCCAGAAGTCATATTTTAAATTATAATGCCAAAAAATTATCTTTCGAACAAAGTAAATTTCACATCTATTAAAAAAAATCATTTTTGTTTTATTCCATTTCAAAGTTCTATACCTCTAAAAAAAGCCCTATATTAACTGCTTGTCTAGTGATTTAACAATTAACCGGTAAAAATCTGAATCTTAGTGCATAGTTAAACTGCGTAAAATAAAAACTTTTACTGAGGAGCGTGAAAGCTGTTTAGATAAAGAAGCCTTACGTTTATCGATTTATGCAAATACAAACCGAAGGAGGAGAATTAAGGGATTATAATTAAAAATACATTGAAATAGTTACCCTTCCGCAAAGTAAAGACTTTATTCCTAGCTGATTTGTATGTATCCTCTAAATCCTTAAAAGATAGAGTTTTTTTGGTGATTAAACAAGAAATTACACGCTCAAGAAAATTTATGAAACTTTGATCAAATTTATTCATATTATGCATGTTTATGAACATTGCTTTAATTTTTACTATACATTGTCTGTTCTCGAACTAGTAAGTAACCAAGTCAATTAAATTTAACTTAATGTTCCATGTAAGTAAAACAACAAAATTACGTTGTGACAGCTTTGAAAGTTTCGTTTTTGAAGATTTCAACTATAATATTATAATAAAATATTTTACTTTGCAAAATGTTTTTTAAGTAAAATTCCAACAATCATACTCATTAGCTTTCGTGTTTCTTATTAACTAAAGGATAAAAATAATGTGACTGACACAAAACGTTCTTCTGTTAAAGAAATGAACAATTAATAAATGTTACTGACATGGGTGAAAACCTCCTAAGTGATTTTTTATCGGGAATATAATCTATTAGGATGACAGTGTCAAATATTCTTAAAATTCGTTCAACTAACGAAATATATCTTAATAATATTTCTATTTTGTTATTATCTGATCAAATTCCCGGAAATATTGGAATTTTTTCTAGCTCGCTATAAACAATTTTTATTTTGCCTGTAACGTTTCACAACTAAATCATTTGTTTTACAAATAAAAAATGAAAATTCGTGTACATTTTGAGAGAAGATAAAAAGATTTTTAATAATATCACATTTTACTATAGTAATAATATAACTGTCAATCCGTCATTGACGGAACATGTTGAATATGAAAAGGTGTCACCAGATTCATTTTACAAGTGATAATATTTTTTTGTTAATAACAATTTAGTTTCAAGTCTACAAACATAAAATAAATAAATGATTTCTGAACCTCTAGTTTGCACGTTAACCGAAGTAAATTTTATATTCATACACAATACTTCTTAAAGAGCCAACGACCGTACCACGTTGTAAGCACCGGCTCTCGTGCGATCACCGAAGTTAAGCAACATTGGGCGCGGATAGTGCTTGGATGGGTGACCGCTCGGGAACACCGCGTGCCGTGTTCTCTTGGCTATGGGAAAGAAAACCCAGACAGAAAACCGAATACCAACCCGCCTGGGAAGCGTGGTGTTGCTATGTCCAAACAACCCCCCTGGAAAAAAAAGCAGGGGGAGGCCTTCATCCAGCAGTGGATTGACCCCGGCTGACGATGATGATGATAAGTAAAATTTAATGTTTGTTCGTTTAGTATTCGTTCCTATACCGCTTATTCAATTGCAATCAAACTTTGGCAGGTTAATGTGCACATGCCCGCAAAGTTTACTGAAATAGTACAAATATAAAATCAGTAACGGTTTCGCTTATGGTGAGCACCATCAGCTGATATGTTTTTCACATGGACAGCTTTATGTGGCCTGCTCACGTGTCGTAAAACCTTCCGATTTATTCCTGGGGAGGCCTTCATCCAGCAGTGGATCGACCCCGGCTGATGATGATGATGATGACTTCTTAAAGAAAAAAGTTGTCTGGTCCTCAAATCCATCACTTTTTATTACAAATATTAATATAACACGGTGAAAAAATAGCAATGTATTGAACTAAAATACATTGCTGTTTTGTTTATTGCACCATGTTATAATGGAGTTCTACCAAGTGAATGCCAATTCAATCAATAAATATGAATATAACATACTTTATAAGCTCATTGAAGCTTTTGACGTATCGGTAAAAAAAAATCATTTTTTCGTCTTTAAGATGTACATTTATACATAAATAAATGGTTAATAATTTCCATTGGGAATTTGATAACTTCATCGCGCAGCAAATAAGATTTAAGATTCTTTTTCTAACATTTACGTGCTTAGGTTCACCGATACATGAGATATTATCATCATAAAAATGATGATTATCATTATAAAAAAATTATTGTAGTCAAAAAGGGAAAACTTATTCAATCGATTATTGGAGTTGTTGAATACAAAAATAATATAGTAAACGTCCAAATTCACTTTTAAAGTACTTCTATACAATACGTCGGAAGTTTTTCGGGTTCGTAGCTCAAAAGTCACCCTAATTATTTCGGTTCACAGATAGTGGATTTCATGCTTCCAAAGTAGTATGTTCACGTTTTCAAAACGCTGCTGCAGACATCATGTAACAATCCACAACAATTTTGTATTTATTGTGTAAAAAAATATACATGTCATTCACTTTTAAGACGTTATATGTCACTTCTTGATGAAAAAGCATGTTATATTAAATAATACAAACGTATTTTCGCTATTATTTCCTCAATATATTTTATAATTATGGCCGGTATAAATATATATATTGGTTTTCTTGGTAGTTTTTAAATCGTGACTTTTGTCTGTTGATACGTTTTTCAGTATTGAATACGGTAGTAACTAAAATTACTATTAAGCTCCTAACTGTCATATATCAGATAAAAAAAACTGGAAATATTTTTTTACAATATTAATTTAATAAACAATTGATCAATGTGGTAACTGTTGCAAATTCTAGTACGGTAAGCTTAAAATTTTTATTCTCAGTCGATTTGTTTATTTCGTATCTGTATTCCCTTTACCGGTCATTAAAATTAGGAATCTAATTAAAAAAACCAACTCAACAGTTGCAGTATCCAAGTTCTTTCCTTTTATCGTTACTTTCTCAAACAAAAAACAAAAAACAGTTTCCGAAACACATTCTATTAGGAGTTTATATGCTTAACGAAGTAGATTTATGAGTGGGTCTATTGTTTGGGAAAAAGAAATTTGAAATATGCATTCATGGTGGAAAAGTTCAGAAGAAATTTTGAGATTTCTTTGTTTGAGGGCACGTGACTACTGTCCATGACTTTATTTAACTAACTGCTCACTTTTGCGAACTCGAAGAGTTATCTACCTCGCCACATATTTCTTTCAACTTGTACGATGCCAAATGAGAATTCTGCCATCGATAATATCAAATTATGTTTAATTTTTTTTTTCGAAGTTGTGGAAAATTGTTTGTTCTTCTTAAATGTAGAACCAGTCTGCGCGGGGACAACAATGGTACGAGCATTAACAGTATTCTTTCGGATGTCAACATACTCTTTGTGACCGAAAATGAGTCAAGAAAAACAATTATGTTTAATGCAATATATAAGATTTCGTATAAACTTGCTTGGTTAACTTCCTAACCATGCATGTGATTTTATCTCTTGATATTTATTCGTTTAAATTTTTGATTATTTTCAACTTTGCAAAACCAATTTACTTGTTATTTTTAATTATTGAAGTCAAATAATATATTCCAAATATATAAGAAAAATAAACAAAATGTCTGCAAACTCTTTAAGAAAAAAGTTATTTTTTCTGCCTCCATCTATTCAATACACAGTTTTTCCAGTATAAAAAATTAACATTGCAAGCAAATATTATATATTTTTATTATTAGTAGCAATGAATTATTAGTCATTTTAGAGATATCTTGAGTACCAAACACGATTAAAAATAATAAAAAAATCTCTTTATTTTTAGTAATAGTATTTTTGTGCTTAGTGATTCTAGCACATATTGATTATTAATGTTGTTACACGGTGAAAAAAATGACAATGTATTTTAGTTCTACAAAATTAAAAAAATAATCTCATTGTCCATAGACACCTATTGTTTCATTTAGAATTTTGAAAATTTCGTGTCATTGTGTTAAAGTAACAAGCTAGGCCGTTGGAACAGGAGAGAGGATGTGTTGTGTGCCTTTTCTGCACAGCTATATATAGATAAGCGAATGTTAGTTAAAGCATATCTCAGACGATGGCTGAGCCGAAATAGCTATCAACTATATTTGTTAAAAATAATTTTGTAGAGCTAAAATACATTGCTATTTTTTTCACCGTGTTATAATGAAGTTCTACTAAGTGAATGCCAATTCTATCAATAAATTAATGTTGTTTTTTAAAAGGAAACGAATTTTGACATTCTCAAAGTATGATTTGAAAAAGAAGGAAAAGGTAGTAAAATGATAGGAATTGCAGTATACATTTACATATTAAAAATAGTAGCCTCTCTCGACACAAAAGACAAAGCAAAACATTACACGTCACTTAATTTCCCATCACAATATGTCCTTTGTGATTTCAATATAGCACAAGTTGCCTGATATTGCTATGTACAGCAATAGAGAACACCGCCGTTAAAAGCTTTTCATATGCTTTTGCTAGTTGCAGTCGATTCAGGAGCTTTCACATTTTAAGCTGCAGGTCACTTTCAGATGATTGGCGGACGATAAGCAATGTTTATTTTTCTTACCTGTGGTTATATTCTAGTATTATGCTTGAAATGCCAGTTAAAATACAATGCTATTGAAAAATTAGATATTTTCAAAGTCTCACAGACAAAAACATGCTTGATATTACGTCTGTGAATATTCACCATAAAATACTACTGTTGACGTAAATATACATGAATAAAACCCGTTACTGCTCTTTATGTCATCACCAACTAACCATACAATGATTCTACAACCGATGGCCGTATCTCAGAGCATGCAGTTTTATATTATATTATCTAAGGTGTATGGATTATTTTTGTAACTATGTTAACTAAAAATATGTTGAAATCTTATATTGTGGTCGGAAATTATCGTAAAACCCCATTATTTACCAATATCAATTTTCCAATCATAATATCAATTGGTAACCATGATGGGAAACGTTTATCAGGTTAACGTACTACAGATTTTAATTTTTTTTTGTATTATTCTATGATATAATATGTCACAAATTAAAAAAAAATGATGTGGTAAAATATTATACCTGCAACTTGTTTGTCACAAAATTATTATTAAAGATATAAAGTCTATGGTTTCAAAATTTTTGTTATTGCTGTTCTGAACTATTATATAAATAGCAGTTATAGTCGTTTGCCACCAAAACAATGAAATAGTTTCTCGTCTCGAAACCTACATACCATTCATTTATGAAAAAAAAAACTATTTATACGATCATCCCCTAACAGAGAAAATAAGAAATTTTATATGTGACGTTTGTCAAATTTGTTATATATGTCAAGAAATATCCCTTTCGATTTATGAATTAGTTTCATATATCGTAACTTGATATTCTCTGATATGTACAAATACAGTTCGCTGGCTAAGCGGTCAAATAAGCGGTACTATAAATAATACTGTAGGAAATTAATGAGGCGATGGAAAAGTGCGTTAGGACGTGCCAAAGACAGCCCGACGCAACCTTCACGCTAATGAAATAGTTTCCAGGGAAATTCTGTTTTCTTTAACGCAAGTGGCGGAGAACGGGGGCTGGGCTGGGACTTAAAGTAAGTTTTGCTTACATTTCCTTTTGTGTTTGTTTGCGACGTCTTTGTATGCACGCAATAGGTGGAATGAGCTGTCGACAGGGCTTTAGATGTGCCAATATTGAAACGTACACAGTTTAGCTTGAGTGCCGTTTGTGACATGGTTTAAATAGCCGTTTGTGACATTAAATAATTTAAGATATTAAATGAGGGTTTTGGAACATTAAAATACGCACACTTCCTTGATTTGTTTTGCCAATAGCTTGAGTTTCGCTTATAAGTTTCTTCAACCATTCAAGTGCATAAATACAAAACAAAATATCACTTCTAAATCTATGAACAACAAAATTTTAAAATTGATAACGATTTATTCATATCAATAAATATTTGCTCAAGGAATTGAAAAATTAAATGTTTTTTTTATTACGGGTGGCTTTTTATGTAAGATTTCAAATATTGGATACCTGAAAGACGAAACTTACGTTTTATATGACAAAATTTTTGAAGGTATAAAAATTTCAAAAATAATCATATAAAAATTTATTTGATTACATCAAAATTTCTAAAAGCTTAGTTTAATAAAAATCATAAGCTTTACTTATAGCTATTTAAGCTTCTGTTTCACAACTGAAAAACGGATTTCTGACATTGTTTGCTACATTATTTTTACCTTATGAAATAAATGTAGCTTAAATAAATCGCATTGTTAAATTTGAATTGTTTCAATGTTGTACGATTCCACATGTTTTGTCACTAACGACCCGAGTTTCGCCCTTCGGCATCCTCAGGTATTCCATCGGACGGATGCAACAGAATTGACAGTCGGAATCGTACAAAATTGTAACAATTCAAATTTTATACGGAAATTCCATCAAGCACCTTCAGTCGATATCATAAATTAAATCGCATTGTGTTTTTTGGCTGACAGCTTTCATTTAAAGTGAGTTGGTGTTATTATCAATAATTAAGAAATAACCGCATTAATTTAGTTTCCATTGATACCCAAAGTTAAATACCCAAAGGTACCCACCATCAACCGCTACAGTTGAACACTCTTATTATTGGTTATATTCCGCAGCGTTTTAACATTATGCGCGTTTCAAATTTTACGCAAGAATATCCGAGAAAAAATTTTCAAGACTTCTTTGTATGCTCTAAAGTGTGCAGAGAATTAAAATAATTATAAACTTAGTAATTTGTTATTTAAAAAGTTGAATCTTTTATACACAAAATCTTTGAATGCCTTGTAATTGGTCAAATATGTAACCAAGTCATCATGACTGATGAAGCCGAAAGCTCCAACCGATAGTCGTATCATTTTGAGCAGTTTTGCCTTTCGTTTTCCATATTCAGACAAGAGATGTGATCGCTATCCTTTATCATACTTCTTCATTTTAATAAAGGATTAAAAAATAACCACAAAACGTCATCAAACGAAAAATGAATACGTAAGTAAAATAAACATCTAATCGATGAGTTTAGTTTGGAAGCAAACACCAAAAAAACCAGAACACTTTTTACGATTTATTTTTAATTTTACGATTATCAGAGACAGTATTATTTTATTCATAAAAAATAGTATGGAGTTATTCCAGAAAACAATCATTAAATGAACATCAAAGTGTACGTCTCCGAAGAATAAGCAATTAAGAGCTCTTGAATCACTTTCGGGAATGAAAAAAAAGCTGAAGACACTAGCGGAGAGAATATTTTTCTATGTGTGACTCCATCTTTCGTTACATTAAAGATTAAAGCGTTAAGTTAAATTTGCACTTACGATAGTAGTTCAGTGCACATACACATAGCTTGCTGAAACGCATATTACTCGTGGGCGAATTCTCGGCAAGAAATATTGTAATTACAAAATCTTAAAAAGATCATTCAACAGTAAAAAAACAAATTCACAATTCGCTAATCACGTTATTAATGAATCACATAATATAAATTCAAACTCAGCCCCTAAAGTTTTGCATCTTTGTAGTAAGGGTCGGAGAATGATGGCTTTAGAACAGCTAGAAATCAATAGACACCAATTATCACAAAGGATTCTTAACGAACAAACTAACATAATAGTATCGCCACTTGACCAGCCGTTGTACAAAGGGGTGGTCTGATTTGCTTCCAGAAGGGCCACTTCCGTCCCACATATAATCTTATTGTCATAAACACCTATTGTTTATTTAGAATTTTGAAAATTTAGTGTCATTGTGTTAAAGTAACAAGTTAGGCCGTTGGAACAGGAGAGAGGATGTGTTGTGTGCCTTTTCTGCACAGCTATATATAGATAATCGAATGTTAGTTTAAGCATAGTTCTGACGATGGCTATGATGGCTGGATGAAAAATACTTCATTAGCTTTCGCTCAGACATGATGTTAAGCGTTTGATAATATTATATTGAATTTTGTTTCTATTTAGAGCTAAATAATTTAAAATGTGAAAAAAATGCACTCGTTCTCCATAATTTTTTCTCAAGTATTATAAATATCCCAAAAAAATAAAAATTTATTAGATCTAAAATCCAAATATCAAAATTCTACATTTGATCATAAGCATAATTTAATGCGTAGGGCGCTGTTGTAAATGTGTTGTAAATGTTTTTGCTTTCAAATTAATAAGATAAATGAAATATTTCCACAGTAACCAACATGTGGGCTAGTTTTAATATAAGTTTTACAAACTTAAATATTTAATCATTAATTCAAACTTTTTGAAGGTCTGTAACCGAATAGTGCAACACAAAATTGACTCATTGTAAAGTATCAATGTGTTTTTACATCTAACGTCACTATTTGTGATTTTTTTTGTGGAATTCGACTAGGTTCCTAAGAAATTTTTGAAAAACAACGGTTACCACCTTTTATTTCTACTTACATGTATATGGTTTATTATTTTATTGGGTATTTAGCACCTTCTGTAATTTACAAGCCGTCCCAAAATAACAAAAAGCAACATCCGCGGCTCAGAAATCTTGATAACCAAAAAACTATTTTTAATTATCTAAAAACCTTTAATGTATGTTGATAAAAAATAAACAACCCTTTGTCAGTTTTAGCTTTTGTTGTTTTCTCACTTGGTCGCGCTTCTCACTTTTGCTATAATTTAACTACAAATGATTCAGGTGTCTTAATAAGTGGTTAAAAAACAAAGAAATATAGTTTTTAGATAAATTGTATTTATTTATGTATCATTCATTGTGTCCGTTTGGTACAGTATACAGACACATAAAGAGAGCATTGTGTTCATTGAGCTATTATTGACAAGTGGTATTGCTACTCAATATTCCTAAAAAATCACTAAAATTTAGATTAAATCACTGCGCTATTAAATGCACTGTTAATTTTTTCAATGTTTCACAAAGAGAAATAATAATGCTAAATAATTATTTTTTCAATTTAATCATGCGAAATTCATCAATTAAATGCAAAGTCAAAAATTTTCCCGTCAAACGAAATTAATCCATCAACTGATGCTTTGTCTATTTTATTATGAAATCAACTTCGATAATGAATTTCAAAAAAAGCTCTTCGTTATTAAAAGCATATTTGTCGCTTCAAACAACATATATGTGAATTCAATGGATAGACTTTACATATTTTAGTGTGTAAATGTCGATTTTATTATTTTATTTTATCTATCAGTTGGTAACGAATATTTAATATTTTATAATACCGAAACTTTCTACGAAGTGAAGCGGCTTTGTTTTAATTTTTTTTTTATTATTATACCTATTAGTATAAAATATGTATTGTATTTTTGTTGACTCTGAATAAAAAAAAATATTACATGTTATATATAAAACAGAACAACTTAAATATAAATCACCTATAATATATATATATAATATCGTTGTTTAAACGAATTATCCCATTAACGAATAGACAAACGGTTTTGTCAACTTCATATTTGCCAATTGTATATTACTCACTGAATTATTTTTTTTATGTGACATATATATTTTTGGTGTATTTTCCATGTTTGATAGAAATACTTATATACTTATTAAAATAAAGTTTAAAATTTAAAAAAACATCCGTTTATTTAAAAAAAAAACAATTTATAAATACGTTTCAAAAAATAATAATACTTTGAATTGTAAAGTAAAATTCTTTTTTTATACCTTTATGAAACAAAAAATGATATCGTGACAGCCTCATATAGCTCGGTGTAAAATTCATTTTAATTTGTTTGCTGGATGCAAACTGAAAAATTGTATTGCATACATCGGGATTAATGTAAAAGTTTGTCATTCTGAACGTTCTTTTGCCTATTTTTGATCGCGGTGGTGTTTATTTTTCAATATGAACAGAAATTTAATATTCACCTATAAACAAATATTTTAGATACCGACATACGACAGGTTGATAAGCTGGCTAGCGTTATCAATTAATTATTTCATCTCGAATTGCTTTAAAAGTCATTTAAAGCTGCAAATGAATAGTAATAACCACTGTAGAGTTTTGCGCGGATTAAAGTCAAAACCGCCATGTCATTTTGATAATAATGACAATTTATCACAAAAAATGCATTTATTTGAAATTGATAGATCGCAATTAAAGTGAATACACAAGATATTTTTTTCAGGTGGTTATTTTTGTGAACGTTTTGCTATATGTTATAGTACAATATACCAACCACTCTTTTTAAACGATAGTAGAAGATTTAAATAATAAAAACACATTTTTAGTAGTATTTTCATTATATATATTACATTAAAGACTTGTTTCGGCCATCACGAATATTAACAAGCAATAAAATACAAATTAAAAACATTTATGTATGAGTAAATGGTCTTTTGATTTGACTTTATTTTCATTGCAAATTATTACTTTAAGGTCCTTATCATTTTATTTGTAAATTAATTAAATTCATTCATATATATATTATATGACTGTCTTCACAATTCTTAAACTTTTGGTTTTGTACACCTGAATTTTTTGTTATAAAAAAGCTTGTTTGTAATTTTTATCCTATCAATTAATAATGCTTGCGATGAGGGAAATCGGTCCTGATTATAAAATATATTGAAAATATATATCTAAAATGTGTTATTATTGTTCAAAATGTTAAATCTTTTCATTAAGAAGGGACAGTTATAATATTTAAAAGACATTTATGTATAAATACTCAAGGCTATCATCACTGATAAAAATAATAAACTGAAAAAGTTAACCACTCAATGACATGACAAAAATATTTACAATACAAATTTTTAGTGTCTTGAATCTCATATAACTAATTTACAATCAGACAATGTTAGTCGTTTTTCTGAAATCTGCATATATCTTATGAAGCATTAGTTGCAAAAGCTTATATTCTGTGCATAAAAATTCTAAGCAGGTAGAACAACTAATGTTCATATATTGTTTCTAAAATTTGCTCTTCAGCAGTGCACTGAGAAACAGCTGCTGTTTTTGAATGGATACGTAATAGCTGCCGGGATTTGAAATATATTGTGCAGTTTATTCAACCAGTGGGTTTATTTAATTGCTTTATTAACTTATCTTTTCTATTAATTCTTTTATGAGAAATAAAATTGTTTTACGTTTTTTGTATTCATTACCACAGTTCCTTTATTGTTAAAACTTTAACATCCAAATAATTTTACAAAGATATTTCATATTACAGATAGAACTAAACTTCATTTGCTTGTTGTTAAAACTTTGTTTTATTTGTCACTAAATTATTGACCGACAAGAAGATGAAGCTCTTCAAAAAACGTAAAATATAAAATTATAATCGTGAAAATGTAGTAAATTTTGGTATGTTTGTTTCTAACAACCTAAGTTTGGCTTTCTGTTAGGCCAAGTAAATTTTTACAATAAAAGACTTCTAGTTCACGCTCAAAATATTTTCTTAAAATGCAACATTAAAAGTCAACATGCTTGATATTTGACTTTTGGTATAAAATTAATTACCAGTGTTTTACAACAGGGGTTACAAATATACTCACAATTTAAAACACAATTAAATTTACCCACTGTTCCTTTAATACTAGCCTAAATAAAAGAATATAATGCTATTATGGGAAAAATCTCATCAGTGTAAATTAATTAACGTAATGAGTATTTATTTAACTCAGCTGTTCTTTCAATGAAAATACAAACTGTAATGAATTCTAACGCATTTGTATCCCGAGAGATGGCAGCATCATTTTAAGAATGAAATAGGAAGGAAAAGTAAAAAGATTTCAGCTATATTGGCAAATGTTGAGTTATGACTTAATTTATTAAAGACGTTTTCGTCAAAATTGTTCAAAATATATATTATACATTCTCAATAAACAAAAATTGTATTCGAGTCGTCAACATTATCCTTTATGATTGAAATGTCAACTGGCTTGAATCGGAGTACGACTATTGTTATAATTTATATTAAAGAGTGTACATATTTTTATCATTATGTGATCATGGGCAAAGCATTTTTGGACACATCTCTGAAAATTGAGTGCTATTCTTTAAAATCATTTTCCAGAAAATACAAAAATAAAAAATATAACACTGTGCACATAAAACTATATAATTATAAAACTATTAATTATATTTAAGTTGTAAAAAAATTGGTAAGACGGATTAACTGATTTTTTACTTTTCAAATTTTACAACTTTGACAAACAAAAAATATATTATTTTCGCTGAAAATAATTTCAAATATATCGAGTCATTTAAGTGTAATTGTAACAAATACACAAAAAATAATTTAATATAACCGTTTTTTATGGGATATTATTCAAAAAGAATGTTATCGCTCGGGATAAAGCTCATCTATCGTAAACTTTCCTGTAATTGGTGAGGAAAGCTCTTGGGAAAATTGCGTGCAGAAGTGTGGAAAACTGGAGTTTTCGGGCATTCATTGTGCACTATGCTAAGTGGTTCTAGTAAATATTAGATTCTGAGGATGTTTGAGAAGACAGTCGCGGGATGGGAAACATTATGAAGATTGTTACTCATTCCAACCACGTCAAAGAGAGTTGTGATTATTTTCAGTAGGTATTTGATGCTTGTGAATGTATATTTCAGTGCCGGTCTCTGTAGTAAGTGATACGAAAAACTCTGGTAAGCGGAATTTTTCTTATCCAGTTTTAAAAACATTCTTATCAATTGTTTAATAAATGTATAAGTTGAACACTAACGTATCGGTGCCTGTGACGCTTCTTATTTTCAAAATAATTTTTGCTTTATACAGATAAATATTTTGCTTTTAAAATTAAATTTGAAAGCATTCGTCGAATTTTAAAAATCTTCTCCGTCTAAATTCAAGAACTATGTTTAACAAATCGGTAAAAAGTTAGTATTACTAACGTGGACCACCTAAAATAATATAAAAAAAGATCTCTAAACTCAATAAGGATGTGAGCTACTTTCACAAATTGAAATTGTTTTATGAGCTGCCTATACATATTCCATCTTCATAATTTTTTATCATCGTCCTTTATCGTACCATACACAATATTATTATATTACTAATACTGACTAATAAAATAATACTGACGGTCATTTTCACCTACGCGGTGATACCAATGAGCGAGAGAGAGGCAAAATATATGGTGCAGTTCGCATCAGTCGTAATAAATCTCTGACCGCTTCTCAATTTTCCTTCGTTGTACGCACAAATTGTTATGTTAAAGAAATAATATCACAACGGCAACCTTTCAAACGTTTCGTCTAATTTTATCTTAATCAATTTTTTATTTTCGGAGTTCAATAATAAAATTTTATAGGCAAATTTATAAATATGATGAAATATCCTACGCGAGCTACCGAACAAGCCTCGGCGAGCGACCGCTTGGCGATCACTGTACAAGAGATTATAGGCCATTGCTTAAATGAATACTTTGGAAAATGAGAGCTCTTTCATTACTTGAACGTAATCTTGTGCGATATTTACAAAAATATTTTCAAAAACCATAATTAAACGTATCACAAAAATACGTTTAGTATCGATTTTTTGAGTGGGGTTTATTTCTTACTTGATTACGCTGTCAAATTGTTTAAAAGTATTTATATAACCACGACTTCTAATCTTAAAAACATTTGAAGCAAAATGCTAATTTTAGTGATCAAATAACAAAATTTCCATGTATGTTTTAATTTCAAATACTAAATTTTGTAACCATACGCCCACAGTTTGGAGCTGGTATTGCTTAGAACTATAATATAAACAATATCAGGGTTACGATAATCAAGTTAGTTCTCGTTATATTATCGATAACCTAAAGGTAACAAAAGCTATTCGTCTTCAATAAATTAAAAAATGTTTCGATTATATAATATCTTTTTTACCACGTTATTCATTCTTATATTTAAACGATGTCTTATAATGAGCAATTAGTTGTCTTTTCTGTAATTCCTTAATTCATGGCTTAAAGTTAATCTTCTTGGCGCATATTTAGTCTCTTAGACTTTAATTCGTTCAATTAACACAAGAAACTTACATACAGTATAAATGAAACAAAAATTAAGCTTCGTTGTGACATTATAAAAATCATTTTTTGGTAATAAATATCAAGGCGTTTTTTTTTTGATTTCAATAAATGAATTCACCGAAAAACTTTACACTTGTTTATTGACTATAATACTATATTAGATTTAAGTTGACTTTGAAAAACTTTATCAGCTACACAATGCTCTACAAAGGGGGAAAATAATTTAGACACGCTGTAAATCCGAATATCCAAAGGAACCAAATGCAACATCGAAAGCTGTTTAGGGAAAATTGTAAATCGATGATCGAAAAGGGAAGGGTTTGATCCTTGGCAGGGGTTGCGGTTTTATTAACGGAAAGGATATTCCAAACTGTAAATAGTATCGGCCAATTTTCAGTTTCAATACGGGATCAATGCATACCACGAGGCTGAACATATTCATCGCATATTAATAAAGTAATTTCAATTATTTTGTTGCTATGTTATATTTTTATATGATATCAATTTTTTTTGTATGAAATACTTGAATTGTACATATTGGGTTGACAATATTTTTTGATCATTCCATCGTTTGACCCTATTTTTGGCATTGGTGGGATTGACTGATGAGATTTGAAAATATTGGTTGCATATCAATTCAGTTGTGCCTTATTACCGTAAATGAGTCGGAAAATTATACTACGAACATCCTATTTTTAGATCATTATAAAATACATCAATAATTGTTCCATAACTTTCCGAATAATTCAGTGTTTCAAAAGAATAAGGTTGAATAGATGAAAATGACAACAATCTTGACTTTCTTAGACAGCCTAATATAAACGTATTAAAATAAGTTTTCATGAAGCTACATGAAAGTGTGCTAAATTTATTAAGAATTAAGTAATATAAATTTAAAAAAATGTCCATCTACACTAATAATGCATTTATAGAAGGAGAATTTGTTTTAAACATTCTAGTATTTAAACTACTAGTCTTCTGTGTAGAACAACACCATTTTTCATATTAATGAATATTTACTCCAAAGAATTTTAATTTAAGCGCTATGCATTTAGTATAATTGTATAAACGTTCTTTTAATTATAATCTTGGCCAAAAATAATTAATAATTGAAAACAAGCGAGTCTAAACTTTTACCTGATATTACTTACAATATTATTCCGAATAAATTTAAATTTTTTCGAGTAAATTTTTTGTATTTTCTTCATATGTACGTTTCTTCTAGTTATTATTTTTAAATTGCGAGAAAGCTAAACAAAGCTTAAAAATTAATATATGTACATTGACAAAAATAAAATTTAGGAGTTTTGCCCTCTGAGTATAAAAATATTTCATAATGAGACTATTTTACATAATGTAATTTGAAAAAAAAAATTCTTCATCTTTGCATGTTACATGAGTTATTAAAAAATCACTACCAATCACTTGCCAATGATTCCTTTATTTTTATATAATATATATAAAGTCATTTGATTGATGAAATTGATGAAAGAAATTACCCTGTTAACTTTAAATATTTTATTTAACATATTAACAACTCACATATACACATCAAAATTTCATATCGTACTTTAAAAAAATTAGGTTTTGATACTTATAAATTATAAGATAATGCTTTCATTTAAAAACTGAGCCAAACTTAAATCTAAAGTATTTTTAAGGGTGTAACGATTTTTTTTATTTGGCCAATATTCTTGCATTCACTAGAACAGTTATTCAAAAAATCAAATGGCTATATATAATGATCGATTAATTTAATTTATTATCGATTACTATTTTAAATAAAATAAAAACAAAAATCAGTGATATGATAATATCGTGTTTTGTAATAACAAGCCAAGCGTTTCATGTCGATGTTACTAATTCATTCTTTCAACCATCTCGCAGTTTTTTTACACGTTATATAATATATCGCAATGATAGATTATTTATCAAGGCTTCTGATAAATCATAAATGATAATAACAAATAGCTCCAGCTACTCGTATGTTTTCATCGCGTTGAAATGAAAAAGTCTTGGTCAAAATGATATTATATATTTAAATATTTTACAAAGAAGTCCATAAAACAACTCGTACGCAAATTTATTAATGAATTGGTTAATGGCGCATTTTAGTAGTTTAAATGCTTTATATATATATGTTTATAATCAGTTCTTAATTGCAAAGTAATTTTTCAATTTTTAATATTATATTTTGAAAATTAATTTGTACATTTAAACTCAAACTTTATCATTTATGTAATATTTTTATGCAATTTTTTTCATCTGCTATAAGCCTAAAAACAAATAAAAGAGAGAATAATTAAGTACAATCTCTCCAAAATTACAGATAATCATAAAATTAATTCTCAATATTAGAAATAGATGTCGTTTAAAAAGTAACTTAAAACTATTTAGCTATTTTGAAAGTCGTTTTTTTTGCTGACAAAATTAATAAAACATTTTATTAGTCAAATGAAAGAAATTTTTATTGAATGGTTTGTTTTCAAACGTTTGTGCGTGTGTAGATTCACTGTGTACTGTGTTGCACTGCTGTGTACATAATGCGACAGAGTAACAATGCTTAACAACAACCGAGCGCATCCGGGTGACGGCGCGTCAACATCCGGTGGAAACTGTATCACTCTATATCCATTTTCCGTGAGTAAATTCTATTAGCGGTTCCATAAATTAAGTTACCAAAGGCGTTTTGACTTGGGTCGAGTCAACATATTCTGATAAATAGTTTCCTCAACAAACAGTTTACTTTTGACGTAGTAATTATTAGGCATTTTTTACCATTACATGAACAAACATTCATAACATATAAAAGATTAGTTTTAAAACCCAGCCACTAAAAATGTTAAATATGAAGGTTTGATTTCAATCAAAACAATTAGTAAGACATCACTCAATAATACAATAACTTTAGAATTGACTAATTTTAATGATATATGTTAAAAAATTTCAACATCTTCAACAATCATGACGCTACTCTTGTAATTTTCAAAATAATGGAAGAATTTGAATTACGTGTATTCATAAAACTTAACTTTTTTAATGAAAAAAATATCGTTTAAGCAAAGCAACGCATTGACAAGTGTTATTTGTATTCTGTTTCATCAATGCAAATGGTAAAGAAGTAGTTTGCTGATTTTAAACGTGGCCGTACAAATCTATACGGTTAAAGGAAGCGGTCACCTTCCTCTTATATCGGACAAATTAGTAAATTGATTATATGTTTTTTAATCGTTAAAATACATAATAAATATTTATTTATTTAAAAATTATTTACATGATATTTGATGTTAAAAATTCTGAGCATCAATGATATTATTGCAATAACTACGCTGGTCACCATTTTTTCGCAAACCAGCAGTTGTAGTCTACTGGACTTAATCACAGTAATATAAAACCAATATTTATCCGTACGAATTTCGTTCATTGCTAAGCATTATGAATTGAACAGTTTGATGTGGATAGTTATTTGATATGAAAATAGTCTTAAATAAAATGTGTTTTGTTTATTTATTTTTTAAGAACGGTATAACAATCGCGAAGTCGAAATATTTACTATATAATGTAAATACATTTGATAAAATTAATTTTCTTAGAAAATAAATTTTTGGTTTAATCTTGATTTTTATTCAATATTCGAGAGCTTTGCGTTGAAATACCATTATCGAAATGAAAAGTTATATAACGATTTTTATTTTCTAAGATCAGAACTCGTTTTGTTTATCAAGAAAGCATTGTCAGCCGATAATACATTATTTAAAGCGTATCTTTTCATAGCATTTTCACTTTAACGTGATATAAATCGACGAGGCGTTCACAACAATTGATCTCTGTAACCGTTCTTTCGAGGGCTAAATTAACTTTTGAATCAAAATAAATATATTTAGTCGAAATTTAATTGAAATTTAATTGATTTTATTTAAGTGAGATAAAAATTAATTCATTGAGACTACGCGCTTAAATATTATTTTACTTGGACAACATAATAAATATTGTTTTTATTTTTATTTAATTATACTATTTAATGTCTTTATGTATTTCGAGGAACTAAATTATTTTACCATGTTATTAATAATTCTTAGAACCGACAGCTAAAAAAATATTTGAAAGTTTCCTTTTACAAAACATTGTTCAAGTTATACGATTCAGTAGTGCTTGGATTAAAATAATTTGGCATTTACGAATTAATGAATTTAACTGTTTTGATGACTGATTAATAAAAAGGTGTAAAATTAAATTCATTGCCATACACGCTGTAAACAAGAAAATTTTCTACTACTTTTACCCAATAATAAATAAAATACTTTTTTGTTATAATTGCAAATATTAGTCTTATGGTACTTTTGTATTCAAATAATTTAACAGAAATATAATATGTGTATCAACCTGTTACAAAAATTCTTCATAGACGTCAGCCAAAGGTGTTTTATATCAGCTATACTGGTTTTAACTGTTAATATTAAAATGATATATTTTATTTTTTAGATGTAGTATATATGTATATTGTTTTCGATGAACTATTGGTTGATGGTGGTAACTAAAGAATGGTTCTAATTTTTTAATATGTTGTACAAACCCAATATCCAGAAATATCCCATTGTGTGTGAACAGTAACACCAGTCGCAGCCTGCCCGGGCGGAAGTTTTTTATGACTCGACCTAATATAATACGTAATTTTTGTTATTATTAAATAAATTATTTTTATCATCTAAACATTAAAAATCTAACATAAGCAGTCATGTTAATTAACTTATAACAATAATATCTACTAAATGTATTAAAATATTCTTTTTTTATTGATAAAAATACATTTTTACTAAAATAAATATAAAAATGTAATGCTATTATGTCACGAAATAACTTTTAACATCTTAAAGGGGATTAATTATATTTTCAATCGTTCAAAATATGTACACTTTTAGTTACTGACAGCTTGGATTTTTCATAAAGAAATATTCTGGCATTCAATCACACATATGCAATATAACTGACAGTCAGATAACAGTTTGTTAAATTGAACGCTTATATTATATATGAGATCAATAACTACAAATTAGCCCAATAATTCCTGGAGTTATATATTTATCTGTATCTTTTTTTAAATTCGACTGATTTGTGTATAATGACATTCGAAATTGAAAAAGTATTCTTACAAGCATTAATATCTTGTGTCTTTTTAATGTATGATTTTTACAATACTCAACTACCATTAATATGTTAGTAAATTTATAACTAGACATACCTATTTATTTATTATAAATCACAGGGTTACGGTGTGAATAAATATAAGACAACGTTTGATTATAAGAATTATTACTGTAATCCTTACATCATCGATTAAATACCAGATTATTTTTTATTTTAACTACAAAATTATTCAAATTTTTGACTTGTCAAACTAATCTTATACAAAGGATATAGAAAAAGAGAATCATATTGACCAGCTCATTATAAATGAGAAATAATTCAGATGAGTTCTGTATATTTCTTAAAAGTTTTATAGAATATTTAATGATGCTGAACGGCAAAACTAAGCCGTGAGCGGCAAATGTAAATGTTTTTATGTTAGTATTGAAAATTTACATCCAGTCGTTATTATAAATTATACTAAAATAAATGATTAAAATAGCAAGCTTTTTAATTTTTTTTTTAAATAAAATCATGAATATGTCTTTATTTAATATTGCAGTGTTTTTCCATTATAAGCGATCTTTTGATGTCATCATTAGGAAAACAATAATTTAAGAACATTCTGAAATCTGTCGGGAAAGTTCAACTCGTTGTTGGTTTTCAATGAAAATATTTTTATAAATAATTTTTTCAACAAGAAAAAGAATAAAAAAAAACACCCCCCCAGAGGATTCAATAATGGTGACCGACATATATTAGTTTGTTCGTTAAGAATCCTTTGTGATAGTTGATATCTATTGATTTCCAGCTGTTCCAAAGCCGTCATCCCGCGACCCTTGCTGCAAAGATGCAAACACTTAGGCGCTGAGTTTTAATCAAAATTGATGTGTGACTCCATCAAAAGTTTACTTCTTGTGAAGGATTTCAAAGCAATAAAAGACCGTGGTGTTTTCAAATGTTTTACAAAAATTAGAGACAAATTTCGATTTTTTTAATAACGTTTGCTGGTTGCCCATTCCTAAGTACGCCAAATAACTCCAGTCTGCCTCTCGTTCAGTTGCATCTGTCAGGTATCGTTTTACGAGCTACTTTATTCCATTTCGGGCTATTCACTGCGTAGCGACGCTCAGATGAAGGCAATAACGATTAAGCTACCTTCCCAAAAAGCTTTCTTTTACGGGATGAAGCTGGAAAAGCTCCACTCGAGAAAAGTAACCCTTTGTTAAATTTTAAGGATACCTTGTTACGAAATACCTCAGTATAATTGATACTCTGCTGGGACATTCATAAACGATGATTGTTGATATGCTTTAAGGGGTTGTAAATATTTATGTCATAAATATAACAACTTATTTTTTTATTTAAATCGTTAATATAAATAGGAAACTTTTAAAAATATTTTTGTTATAAATAACGTAAAACTGTTAACCTACTACATCATTAGACCAAACAAATATTACACTATTCAACAATAAAATATATTGCGGAGTTTATATATTTTCATTTAAAAAAACAATTTTATTTTCTTATTCACAACCGATCGCTACAAGCACCAAATTTATTTTTGTACGATTTTTTGACTTTCCACTACTGCTACTTACTGGAAAATAGGATATTATTTGTTAACTTGTTGAGCTATTGCTATGTTTGAGAAAATCATAATGGCGTTGAGAACTATACTCTTTCAAATTGTACTCAGATATGTTGTAAAGATTCAAAATATGTTTAAGTCTTTATCAATCAACAAATATTTTACATCGTTGAAAGTTTGTTAAATTCACAACATTTAAAAAAATTCACTTAAATGCCTCTTAACTCAAAAGACAGAGTAAAATTATTCGTCAATTTTTTTATTAAAATACTTTAAAGCGTCACAAAACCTCACAGAGATACACCCAAAATCTGTATATACAATATAATTTTTATCTGACAAGACCTTTTGACCTTTAATACACTTAACGAGAATATTTTTCATCATAAATGTGGATAAAAAAACTTTTTCAAATTTTAAATCTGTAAAATTTGGCGTTTAAATTTATTTACTAAAAAATAGCTATTATAAAGAAGGTTTACTTTTCTTCATTGAGCTATGTATATGTTTAACTATATCCCTGAACAACCTGTTTTAAGGATCTTCCAAAACTCTTGCTCGAAGTGGACTCGGGGCCACTTTTATGTCGTCGCAAGCAGGGAGAATGTTGGTATCGTGTATTTCGCGCGAAACGATTGAGTTATTAAATCGTGTAAATCAATACCTTCATAGGCAATAACACTAATTGAATTACTGTTTTGAAATGGTTTAAGTATTGTCTGTAGGAAAATATAGAATTCTTTTTTCAAATACATCGATTGATGTCACTAATTTGTCTGTTTTTAAAGGGCTAGTCTATCACGTTAAAACACGTTTCCGGAACTCCATCGTTGGATTTTTTAATCACGTGAAAACACATTTCTATGATTCTAAGCATTAAGAAGATAACACGAAATTGCACTTGCACGAGATTGTCGATGTTAGATAGTAAAAAAAGTATGTGGGTGAAGGTAAATGTAGAGTTTTTAAAATTAATATTATCTATTAATGTCATTTCATTTGTGTTAACGAAGTCAATATTATTTAATTCATGATATAAAATATTGATAATAATTTGTTTTAAAGATATTTTACGTTATTATTTACTATTTATTTTGTAATACCTGTTTTTGGTAACTGTACTCAACGACCCATTACACTCAATGAGGTTTTTCGATAAAAGCATATATTTTAAGTGAAATCTTATTTCCGATGCCCTTTTTTACAGCAGTTACCAATCTTTTTAAGTGTTGTCGAATAATAGTAATGAGATATTTCAATGTTTTTAATATACTGTCTAGGTTTTTAAGTAATAAAAACACATTTTTATTACTATTTCCATAACATATTTAAGACCACAAGTGGCTTCACTCATCGTAAGCATTATCAGTATGAGCACACCGCGATTAAAAAACGTCAAGCTTATGGTGTAAAAGCTAAACTAAACTTTATGCTCAATGTGAAGAGCAAGCTTACTCTCAAAAGCTAGCTGCTCCTCTATACAGCTATAAATCGACCAATTATGGTGTACGCTACTCCAGTGTGGGCTTATGCTCACCAGAAGCATCTGAAGACACTTCAAATTGTTCAAAATAAATCATTGCGACAAATTTGTAATGCCCCGTGGTACGTTCGCAATTCGCTGTTACATAGAGACTTGAAAATGCCTACAATTCGAGAGGTCGTTCGTGAAATGTCTCGAAACTTTCACAGCGATATAGGCAAACATTATAACCCTACAATTTCGTATCTACATAATTATGATGAGACAGTACCGAGTAATCGTCTAAGGCCGAGAGCGGTTCTGCTCGATGACCCGCCATAGGTTTGTTGTTACAGATCTTAATCCCAACATGGACAACCTCGGCATCTGAAAATGACTTTCTAATTTTATTTCCTTACGTATTGTATATGCATGCGTGTGGCTGTGTGTGTGCCTGTGTGTGCCTGTGTGCACGCGTATGCATGAGTGAATGTAATGCGTATGGTGTCCGCATGAGCTGCACTCATTGTGGGTTCCAAGGCTCAGCTGCGACCTAATGTTGTCAACAATGACACAACAATTACAACAAGTTAAATCTATATATGAGAGATGGAGGAGACCTGAAGAGCTCTGATGCTGACGCGTCATAGATCTTAACGCTCCATGAATTTGATATCCCAAAAAAAAAAAAAATCAACTGATAAGCGAAATTGGCCCTGATGATTAAATATATTGTGATAATAATACTTATAATGTGTTTTTATTGATAAAAATATCATTAAGCACATAAAAAAATACTATAGTTTTCTTAGCTAGTTTCCTTGTTTGTCGATTCAAATTTTGACTTTAAATGCCCACTCTACACGTTCTGTGAATTATTCACGTCTTTGAAATTTGACTTTTCGTGTTTTGAATTATTTTTTTGACTTAAATCTATACTATCACAAAGCATTTGTTAATTCAACCTTATTTGCCGGTCACATAAATAATGAGAATTTGAATCATTTAAGTTTTTTTTTTTAATCAATTTATAAATTATTTCATTTCGTTTACGAAAAATGCCCGATGCATAATTTAAAAAAATATATTATCATATTACAAATTACATACTAAAGCCTAGTAAAAAAATTATAAGTAGAAATTAATATAGCATTGAATCAAAAAAAAAAAATGAATGTGTAAAAGTTCTTTGAAACTATAACGAAACCACATACTTAATTATTTTAATTAATGTGTAAGATGAAAAATTTTGGGTGCCCTTGTTTTTTCAATCTGTAGTAGTTTTTATTATTTATAATACATGAGTCTTTTTATGTCATGCATCAATTTTTAATTATATTTATTTCATATACGTTTGATAAATCAATAATAATCATTTTCATATTAATCATTTATTGATGTCTCTAAAGATTACATTAATATCAACCAACTTTACTTGTTTTATATATAACGACTTAACGACATTCGACGAAAAATAATTTTGACGGGTGAGCTTTAAAATGAGCACTTGTTATTCTTGGCAAAGTTTCATCGCTAAATTTAATCAGGAGCAGCTTTTGATTGTGTTGACTTCCGAAATGCCGCAGGCTTTGAAAGAAACTCTCTTTTGCACAGGATCAGCGGTGTTTGTCCTACTGTGTCGCGGAGCCTATCCGAAACGTTGAACTTTGCCTCGCTAAACTTTACTGCCGTGGTAATAACCTGGAAAGCTTTTGAGAAAGAAGCTTACACTCAGAGATAAATTTAACTGTCAGCTGCATCGTTGGTGAATTCATCCATAGATGATTAAATACTTATGTCTTATTACGATGGATTTTGCAGTTATTCAAATTTGACTATAAATTAGAAAAACACAATTTTTTCACTAATATATTGAGATATAGTTCTTTTCTTTTATTAATAGACAAATAAATACTACATAGTTTATTTAAGATGTATTAAGATAGTTTTTCATCAAGAGCTAGATTGTGTCCAATGTCCAATGTCCAAACTAGATATTATAAATAGTTAACTGTATAAAAAGTAAAACATATAGTTAAATTTAATTGAATATTTGAGTTTATATTTTGAAGTTTTTAAGAAAATATTTTACAAATAGTTAATCATTCACATAATTTAATAAATGTAAATATATATATATACATAAACAGTGCTTAAAATTGTACAGATAATAAACGAAATTCCACGAATTATTTATAAATATTCACTAAATAGTCAATGATAAACTCAAAAATGTTTATAGATACAATAAACATATTCCTAGAAGTCCTGTAATCAATTTTGATTGTCCCACCTGGTTACATGTTGTTTGGAATGCTATACTCTAGTAAATAAGTTTCATATTTTTTTGTTGATAATAATGTATTTATTAATTTGATTTTTTTTTTCATCCACTCACCCGTTAAAAAAAAACGAAACGTTTGAAATATAATTTTGTTTTCATGTCTACAATTAAATCTACATTATAAATTTATATGCTTACATTTGCCCAGTAAATGGTAAAAAAATAAAATGTGTCGAATTTTTGTATATAATATTATATTTGCACGTTTTTAGTTGGAAATATCAAAAATTTCATTCCTAAAGCTGGCTTCCATCAGTATCATTCGTCATATAAACTGAGATTAGTTTATATATGGAAAGTCTAAAAATGGGATCATACCCCGGGGACCGTGAGGACTTTTTGAACTTAGGGCTTAAGAAAGACCCATTCATCCTTATTTTGTATCCAGCCATGCATACTGCATGTTAGCTTTATACGATGATACATTGTTCGGACCA
Source organism: Himalopsyche japonica (assembly GCA_028555115.1). Taxonomy (NCBI): domain Eukaryota; kingdom Metazoa; phylum Arthropoda; class Insecta; order Trichoptera; family Rhyacophilidae; genus Himalopsyche; species Himalopsyche japonica. The sequence goes on along the minus strand of JAHFWJ010000224.1, from coordinate 1,376,873 downwards.
CATAAGCCACAATTTATAAAAGATTGGTTTTTTCAAGGGACAAAAAGCTGTTTTTGAATTTATTTTGGATGTGGAGTTATTGAAATTTTGCAGCTCCATATAATAAAATATAAACTATGACATCTTTTTCATTTTAATATATCTATGATTGTTTTAGGGTGTCAAACTATCTTAATCTTTAATTTTAATTCATTCATTAACGCTTCTTTTTATGAGATGATCGCTTACACATTTTAGCCATGTCTGTTTTCAATGTAGATAAATAGACTTGATGTGATTCTAAATACTAAATTAGATGAGAGTTAAAAGATGACGAAAGGTAAATACGAGGAATGACAAAGTTTTTCTAACTACGGCTTTTTTAAGATATGAAAAAGATGCAGGGGAATTTAAATATATATATTGAATTGGCATTCACTAAGTGAAGCTCCATTATAACACGGTAAAAAAAATAGCAATGTATTTTAGTTCTAAAAAATGATTATTTTTTAAGATATAATTGATAGCTATTTTGGCTCACGCAATCATCAGAACTATGCTAAAACGAACATTTCCTTATCTATAATATATATAGCTGTGTAGAAAAGATACAAAATACATTTTCTCTCCTGTTTTAACGACCAAGCTTGTTTCTTGCTCGCAATAAAACTAAAAATTGTATCTGAAAAACAACAACTTTATTCAATATATTGAATATCTAAGTGTTGGCTTCTTCTTTTAAGATAGATCTTATCAGAAGAAGGTTTTTTAATAATACTACAAAAAATAAATATGTGTTTTTAAAATTACTATATAAAAATTTTCATACATTAAGCTATTTGTATCGGGCTGGCGTTTACACTGTAATCATAATAAACTCAAAGAATAGCACACTGTTTTGTCATTTACTATCGCACTTATCGATATATCGTCTTCTTATGCGGGTATTATACTTAAACATCGAACTGGTAGTATAAATCTTTCTTAATATAGGCATAATATTGTATGCCACAAGCTATCCCACAATATTTTATGAGCATATAGTTTGCTTGTACACCGACAAAAAAAGCCGTTTGATAACGGTATTATAAAGGCTTTTTAGTTGTTGAATATCACAATGATTGTCAAATCAAATATGTCCAAAGCTTAAGCCAAAAAGTGCCCTTTTTGTCCTTGGCATAAATCCTTGTACTTAGTAAAATTTATCTCAATCCCAAATAGACAAACATCCATTTAATTTAGGAACAAAGTAACTTAAGTACATTTTACTATCACATAACTAAGATAAGACAAAGGAATCTATCTATCTCCGGAGACTAATTATTGTTTAAGATGTTAATAAATTTATTAGAGCCTATTTATAATCTCAGCAAAGGCAGTCAAGAAGATTAAGAGATACTGCGCACCTACAAAATACTCCAACATAGAAACAAATGATTTCTATTATTTAATTTTAAGTTGCTTCCATGGAAATGGAAACCTTCTTCAACACTTACCGCGAGAAGTTTGTACAATCCTATGGGTTATTAATGCTGTGACAACAATTTTGTGTAACAGCAATGTGTTTATTTTCCTTGATAAGTGGGACCTTGTTGATTGCTCACAGTGTACAGGAATATAAATGGATAGCCAAAAATAATTGAAAATCATATGTGAGATGAGACAAGATATTCAAAGTAGTAGTTGTTAGCACAGTATATATATAATATTTTACCCACGTTTGAACAAAAACCATAGAACTTAGGTTACAGTTTAACTTTTGACATAACAATGTTGAATGCCTAATATTTTAAAATACATGATTTAATCTTAACCCTACTCAAAATTATCTCGTAAAAAGCTCTGTCAAATTTATAAAAATGCAAAAATGAACTTAAAATTTTTTTTGTAATTTATGCACCAAAGTTTACATGATATAATAATTTCTTGAATACTATAGCTTCTACTCTTTTCCTTGGTTAATTTTTCATAAAAAAAAATCATCATTCATAAAGTATTATGAACCCCTACATTTATATTGAAATGAATAACACGTTACATTTTTTTATAAAAGTGTTTTATGTTCAACCAACTGAATGAAAATAATGCATTGTTAAATTATTCATAAACAAAAATAATTATACGGCATGTATAAATAAACATTAATTTAAAATAAACAGCATATCTTGCCAAAAAAGGTATCATGTGACATAACAAATTATGATGTATCATTTACTTTGATAGTTTCCAAATGAAAATGATAAAAATGTCAAGATAATAAACTTGTGTTTTTTTTCATAAACTACCTAGTCTATAATAAATCTTACATATTGTATTATTTCTTTTATGTAATGATTTAGTGGGAAGATTTTTTTATATTCACATAATTTTTAATCGAAAAGTTAAATAACAACTAAAGTCTTACCACAAATGTTGTGAATAAATTTTGATGTCATGTTACCAGAAGTGATATACAACTGGATCTGAACGTGAGTTGTGATGGTCTTTATTTGAAACGCGAGATACTCTTTTCTGTTAGTATGCTAAAATAAATTAGCTGACGAATGTAAGAAGTATTTACTACTTGCAATTTTGATTATGCAGTTGTAAAAGGATCCATCATAAGTTACTATGTGGGTGTAATATTTCTAATTTTTTATATTTCAGCTATCGGAGACCGATGGTCTTCCCTGTCAAGTGTGTATGCAGTGTGTCACTTCTCTCGATTCAGCGATTAATTTCAAGAAACTTTGCGAAAAATCTGATGATCTGTTTCAACAGCACATTATTTCTCTCAAAACAAATATTGTCGATTCAGCAATTGTTAAACAGGAAATATCAACAGATTCACAATATGATCCGAATAATATTGACCTCATTCATGATTATGACGATGACTTCCTTATGTTTAAAGCAGAGCCTGAAGTGGAAATTGATTAGAAGAATATTAAAATTGATGAGGATTGCAAACCTACAGGTGTGACATAGCTAAAAAGGCAGATTTTCTAAAGCTTTACTTATTATGAAAATGGTATTCATTACAAAAGTAATAGAATAATATATTTTAAAAAAATCAATTCTGTAATCAAAGTATAACAATAAAGTTTGGTAGAATGTTCCAAGCTTATTTGGCCGGCCTACTGTCATATCCTATTCAGAAATACAAATACACCACATCCTCCCGAAAAAGCATTCTTAAAGTAATCAAATAGAAAAATATTGTATTAAATTTGCAATATATTATTTCGATTTGTGTTCAGTAGTCAAATAAAAGTTGTATATAAGACGTTCAACTTATAAACTGTCAAAATTAATCGATCTAATTGCACAAAAAATATAGATGCCCAATATAAATAAATTTAAAAATATGAATAATGAAAAGCATCAAATGTAATAGATCTAATCCTATTGATTGAATTGGCATTTACTTGGTAGAACTCCATTATAACACGGTGAAAAAATAGCAATGACTTTTAGTTCTACAAGATTATTTTTAAAATATAGTTGATAGCTATTTCGGCTCATGTCATCGTCAGCATATTCTGACGATGGCGTGAGACGTCGCGCCATCGTCAGAACTATGCTGACGATGATGTGAGCCGAAATAGCTATCAACTATATTTTAAAAATAATCTTGTAGAACTAAAATACATTACTATTTTTTTCACCGTGTTAGATCTAGTTATGTTATCAAATTGATAGTGGTAGACTTATATGAATTGCTATTTGTAGTCATTTTCTTTATTTTAACACATTTTCAATATAATCTCCACTATATATTTTGTGAGCGAAATCGGTCCTGATCATAAAATATATTGTGGAAATAGTATGATGAAATGTATTTTTATTATTTAAAGTATCATGTTTTTCCATCTAGAAGTGAAAATGGACATATAAAAAAAAACTTTTCACCACACGAATTCGAAAGCTAATAACTTAAAAGTGATTTTAAGCTCAAATGTTTTGTGTTTGAATTTATATTATATAAAAATAACGGTAAGCGAGATATTTATTAAGCATTGTGTATTATTTTAAACTGTTTAATCAAAATAAAAAAACCTATATATCATCCAATAAATCAGTGGGAAATGCTCATTTGCTTGACAAAATTGGACTAGATACTGAATGGAATTTGCCTTAATTACATTATACAATCTCACTGTGACATGGATTAACAAACAATTGGCTGAATGAAATATATGTTGAATAATAAATTGTAATAGCTTTATAGGCTGCTAAATATTTCAGTTTAATAAAATTATGTATACGATACACATAACGAGATAGCTAATCATTGGTTTAGACTTAATTCCGAACGTGAATAAATCTAATATACGCTTGTGAGGTCCGCTAGAAAACTGGAAAACGACCATATAAATGAATTTACAAACCGATTAATATCATAAGGATTAAATTGATTAACTTGGAACTGAAATTTTACCCTTAAAGTCTGTGAAAGAGTTGAATATGATTACAATTATAAAATTCAAACGTAAATTGTTTTAATTTATACCATATGTGTCAAAAATATTTCTGAAAATGATCCGTGTATAGAGCATTATAAAATCTTGTCTTCAAAAGTTGTTTATAATAAGATTGATTTTTTTGTACAGAGTGTAGAAGAAAGGACTCCAAGTTTGTAAGTTAATTTAATATCTATATGAGATGCGTAATTTTTTGATTGTATGAAGCTGATCTTATTATCGACGACGTATTTAAGTCAGATCATAAATTATGACATAAGAAAATATTTAATTGAAAGACGAGGAAAAAATATAGATGATTATAATATGAAGCAAGTCGTACAAAATTCAAAGGTGATAGTAGAAAAATTAAATAAATTTAACACAAATACATTAATAACTATGTCAGATCCAAGTTTGTGTAGTTAAATTAGATTACAATTCTCAAAGTATCTCATTCAATTATCCTTCTAAGGCATGAATATTTCTGATATATTATACATCGCGATTTCAATAATCTTATCATATAAACAGAAAGTAGTGCGAATGAAAAGCTAAAATCTTTGCCTATTACAATTCTATCATTTAATGCCATCAATTGAGTATTAGCAACTGATTAGAAGCTTTTATTGTATGAAATTTATTATTTAAGAATAAATTTTTGAAATTAAACAATAAAAGTGCATTTCATAATTAAATTGTCTTGTAGTAGTAGAAATACCATTTTTCTTGATTTAAAATTGATGGAGCGTTAAGATCTATGACGTGTCAGCACCAGAACTCTTCATCTCTTATATATAGACTTATTTTTTGTACATTTGTTGTATCATTGTTGACAAACGTAAGTCGCTACAGAGCTAAGCTATTTACAGTGTATCTGATTCACGTGGACACCACACGCATAATAATTATATTTTTGATGTCGAGATACAGATGTCGATTTTCTATATTTTCTGATTAATATTTGTAAAAACAAATCTATGGGGGGGTCGTTTAGCAAAACCGCCGTCGGTCCTAAACGATCACTCGATATCATCTGTCTCATCATAATTATGTAGATAATAAATCGTATGGTTGTGTAATTTTTGCCAACATCGCTGTGAAATTTTTGAGAAATTTCTCGAACGAACTCTCGAATTGTAGGCACTTTTAAGTATATATGTAGCAGCGAATTGCGCAAGTCACACTTGTTAAAATTTTGCCAAAAATTTTCCTAAGATTTACATGCATATATTCTGAAGTTGAGCTTTGTACTATAAATAAAAATTTAGAAGTTTTATCGTACAAAAATAATTCGAAATTTTTAAAGAAAATGAATTTTACTTTCGCTTAAACTGATCACGGGAAATTTTTCTAATTGAAGTCTATAAACTTTGCGTAATCCCTTTTTAATCTTTTGCTTTTAGCTGATAGTCTTATAAAATCGTTATTCTGTCTTCGTACATTATTTATTAAAATATACTGAAAATGTTCAAGGCTACATTTTTTTTAACTACCATTGCCGGTTGTTTTCATACGCAATTTTTAGAAAATAATGACCCATATAATATGTAACAAATTTTGTTAATTTTGAGACATGAATGCTTTCAAATCCACTGATTTATAAATAATTGGCATATATTGCAAAGTAGTTTGTTTGTAACCAACTTATTACCGAATCATTTCAGTCTCTCAAAAAGAGGATAAACCAATAACACGGAAACCAATAATCTTTTTTATTTTATGTTTTGTTTTACAATTTTATTTGTTCTCGGTCTTTGTGATTTCTCTATTCAAACATGCGATTAATAATTGTATTCGTTTTGCCGATGGTGTACATTCATACATTTAGTTAAGCTGGCAAATTTTTTTTTATTTTGACAAGCTAATTTAAGAAACACAAAAAAAATCCTATCTAATGCTAGGATGGTAAAGTAAGACAAGCGTGGTAATCCTTATACAGTTAATATTAAAACACGCATGCGTTTGCAAAACTCAACTCGGCATTAAATCAAATATAACCTGTATACCACGTTTTCTTTCTCTAACAGGAGAAATAGTTAGTAAAAGACAGTTTTATTTCCTACGCGTGTTTTTTTACAATGCTCTTTTTTCCTGTTTTTAAAAAAAATATTTAACCATGCTGTCGTCTCTAGTAAATTTATTATTGTTTTTTTAAAGAATATTTGAGGTCTAAAATATCCGCTATAAAATAAACATTTAGAGAAAAATTCTGTTATCCTTTGTAACAATCATATTTTATTTTCATGTTTTATGGTTTGATACGCCATTGTTTTATTTTATTTAAACATCTGCCGACAATATCTATGTTATATAGTGTTCATTTACAGTATTGATTTTGGCTTATGAGAAAGGGGTAGAGAAAGAGCTATAATTAATACCACTTCAAAGAATATCACGTCAAATTTAATGAACTAATTAGACCTGACTTATCAATATAAAGGCAAACAGAAAGATATCTCTATTAACCTTTTGAATAAGTGTTTTCATAATTTTTAATGACGTTAAAAACGGATCAAAATAGACGATCAATATTTTTTGGCTTTAATTCAATGAACGAAAAAATATGCAACGTTATATCCTGTTACAAGACACAAATGATAATAATTTAAACTATCAATTACCGGGTATTCAAGAATCCAGTTACATAAAATATCTATGGTTAATAGAGGAAGGTGGAGATATCAATCTCCAAATAAAATATATTATTAAGTTGCGTTACATTCAATAAAATAATTGCTTTATATATCATAATTAAAATAGGTAGTTAACTTAATAAACAAAAAATACATGGAGTAAAAAAAATTTATATATCCGCATATACATTATGCTCACTGGCTTTATATAAAAAAAGAAAACGAAATTTAGCAGTAGTTTGCTGAATAAGTCAGTACTTTCTTCAAAATAAATTAGTATAAAAAAACTTTTTTTTGTCACAAACGACCCGGGTTTCACCCTTCGGCATCTTCAGGTATTCCATCGCACGTTCACATCCATTCATACCTGAAGATGCCGAAGGGCGAAACCCGGGTCGTTTGTGACAAGAAATATGGGATCGTACAAAGTTGTAACAATTCAAATTTAACATTGAAGTTCCATCAAGCACCTTCAGTCGATGTCATAAACTTTTTTAATAACTCAACATGATGTTTCATTGAATAAAAATAATAATTTATAACTCATATTTTGATCACTTTTAAGGTGTTAACTGTCTTCGTCTTTATGGAAAGGCATGATATTTTAAATAATAAAAACACATTTTAGTACTTATTTCCACAATATATTTTTGATCAGGAACGGTTTCGCTCATCGCGAGCGAAACTGGTCCTGATCAAAAAATATGTTGTAAAAATAAGTACTTAAAAATGTGTTTTTACTATTTTATTAACTTATTTTTGTATAGAAACATATATAAGAATAATAAAGAATTGTTTAAGTTTGCATATAAACTGGCCAGTAATATAAAAATTACGTTTTAATACAGAAGGAAAACCAAAAAAATGTAATTGTTTGCCTTACATGATCACTTAACGCTTTAGATATATTTGTGTTCGATTTGCTTTATCATGGCTTAATAATGTTTTCATTTAAAATCAAACGCCAATCATTTATTCACTCTTAAAAGATTTTCTAAGCTATTAAGCTTTTAAATATTTAAATGGTTTTTGTTTATTTGTATAGTATACTATTTTTCCACCCGAAGCAAGAAACTTGTGACGTATATACCTAACTGAACGTACGTCTACTTCGTGTTCATATTCCGTGCATAATGAACCGATAATCTTACCTGAAATGAATTCCAAGCTCGCATAACCCAATATGGGCAACAGTGTCTCCGGCACAATTCTATAAAGTATCCAACCCTTTTACATTTCAGTGATGCGGTGGGCCTTTGCCGGGGCCTATAAATAGTCGGGCCCGGGTCTCGTGTTGCTTTTACCCCTCACCCTTTCGCCGCAAGGCACGCCCTTGGCCTACTATCACGTTACCCCGCGAGTATCATCTGCCGGCTATAAAGAAGTGGCCACAATTTTGCAATCTTGTTTGCTTATTACAAAATATTTATATACAATATATACGTTAACTGTAGTAGTAAAATCAGTACACTGACATTCGTCAATTCATCGGTATATTTTTTTAAATTATCAAATTTATAAATGTATAAGCAGTCTGGTTTTTAAGTAGAGCTTTGAGTTACGAACTTTATTGCTTTACTGTTCTTTTACTACATATAATAGAAAGCATATTTTGAATAACTGAATAAGAGCCAAGTATTCTACAAATACCTTTAGTTAAGTTTATTGATTGAATTGGCATTCACTTGGTAGAACTCCATTATAACACGGTAAAAAAATAGCAATCTATTTTAGTTCTACAATTTTTTTTAAGTATAGTTGATAGCTATATCGGCTCACGCCATCAACTATATTTAAAAACATAATTTTGTAGAACTAAAATACATTGCTATTTCTTTTACTGTGTCTTTAGTTAAGTTGTTATTTGAAATAATAAAAACACGTTTTTAGTACTTGTTTCCACGATATATTCATTATCAGAACTGGTTTCACTCAAGCAAAAACGGTCTTGATCATAAAATATGTACTAAAAACGCGTCTCTGTTATTTAAAATATCATGCCTTTCCATTAAGAAGTGACAGTTATTTTCCTATATTTATTGTCGTTATGTTCCGATTTACCGGCTATCGATTAATATTTTTTTTATGTATCTTCAACTAAAAAACCAATCATATTTAATAACGCGTCTTAATTTTTTAGTATTATTCTGTATATTTTTTAAAATCATACAGTGAACAAAAATTACTAAAAAATATATTCTAATTTATAAATAAACTACTGGGTTACATTTATTTTACTAAAAAATATGTTTTATAATTTTAAAAAGCTATACTTTTATAAAAGGTTTTATTTAATGAACCAATCTTTGAAGTGTGAAAAAAAATACTTTGACACAAAGAATCAATTTTTCCACAGTTAATACTAAATCGCAAATATATAATATTTATTTTCATATTACCTGTACACATCACTACATGTAGCCTGAAAATTTTTACGTAGCATTTTTTTTTTATCTAATTAGACTTATGTTTTAGTTTCGGTATAATTTTCTTAACCGCGAATGCAATACTTTTAAATTATTATTATTAGGAATAACAATAGACCTAATTTCAGAAGAACTTCATTTTGTTAATGCTTAAGCAAAAATCTATTTTACTTATTTATTATTTGTCAATTATGTCAACATAATGAGCTAATAATGTAACAAAAAGGACTATAAAATATTTATCACTTTTATTGAATTCATAAAAATTATTTCCACATGTGAAATATTGTACACTTACTTCAAAATATCTCACATGCATTGACTGCGTGTAGACTTTACAAAATGCCACAAAAGAGAATGTGCATCTTAGCTCGTAGCACATGGTCTACGCAGGCGCTACGGAAGCAACAAGTGCAGGTGCTGACACTACCGACGTCTAAGCAGTGCTATAAATAAAGCGACGTGACGCCTTTTTTACAATATTGCTTTTAAAGTATCAGATTTAAAAAAAAAAAACATGAGATTAATTAGCTATACACATATGAACCTTAAGTTGATGTCATGAACATTAATATTTAAAAATGTATGCAACATTAACGTTTATGATTATTTTGCAGCAGTTTTTTACACTTTAAAAGTTTCTTTTTTTTAAAAAATATGTGTGATGAAGGTTAATTATTTATTTTTTTTTACTTTTTTAAACTTCTTTGACATTTTACACGTTTTACCGAAATAAATCATAAATACCGCCAATAACTGATACCGTTGCATTTCGATATTCAAACCATTATCAGCAAAGTAATAATTTTCGTTCACTTCATTGGTTTTTCATTTTTCTAGATTTTTTTATTTGTTTATATTATTTTAAATAGTAAAAAACACTTTTTCACTACTATTTCAGCATTATATTTTATAATCAAGGTCAATTTGGCTCATCACTAGCGTTATCAATAAATTACAAATAAGCCTATTTATAAAAAAAATGCATGTGTACAAAACCAAAGGTTAAAAATCTAGAAAAATGTTGTATTATTAATATCTTAACCTCTTCGGAGATTCGGAGAAGATTCGGTTTTAATAATTGTTCTTTTAAAACAACTAATATATTTAAAAATTTTAACCTATGCTACGTAGGATAACTTAATATACTAACAAAATTAGTAACATGGATATTTATTGACAAAAAAAAATATATTATACTTTTAAAATTTGTAATTGAATCTATACTAGTCTATACTATAGTAAGGAAAAATGACTAACTGAACATCCAAAAAAATCATAACCCTAAAATAATTAAAAGTAAATATTAGAATCAATTCATCATAGTTTTCAAAAGATAAAAAGCTCATTTTCGCCACAACATTCGGTTTTGTATTTATTTTCAAATGCACAGGCAGGTATATCTATTTTTATTTGCTCTCAAACCAGAGCAAATATAATTTCATATCAATCGCGTTACAGTATTTGCTAACATCGTTCACGAAATATGCTGAGGCTAATTCTATTGACATTTTTTTCACAGCCACTTGATACAGAAAACTTTTTTGATTCTCTATCATAACATTGGATGATTGCTTGGAAATATTTCGAAAAATTTTATTTTTACAAGCTTATTTTAAATATTTTTATTTATTATGAAAACTTTCATGTTTTATTGAAAGAAATATACATTAGTAGTTCAGTATTCAAAAAGTTTTTGGAACAAAGGTGCTGAATAAACAATATTATTATAAATTTGTCCTCGAAATTTTGTGTATATAACTAAGTTATCTGTATATTCTTTGTGTCACATAGTAATCACTTTTAAGGTGTTAACTGTCACTTCTTGATGGAAAGGCATGATATTTTAAATAATAAAAACACATTTTTTTAGTACTTATTTCCACAATATATTTTTTGATCAGGACCGGTTTCGCTCATTCATTCTAACCTTATAAATAACCAAACTACTTTTGCGTCGTCACCATTGTTATACTCATTAAATTAGATTAATAAATATATATTTCATATAAATATAATTTTTTTTTAAAAATGAAATTACCTCCTTTTACTTTATTTTTTTACAGAAAATATTGGAACGCCCCTGACTGACCATATCTTCCCATCTCATCGATTCATCCTTAATCGACTTCTCATGTATTAATTTATTTTGTTCCATTAAGTAGTGAGTGTGGGTTATTTTCGTCATTAAAATTTCCCACTCCTTAATTCCTTATTGATTGTTCAGAGCTCCTAATGGATTATTGATTTACCATAATTGTAATTGTAATTCTTAATAAGTGATTGTGAAAATTTAATTTTTATACTAATAAACTTTATTTGTATCAATATTGTATGATTTTATGTAAATTGTTTCCTAGTTCTTGAACCCATGGTTTTGTATACCTGCTACCTTTAACTCAAATTTTTTTTTTGTTTTGTATAAAAAGACTTGTTTGTAAATTGTATTCTATCAGTTGATAATGCTTGCGATGAGCGAAACCGGTCCTGATCAAAAAATATGTTGTGGAAATAAGTACTAAAAAAATGTGTTTTTATTATTTAAAAAATCACATAGTAGTGATAAAAATAATTTTATTTTGTCTGGAATCTATTCAATAATCTGTTTTTTTTTATTACAACCGCTAATTTAACTTACTATTGTATCATTACTATCATTTTAGATGCTTAATATTAATGTTACAATAAAATAAATGTTACCACCCGCAATTAATCTCTAATGGCTGATCGTCACGTCAACCACGGCAAATACAGTCATAAGCACACTACTGAGAGCTAAAAAAAGCTTTCGCTATACAATATAAATATATTTGTAATTTTGCAATAAGTTTTTTTTTTCTATTACAGTCATGTATAGAATAATCCATTATATTTTGATATCTTATAGATTTTTTTAAGGCTCAGATATTGGCTAGAAATAGAATAAAAGTATCGTGAATTAATTTTTTATACGATCAATGCGATTATATTTTTGATGATCTATAAATTTAAGGCCAAACATTTTTTGGTAATATTGTAAATACTTTTAATAGTTCATAAGTATTTAATTATCATAACATAAGTGTTCTTTAGTTTGCATGAAAACTTTTGCAACAGATATGTTTGGTTAAAAACTGAATTTAGATGTTTTCTTCCACTAATAAAAGCCACTTCACTTAGAAAGGCTAGTTTTCAACACATTTTATCACAATATATGAAAATTGCCATTTCTATATATTATCAATTGCAATTTAGTTTACAATAAAAAAAACCGCAATTTTTCGTACGATTTCCACAATTTTATAATTAAAATATTAAAATCGGCTTTGCACTGTTGGTTGATATTGCTTGTGGTAAATATAACACCTTTCTATGAAAAATAAACAGTTACGACATAAAAAGTGACTTGATATTGGTAGCTAATATCTGTTATTTTATATAATAAACAAGCGTAAAATACAAAATGTATTTCAATGCTGTTTAATTGTCCTACTCTGTTTTTAAGCAAAATAAACATTGTTCGTATCGTATGAATGTCAGATCAAACAAAATTTAAGTCATTCACTTATATTTAACTGATAAAGAAAATGAAACATCTCATCACTTGTATTTCATATTTTGTTTGGCATTTCATAAATGAATTGCCGTTTATTTTAATTACGACAGTAATTCGATCTGAATGGATTGGACTTAACCAAATAAACGTCAATTTAATCAATGATAGTTCATTTTATTGCGTTGTATCATTGTTAAAGTAAACAACAGAGTATCGTCACTACTTTAAAGCACGTAGAGTAAACTTTTCCGTTGCAGTGGTAATCCACTAACAGCTCGTTAAACTTTCCAGTAGTTGAAAGTAAGCGGTGATTCTCGGGAGACAGGACTTTGCCAATTGGCCGCGCATTTAAGAGGTAAGCCGGGCAAGTTGCTCGCAGGGGAGGTGTATCAAGACGCTTCTATCTTATTAAGGCTCGCGGGCCATATTGAATAACCTTCAATGCTTATATATTTAACATTTGAGTCATTATTTATTAATTTATTGTTTTTTAAAACAATATATCCTTTTAAATATCAACATTTTTGAGTGCAGCGAAACCTCGATTTCACGATTTTCAAGGGACCACAAAAAAATGAAAAACAGGTGAAGTTTTAGAAAACAAAGTCCTTCCATTGATTTCCAAATATGTGGTTTTACAAAAATTTGCAAATATGAGAGAGTTTTGTAAAAGTAATATTTATTGAATCTTATTTATTGAAATAATCGAAGAATATTTCAGGCACTTTTAAGGTGTTAACTTTCACTTCTAGATGGAAAGGCATGATATTTTAAATAATAAAAACACATTTTTAGTACAATTTACACAATTAATTTTATGTCGAAAAATCAGGACCGGTTTCGCTTCTCGCAAACATTCTCAATTGATCAACTGATCATCAGTTGACAATGATTGCGGAGAGTATTATTACGACTAAAAATGTGTTTTTATTATTTAAAAAAAAAAAAAAGTGTTTTCAGCCTCTTCTTGTTCTTTTTAATGTAAAAGAAAATTTCAAGACATTTGAGCGAACTATAATATATATTTCATCATTATTTTTATTGATTAATATATAAAATTGAATGTGTTGAATCTCAAAAATTGTATTAAATAGAAACATTTATCTATCAAAATCGGTCAATCTGGATAATATTCGAGGAGGCACCATAATATAATATTTTAACGATAGATCAAAGAAATCAATAAATCGGGAAACGGTTAATGCAGGATTATTTAACATTGTTCTTATGGGTGTTACTAAATATAAAAAACTAACGATTCATTCGAGAAAACGTATTTTGCAAGAACGCTTGATCGGGATTTCACTATATTGAAATAAGTTTTATTGATCGACTTGGTAGAGCTCCACTGCAATTTGATAGAAACAAGACTATTGATTTTTAAATAATGAAATTTTCTGTAAATACTGCTAATAATGATTTTGAATAACCGTGTGTTATTCCAGAATCAGTGCGTACTTTGACAGATGTTTTTATTTTATGACAAAACCATATGACACTTGAATTGAATAAAAAAAAATGTTTTGTAATTTTTATAAAGAAAGACGATTATTTTTATGACATAAATTTAGCTTTCAACAAATTTGTTTATTAAACCTGCGAATAATGTTATTATATCTTGAACTTTGCGGCCTTCTGTTAACAAGCCGAGACAAATTGAAGTTTGTTTTGTAGAAAAAACTTTTGTTTGAAGGCAAAAGACAGGCTATTTTGAGTTTTGATAAATTTTACAGAAGTAAAAACGGGTTTTGAAGGATAATTTCAAGATCAACAGATATGCTTTGTAAACTTTTTGCGAGTTTATAAAATATGTATGCGTATTGAATACATAACGAATGATATTTAATTCTATAAGTTCAAAAATAGCTACTCCAAAACTTAAGTAAACTTTCTTTAAGACATGGTCAGTTTTAATAGTTTGAAAGAACTTGGAGAAATATTTTTGTATTTCGACTTATTTAAGGCCAAAATGAGAATGCTGCCATCCCTGATAACATCAAATTATATATCCCGATGATGTTTTGAAAAGTCATTCTCATAAAGTGTTGAACCAGCCTACTAATGAAGATGCCAATTGTAAGAGCAATAATAATGTTTAACAGTATTGCTTCGGACGTTGACATTCTCCACTTGAACGAGATTGGGCTCAGACGAGTACTAATTATTAATGTTTTATGATAAAGATTGAATTTGTTCATAGCAAGCATTACAAACAGATTCCATTTGATAATTCTTGTGATGAGCGAGACCGGTCCTGTTCATAAAATGAATTGTGAAAAGAACAAAAAGTGTGTTTTAATTATTGAAAATAACATTCCTTTTGCATTGCTCGTTTGACGTCCTTGTTTTTTTTTTAATTTTCAATTTAACTTTTTATACATCTCTCCTACGTAAAATATATATGTATATATTAGGTGTTGAATTTCACTTTTTAATGGAAAGGGATGATATTTTAAATAATTAAAACACATTTTAGTACTTCAGTTGATAATGCGTGAAATGAAATGATGGGTGAAACCGGTCCTAATCAAAAAATTTATTCTGAAAATAAATACCGAAAAACGTGTTTTTATTATTTAAAATATATATATATTAAATGTGAATTGTTGCAACTTTGTACGATTCCACATGTGTTGTCACAGACGACCCGGGTTTCGCCCTTCGGCATCTTCAGGCATTCCATCGCATGGATGCAACAGAACTTATTTCAAATATAATATTAAAGTTCCATCAAGCACCTTCAGTCGATATCATAAATTATATATATACATATATATATCAAACAAATAGATAACAACATACAAAACCATTCTCTTGATCTTATTACCGTCCACTTGTACTCACTAACATGCGAGATAATATTGTTTAACCATGCTTAGTTAGGTAAAATCTTGTAAAACAATTTAAGCTTATAAAAACTTGCTTCAACTATAAACTAACCTTGATTCCCCCAATATCTGGTGGTTCTAAGGATAATACTTTTTTTTATTTTTACTCTGCTAAAAGCTACTTGAATTATGTATTATAATAAAATCACCAAAAATTCACTTGAAATCAATCAACCATGTATGTAAAGTTTGTTTTGATAAAACATTTTTTTATAATAACGTTTACAAAAGCAAAAAAACACGATAGGTTCTTCATAAGCTTTTGCAATATAAAGTCTGATGTCCCATCATACTTATCTTGAACTCAATATAATTTATTCCACGATTAATTTTATAATGTGCCTTTACGATCACAAATTCGACTATTATTTCAGTGAAGAAATATATTTATAAATTATTTGTTCATAAACGACCAGGGTAAACCAATTTAATAAATTAAGGTCACCTTCTCAAACAGAGCAAATTACTTACTTGCTTCTGTCCGGACTTACTTTCAAAATTAGTAGTCAATCAAAAACTAACACAATTTTGTGTATACTCAAAAAAGTATAATATTATTGGAATCTGTTATTTAATTTAGTTTTATACTTCTCCCTACGAAGTCTAATTAAATAAATTTTACAGAAATTTCTTTCCAAAGAATGTAAACCATCTTATCAACTCATGTCAAAATTAGGCTGAGTTTAAAACAGATACCTGAGTAATTAATTGTTTGTAAGTTTTAAATAAATTTTTGATATTAATCGTAATTGCCTGCCAGTTATTTCATTATTTTGAGCCTCGTCATTTAATTTAAAGCAAGAGTTTTCCGAGATAATGTTATTTAAAACATATTAAAAATTGTAGACGTAATCCTCCTGTCAAAGTTTCGTTGCAAATTATATTTTGTACGTGAATGGTTCTCTTAGCTATTATATTTAATAAGCGGGCGTCCTTCAAGCCAACAAATTGAGTCAATGTTAATATGATTACTTCCACGTTACAAGGACTTGTTGAGTTTATTTAAATATAGCATTAAAAGAGAAAGGCAATTTCAATCCACATCTGGATATATAACTATAAATTAATAAATAATAAATCAACTTTATTTTCGATAAGACATTTATACAAAAAAATAAGTAAGTAATAAAAATAATAAGTTTTCCTGAATTTAACGTAACAAAATATTACGTGTGAATTTTTACAATCTTACGCTATTAAAAGGTCAGGGAAAAGTATCGTATTTTTATTTTAAAGATCAATAGCAAGGAAACTTCAAAGTTCTGATGAGTTTGTGATAGAAAAATGTATTAGCTATATCGCGCTAACTTTTTGGAACTAATACTTCTATATTTTTTTAAGCCGAATAGTCGAATAACCAAATATCTTCTAAACATTAAATATACATTTTAAATAACAATACACATTTTTAGTACTATTTCCACAGTAAATTTTATGATCAGGACCTTTTTATCAGAAGGTTTTGCCCATCACGTACATTACCCACGCTCGCGATGCGCGTAACCTGTCCTGATCATAAAATATACTGTGAAAATCGTACTTAAAATGTGTTTTATTATTTAAAATAGCATGCTTTTCTATAAAGAAGTTACAGTTTACACCTTAAAATTATACTGCTTAAGATATCGACTGAAGGTGCTTGATGGCATTTCAATAATAAATTTGAATTCTTGAAACATTGTACGATTCCATATGTTTTGTCACTAACGACCCGGGTTTTATTAGCCTTTCGGCATCAGCGGGCATTTATCACGCGGATGCAACAGAACATGACAAAATATGTGGATTCGTACAAAGTTTCAACAGTTCAAAATTGATATAGAAATTCCAACATGCACCTTCAGTCAATATCATAAAATATTTTTTAAGTGCAAATCTTGACGAGTATAGAAACATTTTATATTTACCACTCATGTCTTTTCGTGTAAAGCAAATATATATATAATACATATATTTCATAAAAATTGTATTTTTCTTATTAAAGATATGATTCCCATAAAAAATCTTAATGTATATCTAATTTATTTTACCCGGGTCGTTAATGACAAAACATGTGGAATCATGAAAATTTTTGGCATTTCGAATTCGTATATCTTACAGCCTATAGTAAAACGGAAATTTTAATATTTTCTTCCAATAATGTTTTTTATAAAACCTTGAGCTATGCATCTTTATAAGGGTCTTCACACACAACCTTTGTTCGACCCAACCGTAAAAGGGAAAGATTAAGTATTTAACGCCAAGTTGTTTTGACATCGCCATCACAATTGAATGAAAACACTTCTCTCTACCTGTAACAACATCACGTCCCTATGGAGACGTTTCCCTTCTCGATGCTTGGAAAACCTTCGAGCTATTTCTAGCTCGCGAATTGAATAACATCTTGAAGTACCTGCCTTCAAAGCATTTCACTTCAATTATCACTGCACTAATATTCATGAAAGTTTAATTGCTTGGTGAAAGTTTATTTCAAGTTTTAATATTGTTTTATTACTATAATTGCCAGTCAGTTTTACATTGAAGTTGGTATCTTTTTCGAATTTATTTCTGTCAATTGTGTTACAGTGCTAAAATTAATTTTACCATATTTTCCAAGCACTTTAAACGACTTTAACGAACGTTTAGAAGAAAGAGAGCATTAATTTAAACCTTTTTACCACGATTTTATCTAGTTAGTTTAAAAAAATCTAGCATTCTCAAACAAATGGAATAAATAAAAACTGTATCAAATCAAATGTATGAATGAAAATTTAACACTATTTTACTACAACCATTCCTCTTTTGATTCTATTTAAATTAACCTCATTTTAATTCAACGTTTTTATTGAAATTTTATTTTAAGTATTTAATGTTATTCACTAATTTTTACGCAACTATTTTTAGGAAATTTTCATTATGTGGTGACCCTGCACAAAATTATGAGACGACCCTGTTAAAAAATAGTAAGAAAATACATTTATAGAATCTTTTAATACTATAGCCATTCTATTTAAAATCTAGCATAATTTTTAGTTTCAAAGCCGAATTTAATGACCAATTAGACTGTATGTTGCGTATTTTTAGCAAATACTCGAAT
Organism: Himalopsyche japonica; assembly: GCA_028555115.1. Taxonomy (NCBI): domain Eukaryota; kingdom Metazoa; phylum Arthropoda; class Insecta; order Trichoptera; family Rhyacophilidae; genus Himalopsyche; species Himalopsyche japonica. Next base: position 1,357,891 of record JAHFWJ010000224.1, on the reverse strand, counting down.
ATAAAAACACTATAATCTTTCAATAATAATGAGTAGTCCATTTAAAAAAGTATACCTCCTTTTTCATAACATAATATTTTTTCCAGTGAAATCTAGTTTAATGTGATTAAAAAATGTTGACATTCATTTAAACAGTTGTATGTAATGCAAATTGTAATAAATGATTTATTAATACTTTATTTAATTTATTTGTTATTCCGGAAACTTTATAAATTATAAATGAATATTTGGGCAAACTTGGTATGGTTCTTAAAAAAGATTGATAGAAAATCAATACACAGTAACATCACTACATTAATTAGAAAAGTATATATTTTTTTTAATTATCTTTAAATAAAATTCCACCTACTTCTTTAAGACTAGATATGCAATTTTTATAGACTCGTAATTCAATCGATTTATAATTTTGATTGGCCGTTAATTTTTCTACCGACTTCAAATCATTTGTGACAGACCACTATCAGTAGGAAAAAGAGATAATAATAGAATAAAGAAGGAACGTATCACTACATGCAAGATGTAACATTGAAGATTTAACAGCATACTTATTGAAAAATCTATTATCATTTTTTCTCACTTTCTAACCGAAAAAATATTTTTACACATCATTGAAATCGGCTTTCAAGAAACGAATATTTTATAATATATCATTTTTGGCATAATACTATATGATTCTTTTAATCACTTTTTTAAATAAAATATTCAAAATTCGTGCAATGATTATTTTTTGTTTTTTCTCTCTATTTTGATAACAAGTGACCTTAAAGAATATTCCAGCTTATTATTTCACTATTATCAGACTTAATAGAAATAAAAAAATTGACAGCCAAAAAGCTTAGTTAAATTGAATTTCACATATGGATTGAGGGTTCTTGATCGATTTGCAATATCAAATCATTATTTATGAAGAATAATTCAAAAATTTACTCTTCTTTTTGACTTCGACGAATATATATTTTTAATACTTCTTTATTATAAAAACAAATCAAAATTCTTGACTCTGTCAATTTAACTGCATCCATATATATTATAAGATTGCCCAAAGATATGGAATGGTAAATTTCCAGGAATTCATTTAAAATAAAATTGATCGCAATATATTTTATACTTTTAATTTATATATTGTATATTGTACCAAATAGATGGAGCGTTAAGGCCTCTGACGCGTTAGCATTAGATCTCTTCAAGTGTTTTTGTGTTGTTTGTAGACATACATAATTCGCAGCAGAGCTGAGCAATATACGGTAAGTTGAGTTCACGTGGATACTACATGCATTATATTTACAATCAATACAGGAAATAAATAATCAATTTTTGAAAAATAATATTATGAGAGAGGGGTCCAAAGAAATATTTAAATTTCTTTAAACGACTAGTTTTCGACAGTTTATATGTTTAATATGAACAATGAAAATTAATAGCAATATGTTAGTAGAATGCCTTCATTAACAAAGATATAATTTTTATTTACGTAAAAGTTTTTATGCCTCAATTGGTTGGATAAAATAACTTTGCAGGACAAACAGATATATGTAATAGTAACAGTGGTATTGTGCAAGCAACGGAAAATAGTAATTGCGAGATAATTAATTAAGCACCTCTCGCAAAGAGACCTATAGCGCTACGGTATGTGAAATACAAAGTCAATAAGGCTGTGTTGCTTCAACAACGTAATACGATTACGCTATACGTGCTACGAGCTACGAATCGTAAGCCTCATTAATTTCAGCTACGCAAAAACAAAACATTTTTTTCTACACACAAATCAACTACTGTACGTTAGATGCTTGCAATATATATTAAGCTCTCATAAACATCCTTCGGGGTATTGTTTTCCAAATATAAATTTTCCACATGCATCGATGATTTTCATTTAAAATATCGTTTTCGATTGATGCGTGAACATCCTTTTCAATTATTAAAACGTTTAAAATAAGAACTTTTTACATAATTTTAACTTAAATAAAACTTAAAATTTATATCACATAGCGTTTGAAAAAATCGTTACTGTTTGTTTGAATTGAAAGATAATAAAATATTCTACAATTTTAGATACTGTGAACATTTATTTTATAGAGTGTGCCTAAGTAAGTAATATACAGTTTCAAAGACGAATAAAACATATCAATACTCGATCCTACCTACCTTTTTACTTCAGCGAAAACGGACAAAGGAAGCAAATATATTAGAAAAAATGACTATCCAATCTTTTTTAGTGTCTCATTTTAACAACCTGTTTTAACATATGATCTAATAAAATAAAAATGGAACTAGTTTTTGTCTGCTGTATCTGTTGTAATATAGAGTTTTCTTCTAAGCCTATACAATTTATTCTATATAATTATATAACGTTAATATTGTTACTAGACATTCAATCATGATACCATTCATAAGAGCTTTATTTGTTATTCAGTGATATTGAATCATATTCAAAAACACTCCACATAAACTTCAGAAAGTAAAACATAATTTGATGTTTTAAGTAAGTGCCGCCAGAATTAAAAAATGATATTTTTTTGTACGATTATATGATTTTTTATGATCTTATTTATATTCAAATCGAATAATTATAACGTTCTTTCACTTCTGTTAATCACAATACATTTTATCTACTCTGAAACATTCAACTTGCAATTCTTGGCTTAAAGGCGTAAAATTGAAACACTTTTTTTATTTATGAAAACTGAATATGATGAATGAGAGTGGTTGATGAAATTTCAATATCAAATTTGAACTGTAAAAAGTTTGTACAATTCGACATGTTTTTTCATTCTCGGAATAAATTATTTTAGATGTAACTAAGATTTGTAATAAGAATCTAATACGTAAAATACTATTTTTATTAAATAAATGGTTGCGTCTTATAGCATCATTATTCAATTATGTTTCATTTATATGATATAAAGCCTGAAGATGTCGTAAGGCGAAACCCAGGCACTTTTTCTTAACTTTTTTACTGACTTTCTTGTATGAACATAAATTGCTTATGATTAAACATATTTACAATTTTTCATCATTAATAAATCTTTTTTGAATGATTAAAATTTATTCTATTAAATATAAAATTGTCTCAGACAGAAACTTTACACAAAAAACTTCTAATTATTATCGTTTTATCTATGTTACTATTTTCAATAAAGCCGTTGTACAAAACGAGCAGTCTCTACAAAATAATAGCTTATTTTTCCATTAATTATAATTAATTATTAGTTTAATTAACTCTTGGACAAAATTCGAAAACGTCTGAATTTATCCCTCCAATTTTAATAAAGATTAATGAGATTTTAAACTGAAAACATTGAAGTACTATAACTTGACTGAGGATTGTGGTTTAAATAACTCTCGTTAATTCAACCTGGATTACATTTATTGAGCAAGCATTTTTAATTCAATTTTAATACTATTAAAAACTTATTGATTACCAGCTGGCGTTGATTTGTTTTCAGGAAGAAAAGTTTTTTTATCAAACGTATTTAGCGGTTTTAATATTTATTTATCTGAGTATTGAAAGTAATAAGTTAGTTTTGTCTATAATAAGAAGCTTGGCCTATTTTACGATAATGAATGTTATTTACTTTTTCAAGTCATATTTTTTTTATTTTAAACCTTCTATAAATGTAACCATCACGAAACGAAGCAAATTCCAAAATTGGTTTTGAAATAAAATATATAAGACCACTTCCATGCCACATGTAAACTTATTGTCATAGCTGCCTTTTAGTTTCATTTACAATTTTTGAAAAATTTAGTTATATTGCGAGAAAGCAATAAGCTAGGCCGTTAAAACAGGAGAGAAAATGTATTGTGTACCTTTTATATACAGCTATATAAAGATACACAAACGTAAGTTTAAGCATAGTTCTGACGATGGCGTGAGCCGAAATAGCTATCAACTTTACTTAAAAAATAATTTTGTAGAACTAAAAAACATTGCTATTTTTTTCACCGTGTTATAAGTGTGATCTTAGTGATTTTAAAACAACCTCATACTTAGCAGATAGAAAAATAGTGTTGGAAGAAGCTGTTTTCTAACCGAGTGCTTATATCTTTACCTGTTCCGAAAAAAAACTCGCTCTTATATTTTACAGACTAGAAAAGTCTTATCGAAAATTTTTTTTTTAACAAGTGATTAAACGTAATTTACTAAGAACAAAATCGTATGACATCTGATGGCCAGAGGTCGAAATTCATCTTCATAATAATTACCGCATTTCATAATCATGATCCATGAAACCATACTCCTTAGTAATAGAGAAAGTTGGATCACTGGTTATGATTTTCTTGTTGTGTATTTTAACGAGAGTCAGACTGGAGTGAAAAGCGGCGGGTAAACTTGGTTAAATGCTTTTAGCTAACGGCTTGTTTTAAGCAGATAATAACGCCACTTTAAACAGGTTAACTTAGTACTCGCCTTGCTAGGGTGACCGCGGTATATAAAAAAAGCAAATATTAGACAATTTTCTTTTTATTTTCAAGGGTTAAAATTTTTTCATTGAACAAAGTAAATTTTCCATAATAAACGCAAGCAAACATTGATAAGAGAATCTGAATTTTGGACATTCTCAAATCTTAATCGAAGAACTTGAATCGTTAAAACTTTGACATTTTCATGTGTTTCATTATCTACGATCCGTGATTCGTTTTTTAGGATCGTCAAGCAATCTATTGCGCAGATGCAATATAACTAAACACAATAAATTGTTTGCATCGGCTTTATACAAAATAAATCAAACGGGAATTATATTATATATATATAGACCCTCAGGCTAAAATCTATATACATATCTGAAATAATTTCAACAACTAACTGATTTCATTAAATTGTCAAAATAAGATATGACAATTTTACACATAATAAATCTTATGGTGTTTTTTTACAATGATCAATTATAACTATAATGTAATTTGGTAATTTGATAACAAATTTTGTGATGCAAATTTTTCAAATTTGTCTCAAATCTTTATATTTTATGTGAGGTTCATTACAAACGTGTGGAATATTGCATTTAGATGCCCTAAAGCAAAACTCAGGGCATGAGTGACAAGATATATGGAATCTTACAATGTTACAACAATTCAAAATCCTTCAGTCAATATCATATATTATGATAATTAATTGAGAAAAATGTTTTAAAATATCTTTAGAGACCACATATCAAATAAAAATAAACAGTGTTTCTTTTAAAACATTTTTCTTTATTTAGGAACATACGATCAATATCTTATTAAAATTAGCGTTTTATTTTTTAGCCTATACGATAAATAAATTTTATGCTCGGAAATATTCCCTTGATAGATTAGATGATCGAAATGTTTAATTGACCAATGTTTCTTTCACGTTTTCGTTTTCTAGGCGCCAAGATAGCTTTTAATTTCAACTATTATTCACCAAATACTTTTATATTATATGTATAAAATGTTTCCAAATATGATAATTAAAATGATCAACTATAGGAGATTGGAATGCATTATACCGCGAAAAATAAGTGAGTATTACTGTTTAAAAAAAAACGTTCGCACCCTACGTATTCCAAGCATTGAAATCATCTAACGCAATACCCGGCTATAACAATATTCCCTGGTAAATTTTCTCCAGACGTGCAATTTAAGAAAAACGAATCCTCAAAGACTTCAAATTCTCTCACTGTTTCTATACAGAGCAAAGCTAATAAAGTGTTTGACTTGGAAATTCAGTAAGAACACAATTTTCTCTCGTTCATAGTTTCTAAAAAGAATTTCTTAACCTTGATGTTGTTGTTGTTTTTTTTATTACATTTTTTTGTTAGTAAAACATTTGTCAGATTAATTGTAGACTTTAATTTATTATTCTGTTGATATTCATCATCCCCAACGATTCAGTCAAAGCACTTGAAGATAAATGAAGCTTTAATTGACGAATATTTGTTTATATAATCTTTCGGTCATTTGTACCAAGAACTTTATGAAAAATTGTTTTTAATGTAAAATTAAAACTGAAGACTGTTTGACAACACAAGTAACCATAATAACTTTAACCAGTCCAGTGCCTCACACGCACCGATGCGTGAATGGAGTGTTCGATATGAACAACATTGAAGTCATACGGCGCGTCATTTAATTTTTTCCACAAAAGTTTAGTCCCATCTTGATTGTACAATTAATTGAAATACTCTAATTTTTATGGCATTTTCGATGTAACACGGCTTATCCTTAGTGTAATATTTAAACGATACAGAGACTAAACTAGTTAATGTATTTTGCTTTTTCGAGAATTAAATTTCGGTTGAATAAAACATTCAAATATCGTTGTTGATTCCTTGTTATAAATTATTGAATATTCTTTATAACACTTGGAGATAAGTTCTTCTACGACTAGCTTCTCGGTAGCTAAATTCCAAATGGATGACTTATTGGTAGACCAACAACTTATGTCGATACAAGGAAAAGGCTTGGGAAAATTTATGTTTTATTTTTTAAATCCAATGGATGGGCAAAAATTTGGAACCTATTAAAAATATGACATCAAAAACATAAATTAATTTCAGAACATCTTTATAAAACTTTTATACAAATTTTTTATCTGTTAATATCGCTACCGAAACCAAAAGACTTTTTTAAAAGAAAAATTTTTGGTTATTGAAAAGTCAACTAGTCATTGCTAAAATTTTTGTATAAAATAATACAGTGATAACACACGTTGTCCGATACAAAAAAATAAGTACATTTACAAAAAGTCATTTTACACAGTATGAAATTAAATCAGTAAATTTTTGATAATACACATAACTTGATGTTTTTTTAAAGTCATTTTTAAAACGCCATCTATGATATGTATGTGTCTTTATATTTATTGAAATAAAATATTAACGGGCAGCAAAAAACACAAAAAGTTATCAAAAGTTTAAAATAAAATATAATGAAAAAATTGCTATCGCTCTAACGTGAATCATCTAAACGTCATTTACTTATAACAAAGTGAACATAATGGGTTTTACTTTTTAGTAACATGAGCGATATTTAATCAGAGTAGTTTGTGGAACACCATTTGTTGAATTGTGATAAGTGCAGACCAACAATCTACAATTTATACGATACCCATGCATAATAATATTTTTATACCTTTTCCACTTCAATGACCAGTAGATTCAATTTTTTTCTAGCAAAACGATTATCCTCAGATAGAAAAAAAATATAATTTCCTTTATGTGATTTTGTAAAAGTATTTTTTGTTCTAAAGTATTTTTATTTAAGTAGTATACAGTAAAGTATTTTACGTAGTGTTGGTGATATTTCGTATACCGTTTGCAGAGGCGAGGAGAAGATATCAAGCCTACTGCGAGAGCTTTTCGATAAGTCAAGGAAAGAAAATAAACTAGAAAAACAAAGATGCCCGTGAGATATGTATAAAGATACAAATCTTGGCCTGTAGGGGAAAGTGTATCACGACGTGTTGGTAATATATTTTACCATCTACGTTCTACACTCTTGCTGGCGAAATGATCGAGTATTCGATATTTGAATAATCTAATTTGTATTTGAATCAAGTGTTAGGATTTTTTATCAAAATTTTACAAAAGATAAATAAAAGAGTGTGAATATGTAAGTTAATCAAAAAAAGAATGATATTAACGAATTTATGTACCCTACCTATAAATGGGGACGGATTTCATAAGAATTACTAGTAATAATAGTTGCCAATTGGTGCAGACATTTAAAACACCAAAAGATGACGGGTTTTTTTTACGTGGTGAAGTGCATTTAGCATCGTAACAGTTTTAAAAAATATGTGTTTTACATAAGAAACTCTACAGGAATTATCGTTTGACTTTTTCAGTGGTAAAATTTATGAAGAAGATTTATTTTTCAAAAAAAAATAGAAAGCATTTGATTTTACATTTGACGATAACTTTATGAGAGTTCATTTGAAAAAAAATGATAACTTTGCTAAGCAAAACACGTGTTTTGAAATTACCAATATTTATTTGTATTAACAGAACAAATTGACGTATTTACATGAATTGATCAACATATTGATATAAAGCTGTTACGTATATATAGCTCGTTTTTCTATAAAGAAAACTACTTTATAACCATACGAGTTTTTTTTTCTTTTTGTCACATGACGTACGCAAATATTTTTTATATTTAAAATCAACAACATATAAATATTTGTCTACGAGAATACGCTAAAGCGAGTAACAAACACATATTGTCGACCTCTCATCGTCCTTACATAGTCCTTCCATCCCCCGGAGAAAGATTCCGGTAATTGTCGTATACCTTTTCCCATAATTGGCTGTTACCGGCTTGTTAAGGCGCAACCCACCCCAATCTCATGTCATTTCTATAGCGGAAGACTTAATTCTGGGAGAGGAAGAGCCTTGTGCCAAAACATGTAATGGAAGACGTCACAAAATATTTACTACTCGCGTGCGTTATATCTTACTCTTACTATTGGATATTAAGCAGATTGAAAATATCAAATGAGGAACCCAAACAAGTTTTCGTTCACTTGGACTATTTATTTTATTTGTTGGTTACAGATACAAAGTTTTTTTACTGTTTTGGTTGTTTTACTTTCTATAATGTTTTGTAGTGAGAGATCACAATACCGTACGAGTATATCAATACTATATAACAACGCCATAGCAAGAAAGCAGTACCGAATTTAAAAACCAACAATATGTTATCATGATAAATACCAATGCCTAAATATACATCTATACATTAAACATAAATATTTATTTTCATACATACATACTACATAATTATACGTACAAATCAATGTTTTGTAATTAATATTTATTTAAAAAATATTTATTTGAAAAGACCATCGCAATCTACACACTATCCGTAATGGTTTCACGTCTTGCAGACAATTCTTTTACTTAAACAACGTAGAGTATATTATTATAAATGTTGTGCTGGTATCAGGTGGCTCTCAGGAGCATCCGCTAAAGACTCGTCATCGTGTTTAATGCCTTTTGTTTATAAAATGACATAGCGTTAGCTTTATAAATCTCTTTGGTTGTCATATCACGACTTAAATTTGTTGAATTTTCCCTGTTAGTCGATAAGATCTTTGGGTTTGCACACATTTGTTATTAAAAGATAATCCCATAGTTTTTTTAAATATCTGTAAAAATGCTACTATAATTTAAATGAGAATTTGCAAAACAAGTGTTTCTGCATTAAATAAACCTTTCATGGACCGTAATATTTTTCTATATATAGAATCGACATGAATTGAAAAAAAACAAATCAATATTAATATCTGATTTTCTACGCAATCGTCCGTGAAGCCGTTACATTTGTTCGCTCTCCAAATCGATGGGAAATTAACTTTGAAAAGGTGTTAAACCAGAAACTCTGCGATAATGCAAAAACTCCGCGAAGTAGAACAATCACGGGACGTAAAAAGACATTTTGAAGGTGAAGGAAGGAAGTAATGTTAAGATTGGGACCGAGGTTATTTGCTCAACACGGGGAGCAAGAAAGAGTATTCAAATATTTGAGCGTACACCGCCAGATGTAGCTAATGTGAATGTTAAATATAGATTTTGATTTAACAGGGGAATTTGAGTAACCCGTTCAATTTAACTGAATGTAATTTTGGATGAACGAACATATGAGGTTGAATTTGAAAGGTTTTTGCATGTAAGTTAAGCGCGATGTAAATTAATAATAAATTAGATTACATCTGTTCAATGTTTGACTGTTTTGAATTCAAATAAAAACCAAATAAAAATAAAGTGTATCGATGAATTTATTGTATGATTCCACGAAAACTATCGAATTGACTAAAGTGAAATCTTGTTTCTCAGATATTGTTTTTAAAAAATATTTTAAACAATTTTTTTTAGATTATTTTACTCTCTTTCAAAGTTTAAATTGTCACATATAAATGAAAGGACATTATGTTAAAATAATTAAAACAATAGACTACGATTTTGAGACCAGGTTCACTTACCGTGAACATAATCAATTAATTGATTACGATTTCGTGTAATATTTGTATATCTCTCATCACTTATGACTCTTTCATGAGGCACTTTTATTCTACATTAAAATAGTTCACAATGCAAAATACTAGACAAAAATAATACTAACTGACTCAGAGTGTTTATTTGGTGAGTCATCGGAGGAAACTGGCAACACTAAAAAAACTATATATTCAGAGTTTCATATTTGACTCTTTTTTCTATAGCGTATCAATCAGCGGGAAATTATTCAACAAAAACAATATTTGCTAATATTTTTGAATGACCCTCATTCCTAACTTGGAGTAAATTACGTCTTTATGCAGGTAACAGAACAGATTTTATCGACGGTTGTTTTAAGAAATTGACGGTGAAAGGTTGGGTTAGAGCAGTATTAGTGATAAAGTGATTGATTTCAATACGCTTTGCTTTAGTATAAGAATCATTAAAAAGTTAAGCAAAAATGTTCATTCTGATTTAAGCCAACGGTATGTATTACTGCACCACGGATCTGACCCTTGCATATTGTGCGGAAGAAAATATCACATTTTAAACGCAAAGCTTACAGCATATTAAAAGTGTTTGCATGAAAAGCTTTCGTTTTTTATACCGACATTAAAAGCATTATAGTAACTGTACATTGATATTTGAAAAGTGTTGCCATAATGTCTAAGCCACTCATCAATAAATAATCAATAAAGCAATTAAAAATTTCGACCATAAACTAAGTCTATTATTTTACCTCGTGAAATTGTTTTTGAGTGGTAAGTTTACCGATGGTAATTGTAATGATTAAACAAACTCGGAGATTGTAAATTAGTTTCCGTTTCTGGTAATTTTACAGATAATAATGTAGACCCAAACAATAAGGAAGCATAAAATCCATTAGGGAGTTAAGAGCATTAATCGGCTTAGATGGGATGGTCTATTGAGATAAAACAACATTGCTGAATTAATAAATGTTTGAATTATTGTTTGAATGATAATCTATTACAGTTATAGTGAAAGCGAGGCAAACGTCGCTACGTAGGTAGTGTCTTTAAAATTAATTGACTTCTGAGCATAAGACCACTTATATATAATCAAAAGAAAAACTGAACAAAATTAGTATACGTAAACAGCCAAAAAAAAAATTAGAGATATCGAATTATGATTTTTTTTATAAATTGTTTACGGTTTCTTGACTGACAGTGTGACTAAGAATTCAAAAAATATCTAATTTGAATTGTAAAACTTTAAACTAACGAAAACTAACGAAACGGGTTCCACATTGCGGCATCTCCAGGCTTCCTTACACGGACTCTACAGAGCTGACAATAACTCGTAAAAATGCCAGAAGATGTCGAAAGGCGAGACCCGTGCCTTTAGTGACAAAAAATTTGGAATTGTACAAAGTTTTAACAAATCAAATTTGATATTGAAATTCTATCAAGCTTCTTAAGTCGACATCATAAATCAAAAAAAAAAATCTGTTACTTTGGTTATTATTTGATGTTATGCCATTTTGTTCAAAGAAAATGTCATCATATTTAAATAAATCTATATTATGTTTTAAGCGGACCCGGAAAAAGCATTTTTTTGTTTTAAAAATTATGTGTATTAGAAATGAAACGATTCTGGTTAAAGGGAGTTTTCATACAAGAACGTACGCTTATTACAGAACAAAGCTTTTAAGAAATAAGCTTTAGGGGTCAAGGATAAAATACAATAGAGTACCTTTAAGTCCAGGGACACCTGCAAACTTCAAACTCTCTTGTTAAGAAACGAGTAAATCATATTAGCACGTATTAAAAGCCTTAGGTTCGAAGCTTACGATGAAACTCAAAATCACCACAGCTTTTTCCAAGACGGGCTGAATTTATTTCGAAAAGGACGAGAACTTATAGTCAAGTAGTTATGATTCCGCTTAGTTAGTAGAAAATATTTTTGACTTGTCCTTAATCTACTAAATAGGGAATTCATCTGATTTTTACAAGAAGCAGCTAAAACTCCTTTTTTTATAAGATTTGCACTGTATGTTTTCAGTTATGGTTAATCGTTCATTTTTACATCGTTATTTTTTAAGTAAATGAATAGAAGGTTGCATGTCAGTATTGAATGAAATCATTCATCTTCAATAAGGTTTCAAACATAACATTTCTGGTCATTAAACGGGTTTTTGCCAATACAATCATCCTCATTAAGTATGTTATTTGTAGCCAAAAATATGGACACAACATGCGTAAGTTGTTTTGGTCTCATGTTTTCTATTATAATTAAATTTCTATTGGCCTCTGCAAACGGGTCAAATATCTTCAAAAAAAAAATTATTTCTATTCATTTATTTTATAAAAAAAATATTACGACTGACGACTTAAATATTTCAGTTAAAAATGTTCTAATAATGATAGTTTGTACTGATTAATTTTTTTTTTATTATCAGCAAAATGTGCAACACTGGTGCTTTGTGTTATTTGAAAATTGATAGTCTTATTCAAATACCAAACACAGTAAACAGAAGCAGAAAGGGCTAAAAAATTCATTGTCATCAAATAAAAAGTAATGTGGATCAAAGAAAAAAATGAATATACCAAATATCATGCATGAAATTTAAAAAATCCAAACTTCTTCAAATTGCTTGAAAGTGGCACGTGTCAATTTAGGGAAACTTCCAAATCAATATTATTATGTATGATAAAATTCATAACATACTTTATAAAACTTATTGCTTTACATATGTACTCTTCATACAAAAAACTTAATAATTTACCATAAAACCTTTTATTGAGATTTATGTTATTTTCCACTTAAATAAGTTCAATTTTTCTGGTTAAAATTGAATTTTCATATTGAAATTAGGACTGTAAGATATAACATTTTTATTCAACCGATTTTCATACATAATATAATATAATGAAGAGATTGGTTTTAGTACTTAATTTATTGACTCGAAACTGGATTCCACACTGACGGAACAATATCTATCTATAAAAATGTTTTTAAATTGCTTACTGAAGGAAGAATGCTAACTAAAATGGTTTGAATAGAAGGTACGTGTTTTATTCTCACTTTTATAAACTCAATTCGTTTTATAAAGATTAATATTTGGTTAAAGATTTTATTTTTTATCTTTATTCAATGTACGCGAGACGATTTTAAAATTCTGAAATATCATTTGAATACTCTAATATTAAGATTTAATAGATACTTTTTGATTCTAACATCAAAGTTTTTGATTGTCTGTCTAACACAGACATCTTGTCAGTTTTCACTATAAGTTTTAGCTTAGAGAAATAAAATATTTAACTTTAAATATGCTTCGTAAGTACAAGCTAAAAGATATTTTTTATCACACTTGGTGTTACGTCAAAATTGCAATCGACAACATTATTCTTGCTTAATTAATATATAAGTATAAAAAAATTCTAACAGAAAAGCAAATTTATACCCAGTTGATGTATTCAGTGTTAATTTTTGTAAACAAAACAAGGGTTGGTAAATTTGTATAAAATATTATGCTTTTGTTTCGCAAAAATCAATAAATGTATTTATATATCTTGATAGAAATTTCTTAAATCCGAAAAAAATGTTCTTTGCGCTACTTATACGTAATGTAAAAACATTTTATTTGTATAAATTCAACCAAAAATTGAGTGACCACTTTCTATTTGTGGGCAATGTTTTTTTGCGGATTTTTGTTTTATTATTCGAGCAGTATACAATATCAAAACAAACGAATATTCAATTGGTTATAAACAAAGCAATAACGGAATCAAATTTAGAATTACCATTTTATGTATTTGATTTAATATTAAAAAAGCTCGCCTTTCCACCAAGTAGAACAGTTTACACAAAAGCTTTTTTAGTACAGTCTATTGAATACGATGTCTCTCCAATTAAGAAATTGTATGAGAAAAGCTCACCAATCATAATTCAAGATGTATAATTTTCTTGGAAAAATATTGTTTGTCAGGAATGTTTCATATTAATTCAATTTTGTCTTTCACGTATCCTGTATTTATTATAATTGTCGGAATATTTTTAAGAAATCATTTTTATTAGAATCTTTTTTCGTACAGGAATTTTTAATTCAGATTATAGCAAACATTCGCCCTACATTTATATTTTTGCGAATAAAACTTAATACAAATCAACGTCAGTCGTAAACTAGATCATTCATAGTTGGCATGCTTCTGTTTATCAAAGTTACCTCTCAATAATTATTCAATTTTAAGTTTGTCAAACAGTCACTGTTTTTGGTAGAAAAAACTTTACTTTATATAGTAAATGAAAACATTTTAATACTACTTTCACTTTATTTCATAAACATAAAATCATCCCACAATTTGCGCTGTTTTTTTTTTGTTTAACACGGTCGAAAAAATGTGTTAAAAATTTATCCAAACATGGAACGTATTCTCAATTTCCATATAATCCATCGAAATATTTGAAGTAATATAAAAAGATCGTACTAAAAATAAATTTAATTTAATTTATTTGATTAAATATTAATGCAATTTTTTTTGTTAAAAAAAAAATCGCGTATTTAAAAAAAAAAGACTTACATTTGAAAACTCGGATATTTCTTCTAATTCTCAAATTGAATTGTTTTAGTGAACTCTAATGAACTAGTTCATGTAATGAGGAAGGTGATTTCGATCCCGTTATTGAGAAAATGGTTAGAATGGTGTAAGGCAGCAGCGAAAATGAGAATTAATAAATGTATTTTTTTTAACAATATTATGTTTGATATAAAATTTAATTTTGAATAAGCATTTTTAATATTATAAACTGTGGATCTTTTTTACGCGTATTTCTCGGAATGAACCTTCAAATTTAATATGAAATCGAAGACTTCATTTTGCTTCATTTATATGGTGGAACCTATCTTATATGAATTACTTGCTTTTTATACGGTTTCCATTTACGAGGTTTTCATAAGAACGCAACTACCGCGTAAATCGTAGGATGATTATATTGTAGAAGTGAATAATACAATTTTTTTCTACGAAATAGAAAAATAAATTATTATTTTGCATGTTTGTAACCTTCAGCTTTAGAATGTAGAGCAATATATTCAAAACAAATTAGATTTTAAATAAGGCTTTCTTAGCGAAGATTTGTAACAAAATTGAATTTATCTTATGATTACACACACTGTTTTTTCAATGTGTAATTTATTAAGAATATTTTATCACACTTTTTAATTAATTAAAAAGAATAAAGATACACAACACCTGATAAAATCATCAACAGCTACAAAACTTGTTTATAAAAAGTGAAAAAATGAGTTTAATAGATTAATTATAAAGAAATTTCATCATTTTAGCCATGAATTCATGTAATATAATATCTAAGAAGAAACTAAATACGAATGATCAAGGCAACAATTTGATAAGTTGCGAACGTACTGCAGAAATCGAAGCGCAAATGACGACGTTTATATTGTTCCATTAGAACAATTACATATTTTAATTATTTCCTACGAAATCGTCAAACACACTACAAAATAATTTCAAATGAAGTGATTTCACAAACACGACCAATAAATGTCTAGTAAATTGCGAGAAAATAAAGTTGAAATTTCATTATAAAGAAAAATACTAGTAACTTTTTATACATGCCCTGCCACTAAGCATTGATGTGCTTGTTAAATGTAATATAATATGGAGCTAAAACGCATATCATTATTTCAAGTACCATTTGTTTTTGTAGTGTTTTATGTTTTTATTCAATTTAATATTCTCCATTTCTCTTATATGACTTGACGTTAAGCACGTTGGGCGTTTTTCATATCTAATATGTTGGTAGACATGAATAACAGACGTATCATCTCAGACATTTAAAGGTTGCGACTACCAGTAGTTTTTTTAAATAACAAAAACACATTTTTTAGTACTTATTTCCACAATATATTTTTTGATCAGGACCGGTTCGCTCATCGCGAGCATTATCAACTGATAGAATACAATTTACAAGCAAGTCTATTTATACAAAACAAAAAAATAATTTGAGTTAAAGGTAGCAGGTGTACGAAACTATGGGTTCAAGAACTAGGAAACAATTTACATAAAATTATACAATATTAATACAAATAAAGTAAATTAGTATAAAAATTAAATGTTCACAATCACTTATTAAGAATTACAATTACAATTATGGTAAATCAATAATCCATTAGGAGCTCTAAACAATCAATAAGGAAGTAAGGAGTGGGAAACTTTAATGACGAAAATAACCCACACTTAATGGAACAAAATAAATTAATACATGAGAAGTCGATAAAAGATGAATCGATGAGATGGGAAGATATGGTCAGTCAGGGGCGTTCCAATATTTTCTGTAAAAAAATAAAGTAAAAGGAGGTAATTTCATTTTTCAAAAAAAATTATATTTATATGAAATATATATTTATTAATCTAATTTAATGAGTATAACAATGGTGACGACGCAAAAGTAGCTAGTTCATTTATAAGGTTAGAATGAATGAGCGAAACCGGTCCTGATCAAAAAATGTATTGTGGAAATAAGTACTAAAAATGTGTTTTTATTATTTAAAATATCATGCCTTTCCATCAAGAAGTGACAGTTAACACCTTAAAAGTGACTACTATGTGACACAAAGAATATACAGATAACTTAGTTATATACACAAAATTTCGAGGACAAATTTATAATAATATTGTTTATTCAGCTCCTTATGGATTATTGATTTACCATAATTGTAATTGTAATTCTTAATAATTGATTGTGAACATTTAATTTTTATAATAATTTACTTTATTTGTATCAATATTGTATAATTTTATGTAAATTATTTCCTAGTTCTTGAACCCATGGTTTCGTACACCTGCTACCTTTAACTCAAATTATTTTTTTTTTTGTATAAATAGACTTGCTTGTAAATTGTATTCTATCTGTTGATAATGCTCGCGATGAGCGAAACCGGTCCTGATCAAAAAATATATTGTGGAAATAAGTACTAAAAAATGTGTTTTTATTATTTAAAATATCATGCCTTTCCATCAAGAAGTGACAGTTAGCACCTTAAAAGTGACTACCAGTAGTGTTCATATATTTCAATTTTAATTATAAAATATGCATACGGTAAATCAATCTGATTCTTTTTAATATATCTTAACAAAATGTTAATTCAAGCTTTCGTTTTCAAAGCAAAGCATGTCACTGCTTGCTCTTTGACTGAACGGTGAGTGCTTGATATTTTTTACCTAACTAGTACCTCTGTCTTATCTCTTTTTGACTCACACTGACAGTCATTTTTGATTATCACCTCATATTTTATTTTCAAAAATATATTTACTTTTATTAAAAAAATGTATTTTTTTGCAATTGCAAAAGAATTACGCTTGCTTATAGAGATGCTAACGGTAAAAATAAAAACAATATGCAATAGTATTGCTTCGAACGAATTACCAATGGACAAAGTGAGCTGAGACAAATATCATTTTGCTCAACTCTGCAACGACTAACGCCTGTCAGGAACGAGAGTAAAATATAAAAATGAATAAATCAATACATAATGGATAAAAGCGACTTGAAGAGCAATGATTTCAACACGTCTCATATTATAGCGCTCTATCAATTTGACATAAAACAGTGATTAAATATAGAGGATTTCGTTTGAAGTTACTTAACGTTGACTTCTTAGCTATTTCTCTTTTAATTGCTGATGTTACCTTTCATTAATCTTTTATGCTTTGTTGAAGCAAAACCCTTTTTTGTCATGTTTATAACATATATTTACCAAATACATATAATATAACAAGCTTTATTTAAAACTCTACACCATATATTTATGTTTTTATAGCATAGGTACTTATCTTTGTTTGTATTAATTTTCTGAATGTTTAATTCAATACCAATGTTTTGACATTCAATTACTTTAAGAACTCAATGATTCATGATATGAATAGCATGAATTTATAAGCAAAACAATTAACTTAAGTCAAACAATATGATGTTTTAATAGAAACAAAAATATTACAAATAAACATAATTACGTGAATGTTGTCCATCGCTTCAGTTCACGAATGAAATTATAGAAAGAAAAGGCCTAGTGGCATTCAAGTTTTTGAAGAATCAGGAAAATCTAATGGTTTGGGAAATGTCTCCTGTCCTTTTCTTCTGGGTTGGTGACTCTAAAGAGGGTTGAAGAGACTTGAGGAAAATAAAAAAGATCAACAAATATTTTTATAAAAATCTCCTTCAAAGGGGTTGTCGAAAAATTAATACTGTGTAAACAATTCTCATATTTCAATAATAACATATTATACAAATAAACCTAATATGTACTAACTAAAAATGTTTTTGTGCCAGTGATTTTAAACGAAATGTTTCTGTCAATCAAAAAATACTAATGAAATAATATCGAGAGAGCTTTTTTTAATTGAAGATTTACCTAAAATTTCCAACTCGCAGCGTCCTTATTTTTTTGAGGATATAAAGTCTACAACATAAGCTAACAACGTTGACTACTGCATTATAGATCCGACATTTATCAAAATAAAAAAGAAAATCACTGGTATTTGCTGGGTTCAATACTGAAATGGCAAAAAACATAGTCTTCATAACGCTGTCTAGTCAACGATGATAATTTTCATTTAAAAATATCTGATCAAATTTCAAGCATACATAATATTGTAAGCATATTATTTTACGTACGTCATATTTTAAATGAAATAAATCATAAATGTCAAAAGACGAATAAAAAAGACGCTTCGTTCACAGAAATAAATAAAAAAATATGAATGCGATATTACGAGACAACCTTGTAAAGAGAAAATAGTCATATTTAAAAAAAATATTGGAATTAAATTTAAAATAAATTTTTGTATGAACCACAGTTTTATTTATAAGTAAACGTTTGTTTTTTTATTAATAAAATTTGTTTTATCTGTTGGTATTTGATATATAAAAAAGATTTTTAAATTGTAATAACATAGATTGTTAAACTATTTATTTTCACGATATAATATCATGCATTTTCATTAAGAAGTTACAGTTAACACCTTAAAAGTGATTAAAGAAGATTTGTTTAAAAATTGAGTTTTATTTTCACTCAAAATGAGAACAAATGATGTTTTAAAGTGTGAACTAATTATTTGCTTCTCATTATACTATTTTTTTTTTGTATTAAATGCTCCCGAAAATATTATAACATTTTGTAATATTTTTTAATTGGCAATTTTTTAGCGACTTTAATCTATTGATAATTAAATTGTTGGTGCAATGAAAAGTCGAAATGAAGTTATTCTTTTTTACGAATGTAACGGTTTCAGTCAATTATGCTGTATTCATTTGTTACAAATTAAATGCAAACAACTTTAAATTTAAAATAACAATTAATCTTATTTAAATAAAGCTAGCAGATTACACAGTAAAAAAATATTTAAATTCGAATAATTGATTGATTAACGTGAACGTCGAGAGATACATTGTAAGTGTTGCTTTTAAATCATTCGATTTTTAAATAATTCCACAATCTTCATAATAAATGACATTAAAATCATCGTTCGTGAAGAACTTTAAGGCGTGAAATATTATAGTTAAAATATGTATTTGCTATAATAATGAAGTAAAGCTCATATATATTAATAGTTTGTTTTGTGAATCAGACAGTTCAAATTTAAATTTAAATGAACAGCTCATGTTCTAACCATCATTGCTTGAATCTTAAAATTCGAACGAATTTACTACGATAATCTAAACAGCCATTTGTTTAATTACGGGTTCGTTTTATATATTCAGTGAAGTTATTTAGCAACATTATTTTATGTTTTATTGTTGATCTTTCGCGAGTTTGAATCTTGTCGGTCTTTTCTGTATATAGACTTTAACATTATGTGCCAGGAAATTTCTTAATCACATCCATGCAGTGTATTTAGTGGATTTACGCAATGCTATTCTGATGTGGAAAGCAGTTTGAAAACTTAAACAATTTCTGTACGTACTAAGTAGTGGCTATTTGTTTTAATGTAAAAAAGTTTATTTTTACAATGACCACAGATGATTCTTGGTTGAGTTTAAGTAGATTTTATACTCTTCGATAAATGTTTGCAACAGATATTTCTGAACAAATGTGAAATATTTTGGCAGATTATTTTTTTTATTTTTATTTCTGTTTACCAATATTTTATTATTGAAAAAAAATTAGACGAACGCAAAAAAGGCATATACCCTGAGCCCCCGTAAAATTATGCGTAAATAATTAATACCATACTTCGAGTATTATTCTAATGGCCACGTTTATGGTTTTAGCAAAGATTATTATTATTCCGACGAGAGCTTTTTGTATGACTTAGTCGTTTTCTACCGCTTCGGCGGAGTGTACCCACACAGGTGGATTGCAAAATATTTACAATGTTTTGCGTGCGTCTGGAAATGTTGTATTTGCTTTGATACAAAGTACATCACCTCGAATGGTGAGCGACGAGCCGTAGAGATCTTCGCGGAACGGAGTAATTTCGTCATCTATGTTGCTTCCAATATCAATTAAATTTTACGTTGAACGCTTGAAGAGACCCTGAATTAATATATAATAGAAGAAATATTGTGCTGTCATATGATTTGTTTTAAAGTGTCTTACATTATATTCGTTTCATAAGATAAAATTTTAGTAGCTTAATTATATTAAATTGTATTTGTTGTAAGGCAATATTTGACTGAGATACGCAATATTATGATTCTAGGTGCAAACAATAATTATTTATAAACTTTTAGTTTCTGGAGCTTTTAAAAAAAAAATGCAGTTTTTTTTGTTTTTTTTTTCAAAGCTTCATACCAAAATTCCTCACGTTAAAAAACTACGCAAATAATCGAAACTCTTGTCACATATTCAGTTTCAAGATGATATGAAAGAAGCTGTTCTAAAAATTTATTTTACTAAGCATATGAGAAAAAAAGAAAAAAGTTGGCAAGGAAGACGGGTTGTAAAAAAATTCATATACAAAACCGTTAAGGGTGACAGTTCATGAAGGATAATTTTTGTTTTCGTTTATTTAAAAAAATGTGGATATTTTTAAGTTACTTTAGTTAAAAATGAAAACTTATCAACTGATAATTAATATTTTTGTTGTATTAACTCAAATATTATTTATGTGGCGGAACATTACATCACGAGATTTCAATCGAATGTATTTAAAAACAATGATTCGACCAAAAACACAATAAATTAATAAAAATACATTTAAATTAGATTACCGAATGAATCGAAAGAATGATAAAAAAATACACAACAAATACTGAGCATGGCTCGATAAACTAACTGCTTGTAAAAATAAATGTATTATGTGTTTATTATGCGTATAGTAAATCATGTCCATAAAAAAACCTTTTTAGAAACGCATATACTTCTTGTAATTTTATGTGAAACAAAACAATTTGATATCTTATTCTTGCGTTACAAATATTTCAAAGAAATCTTTAGATTTTATATTTCTTTTAAAATTATGGTTAAAAAACCTGTATATACATTGATTATATTGGTATAAAAACGCATTATTTATACCTATATTTTATGTTATAATTTAATGGAACAAACAAATATATTTTACTTGAACTTTCTACGTATTTTTTTCAAAAAGAAAATCAATTACATCTAAAGTAGTCCGAATTTATAATTATTCTTTTAAGTAAAACCGAATGAATCCCTCATCTAATTTTATTCTCTAAAATATTTTTAATCGAGATGTATATGGATTGAGTTCGAAAATGGAATAAATTAATAAAAATCGTATGTGTTTTATTTTACCCATCTTTTGTTTTGTGAGTATTTGGTGAATCATTGTGTTGTTTGATTATATTTTTATTTTGCCAAAGTTATCAATGTTCAGATTTATCAAGTTATGTTTTTTTTACCGAACTCAATACAACAACTACAACTACAGACCATCTGTTAATAGTCTATATAAGTTATTTAAAATAATATTCAGTCATTCACCATTTAAAAAAAGTTTCGTATTCAACAGTTAAAATTACGCATTAAGCTCAAATGTTTTAGACGTGTTTTTGAGGAAGCTTTCTCGCAAAACATTCACAATTGTCATTGGTAAATATTTAATATATCAAAGCTGATAATGGTTTCCGGGAAGATATGTTATATTTGGCTTGAATCCGGCCTGTTGATTTGAATGCATTTATCTAGATCACGGACACACGTATCCCGGGCCAATCCGAACGACGTCACAGCCTACTGCGCATGTCTCGCCGCCAGACAGAACCGTAGAGGGCAGGCACATAGGTCTACGCCGTAGAGGGAGAATCTCCCTCGATGTAGAAATCAACAGGCGATTCTGCCGTAGCACGTTTTTATCACTTTCAGATTGACGCAGAAGGATGAAATTGCTATCGGTACGTTTTTATTCAGAAATTGTCTCATTTCAAATATTTTGAAGAACATATAATATTTATGCAGTGACAAATCTCAACATATTTATATACAATATATTTATCATCGAAAGGATATTAAGTTTAAAGTGATATTTGTTTTAACGTAAAATATTTTTTGGATAAAACATGCAAAATATAATTCTAAAGTCTAAGAAAAAATTAATCTTTTGATATATTTAACAGTTTAAATGATTTTCTTTTTGGTAGATATAGATACTGTCTAT
The DNA here is from genome assembly GCA_028555115.1 of Himalopsyche japonica. Classification (NCBI taxonomy): domain Eukaryota; kingdom Metazoa; phylum Arthropoda; class Insecta; order Trichoptera; family Rhyacophilidae; genus Himalopsyche; species Himalopsyche japonica. Next base: position 1,335,321 of record JAHFWJ010000224.1, on the reverse strand, counting down.
TTGCGTGTGTGTTTTAGAAGTCACTAGAAGGTCTCTGCCTGATAATTTCTTTGCGTCGTTTTAACGTTTGAATTTTTTATTTATCAATTTAATAATTTTCCTTAAAGTATTTAAATGCAAGTTCATTCATTGACTTTAAAAATTTCCCACTCGTTGTTATTTCTAATTGCGTTTATCAACTTTCAACCACTTTAATTAAAGTTACATAAATTTAAACAAAAATAAAGTAGTAAACGTTCCCGGTAAGGCATATTTGATAAATTTTGCTAATAAATTTAATTGGTATTGAATATAGATATTTTTTTATCATACAACATAATACAGAGCGCTGTGTTTTATGTTGCCGTTTTCGATACATAAATATAAAAAATATGAAATTTGAATTATAACAACTTCGTACAATTCTACATGTTTTCTCACTAACGACCCAGGTTTCAGTTCTGTTGCATCCATGATGTGATAAGAACTCCTGAAGATGCCGAAAGTCAAAATCCGGGTCGTTAATGACAAAACATGTGGAGTCGTATAAAGTTCTAACAATTGAAATTTGATATTGAAATTCCATCAAGCACCTTCAGTCGATATCATAAATTATACAAAATATGAACTTTTAAGACGTTAACCGTCACTTTTTAGCGGAAAAGCCTGATAAATAAAACAATTAAAACATACTTTAAGTATTTATTTTAACAACCTATTGATGATATATGTATGTATATATATATGTGATATATGATCATGACCGGTTTCGTTCATCGCAATAATTATTAACTGTTATTATCAGTGTTTTTATCATTCAAAATAAAATATGCACCTTTAAAAATGACAACGTAAAAAACGTTTATTTTAAAACACACAGTGGGAACACACACGAGGCGTAGTCAAAATCCGTCTATACGTTTGTTGAAAACATAAACATAGTTTTGACGATGGCGTGAGCCGAAATAGCTATCAACTATATCTTGAAAAAAAATTTGTAGAACTAAAATACATTGCTATTTTTTCACCGTGTTAAACTTAAATGTGACTTTTTATTTACCTTAGATATTTATTGCAGTAAACTTTATTAAAAAAGTATACATTATCTTAATACATATTTATATATGATCACAATTTTTTTTTTATAAATTACTACCTTCTCTATCCAGCACAGCGAATTTTTCTCGAAACAGCCTCTCTAGGGGTAGTTATTGGTTACAATGCCGACTAAATTTAGCTCCTGAGGGTAGCTACGAGAAGATGGAAGAAGAAACGCTTCGATTCAATTATCTTATATTACATCCTGTTGTAATTGCTTCCATTAGCCGCATAAACAGGTTATTATAATGATAGTATGCCTCAAATTAAATGGGACACGCGGGGCTGGCGGGTTGCCTAATAAAGGCAGTACGCTAGGCGACATTATTGCTTGTGTACCTACCGAAAGTCTAGGGCAAACTTTTATGTTTCCAGCAAGGTAACCGTGTCATTAAAAATTAACGATGATACCCTGTATATCGACTCTGTTTTAATATCATGAGTCGAGTAATAATGTATAGTTTAACGTTCAAGGTTTCTATCGGAGGTCGATATATACACCTATGACTCGCTGAAACCGAAAGATAGGTTCTGCTATATCGCCGTACTAATCGAGATTAACAAATGTATGAAATATAGAGAGAATAGATTTTTTTAGAGGTATTAAGAAAAAACAGATTGGCTTAATTTTCCGTTAAAATTTCAAAGGTAGATCTGTATCTGGATTATTGTTTACGAAATGCATTGTTATATTACGGTGAAAAAACAGCAATGTATTTAAGTTCCACAAAATTGTTTTTAAAATATAGTTGATAGCTATTTCGGCTCACGCCATCGTCAGAACTATGCTTAAACTAACACGTACTTATCTATATATAGCTGTGTAGAAAAGGTATACAATACATCTTCTCTCCTGTTTTAACGAACTAGCTTGTTTCTTGTTCGCAATAAAACGAAAAATTAGTAAATGAAACTGAAAAGGCGGCTATATCAAAAAGTTTACATATGGCACGGAAATGGTCTATTACAGAAACAAAGAAGTACCCCGCAGAGGATTAAGCAATGGTGATAGACATATCTTAGTTTGTTCGTTAAGAATCCTTTGCGATAGTTGATGTCTATTGATTTCCAGCTGTTCCAAAGCCGTCATCCTGCGACCTTTACTACAAAGATGCAAATACTTAGGCGCTAAAATGTCTAATGTATTGTCTATGTATTTCAGGTAGTATTTGTTGTTTGAAATGTGCAGTTCTATTCTTGGTATACGCTTACCGTTATTCTTAAAATTTCGCACAGCTGTGTGCACATCTACGAAACGTCGAAGCATATTTTTTTTGCCAAAACTGTAACCGTGTTAAGCGAGTATCGTGTTAAACGAGGGATGGGTGTACATATTTATATTCAAAGACACAGTTTCTTGGATTTATTACGGGTTACATGTGACTAACAATCACTCTATCAACTGATGGAAGTTTGGCATTTAAAGCCACGTCGAATTTTAGGTTCAACACAATTAAATTATTTATACTATAGGTTTACTTTCTCAAAGAAAAATTAATCCTACTGCAATAAAGAAAATACTTTACATTATCTTGTAAATAAAGATTGAGAGGCCCAGGATTTTTTTAAGCTGATTTCAAAGAGAAGCTTTAATATCTCCCAAATATAATCCTATCGTGATTTTGTTATACCAAATATGTTTGTTATTAACGTAAGATTCTATATTTCTACTAATATGTTCAGTACAAAACACATTGTACATAATTTCACATTTCAACTATACATTTATTGATATTTTCACTCGCTGCTTACATCTACATCAAAAATTATTGTATATTGTTATACTGAAATGATATCTTTTAATAAAACAATTGTTTTCGTCTTATTCTAGTTGTCTACAAAGTGGTGTCAAAATTATATAACATAACATTAAACAAAACAAACATATAAAAAATAAATTCATTGCTATCAATTGTTCATTTAAAAATTTCCATAAAATAACCGCTTTTTGCATTAAAAATATTAATACGTTTTATTTTGGCTGTTTGCTTAACACCAGTTAAAGCTTTTTAGATAACAAAAAGTAAAATAAGGAAAGATTGTTGTAATATTATAGTTTGTATCAATTTTTCTTTAAGACCAATTTTCACGGACAAACGTTTCTAACTAATCCATGACGGTTGTTACTATTGTTATATGCGTGAAAGCTTCTAACAAAAACAGCTTAATACCGCAAGCTTTAAAATAACATGGCACAAAAAATGCGGTGGATACTTACAAGAGATATTCACCTTTTCACTGAGGCAGGAAATTTTAATCACACAGGTATTTTTAAAAGTCATCCAGAATATTTAACTTTGTTTCAAAACATTGCGCTGCGTTCCTCTTGACATTGCAAATTTTCCATGTGAGATGAAAATAATGGAAAAAGGTTCATTTATGAGCAGGTGGATGGGTTCCTCGATTAAATAAAATTTTGCAGAATACAAGATGAGCAAAAAAATTGTAGACGTATTGCATAATAAACATAAATATCTGACGTTACAATAGAAAAACGTTTGGGGTAAAATGTCTCTTTTTAAAGTTATTTTATAAGACCATAAGCATAGAACGTTTTTTATCAATTTATTAAGAATCTCAAAAAGAGTTTTCTTGGATCATAAAATTGTTACGTATTCACTGTAGTGTCCTTTTTTGAAATATATTTATGTGGAAAGTATAGAGCAGCATTTCTTGATAGGGGCCTTGTGAATTAGAAAAAGTCAGTGTTTTTCATTTAAAATTCACACCATTAAAATCGCTTTAATTTTCATAAAATCTATTGCATTAAATACGTATAAATAAGGAATTTTTCATTAATTTTGAAAATTCTGAGAATGTAGTGTAATTTTATGTTTGCCACTATGGAATGTTAATTTAGAGAAGAATAAAAACAGTCTTTTTTTTGTATTTATTGTACGTTTTTCATTTGAATCTTGTTTATAATAAATATAGCTTTAACACATTTCTTAAGCACATTTCAACAAACAAATAACATTTATAATAAGGTTAAATGATCCGAATTACTTTAATAAAACAAACTTTCTCTCAACCCTTATTTATTATTAAAAAAAGACTTTTGTTTTATCAACAAATGATGTAAAAACATTAATGAAACAGTCGTTTATAAAACATTTTATCAGGTTTATTTTAATGATTTACGTATCGGAATAAACAAGGAAAGCACCTTGACCTATTTAAAGCACTTTTTCTACAAAAAATATAACTGAAAAACCTATTCTATTGATGGAATTAACTTATGTTTATTGATTGATATATATTTAAAAAGTCTTGTTTTGGATATGGAATATCGGAACTGCACACAAGCGCATCTTAATTGTCAAGATAATATAAATATTAATTAAAAGTAATTAGTTATTTAATTTTTATTAAATTAACGACGAAGAATGCAAAAAAAGCGTTCATCGAATATCTTTTATTTTAATAAGTCAAATCCTTAATATAATATAATCACATGTTTTGTAACTCGTAGCCTGTACTTTGCCTTTAGGAACCTGCAGAGATTCTAGTATTATATATCGATTCACTCAAACTGGCAGTCTTTAAACACTTTGCATCTTTTAATTAAAATATAAACTTAGTTGAAACCCTAATTTCTGAATTGATTCTACTTATCACTCACTGATTTGAATTGTATAACGTATAAATTTGAAAAAAAATATAATTACATATTAAAAAGCTTTGTACTGAGAGATTTTAATATGATTTTAATACCGTTAAAATGCAATTGGAAAATTTATTTTATAGAGATTCATACTGAATTTTGATTGATGAGTTTTCGATAATATATCGGTTTTTGCACGCCAAACATGCTTTCAATGTTCAGTAATTAATTAATACATTTGATGCATTTGGTTAACGGAGCGCACTACGTTACAGCCGTAGACAGAGCGTTGTGATGTGGCTATTAGTAATAATGGAATCGAATCAATTAATTAATGTAATGCTTCTGTGTGAGTTATTAGTGAATAAACCTATTTGAATCAAAACGAAATTTATAAAACAGTAATTTTTAGCCAATATTTGTGAAAAACGTAAATGAAGTTGATAAAATGATTTTTTAAGACACTTGCATTGGTGGAATTAAAATCAGTAGTGTTTTCACTTTAAACTTGTTAACGGTGACTTCTTGATGGAAAAGCATTATTTTATAACGCGTTTAGAGTCTACGTAAACCGAATTCACTTTGTATTGCTCAGCTCTGCAACGACTTACATCTGTCAAAAATTTTACTACAAATAAGTCTATACATAAGAGATGAAGAAGACATGAAGAGCTCTTATGCTAAGTCAACATAGCCCTTAACACTCCAAGAATTTTATATAAAAAAACATATATATAAACTTAAATAAAACAAAACATTGTTTAAGCTTCTGTATTCAAAATTTGCTTAAAATTCCCATCTGATTTTTGAAAACAATTACTAAATGGTAGAAATCGAGTAGGTTCCCCGAACCTTTCTCCTCGTAATTGTATCCGGTGTACTTTTATTGTTTTTGTGACGAGTAAATACATATTTTCCTCGTAATTCTTTGATCCTTTTTAGTTGCTTACTCTAAATTTTCTTTCAATTTATCTCTTACATTTTCACGGAATGACTTATTTTCAAAAGAAACATTTTATGTAATAGAAGTCACAGCCTTGGCGTGCTACGATTACACCAATGAAAATAATAAATACTACAATATTTTTCAAAAGCGTTCTCAATAAACACTCAGTAATAATTAAGTAAATAAATTTACCTTTTGGAGTTAGTACAGTCTATTAAAAACTTTGATTTTTAATTATATATTTGTAAAAAACATCAAAACAAAAATTTTACGAGGCATAATTTCGACATAACGTGCCGCTATATTTTAATATTACAGTATAGTTATATACGTCCTGAAACCGAGTGGATAATATAATATTTGTATGTGTTCATTTTGGTCTCAGCGCCTACTGACAAAGCAATCATATTGGCCTACAAGGCTTGTACTCAATGACATCGATTGCTAAGATGTTTACGTCTTCTGTTACTAACTGCTCATAAGAAAAGGCGAAGTGAAAACTGTTAATCAAACACGAGTTCACTTTAAACTTTTATTTTTCTCCACATTCCCTCCACAAAAGATAAAAACAAAGAACATGCAGTCACTATAGAACAATTTATATTGATATAAGCGCTTTTTTTTAAATTAGTTGTTTGCATGGCTTCAAACACATCTTATTTTTTTTTCTATATAATATTACGCTTAATTTTCAAAAACGTGATACATTATTAAGTATTTGTTGAATTCCAAAACAATTTTCGCTAAAAATTTGATCAAATGAGTTGATGGAATTGTGCTCGAAAACATATTTTTTTTTGTCATCTACCTTTGTATATTTTATCGTAAAAGCTTAGCGTTATGAATTGTTAATGTATTTGCCTGTTGGTTCTATACTTCTTTTACATCCACAGTCAACCATGTTCGTACTCGGTCTACATACACGTATTTGCTAAAATTAAGATGACCACAATATAGTTTAATATTTAAAAAATAATATTCAAAAATATCCAATATTTATCTTATGAATGCACGCAAAAAAATCGAAAGGACATCTCTCCAAAAATAAACGATAAGTGACTAAATAACAATAAGATATTGCAAATAACTCTAATTAAGATTCTCTGAATGAATTAAATATACTTCAAATATAATAGAATCTGATATTGAGAAAATAAAATTATATACGATATGTTTTGATCGAGTGTACTATTTACGAGGATGGCGTAAGTATGGATTGGACAAAATTTATTTTTATACAAGTAAAAAGCTACCCTATGAATACATTCCTCTTTCAGTTTACTTTATAAAATTACATCAAAGAAAAATCTCCACTTGTAAGTATTTGCTTGTCAGTATGCATAAAATGTTTCAAAAATATCCAGAAATGCGTTTGAATATAAACAAAAAATATTCTCCAAGGAATATTTTAAATAAACCAAGTGTTTACGCTATTTCCAAGCTGTTTTATTTTCTTCCTTCATGAAAGTGGCTAGAAATATGTATATGATGCTTCAAGACAACTACATATATTTGAAATTGTAGAAATTTTAAATGCAGCTCAATGTAAAACTTCAATTCATAAATTTCATGTATACTGAAGAATTATTTCAATATTATTAAATAATGGTAAACATTATCGTGAAATAATGATACATATATATTTTTACACTGTAAATCCAGTTATTATATATATTTTTCTCTACATTATAAGAAAAATATCATTTGCAAAACAACAAATATATATAGTTTTTTTTTTGTTTTCATGGTTAAAAATCCAAATAAACTCATTTTAATTTGGAAGATTGAATTATTTACAATTATTTATTACTTAATAAATAATTTATGACCAAATATTTAGTATATTTCATTCATTAAGTCGCTCTGATTCAATTTGAAAATTTAAGAGTATCCGTACAAAATATTTCTTATTGATTGCTTTTTTGACGTAACAGAATTTTGGTACAAGTGTTCTTTTGATTTTACTTTTCTGTTTGAATCAAAAATTATATCAAGTCAAGTAAACGAATTCGACAAAAATTAATGATTGACTAATGTTACAATAAGAGTTATTAAAAGAAATCACCTTTTTCTTTTCCTTTTTTCGGAATAAATGATTTTTCAGCAATGGTAGGTTTACCATTTTATAAAGCTTATTTTTGTTAATATTTGATTACAATCGTCTCCACTAATTCAGCTACATATTTGGTTAGTATTTTTTTTAAATAAAATATGCTGTACTTATCGCCATCATTTATTTTAATTAAAAAAAACCACACAAAATATACATTTGAATCGAAAATAGTCCGAGCTTAAAAAACATATTTTTATAATATAAATTAATGCATCAAATATTTTCAAACCACTTGTTAAATATTCAGGTAATATTTTTCAAAAAATCACTCAAGGATTGTAAGAACTCATATATTTAACTTGCCAAATGAACATTTAAAATTTACCCGATCGATAAATTTTATCAAAATTTATGAAATCATTATGCGAAGCTTTTCGCTTATTTACATTTACCGGAAATGTTATCATTATTTTGGCAAATTAACTCAATTTAATTTTCAATAAATGACTCTTGATAAGACAGTTACGTTTCAAGCAAATAATCTATTTTCTTCAAGAAATTAATCAATGTCAATCATTAAATTAAAATAGTTTTATTTTGCAAATGACATTACAAATCAAAACAATGAGCTTTCTTTTATTGAAATATTTCATCGAAAGTTCACTCTTTAGTTAAGCATTTCAATAGTAACAACTAACACCTTTTGATAAATGAGTGCGCGGATTTTTTTAAGCATCTTGTAGGTGATACAGATATGCAAAGTTCTGTAGTGTAATACATTTCAAGCCTAAACAAAGTATTTCCTCGTAAATGAACTCTCCGTCTAACCTTACCTGTTGATTTTCGTAAAAAAATAAAATAAATCTGCTCCACCCTGCGCAATCTTTCATTTGCCTCGAGTTTATTTTATTTTTTGTTTTAGATCCGAAAAAAAGCACAAAATATCTACGTATTGCAAAAACAAGAGCACCGTTTTGAAATATGGCGTGTTTTCAATATCCGGTGGAAAATGGAACGTGGAAGAGAAAATTCAATGTTTATATTATGCATCAAAGTGACTTAGCTGGATCATAGGAAGTAACATTTATTTAATGTGGTTGTGAAACAAGCTCTCAACATTGTTAAATTTGGGAACTTTATTTTAATATAATACTTAACTTAAACTTTTAAAGATTGTGTCTCAATTTATTACAATCTATGCAACTTTTTTCTTTAGCGATTTTAAGTTCGTAATTAATAATAAGCCGATTAATTTGAATTTTTCAGAGCAACTTGATTAATTTGAATGTTTCAGAGCAACTTGATCAATTTAACCATTCAGCTCTCACAATATTTGTATCGAAAAAAATAAAAAATATTTAGGTATGAAAACAAAACATCTCCAAGGAAAATGTATATTTATAAATCAACTGAAAAAGATTTTTCGGAACGCGTGCTATTTTTCGCATAAAATTAAGAATGACTTTTAGTTTTAAGAAAAATAAATTTTTATGGTAAACATCAAAAAAAATATTACATATTTTTGTGTTAACTATGTTTGTCATTATATTCACGGACGTATTTTTGCATAGTTTTTAGTGAAAACTGCTAGATACTAATTATTAATGTGTTACCTAATTTATTTAATATAATAATGAGTGAAAGAATATGGTTCTAACATGACTAATTGTTAGATAGTTACTCTAATATTAATCCTTGCACACTTAAAATAAAATAAAAACTTAACATGAAATTGGACCGCAAGTTTGACTGTTTTCAATGTAATATTGTTTCCTTAGTCTCAAATCAATTATATAGATGTCTTTTTCCAAATCGATTTCCGGTTAAAGCTACCTCTTAATACCAGGAAACTACCCATTAAAAATACTCAATGACCATTGGACGACTCGCTTAAATTTGTAACTTAGGGGGGAAAATATTTCAAAAAGGAATTTTCCAGAATAAATAATAACATGACGTTCATAAATGAAGCTGTTTTTAATGACAATACAGAATAACTCGCGTAAAAAATAAACGGGTCCATTAGGGATATGGCAGTAACGCGAAAGTTATTTATTTTTAAGTGCCGTAATAAATTATTTTAGCCGAATAAATTCCTGCAGTATTAAATACGGGCAGTAAAATTACTTTGCTTGATGGAAAATTTCTGCAGTTGAAAATTTGACAGCAGGACCGCAGTGGCCTTATAAATAACTTCATTGTAGTTATAAATATTATAAACGAAAAAATAACCTAACGCATTAATCACTTAAGCACTTCTTATTCTGCTCAAGCAGGTTAAATTAATAAATGAACATTAATATGTTCCAATTACCGGAATCGTAGAGTTCTTTTATGAAATTGACATCAATTGATAGAGCATATTATTTTTTAAGTTCAACAGAAAGTTAAAACAACAAAACCTTCAAAGGGTGTATTTATTATATAATTTATGATATCGACTGAAGGTGCTTGATGGAATTTCAATATCAAATTTGAATTGTTACAACTTTGTACGATTCCACATGTTTTATCACTAACGACCCGGGTTTCGCCTTTTGGCATCTTCAGGCATTCTATCACACGTATGCCTGTTGCATCTGCCTGGTGCAACTGACGTAAAATAAACAGTAAGCGTCGTATATATATTAAAGTTATTAATTACAGGAAAACGCTTACCCCTAGCCAAGCAGAAAATTACAGTTAAAACAAATTTAACATTATCAATCTGATAATAATTAACACAATAGCCTGTGATAATTTTCATTAAAGATCTTGCTAATGAGTCATTTTTGAAAGGGTTTTTCAATAAATACCAATCAAGTAACATTAAAATATAAATGGGTCTATTTATTTTTTCTGAATATACGTGTATATGACAGTAAAACTTAATAATACATAACTCAATCATATTATCGATAGTTTATCTAAATAAATACCAACATAATTTTGAAAACCAACTCGAAATTTCAATATTGAAATGGCTTTCAAGAATTTTCGTAATTGCAAAAACTTAATATAAATAATACTAGCGGTATAAATTAAGCTTTTCATTATTTTGAGCTTTTTCAGCATTGCTATAGCTCCTCGTGTAGTTGAATTTACAAGGTTTCCAAAGATTAAAACACCAATTGAATTATTTGTCACACCGATTATTCACATTTGACGTGTTTTGCTAATTCTTAAATTTTTCACTGATTTAACATATCTAAAATGTCCTCGATTCTCATTTGAGCCTTATCGTTATAAAAACGAAGTTTTAGCAGCCAAGTACTTCTCAAGAAGACGCAACATGTAATGCAATTATTTTAACAAAAAAAAATATGATTTTTTATTAAAATATATTAATAACTGCTCTCGTTAAAGCACCTTTTGAAAAGCTCTGGAGATAGTATATCTAATATTTATGCTCCATGCGAAGAATGAAATTGAATATTTATATTGTAAAACATAAAATACATATAAACGCAGTCGTACATTTTACAATAATCAATCAAAATGTCTCACATGTGTTCAACTTTTTTGATATTTGCTTATCAATACACCCCTGCAAATGAGAATTTTGCTTCGCCCGAGACATTGAATGTTTATGGAATTTGAGCTTGTTCTGGTGTCACATTAAGGTAACGAAAGCAGTTATTACAAGAGGGATATTTAATATCCCCAGTCTCACTGTCCTACATTCTTGAGAGATTTCTTGTCAAATTATATTCATCCAGTATTCATTCACCTCTAATTTTTGCAAATACTTTAATACCTACGAATAAAATATGTAACGGCAGAAGTGCCCAACATGAAACAGATTTTTTTTAAATAATTGAAACACGTTTTTTGTACGTATTTTCTTAATATATTTTTTGATCAGTTGATAATGCATGCAATGAACGAAACTTGTTCTGATCATAAAATATATTGTGGGAATAAGTACTACAAAATGTGTTTTTTATTATCGACCAATAAGTGACGGCTAACACCTAAGCAATGAAACGAATTTATACACAAATGTTTCAAAACCAAAATTGCGAATCGTTTATCATTGACGTGTTGAGTGTACATTTAAATGTGTCTATTTTTTTAAAATAATTTATGATGTCTTCAAATTGAAATACGAAGAAAATTCAGACACATTTAATATAGTCCAAAATAGACTTGAGTAAGAGAAATATGTTGGTCAAACAAACCTGTAATACCTTTAAATGGGACTATAGCTAGCAAGGAACTCATCATCTGAAAGTCAACATACCACAAAAAATACTAACTATTCCTTAAATAAAATCGTTTTTCTTTTACTATTATTTGTTCAAAGATATTTCAATCGAAATCACTAAGCTTATTGCGGCTTAAATCCGAGTATAGAATATGAAACTAAATTAAAAAGCTTCAATGAAACATTTCTTTATATATGTCAGTATGCTGGAGAAGTACAATAGATTTAATTTACGAAATATGCACAGAATTTTACTCATTTTCCAGCATAGACATGAACCTGTTTTCAAAACTTGATTTTAATGCGACCTGTGGAAAATTTCTTAGATAATAATATATTCTGATAATAATTCTACTCATTAAAATGAAATATTTTTTAAGCTTAGCTACGTATGGTATGATAAAATGAAAATGATACTGAAAACACAATACCAAAATATTACAAAAGGAATGTTTGTAAAATGGTCGTTATTCCTTAAAAAAATATATAAATTCAATCAATTCTTTAGAAGACAACGAGCTCTATCGGATTTTCTTAAAACATTTCACTGTAAGGTGAATATTCAATGTTGAAACTCAATGTATTATAATATAATTACAATAGATGTCCCTATATACGTGCATATAACTTTCTAAGAAAAGATTATTTATTTAGTTGACTTTAATTTTTTGTACGATATGTTTATATACGACATATTATAAATGCGAGCCTTTCTCTAGTTTATAAATAATAAGATGTAAGCTTTTCGGATTTCTTTGAGATTTTCCATAGATCCATTAGAAAACACAGATGTCAATATACGCTTCCATATTTGTCAACAAAGTGAATTGTGTCTAATTTATAACGCAATAGATGTCACTAGGCGTAAATTTTCCTAAAACTTGCGAAAATTTTGTTTACTTCATTTTATAGTCAACAGATGTCATGTTAAGTTATAAACCAATTTTATGAACACACTAAACCGTCCACTGTGATGTACGTACTTCCGGTCTAGTTACGGTCCACCATAAATCATATTATTTTTAGGTGAGTTTGTTTTGTCGCTAGCAAAAGATGATGGCAAGTAATTATTTTATACACTGAAACGAAACATGCGAGGTTCAGTTATTATCTTTTGAGGTTATGTCATGCCACAAGACTGTTTGTCAAGTTTTAGACGTTCTCGGTTGTTGGATGGTGACACTATTCGTGAATTTAAACGTCGCGAATGAAACATTTATTGCTAAATTATGCTTTTGACATAATTTCGTTAGGAGCTTCGTAATGAATATCATGATATATGAAAACTACAAAAATATAAATTATTTATGATACGTTTCAAAAATGATCAAAAATAAGTATTTTTTTGACTTTTCTTGTTTTACTTATTGTATTAAATCATATTTAAAGTTATCACATTTATTTTTATGAAATTTTCGTAAACAATCATATTTACTAATACTGTTCCCGATGCCATCATTAAATGGTGGAAACACTTGAATTAAAGGATTAATTTAAAAACAAAACTGTCATTTTACTAATCTATATACACATCGCTAACACCAACACATTTTAATAAAAAAATTTAAGTTATGTGAAAGCTTTTATAAAATATTACATAAAGATTTTTAAAAAGTTCTTTAAATAGTAGCATTTTAAGAGACGACTTTTTATTGTGAAACGTTTGTAATTATTTATATTCGTTCGATAGCACTTTTAGACAAACTTACCAAAGGTAATGAAAAATGAATATTAAAAATATTATATATTATAACGAAAAATGTACTACGTAAATTTGCAACAAACGACTTGTAATTATTTGGTTCCTAATTTTGTGTTGAATATAAAAATTAAGTAACATATGTTATTAATACTTGCTTTATAAAATTAGATAAGAATTTAGAATTGAAATTAAGATTAAGGCTTTATAAATAATCGTATAGTATATTTCTCAAAATAAAAATCTTATTTAAATCGATAATTGAAAAATGTTATTCCCGTAGGGATTAATAGTATTACTGTGACGAAAAAAAAAGAAAATAAACACCCTTATTTCATTTTAACCACAGAAGTATTCAATAGATACTTTGATTTGAAAATAGCTTGAACTGATATTATAAATTGAGTTGTTTCTTTTTATCAAAAAAATATTATATAATCCTCACTGAACTTGTTTCAAAACATAAAAACAAAAACACATTTCTGTTTTATAAGAATGGCACGTGTTTTACTTATTCAACAAATAACGCTTCAGTAAATAGTTCAGAAAAATAATTGAAAATGGTATTGCATGAAGGAGAGACACGTGTTTCACCTTCATTAACACTCTAAGTGAAATTTCTTGGTTACACGTGCATTTATCATTAGCCGGTTTGGTAGGAGATAGAAACAACCTCGTTCTTAATGCTAGGCTAGTTAATGTTGGATGTTGGTAGATAAAAATAACTCAGTTGACACATTAAGCAACACCTATAAAATATATCCAGTTAGTAGAAAATAGTATTAGCCATTAAAAAAAGTACAGATAACTTATCAATTACAGCCGAAATGACATGAGCCTCTTCGCTACTTTTTACCTCTTCTGAGGAGCTTTTGTGAAAATAGACAGACAGATAGGTACATATTTTTTCTTTTAACGAATATATATATATATAATAAACGAATGTTTCTAGAATTTTATGGTAAAACATATTTCTATTGAAGTAATTGGATGTTAGATCTAACTAAATATTGAAATGTCAAACGTTTATATTCATAATATTAACTTAAAAAAACCACATCAAAAATCATACTTTTGAGGTGTTAACTGTCACTTCTTGATGGAAAGGCATGATATTTTAAATAATAAAAACACTTTTTTTTTGTACTTATTTCCACAATATATTTTTTGATCAGGACCGGTTTCGCTCATCGCGAGCATTATCAACTGATGAAAGAAAAATAATGCTCGCGATGAGCGAAACCGGTCCTGATCAAAAAAAATATATTGTGGAAATAAGTACTAAAAAAATGTGTTTTTATTATTTAAAAAATCATAATTAAAATAATACCAACACCGATTGTAAAACAATCGAAATTTCAATTTTAGAGTATCCTCAAAAATTAATTGTTTTAAATCATTGTGTTTGTAAATTGGAATATATGAGAAACTTTCCAATGAAGTCATATGTTCCGTGACTGAGTGCAATGCGTAAAAAAGGTAACACTTATTTGTTTATTTTATTGATATCAAAAATCAGACGGGATTCCTGTTCCAGTAATGCCGATATTATAAACCCCAGGTCAAACAAACGATGATAATAGTCGACAGATTTCTGTCGTGAAACGTCAATAGATGTCAATATCATACAGTAAACTCTCCAATCAATTTTGAATTGTGGATAATCATGATCATCAAGCCTTTTGTCACTCTAGTGTCTTAGCTATCAATATCAATAGGGTTGCATTGTATTATATATCAAAATATAAAATTAAACAATTGTACTCTGTATTTTGTAAAAAAAAAAACCTTAGTTATATAATTAACACAGAACAATACTTAAGACTGACTTCCGTCTGTTTGAGTTTATTTTGTAACCATTATTTTGAATATGATGAAATAAGTACACCCAGTCCTTTTTTACGCGATTTTTTAGGCGAATTCGATTATAAGCGATTTTTTTGGACGGCACTGCTACATTTTTTTACGTGCTTCACTCATTAATACGTATTTTTTTCCCGAAATTTTTTTAAAGAAGACATTTATATATGATGCTAGATGCTAGGCATGTACGTTTCATTATTTTTTTTAATAAAAAAAAATATGTGTATTTTTAAAACTTAATTTTGTAAATCATTCCATTTTTTTAAATACACATACAATTGCCAAATGTTAACAAGTGTATCGGATATTATGCAAATTAATATTTTAGGTTGTGTACAGAAATATAATGCAATTGCGTGAAATCATTTTTTTACTCGCCTTTTTCTGGAACCAATGTATCGCGTAAAAAAAGGACTCGGTGTATATAGTTGATAGCTATTTCGGCTCACGCCTTCGTCAGAACTAGTAGTTTTGTAGAACTAAAATATAATACATTGCCATTTTTAATGGTTAAATGAAGTTAATGCTAATTCAATCAATAAAATTTCCATGTTTGTTTAATATGAAAAAGAAATGCGATTCAAATTACTTGTAAGCTTTAAACCGATATATCAATGTAACCCTAACAATTAACTGGCCGACCACTACATGAGTTAAATAATATATTTTACAAATAAATTTTTTAAACATATACAAAAATGACACAATTATGACTTGTGAAACTAAATAATTTCTTATTTTTCAACATAAGTTAATTTTCCGAGTAACCCAATTATTGCCAATCTATGCAATAAAAGATTTCTTGCTTAAAAAGACTATTACTGAACATAAATATGTGAAGTTATCACAATTTCATGAAATCTGTAGTATCATTCCCACCACGTAATTTGCGACCTATATTTGAAAAGGAAGCCATTTAAAAATCTATACAGTGATGCTTTTTTCGATGTAATGAAAATTAAATGTTCTAATCGATTTTTAATATAAAAAAGAAAGATATACATTATATAAAACATTTATTTCATTAAATTAATCACTTAGTTCTTGATAATGATTATGCGTTGAAACCGCAAAGAGTGTTCGTTTTATTCAAAAGTATAAACCATAGTTACAAATCCTAAACTAAAATTTTTCTTCGGTATTGGATTTTTCACATAGATTTATGGATTTAGGTATACGAAGTGTGTTTTCGATCGTTGCTTGTTACTTATTGTCTGATCCTTAAAACAGGAAACAGAGAAAGCTTTTAACTAACTAGTCATTTCCCTACGCTCCTTCCTTTATATTCATTCCCTTTTAAATGACGCAGGATGAGAGACAGATTAACTACAAGTTATCGTTAAATGACTAATACTAATATTTTATGTCCTATTTTAAGCGCCCATATAATTTACATTGCGAGCGGAAAAGGTTATAAATAAATCTTCAAATATATTTAAAATATCCAATTGAATTATCGGAAAATAATATATCAGAACTGTAATAAATAGCATACGTAGTCAAAATCAAACATAATTTCTCATTTCGAATTATCCCTTATTTTCTACGAATTAAAAAGTTTTCGAGAGTTTTTCATGGATTATTACATTCCTAAAGATTAACCTGAAATTGCTTGAATCCAGTTTTCCCTTTTGCTGCGTCCGTTTGGAATGTACACTAAAAACGTGAATGGTAAAATATTGGCATCCCAGTTGCTCTCGCAGCAATTTTCGCTGCCTTCATTGTCGGAAGAACGGGACAAAATGATCGTAGCTTAGCGTGTCGACGATCCCAAAGTTTGCCACTTCATTTTCTAACAGCATGCTCTAATCGCATACCTGCCTATAAAAACGTATTTACAAGAGAGCAGTATAATAACTACACTTTGATTTACAATTTAATACGGAAATATACATGGCTTTGATAATTTTCAATATTTACATAACTAACTATTTCACACAAGTTTTTCTGTAGATGATAATAAAATTTCTTCTGGTAATCAATCTACAATTTATGTATCTTACATCTAGTTTTAAAGCATTAAAGTTCGTCTATTGGGCCTACAACCTAATTCTATATAAACGGGTGCATAGAATAGTGGTCCAGAAGTCCTATTCTGTAGATTTTTTATTTTCAATGAAAGCAGTATTAAAAAAATAGTAACAAAAAAAACAGTAGATTATAAATTAGCTAAAAAGATATAAAATGTACATTGGAAACAAAAAATTTGAGGCTTGAAAGGAGGTTAAATGTAAAATAGCCCAATGCAGTGACTTCCAACTATTCAGACTTGACTTCACACTAAAATAATAGTTTTCAATCTTGTTAAGCCGCTTGTATGATTTTTTATGAAAGAAATATTAATGTAATTTGTAGAATCATGATCTCAAAAGTTAAATTTCTAATTATGAAATGTGACATTACCTACTTGTAAGATTATAGCAAATTTATAACTGTTTAAATGATATTTTGGATTTGGCTTTTATAACGTTTTAAATGTGTTACCTGTCACGAATTGGTCTAAAGGCGTTATATAAAAATTAATAAAAACACAGTGTTAAAGACTATTAACAGTTGATAATTCTCGCAATGAGCAAAATCGATCGTGATTTGAAAATATTAGATTGTGGAAATAGTTTTGAAAATTTTATTTTTTTAAGATAAATATCTGGATACCAAGAAAAGTCTCTAATGACACGACTCATTGACAACCACTGGCTTATAGCCACTTTTCATCTCTATTCGGTTTTGTTGATAATATTATCATTCAATTTTCATGAAGTTCAAAAAAAAAATTTAAATCATTTTTCTTTTCTTCTATCGGGTAAGAATAATATAATAAAATTATTTTATAATTCTCAAGTTTATGTTAAAGATTTTTATTTTCGTGTTAAAAATCATCAGTTCCGAAGAGTTAAAATGATATATACGTATTTTCCCAAGTATTGGAATACTGTTATCATGAAAGATCGTCGGGTACAAATACTATACATGTAATGAATTCAGTTGAAATGAGTAAATCTGGAATGCGCAGTGACTAAGTAAGTGAAGAGCAGATGAATAGGTGTAACGTTGAAGACGAATTGTTTATGGTCAAAGTAGAGGACAAAAGAAATGCTCTTTTACTATCAAGTCAGCTATATTGTTGATTTTCTAGCGTTGGCTTGTGCTACAGTGCTCATGAAATCATAAATCAATTTTTAAATCGTTTTGTGGATTCTATCCAAATGTACTAGCGAAGGAAATAAACACATTAATGTCTACGTTCGATGGATTCGACGGTTACTTTGTGGAAGTTAGTTATAATCTAAAATTTAAAATAATCTTGATTATTCAATTTATTGTGTTACTGATTGTAACAAATATTTCACCTCGATTAAATGCATCTTCAGACTTACTATCGGAAATATTGCTTAAGTAATAAAACAAGAATGATTTAATGATTCTAAAATGATAATAAACAGGATACTAACCACTTCTTAATTTATTTCCGATGAGTTAACCCTTCCCAATTGATGCATCACATACTTTAATAATCTTGTAATGTTAACATCATTAGTATTATAATTATTGTTCGTTTTTTTTCTATCCTCATCTCCATGCTTCACGTAAAAAAATATTATTAAAATGCCAACTTTTTCTCAACAATTAATAATTCATCGGACAACGAACACTATCATGAAAGATTGTTGTGTTCGCACACTGAAAATATATTCGGATAACGAGCTAAAACGTCCTTTCTAATCAACTTATTATATCTATAATACTCTGTTGATAGGTTAATGAACAATTCAGATAACGAACATTGTCTTTGAAAATATTATGTTCGTAAATCGATCACCCATTGTATCTCATTATAAATATCGTACTATGAGATAATGCCACCAGAATTTTAAGAAAAATATTTCATATGCATTTTAACGAAGATAGATAAATACTTGAAAGTGAGAAAAAAACATATCGAAGACCTTGACTTGCGTTATTGTTCTCACAATAGGCATATTTATTACAGAACGAATAACTAATTTGATGGTTAATCTATGAATCATATAGTATGAAGGCGTATACAGTATAAATATTATCAAATTGTTAAATCCGAAAGGAGAATTTATTTCAAAATTCTTTATACATATTTATCTATCAAATAAAATAACGTTTCATCAAGTATAGTGTTGACTCACTATTGCACAGATTCCCAACATGTGGACTACAAGTAGGACCCTCTGGAGGAGACTGTTAGCTGACATCAACCATTATTATCAATTTTAGTCAGGCTATCAAAAAAAAAGACAATCTTCCCACAAAACTTTTACAATATGTATTTTTCCTGTAAATTTATTAAATTATTTGCGAAAGTTCGATTTTATCGATAACTAGGCTATGGGCATATTCTTTATTATTAATCATGTCTGATTTAATACCTTAAAATTCAACTTGAAAATTATAAAACAATCATCTCTTTTTGGACAGCTTGTTTTATGTAATATTTATTCATATTATATAATATAAAGAATCATTATCATTTTGATAAAATTTGGTTCTTCCTTAGTAATATTTTTTTTATTGTTAGTTATCATGCTACTATGCTGGTTTAATAAAAATGAAATATTTGCTGTGATTGACGTTAATTAAAAATATAAATTTGATAAAAAATATTTAGTAGAAAATTACTATTAAATAAATAAGTCCCGTTTGAATAAAACGAGTGGTCAACACTCATCGAGATTTGATCAAACGCACATTTTTTCACATTGATGTGAAACATACATATTGTGAACAATATAGCTTAGATAATACAATTAGCTATTACCTAGTCTAATTCTTCTAACATTACCACAAAAATAAATAAGTGGGTAAAATGACAATCATAATTGTTAAAAATAACCTTTGTTGAGACATTTCATTCTCATGTAATTATGAAATATTAAAAAATCTGACGGTTCGTTGCATTTATTAACTGAAGTGGCATTTGCCTGGCAAAACTCTATTATATTGTAACACAGTCAAGAAATAGCAATAAATTATAGTTCTATAATGTTTATAAAACTCCTTTTCTTGTCGAAAAAATCATAATCTTCTGGTAATGTGGATGACAGATAACACAATAAATCAACATAAGTAGGTTGTGAATCGAAAAGTTTAAGAACCTGTACACTCACTCTTCCATTGTTTCCCTTGACACATTTAAAATAGCACCAACAGAGAGAAATATTTATCATCAACTAAATTTAATTACAAATGAAATTTGTAATCAATCAATGCACCTAAATATGGATGAAACGTGAGAACGTGCCAGTTAATTTGAATACTTGGTGTATCATAAATTGGGTGAGATGATAAAATATCCGGTAAACGTATGGTCTATTGATAATGTGTTCATATTAAAGCATTCTTGGTATAATACTGCAAAATACAATTAAATCATAATACGATGATCTTTTCTGAGATATTATCAATGCGTAATATAAAATTAATAATCGTTAGGGAAACGTTTATAAAAAGTGCGAAAAATCGATTTATTTATATGAATTTGAACTTATGTTGACAGTTACTCGCCGTCCGGTGTCGGTGTGGCCGATAGGTCCAACAGGAGGTTGTATTTATTTGTTGGATTGTAATTCTGTGGATGTATCAAATGACCTATCCAACTCTAAAAAACTGCCTGAATTTATATATCTCGAAAGCGAAATCATCATTGTTACAAATGAAATGTAATCCATTATCGCAATTTTAAAACACTTATAAATTTTCGTATTGATTTGTCATTTCATATCGAACAATAATACTAAACATATAGTTTACTAGCCAACCGCCGATAACACCTTGTATTGATTTTTTTAGAATAAAATTTATTGCTTATAAGCGCGAAGGGTTTCAGCGAATGCGGGTCGCAGCTCGTCCATAGTAATCCAGCTAACATTCCAGAAACACAATGCAATAAAAGACTATTTACTGATCGCGTTTTATGATCGCTGCTACGACCGCAAAACATCACCATTGTTCCAAAGGGGAAATTATTTTTTATTTATTCGTCTAGTGAAAAAGCAAAAAAAGCGATCTCTGGGTAATATTATTGCTTTGAGATACAGTTTGGATTATTTAACTGTAATGATTACCAAAATGAGCTTTACTACATACTACCAAAGTACATCTATGTTTCATTTTTAAGGGAGATGTCGGATACCAGTTATATAATCAATATATGTACACCAAAAAAAAGTTTCTGGTATTATAGCAATAGTAAAATGTTTAAAAAAATACCGAGATATCGGAATTAACAAATCTATCATGATATAATACAATCATTTACAGAATAGTTTTCAAAATAGCTTAAATCTAGGGAGAGCTTTTTCTAAACTCGGACTTTTTTTCGCAAATAAAAGTTTATCTAAAAGTGACCGTTACAATTATGCACATGCCGTGCTTGAGTACGTCTTCAGAATGCCGCTCGAGAGTGTGGTATTCTGTATCGGATGCTACCGTCATAGTCATTCTGAAATGATCACGCAATACTTGTACACTTACGATCTGCATGCTATAAGAAAGTTCTTTTTGTTTCTGAAGAGATATAGAAGCAGCCCTTGTTATAATTATCTACTTGATATACATAAATATATATATTTACAAAACACGTTACAAGAAATACAAAAAATAAATTTATTGCTTTTGTAGCCTAGAAACTATTCACAAGAGATGCAATTGTAAAATTGTGAATGTAAACGAGAAATCTCACACAGAATCTACTTATAGAATAATAAAATTTTATATCATAATGGCGACGGTTTGCTGGAGGTACACTTTGTCAGCACTTTAAATGAAGGAACCTTAGGAGAGCTTTCGGACTTATAGGACCATAAGAAAGAAAATAGGTAGTTTTTCGTCCTGGCAATGATCACATCAGAAATAAAAATATCACATTTCTTTGGTTATTTTCGCTATTCAAATTTGTCTCAATTTTTTAATGTAATAATAGAAAAACATATCTGACGTTGCAACCAACACCAATTTATCACATGTTATATTCTTCAGAGTATCTTTTAATTTATTGGATTATGGCCTAATTAAAAATGATGACGAATCATAGTAATTTAAGTTAATTGGTTTGGAGGGGATCTCCTAATAAACATTCAAGTAATCGTTGTTACATGAGCATGTAAGGTACAAATGGCTTTAATTAAAATTGACAATCCGCTCTATTACGAACTTGCACTCAAATCGTGTGTGCTTTATTTCAATGTATTGATATCAGCGGTCTTATTCTAATGGTCCGTAAGCTAATTGGAACAGCTTAACAATTAACCAACTCAACATTTTTATGTCGAGCGCAATGATATTGAGTTTTAGTTTGTCGAAAGAGAAAAAAATAATCCGAATGTCAACTTCCGGCATGTTCAGTTATTGTGGTACATGGATTTACTCAAACTAACATATTAAATATTGAGTTGGCTGATTGCAAAGTGCTTAAAGGTGATAGTAAAAACCATAACAGAGTTAACACTATCATTACTTTCAATTTTAAAAGAATATTTTTGTTTTGAAATATACTATATTATTGAATTAATTTTCGCTTAGTACAACTAAGTAATCTCGCGTAAGGAACTTATTATAGAAACAATTATGTGTGTTACTTTGTTACGTGTTATAGATGCCTACATATTATAAAAGTCAATGTATTTTTTGGAAACAAAAATAAATCGACGAAGCCGAAGGAAGAACTGTCTTAATTTCGCTTAACATGTATGTTAAATAAATAAGATTAACATATAATATCATATTAACTCTGTGTTAAACAAAGACATATTACGGAATTCTTAGAGCATTATGACTATTAGTTGATAATGCTCGCAATGAGAAAATGCGGTTTTGAGCATAAAATATATTGCGGAATAAGTAGCAAAAATTTGTGTTTTTATTATTTACCTGCCTTTCCATCAAGAAGTGACAGTAACACCTTAAAGTGGCTAGATAGTGTATTGTTTTTCCTAAAAATCGGTCGCTAAGCTGTGAACTGTATACTTTTAAAGCGAAAATAACTTTTATAAATAAAGTTAAAAGCTTCGAGAGAAATATTTTATTTAATTTATATATGTATTTGCCTTCAGATAAAGGTATTTGTATGAGTGCTGGAAAGGGTCAATCCGATATAATAGTATTTCTGGAGAAGATGATTAATTATGATAATTATTGGAAGCCAACAGTTTCAAATTATTTATTTAACCAACAAATAGTAACTATTGATCCTGCAACACAATTATTATTGAACACTTGAGCATCTTGTTCATATAATTTTAATGTGTTTTTAATTGATACGATTGAACCAAGTTCAAATGGATAAACACATAAAACGAGTGAGGACATTTTGTTGGATGTGCACACGTCATCTCCATATGTCCCGTGTATGTATCAGGGCGACATCAAATTCACAGGGTGCATTCACGTTAGCGTTCGGGGATCGTCAACCATAGACTACAGATTCAATATACATAAAAAATATTTCTGAAATATCTATGAAGCTAATTTATAAGACAAACTAAGAGCCAACAGATGAACAGCACTACAATGGAGGCGATGGTATAACAATATCAAATCTAAAATCAAACAGAAATATTTTTTTTATTTCATAACGATTTTCCAAATTTTAAAAAAATGTGGCAATTTATTTTGTGAAGTCAACTCCACTAAATAAAGCAGAAAGTGATGTTATTCAATGTATAAATTTCAGACAGGATATACTTACGATTTTTTACTGATAAATGAATTGACTATTTTCATGTAAATTTGTAGTATTACGGAAAGGAAGATTTTCATATTCGCTCAAAATTTGAATCAAATGATAGCTCAAAGTGTAGTTGTGCTCGCAAAAAACTATTTATGATATAGTTTAGGTTATAGTAATTGTTTCAGCAGTATGGCTAATTTATTGCAGATGGAATAAAAAAAAAACATTTCATTATCTTTCACTTTTTCCAGACATTAAGTGACTAGTGCTCATCAACATGATTAATTTCAGTATAATATAACTATCGTTCGAAAAAAAGAACTTCTTTATTCTAGAAACGACCAACATTAAAGCAAAATATTTTTTATATGAAACCTCACTTTTTATACGATTTACTTTAAGCGTACCAAATGACAAAAATGGTTATAATCTTAACAGATCTTAGAAATTATCAAATTTTCAAAAACAGATTTGACGAATCCAACAGAAATATTTTCGTTATATGGAAACTAAATATTTATGCTTGATACATTCGTACTCCATTCGTTGATGATCTCTTGCAGGAGCAATTCAGAGGCACTGCACGTGCTCTCTTTGTATGCAGCTTGCCCTTCACTCCTCCCTCTTTAACATATCACTATATATCCTTCTCATTCGCACTAACACAATCTCTATAAGTCTATCACTAACGAGGAGCTAAATTTCATCTTGCACTTTCCTATTGTGTCTCCCTCTGTCGCATGAAACACTTGAAAGGCTAGTAACAACATATTTTAATGTCCAATAAAAGATAATTTACACACTACTAATTTTAAATCATTTTAAAATTTTTGGTATTTACTTGGTAGAACTCCATTATAACACGGTAAAAATTGTAATGTATTTAGTTTTGCAAAATTTTATAAGATATAGTTGATAGCTATTTCGGCTCACGCTTAATAATTCTGACGAAGCGTAAGCCGAAATAGCTATCAATTATATCTTGTAAATTTTGCAGAACAAAAATACATTGCTACTTTTTAGCCGTGTTAAATATTTTGTGTTTATTGATGGTTTCAAAAAATGTTTTCATAATTAATGTTTGAATAAACAAAACTTTTTAATATGGTGCAGTCGTTTTCTTTAATTATATTTCCACTCGAGGCCGTAGAATATTACAGAAAAATGTGTTAGGTATTTTTTTTAGAACACAATTTATGAATCTCTTGAATTCTGTTAATTGTCAATTTTGGGAAAAAAGACATTATAATTTAAAAAAACATAAAGCAATAAAACTAAAAGGTGGTAGTATTTAGTATAATGGAAAAAATGGAATGCATATATTCCCTATTAAAAATGACACTTGATGAATATCAATTCTATCAACATTCAATAAGTATATTACAATTAAAACTGGACACATCTAATTTGCGACTAAGATGTGTTATTCTATACATAATTTATTTTTCTGTAAAACTACGTAAACATGGTTTGTTGAATGGACCAGTTACATTCGCTGATTACTGAAAGTGTATGAGTTTTTGAGTTATTTTATTTCACAAATATATGCAGTCTTTGACCAAAAACAGTTGAGTTTGAGATAATCTTGGGGCTTCTAGTGTTAATGTGAAGCATTTGTATGCTCATCTCGCTCTTATTGGGGTTCACGAGGTCATCTTCAATGGGTATGCTTGGCTTATGGAATTGTTCCCGTAGCATTATTGTCAAAAATATTGAGAAAATAAGTGAGGAATTTCGTAAGTAGTCTCCACTTCCTTCCGGATCGTTTTTTTATGGCTTGTAAAGCCCTGACATAAAAAGAAAATTATGGAAAACTATGCATGCCTCATTAACTTTTTTACTATGAAATTAAAATTTATGACATTTTTTTTATTTAACTATTGTAAACACACGCTGCCAAACATTTCAAAAACGACTATTTGAAATAGTGGCTACAATTCTTGACGTTATTCCATCATTCTTTTTTTTTATTCTCTCCGAAAACACGAAATTGTGTGATAAAGATAAGAAAAAATCATAAAACTTCTTGTTATACGATTTGCACAATTGAATATAAATATGTTTCACATTACGACCGGACATGGTTATAAATGCTTTATATCAATTCAAATCGACAACTTTGTTATTTCACATTGTGTGTTACGAAATGCGACACGAGTCTCACTTCTTTACTGTATTCTTACTGTATAGTCGGATTATTTATTATTAAATTAATCAATGATTTTGTTGAAAATATTTACTTTTAACTGGTCGTTTGGAGTGGTATTGGCTTCAGACGCAGAAAATAAAAGCACTAATTATCACATCTCAACTAATTATTAAATATAATTTTCATTGCTTGGAAATAAAATCACAAGGAAAATAAATTAAATAATGGCAATTTATCGATGTAGTTAAATTCTGAAAACATTGAAGTATTCATTTTAATTTCTGCATAAAAAATTAAAAAATATTTGCAGTACCTTCTTTCTGATATTTTTGTCAAATAGTTACTTCCTTGGGGAGTTTTTTCGCTCTTTTACGTCGTGTTCAATGACAGGATATCTGAACACTTTTTAACAGTTCAAGTTTTATCCGAAAGCAATATTTATTTGTGTTTTTTATATATAACAAATACACAATACTTTACATTTACTATTTCAACAATTATATATTTGTAAGAGTAGGTCTGAGTTTGCTCATTGTGAAATATTACGAAACATTACGCAATTATTATTGAAAAGTAATGCATTTTCGTCAAAAAAAAAATCGAAAATTGACCCATTCTAAAAAAAATATTGAATATTGATTGATTCGTTAATAAGTATCTATCTACACCATTTTTCTTTCTTTATCTCCCTAATGATAGAAAAAGAAAATATCAACGATAACCTAACTTTTTCCTAATTAAAATATTAAAATTGTTAAAACAGTTTGAATGATATGTATTAATTTGTTCAAAATAATGCTCTTCAATCGACAACCGTACGTTAATACTCTAAAAATAAACACTTCACGTGAAAAAAACTGTACTTTTGCTGAAGTTCGTACAAACTTCATATAAATCAGATATGGTAAAATAAAAAAGAAGACGTCTAGGAGAAGCTTTATGAATCAAAACTTTTTTCACTTTCGTCGTATCTATTTAAGCTTTTAAAGTTTATGAATAAATATTTAAACCTATGTTAAACGCAAGATTTAAATATCTTTTTCACTAAGCACCACAATGTAAAACAATAAAACCACCGCTTGTCAATTGAGCATGTGACTTGAATATTGTTGCAAGACTTATACCCACGTGCGGTCAACGTTATTGGCTGCGGTATTCACGAGCGAAACATAATTATATATTGTACCTACATAGCATATTCGAAAAATGTTTCATTTATATATAGATTTCTGTTTAAAAGTGTGTAGATATTTTTTGTCTAAATTTATCCGAACTATCAAAGCGAGGTGCATTGATATTAATAATTAGCAATCCATTATCTACCTCACTCACCAAAAAGCCCTTGTCGAAAAATTGAAACAGCTGATATCGTATAGTTAATTCCAAATTTAAAAAAGCACGATAGCAAAAAGAAATATTATATCGAAAAAGCAGATGGTATTTTAAAGATTGTCGTTTGTAATTTGTGATGAAATGAACGTATATTTTTTGCTGAAAACAATTCAATTTATTACTAGAATAAAAATAAACGTTAAGAATGTCTTGTTATGTTTGTTTATATTTTATGCAAAAAATTGCAGGACTTATCGCTGCATTTTCTAAGAAATAAGAATTTATTAGTATTGTTTTCATATTAAATATCCGCTAATTGTTAAGCAAAATGAGATTGTAATCACTATCATGACATCTATAAATAAAAAAAGATTATACTGAACGGTCAAGTCGTGCGTTATTGTCAATAATAAACGGATATTGTGGTCTTATTGTTTGAAAATAAGCATTATGATTCGCTTTTTATGATACAACTAAAATAATCTTCAAATTTATATCACTTGCATAACTAAAATATTGTAATATCTTTCAAATCACCTGACAGACAAAGTGGAAATTTCAATTTTTACAATGAAATCTGTTTTTTAACCATTCTTGGATTAATATTATTTTTAAATCAATTCCATCTCTGAGGTCTATCGTCTACCATCATTCAACTTAAAATAATCGCTTTTCAATATTGGAAACGTTGTTCAAGTGTTTTTCGTGTAGTCAAGATTTATAGAGATCATCTTTACGGAGTCTACTGTACAATTCGCCGCTAACACTTTATTATATATTTGACAGCTTAAGTAAACATAAAGTCAATGCATACAGTATAAAAGAGATAATAAATTTATAGTCATGCACACTTTTAAAAGTTCGAAATGTACCTTGCCACATATTTCTTTCGTTTTATACGAGGCCAAAATGAGAAATCTGCGATCCATATAATATCAAATTATATTATATATTAAAGGTTAGGTAATTATTAGTAGGTAAGATTAGGTTAAGTAAAGAAATGTAATTTTTTTTATATTTGGATAAAAAAAATATTTCAACAGAAGTTGTACAATTTTAATCGATTAAATAATTTTCTTTGTTGTTTATTATCGCCCTCCGCAGATCAGGTAGCTTTTTAATGCCTCTTACAGAAAATTCAGCCAGTTTTTCATCAAAATACGAGTCCAAACGATTTTTTACTTCATCCACAGAAGTAAATTTATTAATTAATTAATTTTCCTTGAGTGAATGTTCCAATGATTTGAAAAGGTGTTAGTCTTAAGGTGCAATATCAGGAGAATATGGTGGATGTAGTAAAACTTCCAAATCCAACTCTTTTATTTTTTCCTGCGTGATCCTCGCTGCATGTGGTTTTGCATTATCATGCTGCAATATGCGTCTTTGGTTGTTGACTAGTACTGATCGCTTTGTTAGCATTTCCGATTTGATCATTGTTAGCTTTTAATCTATCTAACTGTGCACTGTATAGCTCTGCTGTGACAGTTTGGCCCGGTTTCAATAATTCGCAGTGAATTACACCCAAAAAATCCCACCAAACACAAAGAAGGACCTTTTTCAAGGTTAATGACGGTTGAGGGGTAGAAACAGGTATTTTTTAAATCTCTGTCGCCACTTTTGAATTTTTTAAGCCATCTATGGCATTTTCAACTATTCAGTATGTCGTCATATGTATCACAAATGCTCTGTGTGCCTTCTTTTGCTTTTAAGCCATTGTCGAATAAAAAAAACAAACACGATCGCAAGTGTTCCTCGTCAATTTCTTGCTTGGACATTCTCACTATTGGTAAAAAAAATATGAAAACATGTGAAAAAGCAAGACAAACAACAGAGCTTCAAAATGACACCAACCTTGACGTGCTCACTCGACATCAACCCTGCAAAAGCATGCAATAAAAAAATGACACTTCCTTTGACTTCACCTATTATAATATATTCCAGATAATTTTCTTGCTAACAATCATTCTGCCAACAGTGATGCCTATCATTAGAGCAATAAAAATGTTCACTTCGGATGTCGACTTATTCTATGTGGTCGAGAGTGGGTTTAGACGAATACTATTTTTAAATGAAAGTAAATTTTGTATGAGCTTGAAGGTTGACTTCCATGCTATATTTTCTTTTATTTTATTATAATGGTTACTTACATACATCTTTTCTACGTTGCAAATACAATAAAATTATAATTTTTGTAGTATACATGCTCCAAATAAAATCGATAAATATAAAATTAACCACACATAAGTAGTTTAATTTTCGAATAACTTTAAAAAGGTCACACGCATGCTTATAATGTTTTGTTGCAGAATCCGTGCGCGGATGTTTATTGTTATCTTACATTTCCAAAATGACATCTTACAAACCTAACCTAACTTAACATAACTTAACCCAAAGTGTCATTCAATCGTTTGTCAGTGAGCTTAAACGATTTTCAATCGATTCATACATTAATTATCAAAGAGAATGTGAATTTTAAAGTAATGAGCTTTAACTCAAATTTGAACTGAAATTTCACATATTTACTGTCAGCTTATAATTGATTTAATAGCGGAGTAAATAATAGTGATTTATTGTAAACTAAAAAAGAAAGCATTTTTCGTTTTTATTATCCATAAAGCTCGTTGTCAAGCTTTTAAACAATCATTAAAAATACTATCAAAAAATAAGTTGAAAACCGGGTATTTTTGCAGAGTGACATATTACTGTTTTAATTATGTTGTATAATCTCTAGAATATTTTATAATGAAGAACCTAAGCTAGGCCATGTAAATGCAAACCTTACTGAATTGTGAAAAGCAAACCGCTTTAATAACAATTTCGTCTCAATTCAGTAGCATTTGAATTTTTGATGAACTTGAAAAATATAATTGAAAAAAATATTCCGCACACCAATAAAGGAATGATCTTCAATTAAACAAAACAAAAATAATTTTTACACATATTAAGCTCAGTGAAGAGTACTTGTGGAAATTTTTAAAGTAATTGGTTTCATTTTTGACCTTACGAAAAAATCCTCGGTGGGTTTTATTCAAACCAAACAATATCGTCAATTTCTTTTTTTAATTCTACCTGCCGACAGAGTCATCTTTAACTATTAACGATTTTCGTTTATATTAATAACACGAATCTTTTCAAATGTATACTTTAATTAATGGATTTGAATTGAATTGCTTATGCACAAGATATTGAAAATAATTTGTCAAGAAAGAATATGACTTAAAATCAAACGGCCAAGATATAAAATCTACTTTTTTAAAAAAATAATAAACCACATTTTTTAGTACTTATTTACACAATATATTTGTTGATCCGGACCGTTTTCGCTCATTGCGAGCATTATCAATCGATGCTCGCGATGAGCGAAACCGGTCCTGATCAAAAAATATATTTTGTAAATAAGTACTAAAAATGTGTTTTTATTATTTAAAATATCATACCTTTCCATCAAGAAGTGACAGTTAAACCTTGAAAGTGATAAAAAAGGTATAAAATCTACGATTAAATTTGTGATCATATTATGTACTAGAGTTCGAAATTTTAAATATTTTAACTAAAATTAGCCATATAAATTAATTAAATTTTCTTTGACGCTTTTTGTATGAAATACATAACATCGGGAAAAATCTTAGATTTTTACGATTTTTTTATAATCAGTATACGACGCTTTTAAATCTAGAACTAACTGATTGCTGGGGGGAATGTGGCAAGCCGCATATTGTCCTTAACTGTCTTTGATGATACGGCTCTCTGTAGACTATCATCAAGCATGTAAGTGGTATGGTTGAACAGATTTAGAGCACTGAATATTGAATCTAAAAATAATTTCAAAACCTTCTTCAAACAAAAACTTAAATTAAAATGATTGATTTTTTCTCCGTTTCATTTTTATATAGTTTTGTATTTCCAATGAGAACTTGTATGTCAAACCGGATAACAATATTGTTAGACCCCGCGATGCACGGAATGTAGGAATTGGTCGTGATGTTGAGATATCCTTCGGATATTGTTGTGGTTAGCTTGTTCCGTGACAATGTATCGATTACTGCTCTAACTCCACCCTATTGTTGTAATGAATCAAAATTTTAGAGGTGAGCTATGACACTTTATTTTTTATTTTTTAGCACACTTATATAACCACAAAGAAAAATTTTACCGATACAATATTTATAATTTTATGTAAATAATACAAGTTTTATTTAACGGCTTTCATTTAATATTAATTATTTTAAGTCAATACTGTGCAAAGATTGTTTGTAATAAACCAACAATAAAATAACCTAGGAAGTTTCATTCTTAATTAAAGCGATACAATGATAGATAATTTGAATTATAATAAGTAAATAATCAAACATAGATGATTACCGCACTACACAAGAAACATTTTAAGGCATATTTTTATTTTACTGCATTGAAAAAAAATACTCGTATCTCACATTATTTATGTTCGTTAAATTGAGTATATATCATTTATGACAGTATTTTTTATTACTAATACTATGATAATTGTGAAGAGTCAAAATCTCAAGCGTTTAAAAAATAAATTGTGGAAATAGTTCTTTGACGTAGGCAAACATCAAAATAGTGTTGATAATTACTACAATAAAACTACGGATAACTTGATCAAAAATAAGAAAATCGTTACTTCCGCAATACTTACACAATTTTTAAACGGACAACTTATAATGGCTGGTTAGTACACAAACAATTTGTATTGCAGCCAGTATAAAATGAGTTCACTAATAAAAATCTGCGTATATTTTACTTTCATATTTTACAAAATATTTTTTCATATTAAAACAGTTCTTCGTTTTACATAGTGTGTAATTTACGTCACTTATTAGAAATATTTATTTTATAAAAAGCTAGTAAAAAAAGTACCGAGGGTGATAGCTCTCGTATTTTGTATTTAACTACAACAACGAACATTTCGAAGGATTTTTGTATTCTATTGAAACCAAGCAAGAGACATAGAAAAGAGTTAAGGCTCCTTCACGCATATAATATATCTAGATATAAATATTTTATGTTACTTACTTCGTCTGCTGCGAAATTCAATATTTTTTTTAAGAAATATT
Source organism: Himalopsyche japonica (assembly GCA_028555115.1). Lineage (NCBI taxonomy): Eukaryota > Metazoa > Arthropoda > Insecta > Trichoptera > Rhyacophilidae > Himalopsyche > Himalopsyche japonica. Next base: position 1,302,639 of record JAHFWJ010000224.1, on the reverse strand, counting down.
GCTTGTAAGCAAAGCGTTTTGTTCCACATTTGTCCTCTCGGCTTTAATAGTTTAGTTGTTAATGGAAATAATAAAAATTGTAAATAAAAAAGTATGTTAATTATAATGATTTATTTCTTATATTAATGAGAGATTCGCAGTAAAGCTATAGGTTTATCGAATGAATAAAATATGCTCCTGTTCTGATTGAAGTTATTCTAAATTAATAATAAACATTGTTTTGCTGTTAAATCATTTTTTTAAATAAACCAATAAAATACTGTGAGAAGTAAACTTCTTTCTTCTAGAGACCCTTTATACTACCTATTTATAGTTGACTGAATTTAGAATGTTGAAAATGGAAAATTGGGAAAAATACAAAGATTTTGGTGCTTATAGAAACATTAGGCGTCTTTATTGTGAGAGCTTTTAAGACATTGGAATAAAGTGTATATATAATATAATAATATGATCATTAAAATGATTTTCCACATTTTTTGTTTAATTCCTACTATGAAAACATAATTATTATAAATTGTCCATAACCAAGTGCCCATCACATTAATGAAATATTTTCAAATCGCTCAATAAATTACGATAAATTATCTCGAAAATTGATACCGACGTTTTAAAATGCTGAAATAGAAATAAAAACAACATATTTTATTGAATTTGTTAGGACTTAAACTGACTTAAAGAGTTTATATCGATAAGATTTAGTTCGTAAAAGTTAACTCATCTCTTTTGGAAACTTCAAATTTCATCATAAGTTGATTTTTTCAAAACAATAAGTTTAATATTTCAAAGTATAATATTTTACTTACATGCATACTCTACAAGGCATCCGACCTGTAACCTTAGGCATGGTGAAATTTTACCTAGAGAAGCTTAAGCATATATTTGAGAGATTCGTTGCCAATAAGTTGTTTTTTTTTAATTTAAGTAATAGTTTACAGATTAACTTAGCAACCGTTTAAAAACTACCTTTTCCAATAAATCAATATAAACATTTTCATCCCTTACGGCAATATATCGATCGAATTTAATGTCACACATTTAAAAGACATGCAGTAGATGTTGTTTATTCAATAAATGGAAGCTATGAACAGGTTTAAGATAACTTTTAGTAAAATTAACTCTCGCAATAGCCAAAAAAAATTATAATGTTAATTTTAATTAATTTACACTCGTTTCATAAAGAAACTTTAAGTATTATGCTATATTTCTGTTAAACTGTCAATCTACAATTCCCTGAATATTGAATATGTAAATCAAATTTAAATTTTATGTCATATAGATTCTTTATTTCTCTATTATTTCAACTTGTTCGCTACCAAGATGGAAAGTGCACACTTCTAATGAATATATTTAAACATAAGACTTATAAGTGATAAAATTTAATACTCCGTTGCTTAAACTCTTTTTTGACGATAGTAAAGGAACAAAGTAAGAGCTCGTTCAGGACAGATTGTTTTCACTTGTACTTATAGTTAAAGTGGGTTTTTTTTTTATATTAATCAAATTACATTACCGTTGAAATAATAGCTTAGAGACTATTTAAAACGTACTAAAATTTAATTTTAATAATATAAGCAGATCTAATGGGTTTGGCAATTTTGGCTAGAGTAACAAATTCATATTTAACGTATTTTGACAGGTTAAGCAAAAAAGAAAAATAATCAAGTTTTCTTGGTTGAAATAAATTTCGATGAACCATTTTTTTGTTTGTTTTTTATGTATTCTTTTATGGATACCCGTCTTTACATCAAGCTGCTTACATTTAGTTGAAAATATCTTATTTGAGTACATATTTTTATAATTAAATGCGAATTATGTCTTAAATGCGTAGTAAAGTGTTGAAATAGATATAGTAATTGTTTTTGTGTATCTAAGCACAGCGCTTTAACAATTTTCACAGTACAATAACACAGTCAACAATATTTTAAAATATATATTCATAATTATGAATCAAGAATCGTTTAATTGAAAACATCATAAACCAGGCTCCCAAATGGTTTCGACTAATTAAATAGAATGGGTGACGTGTAGCCCCCTGCAGGGAATAAAGTTAAAGCATGGCCTGAGTTTTCTCGAATTTCCTTTGTCATTCCTACTGCGAGTTTCCGCAGATAAATTGCAAAGTTATGGTGACTTGTAATTTTAATAGGCATGGTAACATGAGATGCTTCTATTATATTATTTATTGCGATGGGTGTTGCGACGTCGCTCCGAATTTGACTTCACATTTTTTTTTTATTAGATCGTATCATAGATGTTTTCAATGAAATTATTAATTATATTTTTTTTGCACTTTTTTCAAGACATAAGAAATTTTTATTTCTTATATATTTACAATTGCAGGTCAGTGCAGGGTAGATACAGTTATAGTATTATAAAGAAAATATATATTACAAATACCGAGCCTTTTTAGAGCTAAGGGCGCTGTCTTTTGTCTTATCAATGATACGCTGTCACAATGGTAACGTTATAGTCAATCAGGTAGGCCACGTACATTTAATTTACAAATATATATGCTAACAATAAAATTCGACGAATTTATAAATTATAAAAATAAACCCATACACAATGTCAAGATACAATATCACTAAAGCTTTTTAAAGTGAAAAGCTATTAGTAAAATCTTCAGAATTGTTTTTTCACATTTGCACATATAAAAGTAATAATTTTTTTTTGTCATTTATAAACCGAAAAATTTACAATTTACTTCTAGGTAATTTCTGACGAGCGTGTATTTTATAATCATATTTTTTTCCCATGATTTTTTTCAAATAATGCCTGTTCACTGTGAAAAGCATATACAGTCATTAGGAAATATTCTAAAGGATTTTTTTTTATATGAAAACTGCTTCTTACTACGATTTGATAATATCTCTTTTTTTGTTGAGGATAAAGATATAGTCTTGGGTAAAGGAAAAGGTAAGAAAAGTGTTTTCTCTATGCTCCGTTTCCAGAATCAGATAGATGGAAGCGACTTTTCTACATAAAAAACAAATCATATTAAAAGGCTTTTTCTCTAAAACATAAAATATTGTAACCACTAGCCAACATTTTTATTATAATCTCATTGTTTTTAGTCTAAGCACAATGATATCGCCATCAGCTGGAAATTTGAAATATATCAAATGTATTACTAACAAAGGCGAGTTTCCTCAAGCACAGTTGTAATCTGCAAATTGAAATCAAACAAAGTATAATTTACTTATCATTATTATGTCTACGACTTGACAATAGAATCGACCCTGCGTAGATATTGATATTCGGTAAACGGTAACGCTCTACACAGTGCTACGACTCGGCTCTACGTAGCGTAGAGCGTTAAACACGAATTTATCGAACAAAATAACCCCAATATGTTCCACTGGTGTGCCAGTAGTATACTCTTTGAGAATCGCGTCGGCACCAATTCGTCGCGGAAGAATTTTTTCTTTCAATTAAACGTATGAAGTCAAAACACAATATTTTTTTCTTTCGATGATATATTCATCATCGTCTTAAGTTTGACAAAAATTAACCATTTCCAGACCAATAAAAAATTACTAAGATTTTATTAAAAAAAAAAAAATTTTTTTAAAGGTTTTTTTAATTTAAAGCTAATTGTTAACTAAAACACTATTATATAACACTATTACATAACAATAAAAAAAATAATCCATCTATCTTCAGCATATTTTTATTTATAAATAGTAGGTAGATACAAATAAATAAATACATTTTTAATTAATAAATATGTATTCTTTGCACTAAAAATAGTTCTTGAATAAAAATAAAATTAAAGCCTTTATCAATTCATTTAGCAAATACTAAAACTGCATTTAAAATGTGATGTACATATGTTAAACTTAGGAAACTTTATTATATCTATCTTTTTTATATTTTACAAATGCGAATCGAAGTGTTAAAAAGTACCGCAATTAATATATTTATATGTGTTTAATTTAACCTTTTACGTGACTAACGTTTTGTGATCAAATATCCTTTGTCCCCTTAAAACCTCCCTAAAACAACCCCTCGACCCCGCCACAGTTGTGAAATAAACGAGAATACATAAAGTAGAGAAGCAGCAGATTTCATAAATCAACCGGCATTTTAACACCCTCTCATCCTTACTGTACTATTATTATTATTATTTTGTGAGCTTTGAGCTTTTTTATCAAATCAAAAAGCTTCCTTATTACAAACGCCTTGGCAGTCATTATATACCTTTGTTGACATTGTATACATTTTTTTAAAAAGAAAATAGTGTTTTATTTCTATTGAATATGCAAGCCGAATTTCACATACAATTGGATTCGTGATGTTTATATTGACTCAATTTTTACAAATAAAAATTGGCTTATAATAACGCATACTACAATAGTTGAGAACTTTGGCTAGTTTATGCAATAGCTTCCCAATTGAACAATCTTTACGCACAAAAGGTTGATTGTGATCCCAAGCTACATATATAATACGATTTTTTTTTTGGGATGTCAAATTCATGGAGCGTTAAGATCCATGACGCGTCAGCATCAAAGCTCTTCGGGTCTCCTCCATCTCTCATATATAGATTTAATTTTGTTATAATTGTTGTCATTGTTGACAATCTTAGGTCGCTGCTGAGCAGTGGAATCCACGACGAGTCCGGCTCACGCGGACACCACACGTATACCTGTGCATGCAGGCACACACACAGCCACACGCATGCACATACAATACGTAAGGAAATAAAATAGGAAATTCATTTTCAGATGCCGAGGTTGTCCGTGTTGGGATTAAGATCTGTAACAACAAACCTATGGCGGGTCATCGAGCATAACCGCTCTCGGCCTTAGACGATTACTCGGTACTGTCTCATCATAATTATGTAGATAAGAAATTGTAGGGTTATAATGTTTGCCTATATTGCTGTGAAAGTTTCGAGACATTTCACGAACGAACTCTCGAATTGTAGGCATTTTCAAGTCTCTTTGTAACAGCGAATGCGAACGTACCACGGGGCATTACAAATTTGTCGCAATGATTTATTTTGAACAATTTGAAGTGTCTTCAGATGCTTCTGGTGATCATAAGCTCACGCTGGAGTAGCGTACACCATAATTGGCTGAGTTATAGCTGTTATGATATCTCACATATGAAGTTTTCTGAAACAAATAATGCAATTAATATATTATAAAAAAGCAATGTCGTGGATGTTTTATAATTTTACCCTGCATTATTTTATTGTATATTACATTATATACTTATTTGTAAAAATATACGGCCTTAATAAATCTGTTAATAATGAAACAATAAAAATCCATGATATTAACAAAAATTATGGCACTTTTGTTATATTTATTTTTACATTATAAAAATGTATAAAAAAGAAATAATAAATTTATGTTTTATATTTTAGCAACGTAATTTGTAGTTATTGGTTTCAAATTATATCTAAATAAATTTCTAAGTAAAATAGTTCTGGCGATGGCGTGAGCCGAAATAGCCATCGACTATATTTTAAAAAATAATTTTGTAGAACTAAAATACATTGCTATTTTTTTCACCGTGTTAAATAAATTTCTATTAAAAACCCTTAAAACTTCTTTCTGAACACAAAAGTCTTTCCATCTCTTTGTTTGTTTACCTTAGACTTACAACATTACTTATTTTTGATTAGTTTTTTCAGGTTTAAGTATTAATAAGCAATATAATATTCGGAGAAGGTTATAGTCCAAATCAATCACTCGATGTATTCATCACTCTATTTTCAAACATCAATTTGTTGACTTCATATATGACACAGGCAATTAATGTTGATTTCATATTACAAATATAATGTTGACTTCGTATTTTTGTAGAATCCTATAATCCGAAAACTAAAAACTTTCCTCTCAGACTTAGTAAATATTTCATTATTTGATTATAATTTTTTTTTTGATAAAACAAATATTTTAAGATATTCAGTGCATAAAATTTTGAATTACATTATCGGGAACCCTTGGTGTTGTCACAACAATGCGTATTTATATTGGTTGTTACTATAGCAACCCTAAAGCAACTATTCATCTTATAAATAAGTATTCTACATTTATTTTGTTCTATTTCAGTCTTAAATAGATAATACACTCAAAACGTATTGTGAGTTATATCAAAAGGTAATACTGAAAGTAATTAAACACTCAATTATAATAGATCGACTCGTAGCGAAGAGTCTCTATATTTTTAAAAATATAATAAATAAATACTCTTAATCTTTTTACTATACTTCTGAAATAAAACCCCGATTCTCAATCATTTGGAACGTTTCAATAACATTTCATAGTCTATCAGCGTTTAAGTGCTTATCTGATTAATACGAACATCAGAAGGCAATGTGTCAAGGTAGTTATATGGGGAGGATACGGGGATGATCTGCTAGCAAGAGTGTGAGGTAAAGGGAGGGTTAAGCCTCCCTACCCCACTGCGTTGAAACTGCCATGCGCTGAAATCGTAAGTATATTATTTCGATGTTAGATAAATAAGATTAGTCCATCTGAAATTGAATTTTTGGGCTAATTTCAAAAATATTAAAAAATCAAATTATTTTGATGCTGTTTTAATTTGGATCACAAATGATTCTTAACGAACAAACTAATATATGTCAGTCGCCATTGCTCAACCCACTACAGAGGGCTGTTTTGTTTCCGTAATAGACCATTTCCGTGCCATATGTAAACTTATTGATAAAGCCGCCTTTTTAGTTTCATATACAATTTTTGAAAATTTTTAGTTTTATTGCGAGCAATAAACAAGCTAGGTCGCTAAAACAGGAGAGAAAATGTATTGTATACATTTTCTACGCAGCTATATAGATAAGAAAATGTTTGTTCAAGCATAGTTTTCACGATGGCGTGAGCTGAAAAAGCTATCGATTATATCTTAAAAAAAATGTAGAATTAAAATAGATTGCTATTTTTTCACCGTGTTCATTATTTACTACTTGTCTTTTTACAGCATCACTGTACTAAATGTTGAAAGTATTATATATGTTGTGATGTTAATCTAATGTTGACAAAAGTAACTACCGATACGTTTATAGTGTATATTCATAAGTAGCCATACATTTGATTTCTTAAAGCTTGAAAATTACGAAAAAATTTTACTGTTTACATGACATATTAACAGTTTCGCATAAAAAGCTTATTTGTGTGATCGGTTGAAAATGGGGATTTAAAAAGCTTGATAAAATATAAGAATGAAATCTATTTCACCAAAACAAAATTACGTTTATGGTGAAGGTCTTTTTTATCAATACACAATTACATACATTACAGCTAACATAATCTTCAATTTCCGTGTTTATGAAAATATTACTTAAAAATTTACGAGGCAACATCGGAATAACGGAAACAAAACCCCATACAAGTAACCTGGAATAAAAATATATTATTAAAATATTTTTTAAATAATATGTGCGTATCTTTTTTTCTTTGGTGTAATAACATGAGCTCTAAATTCCTACAATATAATGAAGTATACACGTGCCTAAACCAAATGTAATCTAATCATTCTCAAATATCAATAAAACTGTTAATGTTCTGGTGCCGCTAAAGTTTCAAAATCACTGTAATTATTCAACTATTTTATATTAGATCAAAAGTGACACCTCCAAGCGATTGTATTTATTTTTATATTATATTTTTCAGCTATGATTTTGTTTAATATTAGAATTACTTTGATACATCCTCTGAATAGTTAACACGATTAGTGCAAAGTGAATTATAAATTTTTGACTGAATTACTTTAAAACCTTAACTCTTTTTTTGAATAAACAACGTGATGATCTATAATTCATATATTTTATGATTATGATTTTTTTTCAGGGAATTCACTGTAGATGAAAATAAATAAATATTTTTTATCATACGCAATCAATATTATTGCCCACACAATTTCCTGTTTCTCTCCAACTATGAAGTGTAATTGTATACAGGATTTCGAATAATATATATAATATTTTTATTCTTCGAAAGTAATGACATTTTTCGACACAAGGAAACAAACATATGATTCAAACACTAAACAGAACGGAAATCTTTACACGTTGATGTCACAACAATTACTGTGGGATCATATGGAATAACAAATTAAAATATTTTTATAATAAATATTGCATTTACTATGCATTTTGAGTTCGTCGATCCAATACCCAACGAACAATACAACAAATTGGTCTTCTGGATGACATAATGTTGATATAATTTAAAAACCTTCATATGAACTATATGTTCGGTATTTTTTTTTTCATTATAACTTTCTACCAAAATTTAGATTGTTAGATTATATTTTAAATTGATCTTTTAGATCATCCAATATTTATTTAAATTTTTTTTATTGAATTTACATGAACATATATGACAATCAAATGATTTTTTTCATGGGAAAGTAATCATGCTGTTTTAAAACGTGTTAAAGGTGAGAAATGCTGAAATAAAGCTATGTTATCAGATGTCTATATTTTCTTAGTATAATATTATCAATAGATCCTTTGTAAACATTAAAACAATTTATGACGGTATTAAAGCCATATTATTTTATGATAGAAATCACAAATGTTGGCATTGCTGTTCGACAGATAGGTATATAAAATGAATTCATTACCATAAAATTATTAACGCTCCAATTATTTCAAGAAATACAATAATAGGAAAATGTTTTTCGACAAAGTGTGTCTTGGAGACGATGCGAGGTATAATGAAAATTTCGAAACCTGCGAAAAGTTTTCACTCGACCCTCTCCATGAAACCTTTTCAGATCTGAGAAACTACCCTCTCGTAAAACTTCTCAAAGAAAATTCTTTTACTACAACCGGCAATGATTTGGGTGCGATTCAAAAAGAATACTCAACCAAACAAGTTTAACTCTATTTAAAACGAGATTCTTTTCTAACACCTCATCATTTTTCTTTATATTTGTAAACAAAATGGTGATTTGTGATAATGTTTGTTCATATTTTTATTCACACGAGGTTCATAATTCACATAATAGCATCGCCACTTGTCCAGCCGTTGCACAAAGGGGTGGTCTGATTTACTTCCAGAAGGATCACTTCCGTCCCACATATAATCTTATTGTCATAGACACCTATTGTTTCATTTAGAATTTTGAAAATTTAGCGCCAGTGTGTTAAAGTAACAAGCTAGACCGTTGGAACAGGAGAGAGGATGTGTTGTGTACCTTTTCTACACAGCTATATATAGATAAGCAAATGTTAGTTTAAGCATAGTTCTGACGATGGCGTGAGCCGAAATAGCTATCAACTATATTTGTTAAAAATAATTTTGTAGAACTAAAATACATTGCTATTTTTTCACCGTGTTAAAGGGGTTCTTGATTTAAAAAAAAGGTTACATGATAGAAATAGCAGAAAAAGAGTTTCGTCATTTCCTATGTTATATTTGACATTCTTTTATTTTCCTTTCCATATATGAGAGAGACAATTTTCTTAGCATAACAAAGAGATAAGAGAGAAGCCGCTGTTTAGATTGAAAATATTATTAATTCAACATCAAGATGCTACTCATCGAAAAACCGCAGAAAATATCAAAAGTTACATATTTTTAATATTCTTTGGATAATGAGCAATTTAAACTCTAATTTATGTCCCACAAAGTCGATATTCAATTATAATTAATAAACATGAAATATTAACAATAATTATGTTCATATAGCAAATATTATCAACATTTAGGACTCAGGTTGAACTGATTATAAATTTTACATTGCTGTTTGTGATCGTTGTGTGACTATCATAATTTTTTTAATAATACTACAATATAAAGCAAGTTCAACATTTATGGTTTCTTGACTTTGTGTTAATAGAATACATATAAAAAAGCTTAACTTAACTCGATTCTTCTATTGTATGGAAATAAATTTAAGTTGCTAACCGTCACTTAAAATAATAAGACATTTTAGTAGTTTCCATATTTTTATGTCATGATTAGGCACAAAACCCAAATTTTAAGATTAAAATTAACACGTACGCAACCAATGGTTCAAAAACTGAGAAAATAATTTACATGTAATCAAACAATACACATCTAAATGAAAAAAAATAAAATATTTTACAAATAAGATATTACAGCAATTCATTATTAATTTATAATGAATACTGTTAAGAAAACACCGAGTCTATGAACTAGATCAAGCGATGCTATCGACGTATTAGATATTTTACGTAGAAACCGTCCCAAGCTTAATGCAGCTATCTGTATGATCTATATATCAAGTAACTTAGAAGTTAATCAGCGCCGTATTCTACGTTGCCCTTTTACGCAACTATTATATATTGCGAAAAGGATACACTACGACGGAATGAAACAGTCGCCTTTTTTTCGCCCATGAACTCAATCATAAATAATACTCGAAGAATTTATCAGGTAAGAAATATCACTTTCATAAAATATGAAAATTTGTATCTTGCATAATACTTAAGTTACATATTTCATGTATCGAAGGACTTCTTTGTTTGGTCTTTGATATAACAAAGGTTATTTATATACGTAAATAACTTACTTTATACCAAGTTTGTATATTTTTTTAATTAATTATACGGTGTCAAACCTAGTTTTCGTGGTCTTCTTAAGTACAAAAGTAGTATGCAAGTATATACTTAATCGATTTTTTAAGTTACGTTCATAAACTTGGATCGGAAATATGAAGCAAACCTAGAGAAATAAAATAACATATATATCTCTTTGAGCGTCATCTTTAATAAATAAAAAAAACAGTATCTGAATGAAAAACAATGTTAATAATAGAGCGTGAATGTAATGTAAAGTTAAGTATGATAAAGCGAATTTATTTTCCCTACACTAGAAGCGAAAATGTTCAATTAATGAATTTATAATTATTGCAATACTAATAATCTTAATATTATGCTGGCAAGAAATTACAGCAGCGCAAGCGAGCTTGCTGTGTGATATCATCTTTATAATCCAACTTTACGGTCCACTGGGTAGGCGTAAACAATCTTTCCTTGTAAAATAACAAAACGTTATTAACGCCCCGAGTGTTTATTACATAGTTTACTTCATTGCGTTAAATAAAACCCTCAGTAAGGTTAAGCGGAATTTAAGAGGTGTTCTTTATTATGTAATCGTTATGGATAGTGTGCTATTAAATACAGATTTATTTTAATATCGTTAGGATTTTTTCGCCTCTCGCCGCCCTTTCATAGAAAAACACATTTTTAAGACTCCCGAAGACGTAGATTATTGTTCAGCCGTATACATGTTTCCACAGATTTGTTTATTACTTGTTTCAAGACCAAAAATAAAAGTTTTTTTTACTAACCATATTATTCTTATGATACTCACACGGAACACCATAACAAAGAAATTTATTTGTACCTAAGATGAAATAATTAAATTAAATAAAATAATCGTTTGATTTTTTCAAATGTTAAAAAAGCTTTTATCTGTGTTTAAAATTGATAAATGCTTTAAGTTTTATAACGTCATAGAAGACCTGTTCAGCAGGCAAGATATCAAAGTATAACAAAATGAACCGGGACGTAATAAAAACCTTACAAGGTAGATTTTTAAATCAATTTTAAGAATACTTGATGGTTTTTTAACAGATGTCATTATCATAAAAATGTTTAACATTAACGTCTTAAGCAATTTTAAATTTATTCAAATGACGATTCCACCCTTATCCATCTACCAAATATTTAATGAAACTCAATTTGATAGATAAATATTATTATGCCATCAAATATTTTTAAGCTGTGTAGGTTATTTCGCGATATATTTAACGTCATGCATGTTTTTGTCTGTATTTCTACAACTATAATCGTACGATATATCTTTTGATTCAAAAAACATGATAATAACATACTCTTATGAAATTCACAGTCTTATATTATATTATATTACAATACCTGTGACACATATATCAAAATAATACTTTTGGTTGCTATGCGACGTACGTGTGAGTGTGTGTTACTTTGACGAGATTGTAGATGTCGTATTTGAAAACTTTCAAGCACGTGCACTGAAAGACGGCTGCGGGTAATCTAAATGATGCTCTTCTCTCGGTGGTTTTCTTTAAATAAATAAGTCATCCAACAGTTATTTAAAGATAACTTTAAAAGCTTATAGTATTCAGTCTGTTCACTAAAAAAAATATTTATACAGTACAAAGAGGTTATGCCTCATGATATTTTGAGTAGTACCAGACAGCGTGTGATTAATTATATATATAGAGAGGATTTAAAAAAAAATAAGAAAAATTGGTCCAAGCTTTTAAAGTAATCAAAAAATATTTTTCGCTTTTTGGCTGGTAAAGACATACTTAAACTCTCTGTTTATTGAGTCACAATAGAGTATAATGTTAAGTCATGTAAAAATTATAATAAAAAAAGAAATGACTTTTAATTTTGAAACTAATTAGTATATATAAAGAAGTGTAAACGTTAATTGGCAAATGCAAAAAAGCTCGTTGGGTCACATATGGTTTATGGGTTTTATATTGAGTATAGCTGATGAACAAATTGTTACGCTTTTATTTCCACTGTGATGTGACATTTTTTGAGCTTTTATCAAAGTTTATTTTGAAATTGACTACTACACTCACTCTGATCATACATTCGTCAGAGCTGTAACATACTTAGATAGACTTTTTACAAGTGTAGTGTTTTTACAACGTTTAATAGACAAATATTTTAAAAAGTAAACAAAATATAAATGTTATTAAATGAGACCGGTATTTGACATTCGATTGCGTTATATCGTAAGTGAAAATAAATAAAGAATCATTAAACGCGTAAGAGCTTTGTATTTAAAATGTTTCAAAATAAATATCAAATGTAAAAATCAATTTTGAGCTCAAAAATAAATATTTATATTTTCTTTACACAGTATGAATATTAAATAATGGTTTTCTTAGCCAATGCTATCCCATTACATTTAATACATTTTTCTCGGTCAATCTTGGGTATTGTGCATGGTTAGCTACGGAGACTGCGCACGATGCGCATATTTATACCTACTATGCGTGTATGAGCATAATTATAAAAAAATACTGTCAGCACTGTAGATTATTCATATCTTGTCAAATATTGATATAAAAATATTCTCAAGTCATAATTTAATATCACAAAAAAAGCAGTCCAAAAATATTTTTTTATATTTGTGGTAAAATAAAGTGGTAAAAATGTTATCGTATTATTTTGATTGGGAACAAAGGAAAATTGTATTTTATTGTAATAAATGATCACAGATGTCAGTGTCAAGCACAGAAAATATTAAATTATTTCAAAATCTTTTTTTTATATAAATTTATTTAAATATGTTTGTGATAATGTACATTTATTTAAATGCTTTGATATATTTTTTATATATTGTGGATACACTTTATTTTATTCCACGAATATTTCATAAGTCTGTAAAGCATTTTCTCAGAATGGTAATAATCGAGTTTCATTAATCGTAGTTATTAACTATTATATTTTTTAATAATATATTAAAGCGGAGTCCTGAAAACATTTTTATTAAATTTTACACAATAGTTTACACAGACAAAATAGAACTGTAAAAATAAAAAGAAGACAGAGTCTACGAAAAAAATCTAATTCCTAGTTATTTTATTATATCCTTTAAAGTTACTTTGACATAAATCTTTCACCGTAAATGGTTAGATCGCTTCAGCTTAATTTAAACTTAATATAAATCAGACTTTTTAACAATTTACGCGTTTTAAAACTCGGACATTCCCACATAAATCTTTAAAAGCGAGCACTTTTTTATTATTATTTTTACTATATATAATATAGAGCCGATTTTTATAGTTATTGACAAGGTTTTTGTGATAACGTTTTAATCAATTTCGCGATCAAAGGATAAAATTATTAAAATCATACTTTTTTGTATTGGTTTTTAAAACGAATCGTGGACTTGTATCCAAATCATTCACGAATGTGTTTGCTTTATTAATTTTTTTAATTAAGGGCGCAAAAATAATGATATTTTTTCGACAATTGAAAGACTTAAAGTGAATTATATTCAAGCAGATCCGATATAAAAATTTCTGTTCAAATTTGTCGAGATCAGGAGCAGAAAATATCAAAATAAGAATATATTTAAAATTTATTGAAATAGATATACACGTAATAAAGAATAGGAAGAAGGGAAATAAGAATTATTTTTTTAAGGAAAAAACTTTAATTTGTTGAATTAACTCATTCAAGTTTTTAAAAACGATACAGTTATTGTCCTGTTTTTGAAACTGTGTAAAGTCCCAAATGCAGTTCCATATCAAAATAAATGTCATATCGAGACAGACTTAACTCAAAGCTTTTGTTATTCAACGCAGATTTTAAGTTGAAAGAAGCATTCAAAGAAATTATGAAATTATGTTTAAGCTTCGCTCATGCCTTAGATTGATATTCAAATAAAACCATAGCGGGTTTGAAAATAATCTAAAACCACTTAAAAGCTTCATACTGGACGATATTACTTTGAATTAATTTATTGTTGGTGTCAGATTACCGCAAATACTTCAAAACGTCATTAAAAAAATCTCAGCGGTCGCTGGTGGAAAAAGAATTGATAAAAATATAGTCAAATAATTACTTTACCTATAAAACCTTTGACATCGTAAAACCACTCGCAGTAAAAATCATATAGAACAACCGGATACTGCTTGTAGAAGTTTCCGTAATATAACATCCAACTTATTTGCCGGATATTGCTCCATCGCCTCGAAATAATTTTTTCAATTCAGTTGAAGAGGTAAAAAACAGAAGATTTTCACAAGAGAGAAATCAAAACCTTTCCAAATTTGCGGAGAAATATTATGAAAAGCAATGGAAATTATATTGTTAAAATATTGTCATTTAGTAACGCTTTACTTTATTTAAATAAAATGTTTAAAAAAAACTCTTTTATATAAAAAGAAATCCACTAAAATGTGACCAAAAATATCGCTTCGTCATTCCGAATTTTTTTTCTTTTTTGACATATTTTGAAGCTTAAAATCTGAAAATTATATCCGGTATGAAAAAATCAACGTTATTATTATCTTCAGAAAGTAAATACGCAAAAATGTTTTGATCAACAAAAATGAGCGTTACAAAAAACATATTTCCCTCTGAATTTCCGGATAGAAACGAGTGACTATAAGCCTTTTTCTTTGAAACAAACACTTTTTTGTGGAATGTGTATTTTTTAAGTTTATTTCTTACAGTGGTCTCGATTTTGAACAGGAAATCTAACTTTCTATAACTTAATAAAAAAATCCCTGATTTGTAATCAGGGTCTCTCGTTGCTCCAATATTATTGCATTGATATTCTTAGTACTTTATATAATATTAAGAAGAATTAGTACACCCAGTTCTTTTTTTTACGCGATACATTGGTTCCAGAAAAAGGCGCATAAAAAAAATCGCGTAAAAAAATTATTTCACGCAATTGCATTATATTTCTTTACACACCGTAAAATATAAATTCGCATAATATCCGATACACTTGTAAACATTTGGCAATTGTATGTGTATTTAAAAAAATGGATTGCTTTACAAAATTAAGTTTTAAAAATACACATATTTTTTTTATTTAAAAAAATAATGAAATGTGAAAGCCTAGCATCATATATAAATGTCTTCTTTAAAACAAATTTGGGGAAAAAATTACGAATTAAGCGCGTAAAAAAATGTAGCGGTGCCGTCCAAAAAAATCGCGTATAATCGAATTCGCGTAAAAAAAATCGCGTAAAAAAGGACTGGATGTACTATTCTTTAAACTATAGCACAAAACACGTTAACGTTTATATTTTCACAATAAGTGTTATTTGCAGATTGTAAGCTAAATTTGGAATCTTACTCAATCGATTATGTCCTTATACCATCGAATTTTCTGAACTATCAAATGCTACCTTTTTTTTTACATTGAGTAAATACAATAAGTTATCAGATATTTTATAGTAGAGTAGTATATAAATTAAGTCCTGACTAGACACATATCCAATTCTTATTTATAGATTTGTATGTTTGAGTGTTTGATGAAATTCTCCAATTAATTTCTAGCTAAAAACTTTTTAAATTATTTGAATTGACCTCATGATTTAAAATGTATCTAGTATTTAGGTCAAGCGTGGAGAACCCGCGGTCTTCCTTCTTCCTCTAAATACATACATATGAATAATATTTTTTTTAACAATACACAATATAATAAATTAGATTTGTAAATGTGTATGTTTTTTTAAAAGATTTTTTTTAAATTGCGTATTGACTTTTGCGTTATTGACATTGAATTTAATTTTTATCACAATTTTTGAATACAAAATTTAAGACCACCTATTATAATAAATTGATCGCAACATGATTCGTTCAAATCTAAAGATATCTTATTATTGAGAATTTTTTTAAGTTAGTTCTTTGTATTTACCAAGTATAATATATATAAAAAAAAGTTAAATTTTAAAAACATTAACAGATAAAAGAGTTGTATAAAAATGAAATCAATTTGTTTCATTACTAATTACTATGATAAAAAAAATACACAAAAATATGTCCACAAAAATTCAATGACGTAATTAATAAATATTTTGGCATCACACCATCGTTCTGTAATTTTAAATGAATGAATTATACAATTTGTTAAATCAAAACGACTTACAACTAAGTTATGTTGAACATTCAAGACAGCTACATTATGTTATATTGATCTCTTTAAGAAAAAACCGACAGGGTAGTATTCAAAAATCTCATGATATGATTATAAAAAGAAACCTATATCTTTGATACGCTTTGTTGTTTCTATTATACCCATTAGTAAATAAATATTAAAAAAGCATTTTTTTTACCCTGCTCTCCACATTTGAAATTCGAAATTCGAGAATACTTTCAGTTATCAATAATCAACCCATGTTTATTGAAATGCGTTAACTCAAAACATCATGAAAAATCGAAAAAATATTACGGTTATAAAAATTATGTGAATTGAAGATTTGTTATGCGTAAATAATATATTTTTTAATACTTTGAAAATCTTAACTATTTAAAACTAATAAAACATGTCTGGTTAAAAGTTCTTTTTTATTATGTAAAAGTTTATAATTTAAAATGCAATTATAATGTAATGTAACAGAATGAGCTCTTAGCGTTTTTCTGACACCATAAATTAACGTGTAAAATTTTTGAAAAAACACTTTTGAAAAGCTCTTTTCTTTATTTCTCACCTTGAAAGCTCACCGTCCTTTTTATTATAAAGAAAAAAGCTGCTCTAATCATCAATCAATATCCGGCAGACTTTTCACTTTTCATTTGGATCAGATTTTTTTGTAAAGCTCTCGCGCGCTTAATCCTTTTCTTGGTTTTTTCGCTTGTCAGTTTCCTTTTTCTGTTGTTTTTCACAAGGGGAAAATACTAATGATGATAGTTTTGAACTAGTTAAATTTGCAAAATAAAGAGTTTGTCTTTAAATACGGCTACTAGTCGGGCCCATATTTTATAATAATTGATTTCCAGTTACTTAATTCGTGGTTGTATTAACTTACAAGACAGAAATACCTTTTCAATGAGAAATAATGTGTATAACTAGCTTTAAAAAACAAAAATACGACTTAAAAATACTTTTCGTTGCTATAATTGCATAATAGATGTCAAATAAAAGATTAAAGATTTTTTCTGGATACTAAACGAGGTAATATAAATTCGAAACTTATGTCCAGTAATCCCACGGCGCAAAAACGGTATTCTATTAATAAATTTAATAACGTTTAAAAACATCGTTTTTTAGTAGCTGAATAAAAAATTATCCATTTTTTACTTTCATTTACGAACACTCTTCCACGGTTCTTAGTTGTCTCTAAATGTTTTATGAATAATAAATAGTTTGTTTCGTGGAGCTACAAAATAATAAACTCATATCAGACTCTTCGCTTTTCGTTTGATTAAAGTGATCATCGCAGCTTAAATTACTAAACTTCATGCAGTAAACTGCAAACGCGTACGTGAGCCAAAATGTATAAGTATGTGTGATATTAAGTATTATATCAAATATGCCGGTCCTTATTTTTTCTCTTGTCTATCTTTTTTCCAGGTGAATTAAGTAGAGAATATAAAATGAATGTTTTTTTTATCTGAAGATTGACGGCCAAAGAGACTCAAAGAAATTCATGAAATATAGATTTCTCTTAAAATTTACATACATACATTTCGAAAGTAAAATTAAGCATTTCGAAAACACATTAAAACGGACGGAGGTTCAAATTCGTTTGTGTATGTTTTTGTAAAAAAAATCTTTATGATGATTAAAAATATGTTTTTTTTTGAATTGTTACAAAGTTATACGATTCTTAATGCTTTGTCACTAACGACCCGGGTTTTACCTTGGAATAGCCGTTCAATGGAATGCCTGAAGATGGCGAATTAAATTTTGATATTGAAATTCCGTCAAACACCTTCAATCGACACCATAAATTATAAAAATATGTTTATGTGCGAGTCGTTCATTTCACCAACACACATTTTATTATAACACGGTGAAAAAATAGCATCCTTAGAACTATAGTTCTGACGATGGCGTGAGCCGAAATAGCTACCAACTATATTTGTTAAAAATAATTTTGTAGAACTAAAATACATTGCTATTTTTTCATCATGTTATAATGGAGTTCTACCAAGTGAATGCCAATTCAATCAATACATTTTATTATATGTTGCATAAAGTTCATTTACAATATATATGCGCTACGTTAAAAAACTGCATTGTATGGATTATGAATATAATGACATATAAACAAAAGAAGTTAGTTTATTTATTTTATATAAATATATATTTAATTTGTTTATTAAACAAGTTTATTTAACAATAGTAAACATACTTATGGTTTCGTCGATTTTTTTGAACATTCAAACGAAAATCTTCAAAACCATTATAGCACAATAAAAAAATCATTTCATTTTGATTGCGTGTCAACGCGATCGAAATCTTTGAGAACGTGTTCAATTAAAAGTATCGCTGTACGTATAATAAACGAAGAAATCTTTACTTGAAAAGGTTAACTAAAGAAGAAAAAATACTCTTTCTAGACTGTTTTTTATTTCCACGCCTCCAAAAATACGCCCGCACATGCCTTATTATAAAAAAATCAATAAATTGATTGCAAATTACTATACTGGAAATATTCACTTCACAATTTATTAACATCACCAAATATTATTTGTATATAACGTTAAATTAATTTTTATTTAATTTAACATCTATGAGCTTGTGATATCTCATCGGGAAAGCTTTCAAATGAAAACGTTTTGCGAATGTCTGGCGTTGAAAGTTTCAAAGCTCTGTTGGTCTACACATATTTAACATTTACAAACTATCTACTTACACCAGGTTGAATAAAAATAAACGCCTAAATCTCAATTTAAATTTTATGCAATACATTTAAACTGCTCAGTGAACTGTTGCGATTTATGTATTTAATCGAAACGTAATTTTAAGGCGTGAAAAATATTTATATGAGTCTTATAAAAATAATTCGTTAGCGTTGTATGTGTTTTTGGTATTAAAAACAGAGTAAAAGGCATTTGGTACTATTAGTTCTGTCTTATAAATTACTTCGTATCATGTTTTAGGTGTTAACTGTGACTTATTGATGGATAGGCAATTAAGAAGGCTATCTTAAATAATTATATTAACTTATAGTATACAACTTTATTAGAAAAGGTAACAATGAAAAATAATAGTTAGTCATACTATTAATAGATACTGAAGCTGTTTTGAAAATCAATTTTGTATCAATTTTTGTATATTGATTTACTAAATTAACGTTTAGAAAAAAATATTTTTACTTGCCTTTAGTAACATTTACTAGCATGTTTGTACTAAACATAAATTATGAAAAAGTATTTGTTTATAAAGCTTGAACATATATAGAACATAACAAAGTATCGATAAAAATGTGTGAGTACAATTTTAATATACAACAAAAATACAAATAATTTGTATTAATATAAATACAAAAAATATTTAGTTTAATGAAGATGAGTAAAAATGCTCCATTAAAATATAATCAAAATTGAGATGACAGTAAATTAAATAACTATTTAATTTTTATGGCAATTAATAATTGCAACGTTTTTTTCAGTAAACCTTCTACTGATGACTAAAAAACCCTGCATTATTCACAACGATTTCATAAGTAGTATTTAGCATTCTACAATAATAATCAATAGTTTACTTTTTGTTTCATGATATAAATTTGTCACGTTTATTCATCAGATATACTATGGTGTTAAATATTTAAATATCTGATTTCAATTATTCTTAATCACATTTGTTTAATATAAATTGTTTATTGAGCATGCTTTCAATTAAGACTTTTTTTCCATTTCAAAGATGGAGACCTAGGAATACTGGATAACGTCATAATAAAATGGTATTTAAAAGATTTCATACAGTCGAATTCAATAACATTTTTAATTACAGCATTCATTTATCATAATAAATTGTGTCGACTCAATTTGCTTAATGGAATTTAAAATTAAATCATATTTGTTTAAATAAAAAAAATAACAGCAATTTATTGGCGATATCCACATTAGATCACATAAAATCGATTGAAACATACATACGTGGTAAGTATTCGATAGTGATCGATATGTTTCATAAATAGATTTAGAAAATTCTCTCTCGAGAAGCGCGAATTGCGGTTTTTGTTGAGTAGTGTTTACATAAATGCGAAATAAGCTCACGTAAAATTCGTAATGGAAAAGCTCTTCTTAATACACTTGAAGAACGATTCCAAGTCACATTAATCTACCACACGCAAGCGCGATCTAACTCTTACTACATTAATTTTATTAATAGACTTCCCTTAAGAATATCCTATTGCGGACATGATTTTCACAGAGATGAAGAGCTCCGATAAAAAGGTTATTTTTTTTGACATAAATCGGTTGAATAGTTTTGTTTAAGTTAGTAATGAAAAAAAGGTCTGGCAAACCTTTTTAGCTCAAAGATTACATTTAGAATACGATACAAGCAGCAAACACGTGTAAAGTATTATTTTGTTTACGTGCATTACATAAAAAAATATTAGAAAAAGACGATATTGTGAAAAAGTATTCGTCTAATAACCAACAGTTTTAGATAGATAAAAATAATTTCAATCTTCTAAACAATATTACGAACAAATTTCTCTCAATTTACAAGTCGAAAACTTTTCCAATACTTTATATTTGCCAAATAAAAGATGCAGGGATACGAACGAAGGTATTGTTTTTCATAAATCCATTTTTTTCTCGCAGGCTTTACATAAAATGCCACATACCATATTTAGCCCGCGGGCTGTAGTTTGTTCAGTTTTTGTAAAGAGTAAACGGCATACAAAAAATAATATATTGTAGTATCCGTTTTTGATAAATTTAAAGAACAGATAGAAATTTGTGGAATCTCATATTCTTATTTACACCTTAAAGTTTAAAAGTTGTGTGATATACTCAATAACACAAAAAGTGGAATTCAAATGTTGGCAACCCTCATTCGACTCATAATTTATTATTAAAACTTCCGTACGTATTATTTATAAAAAACGTTGACATCATCTTAATTTATTGATAAAGCGAACCGTTTCTAAAGTTTTATTCTTATTATAAAAATGGCATGATAATGAATATATTTCATGGAAAGGTCAAATTTCTCGCTAATGCATTGCATTTGTTGGCTGCTATTCTATAATTATCAAGTCAAACAAAATGAAACCATAAGAAATTAATGTATTCATGCATTGTTTTATAAATATTATTATTTTGTATTTGACTTTTAAGGAGCGCTTTCATGTAGAAGCTTTCAATTATTCATAACACCCAATTAGATATTGCTTGAAATGCAATCAGAGTGACCTTTAATTACAACGTGTGCCTTAAGTTTTATTTCAGGTCATTGTTATATTGTATTTAGAGTAGAGAAAAAAAATTGTGTGGACATCAAAATATTACTTTAAAATGGATAAATAATTAGCCCGCTAAAAGAAAGGATATTCTCAATAAATTGACTGTCCATCGCAGTAAAATATTTTATTTTGAACTAATATTTAGAATAACAGAAAGTATCGTAATATTTATTTATTTATTTACACGTTACAAAAATTACAAATGCATAATTTTTGCAATGTCAAAACATTTAAACATATTAGTGTTGGAAATTCAACAAATAAACAACAAAAAAAATAATACAGATAGCAAGAAAGTCAACCAAGCAAGCACATGAAAATCTACTTTAACACATTAAAAAATACTATTCGCCTGAACTCACTTTGGTCCAAATGGAATATGTTTACATCCGATGCAATACTGTTGAACATTGTTAATGCTCTTACCATTGGCAGACTGGTTCTACAGTCTGGAAGAACAAACAATTCATGTCCACGATCTCTTAAAAAAATATCCGGCACATAGAAAATGACATTATTAAGGATGGCAGAATTCTCATTTTGGCCTCGAATTAGTCGAAAGAAATATAAGGCTTGATGCATGTATCTTCGATATTCCAAACTATTAAAAATGAGCATACTTAAAAGAAAGTCAGTTGAAGAAAGCCATGCATAGTATCCATTAAATATAACCATAATTTACGAGAAATATACAACAGGACCGTTGTTGCTGTGTCAAATATGATAAAACTATTTTTCCCAAGTCTACTAACTCTTTAATTCAATGTTGGCATCGTCATTTTCGATCAATAACCAGCCACACGTTAATTGAAAAATGACAGTTATTACTATATTGATGAATTTGGATTCCTACATGGATTGTTTTATGAGAAGGCTGCAAGGCAATTTTTTAAAGGGGAGGATTTTTTTTTAACTTTAAAAACTTTTAATATAAAAAAATTTAACCGATTTTTATTTATTAATTTCTAGTCAATTCATATTCATATTCACAAGTCATATTAATCAGTCTTTGTCGTCAAACAAGATTAAAATGGTAGTATGAAAGAACGAGTAAAAATTCAAGTCATCGTTTCAGTATCAAATGAAAAGCGTATGTGGTGGCATATGTCTGCATTTTTTTATCCAGCTATTTATGTCTGTGATTCAATATTCAGTATTTACAAGCTATAGACACCTGCATGGTCTAGCTTAAAATACATCAGAATTTAACAAAGTGTTCTTTGAAAGCATGTTTTAATGTTTATTTAAATGCAGACAAAAGAACTAATATTTACAAAGCCAACAGAAAACTACACTTTTATAAAAAAATTTAAACAAAAAAAAGTCATTCAGTTTTCTTGGAGATGCGTGTTTGAATGTGATACATATTTTAAATTTTCATTCAATGTTTGAAAAAAAGAAACAGATAAATTTTATATAATTGACAATATATTTAACAACAGTTGATCTCAAAATAGATTATAAACTTATAAATATAAAAAAATCAAGATTTGGATGAGATAAAATTCTTCTGATGTACGCGGAGAATCGGTCAAGTACAAGTTATATTAGTTCAAAACCCAAATAATATAAGAATCCAGGAATTTGATCACGAAAAACTTGCGATTAGCAAATTGTAGTTGTTTGAAAATTATATTTAACATATTTTTAATTCAGGTTATTTACAACTATTTTCAGGCGTCCAATTGTTTATGCGATCAATTAACGTGACGGCAATTATTTATGATGTCGACTGAAGGTGCTTGATGAAATTTCAATATCAAATTTGAATTGTTACAACTTTGTACGATTTCACATGTTTTGTCACTAACGAACTGAGTTTCTCCTTTCAGCATCTTCAGGCATCTCAGTTCTGTTGCATCCGTGTGATAGAATGCCCGAAGATGCCGAAAGGCGAAACCCAGGTCGTCAGTGACAAAACATGTGGAATCGTACACAGTTGTAACAATTCAAGTTTGACGGTTATTAGTTAGCGATTAATTGCTAGCGATCATTTTTCACTTGACGCAAAACATCCGTCATTGTTGTTGGTTCATTTTTCAATATTTTATTATTTCCAAACACTCTTTCTACTATATAATTATTAAAAAAATAATCCATAATAACGTCACTTTTTTAAGTAACTTTAAAATTATTTTGATTGATCAATCTATTTTTCAATATTTTTAATGATAAACGATTATCGGCACCCGTTTTCGAGGGAATAAATATATTTTACAATGCAAGTTTTATAGATAACCCTTTAAATTATACGAATTGGTTAGAACTAGCAGAGGCTTTGATTGACGATTACGCAATATAATTAGCATTTTTATTATCGTAAAACAAAGCTTTCTTAAACTTTGTTTTAGCTCGGGGACTAAGGGTTATAAGAAAAACCTGAAAAACAGGGCATTCAGACGATGAAAACATTTTTTCCAATCTTTCCATCATCAATATCTCGTGTCTATTTTCCTTTTAAGATTTTGACGAGGAATTCGTTTAGTAATATTAGTGAAAATAAACTCTTCTTACCGTTTTTATCACGGAGTATATAGGCAAAAACGATGACAATATTTATATATACACCCAGTCCTCTTTTTACGCGTTTTTTTTTACGCGAATTCGATTATACGCGATTATTTGGACGGCACCGTTACATTTTTTTACGCGCTTCACTCGTTTTTACGCGATTTTTTCTCCAAATTAGTTTTACAGAAGAAATTTATATATGATGCTAGGCATGTACATTTCATTATTTTTTTAAATAAAAAAAAATATATGTATTTTTACAACTTAATTTTGTAAAGTATTCCATTTTTTTAAATACACATACAATTGCCAAATGTTGATAAGTGTATCGGATATTATGCAAATTTTTGTTTTAGGGTGTGTAAAGAAATATAATGGAATTGCGTAAAATCATGGGATGTATGTAAACTTGTTTAAACACAATTCATTTATTAAATTCGTTGAATAGCACCTTTCTCGGCCTCTAATAATTCATATAAGTGTATATAAGATCATAAAACATATAATTTTTTTTTGCACGAATTTCAAAGAGCAAATTTTGGTTTTTCATACGTTTCTGGTACTTTTTTGCGCGATACTTTAATTTTTGGAACCAATTTATCAAATTATATGAAAGTTATGATTTTTTTACGCGATTTTTTTTGCGCGCCTTTTTCTGGAACCAATGTATCGCGTAAAAAAAGGACTGGGTGTATATATTAATAAAAAAAAATCCATGGGGAAAGTATTCATCTATGGTTTGGGAGCTAAAATGTGATTCAGCTAATGGAAACGTTTACGAACTTATTATTATTAAAATATTCAAGACATCAACAAAATAGAATAGTGATTAGTTAACTCACAACATTTTCTTAATAAAATCCTTCAAAAGTTCTTTTCCTACAGAGAAAACTTGATGAATTGGTTTAAAGTCAGTTTATTTAACTATACCTAGAAATAGTTTTTGTTAAAAGCTTTGTATTGGGAAAGAAGATCGATTAAAAACAGACTATTAAAATCTCACCAAATGAGACTTTGAAGGCTATACTCCAGAGTTAACTTTTATAATAAATTTATAAATTAATCAGACATAAGCAATTTTCATTTCATATAATCTTAGTGAGTTTTGATTCAGGAAATATTGGAAACGATCAAACTTATCGCTAAGTTAAATTCAATCTAAAACTGAATTTATAGGCACACCCACACTCGAAAAATAGAAATAATTTTCAGCAATATAGCCCAAAGTTTATTTACCTATTCGTTCGTGATTCTAAATGGCTTGTCAGGATTTTTTTCGGCGTTGCTTCATCCCTTCAGACGGTCCCTCCACCTACTCGATACTGCGGACTCTCACCCCTGGAGCCTCCGCCGCTGATAACCCCCGAAGCCTCAACCCATACGCCTTATCGTCTGCCCTTGGATGTCTCGCAGTGTTCCAATGACCTAGGTGAATGTGCCGCTAATTCGAATACGAATCCATCTTCACACGACTTTAATTTTGGATACGCCGTGGAGTATATTTGACGCATTATGTTATCAATTTATATCATCTGTAATGGATTGGAATTCACGTGAAATTCATAAAAGTTTGTGACGATACTTTCCCTTAACTTCTTTGAAACATGACATTCAAGTAACACAATGAAAACATCAATATTAATACACCTATACTCCACAATGATTTTTACATCAGTAAATAGTTTAAAAATGAATCTAAATTTCAGAACACATTTTCGCTTATTTCAATAATTCCTTAAAAAAGTATTGCCAGATCAAACATATTTGAGGAATGATCGTCTCACTCTCTTGATTTTTTAATATTATTTTTGATTTTTCACCATTTTTTTCTTTTCATTGTATAATATTTACAAGATTATTAACATACATGCTTTATAAACGTGGAAAATACAATAAAGAAACATAATTTTGCTTTAATGTTTTATTTCCATCGATATTATTGGCCACAAGTCGCTAAGACATATTGCTTCATCAATGCATTAAATACAGAGTTTGATATTTTTAATAACGGAGAAATATTTATGTTTTTCTTTTCTCGTGTTAATTTAAAGTTTTTTTTAACTAAAAGCGCACTGGCACTAACTCTAAAATCCATCCCCTTTTCATTCTATAAATAAATTCAATAAGTCATATAAATTAGTCATCTATAAAAAAAGTCCATTAGAATAAAAAAATATTTTCTGACGCACATTTCTGCAAAGGTGTATGAAATCAAAAAAATACGGAATAATTTCAAAAGGCACAATTCATATCAACAAATTGATAAATCAGTATCAAACATTATTATATGAATCCAATTAAAAGCGCTTTTAAATAAACTAAGCATACAATATTATGTTGTGATAGTTATAAATATAACATAAGGGCATTTTATTCTTACATAACGTTACAAGTTCAAACTATCGAATTTTAGCGACGGTGTTTAGCGACTCTTAAAGAGTTTTCATATTTTATTTTATATCAATAAAATTGTAACTAAATGTTAATAATGGCAAAAAACATAAATGTCTTTAGATATATTTTATTCATGGCAAAGCATTGCGGTAATCATTTTTTTTACAGTATGCTGAAAAAAATAATGCGTTTGAATAATGAGAGCTTAATGAAAACTGATATTTGTAAAATTTACAACAAAATATTTACACAAAGTTATAATCTTACTGACTCCAGTATCAATATTGTTCCAACTAAAAAGTTACATTTCAAATGCTGGAGACCAAATGATGAAGCATTTGGTCTCCCAATTAACAGACGTTAATGATGCAAAAGTGGTCGAGATGCTTGGAGCACCAGTAAGAAACATAAGATGCCAGTCAATTCAAGGAAGGAGATTGCTTTCATAAATACGATTTTATGTAATTTTCTTTCTTGACTAAAAGGGATCTGCCATGAAACTGCGCAAGTACAAAAATTGATTGTGATTTTAAATTTTGACAGTTAACCACCATGAAATAATATTTTTTGAAAATAGCCGGGGTTTCATATTTTATATAAAATTTTCAAGCCTGTACAATAATTTTACGACGAAAACGGTTATTATTTAGTTTCTATATTTAACTTTCAGAGAAATTATTGCAAAGATGTATAAAGCTACGAAAAATTAGGTTTAATATCCTATAAAATCCATTCATGAAATTTGATAGCTGTAT
Organism: Himalopsyche japonica; assembly: GCA_028555115.1. NCBI lineage: Eukaryota > Metazoa > Arthropoda > Insecta > Trichoptera > Rhyacophilidae > Himalopsyche > Himalopsyche japonica. The sequence continues at coordinate 1,275,082 of JAHFWJ010000224.1, read as the reverse complement.
AATTAACAGTCTTCGTAATTTTGAATTAATTAACAAGCTTTCTTTGATTTGAATGTGTAAGTTATACTGTCGTGCAATCAGCTATTCAATATATATTTCAAATGTTTGATAACCGTTAGCAATGATATTTTTGAAATAATAAAAAAAAAAAAATGCCATCAAAGTCAAGTACTATATTGACTACAAATGACATCAATAACATAACTTAAATGATACATCATATATCAGCATCATTGAATAATATTACTACATGTAAACAGAACACGTATAATTCGGGAACGTAAAACTAATAAAAAATTGTGTAATACAATTTAACTTGGAGCATAGACTGATTTAAAGAAACATAACCTATCTCAGATAGGTAGAAGTTTTCAAAAATATCAGAACTCGTAACGGATGATAATTCTCCCCAGCACTAAGAAAATAACCTCCAATACAATAGATTTAATCAAAAGAAGAATTTTTACCTAGATTATTCTCAATACACATGACCAAATGATATTTTAAATTTATGCGTTCGATAGAAAGTATATTTGTAAATGTTTTTAGAAAATAATTCTATTCGAAAATCAAAAGCTCATTTAAATTATAAAAAAAAACAATTGGGATCATTGTATATGAATCATTATTTAATACTTGTGTATTCAGCACTTTAACGAATGAATATCGCTTACATCTTTCGATTTAAGTAATACACGTGTTTGTTGTGAAGATTCTCGTCGATAGTAAGTTACTTGCTGCTTGCAACTAACCCTCACACGAACTTGTAATTCCGTTCAATAGCAGTCCGCTACAAAGTTCTGCGGTAAGCTTTTATTCATACATACAGAAGCGTACGCAGGAGAGATAAATACCACAATATTGCATAACTGCTCGTATTTGAGAGCTATCTTTGACGGCTTAAAATACATACATGCAACGTTACCACACACCATATATCATCAGACAAAAATGTTTTTTGGCTACTAGATAAATCTGGACAGTAAAAAATCTATAATAAATATTTAGTAAGCAAACATTTTTACCACTTTTTTGGTGAAATAGCTGTCACTTATTAGTGGAAAGGCATAACATATAATTAAATAATAAAAAAATTGTTTTTTTTTTTACTATCGTCAGGAATTATCAACTGATAGAATACAAATAACAAACAGAGCTTTTAAACAAAATTTCACATAAATAATTGCTAGTTTTTAAAAGTTTCTCAAAAATGTTTCAATTATTTAAGTTATTTTCAATCAAAAATAATATCAATCATATAATTTGTAGATCGATACAAGCAAAAATTTTGCAGCGTGGTCGACCTTTAATAGGTTGACAAACTCGCTTCTATGCCATTGAAAATAAAATCTGAATGAAAAATATGATTTAATAAGATTAATTGCTCACAAATGTAATCTTAAAATACTGTTTTCTCGTTCTCTCTCATGCGTCTAGAGTTTTTTGTATTATAAAACACGAGACAGTTATATAACAGTCATATTTAAGATAATCTTAAATGTTTCGTACTTAAATAAGAATTGGTATAAAATTACTTTTCTACGAAGAACTGACACTGAAAAAATAACAATTATTATTTAGTTTAGTCAGAAATATGTACAAACACGATGAAAAAAAGATTGAGACATTTTTAAAAAAATTCTTTCGAAGCTTTTGTACTGGGTTTCGATCTCATAAGCACTGCAAACGTAACAACTTACAGTCACCAAAATTTGGGTTACACTCTCTCAAATAACTTTTTATATACATATATAAACACACACAAAACAAATAACATACTTTGATTGTGTATATAAAGTCATTAAACTTACAAAATATAACAAACTTACGTTTTTTTCAAAACTTTTAAAGCTCGCGATATAATCTTTCACTTACATAATAAATAAAAGTTATGCTTGTTGACACTTTCAGTTAATATATAAGCAATATTACCCTGTAAAAAGTATCAAACAAGACTTTTTCGGTAACAGAATAATTTGGGTTGTTTTTGAAGCCTGATATTGTAGTGATGATAAAAGCCATCAAAATTCTCCCAATTAATTCTTTCCTTTTAAAATTCGCGCTTACAAAGTACAAAGTAGGGTGCGTGACCTTGAGCTGCCTGCTAACCTAACCAGACGACGGCCTTATCAGTTCGGGTAAGAAATCTAAGGGGTGGACTTTTAACAACAAGATAATCATTCAAACTCACCATAAAATTTTAAATTATTACGAAAAAAATAAATACTTAAAACACATATTCCTTCAATTTTACGATACACTGCTAAAAATAGAAGACAAAGCCAAGAAAAAGAACGACATTAGAAATACTGAATTTGATAAATTTCGATGTTTATTTTACTAAAGTTAATGTGTTAATGAATGTTAAATACGAGAAAAAGGCTTTCAAAATTCCATTTACGCATTTGGATAATTATGCATAAATCGATTGAAAAATCAACCTTCATCAGTGACGGATGTTTTGAGTGAGTCTAGTGAAAAGTGATCGTTAGCAATTATTCGATATTTGCTTACCGTCATATCAACTGAACGTATAAACAATTGGACGCCTGGAAATAATTGTCAATAACCTGAATCAAAAATATGCTAGAATTAGACAAAAGTTTTTGGTGATCAAATTTGTGGATCCTTATATTATTTGGGTTTTAAGCTAATATTTTATTATAATTTATGACATCGACTGAAGGTGTTAAGAATTTCAATATCAAATTTGAATTGTTACAACATTGTACGATTCCACATGTTTTGTCACTAACGACCCGGGTTTCACCTTTCGGCATTTTCAGGCATTCCATTTCACGGATGCAACAGAACTGATGTGAAATAAACAGTTAGCATCGTATATATACCAAAGTTATTAATTACAGGGACTCGGGTCGTTAGTAACGAAACATGTGGAATCGTATAAAGTTGTAACAATTCAAAGGTTAATATGTTTTTTTATTTTAATTTATTCTTAATTTAAATAGTTTATATCATACAATGAACCTTATGCAAGAGTTGATTTTATTTTCATTATTTGTATAAAAAAAAGCTCTGTGCTTTTTAATGTTTTTATTTTAATAATATTGTTTTATTTTGAGAAAAATACGACGTTTATTTTCATCAATGAAACGAATTTATTTGTAACACTGCAATAAAAATTCTGCAATAAAACAATTTAGTTTTTAATTGAAAAAAATATGTCAAATAGATTGCTTTCTAAATATTCCAGACAAGGACGGTTTTTTTACTCCACCCTATTTAGTATCCTATTCAATGGCCTCTTTACATAAGCGCATGCGCCTTTAAAAAGTTTCGCGCTTTCTCGCTTTACAACAGACGTTTTGCGCACGCTATGTGGACATTTTTATGATAAAGCATTTTTCAGTGACGTCCCTGAATACATCAACGGCTAAGCACACAAGTGTTTTAAATATTGCAATTTCCACATCAAATATTACTGTTATTTTTTTAAATCTCATTATTTTATTATCTAGACATACCTAGTCTAACCTACAATCACGTGAATATTTGAAATATATATTTCAAAGCACTTCACACAGTTTGGCAATATTAAAAAAATCACTCATTTTTAATATGTCACTAAATGACTTTCAAAACATTTTGCATAACCTCTCGTTTTTTCCGCAACTTTAACCGCTTTATTATATTGTAATGTTTTTTAAAAACATTGAAATTTTCAATATGTTTGAAGAAACCTTGTTTTCTATGAATTTATTTCGGCAAAAAATCTTCAAACTACAGTTTTATTAATACTTACTAAAAGTTTACCTAAACATAATCAATTGGTAATCGAAATATAATTTTTGCAACAAATGTAACATAAATATATTATACTCTCAAATATTAATCTAGTACAATTAAAACAGGATTTAAATTATATGCTAGTTGAGTTATGATTTTTTTTGTTGTATTTTCGTCATTACTAAAAATATACACATGAAATAATGTGCAACTGAGGCGGAATTATACGTTTTGTTATGATAATATACGAAATCTAAGTCATTCACTTTTAACTAGGACTTATTTGAGACGAGCAAGCTCTGTAGTAATGAATGAATTTGAATGATATTTTTAATCGCTTAAACGTATTATCTTGTCCATAATCAATGATTTCTGTAGTAGCAAGTTCTTTACCTATCTATATTTCTAAAATTAAGCACAGTTGATATTCTTCACTAATAGTGAATATGCTATACGATTATAATAGAAATGCTTAAAAAATACCTAACGTATTAAATCTTAACTCAACGTATCCAAAAATCAACCTTGAGTTTATTTATAACGCGACTTCATTTATATGATAATTTTGTTTTTTTTTTATTTTCAACTTTTAAATTTCTCCGCTACTGGCGGTACCGTTTTTAACAAGAAAATATAAATTTGATAAAGCAGAATTTATTTTTCTTTGATTGCATAAACTTCAAAGGTACTAGTATATTGTTAAATGACCATCTAAAGAAATACATGCATTTTATTATTGATAAAACTTATTGTTATCTTTTTAAAGAATTTAAAACAAAAAAAATTCTATGACTACAGCTAAAAACCATTAAGAATCGATAATTTATAAGTTGTCAGTCTGAGAAATACGGGATTGATCATAACTAGAAGTTTCAATCAATTCATTATTTCAAAATCAATATGTGTCCATGATCGTTACAACACATTTACTTAATATGGTCAGTTAGTTTTTGGTTCATAAAAATAACGGGATTTTTTAATAAAATTTTGAAATGAATATTGTTCAATAAACATATTTGAAAATTTACAATTGGTCAAAATATCCGAAGTAAATACATCGCTTAATCACTTATAGCGCTGCTAGACTACGCGAAACATTAAAAAAAATCACTAAAAATTTTGGAAGGATTTCACCAATTAAAATTGTGATTTTAAATTTATAATCTCTCATTTTGTTATTTTATCCGGACAGATATTAAATAAATATATTTTTCGCCTTCGTAAAAAACAGTATTAACATTGATTACAGCTAATTTACTAACTTGGTAGCTTTTTATTACTTGTAGAAGAATATTTCTGATTGCAGACGCCATATCGCTAGAATCATTCTAAAAAGCTTTCAAGAATTATTATTTTCTAACTTTAATACATTTTCTGAATATGTTTCACAAACCGCAATTAACCGTTGTGATGCCAGGAGCAAAAAGAATTTCCGAAAGCGAAAATAATAAATATGATACTAGGCTATTAAAATTCTTTAATGTGTTGTATATGGACTTTTGATTAAGCATGATAACGGAAGTTAAGTTCGAGAACTGTCTGTATGCATCGACTTACTTTTTTTCAGAAAATAAATGAGCCTGAGTTAGGAATCCTAGTCATTTAAAGTCTCTATATTCTTTATAAGAAAGAAGTTTTACACATTATAATTTTCATTTAAACCCTTTCTGTCTTATGTGTGAACATCAAAAAATTATCAATCTTAAAACTTATTTTATCATCATTTTGTCATCGAAACTGTAATTAAACAGTTATGCTGAAATGTACCCGTGAAATCCTTATAATCTATCTCACAATCCTTGGATAAATGAATAATTTTTTCTACATATCTTGCATCAAAAGCTATAAAACGGATATACATTAAATAAACCTTCAGTAAATAAATTCTAAGCTTGCTTTTTGTATCTGAAAGAAATAATGTCATTAAATTGACGTGAAGATAGTTTATGACTATTTTTAGCATTTATATAATAATTTACTTTTGCGGTAATATCAAACCAATCACTAGCTATAAACTCGTAAAAATACATTGTAAGTATTAAAAATATTCATTTTATTTTAAATAGTAATCATAAAAATCTTGGTAATCAAGTTTTTTTTAATTTATTCAATTTTATATCTGTATCAATTTTTTTACCGTTAAGAAATGAGCTATTTTATAGAGCCTCGTCGTTAACTGGTTAACTTTGTTGCGTCGGCGAGCACAGCGATAGGTCACGTACCCTCTGAATAATATTTCTACAAGAAATGCTCGTAAAACATGTTTCTTGTCGAGATTGTATCGCCATTTTAAATAACCTTCGGTAATAGTTAATGTCGTCAAATAATAGTAAAATCTCTTCCATTTTTTATGACAGTGGTAAAGTTTTTACACAGGATTTATACTTCTGCTTAAAAATTGTAGATTTAGAATTTTAAGAATGAACAACTTATCTTTTAATTGACAATTTTTTTGTTACTCGCAGGATGTGAAGATATGTCAACGTCTTGTCAAAAATGTTTTCTTTCGTCAATTTTTTAATGATTAAAATAAAAATTAGGATGTCTCAAAATTATTTTTTTAAAAATCTATATTGGCGACTCAAATACAAAAATATTCCGATTGGTTATATGGCGACACGCTTATAGAACTTCACTCTTTTTTTTCCTTTAATAAAATATTTTTAGCAGTAGTCAAGTGGTAGCTACTGCCCCTTGGCTTTATTCTCAGTAAAATACTGATTGAATTGGGATTTACTTGGCAGAACTCCATAATAACATATATAAGATATAATTGATAGCTACTTCGGCTAACGCTATCGTCAGATGACGATGGCGTGAATTGAATAGCTATCAACTATATCTTATAAAAAAAAATTTACAACCAAAATACATTGCTATTTTTTCACTGTGTTCTCAGTAAGTTGTTTTTTTAAGAAATAATGTTGTATGGTTTGAATTATGTATACAGACGTATCTAGCGTTTAGTTGTAGTTAACTATATTTAATATTAAATATTTTTTTTAATTATTAAAAAAATGCTGTTTATAAATTGGAATGTCAGTTTTTAGGCTCTATGACTATTGAAATATTTGAGAATTTTTTTGTTTACATTATATTGATATCTGAAAATTGATAATGTATAGTACAGTATAATAATGATATCCAGTGGCGTAGGTGCAACAATTTTTATAGAGTGAACAAGAAATTGAATCTTCTCGGGAAAATTTTTCAATCTGACAGTCAAGTATCAAACACTTCGCCAAAAACCTTTCGATTCAATTCCCACGACACACCTTTCACTCTTTGAAGCGTTCACGAGCAGTCATATGCGCGAATGATAATTACTCATCTCCGCTTTCGGCCGCTTAGAGCCACCTCCACGCCACCCATGGTCCCTTGAAGCCTCCCGGACCGCCCTTAGCCAGTCAGACGGGGCGGCGAAGCCAGCCCGCCACGTTCTCGACGCAAAGCTTTTCCACAGTGGCACGCTAGAAATATACAAAAGCATTATTATGCCAGACATACTTAGGCTGACAAATAATATTAGGCTGGTGATAAAATATTTGATAAAGTAGCAATTCACTGAAAATATTTAGCCACAGAATATATATATATTTTTTACAAAGAGTTACACGCAATAAAGTAAATTTCTAATTAAATCACAGAGTAATTTAATTTCAGTGAAAAATAAACTCACATATTCATAGTTTTGATTACATTTCAAATTATTTTAAAAAATAAATAAATTTAGCAGAAATCACATTGACATTGCTGGAAATTGTTTATGTAAATTTGAATTGTCAATATCTTAACAATCACACGCATGACATATGGCAAATTTAAATCAATTGTAATATTTCTTAAAAAGTCGCAAGTATTTTAAAGTATATAGTTTTTATTCCATATATGATCTTTTGGAAAATAATATTAACACAATAGTGGATGGAAATATCACAGCTTATTAATTTTACAGTTTTAAGCCCAGCGCAAGTTGTCGTCAAAAGTACTTTAAAGTAAATATTTTTATATTTCATAATTGAATTTTTGTAATATGACAACATACATGATGGTCAGATTTTATTCATTTCTTAAATAACCAATCTTGTATAGTCATAGTTGTTCATTTTCATAAGTAAAATTATGTATTTCTATCATAGACCAAACGAAGGTAAGCAACATTAATCGTTCACTGGAAAATCATATTGACTCCATCTACACAAAAAATGCTACACGAAAAAAAAATATATTTAAAAGCGTTCACAAAACAAAAAACAGCAGACAACACCGTATAATCTTTCTACAGCCGAATAAAACTTACTCTGCAGCTTTTGATACAGAGTTTGTGGGGTTCAAAAAAAGCTGGAATAAATTTAAAAAAAATGGAGTTTTACATTTTGCAATAAAGGCTTTAAGAAGTTTTCTATCGCTAATATGTATAGATTGCTATATATTATATGATATCATACATCTGTCCTTAAGTTTACAGACCCAATGACAAACCATCAAAAATAACTTCACTATTCAAAAATATAAGACATCCACGAAGACATTTTATACATATTAATATTAGGGCTCTCACGATTTTGCGTAAGTTTCTTTGTAAAGTAATTATTTAAAGTGACATCTATAAGCGATCGCAATTTTTTACTCAAGTGTCAGTTATAATATGTCGACAAATCATGATTATTTGGCAGGCGCACCAACGAAAACTTCGTATATTTAAAGGTAAACATAATACTTATTGCAAATGTTATAATTACTTATTTATACTTGTATCATCAACTTTATGTTGTAATAAACTATCTCGACTCAAAAGATAGAGCAAAAACACTACAAAATAAAATCTATCGATATATAGAAAATAAAATTGCAAGATACATGTGTGGTGTGATATATATTTTCCAAGAAATATGTTACTCCTCATAAATTTGCCATATAAATATGGTTTTATAAGAATCAAATAGTAATTGAGGCCAGTGCGCTTCTGCTTTTGCCCACGCCCTAACCATCAAAGCTTTGGGGCCGCTAACTTAAAGCTCCCTTTCGTCCTGGCATTAACCTAAATTTAACGACTCAAAGTAAGCAGAATTTGGATAAATTTCTTTGGCTGCACGTTACACAAGTGATAATTTTTTTCAACCACGATCGTGCTTTAGTATAATCATATGAATGATAAAAATAAGGCCATTTCAAAAAAATACTTAGAATATTTTTTAATTGAAGTACAAAACTTTTTTAATGAACGTTATAATGTTATGAAAGTTATCGTTATACAAACGGAAATGCATATTTATTTAAAAAACAAGATAAAAGTCGATTTTCTTGTAACATTTTATTTATTTATTCTGTAAGAGGGATTTTTATCATGTATTTTTTTCTATGTCATACGTATAACGAAATATTAATATTTAATATTGATTGTCTAGATTTTTTTTTTCAGTTGATAATGCTCGCGATGAGCGAAACCGGTCCTGATCAAAAAATATATTGTGGAAATAAGTACTAAAAAAATGTGTTTTTATTATTTAAAATAGTCTAGATTATTATTAAAACGCATTCCTATACAAGGAAAAATACAGTCCACGTATTGTATATTCCACTAATTTAATCTTCATATCATCTAAAAAGAAAACAATTAAAAATCAATAACACAACACACACGAGCATAAATTAAAAAGAAAAACGTAAATTTATCATTCAGAACCATTTCATACAATTTGTAATTATTAATCATTTGCAAATACTGACAAAAGATACCAACAAGCTTTGTTAAATATAATAAAATATACTCGAGCATAAAAAAATGGTTACAGAATTTAATCGAATGAAGAGTTAATAAATTTTTGTAAATATTTATTCATCGGCTTAATACATTACATTTAAGTTAAATATTTCAAAAAATACCTTTCTTTTATTTATTTATGTAAAGTAGAACGTTGAAACAAAGAGTATTTTTTTTGTCGTTGATCATAAGTTTATAAGAAGGCTTTACATAAAACTAGCCTAGACATAACCTTAACCTACATAAGTCCAACCTTACCCTACACGCTCATTCTTTGACATCGAATCTATGTAAAGCCTCTTTAGTCCCAAAGCACCGAGTAATGATGTTAATTGAATTTAAAACTTCAAATATGTATACATTACAGATTGTGCCAATTTTTGAAGGATTTAAATTGCAATCTATGCGCTCTGAGGACAAAAGGTTAATTATTATATGTAACATTTTGCTAGCTACATTCCTAAGTATATTATATCATATTTAATGCAAGTACAAACGTTCGTCAGACTGACATAAAATAATCAAAACACTTTATAAAACATTTCAGTGACGTGTTTAAAATCATCATACTGGATTATTCATTATCAGAACAAGCTCAATAAGTAAGGCATTGAAACCACCACCGCTACAAATACAGATCTAGTGAAAATAGTTAACAAGTTTTTTAAACAAGCCGTTAAACAAAATGAAATAATAACAAGACAAATTAATATTTATCCGCCTTACTAGGTTATTCTGCCAAATCAAATTGAAACTTTGAACTGATACTAAATTTTAACCACTTAGCTAATCCCGCGTTGCCAAGGATAAAATTATGCATGTGAATTTATCTTGATTGTCTCTTTTTTTATTTTTACGGTTTATACTTGTATGTTTTGACATTGATTTTTAATAGTCTTTTGAATGATTTGCACATGATATTCAACGCTGTAATCTTCCATGGTGATTTGCCGTACTTTTCTAAAAAATTTACAACTATTTGAAGAGATTGTGATCGTCCCTATTCAAAAATTTTATATATGCAAGTCAAATATTTATCAAGAAAATGATGGCAAGTTGTTTTTAATTTATAATTACACATTTATCTTCACACTAACTTTATTATAAGGCATTACTAATCACTAAAATAAAAAATGATTTTTATACGTAAAAATGAAGAGCGAGGGAAGACTATTTACTTTTTATTTAGTGTCAGGCAACAGGTGAGATATAACCCATAGAAGAACTGATATTTATACAGAATTCAAATTATTTTCTTGTGCATGAAGGACAAAATCTATAATCTATAAAAAAAAATATAGCCTCTGTCACTCGAAAAAGCATGGCACGGAATTACAAATCAAAGTGGTCACATCGATAATTTATGAAGAATTAAAAGTCTCACCCGCAAAAACGAAAACCTATTAACATTTTAAAAATCCATTATTAATAATATTTCATATGCTTCGTGCCAAAGTTGTGACACTAAAATAAAAAGAGAAAAAGTAATGCCGCTTCTTTTGGCGATATTCAAACATAAAGAGTTCCTAGTTTCGTGCTATTTGTTCTACTTAAGATATTATTTGCTAATAATTGATTATTACATTATTTTTTAGTGTCTTTTAAAATCTCTACCATTTAAATTTGTATATTTACGCGTTACTAAAATAGTTACCGCCAAAGAATTGAAACACTAACGCGCAATGTAGTACAACATAACAATCAATTTTAATTACTTTCAAGGAATTTACTGTCACATCTCGGTGAAAAAGCATGGTATTTTGAATAATAAAAACTCATTTTATTGATTGAATCGGTATTCACTTGGAAAAAATCTTAAAATATGTAAACTTTAATTAAATGTAAATAAAATGAACTTCCACCGAATTACTCCCAAATGCATCAAAAATTAAAAAAAAAAACTTTTATCTCGATTGAATATCATAGATAATAAAAAACAAGTGTTTATAATAATACTATGTTACGGGTAATGTGAAGCCGAAAAACAATTACCCCTTTGAGATTTTGTGGCTAGCATTCTATATCAAACTGAACTAAAGTTTACACGGCTTAAATTCAAAGCCTAATCCCGACATATTGATGTATGAATATAACGTTTATAGTGATATCGTGAAATTTTAGTTCGCCCCATTATACCCCATTACCCACGCTAAAGTTGGCCGAATCCAAACACCCTGCATATACTCTATTGATCAAAACAGACATTAAACATATAAAATTATATAATGTTCAATGCCTTTAAAAATGAATAAAACGTCTGCATATGTCTCTCAAAACTTTACTTGATGTATGCTACTAACTTTTATGTTCGTCGTCTAGTGTTAAAAATTAGAAAAAACCACAGTAAAGTTAAATATATATTGTTTTTATTTAAGTCAAAATTATGGATATCTTACATGTGATAATTATTTCCATCGCTTTTTTTAATTGTTTGGCGCATTAGAAGTTATAATCTGTTATTGGTATAATGTACATAATATTGAAGATTAATATTTTTATTTCGAGTACGAGTGAAAATATGAATCTAAATATTTATGGGTCTTGTAATTGTGTTTCATGAAAAGGCGAGCAAATTTATTTTTAGTAAGTTATACACATCCTGTCGGAGTTTTTATAAAGCTAAAAATACGTGACTACTTGACATAAACAAGAAAAAGTCGTTTGTTTTAATTTTTTAAGGAACACGATCAATACTGTTGAATAAAAATGAGCTACAATTAAGGAAAAAAATACATTCAAGGAACAATAAACGTAGAAATATATTATTTTATTGAAGTATATTTTTCAATTACAAAAAATAACGAACGAATTATTACACAGTCAATGGAATCAACTAATTATAAAAAACATTGTATTATAAATGTCTACAGTCAACGCTTATTTGCTGATGTAGCTAACATAACTAATATTTTTCTTCGAGAACTGCTTGGTACACTTTGCACAGAAACTCTTGTTTTTAATAGAGTAGGAAGAGGAATTATAGTATTATTGGTAAGCTTTTTTTACGCCAAATTTTTGAAACGAAGGGATAGAAAGTAAATTATTGGATATCAATCACACCCGTTTGCTATTATACTTTTTTGTTGATGTGTTTTTTATGTTAACGATTTCTTTTAGAAATGACTACAACTATATATTTTTTTTGTTTATATAAATTTCAGTATTCTTTCACCAGGAAGGCTTATTATTATTATATCACTAACAATAAATTTGATGCTTAATTTAAAAATATTTATTTACTTTCATTAGCAAACTTTAAGCTCTCATCATTTTATATACTGAATTTTATTTTTTTAATTGATTTCATTCCTTATATATAATCAGATTTTATTTTATATAATCAGGTGTAAATAATAAGATTTTTTAACTTATATTTTTTTATTACAGCTTATGTTGTTTTATCTTGAAAAAAAATCGCCGTAACATTAGACTTTTTTATAGGTAGAAAATATTTTATTTTAAGTAATAAAACAAATTTCTATAATATTCCCACAATTTATAAGTAATTGGTTTTACTCATTGCAAACATTGATAGATTTACTGTATTAAAAGTTTTTTATTAAATGCTTGTGATGTTAGGATTTTTTACAGCTACTTATTAATTTGATAACGAGTTGTTTAAGTATACCTGTCTCTCAGAGATCAAAGCTGAATAATTAAAACTATTTCAAAGTTTCAAGTTACACATTATACTGATAAACAAGCAGTTTTAAAGGGAAATATGGAACACAACATCTTTTATGTTACCACATAAGTATTTAAAGCTCAGCATCAAAATTTTCAAAGCTCCTATTACCAACCGCAATACGTAAAACCATAGAAAGCATTTTAAATTTTCTCTCAGAGCGCAATACCCGAGGCACTGCTACAGACGTATTTTAATATACGTGTCTACGCGTGTAGAGGCGTAGCGACGTAGCAGCGTAGCTGAGTACAATGTCTACGGCTTACGTAATGCTATCCTTTGTCCCGGACTGATAGACCGTAGCAATCGGTCGTAGAGTATATCAGAATAGTTGTATAATGGATGATTAGACAGAATGTTGATTTGTTTACTTATTTTAGAAATTGATAGTGGAAAGAAATAAGGTTCTTAAAAATACCTTTGTAAATTGAAATGGTAGTAGGTAGATATAAGTCAAAAAAAATCAAAATAGCCCTTTACATACTTAAAAAAAATACAGTAGCGTCGATCAAAATTACGATAAATCTATACCATTCTTGTCTTAGGTTTATATATTATATTGCATATTTGTATTGAGCATACAATTAGAAATTTATAATTTAATATTCTCTGGTTACTGGCTCAAATATCTACAATAGATCAAAGGAAAATAAACTATTTTTTATACCTCCACACTACGATAGATAATTCTGTAATCAGACTTATTATCAGGATAGATGGATAATTTTAGTAAATTTTGTTTTACCTTGTTTGTCTAACTTTAACTTTTCAGAATTTTTTTTATTGGGTGACTTGATCGAGTTTTGTCTAAAAATCTTCATTAACGTATTTTTTTGAAAAAAGTCTTTTATTTATAAAGTGTATTAAATTGATTTTCCTAAATTAAAAAGATGCTTTATCTATTAGATGTTTAAAAATATCACAGTATTCACGAATACCAAAAACTATAATTCAGTTAAAAATTATATTCTGTTCATAAATTAGTGTTAATCATTTGACAATTATAAGTCGTTTGAAGTTTGCAAGTTTTTCTTTACTACAAACAACAAATACGCTATCCTCAAGATGTCAATTACGTGTAATTTCTTAACTGTCATGATTTTTTCAATACAAAATCTGAATCAAAAACAGCTGATATTTTGATATTCGAATAAAGATAATCATCACAACACTCACATCATTTTTTTTATAAACATCTCTTTCGTACTTCTTTCTTTTCAGCTTTCTGTATCCAGTCATTACACCGAACACAAATAGCAAAATTATAAAGTGAAGTGAAAATTTGAAGTTTCGAATAAATACGTATCAGTTAGTGTAGTAATTTTTTATCATGTCATTTTTCCACCAATATAGTTTATTGATAATTATTTTAATTTGAGTAAATATATTTGCCAAAAATCAGTTACATGTCTTTAAAAAAAAAATATAAGGTAAAAATGTTAAGTTTTACAATTATATTTAATTTAATTTTTAATAATATTTTTTATTTTAATAATTTAATTTAATATTTCAATAAATTAATACTGACCCAAATTGAATATCTTTTTGTCGAAAGAATGAATCCGCAGCGACACCACAAACAACAACGTCTTACGGGAATCTAACTAATCAAGAAGAAATTGGAACTAAAAAAGTGTTTTTTTACGTCTCTCGTTATTTTTTAATATAATCTCTGTATAGCTCCTGCTATCTTATTTTGATTAATTAAAATAGAACTTGTCCCAGCAGCTATATTATTTATCAACCCATATAAACGGCCCACTGAACGAAGTAATCACACACGGTGTAGTAAAAAGTATTCACTTTTTTTTCAATTTGGGTCATGCGCGTGCTCATCTTTCGTGAATCAAACAAAACGGAGGGTTTATGGATTATTGAATACAGCAATATATTTTATGTGGGTCGTTATGCAATTTATTCGGATTTATCGAAAGTATGGGCTACTTAGGGTAAATCTAATCAAGGGTTTTACGGCCAAATTATGTCCACCCCTATAACCGTGCGACGAGATGCAAAGTGTTTTGTTTGTTTTCTGGGGGACCCCGATTGTATCTTCAATATACATATACGTGTTTCGTTAAGGGTAGAAAAAGCTTTTATTCGCAGTTTCATTTAAAATGGAGGTTGTAGACTATTTTAATAAATTGTAACTCTTAGCATGTTTCACACCGTTATGTGTATTTATCGGTGTATGTGTGGAGTCAAAATACCGGAATAAATTCAATCCCTATTAAAAATTTCTAAAAAGTAAAGTTAATTAACAAAACAACAATAAATAATTTATTTTTATTCTTCGTCTTTCATTCAAATGAACGTTTGTCCTTAAGTAAAAAATTCTTACAATATTTAACTCACTATATTTGCAATAAATGGTGAACAGGGTAAACAATTAATTCGTATATTGTCATGTTTGACATGAATTACAAGGAAACAATATACTTGTATAACACACTATTATAAATATTATTTTACCATTTTTTCTTCAAATCTTATATCAATAATTGTCGATTTTACATATATTTTTGATCCCTTTGTTGACTCGACATGATAAAGGATCAAATTATTTGACTTTTTTTTTTCACAATTTTTGTGGCAAAAAAAGCTGTGAATTAAAGTACTGTAGGTTTTTTTGGGTTGATCAGTATTAAATATTGAAATAAATGACATCTCATTCTGAAAAATATAAATTCAATTTTTGTACTGTTCGTACCCATTTTTTAGCATATGAACTCCTTTAAAAATATCAACAAAAGTTTTCTTTTAATTAATAGATTCATCACTTAGTAGAGAGTACGAGGTGAGAGTAAATAGGTTTTTTGTTGGGTTATAAGTGACTGTTTTGGAGAATATACACATATTTATACTATGCGATATTAATTGATTATTTATAAAATATGAATATATTATGTAAGAAAATCATTCAAGGTACTAAAGGTATTAGCGAAATACATATTGAATTTTGATAAGAAACGCTTTCACTTGCCGATGAAATGTGGTTTAATAATCTCGTCATCTTAGTTGGTCTATATAAAAATAAAAATAAAATCACAATTCAAGCGCCAAGCTACCATGTAATCAAGAACGCGTGTAGAAAAATGAAGAAAAAAACCGAGACGTCCTCAAGTGACGTCACAATGCCCTGCCCCTTTGAAGTCTCTCTTATCAAACAGGTTTCAGCATATTTTCGCGAGGCCCTTTATTTTTCTCGTTCCTTCCAAATGACTTGCTCCCTATCTGAGCCTGAACTACCCACTTTTGGCAGGGTGGGCAAAGGGAGATATAGGCGACGCGGGTGGACCGGAGAATGAGTAGAATCTCGTCGCTGGTAAATTTCAGAGTCTCATTTAGAATTTGAAAGCTTGTTTTAACGTAATAATTTAGAAACATATTTGCTTAAATTTTGTCTCTTCGGCAGTAAATATAGAGTCATCAACTAAAGTTATTATTGTTAAGAAACTTATACCTGTAAGCTTTACGATAGTTTATAAAAATAAAACTACTAGATACCACACATTAATGTCGAATATAGCTTTATGTATTTTGTTGATTGACTATAAATGGTATAGCAAGAAGGTAGAATAATATTTTTGATCATTATTTTGTCATCACTTGATCAACAAAAACTGTGCATATTTTTGACGAGAAACACATTTTATTATTTAAATTGTCGCTTTATTTAATTGTATTTAACAGATTAAGTTTAAGTTAACAAAAAACCAGAAGATATAAAACAGTGTCACTTACAGATTTCAGGAGGGAAATTGGATTGATAATAGTTAATATTTTATTCGTTATAAATAACGAAATTTAAAAAATAAAAATAATTCTTTCAGTTACAGTTTAATCAGCATGTCTACTCACATTTATAGATTTTGTTAACTTTATTCGTACAGTTTTATATGTATATTTGAAGAGCTAAAATAATATACAAATATAGCTTCAAAAACAATAAATTGATACGAGAGACAAGTAAAATAATTACCCATCGAAGTGGCTTGGTAAAGTTAATGGAATAAATATATATAAACCTTCATTGGAAAGACATAGCCAATGATAAAGGAAATTTCGCAAGCTCGATTCTTTGGAAATATATTTTTGAATACAAATTCAGATTTGTTTGATCATTTGGATTTCAACACAGTTTTTAACTGCCACAACTTTCGTCTCTCTAAAAATTACTCTTTACCATATGAAATCTTATGGAGTGCTTAAATTGCTAAATAGTTTCGTATTCGACAACAATTGGTCGATAATAATTGGTAGTGTATTTATTAAATGTTAAGTATGCTAATTAAAAACGATTACGGCTCATAATTGTAACAATATAATGTTCAAATTTTGATACATATAAAAATGATAATTTACACTTTGTATGTAAATTCTAAGCTTATTCTATGTATATTAATTAAAGTAATGAGTTTCATATTATCATAAAGCAGTGTCAAGAAAACTATTAAGTTAAAACTAATCACGGAATTTCGCATTTATTGTTTAATCAAATTAATGACGGTTTTTATGATTTAATTTGTAGAGTCAGAGGCCAAAAAGAAATATTATAGTATCTTTGATTTTATAATTAATATGACACTATATCTTTTTTTAAAAACTTATACACAAAAATATATTATTATAATATAGAACAAAACAGTCAAAAATGAAAAAAATGGAAATTTAATATATGAAAAGAATTATATTGAATAATTTTTTTCATACATATTATTGACTATTAAATGCCATTTTTATTTTCTCACTGCACCTTTATCTGACAGAATCTTTTGTAAGTTAAGCTTTTAAATGCTTAGTAAATAGGCCTAAAGCTTAATAAACATATAAGAATATGATTTTATAAAAATAAAAACGGATGGGCAAGAAAAAATTATATATTTTTTAAATGTAAAATGTCATAAAAAAATGTTTTTGCAAGGAGTTATAATATAAATTTTCACTCTCAATAGTGTTCACCTGAAAATATTTTTCTTTGAACATAACTCAGACCAAAAACAATATACATTTATTGTATAAAATTTAAAATTAAAAATAAAGTTTCATTTCAGCTAAAAAGCGACACAATTTATTTTATGTCTAAATAATTTAAATAATAAAGATAGAGTAAATAAATTTCAGGCTTTGTTCAAAATCTCTATTAACAACTTTATAAAACTTTTGTAGTTACATATAATACTTTAATGAAGTTCTACAAAGTAAAATCCAATCCTGTCAATCAATAAAATTGTTGAAAAAAATATATTGTTTCAATTTAAAAAAAAAAAAAATTATATCAGAACTTTAAATAGTGGATTTGTGGAAATTAATTTTGAGTCTCATCTTTAAGTGGCAGTGATTTAAAGTGAAAGGATTGATTCTGGGAGCTTTTTAATTTCTGGTATTATGTCGACTAACAAACCAAAGCTATGATGAAGTAATTTATTACTAAGTACAAAAATAATAAGAAATTCTGCTCTGCTAAAATTGCCATGTAATGTTGGGCGGTTTTGAATACAAATACTCTTTATATTGAAAAGCAAGCGCTGGCAGCCCGCGTTTTTTCTTTGCCTTTGATTTTTGGACTCTCAGAGCTGTGTATTAAAAACATAATCAATCATAAAAAATTCCAATGCACGTCAATTTTTTAAACGAAACGCGTGACAAATATTCATGGAAAATATTATTTTTTTCACGATGACATTGTTTTAAAAATAATCGAGACTATTTCAAAGACTTAAAGCATGACTACATTCTTAAACCAGCTATATAGTTCGCTTATTTTTAGGCTTTGGTTATTGACCCCGCTTATCAAAGGTTAATGTTACAGCTTTTATATATATATATATATATATATATAATAGTTTTTCACATTTAATATGAGACATCAACATTTTGAACATACTAATAATCAAAAAAATATTTTCGTAGAAAAAAAAAGAATTTTTAACTCCACAAGAATTGTAATTCTGAAAAACTTCTTATTCTATCAAATATTGATGGATTTACTTTGCCATGTATAATAAAATGAATTCTCAAAATTCAAAACATCGTATTGTGAAAACCTCCATATTAATTGGACAATCCTTTTTTTACAGCCATCTTTAAAAATACATGAATTAAAAAAAAAATTTCACATCTTTGGTTTTATTTTTTATTTATTTATATATATATACATATATATATACAAAAATTACAGATAACAAATTTATTGCTTTTGCAAGGTCAAAGTTTTTAACAAAAAATAGGGATAGCAAGAAAGTCAACCACGAAAGCTCATGAAAAATCTACTTTAAAACATTAAAAATAAATTTCGCCTCAACTAACTTTCGTCCACATGGAGTATTTTGACGTCCAAAGCAATACTGTTGAAAATTTTTAATGCTTGCTTTTACCATTGGCATCCCCATTGGCAAAATGTTGCTACAATTTGCAAAAATATTAAATTCATGTCCACGATTTCTTAAAAAAATATCCGGAACATACAATTTGACAGTATTAAGGATGGCAGAATTTTCATTGTTAAAATTATGACGCCTTTTTAAAGTATTTGGTCGTTATTTAAAAAAATCGCTATAGAAACATAATTATTACCACGTCCAATTCTTAACTGCTCAAATTAAAAATTAACCACGAAATCCAAATACAGTGAAACCTCGATTTTACACCCTTATCAAGGGACCCTGAAAAAATAACGGTTATTGCGGGAAACTGTTAATGCGGGAAAGCTTCAAATAATAATAAACAAGTAAAATCGTAAAAAATATTTATTTATTAGTTACTTTTACATACTGTATATAAAATTTATTTTTTAAAAAAGTCCTTTATGTTCGTTTGCTTCTTTGTTATTTGGCACTTTGATCGGAACAAAGACTTGTTACTAAACTTGTGACTAAAAGTTTGTATGTACAGGAATCATTATTACCATGAATTTTAAACAACTCTACATTTGCATCATAAACAATAATACGCGTGTGATGGGTTTCAACCCAAAAAATAGCACATGCGTTCAATGCGTTACGTCTAACATGTACAGCGCATTCCAACGTGTCTACACATAACATCTGCACTCGGCTGTGTCAAACTTGCTTGCCGAGATACTGAGAAATATACAATAAAAACGATCAATCGGGATAATATTTGTGACGGGACCAAAATATTTAGACGGTTTATCGATGAAATCGGGGAATCGGGAAACGGTAATTGCGGGATTATTTAACATTGTTCTTATGAGAGTTGGACGGGACAATAAAAAATAAGCGTTTCATCCGGGAAAACGTATTATGCAAAAACGGTTGATCGAGGTTCTACTGTATTGTGTTTTATGAGAGTTGAAATAATATATGTTGTAATGTTGACATCGAAATATTAAAAATTTTCTTTACTGGAAAAGCGAAAAACCCACAAAATGGGTTTATATACTATACGTACCCACATATAATGGGTATTCTGACTGCTGGCTGACTGTTGCTAGTGGGGTGATGGGAAAATATTATCCCCTTCGGAAGGATGTAGGGTTGCATGATCCGATGGTCACTCGCTTAATTTTTCCATGTTGTTAGGCGATATACCTTACCATAATGGTAAGCATATGGTGTTTCAGCTGCTAGGGACAAGGGCTAAAATCCTCACTTGGCGATTCAACTGACTATTGATGTACTAGAAATATTGTTTCAAAGATGTTTCAACTCTCGTTGTCGTTGTATCGTCACATCGTTTGATTTTCCTGTTATATTTGAAGAAATCAAAACATTTTTTGACATACATCATTTAATATACACCTTGTAATAGAATAAGCTAAATAATACAAACAATGTGTTTGTATTATAAAGACTATTTCCACAATTAAATTATTCAATATAATTTATGATTTCAATTGAAGGTGCTTGATGGAATTTTAATATCAAATTTGAATCGTTACAACCTTGTTTGATTATGTTTTGTTATTTCAAAAATTAAATTATTTTAGATCAGAAACTACTTAACTCTTAACTTTTAAAAAATTGATTTTAAAATATCCATAAAATTGTATGTGTTACTTATTTTGCGTCATTTAAATATAGATTGTGTAATTAATTTTTTTTAGTACTTATTTCCACAGCATGATAATGACCTGTTCGCTGATTGAAAGCATCATCAACTGTATTTTTTTTATTTAAAATATTATACCTTTCTATCAAGAAGAGACAGCACGCCAAAAATCGAAATATAATTTACTTACTTTACTTAAGCAATTTTGCGATAGTAAGTCTGAAGATGCCTCTGAAAGATGCGAAACACGTGTCACAGTTAGAAGCACAATACGTGGAATAATCAAATTTATTTTAAATTTTATATTAAAATGAACTTCCACAAAGTTACCGCCGAAATCATCGAAAGAAATATAAACTATTTTCTCAGCACATAAAATTTTAGTGCCATTTTTATTTAGTCTCAATTTTGTTTATAGTCATATTTTAAATTTTTATTGTATTACTTTATTATTCTTGCGATTACGAAAGCATGTACTTATTTTAATGATATAAATTTGTGAGATTATTTTTACACGTGTTGTTTTTGTCTACCGTAAAGTGGCATCACTTTTAAGTGAAAAAAAATTATTATGATGAATTTGTGTTTGAATAATATGAACAGTAAAAATTTCAATTGTCTTAATATGAATCACTTTGATAGCCAAAAGGTCATCGACTTTATCTCACAGTTTCATCGATTCAACTTTTCAATAGATCTATGAATTTTATTTTCGTTCAAAGGAAAGGTTTTCTGGGATACCTGAAATTCTCTTTCGTTCATCTTAAATACTCAACAGACAGAGAACGATCATTTAGCCACCGTTTCTGCTTTATCCACATCGTAGCGTCCAATAACTTCTGTAGTTCGAAGCTTTATTACAAGTTTATACGCATTTATGTTTCAATAGACTTTGCTGAAAAAACGATATTCTATGTTCACGTTTCTGACTAAATTATATATCAACGACAATCCACAATATAATTAGACTTTAAAATTTATTCAATTAATAAAAACATCTAGTCAATCTCTTAAGGAAAGAAAGTAATAAAAAATACCTTGCGATATAAATTTTATAACAGGTACATAACGGCTGAAACTTTCAAGCAGCTTTTATGCGTAAAACTTTTGATATCGTATTACTCGTTAAGCTTAATAATAAGGAAGCTTTTGCATGTATGATAGAACTTAATTAAAAATCGTAGGTACTTTGAAAAACACAATAGCAATAAAAATTTTACGTAGATTTTTATTGATTTATTATCAACCAAATAATAGTTTTTTTTTTAAACTATGATAATCAGTGCATTTTTTAGATTTATTCTTAATTCTTTATAATAAAATTAAAACAATGGCTTTTTAGTTAGGGATACGTTATTTTGAAGAGACTATATTTTCCTCCAACGTCAAGTGCCTAAAGAGAATAAATATTTTCTTAGTTGATACATTTGTTTATATTAGTTAATATTCTTATTCGATTAAGTATTAGTTTTTTTTCATTCTACGTCATCCAAACATGTTTCAGTTTGGCTATCTATATAATAAGTATATTATTTCTTTTAAGCTACTTAATCCCTATTGATAGCAAATAAAATTATTAGAAAGTTTTTATGACTTGACTTAAACTTTAACTAGCCGACAAAACAGAGCCGTTTTTACTTTTTTCTCTATCTAAGAATCACTAAAATAGTCATACAAGGGAAACACAATACCAAATGCTGGATTTCATTTATGTTTTCAAAACAATGTTATTTAATTTTTAAAAATTTCAAATTTAACAATACGTATTTCAACATATGTTTAATGTATATACTGTTTAATAGTTAGTTGTGGTTCTGGTCTTAATAGTACATGTTTTGTTTAATAAATAGTAATTTAATTTGAAAATATATGATTGAGTTGTTGTGTCATTAATGAAAGCTTATTACTGCTAAATGTCCAAATATACTTCTTTCAGCTAAATCGTTGCTTGATCTCTTAAAATACCTCTATCTGAAAATATGCATCCAAATCTCAAATCGTTTACGCCAGAAAAGGGCATGCATAAAAAGTCAATGAAACTTTCATCTAAAGCTCAGAGGAAAAACATCAAATCAAAAATATGAATGAAAAGTTCATTTGAAATCCCGGAGAGGACGCGCCACGACGCCTGAAAATCGTGAAAACCCGGCGCCGATTTCATTCCACCCTGAAGCCTAGTCGCCGAAGCGCAGTGGAGTGATTGCGAGGTAAACAATCGCCCCACCTCCATATTGGAATATTGGACCAGAGATGGATCCATATAGTCTACTAGATAAAGGCATTTACATAATATTATAATAAAATTCATATGCTTTTTCAAGCAAGATGTATTCAATCATCTATTTCAAAAAAATCTATATCATTACCGTAATGTTTCTACTGACGTTACTGCTGACCTTTTTCTATAATATAAAATGATTAGTTAAGCAATAAATTTGAAGAAAAGAGTAATACTCAACGATAAGAACGGCTGTAAAGTTTATACCATGTTTTTTTAAATATCACCGACAAAATTTTTCAGATTTAATACATGTCTTATTATATGCGCAAACTACATTCACATATTATGAAAATTGATACTTATGTTGTACTATTTCCAAATCGCTATTTACACCTTTTAGCTGAATTACAATTATAATAAGCAACCACGCCTTTTTGACCAATTTCAACTGTTTATCAATGTAGTCGTCGAAAATTAAATATAAATTATGACCTTCTTTCACTCCTAATTGTCTATTTTGTTTGGTTTTATTATGAAAGTATTTATTAAAAACGTGCAATATTTAACGACACAAAAAGATGAAAGTGTTCAGTAACTAAATTCAAGTTTTTATAAGAGTAATGTTGTTAAGGACAATTAAGACTAATATATTATGTACCATTTATTTTTTGATGAACGCTTACAATAACTATTATGGATGAAAGTCCTAACTTCTTCTAAACGCTGGTGTTTTTAAAATAAACAAAAATGAAACACAGTCTCTTGATTTTATTTTGCTAACTGTAAAGCTTGAAGTATCTGATATATCCATAATATGATGAAAAAACTGAAATTTTATTAGGAAAAACACTCTTTTTTAGTAATTCAAAAATAATTTTAAATGTAGCAGCTTTATGCATTAATTTTGTGACTATCAAGAATATTGATAATTTGGTTTTTTATCAATTTATTTTCAATTGCGTTGCACTAACTGACGTATTGATTATGACTGACATAATTTATTATTAATATTATATAAAATAATTATTCTATAGATAGTTCGACACTGATCAAACCGTTTTCCCATATCAAGTGAGCCCATAACTACTATAGGAACATACAGTGGTTGGAGAATATTTTGAAGTAGAGGTATAAGGATTGTATGTCTATATGCAGATATTGGTGATTGTAAAACGTTCAATAAAGAAATCGACCATATTGGCTTTGAAGGGCAATATGTACAATATATATATATATAGTTTATCAATAATCTGGATGGTAACGATAGACGATTACCTTTGATTTTTTAATTATTAAATAGTATATCATTTAAATAATAAAATTATCTCTAATGAGCTTTTTTCGATGTAGAGTCAATTTTTTCATTTAGAACACAGCAGTAGGTATAGCACTAATGCATTTTTATATAATAAAGTTAATTGAAAGTTTTTAATATCCTTCAATGTTTAATTAAAAAAAAAATTCAAGAAGAACAATAAAAAAATATTTTCCTCTCACAAACAGGGCGAGTCGAGAGCGATAAGTTCATTTAATAATAATTTCGTATGAGATTTTTTTTTTAATGAGAGTGTTCATGGTACAGTTTTTTTATCAAAAAGTTTCGGTAATTTTCTAATTATAGCATCAATTGAAAATTGTCTATGGATAAATTATTTTTTTCATTATTATTAGAATTCGTTTCTCTATAAAAACAATATCACATAATATTATACTTCATAACTGTCGCGATCAAAATTCATGTTGATCAAAATTAGGAAAATAATAAAATTGTCAACTCTCTCAGCAAACACCCTATTGTTTAGTGATCTTGTTAACTATATTTGATTTTATAAATTAGCCCGCTGTATTAAAAGATTTACATAATCTTAAATTATTGTTGATTTCATTTATTAACTTTTGAAAGATTTATTTTTTGTATTACTTAGTTCATACAACTTATATTTATGTGTTCATATGAAAATGTTAGCTGAAAGTCAAAACGAAAACGGTCCATTGCTACGCGGTTTCTGGCGTAGACGGCTAATAAAAAATGTAGAGCCGGCCGTAGCAACTCCGAAAGCATTAAGTTAATATAAGGCAAAAAATATTTTTACGTAATGTTATTTTCATTCCGAAAGATCTATCATTCGTCGCTCTTTGATCAGCAAATTGTTTGAGCGATTCCGATACAGAAATATCGTTTTAAAATATAGCATGGAAAATAATGGTTATTAAGATTTGATATTCTTTTGTTATTTATTCAAACAAAATGTTTTTCTTTTTTTTTTAATCCATTTCATCTTTTTGTGTGAATTTATTATCTGAATTAAAGTTAATATTTGATGTTTTTATGATAGTGAAAAATCGCTGAGAATAAATAGTAAGATAATTTTTAAATCATTTATGTAGCGATAAAATTCGCTTTGCTAAAATTATGCAAATATCTAAGTTAAGCGAAAAAATCTGTTTGTTGTGTACTTTTCTATATAACCTCTTCCTAAAATTACAATAGTTGTTGGAAACTATTTTCTTTTCTTTATCATCGACAAATTTAATTTATAAAAATAAAATATAACTTCTAAGCCAAGTGAATCAATTTATTGAATCTAAGTAGTAAGTGGCTATAAATAACGCTTATAGATATTAATTCTAAAGTCGAATAAGTTTATAACTTTTGAACTTCTATCGAGTTTATGTTTGTCTGTTAAACAAATATTTGTAAAAAAGTCATTAACTTACAGAGTTATCTTCCAAAGACTAACAAGAATTTTATTGTTTCTATAACATTAAATAATAAAATGCCTTAACAATTTATCGATCAATAATGATTATTATTTTATTATCATTCCTTTAGTATTAGATTTTTTTCAGACTTAATTACGCTTGAACTGAATTTTTATACATACTATATTTGCAATTAATATAATTGCAATACACTATGATAAAAATTAACATACCCCTTACAAAAATAAATAATAACTCATTTTTATTGCTTTATATATAAGAATTTTAGATCAAATGAAACGCTTAAACTCTCGCATTGACGATTTCATTTTAAAGAGGTGATTTTATATTTATTTATTTTAAGAAATAAATTAAACTATTCGTTGACAATGATTCTTGTATAATATTTTTTTATACATTTGTATCACTTAGTCATAAGATTTTTTTATACTTTATTATATCGAGTGAAGATGCTTGATGGAATTTAATATCAAATTTATGATACGAACTGTCAATTCTGTTGCATCCGTATGATAGAATGCATGAAGATGCCGAAAGGTTAATCCTGGATCGTTTGTGATAAAACTTGTGGAATCGTACAAAGTTGCAATAATTAAAATTTGATAAGAATTTTTGCTAAAAATTTCTGAATATAATATATTAAAAAAACATTTAAATAAACCTTCATATATTGTATATCTTTTAGTTTTATCTTCAACTTAATTTAGTTTATGTTACAACACGGTGAAAAAATAGCAATGTATTTTAGTTCTACAAAATTATTTTTACAAATATAGTTGATAGCTATTTCGGCTCACGCCATCGTCAGAAGATAGTTCTGACGATGGCGTGAGCCGAAATAGCTATCAACTGTATTTGTAAAAATAATTTTGTATAACTAAAATATATTGCTATTTTTTCACCGTGTTATAATGGAGTTCTACCAAGTGAATGCCAATTCAATCAATTAATTAATGTTTTTTAATAAATTAAAAACTTAAGATAATTCATTCATACCATAAAATTAATACAGCTTTACAGTTTTAAACTAAATATTTAATTACTTTACATAAGAAAAATGGTAATTTTTCACATTATTACTGTGAGAAGGTTTCATTCAGTGTTCTATTTTTGAAGTATTATTTATTCAAAAAACACTGTTCAGCAGTTTTTAATACAAACTGTTTTTAATACAAAAATCATGTATATCTAGTTTATAGCTATATCACTATAACGCGATCGATAGGACAACACTTTTTATCATTTAAGAATAGCTCTAACGGTAACGTTATATATCACATAACTTTCAACTATTTTGTACATATTATATTGCTTAAGAAAACATATTGATAACATAAAAGGCTTCAAATTTTTCCATGATAGAAAATTTTAATCATGTTAATCATTGAAAGATTTCTTGGAATTCATGTGACTATCTACCTAAACAAATATGTTGTATTAACATTTTTTCAAATAATATAAGGTCATTTTAGTACAATTTTCACAATAGAGGTTATGATCAGGAACGATTTATAAATTACAAATAATCCCAGAAATACAAAATATTTTTTTTTGGTAGTTAGGAGGTATGCAAAACTTATTTGAAAATTAAATATTTTATTAATTCACATCCTTAATCTACATAGGTTTCTATTTAATTTGTTTCATCTCAGATGATATTGCTCGTGATGGACAAAACCAGTCCTGATTATAAAACTAATATATTAATAATACTTAAATGTGTTTTTATTAATTAAAATAACATTCCTTTCCAATAGAGTGACAATTAAAACTTTAAATATGAAACAACAAATTTAATAAATGCACATGAGAAAATTTTTATTTCGTGTTAAGAAGAATTTATATCAAATTTCTTTCTGCCTTCTCGACATATTATTCACAGCTTACAATACATCGTTATTCAAATTAAATATTTTTAATCACTAATTAATTTCGTCTTATCAAAGGATTTGATACATGTATTAAATTCAGGTACAAAGCGAATTCATAAACGTCTGAAAGCGTTATATTATGAAGTAAACTGTTACACATCAAATCCTTTCATCCAACTTACTATAGTCAGAGGTATAATACTATCTATAGAGAGTTGATAGTGGATTCGAACGTAGAGGCAAACCAGCTAGCGTCCCGACGGGCGCCAATAACAGGCGTCTGGGGTATACAACGATCACACGCAGCTGATCTACCATTGAATAAATATATGTATTAATTATTTGTTAATGCAATTAAAATTTGAAAAAACCGATTGCAGAACCAACGACATGCAAATTCATAGGCTATTTTCAAATACAGAAAGTTTAGTAAAATGTTTAAATCAACCAATTCATGCATATAGTCACTTTTCCAACCTATTCCTATGTTGAGACCAAATAGTTCCTAATGTTAGAATTACTTTTGCGGTGCTAACTGTCACTTCTTGATGGAAAGTAAATATCAATATAATTTAGTTCTACAAAATTTGTAAGATATAGTCGATAAGTATTTCGGCTATCAAAACATATCTGTGTAGAAAGGTACACAATACTTTATATAATATAATATTTTTTTTTGTTTTAACAACATATCTCCATATTGCGCTAACAACAGAAGAGAATATATATTGAATACTCTTTCTCCGTAGCTATACATAAATAAGCAAATATACGTTTAAACATAGTTCTGATGAAGGCGTGAGCCGAAATAGCTATCAACTATATCTTAAAAATTTTGTAGAATTAAAATCAATTGCTATTTTTTTACCGTGTTATAATGAAGTTCTACCAAGTAAATGCCAATTCAATCAATGAAAGTAAAAATATTTATATAATAAACTATTATGTCTTGTTCTAGTATCACAGTTTGTATTGATAGGATAAATACCGGTTTCGCTCATAGCTTATCAACTAATACAATGCAATTAAAACAGGGATATGTATAAAAAATGGATTTTATAATTAATATGTATGCCAAAACAAAGCTGAAGGAATAAAAAAAATCTTACACGTAATCATACATTATATAATATATAAATAAAATTTAAGGAGGATTCTTAACGAACAAACTAACATATCATATATCACCATTACTTAACCCTCTGCGGGGTGCTTCTTTGTTTCTGTAATAGACCATTTCCGCTATATGTAAACTTATTGATATAGCCGCCGTTTTAGTTTCATTTACAATTTTTAGTTTAAATGCGAGCAAGAACAAGCGAGGTCGTTAAAACAGAAGAGAAGATGTATTGTATACCTTTTCTACACAGCTATATATAGATAAGCAAATGTTAGTTTAAGCATAGTTCTGAAGATGGCGAGAGCCGAAATAGCTATCAACTACATTTAAAAAAATAATTTTGTAGAACTAAAATACATTGCTATTTTTTCACCGTGTTAAAGAGCTCTTATTACTTATTTTTATAAAATAACACGCTCTCACTTTGTAAAGCCAACTACAAGAGACCCTCTATGCGAATAAGTATGCTACGCTTTACAGTGTGCTACGGAATTATTCAAGTGTTTTGTGACCAGATGAATTTCACCTACACTGTGTTGTAGATAAACTGTACCCCGTTACGTTCAAATGAAACCATTTTCGGGTGATATGATTGGACTGGCATTTTCAGAGAATTTATAAACAGTTAACAATTCAGTTTTGGGGATATAGCATAGGTGTAATTTGATTTTATGGTAACATTTTAATCGCTTTTTACCCTACTTTGAACATTCATAATAATACTCTTAAGGGAGTGGTAAATTTGTTACATAAAAATTACATATATGAAATCGTTGTACATTATTAAATCTTTGTAGATATGTGAATTTTAATAAATATATGTTTGTAAATTTAGATAACACGAATTTATTTATAACCTTTCAAATATAGGGAAAAGCAAAATTAAATAAGTTATCAATGCGAAATCATCCATTTTTAGAAAAGTTATCTATGAATATTTGAAATATTTTCCAAGACAAAACTTTTGTCTGCGTTGAAGCTGTTTTTGAAAAAGCAATGCGTTTATTTCCCTCAGCGATAAATTAAGTTTAAATATTTCGAAAACCTTCGATATTTTTAATTAAAGTATAATTCATCTTATATAAGCTTGCATACGTTGACAGCTTTTGAAAAATATGTAAAAGCGTTCTCAAAGTAGGCGGGTATTTTATAGATTTACAGTTTATTAAAACTTACACACTTTTTTAGATAGTTAAAAAAAATTAATTACTTTATCTGCAATATATTTGACGATCAGGACCGATTTTGTTCACCACGATCATAATCAACTGACAGGATATTAATTACAAGCAAGCCCATTTGTAAAAAAAATAAGTTGAAAGCTAGCGGTTAAACAACATAAGGGATTCAAGTACTTAAAAAACAATTTAAAATTACAATAATTAAATATTAACTCATATCAATAATCCATTAAAAGCTCAGATTAATAGTGAAAGTGTCATTCGAAAGTATAATGGGTGGGAAATTTTTATGACCAAAATAATCAACACTTAGTTATTTAAAATAATGTATAACTAAATTATGTAATCAGTTTATTATGCTCGCAATTAGCGAAACTGGTCTTGATGATAAATTATATTATGGAAATAGTACTAAAAATGTGTTTTTACTATTTAGAATACCAGCATTTCTATCAAGAGATGACAGTTATATCTAAAAAACTTTAAAATTATCCCAAATTTCTTGACAAAACAAGCAACGCAAACTCCACAACGTTCAATTTATTTTTTACTTATTTTTGTACAATCAACTTAATAATAATAAGCGATCACAGTATATATTGTAGTTACCGGTAGTATACAAATGGTGATTTGAAATTCGATCGTATAGTCTTGAGCCGTATTTTAGGGTTATGACAATCTCTACAGAAGAAATCGTCTCATTTAAACAACTCGAACTAAACAAATTCAAAAATTTTTATCTCTATCCAAAAATGTCTTCATAGACGTAATTAAAAACTAACAAACATTATTTCATAAAATTTATTGTGGTTTTCGTTTATATGCAAATTTTGTACCGAACACAAGTAATATTATTACGATTGTTATATTAAATTTATTCAGGGGAGTAAAAACGCGCTATCGTGTTTTCGGCAATTGAATAAATATATTTCAGAAAAATATTTTTTCACAATGCGAAATCTTTACGCATATAAAAGATATAAAACAGAAACGTGAAAGCATTCTTGCGATGCTTCAATATCTCCCCTATTTCCAATACTGCTTTACCACCAAGCGAGCACTATGGCCGAAGCGAGATTGATATGGTCTTTTGTTTCATTTTTGTGGGGTATTTGAGAGGGATGAAGTGATTCAGGACTGCGATCGGACATATTGATTGCGCTGGGGTGAATTATACGTAACGACCCACCTGTGAGTGGGACTTGTTCAACGCGGTGAGATGTGCGTATAGAGAAATTCGTAAAAGACGAAATCTTGCTTCGTAATTATTTTTACATTTTAAGACTGAAAATCTTTTGGCACTTACACCCTTAACCGAAGGTGGGCTAGGGTTTGCAAAAAAAGTTTTTTTTCTTATGTTACAAAAATTAATTTATGATATCGACTGAAGGTGCTTGATGAAATTTCAATTGTTACATCTTTGTACGATTCTACATGTTTTGTCAGGGTCATTCGTGTGATAAAATGCCTGAAGATGCCGAAATGTTAAGCCCGAGTCATTATTGACAAAACATATGGATTCGTTCAAATTTGATTAAGACAAATGACATTTTGTCTAAAATATAAAATATGGAAATGTTTCAATATGCCGTTACAAAGAGTTAATGCTAGTTATTTTTTCTCTATTTTTTTTTTTTTATAAATATGCATAATTAATTATTGATCTAATTCACATTGCTATTTGATCATTTTCCAATGCAAATTACTTTAATTTGGTTATAAAACGATGATTAAAATCATTGTAATTATTATCAAATAAGTGATACAGTTAATTCAAACAATTGAGTCATACATAAACAATTTTAACTGTTTACTGACAGTTCAAATACTTGCGAGCAAGATTTAGAAACACAAAAACCTAAATGTAAGTGAGAAAATATCCAGATTTTTTTTTTAACTATTCAAGATTACAGCTAAGAATTTAAACTTTTTTAAGTCTTTCTTCGTATATGAAAAAATGCAAGAATTGGAAAATATGCTTCATGTTATCTTATTTAAATTACTTTAATACGCCATTATAGATATTGTTAATATCGTAATGAATTTTATAAAACAAAATAATTTCATAATGAAGTATGAAAGTCTATGTCCAAGAATTTAAGAACTATGCTAAACAATCAATTAAAACAAATGCTCTGAAATGCTAATGTTCTTAAATTTCAATATAACTAAAATAAATGTCTATAATATAAGACTAAATCCGTTACATAATCATATAGTCCTTTCATTTACACCATTATTTATTGGGAAAATGAAAAAAAAAACGAAAAAGTTCCGAGTTTCCATTAGTCAATAAAAGAATACTTTTTTCAGAGATATGGCTTCTTAGCCTACGTTAAATCTGACCCAGCTGTCAAATTACATACATCTGTTGAACGTTTCTAACGGAACCCACTCTTGTCTCTTTGCACTAATCTATTTACATATATTTTATAATTATTGTATTAAAAATACTTTGTCTGTTAGTTTAAAACAAAATATTATATTTCTTACGCCATATCAAGATATTTAAGGAGATTATAAAACTGCCTTTTTTTATCAAAATTCTGCTGTATTTAGACAAAGTATGTGTCTTAGTAAAGTATTATTCAATCGTAAGAGCATTAATAGTGTTCAAAAGTATTGCTTTAAATATCGACATATTCCATACAGACGAAAATGAGTTCAGCCGAATACTATTTTTAATGAGAATTGTTTGTTTTATTGTTTATTTGTTGAATTTTCAACACTAAATGTTCAAATATTTTGACATTCCAAAATCAATGAATTTGTAATTTGTAGTTTTTGTAACGTGTATATATAAATAAATGTTAAGAATGGCATGATCATAATATCGATAGGTCATTTTAGCATAATAACCGTTTCAATAACCTATAGTAATAAATTGATCGTCTTAATAGTAATTACTGCTAAAATTTCGAAAGCTAGCATCATTATAATATTTTTTCTGTAGTGAGTAATCAAAACAAAAGTTGGGCTCAACAAACTTTATCGTGTCAAATTAAATCATTCAGATAATAGAAATGAATTTCCCGGCATATTTTCCGAACTGAAAATGTGATTTCATTTTCTCACGCTAGATTGTGCTGCTATCCGTCCGCGGTACGCCTGTTTTTAAAGATGGCCTCGTCTGCTTGCGACAAAATTAGTTTGCAGTGATAAAGAAGCGTCGTTAAATATTTTATTTCTCTAGAAGTTGTAAAATAGTTAGTTACATGAACAAATGTAATATTCCTGAAATAATATTTTCTCGACCGCTTTATTTACAAGCGTTAAATATTTTTATATCTTTAAATAGTTTTCCGACAGTAAAATGGTAATTTTATTTATTATATTTTTCATTTTCAACACATCGTATTCAAACATCATTTTTTTTCATTTATTTACCCGAATACGTCATTTTTTTCACTTCCAAAACCAAACAACATTTATCTTGTAAAATATTGAACGAATTTCGATCTCAACATAAATTTTGAATAATTTTAATAAATCAAATTAATTATCATTGAAATTGTTAATCTTAAAAAGTCAGTTTAGTTTCTGCCAAATTATATTATTGATTGGTATTTCCACTTCACATTACCATTAAAGCCAACAGCATTGTAGTTATTTTAATAGCAATTTTTGCGTTTTCCCCAAAAAGCTCACTTTTATCCTAAAAGTTTATACAATTCTAGGTTACCTTTTCCTAAACGAGAGTAAAATTTCATTTAATCCTCATTTTTGTTGGCTACGTACATCAAATTTAGTATTACTTTCGACTATACCTCTTAATTCTTGTATAAATAAAATCGCTTACAGCAATATATTAATTTTATCACTAATTGACAATTGTTACCACTAAAGACGTATAAACTATTGTAAAAAAAATATTAAAAAACTTTATCAAGTATTTTTTGTTTTTTTTTCATGTGGTGAAAATGAATTTCAAAGAATGTACATATAAAAGAAGCCAAAAATAAAATACTAGGAGAAAAACAAGAATTAAAACCATTATATTAAGCAAAAAAAACCAGCTAACGACAGTTGTACAAGTGTCTCGACGATGTACGAGTATTACACAATCTATCCACGACATACGTTCAAACTTGTTATCCCCTAATGCGTTAGCAAAAGTAAAAATAAACGAGATCACCATAATAAACCACATAGCGAAACCTTTCTTATTAAATCTCAAGGCATTTTATTGGGAGAACAATTCATGTTTACCGGTACGGTCTCGCTTGCTAGCACTTCGGAAAGATACACTTCCCCTCGCGAACCCCACAATCTCAGATACAAACAGTTTGTCGCAATTTTTTAAGATTAATCATTTAAATTATTTCATTAATTTACATAACCATAATTAGATTAGATACCTATACACAAAAATATTGTTATCTGTCATTATTGAATGAAAATTTTATTTAAGTAAAACACAGATTATATTCCACGGTTAAAAAATGGCAATGTATTTTAGTTCTACAATATTTTATAAGATATAGTTGATAGCTTTTTCGGCGCACTCCATTGTCAGAATTATGTTTAAACGTATATATAATTATCTATATATAGCTGTGTAGAATAGATACACAATACATCTCCTCAGTTTTAACAACCTAGCTTATATCGTACTACCAAAAAAAATAATTAAATAAAGCTCAACGGGTGGCAATTTTAGTAAGCTTAAATTCTTAAAATATATAATCAACAATATCAAGTGAAGTTACTTGATGAAATTTAAATACCAATTCAATTCCTAAAATTTTGACAATATCCACATCTTTTATTACTCACCGTCCAAGTTTCACCGTTTGGTATCTTTGAGTTCTAACAGAACCGACAACACAAAATTTTACTGTTTATAATGTGTCAGTTATATTACAGCCGTGTGATTAAATGACTTAAGACGCAGAAAAGCGAAACCCGGATCGTGTGTGAGAGAAGTTTTAACAAATGAAGTTGTAGGTTGTTTTATACATTGAAGGGGTAAGACTTGACTTAAGATTAAATGCTGAGTGAAACTAGGATTGATCATATTATTATAAACTTTTGGAAACATTGATTTTTGTATTCAAGTTACATCGCTAGTTATCGGAAACAAATTTTACTTTACTGGATAGATTTTCTGGTTAGATTTGTTCCATTTGTTTTAGTAAAATAAAATAAATAGTCAAATTTACTTTGCAGACTTTACAGTAAAGTTCCATATAGAGAAATGCAAAATGTTACCTATCAATAAAGATATAATCTTATATTATATAATACAATCTGTCAACTGACAAATTGTTGGGAAATCTAAGTACTACGCTCCCCTACGATAATATCTTTTAACTCCCACCCCAACGAAATCAACCCTACCACACTTGAACAGCTTTTTTTTCACTACAAAGTTCACAGTTTTCTAGTATTTGCCTCGAAGGTATTTACTTCAAATATCAAACCGTTGATAATTTCAAATCGGTAATTGCGTAGTAACAGAGCAAACCAATTTATGTAATTGGAATATATATTTTAAAAGCGCAGATCTAATATTTGTTCAAGGCGTAAGAATCGACTTCTTAAGTATAAATGAAGCTCGAAGAGTGATTAAAAAAATGTGTGTTAACGGTTAAAGTGAGAAAAATATTTAAAGAAATATTTTACAAATACAAAAAATTATCGAAAGATTTTAAAAGTTGTAAATAAACAAATTAAAAAACAAAAAAAAACATAATAGTACGCCATCCGTCTTTTAACTGAGATATCAACGCTGAATGATGTGTGTTGATTCAATTCCCAACTGCAAGGATCTGTTATATATTGGATCCATGGCACGTTATCACACTTAATAATGTGATTGGTAAACAATGTTTTTTACTGAAAAAAATTAAGACACTGATAAGCGTGTCTCGTAAAACAGCTTTTATTCAAAGTCTACATAAGAGTGTCTTTGTTCTATTTATTAAACAGATGGCTAAGAAAAAAGGATGATTAAATATGTTATATTTTTGTCATCACTGTAAGCTGATAAGAAACCTTAAATTTGATTTTTCATAACTACAAATGACAATTGTTAACTTACGGTTATTTTCATCATTGTCATCATATGAGTAACCTGTTTATATTTTCCATGCCCGCAATAACTATCTCTTCTCTGTCAACAGTTTTGGCCATAAAACTCGGCTTTCCATGTAATGGATGGTCAATTTTATTTTTGTATATCAGGTGATTTTTAACCCTTATTCTAATAATTTTTAATAAAAAAAAGCTTGTTTCTACACACCAACCATTGAACTTAGTTATGAAAAACAATTAATTATTTAGTTTTTGGAAAAAATTAAAATGATACATCTTTAATTAAAAAAGTAAACAAAAAACACAATTCATCCTTAAACTCTTTAAAGGCCTTCTCATTACGATATCACTACTGAGGTAAAAAAGATTTTTGCAAATTTTTCGGTGTTTTATAGGATTCATATCAATGAAAAGATTATGTTATCGAAGAAAAATACTTGAATTATTTTTTATTTGATAAGTAAGTCTCTTGATTATAAATTTCTTAGTAAAAAAGAAGGGTTTCTTTCAGTAACAAGCATTTTTTGTAGAACAAGTTTAGTTGAGATAAGCTCTTTTAGGATCCCATATTATGCTATACATTGGGTGCGGACATGAAAGAAAACGAAAAATGATCATTTTGTGCCAATCAGCAATTAATTTTTTTTAATTACTTTAAATCAATTAATGCTATAACTACGCAAACATTTTCATAAATTAATTCAGTTAGTAGCAACGCTTTTTTGCTTAGGTAAAAGTCATCAACCAATTTCTGAGAATCGTTGAACAAACTTGTGCTTCTCGAAGTTATTAGTAAGTAATACATTTCGACCGATAGACGCCTTTGTGTTGGCGTCTCTTTTCTCCATTACTTTGCCCCGTTTAGACTGTGTACTCTAAGGGCAGAAACCTTCCACCCTTATGTTCGCTACGCACGTTCTACGAATACTTAGGCCTTTGGAAATGTTTCAAGAAAATCGTCGTCGGAAT
The DNA here is from genome assembly GCA_028555115.1 of Himalopsyche japonica. Lineage (NCBI taxonomy): Eukaryota > Metazoa > Arthropoda > Insecta > Trichoptera > Rhyacophilidae > Himalopsyche > Himalopsyche japonica. The sequence goes on along the minus strand of JAHFWJ010000224.1, from coordinate 1,237,751 downwards.
ACTCTTCTCAATGCTTTGTTGTAAATAATAATGAACTTTTTCTTCATATTTGATCTTGCAATTATTGTACATATATCGTTCAATGATAACCGATGTGTGCTAAAGTGCTACAATAGTTAATGATTTTGTCCCACTTAACATTGGTATAAATCAACTAAAATCCATTTCTTGGTGTTACGTGAAATGAATGAACCATTACGTGTGATTTGAAATTTTTAAATATCACTTTTTTCTATCAAGAAATGTCAGCTAACGCCTTAAAAGTCATTACGAGTAATACCCAAGCCGTTGAAACAGTTCATTGAAAAATAATACACCATTAAATTTCATAAAAAATATGTATATTAATAACTATTTCTGTATTTTTCCATTGCAATTTTTATGTTTAAAAAAGTTTTTTATTTGAGTCGAAAGAGTAAAAGCATCATTTTATTGATTGAATTGGCATTCACTTGGTAGAACTCCATTATAACACGGTGAAAAAATAGCAATGTATTTTAGTTCTACAAAATTATTTTTAACAAATATGTAAGTCTTGAACTTATTTTCACTTTTGCTCACTGAAAAAAATCATAAAACAACCACTGAATTGACGCTGAAAACAGTTCTTTGTTAGAATTTATTATGATGATTTCAGAAATGGTTAAGTGTGTGTATTGTTTTGATCATAAAATAATTAATTTCAATGAATAATAGTATACAATTTATGACGTCAGTGTATAAAATCTTATTTATTTAAATAATACACGAATATTGTTTAAAAAATTCGCCTCAGAATATTTTGCAAGAATTTATTAGTTATATTTACAGATGTATATAAAATACAACCTTTGAAAATACATTGAAAAACTTTTTAACCTACAAATTCGTTCGCATTAAAGACAATTGCGAGACATTTATTGCGTTTTTCTATGATTACAGAAATCAAATTAAATATTTATATATATATTTATATTTAATTTTTAAAATATAAAAATATTGTGACAATTGACAGCATGTAATGTTTTATCAATTGAGACATACAAACGACATTTTAAATGGACCAGAATACCTTTTCTCATCAAATAATTTACTTTTAACAGTAAAATATATCAATTTCTATGCTTGTTTGTTTATTTATTGTAAAAATAAATAAACTCATGTAAAAACAATATTATTGTACATTGAAACAATATAGTTTACTATATTTTACAATGCCTGTAGATGTGGTGGAAGAAAGAATTAAAATTGTATCTAAAAAGCAGGCGATCATCGTTCGACAAAAGCTTTCATGTCATCTATATAATTGAATCCATCAGCTTTATTTTTGTACAGCCATCACTTTTTGAGCTTATTCTCTCTATATTTTTGTCAAGTATCGATGTCGATATTCATCGAAAGTATTTGATTTTTTATCAGCTTAGATGGTATGAACTTAATAGTATGAACAAATGAATAAAATTTTTGAACATTATCACATTTCTGTAGGAAAGAAACCAACACCCAAATCTTATTTTCATATTAGATTAACGCGATTGTGTAGGCCACCAAACATAAAAAAAGATTCATGTATAAATTTTATAGACTCTAGAAATAATTACATATATTGACTGTAATATCTTACTGATGATATAAAGTAATATTAGAAGTTAATAAATGTATCATTTTATGCATATATGGTTTCTGCGTGACCAATTAAACAGAAATGAAAATTGTGTACGTCAAAAATTTATTTCTTGCTTGGACACTTAAAAACATCGAGACTAAAGAATTCATTATTCAAATTCATTCTTATTAGACTTTGGTAAATATTAGTAAGGCACAACGTTTGGTCTATTAGTATAATACAATTGAAATATAAAATATGCGCTTTAACATTTTTAATTTTAAGGTTAAATTTATTAATACCGCACGGCTTGAGTATGTTAATCACCACTGCCGGTTATAGGCCCATTTTAATCTCGCAATTTATATTTCGTAAGCCCATTTTTGTGGTAGTTATGTGAACATAAACTAATTGCTTAATTACTTGAAAATTACGAAGTGCTAATAAGTCAATATTGGTGATGTAAACTATGTATCTGCTATGCGTCTATTCTTGGTGGAAAATTATTGTATTGTATTTTAATAAATAAAATATATTTTAAGTACTTTAACTTCAACTTTAAAATATTAATAGTTTGGCTGGTTTCATTTATTGGGGTGATTTTGACAATTTTAAAATATTAATAACATTGCGAGTAGTATCAACTAAAACTGAACTGAACAATAAATAGTTGATAATGATCGTGATGAATGAAACTAATTCACATCGTAATAGCAGTAAACATTGTGATTTATTTGTTTAAATGATCTTCTGCAGAAAATAATAGTAATAAATAATGATTTGAAATCGTTAGCGTTATTGGGAAAAAAGCTAATGTCAAAAGGTTTTGACCACTTGGCATCAGTAAGACATTGTCGTGTTGTCTTCTTCAACTAATTAATCCATTTGATTCCATGAAAGCGCTTTAATAAAACCTTAATAACGTTTTGTGAAAACTGTGAATGGTAACGTTGCCTGCTAAGTGATTGTTGAAAAAATGCACTAAAATTACATAATCTTACATAAAAAACGTCACGTTTTGATAAAAATGTTGAAAGCATGAAAAATATCCCACGGCGCATTCTTTTGTTGAAGCACCCAATCTAAAACGTAGCCTTACAGCATTACGAAAAATCTGTTTCTTATTTCTTGTTTAAAAATAAATTTCTTAGTAGAGTGTTTTCGTTTTATTTTATATTTTATAATAATTAAATGCATAATACAATCCAAAAACTTAACAAATGTTATGTGAAAGTTCGCTCTATTTTGCTAGTGATAAAAAATGGATTAAAAAATCCACGCAACAAACGGATATTTTCAATTTAGTACATTTTTTAAACACTCAGGCTTCTTCAATAAAAAGACAAAAATTTGTAACATTGGAAATTAATAAGAAATAAGAACTCTCCGATAGTTTTAAAATAGAATTTATAGTAAAAAAATCTTATGCTGATGATTTCAAAGATTTGTTGAGATATATTTTAAATAATAAAAACACATTTTTTTAGTACTTATTTCCACAATATATTTTTTTGATCAGGACCGGTTTCGCTCATCGCGAGCATTATCAACTGATCAATGCCTTTCCATCAAGAAGTGACAGTTAACACCTTAAAAGTGGTTGTTGAGATATATTTAATAAAAAGAAATATTTTTTTAATGAAGATTGATTCCTTAAAAAGACCTTTAAAATCATTTTCTTTTTTTCTTTTTGAAGACTAAATATGCGTAATTTTTCTTATAATTTCACCTTTCAAAATATATCCAAATAGTTTTGCAAATGGGTATATAATAATTGCAAACACTGATTTAACAATAATCTTTGAATAATAAGTAAGGGATGATATTAACACTGATTTAGCTCTTCAATTATGAGGTACAGTGTCAACTATGTCGAAATCGTATACTTCGATGTCTACTTTAGCTTAAAAGCTTATATGGAAAACCGTATAACCAACATGTGAACCTCCATTTAAACCGATACAGCGCTCAGTTTACAGGGTCGCTAATACCCTTATAAATATAGCGTTCGATATATAGACAGTAGGGTGAACTACCCTCCTATTATAAAAGTCTCGATATCACGTAACCGGGAACAAGCAATGGAATATCGAATACCGCTCAAATATTATATATGAAGTGGGCGTTGTAGCTGATTGAACAATGCTCCTGGGTTTTGATCTAACTTTTTTTGAAAATTCATGGAATAAAGGCTTACAAATATTTGTGTTTTATGAAAGCAGATTGTTTTTCAGTGCCTCAAACATTTTTTTAGAATTAAAAAAAGAAAAAAAGACAACTATGTATTTAGTACAGTCAGGGATCTTTTTAAGGGTTGGATAGGGGGAAAGTGATGTATCATCACTGATATCAATATTTTAAATAATAAAAACACATTTTTTTAGTACTTATTTCCACAATATATTTTTTGATCAGGACCGGTTACGCTCATCACAAGCATTATCAACTGATGATGTGTACTAGAAAAATGTGTTTTTATTATTTAAAATATCATGCCTTTCCATCAAGAAGTGACAGTTAACACCTTAAAAGTGATATCAATATTACTGAATACTTATTCATCAACAGATTGATAAGTCAATTTATAGCGTAATTATAAAACCTCTGTTCTAGTAATTATGTGGTATGAACTAAAATTTAAGGATAGTCAATTTTGATTTAATGATTTTAAGCAAAGTGTTATATAAAAATAATAAAGCTTTAATAAATTTTGGTTTTTATGTCAACCAGATGTATTTGTATTGTATTGAGGTAAATGTTTACTAATTTTGATTATTTTCGATAAAAGTATTGAAATATTCAAGAATCGAAGACCGAGTATTTCGCCATCCTTATACGTGTAAGGCTGTGTGATATTGCTACTAGCACACACTCAATTTGGGTAATTTATCGTTTGTCTACGATTTCAATAAGCTGATTGCACGTTACAGTAACGGCAGGAACGCTTGGTATGAAGTGAAAAATTGAGATTAAAAGCGGGAAAGTACCAAACAATGTATTAAAGAAACAAAAGGAAATATCACTTTTCCAGAAAGGAAGGCTCTTTGTAATATTTCTTTATATTTTCTTTGTGTGCTATTTTTGTAAATAAAACATAAAAAATGAAAAGAGAGAGTTTGTACACAAGAAAAATGTATGGTAAATAAGTATCTACTTTTGTTAATGCGCACTCAAACGAATATACATTCCATTTCTAAATTAATGTGACATATTTGAAGTAATAACAACATCTTGATCTTGGTCTAATTTTAACGTACACAAACACTCAAATTTTCTATGATTAAAATTTATCTACAATTTAATTCGTAATAATATCTATTATGTATGATTCTACGGCGCTGAATGATTGATATTAAAGGAACGATTCACGAAAAAAAATACACAAGCATTCAATGTGTAACGTTATTTTAGTTCGGTGTCGAATTGTGTTTTATGGATTGTTTTGAGCATTTTATAGGACAGCCGTATTTTTTTATTATTTGATCTTCTCGTACGTTGTGGCCAAGTATTGTGTTTATTTGATTCTTCAAAATCTTTTACTCAATAATAGAGGGTTTTGATCGGTTTTGATTCATTGTTTAAACCCCAATATTAAATATATTTTCTAATCGTTACATCAAACGATGATTGACTTTGATTTAATTTTTTACGATCGGAATGTGTTTTTGTTGAATAATTTTAAACAATAAATATACCATCTCTATACTTCATGACTGCCATATATAAATTTGTTAAAATTCATATTAATTTAAGCGGTGACCATATAAAGAATTATACCTAATAAAGACATACATCCCATACGAAATGTTATCTTAACTCGTTTTACAATATGCTGTTGATGTTAACAAACTTGCCCTTTAATAGTTTCATATATTTTTTATGTGTATGGAATACGTTCGACTAAATTAAATTTCAAAAAATAAATTAAGAAGTGTGTATGTTTGATGTTTTCAAGTGTTTGTACTGCATTCACTCCTAATCAAAGCGCTTAATCATGAGCTTTAAGCGTTATATTTTTTAATTGCCAGTCAGAGTTAATGAAAAAGCTAAGTGACAGATTTTCACACATTTTCCAATAAAAACTAATCGATTTAATTAATTTTAACTGACATTTACTTGCCAGATTTCCATTATAACAATAAAAATATCAAAGTATTTATTTACACAAATTTAGATAGAGTAGTTGATAGCTATTTCGGCTTTCGCCATCATAGAGCTAACAACTCTGATATTTTTACCTTATTATAAAACATTTGATTTATTTAGTCCAATTTTATCCGAATACTACTTAGAAAGTACTTTAATCGCTTTACCAACAAAACTATAATAACACAAAGGGGAATATTTTTGCAGTCGCTTAGTTGGTATTGACCTTTTTCGATTTATTGGCAGCAGAATAAGTTGTCTATGCGCAGTTATTCAGATTTTTAGAGACCCTTCTCAACATTGACCTTTTTTGGGAATGGACATAAAACGCGAAGAAAAACATGAAATATACGAGTATTTTGAAAGAGTATTTTTTTCAAAAGATATTGTATACCGTAATAGTTTTTTTGCCGTTATCATAATCTTATTAGTATTATAGTATAATTTATGAGTGTTTTTTCTTTATTTTATGACAATTAAGCAGTAATCATTTTAAAAAATATCAATTATGACAATCATAAGCCATCTATAAAGCTTATGTCTTGACCACAAAGAGAAACAGTGAATTTTCTTGTGCTATTTTTTTAAGCTTTTTTTTGCGTATGAAAACTTCATCAAGTTTCAAGTCAAGTGTCAAGTTTCATCTCTCTTTACTTGGCCATTTGAAAAATTTGTTTTTTCAGCGTTTAAATTGAATAAATAATTCTTATTTCATTGATTATTTTGCTATTTTCAGTACAAGTATGTCTTAATACATTAAACTTAAAAGCAATGATAAAAGCTTTGTAGCGGTAATCTCTCGACGTTTCAATTTATCATTTTATAGCAATGACCGATAAATTATTATATTTCAGGACAAAACTTTATAAAGGTAGTCCAACAATATGAGAAGTACTGTAAAGGAAATATCTATAAGGAATTTTTGTTTAAAGATTATTTTCGTTACTAGCATCCTTGAAACCGATATTGTTACGACACCAAGGCCGTAATATGATTGGTTAAAACTTTATTACTATAGAAAATTGTTTCTTTCTATAATACGCTTTATTATTGATTTTAACAAGATAAAAATCATAACAAGGAAATATTTTAATAACAATTTAATTATATTAAACAAGTTAGTAATATTGTTACTTTTATTGATATAATACATTATTTATTTTGGACAAGTTAGTCATTTGCCTAATTCTAACAGTTATGATATATGCAATGAAAATATGGCACAATTTATACGATGTTTTCTTTAGCATCATTAATTATAACTAAGTTACTGAGCTTTTAATATAGACAGTTTTTAATATCATGGAGAATCTCGTTTTTATGATAAACTTTGTATATAAATAACTAAACATTGTAATTGATATATTGAACACTGTAAATCAAACAAACCATGTTTGGTATAATATAATAGTGACAATTAAGAATTTATCTACATTATTTCTACTGTTTTACTGTTCAGATACAGACATATCAAAATGATAATTTCTAAGGCGTCAAGTCGAAATATAACAATAATTTTGAAGCTGTTTTTTGTATGTTTTTTCCAAAAAATTCCCATTATAAAGCAAACACATTATGATTGATTCTCATGCAAATTGAAAGATGTAAGTTTATACTTATCGTGAGTGCTTTATAAAACTTTCAGCTGCTTATGGATAGATAAAGCTGATAAAAATGCAATCTACCTGAAGACAATGGTAATCACAGGACGAGTATATAAAATATGTTATAAAGCGCACAAAAACTAAATTTTATAATATTATATATATAACGTTGATGTACAGTGGTAAATTTCGTTGGCTTTGGTGACGGATTTTAACGGCTCGACGATTTTTTTTTATCGATTTACAGATTTCTATTCAGAAAGAATGGATTTTTTTAAGTCTTTCTTATTAGGAAATCTTGAACACTAGAACGATCAATACATACTAGTCTTGTATTCCCTACAATCTTTGTAAAATAATATTAAGCAACATAGTACAATTTTGTAGAGATATCTTCTCTTGAGCAAAATATTTAAATATGTCATACATATTGAGTATAAAAAATAGTTGAATAGGAAAAAAGGTCTGACATTATAGACGCGCAGTGTATATTTCATTGCATTATAAAAAATAATGAACATATTTTACCTTTTAATACTCCAATGAATATTTTTATATGTGGGAATAGAATTTGATAATTAATTTAAAAAAAGTTATGAATTATTTTTCGTATCGAAGGTTTCGTATTAAATAATATTTCCACTTATACATAAGTCTTTATTTTTTAATAACACAGCATTGGTGGAAGCTATAAAATCAAGTATTTTTTTTTCAATTTAAAAACTAAAAATTAACAGAATTATGAGCCTGAACTATTTTCGATGGATTTGGCAATAAATTTGAATTGTTCAACATTGTACGATTTCACATGTTTTGTCACTAACGACCCGGATTTTTCCTTTCGGAATCTTCAAGCATTCTATCATACGGATATAAAAGAACTGGCAGAACTTGTGAAATCGTTTCATTTTGAAATTCTATCAAGCACCTTCAGTCGATATCATAAATTTGAAATCATTTTATCATAATATAATTAAAACTTTGTTTTAGTAAAAATAAAAATGCTCTGAAACTAAAACTAAACATTGTTTATGTAATCATTCAAATTGACTGACAAAGAAACAGTGGATCGAAAAAAATCATATTTAGTAAAAAATGATTATTTATTGAAAGAGAATTTTGGAATCAACCAACAGACAACCCATCCTGTTTGTCAACGTAAGTCAAAAAAGCGTTACTGGTTATCCATTTGATCCCATTTCCGTTACGATTTAATATCGCATTATTTACAACACCTCTTTCTTCTAAACGCACCCTACCCCTTATTTCTCCCTCCCGCGCAACAATTTTCTCCCATTAGAGAGCTTAATATTTCAAAGTGAGCTTTCCATCCCTTTCTCGTCCCTCTGTGCCTACTCTCCAACCCCTGCCGTGGCCTGCTACTGCCGAAAAGCTCAGTCGAATAAAGGCCTACGCTAATGGTTCTCAATATCATGTGAAGTTTAATGATTATTATGAGTAAACAGTTATAATTAAATCGTCGTATGTAATTTATAACAATAAAAAATAACCACCAACTCATGAGTCAAATATTGAATGTCCTGTCTCTAGTACAATTATTTAACGATTTTTTTGCTATCTGAAATGTGTTAAGGTAAAAAACATTTTTGCAGAAAAAACTTTTGTCCTTTACAATTATTTTTATATTCAAATTAAATATTTAACAATATTTAATCAAATTTGAATTGTTGCAACTTCGTCCGATTCCACGTGTTTTTTCCACTAACGACTCGGGTTTCGCCTTTCGGCATCTTCAGGCATTCTATCACACGGATGCAACAGAACAAAATGCCTGAAGATGCCGAAAGGCGAAACCCGATTCGTTAGTGACAAAACATGTGAAATCGTACAAAGATGTAAAAATTCAAATTTGATATTTAAATTCTATCCAGTACCTTTAGTCGATGTCATAAATGATATTAGGACATAATTTTGTATATTATTTTAAATTATTGATATATGTATTATTTAAATAATTGTGTAATACATGTAACTGAAAATGTATCGAAATTGTAAATAACAGAATAACGATGTTGCGTACGGTCATTAAAAATACGTAAAAAACTAATGATAATGCGATTAAATATGATGAGAATGTGCAGGAGCATGATTTCACTGATCAAGTCCAGAAAAAATATGTTTTCTAGAAATATCACAGCAATATGTTTCAAATGTTTTAAAAATAATTTGAGAATCACTATTCCTTGCCAATGTGAAGCATTGAACCTCCCCGTTTCGGCAAAACAACCCTCCACTTCGACCCCGTAGCTGTCTACGATGCTATACCACCCTTTCTCCTCGCACCTCTACACCGCTCGTAGCTACCTGCTTCAAACTCGTAGACTCAGGCTATCAGCGGCAGAGTGAAAAACATTGTTTTTTTTTTTGTTCGAACTATGAAATTTTCACATTGATTTTTGGTACTAGACATTAAATTTTAATGATAGTTAATACTAGATGTTAATGCACCTAAAGTGGTACCTAAATATCACTGTTTTAAATATTTTTCTAATACAATAAGAGTATTCAAATGTTGTAAAGCAAAAAACTTTGGCCAAAAAAAATCAATTAAGTTTATGTATTTGTGCTGCTTTATTTTTTAATTAAATTTGAAATAAGTTAGTGTAACTTATTCATTGGATCGTCGTCTTGAAGCTTTCTTACTATAGTGATACGAAATATATGAAAAATATGTAACGAAATAATGTTGTATATAAAAAGCCTTAAATACTTTAAATTTAAATTGAACGCTATAACAATTTCATCTCTTACCTCTCTTTTATTGCGATACAGCAATATATTAAGCAACTTTATTTTTATTTTTATAGTAATATCTCAAACAAAATTTGCAAATAAATATTAGTTTATTTCATTACAAATATTGAAAATTTATTTGCACTTCTTCAATTGTGGAGAATGAATAAAAAATTAAAAGCAACCCTTCATACATAATTATTTGTTAACTTTAAAAACATTAAATGAAACATTTAAAAATAAAGTGTTTGTCACAATAGCTGAGATTATTATTATAAGATTAAATAGAACTAGATATATCGATCACTATCTGACTAAAGATTACTGCTATATTATAGTTATTAAATCGTCTGGCCCAATTTCCCAGAAGTGTATACCCTCAACGTTCGGTAACAAGTCGGTAAACCCCTTAGGTGAATCAAACGCAAAATAGCTTCCCGTCCAGTCGCAGCCGCTGTTTTGCAGTTACGTATTTACGATCTCCTACCCGTCGCGGCCAGGGGGTTAACTCTGATAAGCGACGAGCTTGTTCGGTTAATTTGCAGAATACACCAAAGGAGTTTGTAGTTTATCACGCTTCAAGCGAAAGGTAACCGGATTTAAGACGTTTAAATAAATGTTGTATTAGGCCTTACCTCTCTTAAATGAAGAACTCATTACTGGGAAGAAGTAAGTATACAAAAAAATACAAACTGACGGAAAGAAAGAACGTTAGTAAATTACACATAAAGTATTCTTTAGTTAATTTTGATTATAATATTATACTTTATGATCAATTAACACTGGAATATTACTTTACAACTAGAATTAAATCCGACTCATATTCTTATACATACTACTAACGATTTCACATTGTTTTGTATAAGTAATCCATGCTTTAATTATTGTTGACTCGCAATATGAAAAACAAATTGAAAAGTCTTAACAGAGTTTATCTAAAAACACATTATTTTCTTTCATAAATGTTCGCCGAGTCCCTTTTTCCATTAGACTTTACATGTACAAATTAGGAGAAGTGACATTCTAATAGGTCTAGCAATGTCTCATTTGTGAATATAGAATTCACATTTTTGATCACAAATCAATTAAAAAATATGATTAAAAAAACAGTGTCTTGAGGTTTCTGCTATGTATTCTGGTGTCTCATAAAACGATAATTTATCACACGGTGAAAAAAAAGCAATGTATTTTAGTTCTACAAAATTATTTTTTTAAATATAGTTGATAGTTATTTCGGCTCACGCCATCGTCAGAACTATGCTTAAACTAACATTTGCTTATCTATATATAGCTGTGTAGCAAAGGTACACAACACATCTTCTCTCCTGTTTTAACGACCTAGCTTGTTTCCTGCTGGCAATAAAACTAACAATTTTAAATGAAACTAAAAAGACGGATATATCAATAAGTTCACATATGACACGAAAATGGTGGAACACCACCCAGAGGATTCAATAATGATGACCGACATCTATTAGTTTGTTCGTCAAGGATCCTTTGTGATAGTTGATGTCTATTGATTTCCAGCTGTTCCAAAGCCGTCATCCTGCGACCCTTACTACAAAGATGCAAACACTTAGGCGCTGAGTTTGAATTTAAATTATGTGATTCCTTTATAGCGAATTGTGAATCTGTTTTCGCAATTGAATAAATAAACTAATTTCTCGGATTATTTAGCTACTGAATAGGCATAATCCAATGAAAATATTCAAATAAAAAATAATTTTAAGCATTTTTCATATAGAATATTTTTCTAAGAATCTATGAAACTTTTCTCTTCAATTAAATGACATTCACTTCAAGTGGTTGAGGAATTTTTTATAAGCTTTGGATAAAACGATTGTGATTACGACATTTGGATCAATACGAGTGGCATAGTGCGTGACCGATTTTATTAGACTAATAGCATAATAAAACGATATATTTCATTACGAATTAAAGGACTGTATCAAAAAGCCAATAAGTAGAATTATTTGGAAAGCTTTCAATACGACAGTTGCATTAACTATGTCATGGATTAACGAAGTGATATTAACACGCTTTCGAAAAATAGCTAATGAAAATCTATTTCATCTAACATAAACATCAAATATGTAGTAACGCAATATCACCATTTGTTAATTAAAAATTAATAAAAGTAATATCGTTTTTTTTATTGATAATAAAAACCCTATTAAATATGCAATTCAAAACGATTTCATTATATCAAGAAAAAGCACTCAAAAAATATAAGCTAATACCGTATTCAATGTAATATTCGAATAATTTTTAAAAATTGCTAAATCAATTTAATTATCTAGTTATTAATCATTCACGAAGAATTTCTACCTTTGACTCTAACATATTAATATTGTAATGGAAAAATTAAAATATATTTATTTTCTCTCTCAATACTGCTTACCGAAGGAGGTATCTCAATAGAAGTTTCGTCGCAGAAACTGCCTATTACTTAGACGAGATAAATTAATATATTTGTTTTAAACATCATAAATATCATTGAAAATGAAGGCAACATCGAGGACACTCACAATTTATCAAAAAGTAAATGTCAATAAAAAAAATAACTAACAAAAATACCTACGCTTTTGCGTCTAAATTTCATTTTAATTCAATCAAGAATTTAGTCATCTCTCACCGGAAGTTTATGATTGACAACACTATTAAGAAAAAACGAGACAATGCTTAGAAAATTCTTTTACTCTTCATTATTTTTTAGGAATTTACTTAAGTAAGCTAAATGCATGTCTATTTAATTAAAACAACTCCTCTTCATCAGTACTGTTTGAATTTTGATTTTTTAATAGTAAAAAATTAAACAGTTCAAAGCGAAAGCACTAAATACTATTAAATGTTCTCAAGTGTATTCGTAATTGTACTTACTGCCACCACTGCAGATGCATATTCTTTTAACATGATATATCTTTACTATTTTTTAATGTGTTTCGATTATTATTCACCGATATCTGAGAAGTAATTTTCAAAGTTCTGTTGAAATAAGCTAACGGAATAGCTTTTATATGTAAAGTAAATATTGTTCCATATATGATTCTATGAAGACCTTTCATTACAGATGGAATAAGGTTTATTCGCAAAGTATTTATCAAGTATTTATTATGAATTATATCGTTGTATCGCTCGAATGAGCTTTTAAATAAAACAATAAATGTTTTCTTACATCTGTTATGACTTTAGCGATGAGGAATATGCTAGTAATATCGAAATTTTTTTCACTAACCAATAGTGTCGCATTTATGATATCGACTGAAGGTGCTTGATGGAATTTCAATTTCAAATTTGAATTTACAAATTTTTACGATTCCACATGTTTTCACTAACGACCCGGGTTTCACCTTACGGCATCTTCAAGCATTCTATCACACGGATGCATCAGAAATGACTAGTCAGTGTCTTGAATAGTGTCTCATAAGCCACTTCATTTTTATAGCTTAAGTGTGTATGAAACATTTTCAACGGTAATTCTGAATCTTATTTAAGCTTTCATAATAAGGATGACTTTCACTTACTGCCCAAGCTAAAAGAGCGTATTAGAAAATGACCATATCCAGTGTTTACTAATTAATCAACAAATAAGCCGTAAATATTTTAACATCAAAAATAAGACTAACTTTTCAGGCAATAACTTTCAATAGACACTTAATTAAAAAATGTGATATATATATATGTATATGTGGACATTATTAAAGATGTGGAAGCGTGACAATTAAAATTTTGTTTTATAAATTAAATTAAATCTTTGTTTCCAACGTGTGCGCAAAAATATTCCCGTACGCTAAGAGTAGCTCGACTATCCAATGTTTGAAAGCCCCAGCTCTATGCCCAAGAAGATTTTTTTTCAAATTCGTTCACATTGGTTGTTTGCGGTGATAATTTTGTATCGCTCATAAATATTAGAGTGACGTAGCGCGGCAGGAAGTTAGAGTTTTATTGATCGATCGACGTGCGTCGGGCGCCATAGAGGAATTGAAAAAAATGCCCCCCATAGAGAGGACGTGTTTAAGATTCCCAAGCAGAACTGAATGGATGTATCATGTTAAGGGGAATAATGCGCCTTGGAGAGCTTCTCCTCTCGTACGTTTACAATATGATAGCATTCTATTCGCTTTGCGAGCAATCGAAACAAAGGCAATCGCTATTGTGTAAAATTTGATAAATTGAGACCTAAGTGGTGTGTGTATCACGGTAGGTATTACAAGTAACGATTCTGCGATAGTCCAGAAAATGATACTGTCAGCGAACCATGAAGTAAAATATTTTAATTCAACCTTAAGAATTTATTGTACGTTTTGTACAATGCGAAGATCTGACAAGGTTTATTTCAAAGCAAAAAATGACGTACCAATATGAAGAACTAAATATTTTTCTACTTTTTTTACTGTTATTCTAAATTAAAAGCTTAGCTAGTGTTTTCAAACAGCGACACATTTTTATTAAATGAAACTAAAGATTTTTTTCTTTGACAGATAATCGTGTAATAGATTGAATAATCAATAAGTATTGCATAAACAATTGACTGAAGCATTCCTCACTAATATTAAAATTAATACTACTAGCTATTGTTAATTATTGTTTATACTATTCTTCTATGTAAATTATGAAAAAAAAATGATAGATTGTATTTATTGATTGAATTGGCAATCACTTGGTAGAACTCCAATATAACACGGTGAAAAAAATAAGGTCGCAGGATGACGGCTTTGGAACGGCTGGAAATCAGTAGACATCAACTATCACAAAGGATTCTTAACGAACAAACTAAGATATGTCTATTACCATTGCTTAACCCTATGCAGGGTGCTTCTTTGTTTCTGTAATAGACCATTTCCGTGCCATATGTAAGCATATTTATATAGCCGCCTTTTTAATTTCATTACAATTTTTAGTTTTATTGCGAGCAAGAAACAAGCTAGGTCGTTAAAACAGGGAAGATGTATTGTGCACCTTTTCTACACAGCTATATATAGATGTAGATGCAAATGTTACTTTCAGCATAGTTCTGACGATGGCGAGAACCGAAATAGCTATCAACTATATATAAAATAATAATTTTGTAGAAAAAATACATTGCTATTTTTTTTACCGTGTTATAATTGAAAGACTCTTTGTGGCGTTTTGAAATAGTGATGTATTTTTTTCCTTTAATCACCGTTCTTTCTGCCAAAATACGATTTTCAGTTTTGTTTACATTTTTTTAATAAAGAATTTGAAGCACAAAGCTTAGACTTACATTTTTTTTTCAAAATTTACTCTAAAAAGGCGTAGATAAATAACTACACATAATACAAAAACAGTGAAATCCAAAAATAACATACGAAAATGTTTTTCAGTTTTTCCGCATATCATTTAAATTTCATAAACAAACCAATAAGTTCAACGGCAATATGTTCAATTTCATTTAACTTTATTTGACGTTCTAATTTTTTTTAATTACAGATAAAGAAAGCAAGTGTGATATGAAAACGTGAACATCTAACATTATAAAGTTAATATATCAGATTTTGTTTTTGCACACAAGTTATCCATTATATTATATATAGATTACTCTCTAACTACTTCTATTATTTAGAACAACTGTGAACTAATTTGAAAATGTACCCAAAGATTAAAATAAAAACACTTTACACTGTTTGTGTTTTTATTATTATTGTTTCATTGTAGTCACAAAAGAACCAAGTAGTATCCATAAAATATAATGATTACTGTGGATTAAAAATGTCGACTTTTTCAAATATACCGGGTCTTTATATTAATGCAAATTGAATACTTAATCAGCTCTATCTACTAAAATAGGGACTGGCATAATTCTATCAAATAATAATCATTCATGCGACAAAACCTCATCAAGTTGTCGTTATTTATAGACTTCTTTATCACACAGGTCTAAAGGGTTAGCGTAAATTCGTATTTAGCTCCACATATTTGTGTGATAGTAACAGTTGCGTGTTTAGAAATTCAATGAAATTATTAACCAAGGAAAGTTTGACTTTTGTGACGTAGATATGTTTTGAAAATAGCTGTATTGCTTTGCATTATAATCAGGGATTACAGCGTTAGATTGATTTTTCAATTTTCAATACCGGTATTGCAAACAAAGCCACAATACCAAACGCATTACGCTTTTATTAAGATACTTTAAAACGCCGTTATAAAAAGAGTATAAACATCAAAAGGTGATTAGATTTACTGTATCATTGCTTAGAATTAAAATGTATTATCTTATTGATATATATATTAAGGGCGTACAACAACATAACTTACAATATAATTTATGAAATCGACTAAAGGTGCTTGATGGAATTTCAATATCAAATTTGAATTGTTACAACTTTGTACGATTCCACATGTTTCGTCACTAACGAACCGGGATTCGCCTTTCGGCATCTTCAGGCATTCTACCACACGGATGCAACAGAACTGACGTAAATAAACAGTTAGCATCGTATATATATATATTAAAGTTATTAATTACAGAAAATACTACCCCTAGGCTTGCTTACATGTGGGATCGTGCAAAGTTGTAATAATTCAAATTTGATAATTTATAATATTGGTTGAAGGCGCATGATGTAATTGGAATTGATAACACTGTGTTAATTTTCACATGTTTCGTCATTCACGAACTAGTTTTCGTCTTTCTAAATCTAAAGCTAAAATTCCGGGATCCCGATTTCGGTAATACCGATATTGACATCGTTAATTGTAACACACAACGCTCGGTGGAAAATTCTTAGCGGTAAATTGATCAATACGTAACATAGGCAATACACAGCAGACATAGGCAACGCAATATAATGAAAA
This sequence comes from Himalopsyche japonica, assembly GCA_028555115.1. Lineage (NCBI taxonomy): Eukaryota > Metazoa > Arthropoda > Insecta > Trichoptera > Rhyacophilidae > Himalopsyche > Himalopsyche japonica. Next base: position 1,220,846 of record JAHFWJ010000224.1, on the reverse strand, counting down.
GTTGTAGTAAAGTAATATTTATTCCCATAATATCTCAAAATTTTAATTTCAATTTGATATTTTAAAAGTTGTATACATTATTATCAACCGACGGAAGTTATATTGTAATTGAAAATTATGTTATTGAGGTTTTCAAAAACCAGATTGTCAGCAATAATGGTCACCAACCCATCATTAGGTCCCTTACGCAGAACGTATAAGTTTACCTTTTTGAAAATCTATTTCACATTTGAAAATTACTATGATATGGGTATGATCGCTCTAACTTTACAAAGGTGTTTTAATGATTATTTCCACACGATTTTCCATAATCATAACTTCAGATCAAATAAACAACAACTTTAAATCGAATGGAATTAAAAACAGCTCTAATGTGCATATATATCTTTAAATACAAGTCATCTATGACCTTTTTTAATATACTGACAGTCATTTCTTGGTAAAGACGCATTATATGTTAAATAACATACATTAATTTAGTACTTACTTTCTCAATCCATTTATGATCAGAACCAGTTTTGCTCATCGCAAGCAGTGTCAAATTATATAAAACCATAGGCTCAATAAATGAGAAAATAATTTACGAGCAATTATTATATACAGATTCAAGTGCAGTAGTAGTTGACAAATAAAATGTTAAAGACCTCGGCTATATTGGTAAAAGAGATCATCTATGTTAGTAAAGATTTTCAGGGAATCAAAATTAAGTCAATCCACTGCTTAAGTGACTTGCTCTATGAATTTCGCCTGTTGATAGTAACAAAGATTACAGTGTATTGGTTACAGTTATTGTCTTATTGGTCCCAAGATAAGATGAATAAAGACATTTTTACATCTCGTCTATACCTTTTCTATTGTATTTTTACTGCCAACAATGTGACAGAGTGAATGCTACATTTAGAGAATTCTACTTCAAGCCAAATCACTTCACTATGCACTTGTAAGTCTTTTATATTCTCAAAATACAACGTACTAACAAATCTTAATAATACAAAACATAACACCTTAGTATATGAAAATGACTTTCCTTAGTTCAATTCCTTACTTGTTATATCAGGGTATGTAAATACATTATAATTATGCGTGTGGTTTTCACGTGAACCGGATTCAATTTAGGTTGCTCAGCTCCACAGCGAAAAACATCTGTCAGCAACAACAGCAAAATATGTAATGATTATATCAATACATTAAGGATACAGAAGACTTGATTAACTCTGACAGTATCGCGTCATATATCTTAATGCTCCATCATTTGATACAAAGTACTCGTTTTCAATGAAATATTTATTTAAAGTCACACAAGGCATTTAGGCTTAAATACCAATGGCTTAGTAATAATTATCATTAAAATTTATTTTTCAAGATGTTTTAATATTTTTTTTTATTCTTGACTCGTAAATTTACTGCAACACAAATAGCCGTTCACACTTCAACTAGTTTTTAACGCATATAAGCTGTTCTAATGTAATCGCAATATTGATAGCTTTTTCGGGGAGAAATCAATCTTTTTTTTTTAAGTTTATAAGTAAGTTTAAGTTAAGCTAAGTTTAATTATTATGAAAAGGTCTATGATACTTATAAATATTGTAAACGATCAGTGTATATTCCGAAAAAAAATGTCTTTTGTTACCAAAAATAGCACACTTGAGCTTTACATAAATAAATGGTTTGATATTTAAAAGCTTTGAGGGAAAGTTTCGTATCATATTTTTAAATGAGCGTAATTATAGGAATCCAGTTTTCTTTATTGATAGAGCCATTTTTTTATCATCGCTTTGACTTGACAGTAAAACGATGAGCTAAAGCAATCGCCTTGCATGAAAATTCGTCAGACGATGATGATAAAAGAAAAAGTTTGCAAGAAACAATAAAGACAAATGAAGCAAAAAGATTTTCCTTTCTGGAAAACTGTTCGAGCCGAATCTTCCCTTCCCCCGTTTCACGACTGTCGGAGAAATGTCAAACTTTATAAGCCAGCTTCTAAGTATACCCATTTTCCATTTGGTTGCAGCGGACTTTGCTCTTTTACAAAGAACCTTTTCAATTTTTTCATGTATTTTTGTAACAAAAGTAACTAGTAAATGTAAAATCACTTTTTAATACAGATTATTCTTTTGATATTTTACAAATCAATCGACTACTATTTTACATTGAGTCCTGAAACAAATTTGTAAAATATATAATTTAAATTATCGACAAAGGGTGCTTGTTGAAAATTATAAAATATTGTGTTAAATCGTTCAAATTCTATACATGTGTAGATTAAGTGTAATTTTCATAGCAATCAATGCTTCATTTTTTGCATCTACAGGATTTTTCTTTTGACGAAAAACAAGTCATATCGTTTGTATATTATATAATGTAAATATTTTGTCATGTATCAATTTTTTTAACTTATACCTAATAATTTCTTAACAAATACTTGCTATTTTTGAAAATTTATACAGAGTTTGATAATCGTTAAATTTAACGACACTATGAAATAATATCTAAAAAATTTGGCAAGCATAGTCTAAAAATTGCATTTTTTCAAATATTAAAATAAGGTTATTCTACAACAATGTAGAATAACTTCAATAAAAGTACTCTAATCTTATAAATTTGGGTCAAATTAGTGATGAACAATCCTGTTATACGAAAAAATTTGTGAAAATATCTTGATTTATTATTATAATATCTATGTTATTTATGTTTTTCTTGTTAATTATCTTTTTGAAACGCAACTATGCATAGTCAATTTATCAATTTTTGTTTGTTCGCATAGCTCGGTCATATCATACTGTTTTAAATAAAATTTACTAACAGCTTAAAAGTTAATATCATAACACCATAAATTGTTTGGAATTTTTTATTTGGAAATGAATAAAAATAACAATATCTGTTTTACTAACCCTAAACGTAGTTTATGCAGTTTTATCAATATTTCTCTATTCTACAAAAAAATCTCTAATAAATTTTATTGCGTACGCTTGGAAAGTTAAAAAAAAACTTTGCTATACGCACTCGGTCAATTTCGAACACGCACTTACCCCATAAGGATAGCTAAACGCGTTTCTATAGCCCCATGACCGTGATGGGCTTCCCATAATGTTTTATATCCCACAACAATTTCCTATCGGGAGACAAGTGTCCTTTTTATCCATCAGATGTCAGCGTAAGTAACGGACAAAGCTTTTGGGTCTATATTGAAATCCTACAACCCAATGAAATACGAATCAAAAGTAACAGTTAAAACATATACCTCTTCGTGTTTTTTTATTGAATATGCATAAACTTTTTTAAAAACATTTTTGTTATAGGAGGATAAATTTTTCAAAATTTGATAAAATCCAAGCCACTGCAATATAAAAAGTTTTATTTAAAATATACAAATATGTTATAATATTCATTTTTTATTTTACCAAAGAATAGGTTGCCAATAGGGCTGATAGAAAAATTGAGTGAACTATAATTCTGGTGACCAGCGATTTGAATATTATTTAAGTAATATAGAAGTTCATTTCAGGATATTATAAAATCATTTTTTTTTGTATTTAGCCGAACTACCTCTATTAGAGCATATCATAATAAATTGATAAACGAGAAATAGTTATATACCAGCCAATTTTTCACTCAAAGAGGTTAAGAATGAGAAAACGAAAAATTGTTAAGGTACACTTTCTCAGCGAAAACTATTCATGTATTACATGTATGGAGAGGATTTAAAAGAATATACACTTTTTGTGGCTGTGACTTTCAATATCTTTAATTAATTTTACTGTGTTAGCTTTGAGTTAGTATTAAAAAGTTATTACATTTGAAAAAAAATATGTGTACTTCCATACATTCCTTACATTTTCAATAACGATTGGAGTCGATTTTAATTTTATCGTTACGAGCATTAATTTTAATAAAATATTTATTTAAAACATATTTTTTCTCAAACTGTACTAAAATGCTCTGATAAAATCTATTAAATAAACAAGATAAAATAATGCTAATAAAATTCGAAAATATTGATAAGCACTCATACATATGCATATTCTTTTTCTCGTCAATATTAGTGTATTATGTATACGACAGTTATTCTTATAAAATCTAATTCATATCAAGATGGGAATATGTATATTTTTTCAAGAAATATTTCTAATCCATAGTAATTTAAAATTCTATAAAATAAAGGATTGAGGGTTTTTAAAATTGACTATTTCACAGTCCCCTGTCATGCTAGAACGGAGGTGACATCACAACACGCGACCCTCTAGCGGCGACGCTTTTGCAGCGGATTTATGGGGTTGACCGGAAACATGTTTCGTTGAATCCACCTCAAACTATGCCAAGTCGTCCATATTTAAAGACGCAATACGAATAATGAGGCAAGCCTCTTTCATGCCTAAACACATTCTTTTCAATATTTATTTTCTCTATAGCTTAAACATTGATAGTTGATATAACATTAAAAAGTAGAATTGATTTATTTTGTAAATGCTGAGAACTTTTTTTATTTGATAATAATCGTCATAAAAGCGAAGAATCTCGTCCAAATCAATTGTTGTTGTTTTAAACACGAAAAGAATTAATCAAATATGTCTAATAACATCTACTTATAAAATTTTCAATACATCAGTTCATCATCAGAGCTATGGCATATTCAGTGAATAAAATTCGATTGCAGCGTTTTTCAAATGATAAATAAAATCTATCATTTTTATTAAGAAAACCCTCTTTATAAATAATACATTTCATATCTCGCATTTCGAACAAAAGACTCAAGGGTTAAGAAAAATATTAACAAGTATAGAAAAACTACAAAAAATTCTTTATGCCAAAATCTATCTATTTAATATGAGCTATACATTTTATCCCCTAGAATGTGTAATGTTAACACAACAATTGTAACTTTATATTTCTTCCTCTGGAAGACAAACGCAAAACTTTTCTGTTAAATAAGTTACTTTATCAAATTGGATACAAAACAAAATATATATTTTCATATAATTTCATGGTAATTTTTTACAGCAACATTTTTTGTCTCAACTAATAAATATTGTTTGTGCTTAAGCCAGACTCTATTTTATTAAAAGTATGCTTTACAATTGGAAATAAATTGTTTGCTGATATTTTAATTTGTTTTATTTTAGTTGGTTTTCAATGTTCGATCATGAAAACTTATTACAATAATAAGTATTGATTTGTTCACCGTCCTTTTATGAAATAAGAATAATAGAATGAGTCTAGAATAAGTATGGTAGATATGTATTGTTGGAAAAAAATGTAAAATTAAACAGCTTACAAAAATCACAAACATGGTACTAACTTTATATTTGCGTCAATAATTAGATCGAATAATCAATATGTAAAATTGTCCTTTCAGGGGTATATATCAAAACCGAAATGCTGGAAGGGCAACAAAATTATACCAAGTAAATACTATCATCATCTCAATTCATAACATAAAGTGTTTATTAATATTAAGTACCGTAATAAATAGAATCCTAGCAACCCTTACATATGAGATTAGCTCGTTTCAGGTGGCAAGCTGTACACTTTATACCACCCTTGCCTCACTGAAAACAGTCCTTTAGGGATGGGGAGAATATTTCGATTCGGTAAAACTTTGTTGAACACAAAATACATCTGCTTATATAAATATTTATTCTACCAAAAAAATGAATTTATTCGAAAGAACTCATATAATTTTTTACCTTAAGAATTCATTTGAATTAAAAAAAGGATTCAAGAACAAAGTTAAAATATTTTAAGGGAAACTACGGAACGAATAATAAACTAAATAATAATCTATTGAAAATAATATTGATATATTAAATCACACAGCTTTAAAGCGAGTGTTGATAATTTGATAATGGGTTCGGGCAGTGACGTTAATATGTAGCAATTAGTTTTATAATCAGGTTTATTTTTTTTAAACATAAACTTAATAAAAATGAAAATAAATATTTCTAGCAAATAATCTGCCCAACACTACGGAACTCTTCAATTTATCCCTCCCTTTCCCAGTTTCTTGTCCCTTCTGGCCGCATCTACGGTTTCATTTCATCCCCTTAAAACTTCAGCTTATACTACGCAAAGCCACTGTACAGTGAAAGGGAGCCTTTATAAATTTTCCATGTTTCTAGTTAAGATATAAATATTTTCGCCATTTTTATCAAAAACACATTTTTGTGGGATTGGCAAACCGACTGTCATTTTATTCAAATATTAATCGTATATCTCAGTATGCATGACAATGATCCAGCTAAGAACAACAACGTGGGCAAGAAATATTTTTCAGAAATGTTTTTTTTTTCGATTTGAGACAACTTATTTTTCCTCTCTCACTGTGGAATATATTGTATCATTATCGTTTCATATAATGTAATATCATAACATATTTTATTTGTATATATATATATATATAAATATAAACAAACGTTATTTATCAAAAACTACTTACAAAGCAAAAATGAATGCATAAAAAATATATAGATTAGGCAATTATAAGTTAGGAAGTTCACAGTCCATATTTTCTATTATACCTAATTTTGAAGGTTCATTAAGTAGTTACTAATGTAAAAATTAAAGATCATACATCTGCAAACGAATAAATTCAAAAGAAAAAAAAACATTCAAAATATTATCTTAAATTATATTTTTAACTTTTGAATTGCTAGAACTTGACAGTTCTGTTGCATCCGTGTGATATAATGCCTGAAGATGCCTAAAGGCAAAACCTGGTCGTTAGTGACAAAATATGTGGAATTGTACAGAGTTTTAGCAATTCGAATTTGATGTTAAAATTCCATCAAGCACCTTCAGTCGATATCATAAATTAAAAGTTTAGCATTAAATAATCAAGATTACTTTTAAAATACATATTTTTGAAGTAGTTTATATATTTATGAACCAATTGGTAGCTATTCTTAATTGAATCAATGGGGTTAGAAAAAGAAGCCAACGACACTAACCACTGCATGAAGGATCTGGCAGGCATACGCGTTCGATGGTGTGCAAATAATTTTAAAAATCGATTCAAAAAATAAAAGAGTATAGCGAGAACGATTAGCTGTCTACTAGCCTCTGCATGTGACTTAGAAGTCAAAATCATTTTTAGTACCATAGATAATGTAAAAGCAATATTTTAATATATTTTATAGGTATGTAAGCTTTGCTATATAAAGTAATGATGAACACATTGAACAAAGATAGAAAAAAAATTTATGCCCACAGAGTTTCGTTGAAGGATTAATATTCAAAAATTTTCTTCAATATGTGATGATTTTTATTAATCAATTAATAAATAAATGTATTACTTTTTCTAATTATTGGCCATAGTAATTCAGCTTTTTTAAATCAAATATGATTTGTTATTACTTCGATAGCATGCTATCGTATATATAGTTTAACATTTTAAAAATATAACATACAGTTAAACGTATATTGTCAATTCTATAATGAAAACAAACTAAAAATAAAATAATTTGTCTAATGAGAAACTAAGATAAACAGCAAAGTTGGTCATTTAAGTAATGAGTAAATCACGTAAAAAAGCTTCTGTTGTTAAACCTTAATTTAGTAGCCTTGTGCTATATATTACGTGCTGACATGGTTAAAAATAACATTGAAAATGTCCACATTTCTCCTCGCGAAAAAATTACGATGACCACACGTAAATAATCAAGAATCAATTACAATAAATTATGTTAAAGCAATGATAGATGAAAGTATGTATTCTAAATGGTTGCCCTTTGCTGCAACAAATGAGAGACTGTGTTATAAAATATGAAGTCGTCTACGAACCGAATGCGAACCGTTTAAAGATCAGCGGTGCCCAACGGGACCTTATCACGCCCTGCCTTTTCGACATTAAAATTGGAAAACATTTTATTACATCATGGTTAGATGTTTTATTTACAATTCAGAGCATTAAACACTCAAGAGAATTCAAGTCCAGTCGTTAAATATATAGAGAAAATATTCAACATTAACTTAATAAGGCTTGAATGAAACTAGATACTTCAATGTAGTATATTTATTTTGACTTGAACTTACAATCTAGTGCGTAATAGAGCTTAAAAACCGTTGTTTGTTCCGAAATAATTGCATTGAATTAAAATTGGTAGATAATTTAGGATCACGTCATCATCAAGAGAGTTTTTTTCATAATTCTGGTAACTAGTTTCCAGTTTCTAGTAATCCAGTTTTTATTTTCGAATTCAATGCTTTTACTCTACCCAGTAAATACGAATTCAGTAAAAATTTATGTCCTTAATATTAACCTTTTTTATCAATACAATTTTCATGTTGTTGGGAAAAATATTGCACAAAATTTACTTAAAATTTTCAGTCATAATTATACTCATTCAAATCTCAAAAAATGAAAGTACCTGACTATTAAAAGAACGTACGTTGGTAAAGCTTTTTTGTATCAAAAATGATTTCTACAGAAATGAAACATTTATTACTTTTAATGATTTTTCGTGTGTGCAGATTGTGTAGCAAGGTGTATGTTTTAAGTTGTTTTATATACACAGCAGATTTTTAAAGACGAGCATTCATTAAAAACAAAAAAATATTACTGTAGCAATTTGTAGCATATGAGCTCATGATTGCTTATTTAAGGATAAGATATTTAACCAAACCTATTTGCATAGAAATTGTTCAACGTGAATAATTCATAGACAAACCTTTACTAAACATATTAACTTTTTTTTTGACATATTTTAAAAATAAGTTTAACTGATGTATTTGACTTGAGCCTCGTTATATCTACAATGAAATATAAAATTGAACTATTCTTTTTGCCTACACATCACTTACATTTCAATAAAAGTATTATTTAGATCAATAATGGTATTTTAGTATTTCACTATCATTTTTTCATAAGCAAAAGAGCAGTATAAAATAAAAAGCTCAACAATTGGATTACTCTCTTAAACAATCTGAACATACCCTATAGGCAAATAAAATATCTCAAAGAAAAAAAGAGCACTGACAAAAAGCTTCTAAAATTCTCTAGACTGAACGTAATCTGATATAGTTTTTTCTCGTTATCATACATCGAAAATCTTTCAATAAAATATGTGAATATATATTGAACTTTTATTTGAGATTACATAAATTAAATGTTAGTATTTTTGTGAACACTCAGTCAATTTTCAATTAACTTTTGTGTCCAAAATAAGCATACGTCCATTTTATTATATATTTTTTTTAATTAATTCGTATTAAGCATATATAAAATTTAAGATTAAATAAAATTGAAAATTTAGCACTGCTTTGTCTTTTCTGTCAGACAAAGCTTATTATATCAAAAATATGTATAAATAAATTTATTAAAAAAAAATAACCGTTTAAATACGCCACTGGTGATATATACGGCTTATATAGCTAAATGGCAGCGGAATATTATGTCAACTAATATTCTTATCGGCTGATATTTTTTTGAATGATGTTTGATTAACATTCTTTTCTTTTAAAATTTATGCTGTCCTTATCTGTCATATTTTAAATATTAAAAGACTACATATTCATAAAAAAGCACTTTAACGCGTTGCAAGATTTTTAATTTCACAGTTGGTCATGAAATCATGATTTAAAATTGCGGAATCAGCTCACAAAAATATTTATTTCAACCAGGAAACGATATCACATTATAAAAATAAAACCACGAAAATACTTATTTGTATTCTTTATCGAAACATTTTGGTCTTTGACAACATTTTAAATATAAACAAATGGCATTACGTTATTTACCAAAAAAAAGCGTGTTTTCAAGGCCCGCTACAATGAAGGCGTCGTATTCGTAATGCTAACTCCCACAACGAATCTGAAACGCTTTTTTTTTACATTGCGCAAAGCTTTTTACAATTTTAAGCTTTCGTTTGTCGAATTTCAATTTGTAATCATTTTGAATTATTCACTTTTTTTTCGCAGTATATAAATACAAATAACTTTTATTAACATAGTTTTTTCGCATTTTCTCCATCAACTGGCCTATTATATCGATCCTCATATTTTAATATTTGAAATGTAAAATTCAATTGATAAAAAGTTTAGTATATATATTCTGTCAGCAAATGGGTCGAAGATACTAGATACACAAAACTAACGCAAATAAATAACGACTTAAACTTTATTATACTGTCATCAAATCATTACTATTGTCTGAACTATTCATTCTTTTATTATTTGAGTAAAATATAAACATAGAAAGATGAAAAATATCATTGAGAGGTTTTTAAGAAATAAAAGCAGTCAGGTGTCATAGCTATCTGTTGGGAACATTGTATTATATTAATATGATACATTCCTGGTATATTAGATTAGAACATTTAAATATGTATACATCTAAATATTTAATTTATATTTTAACAGTTGATAATACTCATGAAGATTGAAACTAGTTCTGATCGAAATATGAAATTCTGAAATTAGTATTGAATATAAAATTTTATGTTTCAAATTGAATGTCTTTGCACAGCAAAATAAACATTATCATATTGAAAGTGGTAACACAGAAAGATGTTTGTAATGTGTATGTTTATGTAATTTGTAATTTCTTTCTCGTTCCAATGTAGGCTGATTTGTGCTAATAAAATATAATAATATGTTTCACTCTTTTGTAATATAGATGCATGTTTTACACAGAAACAATTCTGAGCATTTTTACGGCTTGAAAAATCAACAATACAGAATTATATCACAAGATAAAGAAAAAAAAACAATGTAAATGATTATTTTATGAGATGAAATATTTTGATTCCTTTACTGTTAATAACTTAAAATTTTACACTTGAGCTATTCTAAAATATCAAATTGTAAAATTATTAATTATCTTAATACAATGTATTAAAACAATCGTGTTATAATTATAAGCAGCGTTTTGTTGAGTATGACATCGTGTTGAGGAAGTACATTTAGTCGAAACAGTTAAATAATTTAAATGAATTGTAAAATTCATTTGCTATGTACAATACACCAACGTATAAAACTTCACCTTATCTTCCAAAATCAGGTCCAGTTTCACTAAGAAACTTTTAACAAAATTTCGAGATACCGATTTTATTATAGTACTGCTAATCTCTTTCGAGAAACAAGATCTCATGACAAAGATAAGTTTATATTGGCCTGGCCTTTCGATTTAAGTGTTGCCTCCTTGATTTTAACCCCTGGAAAGTGCTTCAACCCCTTCTGCCACCCTCTTTTGCCCTTAACGCCTTAAGACCCGGAAAAGCATCTTGCTTAAACGTACTTACAGAATGCTGCTTAGCCACTTACTGGGTTTACCGCAACCAGAAATTATCATCTGCACTTAAGCGTTTTCATATAAATTGGGTTATTCGGTATATTCATGGAGTAAAAAAAGATCCATTAATATGATTAATCGCTCAAATAGTGACCAATCAGTCAGATATGGGTTAAAAAGCACTAAGCCAATAATATTAAAAACATGTATTGAAAATTTTCACAATGTATTTGAATGCCTCGCTGAAATCGATCGTGAACATAATTTTACAATAACAACATATTCAAAAAATACATATTCATAAATTATGACCAGTATCACTTATTGCACCCATTTCGAAGTGTTTTACTGTGGTTCAAAATCATTTAATATAAACCTAACAGTATGAATATAAAAATAAATATTTAAAGAATGTGAGAAATATGTTTCTTTTACCTCAGATACATATTTTGTTTCACATAAAATTTTTGAATCTTTTATCATAAAAATATATTTTTAATTTTTCGTCTAAAGAAATCAATTTTCATTTAACACAAAGAATGTTTGTAGAATAATTGTCAGTATTAACCAGTTATTCATAAATATCCGTAAAATGTTTTTGAGGCTAATTTGCAACCAGAATGTGATATATAACTATACCTTACATACAATGACTATTCCATTAAAAGCTTCGGATTACTAACTACCCAGTAGAACTGAAAATGAAATTAACAAGTAAATAAATTGGTATCGAGTTCTACAAGGTTCATAGAAGTATATTTGTACATCTAGTTCCTAGTTGAGATGATGATGTGATTATCTATACCAGTTATCTTATTTTCTTATATGAAGAAATAAAATAGAAACCTTGAAATTTTGTTGTAAATTTACTTTTAAAAAATTGGCACAAAGAGGTTAAGCTTGTGTATCGAAAGCCTGAAGGTTGCCAGACACTCAATTTCTGATAGGAATTAGGTTAGCGAGAAGTAGACCATAATAATAACATATACGTATGCCTCCAACCGAACGAGAAGGGCGTAATGATATTGCTTTTATGAAAAAAATATAGCCTCACCTGTAAAACGGCAGAATGTTTTCCCATCTCCAGAATGATTTTAAATGTTTGAATTATAGACGATCTTTACCAAGGCTCATAAAGTCATCGTATCGGGTTTCCACTACTATATCAAATTGTATAAGTCATATATTATTAAATTCACTAATAAAACTTGACTCACTTATATATATATGATATCTACAAGCGTTTTAGTGAATTCGTATTCCAATACACTTTTATCATATGAAATCACACGATAATCAGTTGAAATATACGTCTAAGAGTGAAAATTTACGAGCAGATTTATTCCAGAAATATAAAGTTTGTTTAAAAACATCTCATGGAAACAATATACAATATTAATAAATTTTCAATAATAGGTTATGTACATTATTGATGACTGGATTGGCTCCATTTTTTCATTTGAATATAATTTTACTGTAATATACAAAAAAATATATATGTCACAAATGGGCAAGAAAAAAAATAAAATATATCAACTGGTGACCTTTCTTTTATGTTGTTATTGTGATTATGATCAAGGTATAAACATGTGAGATTAATCATCAAACTTAGGCAATCTAACCCGGTCCTACAAATTGATATAATAGAAGTTTTAATTAGTGTTTCAGAATACGTCTACAGAATAAAAAACAATATTTTGTGTTAATATTTCATTAGATCTTTTTTGGATATAATAAAAGCCTTAATCAATTTGAATACACGATGGAACCTATCGCGTTATGTGTGGAAATATTACACCAATTAAAAATATATTTTAAAAGCGTATGAAAAGCTTCATTGGAAAATAAAGCTCGGTTGAAAAAGCCCAGCGTCATTTTATTCCATTTCTTTAACAACGGTACGTATACTATATCTACCTGTATACGGAGTCCTTGAAAAACAAACACGGTGAAAATTAACGACGCACCTGTTAGCAGTATAGTAAAAATGAAAAAATCGATAAAACGAATGAACCGCGAAATTTCGCCACCTAGCGACGAGATTATTAACGGTTCAGTAAGCACCCGGATATATGAACAGTCTTGTTTTTATAACTATGAGACATAAAAATTACAATCTTCAACTGAATGGAGTAAACTTAATTAGCAATTAAGTGTACTGCAAGGCACGATATTATCATATTTGACTTACAACGTGAGCTATATTTTATGATTCTAATGTTAGAACAAACGGGACGGAAAAAATAGTGTTGCAGAAGCTATATAAACAATAATATTGGAAATATTTTTATTTTAGATGAGTAAAATTATTTAATTAATAAGATTTAAATAAATAATGATTAGCCTGTTCCTAATACGCTTATATGAGTTTGCAGTAGAAATTTTCTACGTGAATCACTTATCACTCAATATCTCTTTTTTTAAACATTATTCATAAGAAGATGGAATATATGAGAGATCGTCAGTTTTTTTACATCCGTGCGATAGAATGCCTGAAGATGCCGAAAGACGAAACCCGGATCGTTAGTGATAAAATATGTGGAATCGTACAAAGTTTTAACAATCCAAATTTTAAGATATTCATTAAATTAAGTAATGGATTTCAGATATCGAGTATATTGTGGGAAGCAATTTTAAGTATCACAAAAGTCTACTATCGATTTAAATATCAATTTATATAATAATTTTCCGAACTGGGATTCAAACCCGTAAGTATGTATAGTGATCAACAAAACGAATGACATTGACTTATCAAACATGCACACATGTGAATTTTAATACAGAACTAATATTTTTCGTTCCCAGTGTGCAGTGCAATATATTGTATATACATTGTGAAATTATTAAAAATAAGCCTGTTTTATTTTTTATAATTCAAGTGCCTTTTAACGATGAAAACTTATATTCAATATTGTTTGATGGTAAAGGTTCACTTTCTACTACATTAAAAAAGATTCGGAGTGAAAATGAGTATATCCAGATTAACCAAATCTTTTCAGTGACATAAATTGTTTTTCTTAAATATTCGAGTCCAATAAATCACCATCCTTTTTCAGTTTCCAGATATTTTGTTAATAGCAGATAGAGTAGGAAAACAGAACAGAAGAGTACTGGAGAAGAATCAAATTACAATAAATTTGAACCACAAGTCAATTGTTTTCTTATTCTATAACTGTTCTGTCAATGACGTGCCAATTTATAGGAACAAATTAATGACTTGCGAAATATTCAATAAAAATTGAATTATTAGCTAGTGAATCAAAATTAAAATAAGCGAATCGAAAAGTTTATTGCCTAAAAGTGCTGGATTTACGCGTAGTAAAATAGTCATTTATATATTACAGATTATCTGGTATATAAATTCATACATCATGAACAATCGATATTAATGCATTATAATTATTAAGTCGAAACCATAATTGATAAATAGAATTTTATATTGTTAGTTCTTATACACCGATCATATTATTTTGCTTTCACTTTAATGAACAAATTAAAGCTCCGCTGAACTTTCAATCAGATTCGGTTTGTTGTAAACTTTGAATAAAAGTGTTTTATTTGTGCTTACGTCAGTCTTATTGAAACACAAAATAGAGGCAAGCTTGTTGACATGTGTATGTTGAGCAGGTAAACAATTTTGTAATATGCTTTTTCCCCGCTTGTAAACTTGATAAGCGCCGTGACAAAACCTTTCACATTAAATTCTGCGTGGAATAAGTTCGGTGATGCGCAATGCTTCAAAATACTTTTGACAAATTTCATAAATCGCGAAAATAACAATAAATCAAATATTTTTTTTTATTGAATAACATTTTAGTCACGCATCGATAATTCGACGATTGTATTGTACTGACAGCAATAAATTAATATTTACCAAAATTATTTGATAATTTAACTCTAATTTGTGTTTAATGTAAATATTCGAAATTGTATTTTACATCGCCACGAGGTAAATTCAGGGGCAACCAACCTGTTTCTCCTCACAATTTTTTTTAGCTATGTTTGCTAAAAAAATAAAAATCCATTCTCTTAATCGATTATTATTATTTTGACAAACATTCTAAACATATGTTTCTAGTTAACTTTCAATAATAAAAATAAAGGTAACAATATGAAAGCGGGAGAATTGTATGTGTTTCAGTTCAGCTAATCACGGTTTCAAGATAAAATTAAAAGCGAACATATAAGTATATATTATCATTTTTAATTGAAATTCATCACCGCAAAGTAACACTCAGATATATGGAACATAATGACTTTTGGTTTATTTTGTTATTAAATATTAAATGCTTGATTCAATTAGAGTATTTTAATATTATACAGTCTAAATAAATTGAGATTCTAACCTGCATATAAGCATATATTTTAGTTTTATGTGCTATTAAGTTAGGCTACAAAAATTAGGTTTGCTAAGCTTACTTTTATTATACTTATATAAGATTCAAGACAACCGGGCGATCAAATATGCAAAAGATCAATTGTTGGGAAAATACTTGCGATAGAACGATAAACATTCACGTCTCATATATTTGCTCAAATAAACAAAAAAAAAACCTCCATATTGAGTATATTGGAAATCTGTTTAGAAAATAAGTTTCTACGTCATAATTGTTAATTCGATTTATGACTATTTCTTCAAAATAATAAGTGGATCTTAATTTGAATTATATACAAGAAATGAATTTATTCCTGACAAATTTTATCGGAAAAACATTGAATTAAATGGTAGTATAGAAGTAAAGCTTATTGCGGTGTATTATTTAATTACATTAATCTATAATTAAATCCACTCAGATAAAAAGGCTTCTGTTAAATTTGAAAGGGCCATCGATATGAAATTTAAAAGGTCAGTTACGTTGCTATTAATAAAAATATGTTAACAAGAGGTATTTAAATTTCCTTAAATAGTAAGTTCACCTTTGAGCTTTTACGTGAAGGCTTCAGGGCCTATAAATAAAGCTCGAGCTGTTATAAATAGTATTACTTTGACAAAAAGAAATATCGTCAACCACTTTTGAAATGAAATCTTATTTACAATAACAATTATTCAAACATAATTTCACATTTTTTAATTCTGCGTAAGGATTTTATTTTTATCCTTGAGATGGGTAGCTTTTAATAACCGTATTAACAACAGTGGTGAACGCAGGTAAAACGCCAAAGAGAATTTAAGATAAAAATATTTAGGTTTTTTTTTACAGTTTAAAAAAATTACGCTTAATCTTCTATAATAAAAATGGTTTCACGTACAAGAAGAAATAAATTTATTGATTGTTCAGTGCAATAATTTTCGTATATTTTTCTGAAATAAAAAAAAATACCAACATTAAAATTACATTATTTTTTGCTAGTACAAATCGTATAATTAATGCAACTATTAAAAAAAATGGTCGAATGATCCAATTCTTTGTGTCTGCAATATAAAGGTGTTTTTTTTTTCATATATTTAACAATATTTTTATTGTTTTTGTTGATAATGCTAGTGATGAGCGAAACCGAATCTTAATATGATAAAATTACGGAAGAACCACTCAAAATTGTGTTTTATTTATTTAAATATATACCTTATCCACGAAACAGTTTGCACTATAAAATTAATTAATAATATAACTAATTACACAATTTTATTCTAATAAAAAATAGCAATGTGTTTTAGTTCTACAAAATTCTGTAGAACTCAAATACATTGCTATTATTTCACCGTGTTATAACGGAGTTTTACCGAGTAAATACCAATTCAATCAATAAAGCAAATATTGATTGACGGATTATCAACTAATATACTACGAACACGTGTGAATTTACGATTTTATTTCATTTTTCCAACGTGTGTTGTGAATACGGTCATAAGCTATGCTGTTTCTGTAAGAAATTAAATAATGCGTACAGATCAGGTAATGATTAATAAAATCTTTTAGTCAGGGCTGTAGAATTGTCAAAAAAAAGGCTACTTCGTCTCCGACATAGTCAAAAAAAAAAAAATATTATTCCGACATTCACCAACAACACGAATCCGACAGAAAAAGTTTATTTTTGTAAGGTTTCTTCCTACCTTTTCTTTTAATGAGCGTTTAATTAAAGATTTGCCAACCAATCCGGCGGTTGTATTATACATTGAGATATTCTTCAAAATCTTCGACTCTGAACAAAACAACGCAATTCCACAACTTTAACTTCACAGTCCTGCTATCAGTCAAGTTATTTTTTTTTCTGTATGACAATACAAATAAATTTTGTATCTATTATTATTTTAATTAAAAAAATTAAGTATTCAAACATCCCATAGGAGTCTTGTAGTTATAACCCAATTGATGTGCCAACGCGCCGCTACTGCCGTGACCAGTTTTAGCATTTTGAAACCTTTAATAAAAACGCTATGAAATTTTTACTGTTTATACTTCGCATAAAAGCAGGGAATCTTCATCGTACAAAACTTTTTACCCATTCAAATAAGCGTTAATAATTGGCGATAAAGTTATCTTAGGAAAAGTTACGGCAAGTAATGCAAAGTCAATATTTTATTCGCTGAGACGGCCTTATGCGATATTGAAACTTTATTTAGCGAGTGATTTACCTAGCCATGCATACTAACTAATTTCGCTTGGCCGTAATGAAAGGCACGGAAGTAATGTGGACTATGACACAAGGCTTAGTTATTTTTTTGTGTGGAAAAATACGTAAATAATTTTTAATTTGTTTTAATCACGCACACGTTGAGTACGTCTATATTTTTCAAACAATATTTCTTGGTCAAGTAAAATGTTTGTTGACAAAACAAAAAAGGGGGGAAACAATGAACGTAGCATAGAATATTTATAAAGTGTCGCATACGTATTCAATTAAAAAAATATATGTAATTGATATGACAAAAAATATGTATGTTTCATATCACTTTAAGTTACGTTCTGTTGAACTTAAATTTTGAATTTAATCATATAATTTTATTTTGATATCGACTGAAGGTTCTTGATGGAATTTCAATATTAAATTAAAAAATTTACAACTTTGTACGACTCCACATGTTTTGCCACTAACGACCCGGGGTTCGCCTTTCGGCATCTTCATGTACTCCATCACAGAGCTGACAGTTCTGTTTCATATCGGTGATATAATCGTTCAAATTTGTAACAATTCAAATTTAATCATATCAGTTTTAATAGACAAGAGATATATATGCGAAATTAAGCTTGAATGTATTGATATAATTAACTATATCGACTGAAAGTGTCTGACGGAATTTCAATATCAAATTTGAATTGTTGAAACTTTGTACGATTCCACATGTTAATTCCACCAAGCGTCTTCAGTTGACATCATAAATTATTTAAAAATGCCTTTCGGTATCTTCAGGCATTCATTCTCAAAAATGCAAAAGAGCTGATGCCGAAAGGCGAAACCCGCATCGTTATTGTTAACAAAACACGTTTTTTTTGGGATATGTGTAATTTTAACATACTTTTTTTGGAAGTGAATATTTCATAATTTCAAGTTAACATACGCTTTTGTCTTTCAATTTTCAATACTCATAATATTTTGATTCTTACTTTCTTTACTTACTCAACATTGTATCTAAGGCAGACTAAACATTATTTCATATTATTTTAATATAATATCATAACTGTTAATTAGTATAGCCTAATGAAAAGCAATGTAACTTTAATCAGAGCCCAATTCATTGATCGCCATTACAACGGCAAACAGCACAAACGAAGTAATTATCCCAAACGAGGTTTGAACAATAAATGAGTAGGTACTTGTTTGTAACGGATTGCCCCGCTAACAGCTCCGCTGTGATCCGTTACTAGCGGGCGCTAATAAGGCTGCAAACCCACGTAACGAGGGACGAGTATCGAGTATTTGCATACGAGTATTTTTACTTTACCAAAGGTTCCGACCGATCAAAATTTATAATTTATTATCACTCTTTCAAACACTTCTTTCAACGGAATATAAAGAATAAAAATGCATACATATTAGTAGCTTATAACTCAATCTTAAAGACGATACGCTATGTAGATTTTTTTTTTTTTGAAGGACTTTTATCATTTTTTCATAGCACTTGCTTGGTTATATGCTTTATTATTAAAATAATAAACATTGACCTTATTTTTTGACAAAAATATATTTTCTATTACCAACCCCATAACACAATCTATAATACTTTTTTTAAATGCAGAAATCAAATAATTATCGACTTTTTATGTCTTAATCTCTCTAAATATTACAAGACTATGTATGGTATAAGCGATAAATTCATTTAAAAAATATGTCAGTCTCTATATGTTCGAAACCTAGCACGAAGATAAACTTCAGTAAAGGATATTTTTTATGTGGAAATCTATTTGTTTTTTTCCACAAGTTATTTTGAAGAATTAAATAACAGTTGTTGGAAACGTTATAATCAATCGTGAAAAATTGGTAATAAAAACTGTAATAAATTAATAAAACTACTAATTGTTTTTGACAAATAAACGAATAAGCATGCTAATTATAACGTTTTCATATACAATACTGTTTCTTTTAAATATTTAAAAAAAAAAAAAATTGCTTGTTATAAATTGGTGAACACATTCACACTTCAATACATTGATTGTCATCAATAAAAAGACAGCTCTCTGTTAAATGTAATGGGATGTTCGATGACCTTTTAATGATATTTTCAAATATTTAAAACAGTCAGCAATCGTTACCGCTCCCCGGCAAGAATCCAATAACAAAGGTAAAATGGTTTGTTTTCATAGATAGCAAATAAATGTAGCTATGTGTTTATAATTTAAATTAACGTAATTTTATTTTTGCATATAACAAATTTTCCTTGGCTTTACTTTCATTGGAGTCATTATCATGAAAAGGAAAACTCCCCTTAAAAAACAAGTTTTTCTCCACACTGCAATTAAATAATGTTTGTGGTGTTCGCATCACCAATCTGGGGTTGAACAAATGAATTTAAAAAATAATATATACGATCAAGAGTGCACAACACAAGATGTTTTGAACGATCACAAACGCACTCTAATATGATATTATATACATCCAGTCCTTTTTTTACGCGACACATTGGTTCCATAAAAAGGCGCGTAAAAAATGATTTCACGCAGTTGCATTATATTTCTTTACACACCCGAAAATATCCGATACACTTGTCAACATTTGGCAATTGTATGTGTATTTAAAAAAATTTAATGCTTTACAAAATTAAGTTTTAAAAATACACATATTTTTTTGATTTAAAAAAATAATGAAACGTACATGCCTACCATCATATATAAATGTCTTCTTTAAAACAATTTTCGTGAAAAAATTACGTAAAAACGAGTGAAGCGCGTAAAAAAATGTAGCGGTGCCGTCCAAAAAAATCGCGTATAATCGAATTCCCGTAAAAAAAATTCGCGAAAAAAAAGGACTGGTCGTATGTTCAGTGAGACGTGGGATATGAGTACATTTGAACATCTCAATTTGAAGACTTAAAGACTATAACGGGAGTTCAAATACATACTTTGATAGACATCGCATTGTAAACATTTTTTTTTTAAAACAGACATGAATTCTTTCGTACCCATCTAAATTAACAAAGCAATGAGACAAGCTCTAGCACATATAACCAAATTCATATAGAATGAAAACCATATTGATACATGTATATTAATTACTAAATGATTTATTAATTCTTATTATGTGTAAGCGTTTTTCTAAAATGCAATTAAATTTTTTTTGATGATCATAATATCCCCATCATCAAGCAAATAACCACTAAGTCAGACAAAATCCGTTAAATTGAA
Source organism: Himalopsyche japonica (assembly GCA_028555115.1). NCBI lineage: Eukaryota > Metazoa > Arthropoda > Insecta > Trichoptera > Rhyacophilidae > Himalopsyche > Himalopsyche japonica. Next base: position 1,199,843 of record JAHFWJ010000224.1, on the reverse strand, counting down.
CTCGTATAAATGACTTGCCTGATAAAATTTTGAGGTCGATGTATAATATTATCTTTAATACATACGACATCAAAAAAAGATTCAATAGAAAAGCAGTGCCACACAACGCCAATTTTTAACGTTTTTTTTCATCCATTGATCTTATTTTTTATAGGGGTGTTATGATTAATATTATCGGATATCGATTTTGCTGATACTTGAAAAGCTAGATATTTATTTGACACCCCTAAGTGTTCCAGGCTGGTCCGCCCGATCTCGACGCCGCCGACGTAACTCATTTCCGCAACGCTGGAAAAATGCGGAAATGGAATAGGTATTTTTGTACAAGCCAGCAGCCTCTCGGTGTTTTTCTACTGTGGGATACTCTATTTAGAATAAAACCGATTTATAAAAACTGATAATGACTTCACGGTAAAAGCTTCGAAACTTATTTCCTTGGAATAGAATAATCTTCAATTACTTTGGTATATTCTGTAACTAAACGTTTATAAATATCGATTAAATTAGGGTTATAGAAGTTACAACTTATTAAACATTTTTTTTGCTTTCAGAAAAATACAATGATGATTCTATAAGCTTGATAGAAACATACTTATAAAAGCTTAAACGCTACTCAAAAATATTCAATATTAACATTTGCTTTCACTTACATAAATAGTATCATTTCATGTTGGTTAGAGTCTTTGATATAAGAATTATAAGTAAGATTGACAAGATATAAACATCAACATCTTTGTATTTGCTGATGTCATTGGGGATTTCATGAACAACAGTGGTTATATCGGTAAAATAGTTATTTTTAAAATTGATCGTTTAAGTAACAAAAAGCGTACTAGTTAAGCTATATTTTTCATCAAATTTGTGTAATATATTATATATATATATTATTAGTTATTTTTGGGAAGTAATATTATTATTGGAAGTTATCTATTGTTTTCGATTTTTTTTAATCCTTAAATATTTATGTGTAACTTTTGCTGTGGAACTTTCAAAATATTTACTTAATGCATAATTTTTGAAAAATACATTACATTTTGAAAAATAAAAATTTTTTTAAGAACAATTTCCACAATCTAATATATTTTTTTCTTAAATAATTTATGGTTTCAACTGAATATTCTTGGCAGAATTAACTTATGAAATCGTATAAAGTTTCAATAATTTAAACTTTATATATTTTTGATGAACTGAAAATGGTCCAGATCATAAATATATTACTTTATGGAAATAGTAAAAAAATATGTTTTTTATTATTTTAAGTGTATATATTTGCCACAAAAAATTAACAGGTATAACCTGAAAAGTGATTCATAAGAATACCATTTGCCTAATTATCATAACAGATGTCTGCCATAATACAGTGCTTTTTCTAATGATCGCTAATAACTAAATCTATAATAATAAACTATAATCGCTAAATACAGAACGTTCAAATTCAATTATCATTTCACTTTACTCATTGAACGAAATGTAACTTTCTACATTTATGTATGTGTGAAAGTATACAATAATCAATACACAGCCATGGACTTCGAAGATATCCCTCAAAATTCGGTGCCAATATAATCGAAATCGCCCTTTCCTTACATGGCCCAATCTATACCCCTGCTAATAAAAGGAAGACCTTATTACTTTGCATTGATTAAGGCTTAAATGGTTGCTGGATGTCCGGAGACGATTGGCGCCTTGAATCGGCGTGCGATATTACCTTCGCACGTTGCGACGTCTTTCTACAAAATGAGGCGCCGACGCCGACGTCTAGGAAGAATGGAGCTTTTGTAATGTAGCATTCACATTTTCTTAAATTAGGAGTCGAGCTTTCCCTCGTATTTTTGTAAATTTAAATAAAAAATTTTGAACGGACGTATATTTATATTTTTCTGAAAAAAAAAGTTTACGATACGGATGTATACTATAAGTATAGTACTTTACCCAATCGATCAGGTCGGTCAATATCGATACCTTCGATTCCTGACAAGGTCAAAATATTTGATGTTTTTTTCGACTTGAGTGTCTACGATTCTCATTAGAATTGATATTACGTTTCGTCTTGTTAACTATGTCACAATTCCAAACTTTTTATGTATATAAAAAACGGTTTAAATCTTTTCATGATTCTTCCTTCGATGAGACCATTCATAAACAATCCTTGCTTACAGTTAGCTATGATTTTCAAATACTGTTGAAGTGTTAATATAATGATAAAATAACAAACGATTTTATCTTGAAGACTAAATAAAATCAGCTTTCGAAAGATGTGATTCCACATTAATATCAATAAAAGCTGTTGAATGCTAATTCTATAGTTGAATTGATACAGGTCAAAGCTATCAAAAATAATCGAAAGGTGGCATTGTTATAACCAACACTGTTCTTTTTTCAAAAAATAAAATTAAAAACAATCTAAAACTTTATGTGATGTATTGTTTTATAATTGAAATGGTAATTGGCGTTGTTTTTATTCGATTTATTTTGAAAATAGGGTATTGTCATAAAATACTAAAATTTTTAAGACTTGCAATAAATTCATAAAAAACTTTTGTTGTTTTAAATTGTGTGAACGTTGTAGTCTGCATTCGGCAGACTCTTGTAGACAGAACGATAAAGTGGCTCTGCTTTTAAACATAATGCAATGTCCGGAAAATGTGCAAGTACCCGAATACTTGCTGTTTGGAAATTTTCATATAAAACGTACAGAAAAGTGATATCTACATATTTTATATTAAATTGCTTTGCGGGTAGAAGAAACTTGTGTATTTTTTATAAAGCAAGTTACAATTTATTCATCATTCAAATTTTTGTTCATAAATTAAGCAAGCGTGATATATTGACTATAATAATAACCAACAGCGACTTTTTTGAAAAATTCCGTAATTTTCTATTTTACGTAGCGAAAAATACCAATGGAACTTTTGAAATAATAACAACTACTTGCAAATCAGTTATTCAGTAAATAAAAGAAAAAATATATAAATCTAGGAGATAAAACTAAAACCCAATAAAAGGCAACTGAGAAAGATTGACATCTTACACAAATATATTAAAATATCAATTTACATTTAAATGTTTTTGAATCACACAACAAAATTAACAGAAAAATATTTAGTTATATTTTACTTAAAGCTATTTTTTCTGATATGAGCTTTTAGCGGGTGGATGAAATTATATTTCATAAGAATAATTAAGAAACACTGGCGTATTTTTTTTTAATGACTAGTTACAATCCAATACTGCCATCGTGTCATTTCTATGTAACTTTTAAGATGTTAACTGACACTCTTTGGTGGAAAGATATGATATTTAAAAAAAAACACATTTTTTAGTCCTATTTTCATAATATTTTGTAAAAAAAATACCACAAAACGTGTTGTTATTATTTTAAATACTATTTTCAAACAGTAATAATTGTCAAATGCCACTGATAATTATTAATAAGAAAATTCTGAAATATCAAATTCACAGTTTTACATATATATAAATTCAGATATAGTTTATGATATCAAATGAAGATTCTTGGTGGAATTCCAACATCAAATTTGAAGGTATTAAATCCTCTTAGCACATATTATCTCTAAAACTATAATGCAATGATTTTCATCAACAAAAATAAACAATTTAAAAGGGTTTTTTACCAATATAAATTTGCCACAACTAAAAAACAAATATTAATCTTTAATCGTTATAAAATCTAAACAATTACTCTCTGTATAGTCTCTAATAAAACAAAGTTATTGATTGCAAAAAATGATACAACGCATCTAACAAAAGACTCCACGTTTTATGAAAAACGCATATTATAATGTCTTAAACGCCATTTCAGATAACATCTAATGATTAACATCTTGCAGAGAGCTTTTTTGAACGACAAAAACATGCCAAAGAAAGGCTTCCACTATTCCACATGTCATGAAAATCACACGCAGAAATTAATAAATTCAATGCCTAGATGTTTAATTTTCATTCGGTTGTTAAATAATATTCAAATAACTCTTAAATGGAAACAGGAAACGATAAAAAATAAACTAACGAAAATGCTAAGTGAACAGTGGACAATGTTTTTCTGCCGATCATCGATATTTTAATTAGGGTAAATCAATTGCATTATACTTATCACTACGTCTTTCTTATCACCTTCTTAAAATAGTAAGCAACGAATAACCAGTAACTTTTTATTTGACAACATATGTATGAGAATGACTCTTTTAAATTCTATAACTTTATATTAAAAGTAAACAACGTTATGAAAAATATATTAAAATTAACAATCCGATTACTTATAAATAAAAAGTATCTACAATGATTTTGTTATTACCTAAGTGATAAGAATTTCCCTAAACTGATTCTCAAATAACCCCCCCACCTGCTGAAAAAAGATTGAGTACAATAATAAAACTGCTGTAGACATTGTACCTACACATCCCAACCCCTACAAATTTCATCCCTTCTTCCGGCTAGAGGCGCAATCTGCTCTTGACATCGCTCTCCCTGTTTTGCCACCCTTAGCCGAGTTTACCGCTTTTCACAAATTCAGTTAATGTATACGGATCGTGGTGGAAAGTTTAATTTTCCTCCTGAAGGTCTAGATTATTATTATTACTATAGCATGATATAGGAAATATTTCATACTTGTCTATTTAACCGAACACATGCTCTCGTTGCAATAACTTTTAACTGATATAAAGTTAGTCTAAGACGGCTGACAAATTAAAATATATTTTGAACAATGAAACACCAGATTCTATTTCTTGATCGATTTTATTTGCAAAGTTCGGATGATATTTTCGATTAAAAAGGTATCTTCAACCATATTCAGCAATTTTTCTTTATCGTATTTCTAATAATACATAAACTATCATATGTTGGAAAGAAATAAAACTCTTCAAAAATTCTCTTCGAAACGGACCATATTTATTTAATTATTTTTTTTTAAATTTGCTTAAAAAAGATGAATTAATTTCATTGCTTCTCCAATTTGAAGAAATATTAAAACTATTTACAATTTTTTGTCGTTGAAAATTGGCAAAAAAATCAACCGAAAATATTCCAACCAAATATATTTTAATAAACAAAAATCGTCTTAACTCATTCATTTCCGGTTGAAATTTGTCGATATCCGATACAATACAGTTGAGTATTTTATCTATTCTCATTGAAATTATCATTAGTAGGCTGTTCGGTCTTTTTGGTAGAGATAATGTCACGACTAACATGCTTCAAAAATTAATCAAGAAATACTCTCCAGATTGGCAGGAATTTTAATTTGTCAAACCAACAAAATAAATAATTTAATATACACATTTTATTTTACCTTCTAACAGGAAACATATCTCAAATACAGCCAATTGGATATACCACACGAATGTATATACACCATTAAATATATTCGGTAGACACTTTCATCAGATTAAATGAGTTTATTACATAGTTGTTAAATACAATAATATTTCGTGACATGTGACTAGTAATAAATGTGTATTTTGGATGATATCGTAATGAACGTATTATGTTTTCAGCATTTTTAAAATACGCATTTTCCTAGCTGACATAGTGATTTAAATGTACATTTCGTTGATGATTACGTTTAAATATTGCTGCAGGTTTGTACACAAAGATGAAACCATTAAATATCTCTAGATTATTACGTCAATTTATTTTCATCCACAACTTTTATAAGGGCGAAAATGGGGACAAAAACATTTCTCTATTTAAGCGATCGCTTCGGCGTGCGCGCGCGGAGTTGTCCTACGTCCTCGTACGCTTTTGAGTATAAACCTATAGGTAGACAAAGAGGGAAGATTTATTGCCAGTTCGCATCCGAGAGGGCAAATCGTTATGTTTCATGAGCTGCTTGTGACAAGTCATTTGCCATATAACAGGGATCAAAAAACCGCCGAAATATTTAGTACCCGGTGTTCATAAACGCCCTTGATCCATCGATAATAATCTATTAAGATAAAAAAATAACAAAATATGTAGTTCTGATTTTTACTTTTAAGTGCCAAAGTGCCGGTCGTCTGAGAACCTGCAACGTCGAGTACTAAGGATATTATCAAAGGAAACGATTTTTTTATTATAACCTTGAAATTAAAATATTTCTATAGGTTTTCCATAATAATAATTATGAATTAATTTTCTATTTATATTTAAATTTTTACTAACATCAAATCAACTATATAATACTTTATCTATTATATATCACTTCTCTATTACACAACTCATTTATTTTCTCAAAATTTAAATATTTATATCGTCGTTGTTGTGTAGAGATAGATGACTGTATTTTAACGTCTTGCGTAATAAACAATTTATTATTTATATGACAGCTAAAACGATTACTTCAACAATTTCAAATAAAACTGTAAGATAAAGCTTATTACTCGATACCATGATGTAAGTTGTTTATTATGTTGACAATAGTCACGTTAATTTATTTCTCGTTCTTCTTTCCCTTATTCTTAAAATATGGCATTGCGAAAACAATGAGCTGAAAATTGGTAATAATTTAGCTCTATCCTAATATTCATAGCTTTATTGCAAACTAAAGGTATATTTACAGGACTGCAGTTTTAGTTCCAAAAGATGAATGAAATAGTTACAAATGATGATTTAATGTTTTTTTTTGAGCTTTTGTAAAACCTGCATGCAGTTACATCAGCAAAAACTTACTAAGTGCTGTACTTTTAACCAATCTTTCATAAAAAGTCTTAAATATCACATATTGATCACCGTGCACTTGTTTGATAGCAGATTAATTTTATACCATTCAATAATGTAACGACAAAAACACGCTGTCAAAAATACTTTGCGATGCTTAGTAAATGAATAAGTTTCGAAAGATTTTCATCCACTTTCATCAAAATGATAAAACATATTTTAAACATTTTTGTAACCCCAGACTCTACTCAAAATTTATTCAATACCGAAGATATATGTCAAATCTATTTTTATTTCGATATGCTGTCTATTTAACGTTTTATATATTAAACCTTGGATAAATTTATTTATAAATTCTTGATATTTTAAGTAAAAGATGTATTCACAACAAATTTTTCATTCATTAAATATATGAGTTTAAAATCTCTCTAAATTATACATATTAACAAGAGAATAAGCGCATTTTTTTACTTGTTCGTGACTTAAAATATTCATGTATATACTAATGACAAATACGGTTGTTATAGGACTTCTAGAATTTTAAAGTCACGGAGCAGTTAGAGGGCCTCAATTGCGCTGGATGGAAAATTCAAATTAAAACATAGCTGGAAGAAAATTGAATTCGTGGACGATTTGCCACTAAGCAAAATTTCTCAAAGACATGTATAAAATAACCTGCATTGTTATCATTTGTTGTTGAACAAACTATTCCGTTAAAATAAGGTGAATGGAACAGAAAGAAAGTGACTAACAGAATGCTATCTATCTCTTCTAGTACCCTAATCGCAGGTATCTATTATGATCAAACAACATATACATTTTATATTAATCTCAGTTTTGCTTAAATTCAGTGTTTTATTATCTATGAAGAAGTCTTGAGAAGAAATGACTTTTTGTCAAATGACAATGTAAAACTTTATATTTCTAAACGCTTTATCACTCTCAACCATAGTTTTGTATATAGAAAGCTTCAGTCATTTTATCACACGGATGCAAAAGAAAGAACAAAGAGTAAAGAGTTTACATCGCTTATACACAACAGAAATTACAAAGGAAATAATATATACCCTAAGGAAGGCAGCTAAGTATGTATTTGTAATTATTTCAATAACCACTGATTTGATTATTATCACATTTTATTTCTGAAACGATAATCTTACAAAAAAATACTACTACCATCAATATATAACTAGGTAATCAAAAAAATCAAAGAAAATTACGCATTAAAAGAGTGTAAATTATCATTTTACTTATAAAAAAATGAAAATTGTTCGTTTTAGATACAATTTAATTGTTTTACAAACCACTCATTATTCTTTAAAAACGTGATAAAAATGTTATAGAAAATAATGTAAGTGTTTTTATTTTCGGTTAATTTTCTTTAGTTCCTCAAACAACCGTCCCGAAATGAAAAACCAAGAATTTACAATTTTTAAGTCAAAAAATAAACAAAAATTACATAACAACGGTCGGCAATTTTAATGATTACTTACTTATAATCAAGTAATAAGTATTCACTGGAGAATCCTGTTTCTTTCAGTTCATAAATCACGCTCACGTTCAACCGTGCCATAACTCGTAGAAGGATATATTCTTTGAAGCTCCTTGTCAGAGCTTAGTGCGTAAATTTACTCGTAAACCGGAGTGTTAAAGTTTTATTTCACTGAATACCAACACAAAGTCAGCGAGGGGATATATCTGAAACGATGATTGCAAAAAAACCTTACAAGAAAAAAGCTTACGTAATGAAATTTCACTTGAAATAAATTTCCCACAACAGCAATTTCGCATTCTCTAATAATTTCTGAACACTTTTGATGTGCATATATCATAAAGGTTTGTCTACATCACCAAAAAGAATGTAATATTTTTTTGTAGAAAATTTTAATATTGCAAAAAACGTCTACAATAGCTTCCTTTTCTATGTTATATAAACATTTTAACACAAAGTGAAATTTTCCTAAATTCATTCTAAAACTAAGGAATAACACCATTTTTTGTATTATTTTATTGAATTGTTAATGGAAAATCTAAGAATCTCAACGTATCTCAAAATTAATAAATATTAAAACAGAATTCTTGATCAATTATTAAGAGCATATAATAGAGGATATGAAACTCTTTGTATTGTATACTCAATGGGTTATTTCTATGAAATTTTATTATTTTGATAGAAAGAAAAATAAATCTCGAAGCATATTTTAAAAATATGTACATATATCATCATATGCATACATAATGTTAAACAAAAGACATAATATTGAGGTAATTTTTATTAGGTTACTAAATTGCAAGTGTTTAAATTAAGTAGTATAAAAACGATTAATTATTGGAGAAATGTCATTTTTTCAATTATCCATTTATCTACTGGGCAAACATTACCTTTCAACTTAGCTAAAGTATTATATTATAATGATAACAAAAGTTATGTATAATTAAATACGGAAATTTTCTAATGAATTTGAGCAGTGCTTATTTTTTAGTCTTGGCAGAAAGATGCAATAATAAATAAGTAAAGAAATATATTTGTATTCTTTATGTTACAAACTAATAACAAAAATATCAAACCATCTGCGTTCAAAAAAATAGTGACAAATATAAGCTGAATAAATTATTACCTTACTCACCGTTACCGTATAATTTTAGTGACAAACTTTATTCTAAAACTCTAATATATACAGTATAATTTAAGCATGAGCATTTTTATGAATACTTTTCTTTTTTACAACAATCTTGCATTTACAAGGATTATTAGATTGTATGACTAAGCAATATTATATTACGTTAAAAAAATAACAATGAATTTTAGTTCTACAAAATTATTTTTTTAAATATAGTCGATAGTTATTTCGGCTCACGCCATCGTCAGAACTATCTTTGCAATAATGAGTTTTTTAATAATATTACATATTTTTTTAAATAAAATATACCCGAATCCGTTTTTTTCTTCGTGAACATTATCAAATGATGAAATAATGAATGTTGATAATGCTTGCAATGAATGAATCCGGTTCTGATCATTAAAAAAAATGTGTTTTTAATATTTAAAATATCATACGTTACATACAAAAACGATAATCAGTTTCCGTTGCAATTCTCAATTGAATTTTTATTTACATTTTTTAATACAATTGGTTATTCATGATACTACGATTGTTTTGAACTCGAGTACATTAAAGTATTCATTGAAATTTTCTGTAACAAGTTTCTCTATTCAAATATTTACGTTTTTTTCTCTCAACCGTTATCTTTTTTTATTATTTTTTTTTTCTTGATTGTAATATGTATTGTACTTCCAGATATTATTTTATGTGCCCTTCTATTTAAAAAAATCGGTAGAAATACACATTATATGATGACAACCTTTACCTGGTTTTATTTGATGATTTTTTGTAGGATGAAACCTTGATAATGTGTTAATTATTTTCAAATTAGTCACCAGTATTATAATATATACAAAGCAACAAACGTTTTTTTAATTGTAACAATTTTGTACAATTCCACATGTTTTGTCACTAAAGACCCAGGTTTCGCCTTTCGGCATCGTCAGGCATTCTATCACACGGATGCAACAAAACTGACAGGAATCATACAAAATTGTTGACAAAAAACTGACGTAAAATAAACAGTTAGCATTGTATATATATAAAAGTTATTAATTATAGGAAAACACTTACCGCTAGGAAAGCAGTAAATAACAGCTAAAACAAATTTAATTATAAAAATCTTATTATAATTAACTCAATTGCCTGTGATGATTTTCATTAACGATCTTTCTAATGAGTCATTCTTGAAAGCGGTAGAATGCCTGAAGATGCTGAAAGGCGAAACCCGGGTCGTAAGTTACAAAACATGTGGAATCGTACAAAATTATAACAATTCAAATTTGAAATTGAAATTCCATCAAGCACCTTCAGTCGATATCATACATTATAACAAACGTTATGTTCCATAAAAACAAATCACCAAAAAGCAATCGCCAAATAAAATAATCAAATTAGTCAAATTTACCAATAATTAATTGCGTATTGGTTGTTCAGCGATTCCCCAAAGTCGAAAATAGTTAATTAACCCGAGAAAACGTAGAGTCGCGTTGCTCCATCTTTCGGCTGCGGAACGAGCCAACGCCAACTTAATTGTCTCAGCCGGGTGCCTCTTTATGCCTTGCATCTTATTAGACGAGAAGGGATGAGACTCGGGGGGTACGAGTAACGCTCACATTAATAAAGAAAACAGTATTTCAATTAGGTGTTAAGGGTTGAACGAAACAAATTTACACTTCATTAAATTAAACGAAGACAAACACATTGTAGTACATTTCCATAATATATTTATTTCTTTTGGACCGGTTTCGCTCATCACGAGAATATTATCAACTGATAAAATACAAAATTATCCTAAAAGTGAACAAATTTTATTTTAACACGGTGAAAAAATAGCAATGTATTTTAGTTCTACAATTTTTTTTAAATTTTTTATAAGATATATTTGATAGCTATTTCGGCTCACGCCATCGTCAGAACTATGTTTAAGCGTACATTTCTTTATCTATATATATATATACCTGTGTAAAAAAGGTGCACTATAGATATTCTCTTCTGTTTTAACAACTTAGTTTATATCGTGCTAGCAAAAAAAATAATAATTCAAATAAACTAAACTAAAATAAACAGGCCGGCCTTGATTTATTACAGAAATATATTAGCCATTCGCAATGGTCTGAGGAGCGGTGAAAGACTTATATATTGACGTGTTATCGTTCTACCACGTAAATGCCAATTCAATCAATAAATTCAATTTTCATTATGGTTTAAAACTCGATTTCCTGTAAATTGTTTCTTTATTCTTGAACCCATGGTTTTGTATACCTGCTACCTTTGACACAAATATTTTGTAGAAATAGACTTGTTTGTAAATCGTATTTTACCAATTGATAATGCTCGCGATGATCGAAACCGATCCTGGTGAAAAAATATATTGTGGAAATAAGTACTCAAAATGTGTTTTGATTATTTAGAATATCATGCCTTTCCATCAAGAAGTGACAGTTAACACATTAAAAGTGATTTTAAAACTCTATTTTTCACAAACGATTTTGAGCTGAATATGTTATAAGAAAGCAAAGATTTAAAGTTTATCATTTATATTTATTAGACGTTTGAAATATTTTTTTTTTAATAAAACAGTGGAGTATGCTTGCTTTTTGAAATTAATGAATAGAACTCCGATTAAGGACGCCACTGACGGTATATCCTTTAATCAGTGGCTTCAATAAAAATATTATTAAACCATTCCCAATAATATCAAACAAGTTATTACTCAATGTAAAAAACGTTTATCAAATATATTCATTTGTAGACGTTACTCTAAAAGTAAAGTATAACATTTTTTTTCCTCTAAATTTAAATCATTTAAAATGTATATATATATTTCTGTACAAGCTATTTTTTATTCTTTTTCGTGTGAGATTAGCGTAGTTTATGTAGTCAAAGGTTGAACAACATTATTACACCGGTTTGGTACAGTTCACGTGATTTAATTCAGTTTAAGGGTTTTACATGTTATTTTATTGGATGTAACCCTTCTGTGAATTTTATTGCAGGCAAGTAGGGATAAATGTTAAAAACTGTTTCTCGTGTTTCTTTGTCAAAAACACTGCTGTACTCGTTGAAAAATGTCACAAGCTTTTTTTGTTATAGTGAAAAAACTATTACAATTATCTACTTACACTAAATAAAATTACAACACTTATTTAATTTCAATAAATATCTACTAACGTATATCATAGCACGTAATATAGATTACGAATAACAAATACTTAAACATAAAATTCAATAACTGACAAATACAAAACTTTAAATTATTCGTGTTTTTAATATGGAGTTAAAAGCTAAAAGGTGTAGTACACTTTTTTTACCATTCTGTTTTTCCGTATAATAAATTTCGAACTGTCTATTTTATAAAAATCTCATTTCTTTACAAAATAAGCAATGGGCAAAATATCAAGATATTTAATGAATTTGATAAATTTTACATAATAAAATATATATTTCATAACATTGATGCACTAACGCGGTTAATGAAATATATTGGATTGTGAAATATATGTTTAAGATTTTGTTTATTATGACAATTACGATCGTTGCGAAGAGATCTGGTTGTTATCGCAAACAACAACATTTTTATTTCTGACGAAGGCGTGAGCCGCGATAGCTAACAACTATGTCTTATAAAATTCTGTAGAACTAAAATACATAACCAACTAAATGCCAATTCAATCAATAAAAACATCATTTCGTTTTTTAGCAATCAAATAGTAAAAATACATCAATATAGAACTTATACGACATTATCGACGAAAAGTAGTTGATGATATCAACTGAATGTACTTGATAAAATGTCGAAATCAAAGTTTCAATAATTCAAAAATGCAAGTATTACTGTAAAATTATTATTAAGTAAAGGTATTTTATATCAAAAGAAGCATTCAAATAACTTTTAATGTTAGCATCAAAACAGGCAGAATAAACTTAATATTGTTTTTGACAATTCAATTATGTATTTTAAATAATAAAAACACATTTTTTTAGTACTTATTTCCACAATATATTTTTTGATCAGGACCGGTTTCGCTCATCGCGAGCATTATCAACTGATACTGATCAACTGATGTGGAAATAAGTACTAAAAAAATGTGTTTTTATTATTTAAAATATAATGCCTTTCCATCAAGAAGTGACAGTTAACACCTTAAAAAAAATCAATTATGTATACTAAACCTAACGTGTCACACCCCTGAAATCTTCAACTGCATACACTAGTGCAACCGTGCATTAAGAGTTAATGCAATAAACATTGCTTAGAGCGTCTGTGATAACGAATAACATAACTGAGCTTTAAGTGGATTTGAGATAGATACAAACAATTACAATTGGATATATGATTTTCATTCATATGTTCACATTATTCAATACAACCAAACGTGTTAATTGTATTGTAAATTTATGTTTAATGCACCTGAAGTTGAATAGTCAACGCTCCCAGTGATTCCGCATTATATATATATTCATTGTTTAATTAGTTGTTTGTCCGATTGTTCAAGCGTATGGATATCTGTGAAGGTAGCATTCTTTTCCTTATAAATGATATCCAATTCTCAAAGAGGCATCAAGGAAGGTGTAAAATAGTAACGAACAATTACTGCTTTTCTAATTCGATTATTATATCTAGAGATAACAAATATTCGTTTATAAAAAGTCGATAAATATTGAATATTAAAACTGATTAAAATAATGTTCTAACATCGTCATGTATATTGATTTTCTTCCATATTACTGATATTACTTATTTTAAAAACATACAAAAAGTATTGAGTATATATGTTAGCATTGTATTGATTGAAATGGTATTTACTTGGTAGAACTCCATTATAGCATGGTGTAAATCATAGCAATGTATTTTAGTTCTACAAAATAGTTCCGACGATGGCGTGAGCCGAAATAGCTATCAACTATATCTTATAAAAATTTTGTAGAACTAAAATACATTGCTATTTTTTCACCGTGTTATGTTAGCATTATTATAAATTATAGAGAATTGATTATAACAAAATATGATACCATGACAAATTTCGTTAATTTGATGATCCAGTGGTTGAATATCATCATCATCAGCCGGGGTCGATTCACTGCTGGATGAAGGCCTCCCCCTGTTTTTTTTTCCAGGGGAGTTGTTTGGACATAGCAACATCACGCTGCCCAGGCGGGTTGGTGTTCGGTTTTCTGTCTGGGTTTTCCTTCCCATAGCCAAGAGAACACGGCACGCGGTGTTCCCGAGCGGTCACCCACCCAAGCACTATCCGCGTCCAATGCTACTTAACTTCGGTGATCGCACGAGAGCCGGTGCTTTCAACGTGGTATGGTCGTTATAAATATAATATTATTAATTTATTATTTCTATATTAAATTGATTGTTAATATATATAACACGTTAGCATCAAGGCTCTTCAAGTTTTATTCAACTCTTATGTATATTTTTGTATGTTGTACTATGTTTATGTCATTATCGATAGACGTTAGTCACTGCAGAGCTGAACAACATACAGTAAATCCGGTTCACGTGGACATCATACGTATTATAATTATTAATCCCCACATATTTTACCATACTCACACATACACATATATATGCATACAAACGCACACACAACACACAATACACATATGCACATACAATACTTAGTGAAATTAACTTAGGAAAGTCATTTTCAGATGCTTATATCATATTATGCATTGATAATTTTTACCATAAAATAATTTATTGGTTGAATTGGCATTTACTTGGTTGAACTATATTATAATACGGTGAGCAATTTATTTTAGTTTTATAAAATTTCTATAAGGTATAGTTGATTGCTATTTCGGCTCGCGCTATCGTCAGAACTAGTTGACTATGACGATGGCGCGAGCCGAAATAACTCATATCAACTATACCTTATAAAAAAATTGTAGAACTAAAATGCATCGTTATTCTTTCACCGTGTAATAAAATATATTTATTTTATATTTGAATATAAGCCGAATATACATAAACAAATACATTGAGTGACATATTTTCCTTATAATCTTGTAATAATGTATTGATTGAATTGGCATTCACTTGGTAGAACTCCATTATAACACGGTGAAAAAAAATAGCAATGTATTTCAGTTCTACGAAATTGTTTTTTTAAATATAGCTGATAGCTATTTCGACATTGTTCTGACTATATTGTGAGCCGAAATAGCTATCAACTATATTTTAAAAAATAATTTTGTAGAACTAAAATACATTGCTATTTTTTTCCTCATCGGGTTGTAATAATGTTCCTCAGTGTGAAAGGCATAAAGAATATTCTACAGTCGGAATTCACGTATTAATGTATTCCGTAGATATTCTTTATAGAGGACAAAAAACGACGAAAATAATGACGCACTCAATGCTGAGCATAATATAATATGGATTTTTAATGAAGCGTCTTTACAGAATTTCTTAAGCAAAGATTTTTTTATGATTGAGTCTTCCAACTGTTTTTTTTTTGTTCAAATAAGACTAGAAAAAAGCGGTGGCGATATAAAAAAGAGATACGGAAGGAAATTTACCGTCGTCCGAATTTTAATATGCATTTTCACACATCGATATATAAATTAATATGTACATATTTTTGTAACATAATTACGAACCTTCGAGGAGAATGAAAACGAGGTGACCACGTTGCTACGATATCATTACAATTATCCGCCGGTTATAATTTAACCGTATCGCATATTTTAATATTTTTTGTACTCAATGGACGAACAATGAGTTAATCGAGTGGTCACCTGCAACGATTTGCAAAGTTTTTGTGTGTTCTTAACCTTGCTAGTCTAGGGATTGCAATAATGGTTTTAAAAAAGCCGGGATACCGATATTTTCTGATTGAAAGTTAATGAGCATTGAAATGTATATATGATTGATTTTTCATCAATTTTCTAATACAAAGTAGCAGGATTTTAGTGCTAACGAGATGCCCGACTGCCACTTTCTGTCTTAGGCTCTGCATGTTAATGTCACGGTTATTTGAAAAAGAAAAATACATTTTAATTTATGATATCGACTGAAGGTGCTTGGTGAAATTTCTATATCAAATTTGAATTGTAACAACTTTGTACGACTCCACATGTTTTGTCACTAACGACCCGGGTTTCGCCTTTCGGTATGTTCAGGCATTCTATCACACGGATGCAACAGAACTGACAGTCAGGCTGAAGTCAATTCTGTTGCATCCGTGTGATAGAATGCCTGAACATACCGAAAGGCGAAACCAGGGTCGTTAGTGATAATCGGAAAATTTGGAATCGTATAAAGTTGTAACAATTCAAATTTGACATTGTTTAATATCTATTTTCACAACATATTTTTGATCAGGACCGGTTTCGCTAATGCTCGCGATGAGGGAAACCGGTCCAGATTAAAAAATATATTGTGGAAAAAAGTACTTAAAAAATATGTTTTTATTATTAGAAATACATGTTTTTACACTTGCGCATTTTTATTTATATATCGCGTTTAGTTACGCACTGTCCGTTACAAAAGCTCGACATATCATCGCATTCGCAAAAATAACAATATCATTAGCCGTTATTTTTAACATTCCTGCTCTCAATGCAAGTCATATAAACTCTTTATTGAGTACAACTTAACGAAGACTTTTTTATACTCAATTCTTAAACCTATCTTTTTGTTCGGATTTTTAACATACAATTATTGCCAGGAATTGATTAATGCTAAACTCATTTTTCTTAAGTCTCCAAGCTTTCAAGTAGAAATCCTATTATCGCTTTTATTTAACATTTGTTATTTGTCTGTACTGAAAGTCGAGCCAGTATCCAAGACCTTAGTTATTGTTAGCTATAATTTTTTATAGCCGTTATTGACTTTTTTGTAAAATACCGGCATATAATATTATATATGTATATATTCGCCAGCCCTATTCGAGTCACGAACAGTAAATCAGCGGCGCGTAAGATAAATTCGCTAAGCATACCCACAGTAACATGTCAATGGCCGAACTTGCAAAGCGTCCAGATGATAAATTCACTGTTTTTTTTATATTTAAATATAACGGGATCCACAACTGATTATGATTAAATATTCTGCCTTAATCTTAATCAAGAACAACGATGAAATATTCCAAAAATTTACAAACGCAAATAGGGAACCGGGTGTCCTTCATTCATCTGTAGGTCTACCTTAGTAGTAGTTTGCTTAAACGCATACTTTATGATTTAAATTTCTATGTTCCTGTTATTGCTTGATTGTAATAATAAAACAATAATTAATATAGAGCTAGGTCCATTCCACCGTCACAATAATATTGTTCTAAAAATGACGTATAACCGAAAAAGAAAACAAGCTTCAACAGAATCTTTTTGATGTGAAGACGATTTTTTTACATTAAAAATATATTCTAAATAATAAAAACAAGTTTTTATATATATATTTTATGATCATATATATTTTATGATCTATACCGGTTTCGCTTATCTTAAGAATTATCAGTTGACAACCGGTCCTGATCATAAAATATAATATATTAGTAAATATGATGGAAAATATTATTTAAAAGCGTGTATTTATTATTTTAAACAACATGTCTTTCCATCAAGAAATGACAGTTAATACCTTAAAAGTGATTAAAATTACATTTTTTTTCATTATTACAAAAAATGGTAGCTTTATACATGTTCCAGTGATTATTCTACTTTATATATTGTCTCACCTCTTTAAATATAATATACAATATATTTTTAATGGCTACGAAAGCAGTGAATGCAATTTATGAACTAATAAAACAAATCACTTTTGATGTATCCACTATCACTTATTGGTAGAAAAGCATAATAATTATTCAAGTACAATGTGTATTAAGTATACGTTCATTGCAAGTATTATCAAATGGTAAAAGTTCTCATTGAGTTGATAATTCTCACGATGATCGAACCGGTGCAAATCCTAATTATATAAAAAAAAATTAGTACTTAACATTTCGTTAAGGGTGTGCTTTTTTCATTCACTGTCTTAATATGCATATATAATATAAACAATAACAATTGATGTACTGTTAAATACATACTTTCAGAATAGATTATAAAAAAAATGTCTTATATTTTCTACAGCTAAATAATTTTTTGTTCCAATTGTTTTTTAATAATGTGAATCTAAGACACATCAAATAGCAAGAAATATATTTCGATGCTTGAATTAATATCCATTCAATTTTTTGTATAAGGTCCGCCAAATAACTTTTTTTTTGAAAATGCTATAAAAAAAAAACTACTAGTATTTTCTCAAATTTCTTTTTTTATTTGAAAGTACAATCCTTCCGGTTAATAATGGAAAATAACTTCATTCAAATGGCTGCCTCGGCTGGCCATGCAGTAGCCTACACGATCGGTCCAATTTTTAAGCACATTATCGATTGTGTGCAGCTGTATTTCACCAATGGCTTCACGAATATTGTCCTTTAAAGCGTCAATTGTCTCTGGCTTGTCGGCGTAATACTTATCTTTGAGGGCACCCCACAAATAATAGTCCAACGGTGTCAAATCGCAGCTCCGAGGTGGCCAAACGACATCAGCTCTGCGGCTGATAATGCGATCTTCAAAAACAGGGCGCAAAACATCGAGTGTAGCTTCGGCTGTGTGGCACGTAGCGCCGTCCTGTTGAAACCAAATGTTGCCAATATCCTCCTCTTCAATGTTGAACGAATTTTTGTGAACAAAAATTCGTTCAGCATGGTCCGATAACGATCGCCATTGACTGTAACGGCCACTCCTTGCTCATTTTCGAAGAAAAATGGCCCAATTATGCCTCTGGACCAAAATCCGCACCAAACAGTGACTCGTTTTGGGTGTACCGGCTTTTCAATGTATGCGTGCGGGTTTTCTGTGCCCCAAATGTGACAATTTTGCTTGTTAACATACCCGCCAAGATCAAAATGAGCTTCATCCGAAAAGATGATTTTTTGGCAAAATCGGCATCTTCTGTAAGTCGATCGCAGGCCCACTCAGCGAAGCGAAAACGCATTGGATGGTCAGTTGGCTTCAACTCCTGAACCAATTGGACTTTGTATGGCGTCATACCAAGGTCTTTATGCAAAATTCGTCTCAATGATGTCTCCGAAATGTTCAATTGTTGAGAACGACGGTGAATTGATGTTGATGGCCCTTCACGCACACTTTCTGCCACAGCATCAATATTCTCGGGTGTACGCACTGTTTTTGGCTTTTCACGCTTTGGTTTGTCGATGAGGATACCAGCTTCTTTCACTTTTTTCACAAGATAACGAACATACGGAGCTGACGGTGCTTCTCTTCTTCCAAAATCCGTACGCAATTTTCGCACACATTCTGCAACATTACCATGATTTTCAAAGTAATGTCGCAATATTTCCCAGCGTTGTTCAAGCGCATACACAACCATATTCGTTCAGCGGAAGGATAAAACTAATTATCTGTCAAATCAGACATGAGCTAAATGTTACCATTCACGAAATAAGCACTAGTTGAAAAAAAAACTTTAGATGGCGGACCCTGTATATACCTTTTGTAACTCGTTTAAAAAAATGCATCCCTAAATTATAATATTTATTTACAATATTAAAAGAGTTTATTTTACTTTCTACGTAAATCTCAAAATATTTATATTTTCACTTATTGTTCTCGCTAATGAGTTTTCATGGTTTTTTGTCTTGTGGATTTTTTTTATTTGACTTTGTTTTGATTACAAATTATTGCTAAGACGTATTTTACATTTCACTTGTGAACTATTTTAATTTATTTAGATATATATTGTGTTCTAGTATTGTCTGTAAATTCTTTGGTTTTCTATACGTGTTAATTATTAACTGAAAGTTTTGTCTAAATAGCTTGTTTTTTTAATTTCTATTTTATTAGTTGATGATGGTCTTAATAAGTGAAAACAATTCTGGTCATAAAATATACTGTGTATATAGTATTAAATATTTGTTTTTATTATTTAAGATATAATGTTTTTTCACCGAAAAGTGACAGTTAACACATTAAAAGTGATCAATTTAACCAACTCTTGTTTTAAGTATACTAAAAAAGACAATGTTTTAATATTGCGTAGTAAAATATTTTTGTGTGAGATATCAAAATAATTCAAAATAAAAGTTCACTTCGCATAGCATGTTTCAAATTTTCACACCGCAAATAATGCACACAACTTTACGAGCCACTCTGTTCCATATCATTGCTGCTTCATTTTCGGCCCAACTGACAGACAATGGAAAGAGACAGCGCAATACAAAAACGCATTGAAAAATACTGTTGTCGGAAAGGGCCAACCGTGTTCGATGCAGTTCTCACTCAGCGGAGGGTCGTCAACCTCAACTCTTCAACCGAGTACATTCTCATCGCAGAATCCTGCCGGTGTATCGTTGGGAATGCGAATGGGAGAATATGTGGAAACGGGACCGAAGAGCGAGATGCAGCTAGACAAATTTGTGTGAAAGGTTATATTGCAACCTGCGGTGTAAGGTGAATGAAATGAACCATCACTTATTCACTTACTAAAAAGCAATTTAGGAAAGTGCGTAAATTATTTTGAAAATTTGAAATTTCGAAAACATGCTATTTTTATTACAAACTTCCTTTGGTTTGCCTGACTTAACTGAAAAAAACAAATTTAGTACAATTTTAAAAACAGCTATCAAGTCGAAAAATTAAACTAGAAAAGATACCAATTTATTTTATGCACATCCGTTAGTAATTACAAATCTCGAGTCTCTAATTTTATAATTTATGATTTCGACTGAAAAAGCTTGATATAATTTCAATATATAATTTTAATTGATAAAACTTTGTACGATTCAATTTTTTTTGTCATTAATGACCCGAGTTTCGCCTTTCGGCATCTTCAGTCATCACACGCATGCAACATAACTGATGTCAGAACATCAAACCAGAGTCGTTAGTCACAACACATGAGGAATCGTACAATGCTTCAACAAATCAAATTTTCTCTAATTTTAAATTCAATAGAAATATATTTAAAGCATTTCATAAAAAAATGGTTCTGACATTTTTCTTTAAAATTTGTTGAGCCTTGTTAGACAACCAGTAAAATATCACATTTTTAATGTTTATTTTATATGAAAAATAATTTTCCGAAAAACCATCTCCTGATTTTGTTGTGTTCTGTAATTCTTCATATATTTCTTATCCATCGAAAGTGCTACAAATCTATGCATACTATTGATTAAATAGATAGTAAATAACGATATATATAACCACACCTGATTTATCTATGCCTGTAAAAATTCTAAAATCGAATTAGATGATAATTTTTTTAAATACTTGTTTCAAAACGATGTGGAAAGAAACAATTAGCGTTCATCACTCGAATATCATATTTTTTAAGTAAGAACTCACAAATTTTAGTCATATTTGTTATTGATAGATGTCGCTGTCAAAGCATATTCAGCATTGCTCTTAGCCTTAATAATAATAAGTCAAAAAACCCGCCTCAAGGAGTTGCATTAATTTATAATTTACGTACAATAAATAACTCATTAAGGAAATTGCCTAAGCGGAGTCTGAGGGAGAACATTGTGGTAACAACTGTCGCAATTAAAATACCGGACATACCGAAGGGGAGATCAATTTATAACTGTATAACATTATTTTTTGTATTATTAAAGAATTAAAGATTTTTCGAATTCACATACAATGAGCGAACGATGTTCGTTAGCAATATGAACAGAGTTCTAATCCAATCGATTTACATATTTTAGTGATGTCTTTAAATTCCCTCCCGTGCAACCGATCCTAAAAAGGGAGGTTTAGGAAGAATGTTTAGCTAGCCACTATTAATCTGGCCATTGTCAATCCTTTATATCTTTACTCTCTTAGTAAAAAGATAGATTGAGTAAATAAGTGACAATTAGTTTTCGTAAAAAAACATCTAATGTAAAATTACTCTGTTATTTGACTAGATGCACAACCTAAGAATATATATGGACAAAGCAACAAAAAATAGTTAAGGTATTGAATTTTTGTTCCAGGAAGCTTTTTATTTAATAAAAATAAATTAGGATCACCATTAATTTGCTCATAAAGTTTAGTTTTAATGATTCTAATCCATTTTAAATGTGGAAGTTATAAGCTTTTCGTATACGATTTTAGGACTTAAGATACCAAAAGCTCAAATTTGAGTCATTAGCGACTAACCAACATGTGTGCAATTTTCAAACAGTTGAAATTTGATTAAATTTTCCTTTGTACCATAATTTTCTGTATTTCATATCCACTATATTATCTGATTGAAACATTTATAATAGTGTCTAATATCTAGAGTAAAAAAATTAGACGTTCTTATACCACACATTATGCATAATATTTGACATAGAATTTTTTACCCTTGTATTGACTGGGCTTGAAGACATGTCGAAATAAGCAAGTGATGGATTTACTTTTTGTTGTGTAATTGTTCACTTTTTTATATTATACAAAGTCATTTAAAAGAACTTGCATAAATAGTGAACTTATTAAAAAATAGATTTCCTATTTACTAGTAAAAAAAAATAACACAGCGTAAACGAAAACATTTTCAAATTTTGTTCGATCGATAGAAATTTTACTTCTTTTGTTTTTATTTTTCAATTACTGACAGTTTTCTTATCACAGTACATTCCTTGTTCGTTTTTGGTGGATTTTAAAAAGTGTTTTTCTCCTAAATTATTTAAAAAAATTATATTTTCAAAAATGGTGACTCAAAAGACGAAGAAAACTGTTATCTATAATTGGATTGCAATCGGAAAAGGCTCGAAATATGACATAAAATTTTGCTAATAATTATACAAATTAAAATACCTTGAAATACTTTAACAAACATAGTTCAAATTGGACTTTGAAGTTCTTTTGGTTATTTGATCCTAAATAATGTATAGATATTGCAAAAAATCAAATTGAGATTTACATATTTGCATACACTGAGGTATTTATCTTAAACTCGTTTTCTTATTGCAAGTATGTATCGTCATGATATAACTGGTTACTGTAAGATGATTATTAAATCTTTATTTTGCTTAAATATCTTTGTTATAATTTGTGGATTATAAACTGATAATGCTCACAAAGAGAGAAACAATCCTTTATTTTAATAGTTTAAAATGTTCCAAATAGTACGAAACATCATGTTATATTTTTTTAATGAAATTATATCTTAAAACGAAGAAAAGACTACAAAAATCAAAATAAATTCAATGCATTTAACGGTTATCTTGTAAAAAATCATTTTCAATACACAATTAACATTGATTTTCTCTAGTTATGTCAAGCCTTTCACAATTCAAAGAGGCTCTGGGAAATAACAACACAAGTAGAATAATAAAGAAATTGTTTTGGTACGTATATCATTAAATGTTTCGTTCACAAAATAAAAATTTAAGCATATATAGATACATAAAATTACTCTTATTGAAGTTCAATTGTTGATATTTCAATTTAATTTACACTCATAAAATGAAACGGATTCTTATATATCATATTTCAAATATCCGCGAAGTAGAGCTTTCGTTTATATTATAAGCCGAAATACTTATCCACTTAAGTTGTATTCGGTTCTAAATATTTTGAAAAACAACACATTAAATTGAAATATGTAATACCTTGACGTTTGATATGGCCCCATCAAATTTGATTGATACAAAAACTAGCCGACACATTAACATTACTCAGCATATGATATTATCATTTATAAATTATATATAAAAGAATTTTTAGATTATACAAAATATTATACGTCAGTGACATTTTTTGATTGAATATGAGGCTACAATACAGTATTCACTGAAATATGATTCATTTACTTTAAAATTATAGTTATGTGAGAGAAGGATATTAATAAGGCATTAAATTCTTTTGTTTCTGGATTGAATTGGCATTCACTTGGTAGAACTCCATTATAACACGGTGAAAAAATAGCAATGTATTTTAGTTCTACAAAATTCTGTAGAACTAAAATATATTGCTATTTTTTCACGGTGTTCTTTTGTTTCTATCTGTCAAAAAAGTATTTGATCACTTCTTCAGAATTAATTTATTACAAATGATTGTTTAACCAGTTGAAAACATTTTTAATATATCATTCTCCATGTGACATTGAAAAATTATCGAAAGCCTCAATGTTGACCTTGATTGAGATCTAGTCAACGTGACCTATTGGATCAGTATAAGGACAACTACGTTAATCAGTGCTCCTCGCTTGTGCTTTCAATACATCCCAATAATAAATCATAACCTTGTTCTTGAATAAATTTAAAATTTAAGTAGATCAGAAAAGTTAAAAAAAAATACAAAATACTTCAATAAACGATTTTTTTAAAAGACTTAATAATTCAAACATAATTATTTGATGGTATCATAATGTTATGAAAACTGAAAACTTCTATAAGAAAGCCGAGTATAACGTAGTCAACAAAATGAATGATCAATATAATATATGGTCGGGGTAAAATTTGAAAGGTGCGTGTTTCACGGAAGACCCTTTGAGTTCCCTATTCATCCCTCAAAGCCTCACACCCTCGCGTTTCACCGCCCGCCCTCCCCACTCCTCGAAAGCTGTTCCGCAAAGCACTGCGGCCTTTGCTTAACTTTACGACGGCAGCTTTGTAAAGAATCTTTTCATGAAAATAATATATATCTGAAACATTCAATTATCGTCTTGTTTAGTTCATGCTTTTTTTGATTCAACAAGTTTTGTTTGAGAATATTTTTAATTTATTCATAATTGCGGTATATTTTGCGCCGTAGACTTTTTTTAAACATGTTACGAAACGGTTTTTGAAGCTTTGGGATTCATGCAATATTATGTATTTCAATATTTTTAGTTTTTTAATATTAAAACACTAATAAATGTAGTTCACTCTTGTTTTAAAATCTAAAGTCAGTCTTTTATGTCAATTTATAAACAACTATTTTTAATTAACAGAAATACTTGTACTGAAAGTAATAATTTGAAAACGTTACCAATGGTTAATCTAGTTTTCTGATTATTAAATTTCCGTCATTATTCACATGTAAAAAGAACAGTAAATAATGAATTAAAATGTTTTTAAGTATATTCTAAATTTTGATATCATAAAGATTTGGCTTTTTAAAACGATATTTTTCTTTTTATGAATTACTTATATAAACAGTCATTGTAAAAAACTATAAGTGAAGATTCTATTAGCACCCCTATTAAGTTCTAAAATTCTCGCGAGAAATTACAATTGGCTATCCTTATAAAACGTTAATTCAAACTACACGATATATAAAAGCACTTATAATTGTAGTTCAATATTTTTTTAAAAACAGTCTTTTATGTCGATTCATGAATATATGTAAACTATTTTTAATTAATAGAAATTCTGTGAAAACGTAACCAAATCTGTAGTTATATAATGTTATTTAAGGCAAACCTAGCTTCCTGAGCATTTAATTTCACACAATTACAGTTAATAATGAGCTGAAATATTTTTAAAACAGTATTATTTTTTTTAATGAATTACTTAAATAAACAGGCATTGTAAAAAAAAGTGTAAATAAAGATTCTATTAGCACTCTTAGTGAGTTTTGAAATTTCCATAAGAAGTTCCAATTGACTTTCCTTATATAACGTTAATTCAAATTACACGATATTTATAATACTCTTACGATTACTTTTTCAAAATAAAATTACATTTTTACTGAAAATAATCACGCCATTTCTGTTATATAATAAAATACTAAAAAACCTAGTGCTTTACCATAACCTGTATGATCCCTTAATATTTTTTATTATTTTATTCTATAAAGCCTTCTTTTTCGACCCTTATCTTCATAAATGAGACATTGAATTTATGAATACGTCACTGCGTCGACAGTTTGTTTGAATTTTATCACGGACAAGTATCATATCTATATTTTATTACGCCACTGCAATTTGCCTAAAAGTACTATTTTGAATAATACTCAACGTTATAATTTTTTCAAGTATTCAATCCTTAAGTAATAATTCCTTCCTTACAACTATTACTTGTCTTTCTTTCTTCACATAATAACTTCACTTAATTAAAAAAATGATAGTTATGCTCAAAACAATCAATATTAAAAGAATATACACCTAGGCCTCAACCTTGTTTCAACTGAAGTTAATATTGTGTCACTTTGAAATATAATAAAAACAAAACAAAGCACATGATTTATTTATTTTATATTAAAAGATCAACTTCAAATTGACTTTTATATATTTATTTGCTAGTAATGTAGAGTATTGAAAGGCAAAATGTTATCTAAGAGAATCGTTAATCAAATATTGAATTCATATTTTATTAATTGAATTTTTTCTCTCAAAGCCAAGACTAAGAGATGAGATGGTGAGGGTAAGAAATGATTAAAACTGTTGTTAATACCGTTAGAAACGATTTGAAATTGTATTGAAAAATCATTTTTTTTAAATGAATTTAACTTGAAGCACTTACTCTTAAATTACAGTTAGAATTAATTGTACTGAATTTTATAACTAATATATATATAAACTACTTTTTTAGATAATTTTTTAATCAAATATTGGAATTGTTTTAAATCGTGGACTTGATAAATTTCAAATATTCTGATACTAAAAACGAGTCGTAGTGAAATTAGTTATCTAACTAATAATATTTCTCAGCACTTTGTTCTTTACAAATAACATATTTAAAAAAACAAAGGTTGCACAACTGATATTCAATAATCTTAGAAAAATATTTAATTTTAACTGTTAGAACTTTCTACATACAAAGTTGTAACAATTCAAATTTGACATTGAAGTTAAGTCAAGCAGCTTCAGTCGGTATCATAAATTATGAAAAAATATGTTTTAAGATACATCTTTTAGAAGACCACGTGTCTGTAATTCGAAGCGTACGGGATAAAAAGTCATTTCTGATTTTTTCTATACTCTTAGCAAAGATTAATACATATTTTATATATAAATATATGTATCTATTGGTATGAAAATACTTATAAAAAATATTACTTAAATTTCATATAATGCAAGATAATGGAAAAGTAATTAATTTATTTGAAACAATCCCCTAATCATTCAAATGATATTTTTTTATGAATTTATGAGTTAATTATTATTTATACGTGTTTTGTATAATTTTCAGCAAAGCTGGCAGCGTAAAACTAACAAATGGACCGTGCTAGAGTTTCGGGGTGTATGATTTACATTCCTGGATCAACTGTGGACTCAATTCCAGCGGAGCGGAGGGAAGGGAGGCATCGCGGCGCCAAGGCGACGCTGGGCGACGTCGTCAAATGATTAAGTAAGGGCGTCCTTTTGATGAGCCAATTGAAGCGACTTTCTCTTTGCCAGTCGCGCACCTTTTAATGCCTCCCTATTCAAACTTGAAATAATTGAAGATTACTTTTGAATCATTGTAACGTAGGTTTTAATGAATGGCGTAATTATTTACGTAGACTTTTACTACGTTTTTTTATTTCATTTTAACACTTTATTTTGAAAAAATAAATTAAATATATGTTGACTTGTTGTAGTGGAACCTTGGATAATATGTTAACATGCAGCAGAATGAATGAAGACTGAAGAAGAAGAAGTACAATGAAAATTTTTTGAGCCGGTCGTGTCTCGATTTTTGATTAATATATACGAGTTTATAAGCCAAATGATCTGAAAGCGACTCGAAAAACATAACAATTGTAAGTATGCTTCGTAAAAATTTTCCAAAATATAAGTGTAAATAATTTCAATTTATTATTCAAAAAAAAAACTTGCAAACTAATATGAAAAAAATATTCACTTGTCTACAAAACCAACACAAGTAAGGATATTAATATTACATAATACTATGATAAAAATAAAGTCTTTTTATTGAAAAATATCAGATTTGTAAATCAAATAAAGTATTTTTTTTTTTAAGAAATATATATATGTATGTACGTGCTTCAATGGAGATTTGACAATGTCTGGTTACTTTCTCGCATTAGCTCAAGATTGGCTTAGCGATAAATTTAATTTCCTTTTAATTCTGTTTTCAAAATATTTTCTTAATATTTTTGTCTTTCCCATGTTTTTAGAATCCTAAAAAATGAATAGGAAGAGACTTGAAATGAATATCACATCATTACTCAATTGAATATCACTCGAATATGTTTAGTGTGAACAGTGATAAAATTCAGCTTATCGATACAGGTTTCCATATGATGATAAATACGCATATTTTTCCGAAATGCAAGTATTGCAAATGCAAAGAATGCCTTCCATTGAAGTTTTTATTATTAGTGGATAAATGCTTTTAGCAAACACTATTTCAAATGGCATTATTAAGACATGGTGAAAAAATAGCAATGTATTTTAGCTCTACAAAATTATTTTTAACAAATATAGTTGATAGCTATTTCGGCTCAAAATAATTTTGTAGAACTAAAATACATTGCTATTTTTTCACCGTGTTATAATGGAGTTCTGCCAAGTGAATGCCAATTCAATCAATAGCATTATTAAGTTTATCATCAAGAGAAGAGATTTTTAACGTCCGTCGTTTTAGACATATCTGTACTGTGAAAATTAAATTTCATACAAACGATGGTGTTATTTAATAAACATATTTACCCCCTTTTTCGAAAAGTTTTCGACAAAAGCCAGTTATTACAAAACTTTCCGGAATACAACGGATGGTGTAAATGCAGATGTCCAACTCGTTGCGGAGTATTTTTTGCATATTATTATTTGTGAAAAGTTTACCAGTCAGTCGGGGAGGCCTTTGTTCGACTAATTAGCACCTGAAAAAATACCTGCCGACCGAAATAAATGAAACCATTCTGAATGCGTACTACATGCTTTTGTTTGTATTTTTGTTATTTTCAAACTCTCCAATATCGTAGCAAATAAACGATGTTGATTACTCAATAACTGTCAGTACAATTTCATAGCATGTAACTTTAATTATGCTATTTTCCATTGCATATATATTTTCAGTTTAAATTTTCTATTTGAATATTTAAAAATATCATATTGAAGCCATTTTCTCAATTATCTGTCTAAACGTTGGTTCAAATTAAAAAACAGATATCCATCGAATACACGCTTTTTTTTATTTAGAGATAACATTTGCAATTCTATTGACAGTAAAGTTAATCTTGCTTAAAGTATTTATTGTATATTACCTATCAAAATATTATCGAATCCATTACGGTGTAGTCAGCAGGTACGAATCTTAAGGATTTGAATTTTAGTTCCGATTTTTTTCAATCAAGTTATCCGTGTTTGTGATGCGTTGAAATTCCATCCCACTCATTTAATTCTAAAAAACGAGAGAGCAATAAGCTAACCATTAGTACTGTCCTAGCCCAATACATTCTATTCCTTCTCTCTTTGTTGAAGGCAAGTTCAATAGCTGTGTAGGAAAAGTTGTCGTAAAAAAACTGTCTATCGATAAGCTTTATAGTAAATTGGTTGACTTTGGTGACAAAACCTTGATTTTTTTTTAAATTGTTGAAATATTTTTTTTTAATATAAAAAATTTCATTTTCTTGGGATTCTTAAGCATTGATTAAAAAATTTTTAAAAAACTAGATTAAATCACAAAAGTAAATTAACAAGAGTGATAAAAAAAAGTAACGTCAAATGTATATTATAAAGAATAATTTGATTCTTAACTTGCTTTTTTATATTTGAAAAAAAAATGCTTATTTAAATAGATAATGACACATAAGTTTGAATTTCTTGTACAATTCCACATGTTTTGAAACTAACGACCCGGGTTTTTCCTTCACACAGATGCAATAGAACTGACGAAGTTCGACAATTTTCAACAAAGTTCAATAATTTAAATTGATTCGGAAATTTCGGATATCATAAATGATGTGTTAAATGTAATACAATTATTATCAGATGCTAATCATAAGTAAATATTTCCAAAATTATAACAAAATATTAACCTTATTATTATTGTTAAAGTATTAAGTTTAAATTATCTATACAACTAGCGTGTTTCATTTTAATATGAAATATGTAGTTTTGAATCATTTTTTCCGTAATGGTAAATGGCACACAGCTTTCTTACTAATAATTGATAACTGTTAGTTTCTTATAAACAGATGGAAATATTTTCTCTTAAGTCTCAATGTATTTTAGTTCTACATTTTTTTATGAGATATAGTTGATAACTATTTTGGCTCATGCCATCATCAGAACTATATACTTTATTGCAGAATTAAAATTAATTGCTATTTTTTCACCGAGTTACAATGGAGTTCTACCTAGTAAATGCCAATTCAATCAAGTATAACTGAGAAACCGTACCAAGATTTTATAATGATCAAGATCGGTTTAACAGTGAAACCAGTTCTAATCGTCACGTTATGAATTGTTGAATTAACCAATGTTTTATTTGTTTCCACATAGAAGTGACAATTATTATATTATTTTATTAACAATACGTGCATGTAATAAATTTTTGATGAAAGGTTTTTGCAATAAACAATAATCGAGTACAATTTAAATGTAATTAGGTGATTTGAAACATATTATAGAAACATCTACATATTTTAAATTGCTGGGTTACGGTGAAATTATGTATCAGCTGACATAGTGTAGGACCTATTATTAGATGTATGTTTTCTTTATTAAAATAATATCATTTACAAAATTATTGTAATTATAATCGAATACGAATACGAATCGAAGTTACGTAAATTGTTTTTGATATATGTTAACAACTATCTTTAGGATCGGTTTTTTTTGTGTAATTCCATTTGTATTTAAACGTTTCAAACTGTTTACTGTGTTAGTTTTAATACCTGAAAATGTCGAAAGGGAAACTTGGGGCGTGAGTGATAAAATATGTTGGAATGTATAAATATATATTATATTATATTTATAAATGATATTAAAACTCCACCAAAACTCAGTTGATATCGTAAATTACACCAAAACGTATTGTCAGCCACGAGTCCTGATATATAATCATCGCTTGATCTCATAATATTTTATTAAAAATAATGATTTTAGGACTGAATAAAAATCAATTCTTGTTTATTATATTCTCCATTATAAAAATATATATATATATAAAAAACGAGGCATATGCATTGTCGAATTCCGTTTTCTTTAAAAAAAAAAAAAAACACGCGTATTTTATGTGAGAAACAATAATGTTATATGATGCTCACTCAATTCGCGACAGCTTTCCGCTTAAAGGAATTGCGTGTCAGAACTAGGCTCCGCCAAATGGACGTCAAAATAGAAGTGACGTCCTTAAACGTCACTAAAACTCTTTTCCGTGAGGTTATTGAAAAGTTGAATTGTTTAGCAAAATGTATCCTGCTCTCCACGCATACTGGACAAACACAGAAATCCTTTTAATAATAATATAATATCGAATGTGGTAACTCGCGGCGTCAATGAAGGGGAGAAGGAAAGGTATCGCCAACGAAACATTTTGAAAGCCGCTTGACAAATGGGCTACTTTTGAAAAAAGTTTTTTTTTATTATTTCTACTCGATTACTAATTATTGTACGATGTATATTCACGACGTCTGCCTGTTTATCTCAGCGAAATGATTATTGTATTAATGAAAAATTTTGATCTATGCCATCAAATATTGACGAGCTCAATTTTCGGCAATCGAAACGAAAACAGTTTCGGATTTTTTAATGTAATTTGTGAAATCATTGGCACCGGCTATTTTCATGTGACCGTAAAAAGTGTTTCGATATTTTTAACAATCAAAACACATTTTTATTACTAATACATTTAATGATAAGGACCGGTTTTGCTCATAGCGGCATAATCAACTGAGCATTATCGGTTAAATAAGTCCAGTGATCTGAAGAGAATCAGGTCGTATTCCGAACGTAATTTTACTAAATGCAGACGTTGATCACATTGTCCCTCAAGTTCTAATGACAGTTGGAAAGAGTTATTTAAAAAAAAAAAAACACATTATTTTAGAAATATTTCTATAATATATTTTATAATCAATACGGGGTTCGCTCATCGTGAGCATTATTAACTGATGAACAAAGCCGACACTTTATTATTTAAAATGTTAGGCCTTTCCATCAAGAAATGACAGTTATAATATATCGAGTTTATCTGATTTGTTTGCCGAACTATACATTGTATATTCCTTTGAATATACAAAACTTTATTATTTATTATGTAAAAATGATTTGACAATATATAGAAAACAATCAATACTTGTTATATTGATTTAATCAGCTATTATAGGCAAGGTATCAGATAGACAGTAAGTAACCTTTGGAAAAATTACTACTGAAATTTTCATGTAATTTTACCGAAAAAATATGCTACACTGAGAAAAATTATGTCAATAATTTTTTTCTTCATATTAAATTTTAGTATCCAAGAGTTACATCAGAAATTTTTATTATAACGTTTCAACCTATCGAATCCTGTGCCTTGCGTGCTAAGCGGAGGAAAAATATATTATTTCCTATGAGAATGACAAATCTAAAACAAAGCTCAAAGATTATAAAAAGATATGATAAATTTAATAGTTCAACTTTAGAAAATATACGGTATCTCAACATCCATTGAGATCCTACATATTTTATCTGTAACATGTCAAGTAGATTTATTTGAAAAAGATCCAATTGTTTGTTACATCTTCAGTTGAATACAGAAATACTATCCAGGGAGCGGGGGTGAAGCAAGCAGTAAAGGGTATGCTAAACATGTTGCCATTATAAAAAAATGCAGGCAGTTTGATATTTTCAAAATGAATAACGATAAACTCTCTTATATTGTATAAGTTTTTAAAAAAATCGACTTTGAATAAAGGAATCGGAATATTTATTTATATTGTTAAAAAAATCGCTGCTGTCAGTTTTTCATTTAAAATTACATTTGAAAGGGATGATAGTAAATACGTTAATACATAATAAGTGTTATTTTCAGTTTGTCGCTCTCTATAAAACATTTTTCAATATTAAACAGCTAATATAGGGAAGCGTGGAACTATCACTATTTATATATTTTAATTAGAAAACAATATTACCATTACTTCAATTCCGAGGTGTAACAACTCAAAAAGCGAAGAACTACGCATTTGATTGTCACAGGTTTTTTTAGGACAATCTTTTGAAATAAAGTAAAAATTGTTGAAATCTATTACCGAATACTATATTTACAATTTTCTATCTTTTGGAACTGGTGAATATCATTTCTTACTTTTTAGAACTGAAGGTAAAACAATGGAAGTTTGATAACGTAATTCTATTCATACTCTATACTGCGATTTTTTAACATTTTTTAGCTGAGGTATCATAATTTATGTTTTCATTTACAGAGAAGAAAAATTACAAACCAAAATGTCATAAGAAATAAAAAAAAAATAACCATCCAATGAACGATAATTGTATATGAATATAATCATTACATAAGCATCCCTTACGGCAATAAGTCTGAAGATGCATCTGATAAAAGCGAAACACGTGTCACAATTGGAAACACAAATAAGTAGAATATCCTCTGTACGATGCTTTATTTTAACCATGCAATTCGGTTGGACCAAATTCCTATGGAACTATCACTATACTGATTATTGTTGTGTTCATTTATGAATTTTTGCAATGAAAATGAGTAATTGGGGTGAGTAAAACCTTTCTACCCTTCCAATCTCTAGAAAAGGGTGCAGAACAATAGTATATTAAGATCCCCAGCCTCATTCTTTTACCCTTAAAGAAATCCTGAGTGATTGGCTAGCCTATTATTTATTTCTCGTATGCATTCTTAACTTAAGAATTAAATATTGTTTTGAATTATAAATAAATATATTCACCGTAATACGATTATACAATGCATGTGTAATAATTAAATGATCCATTAATGTATTTAAATTAAATATTTACAGATTCATTTTGTTAATACAACTTTTTATGGCTGGCACATTCTCTCTGATAACAATATTACGATCTGAACGAGTTGATTGTTCAATGTAAAACTAACAATTTCCAAAAATTGTATTTTTTAACTGCGTTTTTTTTAATAGTCGAATAAATATATAAGCACTTTTTATTATATAATCTTTATATTTTATTTTATTACTTTTTTATTTTTCACTTATGTTTGTTTTAATGCACGATCTGTAAATGCAGCTTTTAAATGTGTCCATTGACTTAATAATTCATTTGGAAGAATAATATACAAAAAAATAAATTAAACAAAATTTCAGAATTGTGAAGACTAGAATGTTTTAAACACACAAATGAATTCAGAAAAATCGTAATATGTACTTCATTGCATCTATCTACATACGTATTATGACAATTTATATCAACCATAAAATAAATATTTACTTATTTTCACGAAGAGTTTTTTTGATATACACAATACCTTCAATATCGTTGACAGGTTATTTGTGTAGATTATTTGTAAAAAAATACAATTGCATCACTTTTGTTAGTTAAATATTGGTATAGAAGTAAACGAGAGAGACATAATACGGATTAAAACCACGGCTTGATTGCTTTTCAAGTATATTTTTCTCAAAAAAGTTTGTTTACAAAGGGATTATGATTCTTTTTCGCTCGTATTTAATATTGAAAAGCTCAAAACTTTAAGAGAGAATTCAAATAATGACGAATCGCATGTGCCAATATTTTACAGTAACGATACCACGTTTTGCAAATTGTAAAAATTGATACAAAAATTAATATCAACAGTCCATTGGGTAATAACTTTTACATGTATACATAGGACCGCTTTATTTGTAAGTTCCCAGAATATTTTACAAGTCAACGTGTTTGAAATTATATGTTACTATTTTCAATTCTCTGTTTTATTCTCTTCTCTGATCTTGTTTTAAGAACTCAAATATAGTGTACAATATTTAAACTATAGCAACACCTTTTTTCTTTATTATAACAAAAAAACAGTGGCATGTTGATATTTCTTCTTGGTAGTAAACAAATTCGTTCTCTGTCACGTACGATTGATACAGCTAAATATAATATGCACACCCCTACACTTTGAGTGACGGAGGGTCTACACAAGGGGTGGGGGTAGTGTAATGTAGGCTTTGAGAGGATCGAGGCTTGCTTTACGCTGGAATACTTTGTGTGGCAGCCTCTCTGTTTGAATATACGAATTACCAAGTGACCGAGGCGAAGCCTTTTAGAATGAAATAAAACATATACACATGTCTTTCTCACTTAGCCAAGCTTTTCATAAAAATAAAAAGCTTCCTTTATGTTCTTAAACGAATGAGAGTATTTTCACAGTAGATAAGAGTGAGATGCGACACGTTACACTTTTCGGCAATTTTGCCTAATAGGAATATTTGTTTTTTGGACTATTTTCAAGCTTTCGTACGAATTATCTGTGATGTAACACTTATTAAATGTATATGACTCTTATGTTCTTACACTTACTTTAATTTTGTATTATTTTTTTTTATTTAACACTTAAATGATGAGATATTTTTTTGTAGAACGTAACTGAGCTTTTTTCTAATTTATTCATTTGAGCGATTCCACATGTTTTGTCACTAACGACCCGGTTTTCGCCTTTCAGCATCTTCAGATATTCTATCACACGGATGCAACAGAATTGATATCATAAATTATAATCATATTTGAATTAGATATTTCTTGTTTTCAATAAATTTTATTTTATTTCAAAAAATTAATTTATCACTATTTTATTTATTTCTCCAACATAAACGTTAGAAATTTAATACGTCAGCATACTTTAAAAAAGCAAACCTAAAGTGTAGAAATATTGTGTATTCTAGAAAATAAAATTTTCCCCAGTGGAATTTGAATCAAACATCTAGTATCTAGTTAGCGTCGACAGTTTTTCAATCAACTGATTAGAAAGCGACAAAGACATAATGATAGAAAATATCAAAGAAAGTCATTTATTAACGTACTGATTCCTTTGTTGAGAATCGTACGAAACCAATCACTGTGTCATTTTGCCATTTATAAGCAAACGTTTTCAAAACAAATAAAAATAATTCGGTAAATATATTTACCCTTCTCAAATGTGTATATAAATACACAAACAAATTTTTGTAATACAGTACGATTTATCTTTATTGGAAACTAGTCTTTTTTATTGTTTTTAATAATTTATCAAACACGTGTTAGCATTAGAAACCTTTATCTCAAGAACCAGCGCGCGCCTGTCAATAAATTAATTGATCCATTCCTAGATTGGAATCCTTCTACATCATCAAGAATGACCGGCAAAAATATTTGATAAATATCATATAAAATTTTTCATTTATATAGCATGCAAGTTTTAATACAGCAATATAATTTTAAAAAAAAGATATATATTATATTTACTTTTTACTCTCTTACTTGATATCGTTTTTTTGGATTATCTAAAGCAAAATTCAACTTTTGACGACAACTTGATATACTTAAAATAGTATTATAAATTCAAAAAGTATTGAGAAAAATTAATACATCCCATATTAAACGTAATTCCGTGTGAATACATCCAAAATGTAATTGCAATATTTTAAAAGTATAACAGTTTGAACATGTTTTGACAAATAGTTACCATTTAATGTTTTCGTGATTAAAATGCAACTCACTTCATTTTCAGTAACATATTCGTGCAAATAATTTCGGCTGCAGAAAAGACTTGTTAAAATATTTGATGCACAACCATGGCTTATTACATTTTTCAAGCCAAATGAAAAAAAAAATCAAGTGGTTAAATATCAAAAAGTCAAGTGAATGAGAAAACAATGGTCATAAAAGACATCCATGGCTTCGAAAACAATTCGATAAATTGAAAACGAAGCTAATTTATGAAGTGGGAATTTATTCTACAGACAGCGCAACTGAGGTTGACAACTCGACAACAGTTGATTTGATGGTAACATTAGTATTGTTATATATATATATTAACACCTGTTGTAGTATTTATTATTTCAAAGCTCAACTGTGTTGCAATTTTTATGCGAAACTTTGCAGGTTTAATAATAGTGGCAGGGCGCATAAAGCTCTTTTTTATTCAAACGAACCTGCGATTTTACAGGTAAGTGATAAGTACAGGAATGTTTTACATACTTATGACAACATTTGTCCTTTTGACATAGATATCATAATTTTTTGGCCACGTTTTCGCAATATTATGTTGTTTAATTTCATTATATATATTCAATAGCATGTCTAACGGTCAAGTGAAACAAAAATGTCTTCATTTATTTTGATTCAGTATTTATTTAATTGTTTTATTTATTTTGTAATTTAAGTATAAAAGCAGTTGATTTAAAACGTGATTTTTTCGGTTTTTTTTAATACATTCAATCAAAGTATTATTATCTAATATTGAAGTTGTCGTTATTATTTTTCAGCATGAAATGAGAATAAAAAATAAATATGCAACTATTTCGGTCCACGTAATCAAAAATTCTGTGTTTTGTCATCCGGCTGTATTTAATTAGAGATATCAAAATGAAAAGTGAGTATTATATCTCCCATTTTTAAATTATATCATATTTTTTTAATGTTTCTCTTAACAGTTGACACATATATCAATGCGCGTATAGTGTCAATTACTAAGATAAACTTTCAAATAAATATAAATTAGTGTGACTACGTTCATTGAATGGCAATAATTTAAAGTCAAGCTTAATAAAGCTTACCATCCAAATCAAGAAACTTATATTTATATTTGATTAGTATAAAAGCAAAAATTCACTTTTAGTCAAATATATACTGATTTACTATTTTTGTGATTCAACACAATATACAATGAAAGATTATAAAAAATGGTCTGATATTATTTGGTAAATATTTTCAATTTATAATTAGCTTCTGCATGATTTTTTTTTAATTTACGCCTCATACAATAATACAAATATTCTCCATTCTCTATAAGCTGAAGAGTATAAAAATATCAGCTTTAAAATTTGGCTCTCAGATGTTTCAATTAAGCTTTGACAAAGTATTAATTTATATTATATAAACGGAAAATCCTGTTCGTTATTCTTTTAGTGGTCCAAAAAAATTAATTTTATGTTAATGGAGGATAATATTTAAAAAAATACATACTTTAATGTGGTTAAATCAGTTTTGCTCTTGATTGCGTCATAATTATATGTACTCATATTTTAACCTCATAAACTATTTATACATTGTTTTTTAACAAATAAAATTTTTTAATGTTAGGTTCTTACGAAAATATTATAAAACGTTTCCTTTATTACACATTTATGTGTAATAAAATTGTATTTCTAATATAATATAATATGTAAAGAAGTCATTTTATCAAATATCTGGTTTTTGTGATGCAGTTGTAAAAAATGAAAATTTAATATATTAATTGATTGATTGAATTGGCATTCACATGGTAGAACTCCATTATAACAACTATACAACATTACTCTCTGTATATAGTTCTGACGATGGCGTGAGCCGAAATAGCAATCAATTATATTTTTAAAAATAATTTTGTTGGACTTATACATTGCTATTTTTTTCACCGTGAAAATTTAATAATTATAGATGTAGAAAGAAAACGATCCAAACTATTGATCAGAAAACAAAATACGAAAAATGAATAGCCTTCTAGGACCGATTTGGATTATGCTAACTACAGTTACAGAATCTCGTCCGTCGATAAAGTAGACCGCGACATTTTGTCGAATATAAAATTTTTGAAAAACGAACTTGGCGATATTGCTATCTCTTTACGCGTCACTGCCCATAAATATGGCGTCGAACACGTACAAACACATACAAATAACGGCACGGTTTACGCTCAAGTCGTGAGAATTGTTTTTATAGATCATTTCTTTGTGCCAGAGCTAAAAGCTGTACACCTACCATACAGCCAATGCCATAGGACATGCTGTTATTCGGCTTTATTTATACAAATAGAAAAATGTGAAGGGACACTGTTTGAATAATACAAATGAAGAGTTGGGAAAATTCGCTGGAATGACTGGCAACACCAAAAAGTGCGGTAAATTTAAAAAATTATGTACAACATAAATTCGACTTTACTTATTCGAATTATTACTGCCAATTTTCTTTATAATGGAGTATATAAAATGCTTTTGTGTTATTTTGAACACATAATTAATCAAATTTTACATAGATGAAGCGAGAATATATTCTATCTATTGAGGCTAAAAATCGAAATACAGTGTACTCTCGATTATCCGTGTATAATATTTTTTAATTCAAATTAAATTTGATTGATTTTTTTATTATGATTATAAATCGCAATAATGAATTGCGACCTTGAATATGCGCGTTGTTCGAAAGAAGTATGAATTTAGCGATGTGTTTGTGTTTAAGGAACAAAGGAGAACTGAATATAATGTTATAGCTTTAAGAATATTTCTAAGTGAAATATGGAATTCGTTAAAAAAATCTCGAATACAAATGAAAATAACATTTTCTTTTGATTTGTATACATATAAAACAATACTTTTTTATATGTTATATTTCATATTCGTGTGTATGATAAAACATTATATTTTTACTTATTTGTTTGTGGTTTCTTGATAAATAATGAATATATATATAATGTGTTAAAAATTTGTATTTTGTATCTGATATTATTTAAGAGAATAAAATAAAAAAAAAATATGATTCTAATTATCCGTGTCTTTCAATTATCCGTGACCATCCTCTCCAGCACTAGCCCGGATAATCGAGAGTTCGCT
Organism: Himalopsyche japonica; assembly: GCA_028555115.1. NCBI lineage: Eukaryota > Metazoa > Arthropoda > Insecta > Trichoptera > Rhyacophilidae > Himalopsyche > Himalopsyche japonica. The sequence continues at coordinate 1,159,956 of JAHFWJ010000224.1, read as the reverse complement.
GTATTCCATTCCCTGGAAACTATTTTTTTATACAATTGAAAGACATGTCGTCAACATGTCGGAATTGTTATAAAATTCAGTTAATAACACTCGTGACAAACTTCATAACTGTTTTATCTTCGTAAAGAAGAATGAATTTATAAAAAATAAAATTCTGCTAGAATTTCTACACTTTGAATATTTATTTTTCATTTGGTTTCAACAAAAATATAAATAGCAAATACACAAAGCTTTCGTTATATTATTATAACCCCTTTTTGTGTCACACAACCGAAATGATATTACTTCAAAAGGATATGTTAAAATTAAACAAGAAGGTATAACGCTCTATCTTGTAGCGAACAAGATAGAATTTCAGGACTTTCAGTCTGAATAATTCACACACGTTCATGCCTATAAAGCTAAACTTTTAAGGGGTAGATACATAGGCAGCCAACTTCCGGGCAAAGGGTCTCATTCGAATTGACTCTGCGAATAGTAACCCCTTTGTTTCACATTGCTTCGTTTGATGGAGCTTTCATTACTTGTCATTATCGTAGTATTATGTAAGAATATATTTAAATGAGTAAATTTTACAGAGAAGCATTCATTTCATCATATCTTTTTGATAACACACGTATAACGCACAATTGATTTTCTTTGTCAATCAACATTAATAATATTTGTGTCACCCGAATGTACCAGTTCTAAATTTATTTGATTTCTAGTTTATTCTTTTATTGAAAACACAAGCCTCCACTAACCGATATTTTACGTTTTATTCTTTATATACATTTAAAAAAATAGTACAAGCAATATTTCTACAGTTTTATTAATAATACAAAAACCGGCATTGGTTATTGCTAGCATTATCAACTGATACATTTCAAATGAAAAAAATGCTATTTTAACACCATGTTTAGTTAATAATTAACAAGTTTACAAAGCAAATTGTTGTAAATCCAAGATAATAGTTGAATGATAATAATTCAAAATATAATTGTTTTTTTATAAATATCCGTATGATACAAAAACAACTTTTTTTCCACTCATCATTCATAAAAAATATCGTCAGTACGACACTAACTAAATGTAAATGGAATATGTTGTTGAAATACTCAAATGTCTTGACTTTAATAAATATTAAATTTAACATTTTGCTTTCAGATGTATTAATGTGTATTCACAATTTCAGAGATTTGTTTTTCGAAAAAATGTCTTTCCCGATATATTTTATTTATCTGCCATTTATTCAATTATATCCATACATATAATATAATAATACTGCGTGCCCTGTTGAATGTTTACAGGAACACTTTATGTATACAACCAAAAGATTTAAAAATATCTAAAAACAATGATTTTTAAATATTCAAAAGAGCAAGGTTAATCATAGAGTTGAATTCAAATCCATCTATTTATGACGCATTGTAAGAAAATACTAATTCGACGTATTTGACATTTCCCTAACATTTAAGCATGTTTATCTAAACATCTCTAGAATATATAAACACTTTCTACGATACTTAAATATTACTTTACCGTTTAAATACGCAATTTTTTTAATGCCACTAATGCTTGACAGTGTAAAATGAAATTAAGAAAACGTTCGGACATTATTTAATATATACTTCCGCCTGTAAGCTAGTGTTGAATTTAAATCAATCAGTAAAAGCCTTCAATAAACCATTAAGCACAAGCCTGATTTTGTTATCAGATCCCTATTGCTATGATTTCATATTGGTGGCGTACGGATTTAAAATCTGTATTAAAAATTCATATTTTCCGGGAAACCTGTGAATACAAAATGAGGTCTTCTTGGTTTTGGGTTTTATAGAACGGTCGTATTATGGGTATTGACTTTTCAGTGAAGACGAAAACTTATATTGAAGTGTGGCCAACTTGAGGAGAGCGGTTGTATGACGCGACCTTTATACAAGTTAAGGTCATTTTTTTATTTTTCGAACCGTATCAATACGGATAAAATGACAATTTATTTTAAAAATTTTAAAAAATAATTGATTGATTTGACACGGTGAAAAAATATCAATGTATTTTAGTTCTACAAATTTTTTAAGATGTATAGTTGATAGCTATTTTGGCCCACGTCTTGATCAGAACTATGAGTTCATTTAACTATACATCTTATAAATTTTGTAGCACTAAAACACATTGCTTTTTTTGCCGCATTAAAAATTAAATTTCTAAAAATTTTGGAATTTTATTACATGGTTTTATTTACCTAGTTATTCTTTTCAATATAATTCTATCTTTTATAAAACCATTAACCTTTAATCAAAAACACTTGCCTAAATATTTCGAGTGATTATTGTTCCAGTTAATATAAGAACAATTTTTTTTGTAATATTCCCATAATATATTGTGGAAATGGTTTTTAAAATTGTGTGTTTATTACTTATAAAATACTATCCCTTTCCACCAAGAAATGACAGTTAACAACTTAAAAGTATAAAACATATTCAGTTTATACTCTTTTGTAAATATTATGTCGCAGAATTTCTCAAATAATACGACAATGAAATAAATAATTTATAAATGACATTGTATAATAAAACAGTACTACAACTTTATTTGATGCACATATATTGTATATGCAATAACGCATTAATTGATTTTATCATTATTACATGCATTTCGAAAGTGCTATCACTTTTATGTTCCACCTAAATAAATCCATCATGGCCAGTGTAGAAAGTTATTCATTTTATTATCAATAATTTTATTTTTATTACGGTATTTAAAATAAATTATTTTTAATTAGGGAATTACATAGTTTCACATCCGTATCATGGCAATTAATACGTAATTTATTAAGTAATATTCAAATTAATTAGGTTTTTCTATAAGAAAGCTATCACTGTGTGAAGGTGGTGATAATTATTTAATACGTGCTATTAATTGATATTGTTTAATTATATATTTAAAGAGCTGTCCCGTAAATGAACAATGTATTAATGCATGAAATTATTACTCAGGACTTTCTGTTGAAATTAAAAACCCAGCTAAATAGAATTTGATCTTTCAATAACAACCATTTCATGCTTAGTATTAATAAATACAAACTTTTATTAATTACACGTATTTTACAATAAATCTTACTTAATACTTCCAACTATAAATATAATAATCTTTTTATAATTGGACATGTATAACGTTAATATTGTGTTCGTTTTAAAATTGAAAGCTGATAACAATTTAGTTTATTCTATGAAAAAAATTAATACAACTCCAGTCAAAGCACTCTCCTCTTCGAAAAAATACAACAAGATTATATCACCATCGAAATAAAATGATATGCTTAACCTAGATTTTTTGTCGAAAAAATATAAACGAATAAGTACATATATGTACAAATAAACGAACCTAAAATATAACTTAGAAGAAACTAGGCAATTTTTGAAAAAATAATAATTTATAATTACATTCAACACCATTTGTATTGAGTTATAAAAACCCCACACGTGTACAAAATATGAAATGAGCTCAAATCAATATCTACTACACAGCAGTAAATCTTGCGGTTAAATTAATATGTAAATTTAGAACATGAAAGCTCGCGTCTTTATCGAGCTTTCTATAAAACATAATTTTAAAAAGCTATTACATTGATTAATAAATCGATTTATGAATAAATATTTGTGATGTTTTAATAAGTACTTACCGCTTTCTATTTGATCCTGAAAGCAAATCACAGAGAAAGTGATTATATAACCTAGTAAAAGCTGTACCCTTGCTTTCAAATAGGTCTTGGGTCAAGTGATGTAGAATCAATATTAAATTTAAATTGTTTCAATCTATCTATCAATCTTGGGTGACTGTTAGTGATGCTTTTTGTCATTTTCTTTTAAGCGAGCTTATACCGTTATAATTAAAACTTTCCAAATATACGGTGGCTTAGCTTTTATAAGCCGGAACGCAAAATATATACATTAAACTCTTTTTTAACGGTGAATATTTTCTATCAAAAACTGTGTGAAAAACTTATAGATTACATCGAAGATTTTTTGGCAAAATTTAAAAATTGTTAATTTAGTATTTTATTGTATTGTATTAAGGATTAATCATTCATTATAGCAATTATGTTCACATGTACTAGTCATCGCTATTTGAAAATTTACGTTCAAATTTATTTATTTTTAAGGGGCTGGTCAAATTTCTTATTCATCTCTAAAAACTTCTGGCACGTCGAATGTGTATATAATTCGATGAAGTTCGTTTAAACACGGGGAATGTTATAAAAAATTAATTTGAAAATATGTTATAAAAAAATAGTTTCTGTAAGAATATGTAGTAGTTTAGACCATGTTATGTCAACACGCAGTATAAAAAGTTGGGTGTATTTAAAACTACACGTAAATTCCGATATCATCACAAATGGAACATCAGCAACTATTTTTTCAAGCAAAAATTGTATAACTATTCCTATTGGAATACATTTTCAAATTAATATTCAACAATATATAAAATTTTCTTTCAAATATTTTTGATTTGGTTTATATCATAGATAGTGACTATATTGACAAATGTTCTTTATTGTTAGTACTTTCAGTCGATGAAACATTAATAAAGTTTCTTTTAAATGAACCGAATACTTAGTATTCCAAATTGAGTCAACAGAGTGGGTGTCTGTCGAGAATCGTTTGTCCTCAGCCATTCAAAGTTATAGTTGAGCTGCTGAACGTGTATAACGACAAACCCTATCACTAAAGTTATCCGCCAATTTGATTATCCGACATGTATTTTGAGGCCAACATACTATTACGCCAGTAACAATTCGACTCCTTATGTTTTTTTGACTCAATTTTCAAATCTATATCATAGATATATATATATACATACATATCATAATACATAAAAAAACGTTTAATATAACTTCAAATCATTTTGCAATTTTTACACTGCATTTATACATTAACATTCAAACCATCGATGTTCAAAATGTCTATCGTATCAGTAGTGACTTAAAGTACATTCTACTTCTACTCAAGAACAAATGATTTATATTTTAAAAATTACCTTTTCCACCCAATTTTCACACCGAAATCAGTATATGAATAATTCGTTTCCATGTTTTTTTGAGGAAGAGGAAAATGAGGCTCGCTTAAAAATTATATATCAATGTGCTGTTGTTTTATTGATAGGAAAAAATATTAGTACTATCAAAAGACAATTCTTTGGATTGGACACTATCATATGTTATTTATATTAAAATTATCTAGGTAGAGATTATCATTTTTTAAAAGGCTTATTAACTCGTCAGAATCATTAAAAATTATATTATATTAATTATATAAGGGTTGATATTTTTATACAGTCATAGCTTTTTTAATTTTTTTTTCCATTATATTACTCAACGCGCTGACATTGCTTTGACTTTGCTTGCTGACTTTGCATTGACGCTGGCATTCATGAAGATCCCGAAAGGTGAAACATAGATCGTTAGATGTAGAGTCGTACAAAGTTGTAACAATTCAAATTTGATATCAACGTACGATAGTTAAGTATTTTACTCGTATGGAAAAAATGTAAATTTAATGAAAGCAGAGAAGATATTTTTTAATTTTGTTTTATGATCCGTCATTAAAAATTAATATTCGAGTCAGTAAAATTTTGGATTATATTTTATGTAACACGATAATATTATAGTAAAAAATACGTTTTCCCATTCCCGCCTGTGACAAAAGGGAATAAGATACTTCAATAATGAATTTGATTATTTCGGGGACGAGTTATTCTATGTATATTTTCGTTCAAGATTTTGAAAGGTGGAGAGAGGCAGCTAACAACCAAGTGGGGTCAAGGTGGGTCCAGTTCTTCTCGTAAACACCCCATTTTACGTTTCCCGGGCTAATTCAACCCTCCGTTCTTTGTAAAGAAATCTTGCAGAGGCTTCTCATTTTTTTATAATATTTAAGTGTATCATAAAACAGGCGTCGGTATAATTTTAATTGGTTATATAGCTTTTATTCAACGACCTTTAAAATATATAAAAGTTTTTTGCAAGGCAAAAAATAATTTTGTGTCACAATGTATATTAGACTGGCTGAGAAATATTTCATAACACATTTTTTGGTTATTTTAAACAAAATGATGCCTTCATTATGCTAACGTATTTCTAAGAACAAGGAAATGACAGCTTTAGGTTAATTAGATGAAAATCTTAATAATGAGCGATCATTAAAAATGAATACTATATTCAAAAACTCAACTATTGACTGCTTTCTATTGTAGCTATTATATTCTTGCTTTGAATCCAAAGCTTTCACTATGATTTCTAGCCAGTCAATTTCCAAGCAAATTTTGGTCAATTGCATATACAATTATGATTTAAAAGAATCATTGTCTAGATATTATTTTGAATTTGGTAAAAAAATATTATTCAGGTCTGGAATTATAGTAGTAATCTTGAATCTTTGTATTTGATATTAATCATTCATTTAAATTCTTTATTTGTATATTCAAATATATATATATTCTCTTATTTGATATGTATATAATAGAAATATATAATGCATAACGTTTTGCAAATGATGATTTATTATATGAAACTGAATTAATCGAAGATTGCTTGTATTACATAAATTTGGATATCTTACTTTACTTTTAATTCAATTTTACTATTTAATATTTATGTTCTGCATATATTCAACGATATTTTGCTATGAGAAATCCATTTTTACTTAGACTGAAGAATTAAAACAAACACTTTATGTTACTATGCGCAATATAGATTAAACTTATAAACATATTTAACAATACCTATGATAATAATGATGTATAAAATATTGCTTCTAACCACAAAACTGTAGCACTTTTTTCTTATGATATATTTACAACAGTTCAAATATCAAAATTCTTACACTTCGGTCATTCATGTTATACCACTACGCAATGAAAAAAAATGACCTGCTGTTAAATTCTAGTTGAATTCACGATAAATATTTTTTTTATTCTCTCTGCAATTTCAACAATAAATGGAGATGAAATAATGACGCATTGTTCAATTATAATTGATATGTTTTTTTCTCAATTTGTTTGATATTTATAAAACACAAATCATAGTGGGAAAGTAAGTTATTTGCAACATGCTCGCAACATCAAAGATTGTATGTGCCAAGTATTTATTCATCGATAATAAGATTATCTTTTTATATACATAATTTTAATAATATGTAATGATTTACATTTGATCCGAGGAATAGTAAGTTAATTATTTTTTGAATATTTTCAAAACGTAAATACATTATAGGTTAGAGCGGTTACATAAGCAAAAGTCTCAAATCGCTTTTACAGAAACGACGAAGTGAATGATAAGCGGGCGTTAGCTTCACAAAAATTGACGTATTTCAATATAATTATATCGCTTATGACAATGTTTTGGTATATCGGAGAAACATTTAAATGTTGACACCCGTTCAGTCATAAAAAATGCCAAAAGTTTTGAAAGCGTTGCAAGTTTCATTCACACTAGCTTTCATCGATTGAATACAACTGTTAAGAATGGTATCTGTAAGGCTTTCAAAAAGTCTTATAATTATCAACGCATAGTATAAACGAATGTTTTATATTTTATCAGTATTTTCACGTCACATTACAGCTTACTTTTGCAGGAGTAGATAGTTTAAAGTTTCAAAACACATGGCATTTGTAATAAGTATTTCAAGTCACCCAAGATCAAACTACAGCCTCGGTGCAAAACGACTTAAGGGATACTCATGCCCAATATATCAAATGCTAAATTAAATTCTTCTTGACTTGAACCTATTACCTGGAAATCTCTTATATTAAAAATATGTTCATATTTGTTTATTTTTCATCGATCGAGTCGGTTTAACATACGAGTTTTTATTATGAAGCCGTTTCTATTAAATAGTTTCCACTCTCTCAATTTCTACGTAATACTCTCAGAGATTAATAGCTAGTTTTCAAAATCACATTCGGTCATCTTTTTAACAACATTGCCTTTATTGTTTCTCATTTCAACACCACATTAAAAATACATACCAACATAAAACGTTATATGGACCGTAAATGATTTTAATATATAATACAATTCTAAATTAGTTTACATATAACTGATTGCGTTATGTTATTATTTAACCACCGGCCTATAATGTACGGCTCAGGTATGGGGAATTTGCGATTATGAAACATTGATAAATACGGTATTTTCATATTTTTTACACTGGAATGATGTTCATAAATTTTAACATTTATCTTTTTTAAGATTGTGGAAGTGAATTGGAGAAGTATGTGGATTCATTACATAAAAAATGGATTTTAGCATGCAAGAGTTTGCCATTCTTAATTGTGTATTTAAATATCTTTCAAATAATATATGATATTAAAGTTAAGATCTTGGTTTTTCAGTGGTATTTTCGTTAAAAAAAACTCCCACCAGAGGTACAAAAAAGAATAGACCCAATTTTGAATAATTAATATTTTTTTTTTATTTCCTTTGTACAGCCTTTAACTCAAGCTTAACCATTCTTTATTATTAAAAAAAGTTATTGATATCTCGGTTACTTACGGCATTGAATAAATGGAGAACAATTTTGTAATAATTTTGTGTATTTTACATTTGTCTTTAGTATTAAAAGCTAAATTAGCATCTAAAGCAGTTTCTGCTTAGCGTACCAATGTGTTGGAATAAAAAAGTAAGTCTTCAACTGCGTAATAAAAATGTACAATTTTTGTTGTGTACTTTGAAACTGTGTTATTTATAAATTTAAGCGAACACTCTCGGGGCTTCATTTCATAGCGGAATTCATTTTGGGGTAAATTTCGTAATAGTAAACAATAACGTTCATGAAAATTAGTAAATTCAAAGTAAAATGGAATCACTTCTCGGTACCCTAAGTAAACAACTTAGAAAACCCGTGGGCGAAAAGTTTAACCCTTGCTCGGTGTACTTACTTACACGAAAATGTGTAGATACTTAATAGCGGTCCAAAATTGATACAAAGTTTATCAATAAAGATCTATAACAATTGTTTTTTTATACGCACAACAGATAAATTAATTAATTATTAATATTAAAGTAATAGATGACCGCAGAAGAAGATTTCAAAAATATTTAATTAATTTTAAATAATGAAAACACATCTTTTAGTACTTATTTCCACAATATATTTTTTGATCAGGACCGGTTTCGCTCATCTCGAGCGTTATCATCTGATAGAATATCATGCAAATCCGTCAATAAGGGACAGTTAACACCTTAAAAGTGATATTCATTAATATTTGAATAATTAATAATAATGAGACGGATGATTGCGTATTTTTGTTAGAAAGAAAATTACCTTATTTTAAATACATCTTCTTTAAAACGTCAATTCTTGAAGGAAATAAATTCTATTTTAATAAGACACACTCAAAGTTTCGTTTGTTGTACGACCACATTCATTTATGAAGATCAGTTCATTGGGTGCGCTTTAGAGATAACGTGATATGATATACTTATACTACAATATATTAGTTGGCTATATAATTTTAGAATGAAGCTATTGAAATTACGTCTACATTTCAATGACGACTTCATATGGTTGAAGTACTCATTACTTATATTATATTTGATAAGCTTGCGTTTTGAAAGGTGACCGTGAAACAGCGGCTTCATACGTATAACTAATGACGGTGAGACAACCGATTTATAATTATTATATTAGTAACTCAATCATTATCACATTATAAGTCAATATATATGTAGGATATCCAACAAGGTTTTTTTAGTTAATTTTTTGTTAAAATGATTAAATTAATAATATCATTCATTTAAGAGTGTCAGTGAAATTAATTGGAATCGATAAAAACAGTGTCGCGACAACTCTAATATCGTAGGATTTTGCTTTCAAAATAAATCACTGAACCCTATTCTTGGTAAATTGTTGCTCAACTATCACAATAATTATCGTCACGGATATCGATAAACCGGCAAAGTATTTTACCGGCTAAACCATTGTTTGTTAGCATATCCGTTTTGTGGATAAACATAACGTAATCTGCACTAACGCAGGCGATGTCTGACTTAATAGGGTAATATAAACGTTAAAGCTATGAGGGCTACACCGTGCCTTTCACTTGAATACCATAAACGCATGTACTCCGAAACTTTCATGGTGGACTCTACGTTTCGATGTATTTCCCATCACAATTTGATGAACTTTATTAATAGAATTAAGTAAAATTGATAGCTTGCGACAATTTACCGATATTTGTTAACATTATACAATATCGTAATGAATACTTTCAACGTAACCATGGACATAACGAATAATCCAGGCGATCAATATCAATTATTATATGAGTGAAACCAGCTAAAACATAATTTGAGAACAACATTAGAATTGTTTTAAAATCAATCAAAAAGCTGTCAACGACCGATCTGGCGTTTAGTAAAACAATCAACCTTGTTTAAATGCCACCATTACAGTTCAACTTAAGTACAGCAATTTCAAGAAACAATAATCGTACAACGTTTATATAATTATGTTGAATAAAATGTTGTTAATAAGACATCATTTAAAATAATGATTCAATACAACTTATAACATTTTTTACTACACATTTAGTTACAATTGTTATGTTACTTTTCTGATGTATTCTACTTGATGATATTTTTTTTTACTTTATGTACTACAAATATTCAAAAAATATTGTATCCTGTATTTACTAAGTTTTAATCACGAGTTGGTTGGGATGGTTATGTTGAGTTTCGTGTCATCCCATTATTCAGTTTGATTTATACTGGCAAGCCCCTTGTTAAATTATTAAGAAAAAAAACAATACTATTAGATCAGATCATTACTGACCTGCATAAAAGCGACCGAGCAATTTAAAAAAAAAATTTCAAGTCTAACAATACTCAAAAGTTTTTATATATTTCTTTAAATTCTTCTTACACGCTCAACGAAACTCTTTTTGAACAATGCGTTTTGTTGTATGATATAAGTTTATATATTACAATTGAAAGAAAAATAGAATGCCTTTAAGAAATCAGCTATAACAGTTATTGGCTTATGTTAAAATATTTGATAAAAAACGACAAAATTAAATTTAACTATACTTTTATGATATTTTACCTTTTACCAATGTATACGTGACTTACGCTTTCAACATTTCATTGTGAAACAATAATAATTACCAACGTTAGCCTCGTTTTGTCCTTTCAAGTAAATTTTAAATATTTGTTAGTATTTTCATGAAACAGTAAAGTAATATACAAGCAAAATGAACGGCGGCAAGTAGTCAACAAGATGTAAACTTCATTTTATAGTTCGCCTATGCGAAGGAGCATAGCAGTAGTATTCTTAAGAAAGCTTTTTTAAAAATCTCTGTAAGAAAACTTTACTCTTTGCCGGAGCTTTATGCTTGGTTTTCGTTTAACGAAGCTACATTCATTTCGCAACTCCCCATTTCGCAACTCCCCATTTCGCACAGACAGGCGGAGCAAATAATATCGCTAATGAATTCATTGTTTACAACAACTTTATTTAGGGAAATGAATAGTACGATTGACAAATTTTCCGTGTAAACTTATTTTCATTTTCGTATCTCTATCACAAAACCGTACAGGAGTACCCAAAATTTTGAGGTCAGTAACTATTATGTTATTTGTTTTACTTCCATCAAGTATTGCGTATTTTACAATTATCTAAGGATGATACACACACTAATTCTAAAAAGGTTTGGTTTTGTGTACCATAAGAAGATTAATATGTATAGAAAAAGTAGTAAACATTATGTTTTATTTCCCTTATTAACTAAAAATATTCAAGAATTCTGTTCTCAATTAAAAAAACATGATTATCGATAAAAGTTATCAACTATATCTCTGATACATTTAATACTTTACATTCTACCAATTTAATGACGAATTCGAAAACTTGTTTGCGGTACTGATTAGTGAAAGGCAACCTTTTTCCCTTTTTACTAGAAAGGCAGTTTTGGTGGATGTTAGTATTATGAACTAAGAGCGAATATTTCACCCCATCTACAAAACGTCATTTTGTGACGGAAAATCTCATCGGCTCCTGCATAATTAGATTCGTCACTTTGCTGTCAGTCTCTCCGTAAATACTATACGCAGAGGCTCTCAAACTTTACAGCCCATGTTTAAAAGTCACATGGGGTTTTAACCAAATACTAGAAAATAATTGTACACTTATACACTCAAAATCTTTATATGAAGTCATTGTAAAAATAATATAAGTTAATTATTGTAAAAATACTGGAGAAAATATTTTTTCACCGTGTTATAATGGAGTTCTACCAAGTGAATGCCAATTCATTCAATAAAATATTACTTTGTCTACAAAATTGTTTGCAAAGCTTAAATTCAGGAAGTTTCTCTGTTGACAAGTTTTCCATAGTGAATGTGGCAATTATTCGTATACCGATCACCCTTATAAGTTTTTGTTATTAATAACAATAAATTTTCAACGTCAAAATAGAATTTTTATACATACAATATGTTTTAAGTTGCTGTTTGTCCTCTGATTTTGTTAGACTTAATCGGTCGTTTAATGTATAAAAAAGACAGAAATGTTTTATTTGCTGATTTTGAGTAATTCACAAAATATAATTGAAAAAGCTAAAACTCAGGATTTGTATGGGTACCTAGTCTTTTTAGCATAGTATTTTTATTGCGTAGACCAAATCTACACGCTATTATGTATTCGATTATATAAATAAAATATTAATACGAGCATGGTCAGATGTGGAAATAGCTCACAACTATGGTATGTTATTTCGATAGGAAGAAAATTTTCACCATCGTTTCATTTGCATTATGAAGTTCTATCATATAAATGCTTCTTAAATAAATAAGAATGAAAGAATATTTATGACCGACGATGAATTAGATTTTATATTTATTCAGGTTTTCTGTCATCAACGACCTGGATTTTGCAATTCAATCTTGAGTATTTAAATTTACAGATATACTCAAAAAATAGTTTTTGCAAATCACTTGGATATTAAGCAAATTAAAAATACACATTTTAATAATATGGAACAGTTTTCACTTAATAAAACCTAATATCAAAATAATTACATATATAAGTATTTCAACGATTTAACTCAATGATAGCTTAATTTTTGCCAACTGATATTCAGTAATATTAATGTATCAAAGAATAAATTATGCATAATTTACTGTATGAAGTCGTGCAATATATTCATTCGTAATTAATTGCATTTTAGCTCAAGTATTACATATAAAAACTATGGCATTATAAAATGTCTTCACATGTTTACACGATAATTTATGAACCCGTCCTAACTTTTAAAGACAATGAAGTATTTTTGCAAAGAAATCATTTTACTTTCGATGAATAAGCTTATTTTAAAACGAGATTGATTAACTGATTCGTAAAAATTCTCGGCTCTCGTAAAAAGAATCGATAAGAAGCAGATATGTCTCAAAAATATGTGTAATCAATGTATACATAGAAAAAATATAAATTACTTAAGAACTATTAAAAATTGCAAGCTTAATAAACGCTGCTTCACTTTGACGCTATTTGATGTCGTTTTAATAATAGAGACTCGAGAATATAACGAAGGCGAAGGCGTTGCGGCGCGGAAGAATCGACGTCGTCAGACACGGTGATGATACTTGACTAGGAGCTTACAGCCAAACTAAGAGCATCCTATAGCTTTCATACATATTCGGAAAATCGTGAAGAAACGATAATGTCAACGTTATTATGCTCTTCGCGCGACCGTATACGCGTGTTCTATAATTGATATATATATATATTATTTCTTCATTTTTTTTTTCGTAAAAATGTGTTTAATCGTATAAGTATAATATCATCACTACACAAGTGAAAATGAAATAATGCCACGCATTTGACAGTAATTATTTGACATAACCTACAAAAATATTATCCATGAACACTAAACGGAAAAGTTTTTACACGTGAAGGTATTTTCAATAATAAAAACACATTTTTTTCAATACTGATTTCCACAATGTATTTTTTGATAAGGACAGAGTTCGCATTATCAACTGACACAATACAAGTCTATTTATACGAAATATTTTTGTTAAAGGTAGCAGGTATACATTACATGCTGGAAAACCGGTCCCGATCAAAAAATATATTGTGGAAATAAGTACAAAAAAATGTGTCTTTATTATTTGAAATATCGTGTCATTCCATCAAGAAGTGACAGTTAACACCTTAAAAGTGACAAATAAGTATATTGAAACTCATCGCAGAGAGTATAAAATTTGAAAAGTATTTTATAATACTCGTCCAAAGCGTAATAAACATTGACGAATCAAATAACGATAGTATTCTCATTAAATGTATTCAGGTAATGCTAATCATTAATATCATTTCAAAGAGAAATTTTGCACAACAGGAAACATAAACAATTGAAAAGAAATTTCTTTTGAAATTAATAAAAATACCGAATGGATTTTCCGTAGTTTTTAACAAATGGAATCATCATAAACAAATATATGAAAGATTACCGTTACAGAACAAATATCGTTCAAATAATATGAAGTATAATATATTGTCTGCTCAACACTATGATTAAAATGGGAAAAATTGTCGTCAAATTAAAATGCGTGTGTATCACGGAGAAAGTAAACATACAGAAAAGTTATAAATAATATTGAATATAAAATGAAGCTTTTTATTTGTATATTCAACGAATCAGACAGAACTTAAATGATGACGTCACATGTGAAAAATATATGACTATATATATTAAATATATCCGATACTATACGGAAGGCGAAGTCGAGGTGGCCCATACGCTCGTGTCGCTGCACAGTTCTTTGGAGCGATCCGGTGAGACGGAGCAGGAGCAGCCGTTGGATCTGTCGGTGAGAAGCGACCGCGTCAAAGACGAACCCGAGCGGGAAGTAGTCGCACACCGCGAAGAGCAAAATATTCGAGACGCGCAACGAGAAACTGTCCGACGGAGCAGACGACGTCGTTCACCGGCCGCGCGCATCGAATCCCTACCGACCGGCAACGTCGTTACCGAGGAGAAGATACAACAGATCCTGCAAAACTACAATCCGAGGATGATTCGCACGCAAAGAGATCGCGCCACCATGACCGCGGAAGAGATAGAAAAGCGGCGGAAAAACAACGAAGCTTCGAGGCGTTGCCGGGCGAAGAACAAACTACTCGTAAAAAATAGGGACCTGTGAAAGGACAATTTATTTACATATTTATAAGTTTATATTGTTATTGTTATTGTTTCCATGTAATTGTTACCCCTGTAAATTTTGTTTTTCTCTTTTAATAAAATCACTTACTAATTCTACACATACCAGTGTTCATATTTAATACAATATTTTACCAACTCAGATTATCTATCTCTCGTTCCCTTCCACAACACTGCTGAATAGCTATAACGATGAGGAGTTGCACAATAGAATATGGAGCATATTTAGACGCTCTTCATCAACCGACAATCCGACCTTACCATTACTGACTATTTGCAGTAATGGATATATCAATATTGAAATAAATCGAAATTCCTTGTTGTGTTTGGTAAAAGCGACAAAGCAAATATTTGGAAAAGTTTTCAATCGCAATTTGCTCGACTCTTTTTGCCCAGTTTTAGTCTCAAGCTTCAGAAATTGCCAGATTTCTAGTCTAGTTATTTCTATTTTCTTTCTTTTTTTGTCGATTTATAACCACGCTTTCGTGATCAGTATTCAAAATATGAGAGCGGCCGCCAGAATGCTCAAATATATATTATATTATATCATAAGTGCTATCGAATCTAATCCGGTAGACATCGTAGCACTGTATATGCGCGACACGTTGACGATGCTGCATCAGCCACGAGCCCAGCAAATACTTTCACCTATACTTCCTTTGGTTTTCACGATTATTTGGAAATTTCATTTGTTTACATTAAAACGAACCATTGTTAGAAACAAATTATTCGAAGCAACGGAAATGTATAATATTTTCAATTATTCCATACGACTAACCGGCATTCCGATTGAGAGAATTTCCAATCAATTACTTTATTACTCATTTTAATGTCATTTCTGCCATTAGAAGAATATCTATGCACAATTAACTTCCTGTTGACGATAATCCTGATTCGTATTTAATAATATTATGACTGGTTATAATAGATATATTCCATTAATCGAATGCGATTTCAGGTAAATTTTACGTCGTTTCACCTTTACAACTGAGTATTCTATAATTGCCAGTCAATTAGCGAATTTTAATTGATAATTCATCTGATAAAATAAAATTGTCTCTTACGGGTAGCCTTTCACGACCGATTATTTTTTTACTCACATTAAATCTTATTCGTTCACGCTTTAAAGTAGACTAGAAAGCTTCGTCTGTTCGGAGATTCTTCGTTGAGCTTTATTCGAAAGCGAATCTTATGGCTCGTTAAAACACATAATATGTATGAAAATTTACGTTGAACGTTTTTATATCGAGTTTATGATCAATAATCATATATAAAACTCTACACAGCTTTTCCAGAAGATACGATATCTTTAAGAACACGCCTTGGTTTTTTGTTTACATAATATACAATTTTATAACAGAATATATTTGATTTAATTACATTTAAAGATAAACAATAAATCGACTCGTAATTGTTAGATATGAATATGTATATAATCAAAACAATCATTCATTTAAATCCCTCATACTCTCTAGCTCTTACGGTCGTTTTAGCTCCGTTTTCGCCATCGGCCTACTCTTCCGCGAGGCATAGACTCAATTATATACAATATATGATTTTTTTTAAATCAAACAAACGATATTTCATCATTCATCGGTAATGTTTTACGATATGTAGTCAAAAATGGATGTTACAGTGCATTGGCATTAGCTGTACCAAACTATTCCTCATGAATGAATCAACATCTGTAAAATTAACCCCGAGCATCGCCAATTGTTTTCATCACCGTCGATCGACATTGCTCACGATTACGGAACCCAGTCCTGATGTTTGTGAAACGAATCGCTACAAGTGAAAAATGAATATTATAATATTATCAGTATGCACGCAAAAACCTTACATAATCAAGCGTTCAGTCAAAAGCATGTATAATACATTGATAAAATCGATAAAATTTAATATTATAAATCTCCGGTAAGCAAGATATTATATCATAGAATGGGAAACAGAGAAAATAAGTCGTTCGAATTGCTTGTGTTTTTGGTGTTTTTTCAACAATACAATGACGAGTAAGCGACCATTTAAATATAATAAGTATTCAACTGGTATATTTTGAACTATTCTAAGCAAAGATTTATGCTGATGCATTGTGAACGCACTCAATCTATTATACAATATTATCGTTTAATATCAAACACTTTGCACGATAGATTTTTAATGCTGAAACAAGTAACAGCAACCTATACGCCTTAAATTATTCTCAATTTTATATGATATTTTATAATAGATTAGATTAATTTCACTTGCCAGCGGTCAACAAAAAGAATACTACACAAACACACACGGCGAAAACATTTCCCTTGCGAGATTTTCTTTGATTACCGGGCCCCTCAGCGCCTCGTTAATAGGAAAAAATATGTTTTATACACTCATATCAAACTATGAAAAATACAAATATCATGATATTTTTAAATCATTCAACCTTATTCTCAAATTTATTTTACCCTCTCCACCGACATTTATGTCATTAATTACACCCTCATTAAGGGACGGAGTGCCCTTCAATAAATAAGGCCAGAAACTACGGAATCGTTCATTACCTTCCACCAATTATACAAGTGAACAGCTATCCGCAAGTCAGTCGGTCAGTCATCATCACCTATAATTTCACAAAAATTTTGTAATAAATTATATCATATATCGAAGCATTCCACGATTATAACCACTAGATAAATTCAGAAAATCGATTCCCCACAATTTCAACCATGGTAAGTGTACATAAAATATTTTGAATTAAATCTTTCGCTCGTTGCATTTGACACGCCATTCCTAATAACCGTCACGTAAAAATCTTTCAATAATATTTTTTCTCTTCTTTCAGTTTGCAAACGGCCGATACTATACGGAAGGCGAAGTCGAGGTGGCCCATACGCTCGTGTCGCTGCACAGTTCTTTGGAGCGATCCGGTGAGACGGAGCAGGAGCAGCCGTTGGATCTGTCGGTGAGAAGCGACCGCGTCAAAGACGAACCCGAGCGGGAAGTAGTCGCACACCGCGAAGAGCAAAATATTCGAGACGCGCAACGAGAAACTGTCCGACGGAGCAGACGACGTCGTTCACCGGCCGCGCGCATCGAATCCCTACCGACCGGCAACGTCGTTACCGAGGAGAAGATACAACAGATCCTGCAAAACTACAATCCGAGGATGATTCGCACGCAAAGAGATCGCGCCACCATGACCGCGGAAGAGATAGAAAAGCGGCGGAAAAACAACGAAGCTTCGAGGCGTTGCCGGGCGAAGAACAAACTACTCGTAAAAAATAGGGACCTGTGAAAGGACAATTTATTTACATATTTATAAGTTTATATTGTTATTGTTGTTGTTTCCATGTAATTGTTACCCCTGTAAATTTTGTTTTTCTCTTTTAATAAAATCACTTACTAATTCTACACATACCAGTGTTCATATTTAATACAATATTTTACCAACTCAGATTATCTATCTCTCGTTCCCTTCCACAACACTGCTGAATAGCTATAACGATGAGGAGTTGCACAATAGAATATGGAGCATATTTAGACGCTCTTCATCAACCGACAATCCGACCTTACCATTACTGACTATTTGCAGTAATGGATATATCAATATTGAAATAAATCGAAATTCCTTGTTGTGTTTGGTAAAAGCGACAAAGCAAGTATTTGGAAAAGTTTTCAATCGCAATTTGCTCGACTCTTTTTGCCTAGTTTTAGTCTCAAGCTTCAGAAATTGCCAGATTTCTAGTCTAGTTATTTCTATTTTCTTTCTTTTTTTGTCGATTTATAACCACGCTTTCGTGATCAGTATTCAAAATATGAGAGCGGCCGCCAGAATGCTCAAATATATATTATATTATATCATAAGTGCTATCGAATCTAATCCGGTAGACATCGTAGCACTGTATATGCGCGACACGTTGACGATGCTGCATCAGCCACGAGCCCAGCAAATACTTTCACCTATACTTCCTTTGGTTTTCACGATTATTTGGAAATTTCATTTGTTTACATTAAAACGAACCATTGTTAGAAACAAATTATTCGAAGCAACGGAAATGTATAATATTTTCAATTATTCCATACGACTAACCGGCATTCCGATTGAGAGAATTTCCAATCAATTACTTTATTACTCATTTTAATGTCATTTCTGCCATTAGAAGAATATCTATGCACAATTAACTTCCTGTTGACGATAATCCTGATTCGTATTTAATAATATTATGACTGGTTATAATAGATATATTCCATTAATCGAATGCGATTTCAGGTAAATTTTACGTCGTTTCACCTTTACAACTGAGTATTCTATAATTGCCAGTCAATTAGCGAATTTTAATTGATAATTCATCTGATAAAATAAAATTGTCTCTTACGGGTAGCCTTTCACGACCGATTATTTTTTTACTCACATTAAATCTTATTCGTTCACGCTTTAAAGTAGACTAGAAAGCTTCGTCTGTTCGGAGATTCTTCGTTGAGCTTTATTCGAAAGCGAATCTTATGGCTCGTTAAAACACATAATATGTATGAAAATTTACGTTGAACGTTTTTATATCGAGTTTATGATCAATAATCATATATAAAACTCTACACAGCTTTTCCAGAAGATACGATATCTTTAAGAACACGCCTTGGTTTTTTGTTTACATAATATACAATTTTATAACAGAATATATTTGATTTAATTACATTTAAAGATAAACAATAAATCGACTCGTAATTGTTAGATATGAATATGTATATAATCAAAACAATCATTCATTTAAATCCCTCATACTCTCTAGCTCTTACGGTCGTTTTAGCTCCGTTTTCGCCATCGGCCTACTCTTCCGCGAGGCATAGACTCAATTATATACAATATATGATTTTTTTTAAATCAAACAAACGATATTTCATCATTCATCGGTAATGTTTTACGATATGTAGTCAAAAATGGATGTTACAGTGCATTGGCATTAGCTGTACCAAACTATTCCTCATGAATGAATCAACATCTGTAAAATTAACCCCGAGCATCGCCAATTGTTTTCATCACCGTCGATCGACATTGCTCACGATTACGGAACCCAGTCCTGATGTTTGTGAAACGAATCGCTACAAGTGAAAAATGAATATTATAATATTATCAGTATGCACGCAAAAACCTTACATAATCAAGCGTTCAGTCAAAAGCATGTATAATACATTGATAAAATCGATAAAATTTAATATTATAAATCTCCGGTAAGCAAGATATTATATCATAGAATGGGAAACAGAGAAAATAAGTCGTTCGAATTGCTTGTGTTTTTGGTGTTTTTTCAACAATACAATGACGAGTAAGCGACCATTTAAATATAATAAGTATTCAACTGGTATATTTTGAACTATTCTAAGCAAAGATTTATGCTGATGCATTGTGAACGCACTCAATCTATTATACAATATTATCGTTTAATATCAAACACTTTGCACGATAGATTTTTAATGCTGAAACAAGTAACAGCAACCTATACGCCTTAAATTATTCTCAATTTTATATGATATTTTATAATAGATTAGATTAATTTCACTTGCCAGCGGTCAACAAAAAGAATACTACACAAACACACACGGCGAAAACATTTCCCTTGCGAGATTTTCTTTGATTACCGGGCCCCTCAGCGCCTCGTTAATAGGAAAAAATATGTTTTATACACTCATATCAAACTATGAAAAATACAAATATCATGATATTTTTAAATCATTCAACCTTATTCTCAAATTTATTTTACCCTCTCCACCGACATTTATGTCATTAATTACACCCTCATTAAGGGACGGAGTGCCCTTCAATAAATAAGGCCAGAAACTACGGAATCGTTCATTACCTTCCACCAATTATACAAGTGAACAGCTATCCGCAAGTCAGTCGGTCAGTCATCATCACCTATAATTTCACAAAAATTTTGTAATAAATTATATCATATATCGAAGCATTCCACGATTATAACCACTAGATAAATTCAGAAAATCGATTCCCCACAATTTCAACCATGGTAAGTGTACATAAAATATTTTTAATTAAATCTTTCGCTCGTTGCATTTGACACGCCATTCCTAATAACCGTCACGTAAAAATCTTTCAATAATATTTTTTCTCTTCTTTCAGTTTGCAAACGGCCGATACTATACGGAAGGCGAAGTCGAGGTGGCCCATACGCTCGTGTCGCTGCACAGTTCTTTGGAGCGATCCGGTGAGACGGAGCAGGAGCAGCCGTTGGATCTGTCGGTGAGAAGCGACCGCGTCAAAGACGAACCCGAGCGGGAAGTAGTCGCACACCGCGAAGAGCAAAATATTCGAGACGCGCAACGAGAAACTGTCCGACGGAGCAGACGACGTCGTTCACCGGCCGCGCGCATCGAATCCCTACCGACCGGCAACGTCGTTACCGAGGAGAAGATACAACAGATCCTGCAAAACTACAATCCGAGGATGATTCGCACGCAAAGAGATCGCGCCACCATGACCGCGGAAGAGATAGAAAAGCGGCGGAAAAACAACGAAGCTTCGAGGCGTTGCCGGGCGAAGAACAAACTACTCGTAAAAAATAGGGACCTGTGAAAGGACAATTTATTTACATATTTATAAGTTTATATTGTTATTGTTGTTGTTTCCATGTAATTGTTACCCCTGTAAATTTTGTTTTTCTCTTTTAATAAAATCACTTACTAATTCTACACATACCAGTGTTCATATTTAATACAATATTTTACCAACTCAGATTATCTATCTCTCGTTCCCTTCCACAACACTGCTGAATAGCTATAACGATGAGGAGTTGCACAATAGAATATGGAGCATATTTAGACGCTCTTCATCAACCGACAATCCGACCTTACCATTACTGACTATTTGCAGTAATGGATATATCAATATTGAAATAAATCGAAATTCCTTGTTGTGTTTGGTAAAAGCGACAAAGCAAGTATTTGGAAAAGTTTTCAATCGCAATTTGCTCGACTCTTTTTGCCTAGTTTTAGTCTCAAGCTTCAGAAATTGCCAGATTTCTAGTCTAGTTATTTCTATTTTCTTTCTTTTTTTGTCGATTTATAACCACGCTTTCGTGATCAGTATTCAAAATATGAGAGCGGCCGCCAGAATGCTCAAATATATATTATATTATATCATAAGTGCTATCGAATCTAATCCGGTAGACATCGTAGCACTGTATATGCGCGACACGTTGACGATGCTGCATCAGCCACGAGCCCAGCAAATACTTTCACCTATACTTCCTTTGGTTTTCACGATTATTTGGAAATTTCATTTGTTTACATTAAAACGAACCATTGTTAGAAACAAATTATTCGAAGCAACGGAAATGTATAATATTTTCAATTATTCCATACGACTAACCGGCATTCCGATTGAGAGAATTTCCAATCAATTACTTTATTACTCATTTTAATGTCATTTCTGCCATTAGAAGAATATCTATGCACAATTAACTTCCTGTTGACGATAATCCTGATTCGTATTTAATAATATTATGACTGGTTATAATAGATATATTCCATTAATCGAATGCGATTTCAGGTAAATTTTACGTCGTTTCACCTTTACAACTGAGTATTCTATAATTGCCAGTCAATTAGCGAATTTTAATTGATAATTCATCTGATAAAATAAAATTGTCTCTTACGGGTAGCCTTTCACGACCGATTATTTTTTTACTCACATTAAATCTTATTCGTTCACGCTTTAAAGTAGACTAGAAAGCTTCGTCTGTTCGGAGATTCTTCGTTGAGCTTTATTCGAAAGCGAATCTTATGGCTCGTTAAAACACATAATATGTATGAAAATTTACGTTGAACGTTTTTATATCGAGTTTATGATCAATAATCATATATAAAACTCTACACAGCTTTTCCAGAAGATACGATATCTTTAAGAACACGCCTTGGTTTTTTGTTTACATAATATACAATTTTATAACAGAATATATTTGATTTAATTACATTTAAAGATAAACAATAAATCGACTCGTAATTGTTAGATATGAATATGTATATAATCAAAACAATCATTCATTTAAATCCCTCATACTCTCTAGCTCTTACGGTCGTTTTAGCTCCGTTTTCGCCATCGGCCTACTCTTCCGCGAGGCATAGACTCAATTATATACAATATATGATTTTTTTAAAATCAAACAAACGATATTTCATCATTCATCGGTAATGTTTTACGATATGTAGTCAAAAATGGATGTTACAGTGCATTGGCATTAGCTGTACCAAACTATTCCTCATGAATGAATCAACATCTGTAAAATTAACCCCGAGCATCGCCAATTGTTTTCATCACCGTCGATCGACATTGCTCACGATTACGGAACCCAGTCCTGATGTTTGTGAAACGAATCGCTACAAGTGAAAAATGAATATTATAATATTATCAGTATGCACGCAAAAACCTTACATAATCAAGCGTTCAGTCAAAAGCATGTATAATACATTGATAAAATCGATAAAATTTAATATTATAAATCTCCGGTAAGCAAGATATTATATCATAGAATGGGAAACAGAGAAAATAAGTCGTTCGAATTGCTTGTGTTTTTGGTGTTTTTTCAACAATACAATGACGAGTAAGCGACCATTTAAATATAATAAGTATTCAACTGGTATATTTTGAACTATTCTAAGCAAAGATTTATGCTGATGCATTGTGAACGCACTCAATCTATTATACAATATTATCGTTTAATATCAAACACTTTGCACGATAGATTTTTAATGCTGAAACAAGTAACAGCAACCTATACGCCTTAAATTATTCTCAATTTTATATGATATTTTATAATAGATTAGATTAATTTCACTTGCCAGCGGTCAACAAAAAGAATACTACACAAACACACACGGCGAAAACATTTCCCTTGCGAGATTTTCTTTGATTACCGGGCCCCTCAGCGCCTCGTTAATAGGAAAAAATATGTTTTATACACTCATATCAAACTATGAAAAATACAAATATCATGATATTTTTAAATCATTCAACCTTATTCTCAAATTTATTTTACCCTCTCCACCGACATTTATGTCATTAATTACACCCTCATTAAGGGACGGAGTGCCCTTCAATAAATAAGGCCAGAAACTACGGAATCGTTCATTACCTTCCACCAATTA
The DNA here is from genome assembly GCA_028555115.1 of Himalopsyche japonica. NCBI lineage: Eukaryota > Metazoa > Arthropoda > Insecta > Trichoptera > Rhyacophilidae > Himalopsyche > Himalopsyche japonica. The sequence goes on along the minus strand of JAHFWJ010000224.1, from coordinate 1,135,626 downwards.
TACAAGTGAACAGCTATCCGCAAGTCAGTCGGTCAGTCATCATCACCTATAATTTCACAAAAATTTTGTAATAAATTATATCATATATCGAAGCATTCCACGATTATAACCACTAGATAAATTCAGAAAATCGATTCCCCACAATTTCAACCATGGTAAGTGTACATAAAATATTTTGAATTAAATCTTTCGCTCGTTGCATTTGACACGCCATTCCTAATAACCGTCACGTAAAAATCTTTCAATAATATTTTTTCTCTTCTTTCAGTTTGCAAACGGCCGATACTATACGGAAGGCGAAGTCGAGGTGGCCCATACGCTCGTGTCGCTGCACAGTTCTTTGGAGCGATCCGGTGAGACGGAGCAGGAGCAGCCGTTGGATCTGTCGGTGAGAAGCGACCGCGTCAAAGACGAACCCGAGCGGGAAGTAGTCGCACACCGCGAAGAGCAAAATATTCGAGACGCGCAACGAGAAACTGTCCGACGGAGCAGACGACGTCGTTCACCGGCCGCGCGCATCGAATCCCTACCGACCGGCAACGTCGTTACCGAGGAGAAGATACAACAGATCCTGCAAAACTACAATCCGAGGATGATTCGCACGCAAAGAGATCGCGCCACCATGACCGCGGAAGAGATAGAAAAGCGGCGGAAAAACAACGAAGCTTCGAGGCGTTGCCGGGCGAAGAACAAACTACTCGTAAAAAATAGGGACCTGTGAAAGGACAATTTATTTACATATTTATAAGTTTATATTGTTATTGTTATTGTTATTGTTTCCATGTAATTGTTACCCCTGTAAATTTTGTTTTTCTCTTTTAATAAAATCACTTACTAATTCTACACATACCAGTGTTCATATTTAATACAATATTTTACCAACTCAGATTATCTATCTCTCGTTCCCTTCCACAACACTGCTGAATAGCTATAACGATGAGGAGTTGCACAATAGAATATGGAGCATATTTAGACGCTCTTCATCAACCGACAATCCGACCTTACCATTACTGACTATTTGCAGTAATGGATATATCAATATTGAAATAAATCGAAATTCCTTGTTGTGTTTGGTAAAAGCGACAAAGCAAGTATTTGGAAAAGTTTTCAATCGCAATTTGCTCGACTCTTTTTGCCTAGTTTTAGTCTCAAGCTTCAGAAATTGCCAGATTTCTAGTCTAGTTATTTCTATTTTCTTTCTTTTTTTGTCGATTTATAACCACGCTTTCGTGATCAGTATTCAAAATATGAGAGCGGCCGCCAGAATGCTCAAATATATATTATATTATATCATAAGTGCTATCGAATCTAATCCGGTAGACATCGTAGCACTGTATATGCGCGACACGTTGACGATGCTGCATCAGCCACGAGCCCAGCAAATACTTTCACCTATACTTCCTTTGGTTTTCACGATTATTTGGAAATTTCATTTGTTTACATTAAAACGAACCATTGTTAGAAACAAATTATTCGAAGCAACGGAAATGTATAATATTTTCAATTATTCCATACGACTAACCGGCATTCCGATTGAGAGAATTTCCAATCAATTACTTTATTACTCATTTTAATGTCATTTCTGCCATTAGAAGAATATCTATGCACAATTAACTTCCTGTTGACGATAATCCTGATTCGTATTTAATAATATTATGACTGGTTATAATAGATATATTCCATTAATCGAATGCGATTTCAGGTAAATTTTACGTCGTTTCACCTTTACAACTGAGTATTCTATAATTGCCAGTCAATTAGCGAATTTTAATTGATAATTCATCTGATAAAATAAAATTGTCTCTTACGGGTAGCCTTTCACGACCGATTATTTTTTTACTCACATTAAATCTTATTCGTTCACGCTTTAAAGTAGACTAGAAAGCTTCGTCTGTTCGGAGATTCTTCGTTGAGCTTTATTCGAAAGCGAATCTTATGGCTCGTTAAAACACATAATATGTATGAAAATTTACGTTGAACGTTTTTATATCGAGTTTATGATCAATAATCATATATAAAACTCTACACAGCTTTTCCAGAAGATACGATATCTTTAAGAACACGCCTTGGTTTTTTGTTTACATAATATACAATTTTATAACAGAATATATTTGATTTAATTACATTTAAAGATAAACAATAAATCGACTCGTAATTGTTAGATATGAATATGTATATAATCAAAACAATCATTCATTTAAATCCCTCATACTCTCTAGCTCTTACGGTCGTTTTAGCTCCGTTTTCGCCATCGGCCTACTCTTCCGCGAGGCATAGACTCAATTATATACAATATATGATTTTTTTTAAATCAAACAAACGATATTTCATCATTCATCGGTAATGTTTTACGATATGTAGTCAAAAATGGATGTTACAGTGCATTGGCATTAGCTGTACCAAACTATTCCTCATGAATGAATCAACATCTGTAAAATTAACCCCGAGCATCGCCAATTGTTTTCATCACCGTCGATCGACATTGCTCACGATTACGGAACCCAGTCCTGATGTTTGTGAAACGAATCGCTACAAGTGAAAAATGAATATTATAATATTATCAGTATGCACGCAAAAACCTTACATAATCAAGCGTTCAGTCAAAAGCATGTATAATACATTGATAAAATCGATAAAATTTAATATTATAAATCTCCGGTAAGCAAGATATTATATCATAGAATGGGAAACAGAGAAAATAAGTCGTTCGAATTGCTTGTGTTTTTGGTGTTTTTTCAACAATACAATGACGAGTAAGCGACCATTTAAATATAATAAGTATTCAACTGGTATATTTTGAACTATTCTAAGCAAAGATTTATGCTGATGCATTGTGAACGCACTCAATCTATTATACAATATTATCGTTTAATATCAAACACTTTGCACGATAGATTTTTAATGCTGAAACAAGTAACAGCAACCTATACGCCTTAAATTATTCTCAATTTTATATGATATTTTATAATAGATTAGATTAATTTCACTTGCCAGCGGTCAACAAAAAGAATACTACACAAACACACACGGCGAAAACATTTCCCTTGCGAGATTTTCTTTGATTACCGGGCCCCTCAGCGCCTCGTTAATAGGAAAAAATATGTTTTATACACTCATATCAAACTATGAAAAATACAAATATCATGATATTTTTAAATCATTCAACCTTATTCTCAAATTTATTTTACCCTCTCCACCGACATTTATGTCATTAATTACACCCTCATTAAGGGACGGAGTGCCCTTCAATAAATAAGGCCAGAAACTACGGAATCGTTCATTACCTTCCACCAATTATACAAGTGAACAGCTATCCGCAAGTCAGTCGGTCAGTCATCATCACCTATAATTTCACAAAAATTTTGTAATAAATTATATCATATATCGAAGCATTCCACGATTATAACCACTAGATAAATTCAGAAAATCGATTCCCCACAATTTCAACCATGGTAAGTGTACATAAAATATTTTTAATTAAATCTTTCGCTCGTTGCATTTGACACGCCATTCCTAATAACCGTCACGTAAAAATCTTTCAATAATATTTTTTCTCTTCTTTCAGTTTGCAAACGGCCGATACTATACGGAAGGCGAAGTCGAGGTGGCCCATACGCTCGTGTCGCTGCACAGTTCTTTGGAGCGATCCGGTGAGACGGAGCAGGAGCAGCCGTTGGATCTGTCGGTGAGAAGCGACCGCGTCAAAGACGAACCCGAGCGGGAAGTAGTCGCACACCGCGAAGAGCAAAATATTCGAGACGCGCAACGAGAAACTGTCCGACGGAGCAGACGACGTCGTTCACCGGCCGCGCGCATCGAATCCCTACCGACCGGCAACGTCGTTACCGAGGAGAAGATACAACAGATCCTGCAAAACTACAATCCGAGGATGATTCGCACGCAAAGAGATCGCGCCACCATGACCGCGGAAGAGATAGAAAAGCGGCGGAAAAACAACGAAGCTTCGAGGCGTTGCCGGGCGAAGAACAAACTACTCGTAAAAAATAGGGACCTGTGAAAGGACAATTTATTTACATATTTATAAGTTTATATTGTTATTGTTGTTGTTTCCATGTAATTGTTACCCCTGTAAATTTTGTTTTTCTCTTTTAATAAAATCACTTACTAATTCTACACATACCAGTGTTCATATTTAATACAATATTTTACCAACTCAGATTATCTATCTCTCGTTCCCTTCCACAACACTGCTGAATAGCTATAACGATGAGGAGTTGCACAATAGAATATGGAGCATATTTAGACGCTCTTCATCGACCGACAATCCGACCTTACCATTACTGACTATTTGCAGTAATGGATATATCAATATTGAAATAAATCGAAATTCCTTGTTGTGTTTGGTAAAAGCGACACAGCAAGTATTTGGAAAAGTTTTCAATCGCAATTTGCTCGACTCTTTTTGCCTAGTTTTAGTCTCAAGCTTCAGAAATTGCCAGATTTCTAGTCTAGTTATTTCTATTTTCTTTCTTTTTTTGTCGATTTATAACCACGCTTTCGTGATCAGTATTCAAAATATGAGAGCGGCCGCCAGAATGCTCAAATATATATTATATTATATCATAAGTGCTATCGAATCTAATCCGGTAGACATCGTAGCACTGTATATGCGCGACACGTTGACGATGCTGCATCAGCCACGAGCCCAGCAAATACTTTCACCTATACTTCCTTTGGTTTTCACGATTATTTGGAAATTTCATTTGTTTACATTAAAACGAACCATTGTTAGAAACAAATTATTCGAAGCAACGGAAATGTATAATATTTTCAATTATTCCATACGACTAACCGGCATTCCGATTGAGAGAATTTCCAATCAATTACTTTATTACTCATTTTAATGTCATTTCTGCCATTAGAAGAATATCTATGCACAATTAACTTCCTGTTGACGATAATCCTGATTCGTATTTAATAATATTATGACTGGTTATAATAGATATATTCCATTAATCGAATGCGATTTCAGGTAAATTTTACGTCGTTTCACCTTTACAACTGAGTATTCTATAATTGCCAGTCAATTAGCGAATTTTAATTGATAATTCATCTGATAAAATAAAATTGTCTCTTACGGGTAGCCTTTCACGACCGATTATTTTTTTACTCACATTAAATCTTATTCGTTCACGCTTTAAAGTAGACTAGAAAGCTTCGTCTGTTCGGAGATTCTTCGTTGAGCTTTATTCGAAAGCGAATCTTATGGCTCGTTAAAACACATAATATGTATGAAAATTTACGTTGAACGTTTTTATATCGAGTTTATGATCAATAATCATATATAAAACTCTACACAGCTTTTCCAGAAGATACGATATCTTTAAGAACACGCCTTGGTTTTTTGTTTACATAATATACAATTTTATAACAGAATATATTTGATTTAATTACATTTAAAGATAAACAATAAATCGACTCGTAATTGTTAGATATGAATATGTATATAATCAAAACAATCATTCATTTAAATCCCTCATACTCTCTAGCTCTTACGGTCGTTTTAGCTCCGTTTTCGCCATCGGCCTACTCTTCCGCGAGGCATCGATTGCCACACGCCGCCTCTCGATCTCCTTGGCATCATTGTCGACCGACTCTTTATATTGTAGTTCTGATTATTCTTGGACTTGATATCTCTTCAATATATCGTCGACTGCTTCAGCCCTCAGATTAGCCGGGGGCGCAGATTTTTAAGCATTAGCTTCTGTGTGATGGATTAGTCTTCGCCGCAATGGGTTGACTCTCAACGAATTATCAATTGAGCTGTAGAAATTTTCTTTATCCCTTTAATTTCACCTTATTCTCAAGTTTATTTTTCACATTTATTTTCCATTACAAAGAACAAGCCTTGGTTTTTTGTTTATATACAATAATATATTGTAACAGAATATATTCGATTTAATTACATTTAAAGATTAACAATAAATAGACTCAAAATTGTTTGTTTTGAATATGTATATAATCAAAACAATCATTCATTTAAATCCCTCTTACTCTATTGCTCTTCTAGACAGTTTTCGCATTAATAACTGTTGCAATACTATTTACAAACTTGTACATTTATACAAAATATTTGAGTTAAAAGTAGCAGGTATTCATTACATTTTGGAAATCCGGTCCTGATCAAAAAATATATTGTGGAAATAAGTACAAAAAAATGTGTCTTCATAATTTGAAATATCGTGTCTTTTCATCAAGATGTGACAGTTTACACCTTTAAAGTGACATCAATATACTGAAACTCATCGCTGAGAGTATTTATTTTGATAGATATTTTATTATACTCGTCCACAACGTAATAAACATCGACAAATCAAATAACGATAGTATTCTTATTAAATGTATTCAGGTAATGCTAACCATTAATATCATTTCAATGAGAGATTTTGCACAACAGGAATCATGAACAATTGTAAATAAATTTGTTTTGAAATTATTAAAAATACTAAATGGATTTCCCGTAGTTTTTAACAAATGGAATCATCATAAACAAATATATGAAAGATTACCATTTCTAAACAAATATCGTTCCAATAATATGAAATAAAATAAAATTTTCTGCTCATAACAATATGATTAAAATGCGAAAAAATGTCATTAAAATAAATTGCGTGTGTATCACGGAGAAAGTAAACATACATAAAATTTTAAATAATATTGAATGTAAAATGAACATTTTTATTTGTATATTCAACGAATCAGACAGAACTTAAAAGATGACGCCACCGCAGTTTACCAATGCCATTCAAAATTTCTCTCTGTAAAATCATGAAATATTTATTTTTTAATGTATAATTTTATGACTTTACCACAAATAAATTGGGAAATGTAATGTTGATATTCTTATATTTACAGTAATATTTCTAACCTGGTATATAACAGATTTTACATAATATTCCATCCGATATGATGATAACTAAGAAATTCTTAAATTGACACAAAAAACATACCAGTTATTAAGATTTTCAATAAAGTGTTCAGGTAGTCAATGAGTTGAAGGAATAATTGATTTCTCCGAATCAACAAAATTTAAACAAAAGAATCATTGTAGTTACTAAAAGACTCTATTCTTTTCAGAAACTATAATTATATTATGCCCAATATTGTCACAAAATAATATAAATGAAAAGCGATTTCAGGTGAACTTATATTGTTGAACATTAGATACTTAATATACTATTATTATACATCCAAGAATGAATAATTTGTCATCCATAAATTGAAAATATGAAGGAATCTAAGAAGAGAACAGTGATTATAGTTAATCTTTATTTGCTGAACTTAAATACTCAAAACAATAAAATTGATAAAAGCTACGCCCATCATCATGAAAAAGAGAAGGCAATTTTTTTTTGTAATATGTATGTGAGAGAATTATTGATAATCGAATATTTTTAGAAATATATTCCAAAATTCAAAAAAAATTCACTGAAACAAACGTCATTCATCCACGTGTATACAAAAGAGATATCAAATAATTCCACTCGATTTTTTGGGTAGTGATTTTTCTTTACCGGGCCTCTCAGCTTTTCATTAATAGGAATAAAATAAATTTCATATGCTTATCTCAGACTATAAAATATATATATCACATAAATTTTAGATCAGTCAACCGTATTTCGACGATTTTCAGGGTTAAAGATCACCGACCGATTATCTCATCAAAATGTCTTACCGAGGCAGGCAAATCTTATGAACCTCATCACATACGTGACTATGCTGCACTGCCTTTCCAACAACAATATGAAGAAGCAAGAAATAATGTTGCCAATTACGTGCCAGGAGCACCTCGAGGACGTGCACATTACGGAGCAAGCAGGAAGCATTATAATCAAGCACGAGTCGTCCAGATGCGAGAAACGAAAGGAAGAGATGGAATGCGCCAATTAAGTGAGGCGTTAGACGCTAAGATCGGAGTTGGTCATTAGAGATGTTCAAGATGCATTGAATCAGATTGAAGCTAACAAAACATAAGTCGTTATCACTAGCTTTGTGACTACATGCGGAGTATCTTTTATTGCCGCTTAAATATTTTACCAGGCTTCAGGGAAACCAAACGCTGTATACTGTAATATTAACTCATTTTACCGTGTTACCCTGGCCATGTTTGAAGTAAAATTGATGGAAGTTCGTGCTATACAAAGAGCACCTCAACAAAATGTTGAAGGTATCGCTAACAGTATTCCGAAACTTATTTTACCCCCTCCACCGACATTTATCTAATTAATTACACCAGCATTAAGAGACGGGGAGGTCGCAATAAATAGGATGAAAACCTACGGAATTGTTCAACCTCGCAGACTATCGTCACGCAATACGCCGACGATACCGCAATATTAGCACGGTCAGCTAATAGAAATAGATCCGCTCTACTCGTAGAAAAAGCGAGCAACAACATTGCCACCTGGTGTCGCGATTGGAGGATAAAAAATCCACCCAGACAAAAGCATGGCGGTTAATTTCAACCGGAGAAATAACCGTCATTGCCTTAAAACTCAGAAGATAAAGCTGCTAGGTACCGAGATCGAGTGGGCCAAGTCGGTCAAATACTTGGGACTCACGCTCGACCATAAGCTGACTTTTAAAAAGCATATCGATGCAAAAATACGCCAGGTCTCCCAAATCACGGGACGGTTATACCCGATGATAGGCAGAAGGAGTACACTCGCCTTAAAAAGCAAACTGCTCCTTTACGCCGCTATATCCAGGCCGATCATGAACTACACGGCCCCGATATAGGGTCACGTGGGAAAAGTTCGCACGGATAAATTACAAACAGCGCAAAACAAGATTCTTCGTACAATCGTGGACGCTCCGTGGTACGTCCGATATTCTACAATCCACCGCAATCATAAAATAGAGTCCATTCATGAGCACGTCCAGAGACTGTCGAAAAAGTTCTACAGCGACTGTGAAAATCATACAAATCCGACAATCAAATCATGGTTAGAAGCGTTTGACATTTTCGCCCCATCCAATTACGAAAGACCCCGTCATGTCTTAAGATTGAAACCGCCTTAGACACTCTCTCATCCAATCCAAAGACCATACTAGCCCACCCTAATCACCCGTCTGGTGACTGCCTACGGCTCCGGACAACAGGAGGCGAAAACTAGTTGACGTCACATCGCACTCACACCAAGACCTCTTCAACGCACGACTGAGACCTTCGTCTTCCAGCTTCGCTAGTCTGACTCGGATCGTTCAAGTCCATCCAAAAATCCATAACCACAACATACCACAGACGAAAGGGTAAAGAGAGCACTAAGCGTGTCCTCGGCCCCCCCGCAATAGTGAACATGCTACTTGACTTGGAGTTGTTCATTATCTTCCATCGACTATACAAGTAAACAACTATCCGCAAGTCAGTCGGCCAGTTAATTTTCCGATAATTTCACAAATTTTTCATTCCTATAAAAGTTATGGCAACCCTTACGAATGTGTCACTACACAGTTCTTTGGAGCGATCTGGTTGGATCTATCGGTGAGAAGCGACCGCGTCAAAGACGAACCCGAGCGGGAAGTAGTCGCACACCGCGAAGAGCAAAATATTCGAGACGCACAACGAGAAACTGTCCGACGTAGCAGACGACGTCGTTCACCGGCCGCGTGCATCGAATCCCGACCGACCGGCAACATTGTTACCGAGGAGAAGATACAACAGATCCTGCAAAACTACAATCCGAGGATGATTCGCACGCAAAGAGATCGCGCCACCATGACCGCGGAAGAGATAGAAAAGCGGTGGAAAAACAACGAAGCTTCGAGGCGTTGCCGGGCGAAGAACAAACTACTCGTAAAAAATAGGGACCTGTGAAAGGACAATTTATTTACATATTTATAAGTTTATATTGTTATTGTTATTGTTTCCATGTAATTGTTATCCCTGTAAATTTTGTTTTTCTCTTTTAATAAAATTACTTGCTAATTCTATACATACCAGTGTTCATATTTAATACAATATTTTACCGACTCAGATTATCTATCTCTCGTTACCTTCCATAACACTGCTGAATAGCTATAACGATGAGGAGTTACACAATAGAATATGGAGCATATATAGACGCTCTTCATCAACCGACAATCCGACCTTACCATTACTGACAATTTGCAGTAATGGATATGTCAATATTGAAATAAATCGAAATTCCTTGTTGTGTTTGATAAAAGCGACAAAGCAAATATTTGGAAAAGTTTTCAATCGCAATTTGCTCGACTCTTTTTGCCTAGTTTTAGTCTCAAGCTTCAGAAATTGCCAGATTTCTAGTCTAGTTATTTCTATTTTCTTTCTTTTTTTGTCGAATTATAACCACGCTTTCGTGATCAGTATTCAAAATATGAGAGCTGCCGCCAGAATGCTCAAATATATATTATATTATAAGTGCTATCGAATCTAATCCGGTAGACATCGTAGCCTGCATATGCGCGACACGTTGACGATGCTGCATCAGCCACGAGCCCAGCAAATACTTTCACCTATACGATTATTTGGAAATTTCATTTATTTACATTAAACCATTATTAAGCACAAATTATTCGAAGCAACGGAAACGTATAATATTTTCAATTTTTGAATACGATTAACAGGCATTCTGATAGAATTTCTAATCTATTCATTGATAAAAGCGATTGACGGCTTTAAAAAAATATTTGTTTATTTATATACATATATATTTAAAAGCCGTATAGCAAACTTTAAGAACACATATATCACAATATTTTCAAATAACTCCACCATATTCTTACATATATCATATATTACCCTATCCGCCAACACTTAAATCATTTATTATTACCTCATTAAGGGACGGGGTGCTTTCGAAAAATATAGTCAGACGCTACGAAATCGAGGCTGAAGAGACCGCCCTGAAGAAAAAACTCATCCTGGATGAGCAACACGCATTCAGAGTGGCTCACTCTGTCAACCATCAACTACTCCAAGTAGTTGATTCCTGCAAAGATGGCTTTTATCAGAAAAAATTCACATATAGAAAAAGCCTTCAACAAGGTTTGGACGATAGGATTGATTGTGAAACAAGGCGAGGTCAGCCTCGATTTTCCAATGCTAAAATTGCTAAGCTCCTACCTCTTCGACAGACAATTTTACGTAAAACTTAACTGCGTCTATTCCCACCCTCGAACCCCACAAGCCGGCGTTCTTCAGGGGGATGCGTTATCTCGATTACTGTACAACCTACACACAAAACAAATCAATTCCTTGTGCAATACGCTTACAATACTGTAATATTATCCCGGTCAGCTAATAGAAATAGATCCGCATTGCTCGTCGAAAAAGCGAGCAACAACATTGCCGCCTGGTGCCGTGACTGGGCAATAAAAATCCACCCGAAGAAAAGTAAGGCGGTTAATTTCAACCGCAGAAATAGCAGTCACCGCTTAAAGATCCAAAAGATCAAATTGCACGATCAAAAAACACACCGACCTAAAGACGCGTCAGGTATCCTAAGTCACGGGGCGACTATACCCGATGATAGGCGGGAGGAACACACTTGCCTTAAAAAGAAAACTGCTCCTCTAACCGCAATATCCAGGCCGATCATGACGTTCACAGCGCACATACGTCACGCTGAAAAAGTTCGCACGTATAAACTCCAAACAGCGCAAAATAACATCTTACGTACAATCGTGGACGCTCTGTGATTTGTTCGCGGTTCTTCAATTCACAGAGAATATAACATAGAATCAATTTATGACTATGTTCAGAAGCTGTCGACAAATTCTACAGCGACTGTAAAAATAACACAAATTAGACAGTAAAAGCATGTTTATATGCGTTCCACATTGATGCACCCTCCGGTTACACAAGACCCCGTCACGTCTTAAAACTGAAGCGCGCATCGAATCCCGACCGACCGGCAACATCGTTACCGAGGAGAAGATACAACAGATCCTGCAAAACTACAATCCGAGGATGATTCGCACGCAAAGAGATCGCGCCACCATGACCGCGGAAGAGATAGAAAAGCGCCGAAAAAACAACGAAGCTTCGAAGCGTTGCCAGGCGAAGAACAAACTACTCTTGAAAAATAGGGACCGGTGAAAGGACAATTTATTTATATATATATTAGCTTATATTGTCATTGTTATTGTTTCCATGTAATTGTTACCCCTGTAAATTTTGTTTTTCTCTTTTAATAAATTTACTTACTAATTCTACACATACCAGTGTTCATATTTAATATAATATTTTACCGACTCAGATTATCTATCTCTCGTTCCCTTCATAACACTGCTGAATAGCTATAACGACGTGGAGTTACACAATAGAATATGGAGCATATTTAGACTCTCTTTAACAAAATTATTGATACTTCGCTTAAAAAATAACATCAGAAATTTATTTTAAAACATGCTATACACAAAATATTGTTGATAGCCAATTACACTTTCCAACATGACACGTTATTAAAATACGGGCTTAACTTGAAACTCTTACCAATTAGGTAACAGGGCTGAAAACATTCATTTTAAGCAAGAAGAATTAAATAATTCCTTAAGTGACCGCAATGCAAAATTTTGTGGTTAAGTCTTGTGTTAATATATCAAAAGAAGCTTAAATGTCATTAAGTGTTAGCTTAATTAAAATATTTTTAAAAACCACCACAATAGATCTGTTAGCGCCGTGGGAGGACATTGGCGAGGAAAGAATAGTTTGTTTAAATTAATTTATAAATTATCATTACTATCGAAACTCTGTCTTTATTTGAAAGAAGCATCCGCTGTTACTGTGTGTAATTTATAAATTTTATTTGATGTATTTTTTTTATTTACAGACTCGTAAATTCAGTACGAAGGCTGCAGACAAAGAGAAAAAGTAAAAAAGTGCGAAAAAATTAAGCCACGGAGAAGAAAACTTTGAAGAGATGGACAACTGTCAAGTCAAGGAACTGAAGGAGAAGTATGGCTTCATGTTTCGCGACGAAAATGAATCCGGTGTGAGTTGAGAGTGACAATATAATATGTGATGGCAAACACAATGTATAATTATTAGTGTAGATGAGATAGAGAGGCTTATATATATAATATGGTATTGAAAAAATAATTATGCAACCAGCGATGTCGTGACTGAGTAAAAAATTAACGAAAATTTGAGAAACTATAAGCCCATACAACAATATAGCTTCTAATTTCACGATGAAGATGAATCCAGTGCTAATAAATCGAAGTTGAATTGAATGGCAAATAAATATATATATATAATTGTATGCAGTAGCGAAAACAACGTGATCATTAAACCGAAAGTCATGTATGGATGTGAAACCTGGGGTTTAACGGAAAAACAAGAAAAGGCCCTCCAAGTATTTGAAATCAGAATCCTCCGGCGAATTCTTGGACCCGTTAATGAGAACCACCGGTGGCGCATTCGTACAAACGCTGAGCTCTTCGACCGATACCAACCAAGAATCACTAATGTCTTGAGATCGAGAACGCTCAGATGGGCGGGTCACGTTGTACGATCTGAGAAATCTAGAGCTCTCCATAAGACTTATGAAGGAACACCAGCTGGCACCCGACTTCTCGGTATCTATCGGTCCTACAAATAGATTTAGTAACATGAAAGTTGTGCCGTGCTATTTTTCTTTGGTATGAAAACAAAAATTGTTCATTGTTATAACAATGAAACAAATGAAATCAATGCATTCAAAAAATGAAATGCAGAAGAATTGTTGTCAAATAACAATTTGTATACAAATCAGGCATTTGGAGCAATGAAAGCTTTGGTGGTTGAGAAATATTATATGTCGATATAGTTCTGAACGACCAACACTATACAAAAGACGATTTCATAACGCTAGTATCGTTATTCAATTCTCCGAAGCAATCCCATAAGACAGAGCAAACATTGGGATTTTCGGTGGGATGAGACCTTGCATTTTCGGATAACTATAACCCGAGAATGATTCGGATGCAAAACTTGCGCTAATATGAGTGCAAATAATAGAGAGGTGTAGCCGTGGCTAAAATAAGATACACTTGTTTCAGAATTTGGTATACAGAAAGCTAAACACGATTTTAATTAAGCGTAAGAATATAGATTCAGACTGATTTGTAATAAGAAAAATGTGCCGGGTGCTTAGATCTTTCTTTGAAATGAAAACGAAATTTTTTTTTATAAAAATTGTAATGAAAATTAATCAAAAGATTACACTTTATACTTGTATTTTTTTTAAGGTTCTGGTGGTTGAGAAATATTATATGTCGATATAGTTTCTGAACGGCCAACACTATACGAAAGACGAAGTCAAAACGCTTGTATCGTTATTCAATTCTCCGAAGCAATCCCATAAGACGGAGCAAGTATTGGGTTTTACGGTGGGAAGAGACCTCCTTGAAGATGAGACCAGATAGGAAGTCCCACACCAAGTAAAGCCGAACGATGTCCAAGATGTTCAACTTGAAACATAACGTAGTAGACGAAGATGACAATGTCTGACCGAGCAGAACACAAAGCGTGGGTCGTTTACTCACCTCGCACATAGAACTAACCAGCGATGTGATGGCCGAGAAAAAAAACAGGAAATTTCGGATAATATAATTGGAGGACGACAAGGATAAAAATTGCGCTAATATGAGTGAAAAAAAATAGAGAAATGAAGAAAGAACAACGAAGCTTAAAGACGTAGCCGTGCTAAAAATAAGATAAACTTGTTTCAAAATTTGGAAACTAGAAAAAATTGTGATGAAACACCGCCTGGCTTATGAAACCAAGATTAAATAAGCTTACTTTATATTGTGTTATATCTACGTCCCATGTGATTTTTTAGAATACAAACAATTTTACTACACACATACCAGTGTTCATATTTAATATAATATTTTACCGACTCAGATTATCTATCTCTCGTTTCCTTTCGTAACATTACTGAATAAATGAAACGATGAAAGTAATCATCACAAGTTGAATTGTGCAATACAATATGGAGCACATTTTGACGCACATATTCAACAATGACATAACCATTCTTTAAAATTTGCAGTATTATATTTAAATTGTTATGCTTAAAAAATGCATTGTCAATATTGTAATCAATCGAAATTTCAGCATGAAGAACCAAAAGTTAAATCAGCAATAAACATAACACAGACCAATTTTAATATAACAAACTCGATAAAAGAAGAAGCAACCGAAGGAATTTATTTAATGTATGCGATAAAGAAAACTGACCGGATCAATTTAAATTCAAATGATTAATATACTTTTGCTTTTTGCTAAAATACAATTGAGTAATCGTGTTCCACAAAAATAAATTCAAAAAAAAATGTACATAAATCTTTTTTTGATACTATGGTTTAACCAATTCACGCACTTTGCGGATAATATGAAATATTCACGAATATAAGATCAGGCTTGCAATTTTCACAAATTTAGCAACGTCTTGCCGATTGCATGTAAAAAGCAATTTCATAGGTTTGATGTAACATACAAATTTTCGTGTAGGAGAGAAAAATGCTTGTCATTAATTTTCTAAAATTTGCCATACGTTGTTTCATTTACACAAATCGAAGTTTTTCTTCGCGTGTTTTCGCAATCAACTACTGTCGTAAGGGATTATTGAAAGAATATAAGGCTTAACGAAAATTTCTAATATTAAGAAAGTATTATTTCTATCACAGACACTTTTCACAAACGATTCAAAAGGTTCACATAGCCTTTAAAAAAGAAAAGGATATTTGAAATGGTTATCCAAGAAAAAAGTGAAACGAAGTATAACGACGATTTGTCTCACATGGTGGAAAAAAAACTCATTGCAGTGCAGGATCTACACATGAGAGCTAAACAAACAGTGCCCTCGGTGACCCTGACTGCTGAAGGAGTCTAAAATATATTGAAGAAATATAAGCCAAAAATGATCAGAGTATCAAAATATCGGACGACAATGAAGTCAAAAAAGGTGGAGAGTAGACCCGTGACGAATAAACCCTCATGGAAGAGTAGGGCGATAGCGAAAGTGGAGTTCAAACGACCGAAAATGCTAGAGACGAGCCGCGGGTGTTAAATGAATGATATTATTGATCATACACATTACATTTGATACTTATGTTATATATATTTGACAATTTTGTGCCAATTTATGTGTTTTTTTTTAATCTAATTACATTATATGAACAAAAAACAAGACATTTTCTTTGCAATCGAATATAAAGAGATTTTTATAAAAAGTTCGATTTAAATTCTTTTTAAGTATAATTTTGTAAATAAAATTTCATATCATAAAAACCCGATCCTCTGGAAAAGTTCTGGAGAATTCATCCGATTGAAATCATGATTGTGAGTTGGACATTATTATTAAGTTTAGACATCGTAGCGATCCTCACGAGAAAAGTTTTACAGTTTATTTTAATGTGGAGAGAAGCTCTATAATAATTAGATTTAAAGTAAAGTGAGTATTTTCGTGTATTTATTGTAAAATTAAAGAAAAATTGAAATATCTTTGTCTTTAATAATTGTGAGTAAGAGTTAATTGTACAGACTTGTAAATTCAGTTCGGGGCCTGCAGACGAATCGAAAAATTCTGCGAAAAAATTGAGTCCCAAAGAAGAAAACCTCGAAGATATGGACAACTATGAGGATCAAGGAACTAAAGGAGAAGTATGACTTAGTGTTTCGTGACGAAAATGAATCCGGTGTGATTGGAAAATAGAAGAACTTTTGTGATCTACCACTGCCTAATTGTAAAAAGCTTTTTAGTATGTACTATTTATGCAAAGCAATCTATAATTATTAGTGTAGATGTGATAGAGAGGCGTATATATATAATATGGTATTGAAAAAATAATTTTGCAACCAGCGATGTCGCGACTAAGGAAAAAATTAAGGGAAATTTGAGAAACTATAAGCCCATACAACAATATAACTTCTAATTTCACGAAGAAGAAGAATCCAGTGCTAATAAATCTGAGTTAAATTGAATGGCAAATAAATATATAATTGTATGCAGTAGCGAATACAACGTGATCATTAAACCGAAAGTCATGTATGGATGTGAAACCTGGGGTTTAACGGAAAAACAAGAAAAGGCCCTCCAAGTATTAAGTAAGGAAAACAGAATCCTCCGGAGAACACTTGGACCCGTTAATGAGAACCACCGGTGGCGCATTCGTACAAACGCTGAGTCTTCGACCGATACCAACCAAGAATCACTAATGTCTTGAGATCGAGAAGACTCAGATGGGCGGGTCACGTTGTACGTTCTGAGAAATCTAGAGCTTTACATAAGACTTATGAAGGAACACCAGCTGGCACCCGACCTCTCGGTCGTCCTCGATGGAGATTGGTGGATAACATTCAAAAGGATGTTGAGAGGCTTGGGATAGTCAACTGGAGAGAGAGCGCGCTCGACAGAGATGCCTGGAGAGATGTTGTGCAGTCGGCCATGGACCTAAGCGGCTGCTAGCGCCATTTTATTTTTATTATTAATAGCAAAAATAAATTATTGCACACATTACTTATTTGGTTTTGAATGAAAATATTCGTGCGAAAGGCTTTGAAGGCAGGAGAATTGATAAAAATTGCATTTCCCAAATAATGACTATGGTTTTGCATTTTCCAAGCAGTTCTAGTGAAACGTCAGATCGCATTTGAAGCCTATGCCATTCTAATGACTTGCACCGGAGAAAGGAATACGTAAAAAGAACTAATCTATCTCAAAGACACGACTTAAAATAAGAGGCAATAAATGCATACAAATAGATTTAGTAACATGAAAGATGTTCCGTGCTATTTTCCTTTGGTATGAAAACAAAAATTGTTCATTGTTATAACAATGAAACAATTGAAATCAATGCATTCAAAAAAAAAATGGAGAATAATTGTTGTCAAATAACAATTAGTATACGAATCAGGCATTTGGAGCAATGAAGGCTTTGGTGGTTGAGAAATATTTTATGTTGATATAGTTTCTGAACGGCCAAAACTATACGAAAGACAAAGTCAAAACGCTTGTACCGTTATTCAATTCTCCGAAACAATCCCATAACACGGAGCAAAAATTGGGATTTTCGGTGGGATGAGACCTTGCATTTTCGGATAACTATAACCCGAGAATGATTCGGATGCAAAACTTGCGCTAATATGAGTTCAAATAATTGAGAGGTGTACCCGTGGCAAAAATAAGATACACTTGTTTCAAAATTTGGTATACAGAAAGCTAAACACGATTTTAAATAAGTGTAATAGATTCAGACTAATTTGTTAATAAGAAAGATGTGCCGCGTGCTTAAATCTCTCTTTGAAATGAAAACGGAAATTGTTGATTGTTATAATAATGAAACAAAAGATTACACTTTATACTTATATTATTTGTGTGGAGAGAATCTCTATATTTATAAGTTTTGAAATAAAGTTAATATTTTTAATTATGAGTAAGAGTGCAGTTAGAAGTTACTGGCAACTATGTAGTGCATTGTAATGAAAGTGTAACGATATATAATCAATTGAAATCTCATTTCATCAGTAAAATTTCGATGTTAAATCTAGTCATAAATTATTTCCATATGAACCAGGATTATCGCATTGTCAACGGTATATTATTGTAAATCCTGTGGAAGTAAAGGTGAAAGTGTATCAGAAAGCAGCATCGTCAACGTGTCACACATATACATTGCTACGATGTTCACCGTAACAAAAAATAGCTATGTACATAGTTTAATTAAGGATTTGGGAGGCCACCACACATTTTGTATTGTAAACAGCTTCTGGTGCTGACTTATTCCATGTGGACGAAAGTGAGTTCAGGTGAATACTATTTTTCAGTTAAAGTAGATGTTTCATGAGCTTACTTGGTTGACTTTTTTGCAATCCTTGTTGATTGTTTTGCTGTGTATTTGTTAAATTTTATGTTCAAATATGCTAACGTTGCAAAAGCAATGAATTTATAATTTATGAATTTTGCACCGTATAATTATAAATAAATAATTATATTTATCTCACATATTTTGAATACTGATCAAAAATTAAAATTTCCCTTAATTAACACCTATGGACATTAGTTAATTAAGGATACACATTAAAACAAATTTTCGATTGCTGTCTGCACCCATCGATACCATTGGTCAATTTAAAATTAAATATGACTTTTTATACGAATATTTTTATGTTACACCGTATCCGTAAAATTACTTTTTACCTGAAATGGGCAAAAAGTTGCCAAATAGATCAAATCTGCAAGCCCATTTAAATGCATTCTCGCATTATCAACCGATCTTTTATACTTCTGTTCATTCTTGAATTATATATCTTCAGTATACAATATCTTCGATTTCTTTATCACTCAAGTTCGCCGGGGACGCCGTTCTTTTAGCTCTTTCGTGTGATGAAGTAGACTTCAACGCATTGGGTTTTATTTCAACTGTGTAAGGCAACGGTCCTGCGTTGCAGTTATTTTTTTCACAGCATTCCTTTGTTTTATTTTTTTGATAAAAGACTCATATAACTTCTAATGGCTATAGAGTTTTTTTATTGTATAAGATAAAATATCGTTTGCCTGAAAAAATAGAAAAAAATTTATATATCATTTGAGCTTTAGAAATTTTCCAGAAAAAATTTAAATGTTTTTAAGACTTTAAACTTTAAATAAACGTAGAATATGTATACAAATTTCACTTTTGAAAATAAGTGTATGACAAAAGCTTATTTTTTGTCAGAATATAGTTTAATAAAAAGTTAATGAAGAATAAGGGAGAAAGATTTTTAAGGTTTCATTTGGGAACATTTTACAAACTGAATTGATAAAATTTGCTTTGTATATCATGTCAACAATTTTCCACGGGACAATAACCTGGTATTAACTTTCCAACCTCACTGTAATTGGGATGTTTATTTCTGTAAATATTTATATTTGACACATTTTCGCTTAGTTAAATAATATCGTCTATATGCTTGGATTTACGATGAACGATTTCGTTTTTAAAAAAATTGTGGTTTGTTTTCAATAGCTTGTGAGAATGTCTGAGACGCATTTATTGAGATTTTTATTACGTAAACATTCTTTCAGTTTGAAATAAACATACCTATTATAGAATATATATTTATTCCTTTAAAAAACTAAACGTTTTTGGTCTCTCAATCTGTTATATATCTGACGACATAAAATTCTTTAAGTCCGAAGCTTTAGGAATTACCGAAAATTTATCAACAATTTGTAGTTTTTTTTAATATTGAAATATTAAACTACGCTCATTTGCAATTATACTGAATTTAAGCATATACGCAGTGCTTAAAACTTTTTAGAATTAGTGAATAAAATTAACCCATATATAATCCTTTGAACGTCAAAGCTCATTTCTTTTTATTTGGTTAGCTTATTCACTAATATATCATACATGTTAAAAAATGTTAAATAATCATTGAAGTTATTTTGAATACACGATAATTCCGTAATCACTATATAATTATTATATATTTTAGACGTTTGCGTATTTCAAAATAACTTGTAGTCTGGCGGTAAAATTTATCAATAACCCGAAAGCCTCAGATTAGAAAGCTGTTTGTCATCATTGTAAGTGTTAATAAAACATCATCCTATCAAACATATTAGAAGTAAAGAACGTAATGTATAGGTTTCGGTGTATTAACATTTTTTTTATATTTTTAATTGAACAGATATACAGCTTGCTATCTTCGATAATTTTTTAAATTCCTTAGACGATAACATAAAATCCATTTTAGAAGAAGGCGGAAAGGATATAAACTTTCTTGACCATTATATCAATATAGAAAATTCCGTTAAAGATGTTCAAAATTTTTCGTAAACCAATATTTTTGAACACCGTTATCCAATATTGTAGATTACATCTGTATTCTTAAAAAATAACGTCTTTGTAGATTGTAATGTTTTTAATTTCAAATTCGAACTTAATACAATAAAACAAATTGTTATCACAAACGGTAAATATTTTGATGCTCTTGTTCTCCGTTAGATTATTTAAAAAAAATACTTTCGTGTCGGTTTCTGATAAGATATTCATACGTTACGACGGTGAAAATATGGAAATTTAACCCTATGAACACCATAGTACTGTTGAGACGCAAAACTTTGACCATGCTACATCACCATCAGGCTTGATAAAAACTCTTCGGATTAAAAATCAAATGGATATTTCATGTTCTGATAAAATTATACATTTGTCACAAATAATATTTTACAGCGGAAGTAAACATCTAATTAATTAATTCAATTTATGGGCAATCCCATTCGATTTCATGTCGATTATCTCCATTCATTATCATTAACGTCATTAGTAGAATATTAAAGCACAACTCATTTCCTGTTAACAATAATCCTGATTCATATTATTAATTATATTAAGCCCAGATATTCTAAAGTAATTTCACTAACGAAATGCAATTTTAATTAATGTTACAACGTTACACATTCTGAACTTAGTATACTGTAATTCCCAATATATTGGTGAAAGTTAATAATCAGTCTTACAATTGTCTTTTCAAAATAATCTTTGATGACGAGATTATTTAACTTTTTGAATATACTTAATTTAAAAAAAAACAAAAAAATCACTGTAAATACTTTGATTTTACCGATATATTATACATTTCATTGGAAATCTCATATTATAATAATAAGCTTTTCAGTCGCTGAGCTTTAAGCTGTTAAAATTATTTTCATTCCAAACGATATAGACTGAATGATAAATAACTAATTTTATTTTTAATAAACAAAATGTTACATAATATTTTTGTGGTCAAAAATTGGACGTTACGGTGTTTTACGTAAGCAATGATTCTTGTTAAAGCAAACCGAAGAAGTATCGGAAGAAAAAAATATTTAGAAAACAAATATATATTTTAATTCTAGTTTGTCGCAAGTGAGCAGTTTACATGTTAAATCATGTAAATACGTTTACTTATTGTTTGTCATTTGTATTTTTAAAAAAATCAGTTTTATTTATAATTATGAAAAAAGACTGAAAATTAGTAACAATCAACTGTTTGCTAATAAATTCTGTACATTTCACTTGCCATTACTCAATAAAAAGAATGAACTAACCTCTTAATGAAACAAACTAAATAATTTTTCGATTCGCGTATGTAATTTTACAAACTTTTTCTATATATGTTTCGCATAACTACATCATAATATTCCAAACAAAATATCTACAACGATTCATTCTTATTCTTACATTTATTCTCATTCTTCCGTCCTTGGAATTATTAATTACCTCCTCATTAAGGACCAGTGGTCGCAATAAATAAGTTAACGCAATGCAGAATTTTTAATACCTGCCTTTCAGGTAATTTTTTTTCTATCAGCAAATCACTATCGATAATTCAAATTGAAATTTAATTAATACTCGGATCGTCGTTGGAAATATTTCACGATTGTAAATGTCTTTATTACAATATTTTAATCATGAAGACTTCAGCATTGTAATCTACAATATGTAAAATTCTAGCTTGTGAACATAACACATTTGTTAAAACATCGTAAAATAATAGTTAGTGCCAACTTCAAGCGTGCTATTATTTTTAACCAAATTTAAAATTTGTTGCGATGATTTTTAAGTTTATCGAAACAGCTTTGAAAATAGACTATCGCTCATCAAAAAAATGAAGGATGTTCAAAAACAACAAATAGTAATAAATGAAGATAATGAAATCTACCGAATGGAAAGCAGATACCCGTCGAAAATTGTTGAATACAAAAAATCTCACAAATACGAGCGCAGATTAAATTGAACGGCGTAGACCATTTACATAAAGCCCTGTGATGATCTTTTTTGTATTCTTGTAACAAAATCTATTTTAGTACATAACAGTGTTTATATTTAATATTTTCCCTTCTCATATTGTTTATCTCAAATTTATTTCCGCAACACAGAAAACAATAACAACGGTGAAAGCAAACTTTACAAGTGACACTTTTCTAAATATAAATTTTCCATGACTCTCTCCCTCTTTTACTTTTGTCATAGAAAACAAAAACTCGATTTAAAGCCTATTTAATAATAATTAATTGCATATTAGAGACAAAATAAGCGAAACATATTTTTCCTAGACTACAGGAAATCGAGCGATCTGTAAATAGTTTAAAGTCATTCTTAAAGTAGGGTATGAGAATTGTAGACGTTATAAAAAAACATGGAAGACCTCCATTATACTAATTGCATTCTCATTGCAACATTTGTCAGGGCCGATTGCATATTTCTTATGCCTACCTACTCTATATAATACGTAGTAAATGTGAGATTAGAACCGAATCGGATATGTGACGATGTTTTTAAATTGACCTACGCAGCAGTTGTTTAAATGCAATATAAATATGCTCTAATGAATAAAAAATACCGTTCATTTTTGACAAAAGCTAATCAAATTTATTATTTAAATGACGCTAAAATAATGATTTTTCGTCTAGATTAATGACCAGTTCAACAAGTAAACTATTAATATTAAGCCATATTGCTTCATTTAAGAAAAAATCAATTGAGACAATGCAATCGTTATATATATAGCACAACAATAAAAAGACTTATTCATTTTTTATAGAAAACAAAAGGTATTTAAATGACTATATGGAATAGACCACAGAGCTGTTTTTAGTGATTTTTTATAATTTTTAACCATTAAATACTTAACAATTATCTAAAAAGATAATGCTCCATTTCTTATCCTTTACTTAATAAATGTTATATATTTACCTGATTTATAATATGTTCACTTTCAAGGAGCGTGGATTTCATCAAATAAATAAATACAAGAAGCACGTATTTAACACCTGCAGTTCTTCTTAGAGTCTTCACCCTTCATCTAACTTCTCCACCATCACTATAACCCGATTCTTTTTCATTTTGACCATTATTGGATTATATCTCATCTACATTTTTTTACTTCTACACCATTGAGGCTTGCTGAGGCCACTTCTTTTTAGCTGTCCTGCGTTATTGATTAGACTTAACGGGAACAGGTTTTGGCGAAACTGACGACAATACTATAAAAACCGGATGTGACTCAATCATATATAAAAAATCAACAATCTTGCGTCGTAGTAACACTCTCTTCCGTTTTCCTTTCTTTTCTTTTGAATCCACGACCAAAATTCCTTATTTGCTTCAACGGATTGATAAAATTTCGTTATCGTTTCATTCAAAGATTCAAGTTTCTGTAAGAGAAAAAAAGCAAAACCCATTATATCATAATACTATAGCTTTAAAAGTTTTCTCCGATCTTTAAATTCACAGCAAAATAAAATGCTTTTTAAACTATTGGATATCAATTAAATGGAAACGTTAAATACTATGATAGTAACCTTCAGGAAATAAATCAGTTCGGCGTTGAATATTTGACAATAATTGCATGATACTTTTCAGTCATTCAAATCGTTTATATAAGAAAAAAAGTAACGAAAGTTGACGACAAACATACCATTTAGGACTCATCCTTAGTACTGATCTGCAATAAGCACTTATCACGGTAGCGATTGCAAGAACGACATTCAACTTTATAATTATAATAAGTCAACGTGTTCCCTTTGACTGAAAAAATCGTAATGTCATTAAATAATGCGTTTCAACCTATTTATGCAATATTTCATTCTTATGACACCTCATTAAGGGCACTGTATTAGTATTGAGTTAAGGTAGGAAGTATTTGACAATAATATAATCTAATAATTAAAAATATATGCATAAAGAAATCTCTAGTATTCATCATGATTATCCTTCATTAATTTTCCATATCACAGTAACACGAGATGAAATCTTCTGTATCGATTTACTAAGTAAGCTTTATCTCACATATATTTATAGTATACACCCTACTCTCACTATTGTCGTATAAACAAAATATACTTCAATTACTGATGTGGCAATTAAGAGAGTATGACACAGCAATTTAACGTCCATTACAATTAATATTATGTTATTTTTAAAATTAAATTAACATTTTTTTTATATCGTCAAAGTTTTGAAACTGCTAACCTTTTGACGGGGTTTTTAATCAATGCGAATATTTCTCACTACGTAATTAATATTTCCTACAAATCGAATTACTTAATCTAATTGCAATATTCATACTAAATATCGTCTTTTAAGTAGGTGGAAGTTAGTTTCGCACTCCAGTAGTTAAAATTGTAGTTGGTGAAACTTCAAATTGTTATTGAAGAAAGTATGTTAAAGTTTTGTATAAAAACTATTCTAAGCACTTTTTAAAAAGTTTATAGCTCAAAAGCTTTCGACGCAAATTAGTAAAATAAATATACCCTTCTTCATGAAAAATATAATATATATTTACTTTATGTATGCCAATGTATATCAACATTAACTATGATCAAAATTTTTATTCAACCCTTCTTCCTGAAACATCGTAAATTGCACATAACAAATGATGCCACTTGACTTATTTGACGAGTAAATTTTCTATCATTGTCAACATATACAAAATTTGAAGCACCGATCAATAAAGTTATCAAATCAAATTCTGTTTGATTGAAATGAAAATGTGTTTAATGCTTTACTAGATCAAAAAGCTGGCTATTGTAACAGTGGCATTTCTGAAGTACTTTAAAGCTACTCTGCTTCTTTTCCGAGCTTTGGATCTCATATTTTAGCATGGGTCATCCATATAAATAAATTATTATTCTAGTATTAAAATCTTATAAGATGTGTTGAAACAACAATCTAGAAAGCCATTGATTTTACCTGTAACTTTACATATATTATATGAAACCCTTTTACAAAAAAATGCTGGAATAAATTTCTTACACTTTTGATTGAACGCATTTATTTTTTGTTATGAAACTTTACAGTCACTAATAACGAGTGTATCCGTTAACCCACGGACAAATAATCATCAAAACGTAAAGCCATACCATCGTAACTGAATAAAAAAAGAATATATAAAGTTGAAAAAAGAAAAAATAAAAACGATACAGCGATAATCATTTCATATACAATTTGACATAATAACGAAATCAATACCAAATGTTTTCCTGCTTTATCATGTCGCAATTTTTATTAATCTTTAACAACTTTAATTAATAAATTCGATTATGTATTGTATGTAATATATTTAAAAAAATATCTTCAGTTATGATTCTTTGCAATTTAACATTTATCATTTACCCTTATATAAAAAAACCTATATAAGTTTCTATATATTGTATAATAGCTTTACTTTTATAAATTTTATTTTATATAGAACTTCACTCCTCGATTGATGGAGATATATTCGAAATAGAGACAAGCACGAATTGCTAAAAAAAAATAGTGAAAAAATCAGTGCTTGCAAATCCAGTATACATTATAGTATTTAAAAATTATATTTATAAGCTTGTGTACTTAACTGAAACGGAAAGGTGTATATGGTTTCAGTTAGGCGATTAAAATCTCATTAACAAATTTATATAAATACACCTGATCAAGGGATGCGATTATTCATTTCCGCTTAGGCAGCCGTCGACACAGTCCAACTATTCAACTGTCCAAACCTGAGTCACTTAATAAATACATTCCCCAATTGAATTTAAATATGGTTGAGAAAATGGTAAGAGCTATATATTAATTTTTAATATCTACAATAAAATCGCAAGATTCTTTACAATAAACGTACTTATTCATAACTCAATATTCATTAAAACATTTTTTCCTTGTTACAGATTCACAGAGAGAGAGACACAGTGCGCGAATCCAGTACCACTAAAAAAGATTCTAAATTAACATATTTCAAGCCGAAAAAACACTGGATTGAAAGATATTCCAACGACGAGAAAGAAAACGAAAACGGGAATACAGAATAAATTTAACATGAAGAATGAAGTTTCGGTGCTCTTCTTCTATAAATGACTATATAAGTACTATTAAAGATATTATATAACGTTAAGAATATACTTGCAAGCAATAATTTTTTCGATTATTCGCAACCTTAAATTCCCCGTGATTTTACAAATGTGTAAAACTTTTGTTATTGATATTAATTTGTAATTTTTGTAATTTTTTTATTTGACAATAAATACGTGACTAAAAATCTTGTTTTATTTTTTGAAACAGTTGATTTAATGCCCTCCTTCGACCCTTATCATTATGAAAACAGTTATCGATTTCCTAGACGAATCCTTTTAGTTCCTAACTTTTGTATTTACCAATATTAAAAAATATATTAATTGCTATATTGATAAAAACTTTAAAAAAATAAAACAGAACTTCCGGACCTCGATTATCTGGATAGGTCAAAAGAAACAAAAATATTTCGAATTTGCTGATATGCACGTAGTGAATTGCGTCCACTGTTTACGAACGTAATGCAATACAATCTTAACATTTTGACAATTGTATTTATTTTTAATGCAATTATTCTAATAAGTCTTGTGTTAAATATGGCCCAGTTATTGCCCAAATTCGATACACATTGAAAGTTTGTTTCTAGAAAATTGATCACGATTTAAATATTCATTCAAACGATCCTGGATTCCAAATTTTGAATTGTGAGGAAATAATTAAAGAAATATCTGCCTCAGATTGACAAAATCAAGAAGACGAAGAAGAGATTTGTGACAGAGTAGTTTATTAATTATTTTAATAGATCACTTGACTCTAAATAGAACGATTAAACTTAATATCAATTCTTTCAAATACATATTACTGATGAGTATGATATCTAATACTTTATTTCTAATATTAAATTTCTACGTATACTTTGTATCAATTGATATTTAAGATAACCATCCCTAAAATATTAAATATAAGAATTTCAACTAAAATCAAAATGAACATTTAATATATATAAATATAATTTATTGCACTAAATTTTTTAACAGTAAGAAATTTCATATTTATTTATTGGATTCCATTAATAGTCAAATTGTAAAACGTAATAAAATTATAAAACTAAAAAAAAACATAGATAATAATACCATAAAATTCAATATTTCAGAAAATTCCACTTAATAAATAGATATATTTATACTAGAACAAAATGCGAAGAAAAAACTTAACAGTCATATTCATTAAAAAAAATGATCTTAATTTCACAATGCAACATATGTTTTATACTAAAAATTGTAGACTCACAACATACACACAGTTAAAAAGCGATAAATCATTGAAATGGTAATTTTTACCCATTATATTACAATCATATAATACATGTTTTAATCGTTATCTAAAATTATACGTGGAAGAAAATCTTCTTGACTTAAATGCCTTAGAGTCCCGCTTGGGTTTTTTCGATGGCTTGGAAGAGGAGCCCCAATCAGGATCGTTCGATTCGGATGAAGTTTCAGAAAAACTAGGTTCATCATGGAAAGTACTTACTTCTTCTTCCTCATCAGATTTTTCGACATAACTTCGTTCATTACGCTTTCGCAGTTGTCTTTTAAATTTCATTTCGCTTTGCTGTCTGTTTCTTTTTGTAACACCCAAATAATTGTTTATATATCTATCCGTTCTAAGTTTAAAGTTCATTTTCTTTCTATTCAACCATTCGTCTCTCTTTTTGAGTATTTTTTCTCTGCGTTGATTTCTTATATGCATATTGATCTCTTTTCTTGGTTTATAATCTAAAAACGAATCGTAGAGTTCTTGGCTAAAATTTTCTCGTAGAGCTTTCGTCCTGGCTTCTATCTCAGCTAAGTCTTGAATACCAGGGTGAACCCAATTTTTCGGCAGCATTTTTAATAATCAATAGTCGGAAACTGAAAAAATCAAAGTATATTAACAAATATGCTACAATTCTTCAATTCATAAAACAACACGTATTCTTTAATTTAAATGATTTCAAGAAATGTTTTTTTATCTTTGCGAATTACATCCTAACTAAATAAACATTTCGATGACATATTATTTATCCACTTACCTTTATATGGTTTATATTACATATTTTTTTTATAATTGATGAATATATCCCTAGTCAATATAAATCAATTAAATATTTTTAAAAAAAACTATTTCTAACCTTCTCTACTTTAATATTCTATCGATCGCCACCCAACAGTTTAAAATAACCCATATTAGTAACCTGTCAAATTCTATAAGTAAAATAAAACAAGACGTGCGCAAAGATTATTGCCACAATAATCAAATAGTAATGATAAATCAAAAATTATATCAAGTAAGCAAAGTTAGCGTAATAACCATTATAGTATAACCAAAAAAATATTTACATGATCAGCAGCACTATTTTTATATAAATAAGAATTAATATTATAAATTATAAAAGTTTTCAATTACTTGTTATATATTTCAATTGATCATTTTTTAAGCTTAGAAATAGGGCAAAATAAATTCCGGGCATCAAATGGTAAATTCAATGTTAAATACTTTACAATTTAAATAAAATTAAATATATTATTGGTATCAAGTTTTAATTTCCAATACGCATATATTTTTTTAATTAAGAAATCCCAAGAGAATATGTGAGTAAATGTATACAAAGTGTATACAAAGAACGCTATACTTTATAGCCATATTAATTTGTTTCTTTTAAACCGCTCTACGTTCTTTTTAATTTGATTTTAATTTACATGACATATGATTTGAAATATAGTTTTAGGGTTTTTATCAATTATCATGAACCAAATTAACATATTGCTTTTTTATACATAATATTATATATATAATTATTTAATGGGTTAACATTTATTATTTTAAAAATAAATACATAAAAAGCAAGGAAAACTAGAAGTATGGAATCTTTCTTTGAATAAAATAAAATCTCATAAGCAAATATTTAAAAAAATATTATATTATTTTTCATATGTAAAAATCAGCTTATAACTATTGGATATATTTATTTATTTATACTAAATTATCTCGGCTTTGTTCCAAATATTGGTTATACATACATTTTTAAGGTGTTAACTGTCACTTCTTGATGGAAAGGCATGATATTTTAAATAATAAAAACACTTTTTTAGTACTTATTTCCACAATATATTTTTTGATCAAGACAGGTTTCGCTCATCGCGAGCATCAGTTGATAATGCTCGCGATGAGCGAAACCGGTCCTGATCAAAAAATATATTGTGGAAATAAGTACTAAAAAAAATGTGTTTTTATTATTTAAAATATACATACATTATCTGTTGATTATCAGATATTGCGATGAAATAGTAATTGCAATTTTATGATCCTGAAATTGTTAAAAGGAAAGCTATGAAATTTTTCAGATTAAATAAAACTTAGGTTAAACACAAAAAATATCTTTTTTTACTTTAAAAATATAAGTATTTTACATATTCTTTCAAGTTTTATTCATAATTTAAATTAATGTGTTTTACTCATTGCTTTTTAAATTCACATTCTTAACTTTATTAAATACGTAAATTGCTCTCTTGACGCACGTCAAAATGTTTGTTGTACAATTCAAATGGCCGTAATACACAAAAACGTTAGCTCGACAAGATTCTTTTTTTCTCATTCCTTCATTCGCGCGTAGCCTTGGCTTTTTCCGGACATTTTCGCAATACCTTATTATTAATACGTCGCTTTTGTATCTCCTCATTTGTTATGGTAGATGAATCTCTTCTTCACTCGTACGATTTTAAATTGCATTGATTCGAAAATTCAATTTCTACATTGCCTCGGAAAAACACACATTGTATTAAAAAAAAAAACCCATCATTGAATTAGTGCAAACGTGCATCTCGTTAGAGTAATCTACAAAGTAGAAGGAAATTTGTTTGTTTTTCATTTTCTCAAAACTGCATTTAATGGGTATTTGATTAGATAATCGCAACCATTACGCCTGTCAATATAATAAGACAAAAATAATTGTATAAACCGGGAGTATACCATATTACCACTGTATCTAACTTTAAAGACTTTCAACTATTCAATCCTCAGGATTGTAGACTTGTAACAAAATCAATGCTAGTCTTTATTTAATTGACGGAAAAATATGTTTTTATAACAAATGTTATGTAGCGACTATATACAACTTATAAAACATTTGTTTTTCCCGCTGCGCAAAATATTCAATTAACTATAAAAAATTATGGAATTTACAAAGCTTTGTGCTAGAATTGGACCAAATGGACCCCACAACACCGTGCACGTGCATAACGTTGACCACTTAGCTACAGATCCGGAAAAGGTCATCGCATACAAATACATTGGATATGACGATGATTTTAAAATCTCATTTAACGATATAGTTACAAATTACATATCAACGAAAATTATATTCAATAAGGAGATTAAAGTCAATTAATTTTCACATTTCAATTGACTTAATTACTAATTATTATTATAATTAGGCTAAAACTCACTTATAATGCATTTCCTGTAGACGATAATCTAGGCAAATATAATTAATTACATTATTACCAAACAAAACAATTAAATTTCATTTATGACATGTGATTTCCAATATACTTGTGTATTATAATTAATTGACTAATAAAAATTATATTATAGCATGAAAATGATTGAAGGAAACTAGTTAATCTGACTAAAAACAAATATCTAATAACATTTCAACCAGACTTTCTTCAAAACTATCTTATTTAATACTTATGAAAAATATTTGAGTATATAATTTATAAGAAACTAAAATTTTTATTAGTATGCTTTTCACTTTCTTTATGCGTAGTTTTTCCATGGTTTAGCCTTAAAAAACTATATTTTTGTTTGTTTCTCTCGGTTCAGGTTTCGCCTCTCGGCGTATTCAGGCATTCTTCACATATATGCAGAGCAACTGAAGGAGCATACGTTCGTTTCATTTGTAATGAAAGACCTGAAGTGTGAACAATTTAGTACATTGTTTGACTTCTTCAACAAATATATTTATTATTACTTACGATATCAAAGGTGGGTGCTTGATGAAAGTTCTTTAAAAAAATAATTGATGAAACTATGTACACTTCTAGATACTTGAAGATGACAAAATGCGAAACTGGGTCTTGAGTGACAAAATATTTATAAATATACAATATTTTAACAATTCAACATAAGATTTGAAGTGTTGAAATTCTTGTAAGTCGTTTCCGTGTGATAAAATATGTGAAGATTCTAAACGGCAAAATCCGGATTGTTGGTGACAAAAAATGTGGTATCGTTCAAACAACAATTCGAATCTGATCTTGTTGAATTATTTTGAAACAGTTGCTATTTTGATTTTGATGCAAAAACTAAAGTACTTTTTCCATTAATATTTTATTTTATCAAAAAATCGATTATACACCTTACATTTGAAAATTTGAGCATAAGTTGGTGTTGCAGTGTGTTGGTGTGTATATAATTAAATAAAAATCATTCCTATTTAAATAGTATTTACTTTATAATCCAATGAAAAGTTTATTAATCTTTCAATAAAAAGACATTCGTATGTCACGATTCTCATAATACAAATGAATTAGACACGGTTAAGCTGTTCTTGGTCAAAAGGCATTATAATAAAAAAAGAAAGACACAATGTTAACCAGGTTATAATCACTCTCAATATGAGCGAAACTGGATATAATACTTTATTATAAAATTCTAGAATCAGTAGCAATGAACATTGTGTATTTATTATTTAAATGAATGATTAACATAGAGATGGAAAAAAATATTCATAAAAACGCATGATAATGAATCAAAAGATCACCTTATATACAATATAAATGCACTGACTTAAAGTATATCATAGCACAATGCGAGATCAAGAAATAAACCTAAAAAGGAAAATGTAATTGATATACAAAAATATATTGTATAAAAATTCCTTCATTTCTTTAACACAATAATACTGATGTCAACATATCAACAATATGTCAAGTATCTGTTTTATTATTAACAATGTTCAGTTTTGAAGATGAATATTAAGTCGAAACAAGACAAAGAAAAGAATTATTTTAAAGTACTTATGTGGTTCAACTACATGATTTATTTTTCCCCTTCTACCAACACTTAAATCATTAAATACATTCTCATAAAGGCTCGGTTTGCTCGCAATAAATTAACTTTAACGACCAGAAAGAAAATGAAAACGGCAATAGAAAAAAAATTAAATATGACGAATGAAGTTCTGATGCTCTTCTTCTGTAAATGACAATCTGATTTTATAAGTACTATTATATACATATAACGTTAAGAATATACCTGAAAGCCATTTTTCTGAAATGAAATATTCGCAACCTTTAAAATTCCCCGTGATTTTATGAATATGTAAAACATTTGTAATTATATTTCATGATTTTGATAATAAAAATGAATAAGACACGGTGAGGCTGTTCTTCGTCGAAACGCATTATAATAAAAAAAGAAAAACACAATGTTGAACAGTTTATAAACTGGTTATAATATTTGATTATAAACTTCTAGAAACAGAAGCATTGAACATTGTGTGTTTATTATTTAAATGAATGGTTTACATAGAGATGGAAAAAATATTCATAAAAACGCATGATAATGAATCAAAAGATCACCTTATATACAATATAAATGAACTGACTTAAAGTATATCATAGCACATGGAGAGACCAAGAAATAAACAAATTCGTAGATAAACCTAAAAAGGAAATTGTAATTGATATAGAAAAATATATTGTATAAAAATTCATTCATTTCTTTAACACAATAATACTGATGTCAACATATCAACAAT
The DNA here is from genome assembly GCA_028555115.1 of Himalopsyche japonica. NCBI lineage: Eukaryota > Metazoa > Arthropoda > Insecta > Trichoptera > Rhyacophilidae > Himalopsyche > Himalopsyche japonica. The sequence goes on along the minus strand of JAHFWJ010000224.1, from coordinate 1,102,049 downwards.
ATGGCGAGTATCTTTTTTATTAATAACAATGTTCAGTTTAGAAGATGAATATTAAGTTATAATAAGACAAAGAAAAACATTTTTTTAAAAGTACTTTTATAGTTCAACTACATGATTTATTTTTCGCCTTCTACTGACACTTAAATCATAAAATACATTCTCATAAAGGCTCGGTGTGCTCGCAAAAAATACCTTCAATTTGTCAATTAAATACTCGTTAGAGAATGATCTTCTTTTATTATAAAAAACAATTTTCAGTTTTGAAGATGAATATTTAGTTGAAACAAGACAAATAAAATTATAAAAAATTCAAACCGCTTAAGAGTCCGCTACAGAATCTACTCCCGGACACCCTAAATTGGACTAAAAACCTGATTAAGAAGAAAAACTGTGGTGAGAAACAGACTCACCGCAGAGGGAATACCACGGTGGCTCTTTCTATGCTTACCATAAAGATCTAGAAAATGGGGGTCAACCGTATTGGATGCTCAGCAAGCTTCTCAATCGGGACCCAACTCGACACACCAACGCGTATTTCGAATAAAACACACAAATATCGAAGACGAAATTCCAGACCCCTTTTTGCAGACACTTCGTGAACCCACTACCACAGGAATGATAAGAAGCTCTAGGCAATGACAAAAACGGATACGTGGTCTTCAAACGCGTTTTCGAGAAGCGAGTTAATACGCTCCCAAAAATCATAAACACCTGTATTGAGCAGCAAAATCTTGCAAAACCGTGGAAAGTCACGAATATTATACTCCTATGAAACAAATTCAAAATGATGAAATCCCTGAAAATTTCAGACCCATGTACAAAAAGCATGACCAAAAGCATGTCCAAGATGAGCAACATTGATTCAGACCCGCAAACTCCATCGACCAGCATCGTTTCCTTGTAGCTTAATTTTGCAAAGATGGCTTCTGCCGCAAACAATCCAGCTCTGGATTGTTCTGATGTTTGAACGGATAAGTATTCGACAACGTGTGGACGAAAGGAATGATAATCAAACTAGCAGAGGTCGGTTTCATACAATTACTTATACTAAAATTACTGAACTCTATCCTGAATATCAAAGGATTTTATGTAATGTTTAACGTCTTTCAGGTTCTGCTTTTTTCCATGCGATAATCTCATACACACAAAATCACCACAACAAAAAGTCGCAGACTATTGCCGCCTAATATGCCGACAATACAACAACATTAGCCCAGTCAGCTAACAAAATTACCTCCTGATGCAACATCTGGCACATTCAAATCAAAAAAGAGGACTGCGGTCAACTCCAACCAAGGAAATAACCGCATTACCCAAGGTTCAAGACGATTAAGTGCTTAGCACCACGATCGTATATTGGTAAAGATTTTGGACTCACCCTTGACTGCAAAGTTAACTTCAATAGACATATAGGAATAAAAAAGCGTCAGATGTCTCAAATCGCGGGAAGACTGTACCCAATGATAGACAGGAGAAGCAAAATTGCTCTAAAAGCAAGCTGCTCTCTACAACACGATATCCAAACTGATCATGATCTATGCAGTCCCAATATGGGACAATTTGAAGCTACTGAAAAACTTGTACACAACTGTAAACATTACACAAATTTGACCATTAAATCGTGAATTGAATCGAATGATGTAAACATACCTTTAGACAACGCAAGACTCGGATAAATCTTGTTTCTCGAATCTTCCTATATCTTGCACCACTCACCATTCAAAGTTACCGTCGCCTCTGTCTGGTAGCAGTCTAAAGTTCAGGATAGCGGAAGAGAAGAAGAAAACGACTTCACAACAAACAAATATTTTAAGTGTCATTTGAACTATTTTATGATTGTAAATAACTGACAACATTTGCACTGTGAAATATCACAGTGCAAATGTTCATTATTGTTCGAATTGTAAGTTTAAAATGTAATCAGATTCAGAACAGCCGATTTTACAAGAAAGGGTAAAACTCTACGACGGAAGAACGTGGCATTTTTACTCAATCCCAAAAAATATTAAGAATCATTTGATTCATAAAATATTTGTGTATACAATTCATACTATAAATATCAACTGAGATCATTTTAGTAATGATAGTTTAAAAAAAACATGCTCATATAAGATTTTGTATTTTTGTATTATACAAAAGTCTTACAACCATAAATAAAAAGCTGTTTTTGCACATATATGCTTAAAGTGCGTGATTTTTTTACATTGAATAGAGCATTCTTGATGATCAAAGTTTTTTTACGAAAATCGTGAGACAGAATTATTAAATCGCAGAAATCCATAAAAACTTTTCCTCACTATAGTAAGATACTATAGAAAACATTTTCTGGATTTTTATCAAATTTCTCAAAATCTTGTTTGCACATCGAAAGAAATCGCAACATTTTATCCGACCGCTATTCAAGAAAACACCGTCCAAACACTGAAAGCTTAATAATAATTAAGCCTATCATCATTGTACTCAACAATTTAACCTCTCAATGAACGCATTAAACTTTGCAATACGAGGTTCCCTATCTCGAGTAAATTCCTTTGTGGCTTTATCTATATCGCACGTAACTTGTACTCTAAATCGATCCGTATCTAATAACTTTACTATGGAACGCGATCTTTTAGCGATTTTATATAAAAAAAAAAACTAAACTTCGAAGAGTATTGTTGTGGCATTATGTACACACGAGGTAAATAAATACCATAGTTGATGCATTCTTTGTTATGAATCGAAAATCAGTTTCTGAAATTTGTGAGTTGACGCTCTGAAGTAAAAAAAGGGATTAAAATAAATAAGCTACTTATGACAAAATAAGGCTTTTGGGACGAAAAAAATGATTTTTCCATCATTCAAACATTATGTGAATCAAAAATATTCTGTAATGCGATAATGAATCGAGTATTTCTTTTCCACATTTCGGTAGTTTCTCAGACAACCAGAATCCGGAAGAGATAAAGAAAATATTATGTATACATATTTTGACATCGCAAAAGCAATAAACTTATATGTATTTTTTTTAACGTGTATTTACCAAATAAATAAATTAAACCATTCCGTATGTTTGTCACAATTCAAAACAAATGCAACGATCTGTCGTAACTATTGTACATAATTAGTCCATATTCCGACTAGATATCACAAAAAAGGTTTCAATGCGTAATTTTGGAAGAAATATCACAAACAGAGGCCGATCACGTGGTAATCCATCCGCTGGTAACCATCGTGGATTACGAGCTGCAGAAAGGGGTTAGGCTCATTGCAATGAGCGAGAATCTGAAAGGAATCGGATTTACGATCCACGACAGTTCGGTGCTAATTGAGAAAGAGGACATGAAGTTTTCGGAAACAGTACAAAGAGCGACTCTAAACACCAGAGCTGCTACATTCTCTAAGAAGATGAAGGAAGGGTAATGCCATAGAGCCTTCCACAGCCGAGAACTCCTTCCCTGAGCAAATCACCAATACGCATAGCCGATTACCTGGCGCACGCAGCAAACGTTATAACACCAAATGGTATGAAAGTGAGGCTTCACTTACCAAAGGCAGAATCTACGGTTCGACGCTGCAGAATAAAAGAAGAAAATGAATTCACCATTCCAAGGCAACTTCCAGAACGTCTGGCCCAATGAGGGTTGTCCTTCTCTCGAGGGCATGCATACGCATCTCACATACATATCGAAAAGAGATTAAATTTATTTGAGAAAATACATAAAACAACATAAATCGACATGCGTGCATATTTCATATGAACCTGCAAAAAATCTGTATAAAAACTTAAGATATTTTCAAGACAACATTTCATCGTCACGATTAACCAACATCATATTTTTATGTTTTATGCGTTATTAACATAACTAACAAACTTTGCAATATAAGGTGGCGTCCTATCTCAAGTAAATTCGTATGTATATTTATCTGTATCGTACATATCATATACTCCAAATCGATCCGTATCTAATTACTTTACTATGGATCGCAAAATATTAGCAATTTTATATTAAAAGAAATCTAAACTTCGAAGAGTATTGTTGTGGCAGTATGTACACACGAGGTAAATAAATACCACAGCTGATGCATTCTTCGTCACGAATCGAAAATCAGTTTCTGAAATTTGTGAATTGACGCTCTGAAGTAGAAAAGGTATTAAATAATAAATAAGTTATTTATGACAAAATAAGGCAATTGGGATGAAACAAATGATTTTTCCATCATTCAAACATTATGTGAATCAAAAATATTCTGTAGCGAGATAGTGAATCGAGTGTTTCTTTTCCACGTTTTTTTAGTTTCTCAGATAACCAGAATCGGGAAGAGTTTAAAGAAAATATGATGTATAAATATTTTGATGTCGCAAAAGCAATAAACTTATAATTTGTATTATTTTGTAACGTGTATTTACCAAATAAATAAATAAAACCTTTCCGTATGTTTTTCACAATTCAAAAAAATACAACGATCTGTCTGAACAAAATAATTAGTAAACATTCCGACTAGATATCACAAATAAGGTATCAATATGTAATTTTGGAAGAAATATCACAAAACACAAAAAGCAGCTCAAAACAGAAGAGCCGCTGCATTCTGTAAGAAGATGAAATATAGGAAAGCTATGAAGAGTAATACCCTGAGCAATATTCAATATGAAGTCGATATATTTCATATTAAACATTATTCTTTTGGTCATGTAATTACGGATATATTTTCATATTTTATGATTTGACTTATTTTTATAAACATAATTGTTTTTTAAAGAGTTTAGATACAAATATTCTAAGAGTTTAGTATGAAGAAAAATAATTTCGATCGCAATAGAGCTTTGTTCCTTCTATCGACATTTAAATCATTAAATACACTCTCATAAAGGCTCGGTGTGCTCGCAATAAATTAACTTCAATGACGAGAAAGAAAATGAAAACGGCAATAGAAAAAATATTAAATATGACGAATGAAGTTCCGATGCTCTTCTTCTGTAAATGACAATCTGATTTTATAAGTACTATTACACATAAAATATAACGTTAAGAATATACCTGAAAGCCATTTTACTGAAATGAAATATTCGCAACCTTTAAAATTCCCCGTGATTTTATGAATATGTAAAACTTTCGTAATTGGTATTTCATGATTCTGATAATATAAATGAATAAGACACCGTGAAGCTGTTTTTGGTCGAAAGGCATTATAATAAAAAAAGAAATACACAATGTTCAACAGTTTATAATCACTCTCATAATGAGCGAAACTGGTTATAATGATTTAATATAAACTTCTAGAAACAGAAGCAATGAACATTGTGTATTTATTATTTAAATGAATGATTTACATAGATAGAAATAAATATTCATAAAAACGCATGATAATCAATCAAAAGATAACATTATATACAATATAAATGAACTGACATAAAATATGTCATGATTAATTTTTCCCCTTCTATCGACATTTAAATCATTAAATACACTATCATAAAGACTTTGTGTGCTCGCAAAAAATACCTTCAATTTGTCAATTAAATACTCGTTAGAGAATGATCTTCTTTTATTATTAAAAACAATTTTCAGTTTTGAAGATGAATATTTAATTGAAACAAGACAAATAAAAAAAACAATCTACTAAAGTACTTATGTGGTTCAACTACATGATTTATTTTTCCCCTTCTATAGACATAGAAATCATAACACACAATCTCACAAAAGCTCGGTGTGCTCGCAATAAATTAACTTCAATCCGTCAATTAAATACCCGTTAGAGAATGATCTTAAATTTTGCAACAAAAATCACGCAGTCTCTTTTTGAGTCCACCATTTATCAAATGTTTAAGAAAACCGCCTAATTCCAACCGGGTGTTGCAACTCCTGTATCTGGCAGACCAACACTTTGTCATCTGATAACGATACTAACGTCAAGGTCAAATAGAACAGCTTTACATTCCAAGTCTTCTAAAAGTATTCTGATTTTAATCAAACGAATTGTTATAAATATTTTTCATAAAACTAATTTTATAAAGTTAAAGTGAAACTTTTTTTATTGATAAATCGTTTAATTTAGTACTTAATACACTTATTAAAGAAAAAATAATAATCCCGGAAAACATCACACCTGACAGCCGTCGAATACTTTACGTACATTATATTCAAACCGCGAAAGAGTCCGCTAGAGAATCTACCCCTAATCAATCCCAAAAAATATTAAGAATCATTTAATTCATAAAATATTTGTGTATACAATTCATACTATAAATATCAACTGAGATCATTTAAGTAATGATAGTATAACAAAAAGACATGCTCATATTAGATTTTGTATTTCTGTATTATACAAAAGTCTAACATACGTAAATATAAAGCTGTCAGAATTATTTAATCGCAGAAATCCATAAAAACTTTCCCTCACTATAGTAAGATACTATAGAAAACATTGACTGGATTTTTATCAAATTTCTCAAAATCTTGTTTGCACATCGAAAGAAATTGCAACATTTTATCCGACTGCTATTCAAGAAAACACCGTCCAAATACTAAAAACTTAATAATTAAGCCTATCATCATTGTATCCAGATTTTACTCAACAATTTAATCTCGCAATGGACGCATTAAACTTTGCAATATGAGGTTTCCTATGTCAAGTAAATTCCTTTGTGGCTTTATCTATATCGCACGTAACTTGATATGTAATTTCTTTTCCACATTTCGGTAGTTTCTCAGACAACCAGAATCCGGAAGAGATAAAGAAAATATTATGTATACATATTTTGACATCGCAAAAGCAATAAACTTATAATTTGTATTTTTTTTAACGTGTATTTACCAAATAAATAAATTAAACCATTCCGTATGTTGTTCACAATTCAAAACAAATGCAACGATCTGTCGTAACTATTGTACATAATTAGTCCACATTCCGACTAGATATCACAAAAAAGGTATCAATGCGTAATTTTGGAAGAAATATCACAAACAGAGGCCGATCACGTGGTAATCCATCCGCTGGTAACCATCGTGGATTACGAGCTGCAGAAAGGGGTTAGGCTCATTGCAATGAGCGAGAATCTGAAAGGAATCGGATTTACGATCCACGACAGTTCGGTGCGAATTGAGAAAGAGGACATGAAGTTTTCGGAAACAGTACAAAGAGCGACTCTAAACACCAGAGCTGCTACATTCTCTAAGAAGATGAAGGAAGGGTAATGCCATAGAGCCTTCCACAGCCGAGAACTCCTTCCCTGAGCAAATCACCAATACGCATAGCCGATTACCTGGCGCACGCAGCAAACGTTATAACACCAAATGGTATGGAAGTGAGGCTTCACTTACCAAAGGCAGAATCTACGGTTCGACGCTGCAGAATAAAAGAAGAAAATGACTTCCCCTTTTCAACCAGACAACTTCCAGAACGTCTGGGACAATGAGGGTTGTCCTTCTCTCGAGGGCATGCATACGCATCTCACATACATATCGAAAAGAGATTAAATTTATTTGAGAAAATACATAAAACAACATAAATCGACATGCGTGCATATTTCATATGAACCTGCAAAAAATCTGTATAAAAACTTAAGATATTTTCAAGACAACATTTCATCGTCACGATTAACCAACATCATATTTTTATGTTTTATGCGTTATTAACATAACTAATAAACTTTGCAATATGAGGTGGTGTCCTATCTCAAGTAAATTCGTATGTATATTTATCTGTATCGTACGTATCATATACTCCAAATCGATCCGTATCTTATCACTTTACTATGGATCGCAAATTATTAGCAATTTTATAATTTTATATTAAAAGAAATCTAAACTTCGAAGAGAATTGTTGTGGCAGTATGTACACACGAGGTAAATAAATACCACAGCTGATGCATTCTTCGTCACGAATCGAAAATCAGTTTCTGAAATTTGTGAATTGACGCTCTGAAGTAGAAAAGGTATTAAAATAAATAAGTTATTTATGACAAAATAAGGCTTTTGGGATGAAACAAAAGATTTTTCCATCATTCAAACATTATGTGAATCAAAAATATTCTGTAGCGGGATAGTGAATCGAGTGTTTCTTTTCCACGTTTCGGTAGTTTCTCAGATAACCAGAATCGAGAAGAGATAAAGAAAATAAAATATATAAATATTTTGATTTCGCAAAAGCAATAAACTTATAAATTGTATTTTTTTTGTAACGTGTATTTACCAAATGAATAAAAAAACCTTTCCGTATGTTTTTCACAATTCAAAACAAATACAGCGATCTGTTATAACAAAATAATTAGTCCACATCCCGGTTAGATATAACAAATAAGGTATCAATGAGTAATTTTGGTAGAAATATCACAAAACACAAAAAGCAGCTCAAAACAGAAGAGCTGCTGCATTCTGTAAGAAGATGAAATAAAAGAAAAGAAAATCATCGCTCAAGCTTCGTTTTAAACTCAATCTTAATGGAAGACAGAATGGAAAAAATACCATCAGGAAACTTCGAGAGATTAAATAATATTAATCATCTATGAATGACACAATCACTTCATCTGTAATATCAAAAAAAGTGGAGGTACCTCGGGATACATATCAAGATACTAACCGCTCCCACCTCTCTCAGAAGTAGTAGTAGTAAACCAAAATCTATCGAGCTTTGGACATATAGACAACCAGAAAGCTGGATGCTAGAAAAGCCCTCAAGCACTCAATTTGGTTGACGATGACACGCTACCAGAAACGCGTTCATAATTTGTGAGATTCTAAGGACTAGAGTCTATAAGCAATGACTGAATTCCACAAAATGAAAAATTCACTTATTTCGGAAATGATTCATAAATTCATCTCTGCGCTAACGGAAGAATCTTAAAAAGCTCTTGGAAGAAAGTCTTGAAGAAGAAGACTTGGCAGAAATAGCTGCGAGGGTCAAGCAACTTGAATAAAAATGATTTCATCTTACAAGACGACGATGAATCCGATTCTAAGTAGTTGAATTAAATTGATATTAGTTAGAACAATAGATTATCATATAGAATTCAAAAAAATACACTATAATTCACACTTGGACGGGGCGAAACAGTGAACTCGACTTCGCGACGAATACACCATTCGCGTCTAAATTGTACTCCGATTTACACGCTCTACACGTCAAAAGAGATAAAGCTATTATTACACAAGCAAACATTTATTGCAGATAAAGTGAACTTTATGAGAATCAATGTAAATAAATTATTTTAGTGTTAATAATTACTTCTTTCCATTCATCTTCAAAAAAGAGTAAAACATTTTTTTCAAATGATTAAAAATTATTTCAAAACCGCTATGACATTAACTAATAACATCAATGAGGAAACGAAATGATTGGTCTTGCATTTAAATAACGGCTAATTAAAAAAATATTTTACCAACATATAGTACATAAAAATGTTAAGATTTATATGAAGTGAACAGCATCCACTGGTAATAAATATTTCTTATGTGATAATAAATCTATATTAGTCAAATAATTCATTTGTTAGGAAATGTATTGTTAAATGATTTACTATGAAATTGATATATTTCATATTTATGATTTGACTTATTTTTATAAACATAATCGTTTTTTAATGAGTTTAGGTACAAATATTCTAAGAGTTTATTTTGGAGAAAAATAATTTCAATCGCAATAGAGCTTTGTATAAGAATTACCAAATATTTTTTAAATAAAAAACATTATCACATTACGAGTTGCCCATGTTGCTATATCCGCCTCGGCCATCATCATCAAGAACCACATTGCCTTCATCGCTGTAATTGTTCCTTGTTCCAATCACCGTTGCCATATTCGTCGCCACGACCAGCAAGATATGCCTTGCACTTAATAAGTCGAATTTTCGCTTTTGCCCTACTGCGTCTGGATGCCAAGTTATTTTTGTCGAGCTTCTCTCTCTCCTCTGGAGTCATCGCACGACGGCAATAATTTTTCGCCTTTTTATGATTATAAGTCTTTTTCATCATTTCTTCAATTTCTTGTTCGGAAATATGATAAATGGGCTTTCTTGTGGAAGTAGTCAAATCAAGTGGAGCAGCTTGCTCTTCTTCATTGTAATTGTCTGCAAATGGTACAGTTGGTGGTTCTGAAGTATCCTGTTTGAATAAAGAGTTTTGAATATTCAAATAAGCTAAGCAACTACAAATACTTAAATCTAACCATTGTTTTATTCTGTCCACATTACATTCGCTAAACTCTATAAATTCTTTTCTTTTTCTGTTGCTTTTTTTTCTTTTGCATATTTTTCTTGGCGTGATTCCTCCTTGACCGATTTTTTCAGCATGTCCTTCATAAATATGTTGTTTGCAATTCATGACAACCTTTATCAATATTTTTCTATCAGTATCACTTTTGCCTAATATTTTTAGCTTAATGCCTCCGACATCGGAATCTAATGTTGTTTAGAAAAACTTCGGTTGTTCTCATTTTTTCGAGATACTGCTTTGTCTTTTGTTCTCGTTTTTTTTTCACTTGATTAATACTGTAAGTGCTCTACTTTTGTTGGGTAAGATTGACCGTTTTTTTGTTAAATTTCACAAACAGAATATTGAAGACCATCCGTCTCTTGCGGTTCAGTTTTGACTATATTTAAACATTTGATTTCTGTTTTTATTTCATTCGACGACGTTACTTTCCATTTCATATTAAAAAAACCTTTTTTAAGAAATATATAAACATTATTTGTTGTATTTAATCGCGTACTGTTAATAAAACTTTCCTTTTAATATGAAAAAAGCGCTTTTTTTCACACGAAAATCTGAAACGAAAAAGAAAAGTTTTAATGAATATTATTTTAATTTAAATAAATAGACGGAAAGAAAATACCATTAAGAAACAACCGTCTGATATTTCATCTATAAATATATCAGAGTTATTTTCCATGGTCCATCAAAGCTATATTATGTGAACTTTTTACAAACATAGTTATAAGATAAATGAAACTTATGTCACTTTTAATGTGTTAACTACCACAACCGGTCCTGATCATTAAATATATTGTGGAAATAACTACTTAAAAATATTTTTATTTTGTAAAATATTATTGATGTCTGAACTTTATCACTGAAAGAAAGATTTATTGCAATTGAAAAAAAATATTGAAAATCAATAATCAAGATGATCTTAACATATGGCTATATTTAAAAAAAAACCTGAGTTGCCGCAGGATGATAAATAATCGAAACAAAAGAAGAGCTCCGCACTAATTAATCGACCTAAATTAAGTCAATATACTTCAAACTGTGGGGAGCCTTCGGGTGTGTAAAACGATCTTAGTTTAAATAAACAAGATAATATGTAATCGAAAATATATATTTAGATGATGTGACTCAACTGTTTTCATAATATACAGTTTTACTCTTTATCATAAGCATCTTAGGCTTGGTAATCCATAACTATTATTTTTTTCGATAAAATCAATATTTGTAGAATGTAATTTTAAACATTTAAAATAATCTTAGCAGATGTGCCACACGGAACATGGTGCATTCTGATATCAGGCTTCAAGCCATAATATACGAGATTATCATATGAAAGTAAATTTGAGTGGATTGTTTTTGTGACGTAATCAATTATATTTTGGATCTTTATTATTCGATGTGGGTTTCGAATTGAAATTGATAAAAAATTCACGAGAAAAAAACACAAAAAAACCTAAAAATAAATTGCAAAATCGTGACAACACTCTAAATAGTAAATAAATTCAAATACACATTATAATACTACACAAACACGGCTTAAAATATCTAATGTCTCAAAAATAGATAATAGTTTAAAAATTACGAACTATTTATTATAATTTAAGTTATATATACTTTATATAATATTTCACAATAACACTCGAAGTATAATACAATATATGTTAAAACGGTTTAGCAAGCGCTGCGAAAAGTAAGCGGGCGCGGAGAATTTTGATAGGTACCGCGCTACCTACATGACGTTGTGAGATAGAGACGAATATCGAAGTTTTGTCTTTGGCTACATTTTCCAACTGCAGAGAAAAATAAATTCAACAAGAAATGCGAAAAAGCAAGCGTTTGCCATGCGTTTTTTTATATATGACGTTGAAATACACAAATTTGTGCACAGCGCGGATGTACAAGTTTCTGAATCGCACAAATTTGTGCACACCGTAAGTAGCGAGTTAATTGATTAAAACGTATTGTTGCGAACACTTGATTTTATTCAATATCTGTTTTAGAAAACGATTTATCCGGAAACGGTGTGAATATGTAAAAAAATAAGCAGCATTTTATCATATAATCGTTACAGTTATAACCTTACCTAAAACATTGTTTTAAAAAAAATGTATGTAACAAACACACAACCAATATATTTTTGGTGTTATGATAATTAATAATTGATTATTCATTCAATCATATTCATTTATACAAGCTTTCAATTGACATAATAAATAATTTATTGATTGACTTGGCATTTAATTAGTAATATAATAATACTCCATTATAACACGGTGAACTACGTCTTGTATATATCTATAAAAAAATTGTAGAGCTAAATTACATTGCTATTTTTTCACCGTGTTACAATAAATAATCTTTTACTTATATTAAGATCTTACTTTATAAATATAATAATTCCTTAAAAACAAATTTGGAAACATATAAATCTATAAACTATCAAGATAATAAATTTAAAAATATATATTTCTTTTTAATACTTACAAAAATATATTCAAACTCTAGAAGGCTTTTACTGGAAGTCTGTATTAAATATACTACGCTAATTTGCGATGTCAATTGATGAAACAAATCACTTCCTCACTCAAGACGCGTCCACGTCTTCGGCCGTACGAAACAGTTGTGTAGATTACCTATCAAAAAATAATATTCTTATATAACAATAAGAAATTGTAACAATACTCCAAAATGTATTGATATAATATATATTTTTTTTGGAAGAGCGAGTATTATAGTACGTTCATATCACGTTCATATTCGATACGTTTGGTGAAAAAGCATTATTTTTTAAAACAATATACAATTTACGTTCGCCATACTTGAACATATTTTGTACAGTGAATAAGACCGGTTTCAGTGATCTCAAACATTATCGACATATTGATTTTTTTTTCAAAAACATTAAATAATTTAAATCATTCATTTTATCTGCACTTATATACATATAAATTTACGAATCATAATATAATTTTTAATTTGTTTACTGTCCCTTCTTGATGGAAATTAATGGTATTTTTTTAGTAAAAAAAGAATCATTATTAGTACTATTTTCACAATATATTTAATGATCAATACCGGTTTCACCCATCGCGAGCATTATCAATCGATAGGATACAAAATACAAACAAGCCTATTTGTACATATTTTTTGTTAATATGCTCGGGCCTTGTATAACACGGTTTTACACAGAACGGTTGTATAAATTCTGACATATGATATTTTTATAATAACACGGCATTAAGAAAAAATAATGATTAATATAATTTATGCAAATGTCTATGGAACGCTACTTGAAACATTTTACGTTATTTTTTTTTTATTTTTGAACTTGATTAAAGATTTATACTCTAAAAGTAGACAATTGATAATTACTATATTTTTGAAGGCAAAAATTCAGAATTTTCCGATAATGAAAACTCACAACCGATCTCGAAAAAGAGTAAATTGAATGATATATTATGTTATTAAAGGTTATTTCAATATCTATATAAATGTGTATTCATTTATTTGAAAAAAAAATTATTATATAATAATATTATATAAACTCTCTTCTATATTTATTTTTTTAGAACGCAAAACCTAATTTTGTATTTACTTCAAACCTTTCATGATACGGAATTTTATTACACGACGTTTTTGTGAAACCATATATTCGTGTTATACGAGGCCCGAGTGTAATTAGCAGATATACAAAACGAAACATTCTTGTACCAGTATTGTTTGATTGCTTTGACAATTTAAATTTAGTTTTTGCGTTCGTTGCATGGAAAAAAACACATGTTTTTTAGAGGATATACATAATGATCTGATCAATTTTCACACAATTAGTTATTAGTTAATTACATAATTTCAATAAATAGCGTATAATTTTTCCATCAGCTTAATGGAAAATATTCTTAATTAATTTTTATTGTCAATTAACTTATCGCGTTATTAACTATGTCTAAAGCATTTTTAGTAATGAAAATTCTAACATCTCTTCTTTCTTTCAAAACTTTTGTTAAATGGACTGTTTTACTTTTATAGTTTTAATTGAAACATTTTGATAAATAGGCATAATATTTTTAATAATAAAAACACATTCCAGAACTATTACCATATTATACTGTATATTCAGGACCGGTTTCGCTTATCGCGAGCATTATAGACAGATCATACCAATTCACCAATTGGTTTAAAACCTCTCAAATTGGTCCAGCCCACATGGGTTGTTTTACTCTGAATGAACATATTAACAAGGAAAGTTTTCAATAAGTATTGAATAATAAAAATAAAAAGAGAAATAAAAAATAGTCATTGTTCGTATGCATTATAATTATATGAAAATTTGTATAAAAATATATCAGAATATAAAATTCGAAAAACAAAACAATTATGTATTTTAACACAATATAATCTTGTATTTTTTCGGAAAAACTTGTCCTCTGCGTTTCAAATCCAGTGGTCAATAAGCTTCGGAAAACGCAACTTAGCTTTGATCTGCAAGCTTCATTATTCCTTCACCACCCAATCTTTCATTTTATTGAAATTCTGAATCTTATTTGAATTGTTTTTTTGACTACAATTCAATTACGCCTCCATTATTGGCGGAAGTGATACGTTTTGATTAATTTTTACAATTTTCGTCATACAGCATATGCTTCTTGTTAACAAGTCAGTCTGAATCTATATTTTTCCGCTAATTTTATAGAGTGTCTTCAAGATATTATATTTATTAACTCTTTTTCTGTATTTATATTTCAGGTGTTCAATCCATACGAATATTGCAGGCTTCAAGTGCAATCTGGTATGTGTGACGCACAAATATACTAATTTTATGATAAATGCAATTTTTATCAATCTACTTCTCCTCTAACCCTTTTCTTCAAATCATTTCGTTTCTGTATAATAAACTATTTTCTCAATACCATATTATTATTTATTAACATCAAATATCTTTATTTTACTTCAATTAGCAAAAGTCAACGAGTCTGATTCAACGTGGTCTTGAAAGACGAACCCATATTTATGTTTAAATTTCTTGACTCGTCCAGCTATATCTGCATAGTCTTCTTCTCCGGGACTCAATTTCTTCGCAGATTTTTTTCAGTTCCTCTACAGGCGCCGAGCAACGTTTACGAATCTATCAATAAAAACAACACATTTAAAATAAAATTATGATTGTATAATCTATCGTTATACATCTATTGTATTAACGAAACAGTCAACTTATAACGATTAAAAAATTCTAAATTTTACTAAATTTTTCATATTACAAACAAGCTAATGATTTTTTGGCAGAGGAAATCTCATTTAGATACCACATCAGTGATATTTAAAGCAGTAACAACGGATACTGCTTTCAAGTAAAAAAACAAAAAATTTGATAGTAACAATTATTGATTAATTAATTTAAACAAACCATTATTTCCTCGCAAATGACTTCCCATGGCACTGACAGATCCATTGTGATATTTTATTGAAATATTTAAATGAGACTGACTGAAAAAAGAAAATTGAATTTTTTTTATATTCATACAAGATTAAACAACCAAAATTAAAATTCAATTAAGCCAAACATATTTCAGGAAGATGTGTTACTAAAAATATTTGTGTGGCAACGTTGTTAAGCTTTCTAATAGTTCTAGAAAAAAATTGAATTTCATAATTTATTGAAATAAGCATCTTGTATGATGACGAAATAACCAACAAAACAATTACATTCTTTAATTGAATTGTAACAATACAGAATAATAAAATTAAAGTAAAAATATTACATATATACTTATCCATTAACCAATCGAAAGTAATTATTTTTCGAAATTATACTTAAAAAACAATAAATAACGAATTGAGTTTAATTGACTTAGTCAAAAAAAAAAAGAATTTCCTAACTAATCTTGAACCACTCTTTTTTTATCAAACGTCATATTTTCATCTATATTAGTCTTGGGACAAAAATTCAATATGTTTAAAGCGATACATTTAACTATTTTTATAAATACTTAAATCACATTACTTCTCAATATACAATCTACTTTCAAAAATATAATGGTATTTAACATTTCCAATTTATACATATGAAAGATTGCATGATTGAGTAGGTTGTCTTACAAAACGAATTGAATAACATATTGAAATAAAGCTTACAGATTTAATTTGTATACCAATATAATATTTCAATGTTTTATAGGAAGTAAATGAGTAAGTCAAGTTGATGGTGTTGGAATTTAATATAAACTGTCTAAAACTTTTGCTAGTGATACGCTGAACATCTTTTTAACGGACAACCTACAGACTCGTTTTGTTTCACGAATTAAAATATCAGAGAAATCTAAGATTTTTTTTTACAAATGAACAGCAGTCATAAGTATATGTTGACTATTTTTTATCCTTCCTCCTGCAATATATAATGACAAAAACACGAACTCTTACCGTGCGCGAGTTCCAATTAAATGAATTGTTAAAATGTCTAAAAACTACCCATGTATAACTTTGACAAAATACTATACAATATTGAAACGTGTTACATTTTGTTCTCGTTGAAAGATATAATATTTTTAACTCACTTATCATTCTCGCCGTATTGATTTTACTGTAATAAATACTGATAGATTCAATACTATTTACAAGAGTTTTGGATACAATTTATGTGAAATCCTTGCCTACGCAATGTACACAGTAAAATGACAAATAAAATATATCTGTAGTCGTGGTCGAATTCGCAGAGAACATTATTATCGACTGTAAATCTACTTCCTCCTTACGTATTCACATTTGAACTATATACAATTTTTCTGTCATGTTTTGTATTCAAAAGAAGATTTTTCCTCTATTATATGTATTTTTATTGAAATGCTGACTATTTACCTTTAAAATAATTACTACTGAAAACAAACAACTTGGTTCTTGATTTACTGCCTTTCTGTGTACTTTATAATACCCACGGAACACTTAATCTACTTTATAAAAAGCGGAAAAAAATAAATAGCTCCATATATGCACGCTTATTCGAAATATCACGCTGTCTACTGAATTGACATTTCTTCGTTAGAACTCCATTATAATACGGTGATACCATTTATCCGGGATCATTTAATATTTCAAAGATTGTTTTCGATAGACAACTAAACATAATTTAAAAGCATTCACTTACTTAATGTCAATTAAAAGAATATTTAGTTCGAAATCACACTATGAAATTTCTAAAAATATCTTGTCATAACATCATTACATACGCACCTGGATTATCGTTAACAGGAAATGCATTGTACATCGATATTCAAGTGTTAATTTTAGTAATTTGAAATGGAGTTTCTTATTAATGGATTATACATAACATATAAAGGCTATCTTTGCTTCAAATTAGAAGAAAGTTTTGCTTATATTTATCCGATTACAGTTGAATTATAAAATAAAATAATGATAAAAGAAGTAATTCAAAGTCAGAATGTTTAAACTCTTTTTAAGAGGCTGTCGAAAACAAACCACAAATTATTAAAAATAAAATAAAACATTGGTTATTAATTGAAGTCTGATTCAAATATATAATATAATTATACGCAGAAATAAACATCCCAAGTACACGAAGATCTGTAAAAAATTATCTGATAAGATATTATAATAAAATGTCATACCTCTTTCTACTCGTGAAATTAATGTAAAAATAAAGAAAACCTTAAAATACCATCCAAAGCTTAAAAAATCTTAACATGATTGAAACGTAGTATATCATGACGAATACTTAAGCTTTCGTTGTATATTTATTTTCAATCGTGAAATTCACATTGCTTCGATATTCAAAAAATGTGCTTTTTAATCCGATTTGATGCGGAGAGAAGCTTTATAATAATAAGTTTTGACACGGATCGATTTCATTTGAAGCAAAATTATTATTAAGGCTGGCGTGTAAGTTTTATAAGAAGGAAAAAATTAGGCCTTAACTTGTAGTATTACACTACTTTAATTGGTTAGACATAAGTGAATAACCCCTGCCACCAAAACTAGACTTCTAGTCCTTTAAACCAGTTCAAAATCATTTCATTTAAATCATATTTCTATGAACGCATTTTGTGGTATTTAATTTTACTTTCACTAAAAGCTTGGCATAACAAGTTTAAACTAAAAATCAAACTGAATAAAGAATGTATTCTTATTAATTTATAACAATATAGGAATTAACTTTCTCATATCCGATTCGATTCTTTTCTCTTTTCAAATGTTATTTCTTGTGACTTAGTTGGATAGTTCAAGGAGCGAAAAAATGCAGTGGGCAATGAATGAGATTTTCGTCAAAATGATGAAACTGCAACAAGTCATTCATGATACCGAAGATTATCAAATTTGAATATATTTAACCATTTCTACTCGAAATGTTAAGCACGTGAACTGATAATCTCAATTGAATCGATATGTATACAAATAAAATCAAGATAGTTCAATCGCTCCTGCTATGTGTCGTTTGTTTTGTAGGAAAAATTAGACATTTCGGTGTGGAAGAAAACCATTGATTGTAAATTAAGGTTAATTTATACTTTACTAAACTGTATGAGTATGAAGATCGCTTTCAAAGCTATCAGTTAAATGTGGTGTTACAGAAATAAAAACTGAGATGGGTCTGTAAAATATAAAATATGAACACAAAATTCAAATTTTTATTATTAAAAATACACAAATGAGACAGATTTACAGGTCCATATTAAATATTTAAAAATAGCCAAATCGTACCCAACACCATACGCAAAATGTCCTCAGAATTTTTTTCACTTTTAAAGTGTAAACTGACACTTCTTTATGGAAAGGCATGATATTTAAAATAATAAAAATTCATTTTTCAGTACTTATTTACGCAATATATTTTTTGATAAGGACCTCTTTCACTCATCGCAAGCATTATCAACTGTTATCATTATCAGTTGAAACTGGTCCTGATCAAAAAATATACTATGGAAACTTGTACAAAATTTTTTTTTTATACAAAATAGAAATTTTTTCTACAAATATCGAAAACTTTGTCAAACAGAAAAATATATTTTATGAACGTCATCACCAGGAAAATCACGTAAATTATTTCGTAGTTGATGATGAGCGTCTAAATATCTAGCTCTATATTGTATAAAGAAAACTTGTGAATTTTACTTTCGCCGTTACAGTTAGATATTCAGTAATGTTGTGGAAGGGAACGAGATATAGATAATCGAAGTCGGTAAAATATTAAATATGAACACTGGTTTGTGTAGAGTAAAACTAATTTAATTTTAAAAAAAGACAACATTCTCAGGGTTACATTAAATCAATAGTAAATATCAAATACCTTTTTGTAGTGGCATATCACAATTTTATTCTATTTCGCTAATTTAACATAGAGAGTATCTTATTCTAAGTACGGCTACACCTCGGAGTTTTGTTGTTCCGCCTATGCCTCTATTTCATCCACTCATAATTGTATAATACATTGTTTACGCACATATTATGCACTACATCAAATATAACATTGTCATCTCACACCAGATTCACTTTCGTCTTGAAATACGAAGCCGTATTTCTCCTTCAGCTGCTTAACTCTTGCAGCTATCTCTGCGAGGTCCTGTTCGCCAGGGCTAATTTTTTTCGCAGACTTCTTTTTACAATCGTCTTTAGGCCCCGAGCTGAATTTGCGAGTCTGTAAATAAAAAAATACATCAATTATAAAATTACGATCGAATTACGAAAAATATTATTTAATCTATCGTAATACATCTTTTAACGAAACTGTCGATTTAAAACCATCAAACAATTTCAATTTAACTAAATATTTGATATAACTCAACAAACATACAATTTCGAATTGACGTGGATAATCATTATTTATAAAAATTATCAAAAACATAATTCAAGCCTCACATTTACAGAACCTATTTATCATTTAAATTAAAAATTAATTCTAGTAATTTGTAATATTTAAGTACAATTGCTGATGATTTCTTGGTTAATAAAATCTTATTTAGGTACCAAAATGTATTATAACCTCATGAGTGACATTTAACACGGTTACAGCTGATGCTGCTTTCAAATAAAGACACATAATTTTGATAGTAATATTTATATATAAATTAATTTAAACAAACCATCACTTCTTCGCGAATTACTTCCCACGGAGTTGATTGATCCATTGTGAGATTTTTTTGATACACTTTTATGAAACTAACTCTGAATAAATGAAACCTTTTAACTTCTTTTTATTTAACTTATATTCACGCAAGACTTAGGACCACCGAAATTTAATATTTAACTAAACCAAACAAATTGTTATCACTCGACGACAAATCAAACTGTAATGATATTAATTCTATAATTCTCAATGCTTATAAATGCATAATTTCAACCCTATTACTGACCTAATAGGTGAGAGTTTCAAGATCAGCCCTCATTTTAATTACGCATCATATTGGAAAGTACTAATTATTAACAGTGCTTTAGCGTATAGCTTCGTTAAATTGTCTTAGTTAATATTTATTTCTGATTTTATTTTTAGACACGAAAACATTGTTTGGTTACAATGGTAGTCGATTTTACTTTAATTCACCATATATTTTCATGAATGTCACAGTACTTAACATTTCCAATGCATACAAACGAATGTTTGCAGAATTTAGTAGGCATTTGACACATTGAAAACATGCAGATTTTATTTGTATACCAATATAATATTTGAATGTTTTAAAGGAAGTGAATGAGTAAGTCAAGTTGACGGTGTTTAAATTTAAATATAAATTGTATAAAACTTTCGCTAGTGAAACGCTAAACATCTTTTTTACGGACAACCAACAGCCTCGTCTTATTCCACAAATTAAAATATCAGCGAAATCTCAGAGATTATTTACGAATAAACAGCAGTCATAAATATAAGTTGAATGTTATTTATCCTTCAACCCGCAATATATAATATAATGACAAAAATATTAAAGTGTTACAAGTGCCAATTGAACGAACTAGCCATGTATACTTCGACAAAATATAAAATATTCAGCCGTGCTACATTTTGTTCTCGTTGAAAGATAATAATATTTTTTACTTACTTATTATCCTCGCCGTATTGATTGTACTGTAATAAATACTTATAGATTCAATACTATTTACAAGTGTTTTGCATACAATTTATGAGAAATCCTTGCCTACGCAATGTACACAGTTAAATGACAAATAAAATATATCTGTTGTCGTGGTCGAATTTGCAGCTAACATTATTATCGACTGCAAATCAATTTCTTTACGTATTGCATATACATTTGAACTTAATACAATTTCATTTGTATTAAGTCATTTTTGGTGTAAAGAAACCTGCTTTAATCTAATAGAAATATTATTTGTTTTTTCATATAAAAATCAGGAATATGATATTGCGTCAATAAAAATGGTATATCGAAACAAACAATGGTTTTAATGTTCTATAGCTGATTATTCCATTGCAATATGAACTTTTATTGAAGTTCTGACTTCTTTACTTAAACATCGATACCATTTAAAATAAACAACTCGTTTGTTTAATTTACTGCCGTCCCGTGTACTTTATAATACTTAATCGGCTTAAGCAGCAAGTGAAAAAATATAAACATCTTTATCTGTTTGCGATTAATTCATGTGTCATTTAGTTGATTGAATTGTCATTTACTTAAAAATAGCATCGTTTTAAAGTTGACTATCAGCTATATGCATCATAATATTTTTATAACTAAAATACGATACCATTGTTTCGTTCTGTTAATATTAAAATGTCATTTAAACCATCCAGATAGTTTCACCTTAATAACAAGGATATATTATAAATATAGCATACGTAATTTCCGGTATCAATTTGTATTCACATCACTAAATATAATTAATACATTAGTTATTGTTTCAATGGGAATAAAATTTATTTTTAGAAATTTACTGTTAAACTTTTGTTCTCTCATTTGTCATATGTAATTGAAATGTCATTTTTCTCTCTTTGGTAAAATTACCCAACTTTCTCTTAATACCGATTGCATTAACGATAATTATTGATAAAGCTCTTTTGTTATGAATCCTACAATCCGCATAGACTTGTTATTTCCATTGAATATAAATTTGCTTCGTTACCTACTTAATTATGAAAGCAGGATATATATTTTTTTTTATTAAACCTTTACATCGGTCAATTCAAGATTTTTTCAACAATAATAAATACGAGTCGTTTGGTTAGTATAACAAACGATACTTGTGACTTTGTCCTTCATGTCCTCTTGTTCATTGAACTAATCGAATCTATTCTAATCGAATAAGTAGCCGGTGTCGCTCGTTTTTTACGAATCAAAAATTCTGGCTCCGGACAAAACACTGAAACTCCGCAGCCTTGATAGAATCACATCTTATCATATAATTCAATATTACATACGTGATAGTAGATTCGTTTAAGAACGTATATCTCAAATATATATATAGACAACACTATAATTTAAGGTTGATAAATTTTAGCGGTCTAAATTTAGTAAACATATTTTCACAAATCAATTTTAATGTGTAAAGTATTTAAAATATTTTCACAATATGTGTTTTTATTTTAAATGTACTTTCATTGTTATGTGTAAATATTATATGACTTGGGATTTATATATTATTTAATATCACGAATACACCGTTTGTGTATAAAAATAAACTGAGAAAATGACGTGAAACCATGATATGTGTCACAAACCATTTATTTACAATGATAAATGATTCTTATTTCGTTCATCTTAATAACTAAATTAACATGTCAGCAGCGACTTTTATTACTTTATAAATTGAAGCATTTTAAATCTTTGTTGGTTAGTTATGCCCTAAACAAATAACTAACAACTATAAATTAATTCGGGAAAAGTTTCGTAAACAACTAAACCGAAATTAAAACTGTGAAAGTTACCCTGCGAAAGTATTATCTGAAGAGATTTATGTGCGTCGAAATTATTTTTTTTAATTCGCCTTGGGTAAACTTTTCTCAGAAAAACACAATACGAAAATTTTGATTTAAGATTTCTTAATTTCTTTATGGTGAAAATAAAGAGAAACGACGGCAAATCCAGTACCGCCCTTGAAAAATCTTATGGCTTATTACTTTACGGAACTGTAGTCGGCTGGTTTACTTCGCTGATAAAACTTTCGCTAGTGAAACGCTAAACATCTTTTTTACGGACAACCAACAGCCTCGTCTTGTTCCACAAATTAAAATATCAGAGAAATCTCAGAGATTATTTACGAATAAACAGCAGTCATAAATATAAATTGAATGTTATTTATCCTTCAACCCGCAATATATAATATAATGACAAAAATATTAAAGTGTTACAAGTGCCAATTGAACGAACTAGCCATGTATAACTTCGACAAAATATAAAATATTCAGCCGTGTTACATTTTGTTCTCGTTGAAAGATAATAATATTTTTTACTTACTTATTATCCTCGATTTCAGCCGGATTGCAAATTCGAATACCAGTACAAATATTTCAATATAGATTATTTAATCGATTTGTGGAATTCTATTTTAACGTATATGTATATTTATACCAATCTTAATAAAATTACATAAAAATTGTGATTGCATAAATTTTGAGTGTTTTTCTTATCCAATTGAAGAGTGGTCGCCAACTTACTATGCAAGATAAATTGAATACCATCCACAAAATTTTGAGTTACCCGTCAAGAAAATATGAAAATATATTTATTTATTGATAGTATCGATTTAAAAAATGTTAAATGAATATAAAATAATGATGAGACGACAGAGGCTATACTTTCATAATAAATTAATTTTTATATTAGAAGTCGACTGTTTCGTTGAAAATATAAAAATATATATTTTTAGTCTACACCACTGATATTTTAAGCCATACATTATTTTATGAATTTAATTTGAGTAACATTTACAAAACGCATCAATCAAAGTTCAATCAGAATATATTCTGGGGAAAAACAACAACTTAAAAGTTTATCAAATAAATTGTTTTTTTTTTTTAAATACTTTCGTTTTATAAAAAAAATGAAGTGGTTTAACGAATAAATAAATTTCCACTCATAATGTGTGTTCATACCTTTTTTATTTTTACTTATAAAAAAATATTTAAAAAATCATTATTTTATTAAATACTGCTATTAGTATACATAAATATGTATATGTATCGCGGAATTATTGACTACTGTCACTTTATAATAAAATTTACGTAAAAATGATCATTTTATCGCAAATTGACAGTTTCGATATTAATCATCATTTTTACTTTACGTGAAGATAAAATATCGTACCTATTAATAAAATGTCAATCACAGTAGTATTCTTGTGCTAAAATATACTAATTGTATGATATTTAAAAGCGCCAGCGTGTTAGTTTAAAAAATATTATTTGCAAGTGATGATTTTATTATTTTGAAATTCTACATTCAATTAATTTTGAAAAAGTATCATCACTAAGCTTGCTACAGAGTCTGTTACTTACAAACTTTCTAAAGTAAAATTCTGAAATTTAGAATTTTTCGTCTGTTCGTAACGTGTATTTTCATATTGTTGTTAACAAATGTTTAATGCTGTTAAGTTTTCGACTATTCAAAAAAATGTTTAAGAAGTATACAACAAGTGAAGAGTTATTTACAGTTTGTATTTGATCTATTTGAAATTCACATTCGCCTTAAATTAAGCAAATGGCCTTTTTGTGGAAGTACGTAAACAATATCCTTTCCACGACAACTGCCAACCACTCGGTAGCCCGACCTATCTTTTTTAGCTATCAAACAGATCAGGGATAGTAAGTATTCGTGTAGACAGGACAAGTCGTTAGCTAATCTAATCGCTTTCACTACGACCCGTTTTTTCAGGATGAGATGAATGTTAGTTAGTTTTCGGACATATTAAACAGCCAAGCCGTCGAACGGAATTTCTTACGTAAGCTTTTTTTTATAATAAAACATATTTTATTTCAAATTATTAAAATAAATTTTATGATCAGTACCCGTTTCGCTCATAAAACATAAAGTCAAAATAGTTTTTAAAAAAATATTTTATTATTTTAAATATTCCTTTCCACCAAGAAGGGAAAGTCGGAACGTTAAAAGTTGTTTCGTGAGATTTGTATCAAATTGTGAATTAACACGTTTTTTCTTACTTATTACTTACTGAATTCAGTAAGAAAACCTCGGAGTCATTATTTCCAATGGAACTTGTCTCAAAACTAAGTGTTTAAATAAAAGTTATATGTTTAAATTCACGTTATTGGCACGATGATAAAAGTATGACGTAATGGTGATACAACGTCACCCAAGCACTTCAGAACAATATAATTTTACATAACTGAAGCCATATTAATTTAATAAAATAACAAAAAATGTGAAATATATTTACGTGCTTTTGGCGCGTCAGTGAAAATACACGTGTTTCTTTGTCGGAAAGTCTCGCGGCGGCAAACGTGTCCTTGGAACAGATTTGCGAGTTTCTCACTCAAGGACACGATCACAAACAGATGGGAAGGATCTCCATTGTCTAGCCTTCTGAATTAAACTAAAATAATATCCATTCTTCCTCATAAATTTTTTGATGCTTAATTAAGTTTTACGAAGCTGACTTTGTGGTTTGCCAAATAAGGGTATCTTTTTTAATTTTCGGCGATTTTTATTTATCTATAATATAATATTTTATAAGTAAGTATTATTAATATAGTTTTCATATATGGTGCAGTGGTTAACGCCGTCGACTTTAATTGCGAATCTCATCAGTACGTATACTGGACGGGAAAGCATTTTTTTTTGATTTAATAATAAAAATGCATTTTTCAGTACATATTTCCACAATATATTTTATGATCTGGACCGGTTTCGCTCATCGCGAGCATTATCAGTTGATCCTGACTCCCAACTGAGTATTATTATGCTCATAATGAGCGAAACCGTTCCTGATCATAAAATATGTATTGCGGCAATAAGTACTCAAAAGTTTTTTTTTATTATTTAAAATATCATGCCTTTCCATCAAAAGAGATTTGACAGTTAACACCTTAAATGTAATTTATGGATTTTTATGAACTTTGTACGATTTCACATGTTTTGTCACTTACGACCAGGGTTTCGCCTTACGGCAATTTCAGGCATTCTATCACACAGATGCAACAGAACAGTCAGCCATTAGTGACAAAACATGTGGGATAGTTCAAAGTTTTAACAATTTATATATGACATTGAAATTCCGCCAAGCACCTTCAGTCAATATCATAAATTAAAATAAAGGATGTTGATAATTGCTAGATATACAAAATCAACAATTCAATAATGGATCATTAAAAATATTATTTGTGTACACAAAATATGATGTGTGTGTGTATATGTGTAAGTGAAATAGTTTCGTGATAAAATATTAAGGATCTCTTTAAATTAGAACTACTAATTAATACTTAATATTTATATTTAAGTTATTAATTAAAATTAGCGGTTTATTTTTGATTTATGTTTATGTATATCTGAAAGAAGATTGTTTCGCATAAATTAACTGTCACTTTGAACTTTTCAGTGAACTTGATTGTATGAAATTGTCAATACGCAAACGAGGTCTTAATTGACATATTTAGAAGATTTCAATTATTTTTTTTTTATATTAAATCCATCAGTCAAAGTCTCAAAAAATGTTTATTTTTATTAAATTTATACCCTAGATTGAGCTAAAATAATCTCTTTATATAACGTAGAAAAACCTTATAGAGAAATAGAAAAGATATACGCATTTGTATTATGATTCCTGAATCGCTTCACGTATAAAAATAACCGTGTTAGTACGGCCTTCTGAAAAGTGACCCAATTTATTGAATGCCACATTAATCTTTTTGTCGTCAACTCTCCTGGGAACACTTGCGATCTACGCCCCTGCCCTGCTTTATACATTCTGAACAAACTAGTAAAAAGAATAAAATATTAGTGTTTATGCCACAGTTTCCTAAACTGGGTTTCGGACGAGTTTTTTTTCACGTGATAATATTTGCTGTATCTAATTTCCGGCGTAAATAAGTTAAATCTCTGATGTTTTTTTACAGAACATCTTCAGGATGGAAACATGTTTATGCATGACTGCATGGCAATTCACCATTTTAATTTCACTTATTTCTGGACAATTTAAAGTGTGATATTAACCAGAGAATTGGAACGGAGCTCGGAATAAAAACATCAATCTGTGAACCAATTGTATTTTACTCAGAGTAAAAGTTTGTTTAAAAAAACAATTGGAGTACTGAAAAATCGTGATAATGTACTGCTTCGGATAACATTTTTATCATTATCAAATTTTCGTCCTTTAACTTAATCAAAATGTTATATTTAACACTGTTACAATAAAGCTATTTTATAGATTGCAACTCTGTCAAGAAATTAAATTTATAACTTTTTTGAAAATCTGAATTATTGAAACTTATATATATATACATATTTAAAATCTGGAAGTGTAGTAGAATGTTGTAAAGTATAAAATATACAAAAATGTGGAAACAGACAAGGTTTCAACTATTCAAATTGTATATAGAAATTCTATTAAGCACCCTCAGTTGACATCGAAAATTCATTTTTTTAACTCTTTATAGACATACTATATCAATAATTTAAAAGAAACATGCTTTTTTTTATTTGATAATAATTATAATATGATAGCAAATGAGGATTTTAATTTATAGATTAAATTATGGATTTGAGAAATAAAACGCTGTTTGGAAACTACTAACAGAATAATATTGTATAACTGTTTATTGTACGTCATTTCTTTTTCATCCGTGTGATATAATGCCTAAAGATGCCGAAAGGCGAAACTCGGGTCGTTAGTGACAAAACATGTGGAATCGTACAATGTCTTAACAATTCAAATTTGATATTGAAATTCCATCAAGCCACCTTCAGTCGACATCACAAATAATATTTTTTAAATAATAATCTGCTATTTAACATATGTTCACATTTTTAATTAACAGTTTTTTCGTCGAGCGGAGCAAATCATGTAGAGAGCTAAGGTAAGGACGTGCTTGATAACGGAGGAGAACTGAAGCGAAAGAACTCAAAAAATGGTCCGCTTCAACAATAGAATTGCAAAGCAAGGAAATTTCTGAAAAAAGAAGTTAATTGGATTTTAAAAATGTTAGCTAAGAAATATGGTAGACATCGCGTTAAATTCTATCGTCGACTTTTTGATCGATTTTCATATAAAGGGATTTATTTGTTGAAATATCATTTTAACAATGAAACTATCATGCAGTTAGTTTGAGAAACACTGATTTGTAATATAATTCATCATATGTTTTCTTCTCAAATATTTTCGAGCGAAATTCGGTTTTAAAAAAAGCATTCTTTTTTTACACATCTTATGAGCTGCGGGAGACAATTTTTTCTATGTAACAAAAACATTTTTAAATTTTGAATTGTAACAACTTTGTTAACCCGGGAGTCAGTTCAGTCAGAAATGAGTCAGTCCTGTTGCATTCATGTGATAGAATGCATTAAGATGCCGAAATGCGAAACCTGGGTCGTTAGTGAAAAAACATGTGGAATCGTGCATAATTGTAACAATTCAAATTTGATATTGAAATTCCATCAAACACCTTCAGTCGATATTATAAATTATTAAAAACATTAATTGTTAGTAACTCTGAATTAAAGCACATTCAAAGTAAGGTAAAAAATATTGTTTTTTAATCAACGGCGAGTACCTTTCATATAACAATTTTTTAGTCTTGTTTTATACTCGAAAATGATTAGTATTGACCATCAAATTTCGATTTACGTAACAGTTTGCTTCTTGTTGTTTTACAAGGCAAAAACATATTAAGCAGTTCATGAATTGAACAGTTAGTAAATGAATAAATATATGAAATACTCTTACATACATTTTAGCGTACTTATTCAAATTTGTTTTTTCCTGTTTTATTTTTTCCATTACGTTTAGTGGCTTTTTGTAAATAATCAATTCCAAGTTCCAATGTAAGATGGCGGTAAGACACAGTTTCCGTTTCCGCTCTAAAGAAAATGGCCTCGTCCTCTTTTCTTCCGTGGAAATGTCAGACAAGCAACCTTCATTTTAATATTCCACTTTACTCTCATATTGAAGAGTTTTTCGATTTTCCTTCATACTCAAGTAAATGCGCAGTGAGATAGATGTTTTCTAATGAATAAGAACATTGTGGCGATACTCAGTATAGGGAAATATAATTAAACTTTATCGTAGATTTTGAATGAATTACTTCTCAGTTTAAAAAATTATACTTTATATTTTTACAGAATACCGTTACATGAATGTCTTTTGGCTCACTGCGTCTTGTTTAAAAAGACCGAAGATTATCTACACACAATAGACAATATTACAGCCTCTCAAGTGCACTTGAAAAACTAGTTTTTTTAACTGCAGTTTCTAGGCCGCAGGCTGCTATTATTTTTGTGTGTCAAGTCGAACATTAATTATATTAGCAGAAACCTGTCTTTTTTTAATATTACTTTTCAATAGCAATTATTAGATCTATAAAACAAATGACTTGCGAAGAATCCAATTACAACTGATATGAATTGAAAGCATTTTCAATAGCAGTAGAATTGGATTCAAATTCAGATCCGAATCGTATGTTTCTTATTTTTTCTTAAATAAATTCGTCAAAAAATTCGTGAAAATTGTATTGTATTAACACTGATAGATTTTTAACATATTTCTTACTGAGAGTGAGTATTATAAGATTTTCATAATAAATCATTCAAGTTTATATTAAACATCTTCTGGAGATTCAACGAGAAATCGTAAAATATTTTTATATAAAAATTACATGCACAATATTTTTTTTGACACTTTTAACACTCTAACAACTCATTATATCGACTGAAGGTGCTTGATGGGATTTCAATATCAAATTTGAATTGTTAAAACTTTATACGATTCCATTCATCCAGCGACATAGTTTGTCGCTAATGACCCGAGAGCGAGTTCCATCAGAAACGAGTAAGTCCTATTGCATTCGTGTGATAGAATACCTGAAGATGCCGAAAAGCGAAACCCGTGTCGTTAGTAACAAAACATGTGGAACCATACAAATTTTTAACGATTCAAATTTCACATCTGAAACTTAAGCGAATTAAAGCGGTGCAAAAGTATGTATATAAATTTATGATGATATATACATTTATATTATGAAATATAAAAATTGCTCGTTTTACTTTTGAAAATCAATGTTGTATGTGTTGCTGCATACTTGAAATAAGCTCTTAACTCGGGTGTAATGACAGTAACAATTAAACACATCGCCAGTGTTTGGTCTCTAAGCCACTGGTTATAGTCCACTGGCAAAATACATAAAGCATTGGGCTAAAAAAATATATTTCAACATTAGATTATACCTGAATAATATTGTTTTATTATTTTGAAAAATGTCCTTCGTTTATGTTTTGTCACTGATGTACCGAATTTTACTGTTCAGTATATATATTCATTATTAGTCAAAAGTCTCTACAGACGATGTGTAGGCATATTCAAAATTATAATGATTAACTTTCTTAGTGCTTAAAAGCACACATCATTTACATGAGGGTTATGTAATAATTCGTCTACCTAATGTTAAATTAGATTAAATTCTGGAAGTGACACATTCGTTCAATATGAATCGCTTCGAAAGAGGTGCAATTATTTTACTTTATTTTATTTGGTATACAAACGTTACATTATAATTTTAAAGCTATTAATAAATAAACCCTTAATTACAAATTATATGTTTATTGCTTGTTCAACGTCAAAATATTTAAAAATGTAATGCTCAAAATCAAAAAGGAATAAATGAAAAGAGAAGTCAACAAGTAGACTCGTGTAAAATCTATGTACACACTCTCGTACACATGAAATATGTCGACATCTGAAGCAATACTGTTGAACATCGTTAACGCTGTTACTATTGGCAGACTGGTTCTACACTTTGGAAGAACAAACAATACATGTCCGCAACTTCTTAAAAATCCGGAACATATTTGATATTATCAAAGACGGCAGAATTCTCATTTTGGCCTCGCATAAGTCGAAAGAAATATGCGACGAGGTACGTTTCTCTTCAAGTTTTCAAACTATTAAAAGTGAGCATTTCTTCAATAATTTTAGTTGAATAAAGCTTTAAAGATTAAATCAATAAACTTGATAGACACGGTATTTATAAAATGTCTTATGGCTCATGTTTATCCGTTTATATCGGACAGACAGGTAGAAGTATATCTACTCGAGCTAAGGAACATGTAAGATCATTCAACAGTAAAAAACCGATTCACAATTCGCTAATCACGATATTAAGGAATGACATAATATAAATTCAAACTCAGCGCCTAAGTGTTTGCATCTTTGTAGCAAGGGTCGCAGAATGACGGCTTTGGAACAGCAGGAAATCAATAGACATCAATTATCACAAAGGATTCTTAACGCACAAACTAATATATTATCGTTCCTATTAGTTCAGCCTATCCCCGGGAGGTGGTCTGATTTTCTTCCGTAATGACCATTTCCGTGCCACATGTAAACTTATTGTCATAGCCGCCTTTTTTTTCATTTACAATTTTTTGAAAATTTAGTTTTATTGTGAGAAAGCAACATGCTAGGCCGTTAAATATAGCAATTAAAATAATTATTATTTCTCTATGTCTGGTATTAGAGATTCCAAACATTCCTAATAAAAATATCAATTATGCAAGAAATCTTTAAAATGTTATTTTTTTAAGAAAATAAAGATTTTTAATTATTTTTTTATGTCGTATTGTTTTTCTTTATTTATTAACTTTTTTGGTACATTTTATACAGCAGTTAAAACAGGACAGAAGATGTATTGTGAACCTTTTCTACACAGTTATATATAGATAAGCAAATGTTAGTTTAAGCATAGTTCTGACGATGGCGTGAGCCGAAATAGCTATCAAGTATTTTTTTTTAAATAATTTTGTAGAACTAAAATACATTGCTATTTTTTTCGCCGTGCTATAGATAGTGTTCATATGTTGTCATGTAAAGAAGTCTCTAGTTACGCCGCTGCATAAGGCTGTATGTAGAGGCAAACCACACCGCTCAATTAGTCGCCAGCCACGTGACACGTACCTGTCGGAAGCGTGACGTCACGGGAAGAAATATGTCTGAGTCAAATGTGTACAGAATCAAAGGAGGAAAAATCTAATAGAGGAAAGGCGCGAGAGGATGGTGTAAAAGATTTATTGGGGGAGAGGATAAAGAGGGATCCTTTTTTATTTATCAAGGGCTTTCGTCGCATATTACTCGTGAGTGGGCGGACGTATCGAAAAGGGAGCTTTCGAATTCGGGTGCCTCTTTCATTTTTTATCTTAATGCAGTTATAAAAAATATTTTTGGCCTAATATAACATACAATAGTTATAGGATCGAGTAATTTCAAGCTGTTATGCAAACCTATATTACGCCAAAACATTTTTCCCTTGCCGAACTGTGTTTTCAAGTATTTCATAATCGAATATTTCACAATATCTTAATTCATGATATCGACTGAACTTAATGGATTTCAATATCAAATTTGAATTATTACAACTTTGTACGATTCTACATGTTTGGTCACTAACCGCCTTTCGGCATCTTCAGGCATTCGGGAATGACGTATAGGTAATTGTAATTAATAATTTTAATTGTACGTCAGTTCTGTTGCATCCATGTGATTACCATTATCGAAATAAATAATTTGCACTAATCACTGTATATTCTATATTCTCAATGCTATATTCTGACAGCAAAATACTACGAAACTAATTAAACTTTATGACTTATATTGTAGTTTACCATAATTTAAATAAGACAAAGCACAGTAAATAACAAAAACTTCTATTTTTATAGACATCGCCCTTCTACTATAAAACTCTCCATACTCAAAATACATCTTCTAAAAAAAACCTTCCTTGCATAGTTTGTCAACTGACGGCTAGAAAGCTGAATGAAATGACGCTATAACTATGAGTTGTAACCGTGAATAGTATCACCTTTTGGATAGTGTCATTTTCGGGAGGATTGTGTTTACGTGAAACTAATACAGTACTTAAATTAAACAACCCCTGACAATTTTTCACTGAAACCGAATATATTCAATCCGAAAACCGGTTTTTAGTTGTAATATTATACTTCACTCAAAAAATGCACTTCTTTTATTGATTGAATTGGCATTCACTTGGTAGAACTCCATTATAACACGGTGAAAAAATAGCAATGTATTTTATATCGCCCCAATATCGCCACTTGTCAAGCCGTTGCACAAAGGGGTGGTCTAATTTGCTTCCTGAAGGACCACTTCCGTCCCACACATAATCTTATTGTCATAGACACCTATTGTTTCATTTAGAATTTTGAAAATCTAGTGTCGTTGTGTTTAAATAACAAGCTAGGCCGTTGGAAAAGGAGAGAGGAGATGTTGTGTACCTTTTCTGCACAGCTATATATAGATAAGCAAATGTTAGTTTAAGCATAGTTCTGACGATGGCGTGAGCCGAAATAGCTATCAACTATATTTGTTAAAAATAATTTTGTAGAACTAAAATATATTGCTATTTTTTCACCGTGTTGTACTTCTTTTGTTTTCTTTTTTATTAAAAAATTAAAATTCAGTTTTTATCACTATTTCCACAATATGTTTTACGATCACGACCGGTTTCGCTCATCTCGAGCATTATCGACTGATATAAAAGATACAGGCAAGGTTATTTTTTCAAAATTTAAGTTAATAATTATCAGTTATAAAAAACCAAGATCAGTTTGTAAAGCTCAATATGAAATGGCAATAATATTGTGTTTTAACCTTTAAAATATAATATAATACCTTTCCACCAAGAAATGAATGTTATAATTTTAAAAGTGATATCATTTTTATAAAAGAGAACTAAAAAATTTTCAGCTTATTAATCCGTATATATTGCATATGCACATCTTAAATATAAAACATCATACCTCTATAGATAAATCTTATTACGACAACTGTTTGCTACTCAGTAGCTTAACCTCCCTTTTATGAAGACAGCAGTGAAAGAAAAGCAGACATGATTATTGATAATCTTATCGCACTTATTACACGCCATTTTTTAGTTCAAATGAATTAGAAAATGTTTCGTGCTACGCCAAAATTCATATATTCGAGTAGAAGTTAGTACATGTGAGATCTTCCTTTCTGGGAGTTGATTTAGTAAGTTAAGTCCGACCAAAGGATATAATATTAACCTTGTGACTACTGATGTGACACATAAATACAATGTCGAATACTTATCAATCAATGTAATATGTCTCAATAAGTCATCTTTTTCTTGAGATTCTGACTGAGTATAAACACGTGCTTCGTCATTATTTTCTGTTTAAGCAAACTCATAAATATAATCTTTTTCGATGGTGATTTTAATGTTCATTAAAGCTGAAGCTTAGATGTTTTTTTCAACTTTATTTATTAATAAAATGAAACTATGTGAAGCATGCGACGATTTTTTTAATATCTACGATGGGTATATACTTTGTGTTATATTGCTTTCCCGCATGTATTTTATCTATGTGAAGCCTTACCAAAGATTTTCCCAGCGACTTTGACTGGGGAAAATAATTAAGAAAAAGCACACCCGGATAAAGCAAAGCGTAACATTTTCATGTAACTAAAATAAAAGTTTTTGACGATGAGCTTACTTACGAAGATTAAATAGTAGTGGCTTTTATTGCGATATTTGAGTGGTTTGTCATTAATTCTTTTAGAATAACTCTGAATACTTTCAGTACTAGACACGTGGTAAATGTATATTCTTAAATTTAGTTTCTTCGCCTATACGACGATTGGTTTCTTTTTGATTGAATATCTTTACGTTAAGCAATAATAAAACCAAACATTCATAATGATCAAACCGTACATTGTAAATTCAAATCTATATTCCACACTAAATGATATAACAGAAACGTTTGTATTTTTTCTTCAGTAGTTGACTATTTTAAAAAACAAAAATAACTCATTTTAACGTTCTATTTCCAAAATTGATTCATGATCAGGACCGACGTTGCTTATAACAAGCATCGTCAACTGATATAATAAAAAATAAAAGTATAGTTAATTATACAAAATTTTGAGTAAATAACTAACAGGAATACAAAACCAATGTGTAACCAAAACCAAACTGAGAAAATAATTCACAGGTAATCATACAATATATATCTAAATGAAATAAAATATTTTACAAACAAAATGTTAATGTAATTTGTGATATCAACTGAAGGTGCTTGATGGAATTTCAATATAAAATTTGAATTGTTACAACTTCGTACGATTCCACATGTTTTGTCACTAACGACCCGGGTCAGGCATTCTATCACACGGATGCAACAGAGTGCCTGAAGATGCCGAAAGACGAAACCCAGATCGTTAGTGACAAAACATGTGGAATCGTACAAAGTTATAGCAATTCAAATTTGAAAATGTTAATGACTTCCCAGTAATGTTCTTTAATACAATTAATATTATACCAATTATTAAAAAAATCATTTCAAAATAACACGTGAAATAATTGTCGTTGAGAGAAAACAATCCTGAATATAAATACATTGTTGAAATTGTAATTATAATTCTGTTTTTATTATTGAAATTTTAGTGTCTCTCCACCAAGGAGTGACAGGTAACACTTTATAATTTCAGCGTGCAAAAATATAGAACACAAAAAGGTGAAAAATTCGTAAATCCAAGAAACGTAAAGTGTACAATGGGAGATGCGAAAGTGTATTACCGTAAAGTGGTTACTGATGATGGGGAAATAAGAAAGTTACATAAAATAATCAAATAGGTTTGTAATAATATGAAATCATTGTTGTCAATATTTTCCGCTGGCGAAAAGCGAAAGGGAGGGAAATGCCTAGTACTGGAATACCACCCTTCACCCCGTGGCCCACTCTCGTATGTATGCATTGAATATCGCGAGACACACCCCACCTTTACCAAAACACAGATAAGAAAAGGCTCCACCACGCGAAGGGTACAGAGTAGGGGACCTTGATTGGATCATGCGCGTAGGGCCCGGAGAAAAATTTGAGAGAATTATTTTTCAATGCGGTATTTTGCGAAGTAATATTTTTCATGATTTCTCTGAGCTTTTGGAGAAATTTCAGCATTTTTCCGGTACACGCAGCTTGGAAGAAAACATATTTTCAGTGCATAAGAAGTAAAATAATAAAAATGTTTGAATTTTTACAACTTTGTACGATTCCACATGGTTTGTCACTAACGACCCGGGGTTCGCCTTTCGGCATCTTCAGGCATTCTATCACACGGATGCAATATGTGGAATCGTACAAAGTTGTAACAATTCAAATTTGATATTGAAATTCCATCAAGCACCTTTAGTCGATATCATAAATTGTATGTACGCAATCAAAATTTAAGCTATAATTTATTTGTAACCATTTCCGCTATCAATATGAAACATTTTAACTTTTGTTGTAACTTATCTGAACACAAGCTTTCCTACAAAAGCTCATTATTATTCAGTCGCCTAAGCTTTTCGAAATTAATATGGTATAAAAAACTAATAAACTTTTTTGTCACGCTTGAACACATAAATCCATAAATCGATTGTTTTTTTTATTACATATTGAGATTTAAGCCATCGAAATCATCGCAAAATATGCCAAAACAAAGTGTTTTTTTTTCCTTATAATTTTCTGGTCGATCTGGGTCAGCGCTATGATTAATGGTATTATGAATACAGAAAAGTAGTTATACGAGATATAACATATATTTTATTCACTAACACAAAACGATCGTTAGAATTATATGTTTTATTATTTATACTGTATGATTAAAGAGCTTTACAAGTGAAATCATTGTCGTGCGTAAAAACAAAACGGATTTTAACTGAAGATTATTAAACTACTTCATTAAAAACTCATGAAGACATTAATTAATACCGATTTTTCCGGGTAGTGCTGTTTAAACACTCCAATAATATAACATTTAGTATAAGTACTTTCAATGGATTTAGCGGTACCTTTGTGGAAGTTCATTTTAATATAAAATTTAAAATAAATTTGATTATTTCACATACTGTGTTACTTACTTTGATATATATAGTTTAATAACTTGGGCTGTAGCTTGCAAAAAACCGAACCAGTAATGTTTACTATTATTTAAAATGTGGAAGAAATGGTTAACGAGCTTTGTTTTAAATATTTAACTATCCAATATATTTTGAGTTTGCATCACTTAGCGATTAAAATACCTTGAAAGTATCCAATGCAGTTCTTTCTGCTTTGAGCCTGTCTCTGTGAAGATTTCGTTTAATTAGTTTTTTTTTACAATCGAAATGACGTATACTCAAACTAAAATAGGTCAAAGCATAAAAGTAACGTTGAGTGGTGTCTATTTCAAAGGTTAATTGCATGGAAAAATAATGAGCATTACTTTTGTTATACACATGCTACTTTTGAAATTTTAGAATCTTGCCAATTATGGAA
This sequence comes from Himalopsyche japonica, assembly GCA_028555115.1. Classification (NCBI taxonomy): domain Eukaryota; kingdom Metazoa; phylum Arthropoda; class Insecta; order Trichoptera; family Rhyacophilidae; genus Himalopsyche; species Himalopsyche japonica. Next base: position 1,064,410 of record JAHFWJ010000224.1, on the reverse strand, counting down.
CGTTTGTATTTATATAATACTTACAAACAGACCACCTACAGTGTGTAATCTGAAATGATGGTAACGGTTATCTGTCATTATGTTCCAAAATGCAGTGACGAAAAACCGGTGACATTTGAATAGGTAACTAAAACCCTAAGTATTCTTAATAAATTTTCAACGTTTAAATATTAAAACGAGAGATAAATATTCGTATTCTAAAGGAATACAGTAAGTGATACTAGTATTTGTTTATTGTTTCAACAACGTCTGCTCTAATTAGATATTTTTCTATCAATGGAGGACCTGTAAGTTTTAAGCGAACTGTTTGTCGGTAGTCCATAAGGAAATAATTTCAGACACACCAATGTCCATATTTTTAAACATATATTCATTAATAGCTTGAAAAATCTACGCACGACACTGTTAGTTCTGGTACTCGAATCCGTGAGCTTTGCTACCGAAACAAATAAGGTTGACAACTAAACCACGCACCCACTTATGCAAAAAAATGATTTTCACACTCTAAAAAGATTATCGACAGCAATTTTTTTTCAATGATAAATTTCACAAAATACAAAATAAAACGCACGCTTTGTGAAAAAGGTTCATTCACATCTACTAATTAATATTGTAAATATATTTCATATACATATTTCTATATTTTTTGTGTGATGAATAAAAAATATTCGACAATATTTTAATTCACACCACTTATAATATTTATAATTATAATATGTAATGTTTACCAATGTAATTGTATGACAAAAACTTTCATATTATGCGCATGCGTCTACCGGACTTCGTTAGTAAATATAATAAAACGCCATGTTAAAAATTCAGTTACTCAATCTATTGTATTAAATTACGAAAAATTGTTTCGACAATGTTTTACATAACTGCTAACATACAATCCCAAAACATAGAGTGAGGTGAGTGAATATACCTAAGCAAACTTTGCGGTGTGAAGTTATCCGCAATGAATGAACTCTGGATCGAATCTGTGAAGTTTGCCGCAGTATTGCAGGAAATTCGCGCGCAAAAAATATATATGTGACTTAAACCATGAAAGGTTAGCTATAAACTGTAAACTTGATAGTAAAGCTATAGACTATATTGTCTGTGACGTTAATCATAATCTTGTCAATGTAACTGTAATTGTAAGCGCTATTTCAATTAATACTACAACAAAGTGTTCTGATACCGTTAAAAAATATACAAAATTATATTTGAATTTTTTCTCGAGAATAAACATCTTTTTATTAATACTTTCGATTGTATTTTTTTCACCATCACAAATGACATAAACCATAACAAAATAATTTCATTTGTTCATCAGCAAGTCAATCATGCTGTTGTTTTACTTTTATTTTTTAAATTTATGATATCAACTGAAGGTGCTTGATCAATTTTTCAATATCAAATTTGAATTGTTACAAATTTGTACAATTCAACATGTTTTGTCACAAATGCCTGACTGTTCTGTTGCATCCGTGTGATAGAATGCCTGAAGATGCTGAAAGGCGAAACCCGGTTCGTCAGTGACAAAACATGCGGAATCGTTCAAATTTGCAACAATTCAAATTTGTATATTTTTATAATTAATTTCATCTTTCATTTTGGAACATATGAAACCATCATGGTGGTAATCACTCACTCACGAGCAGATTTTGTAACACGGTGAAAAAAATAGCAATGTATTTTAGCTCTACAAAATATATTTTTTACGGTATTGTTGATAGCTATTTCAGCTCACGCCATAGTCAGAACTATGCTTAAACGAGCATTTGCTCATCGCTGTGTTATAGCTGTGTTTTTCACTGTGTAATAATGGATTTCTACCAAGTGAATGCAAATTCAATCAACAGATTTTGTAACTTCTGTTAATAAAATATCTGATTAGATACTAAACGAAGGTAAAAAATAATAGTTATATTTGGTCCATTTACGAATAAAAGACGAGTAGCAAATTAACAATAAGATATATCGCTCAACTATAGTAAATCACTCATCATATAAAAGTCATTCAATATTCAATCTTTCCGCGTATTCTCTCATCAAACGAGCCCGGTTTTGGATTTTCCCGCCAAGCCGCAAACGATAATAAGACTGAAATGGAGGTCTGTAATTATTGCCAATGCCGCGGAAGTAGTCCGAAATGAATGGCATACAATAAAAGCATTAACAAGCTGCATTTTATACCGTAATAAACTATTATCAACGGTGTTGAGTGACAAACTCGTCGGTCTGCAAGCTGTAACATTAAGTTAATTAAAAATGCAAACAATACTTATCTAGGTAGTATTTTTGTTCTACAAAATTTATGAGACATGTAGTGGATAGCTTTTTCGGTTAACATCAGAACTACATCGCTATTTTTTCGCCGTGTTATAATGGAGTACTACTAATAAAAAACCCATTCAATCAATGAGTTCATTTCATTTTTCATTTCATAAAACATGTATTGAAAATGAATTGCAATGCCCGAACTAAGTATATAACCAAAAATTTTATACTTTTAATGACCTGCAGAATCTAATGACGATTACCTATTTGTCCATTTTTGTCGCTTTTATTTAACTGCATAGTTAACTGGCTGCTTAATATTTGTATAGTTTTAATTGAAAAGAAACCACATTAATTAATCAATAATAAATTCAAATTATATTTTTACTCGATGAATACTTCTAATAGGAAAAAGGTGTAAAGAAAACTAATTAAAAAGATGAATTTGAATTGTTCAAGCTTTGTACGAGTCCATATGTTTTGTCACTAACGACCTGGGTTTCGCCTTTCGGTATCTTCAGGTATTCTATCACACGAATGCAGAGAACTGATTTTAAAATTACATTTACCTTTTACTTCAAGGTATTTTGACTTTTTATTAGATACTAGATAATTTATTTATTTATCAATATAAAGTATCAGAAAATTAAAAGAAATCCTCTCCCCATAAAACATAAATCAACATTTAGGCATTTATATATAATTAACGTGAAACTAATGGTCCATATTTACAATTAATTAATTAATTTGTTTAAGTCGATAAAATAATGTTTTTTGATCGCTACTTAAACGTATGTTCAACCGTTTTGTAAAGCTTAGTCTGTCAATGTAATGCAAACATAGTAATGCACAATTTTTATACAGTTTAAAGAAAACGTCCAGTGAAAGAATAGCGTTAAACGACTACGCGGACTTTGGTTAACTTTATTTCATTTTACATTGTATTTTTATAGAAAAATAAACTTATATCTTACTTTGATTCACTTGACCCAAACCGATTATAAGCAAGGTCCATAACCTCGTCTTGCTGCGAGCTTTATTTTCCCAAATCGCAGTTTTCCCCAAGAATCGCAACACATTACAAAGAGGGATGCGAATGTGTGAATAAAGGAAAAACTTTTTTCTCTCAGAAGAAAGAAAACATATTAAACATATATCTTTCTCACAGGCAGAAAATGAAACACAAAAAACACACGTCCCAGAGCAATTTGGATGCTCTGAGTCGCATCGCTTATGAAAAGTCCTTTTCGGAGGCTTGTATTTTCGACGAGGGGTGAAAAACACTACCCTTATTATGCACTGTAAAGGCTTTGTCGTATTTTTTGGTTTTTATTACATTATCACATATTTAAATATTGGTCTTTGACATATCTTTTGCAAACAAAATGTAAGAAACCAAGAAATGAAGTCATATTTTGTTTTGATACATATTATAGATATTACTTTTAGTTCTCTTTATTATAATATTATATTGTAGATATTTTAAATTAGTGTGACAGATTAAGCTTGACAAAACGGTTGAACATACATTTAAGTAGCGATTAAAATACATAATTTTTTCGACTTGAACAAATTAGTTAATTGTTAACATAGACTATTAGTTTCACGTTAATTACATATAAATGACTAAATATTGATTTATGTTTTATGTGGAGAGGATTTCTGTTAATTTTCTGATACTTTATATTGATAAATAAACTAATTATTTAGAATCTAAAAAAACTCAAAATACCTTGAAGTAAAATGTAAATGTAATTGTAAAATCATTTCTGTTGCATCCGTGCGATAGAATGTCGAAAGACGAAATCCGGGTCGTTAGTGAAAAAACATGTGGAATCGTACAAAGTTGTAACAATCCAAATTTGATGTTGTAAATACTCAAACAAATATTTAGAATTGTAAAAGTAGACTTTTTAATATATTAATAAGTCGACATATAGTATAAAAAACACAAAAAAAATTAATAAACTGTTAATAAATAATAAAATAATTTCATAATTATTGAACGAATTTTAGCGTGCGTTAAAGCATGTCTGTCTTACTTTTTTGCTATCCTAAGTCACATCTAAAACAAACGAATAGATAACAATTATTTACTTACAATCACTTAATTACAAATTCAACAAAAGAATGAGACATGAAATAAATGGAGTTGTTTTTGTAATAAATATATATCGATTTATAGTTGAAAAGAAATTTACTTTCTTAGATATTTTGACAAAAGTAGTTGCTTGCAAATGTTAAGTTATACGTATATATAGTTATATAAGATTTTTTTTTTATTCATTGATTTGGCGTTTACTTGGCACGAATATTAAAAAAAATAACAACGTATTTTAGTTCTACAAAAGAACTAAAATGCATTGCTAATTTTTCACCGTGTTATAATGGAGTCCTACCAAGTGAATGCCAATTCAATCAATTAAAATAGCTTAGATTATATACCGCTTAAAAGAGACACAATTTATGAGTAATTGAATGTATACTTAAGCAATGAAATATATTATTTTGTTAAAAATTGTTCTTATAAATATTAATTTATATAGTAATATTGCAATTTATACATAATTAAGGCCACATATATTTCATTATTTTTGGAAGAAAGTATTTATCCAACGCTCTAACTACGAAAAAAAATCCAAAATACTTTTTATTTTGTCGATTTACATTTCCGCTTTGAATAGTTATAAAAACCTGAAACATTCCCATATTTTAAGAATAATTTTCAGGTTACCTTTATTAATGAGAGATATTTCAATTACGGCTAAACAATCAGCACCATCTCTCGTTCTGTTCTCAGTGCTAACTAAAAAGAAAATTTTAAAAAAATATCCAGCAACCGGTTTTCTTATTATCATGAAAGAATGAACCCGCTTTTTTACAGCTGAGCGCTCCCATCATATCTCAACTTCGAATAACAAAGGACTCTGCTTCTAGATTCGAACTTCGAAAGTATAGTGTGACTGACCTTATTTTCCGATGAAAATAAAACTAGTATTTACAATAGGTAATTCAGTAGATAAATAAAAAACAAAACATAAAAATTGTAATTGTGTAATGTATTCGCTCAATATTTTCAGAATGTAGCCAACACGCAGTATCATTATATTGTACAATCACTTGAATACTACCAGATACATATAACATACAACGCTCGATGGTAGTTCAATTGGAAGAAGAAGCAAGCAGGTTTGAAGCTTTATGAAAACAACCTCTCCACAACATGGGACTTCTCTTGTTTTCTTCGCGGAACCAAATTATCTTATCTTTAATATTAACTGCGTCTAACTATAATTCTCTACTGTGCTTAAACATTTATAAAACGCGAACGATGGACAGTCATACAATTAAATAAAACTTTGCATACATAAATAATATTGTGATACAGTTATACAAAACTGGGCGCACTTATGTCCATAATGAGAAAATCACTATTGGGAACAATATCAAAAAAGACTTTTTAAGCTATCTTAAATTTATTTTAAATTAAGTTAAAAAACAGAAATAATTAAATGAAAAGCTTGAATATTACTAGTAAGTAGTTTATCGTTTTCGCTACATCCTATTTGTAGAATCGGGTGATCGGGCGATATAATAAATATAATATTATTAGTAAGATTTTTCTAACGAAGGCGTTCATTAAGACGTCGTAATCAATCAATAAAAATACATTTTGATGTTCAAGGGCGAGCTCTGGTTGTTCAGACTCTATATCCATATAAAACAACGAATAATGGTAGAGTATTCAACGGTTAGCAAGCAACGTAATCAATCAAGGAAGAAAATGTTTTTCATAGAAACGTTACCTTCTTTGGATGATACTTACCATTTTGTTACATACACAATAATACAATTCTCAATGATTTCACTATTTGAATGCTAGTTAAAATAAAGTATGTTAACACCGCTGATTTAAGTCCTTCTAACATGGGAGAAAATAACAAAAAATGCACGTTTAAATGACTACTATATAAATAAATATTTTGCTTTTTATTAGAAACGCAATATGATACATAAAAAATCTATGGTTCAAATTAAAAGTTTGCTCAAAACACATAGCTGTCGTTTAACTCTAACATGACAATGTTGACATCATCGGTATCGCTTTTAAACACCGTATTTATAACATTTACCCGATGTTCAATTACCTTTCCAAAAATTTTAAAAAAAACACATACAAAATATCAACATCTTTCAATATAGACGTCTATCTGAATATGACAAACATGTGCATTATAGCAAACAAAAATATTATTTATATAATACTCTTTTGAGCAAAAGCAAGGTTAAAGATACGCACCTCACGCAAGCAGGCTTCAAATATTTCAGACCAAATGGAAAAGAAATTCTCTGCAATCGCTGACAAAAGCTATTTGCTTTCCAACCTCAAAGATGCTGTAATTCGCAAGGAAAGATTGAGAAGCAGTGGTGTATCGGGAAACACATTTAGTTTCAGCATAGTATTTTTTTCTTATACCAAACTAATTTCGAGTGCTTAAATTATTTATGTTATTTAAAAAAGAGAACTTTGACAGATAATTTGTATATAAGTGTTCTTTACAAAACTATGAAGAATCATTTTAGTCTATTTGGAAAATTTCAAAAAATAACATTGTTTCTTTTGAAGGAATTCGTTAATCCATCCATTTTATCTTCGGTAGTATTTGCGTTTCTGTGAAGATTGATCTGTCGATATTGTAAAGTCTTCAAAGTAGTGACACTTCATTGATGATTCAATAATCTCGAGAATTTGTGTATTTTATAGGTAGAGAAACAATCTTTATATCGATATTCTATTTTGATTTTATACAAAGACCTCCCAAATCTCCAGCATTCTAAAAATTTCCTCATCGGCTTCGGGTTCCTATATTCTTTCTTCAAGGAAGGGATACTTCATCGATGATTTAATAATTTCTAGAATTTTTATATTAAAAAAAACTACTAATTCTGACTTTTTTCGCTTCGTTTCGAAAGTGATTACATATAATATTATTTTATCTGACAAGTTTAGCGTGCATCCCTGTACAATCTCGAGTGATTTGAAGGCAGCCATAAAGAAAAAGGTGATTAATTCTTCGGGAAGATTTTCACCTTCCGTCGAAATGAAATCCATCTCATCAAGGTGTTTTTTGTGGTTCAAGAACAAGTGGCTTTAGGGACTCAGTTTATAAGCGTAATATAGTAGAAATATTTATAAAAAAATTAAAAGTTAAAAATAAATCTACCCCTTCTGTTGTAATTTTGAATGAATAAAAATTTATCATTTATTTACAGTTTCTAAAAATACCTTAAGAAGAAAATAAATCTTTCATCAAGTATGAGAAGAAAGAGATCTATTTTTCTCCATTGTTAATTCATTATCAGAACACATAAATTAAACTATAATAATTGTGAGATCAAATTAAAAGAGAAGAGTATTTTTATGTGTCATTTATTTATTACATTTATTCATTCCAATTAATTTCGAAAGCTCGTCTACAACGACGAGCTTTTTATTATATATGGCAATACAGTACGAATACATATTTAATGTTTTTAGTACATTATATGATAAAAATTGAAAAACAATTCGGTCAAAGATAATCATGTATATTAATATAATATACAACATATATATGTTCCCAAAAAAGATTTGTCAAGTTGTAAAAAACCAAGATTTTTAATGCTAATTATTCTCATTCTTATATTACACACTATGTAAGTCACGATACAAATAAACTGTCACGAGCCAAAGGCTTAACTTCAGGATAAATACGAATATAACTTTGTGAAAAAATACCAATGTATTTTTGTTCTACAAATATTTTATAAGGAATAGTTGATAGCTATTTCGGCTCACGCCATCGTCAAAAGTATATGACGTGAGCCAAAATCAACTATACCTTAGAAAAAAATTGTAGAACTAAAATACATTGCTATTTTTTCACCGTGTTATAATGGAGTTTTACCAAGTAAATCAACGAATATCACTATTTGATAACTAAGATATTGTAGACCATCTAGCGAGGTCACATTTAATTAAAACTAATTGTATAATAAAACTGATCTTCGTTTTCAGTATTTTTCGAAGTATCAAAAATAAGGTGGGCATTTATTTTATCGTACGGTTGTTTCGAATGTCACTCTTTGATGTTAACGAATCAAAAACCTCAGGCTGCTTTAAGGCGCAGTCGCAATCTTTACCTTCATCGTTCTTAAAATTATAGCGTATCACTGAGCTGAACTGCCTTTTCAAGCCAATATTTTCTTGTCCACGAGGCCATCCACTCAGAAGATGAGAAGTGCTGATATGCGAATTCAAAGCAGTGTTTATTTTTTCACGTATCTTCGAAGAAGTCAATGAATAAAATAATGTTTTATTCTTAATTATGATGGGTTGCGGAGATTTTTGCTCTACTGTATTTGAAGTCACCTTATTTTCACTAACTTTAGGTCCTATAAACTTTCTTGGGGGTTTCACTGGAGCTATTTTCTTCGTGGGTGGAACATTGTCTTTACTTAGATCGTTTAAAGCTCCGTCAGGGCACGATAGATTATTTTCTTTATTAGTTTCTGACGTATCGCTGTTGCCGTAAACCCAATGCAACGATTTCCTTCTTCTCAGACGCTCTTTAAACTCATCTTCGTTTATTGGGACAGTTTCTACTTTTTCTGTTGATTTAAAATTGGTATTATATAAAGTGATTTCACAAACTTCTCCATCATTTGGGATGATTTGTTTACTTGTATCAGTATTATCCCGGTGCAATGTGCTGACCGCAGCGTTAATTACAAATCCATTCCCCTTCTCGGTTAGGCTTATGGTCTGATTCGTCGTCACGCAGACGGGAACTTTTCTTTTTAACTCGTTTAATACACCTGAAAACGTCCGTGCAAATCGATAAAAATCTTGATTAGATATTTGACAATCCAGGTCGCTTTCCGGAGGCGAGGTTGATGCTATATTCATTTTAAGTTCTCTTCTTGGAGCCACCTTATCAGCTAATGCTAGCAACTCCTTAAACCCAACTGCCGGCTTTTGGTCATTCAGATATGTGCCATTCATCTGAAACAATAATTACATCAGTAACATTAGTTCTGACGATGGAATGAGCCGAAATATCAATCAACTGTATCTTACAAAAAAAATGTAGAACCAAAATACGTTGCCAAATCAAAAGTTAAACGTTTTCATAAACGACATAAACGATACAATCAATTTACTTACAACAGAAATATAAATCTCTTAATAACGAATTATTAATTATATTTGTTGGATATATTCAAAGGAATAGACTCTCATATATATTTCTGAAAAAGATTGTTGAGATTAAAAAAATATGTTGCAAAATTTTAGAACTGATTCGGCCAAACATTCGAAATGTCACGTAATTGCCTGTCAAAATGCGATGACAATTTTAATAAAAAAAAAAACACTAGTTTAATACTATTTAATATTTTTAAGATAAAGGCCCTGACCGCAAGTAACTGATAGATAATAAATCACCATAATACAACATGACAACTGTGACTATAATATTTCACCAGACATAAACACAACAAGAAAAATCAAAAGATATTGCTTACATACAAGAAGTAAAAAAAACAATTTACAATAGTAAGTAGCTGAATTTAATTATAATACGGCAAAGATAAGTCAGTGTTTAAGTTCTGCAGTAATAAATATGCTTCGTTATTTTTTTTATTCATTTCAGTTATATATAATCCAGCGAAGACACTGCCTGTTTCAAAAGAAAATTATTTTAACTCACAATCATTGATTGATTAAACAAAATCACTGATTTAAAAAACAAAATGTTGAATAACCTTACGTCAGTTATACAATAGATATCAAACTTTGCCGTTCAAGCGATATTTGTCACTCCAAACATAATTAGATAATACTCGAGCATCTGAATTTATAACCAATTAATACCCAGTGTCTAATTAGTGTAGTGGGGGGAGCTTTCGCTTAATTATATTCGTACGATTTTAGTAATGGCAAACTTAACTTACTTTCAATAATTTTTACAAGCTGTCAACAAAGACTATGTTTTATTATTAAATTAACCTATTATTATATTATAAAAGTGATTTTAACAATTATTTCGAAAGAAACCAACATAATATCAAATATTTAATAAACAAATTTTAATATTCGATAAAATAAATTCAAAGCCGTTTTAATGCAGTGTCAAACGATATTTTCATTTTCCAAAAAGCAACAAATGTAATTTTAAAATATAAAACGAGCTTTACTCTAAAGTCAATATACTATAATAATGTTTTTACAATAACTTTGAAATACATTTTTCGATTTTAAAATCAATGATTTGTGATATATTAAAAAAACAATATAATTTTTATTATTGAAAAGAATCTATATTTAAAGCCTTCCACATTTATAGTTCAATTCATTTTTATATAACATCGGTTATACCGTATTTTTTCAGTTTTTTCAACCGTTTATTTTTTCAGAAGTAAGCAAAATTTTTGTTTATAGAATGTTCTTGAAAATTGCGATCTTAATCTTCTGGAGTGTGGTTTTTGTTTTAAAATAGTGAATGCCAATTCAATCAATAAAGTATATTTTTCCGTGCAACTCCGTCAGAATGATGTCACTTAGTCACTGACGGAGCAAATCTGTCACACAACAATTGTTTTAAAAAACATTACAAAATATGTTTTGCCAATCAAGTCGTTTCGTTATGTTATAACCAATTTATCTTAAAGTTTTCCTTGGTAAAATTATGTCTTACATTTACAAACAGTGTACACTTAATTTAAATGAACTTCCTGAAAGATATCATTGAATCCATCAAAAATAAATCCAATGTGTTAAGTATTCAATAGAAACATTGAGAAAACGATTGAATAATGAATAAATATTTGCTAATGCCAATTTAAAATGAGCTGGATTTTTTTAAAAATTACATAGAGTAGACTCAAGTACGTAACTCAAGATCTGTCTAATTTCAAAAATTGTCACTAGCAATCGTTACGAAGATTTCAAATTCACATATATTCATCGTCTTATTCAAAGATTCATGTTTATTGATCTTCACAGTCAAACTTATGTTAGTTTCTAGAAGCTGATTTATAATATAATGCTAGAGTGAAAACATCCATATAATACTTCTCTATAGCCGTGGACTTGTGTATATAAAATATAGCTACATATAAATAAGAACCAATTTTAAGCATTACTCGACTTAGAATATACAGCTGAAAAAGAGCAAGCTTTTGAGAATGATTGTTTGACTGCGCTTAAAGAGTTGCAGAGAAAATAATATAATACTTACGTGACGTTAATAATACCAAGAACAACCTTTTATAATTAGAGTTATATATAAATATATGCGACAGATACTGGTGGAGGTTCCTCAATATATTTTATATTCGTTTTAAACAACAACTGCTCTCTAAAATCGCATCCTATGGACGAGTTATAAAGTTAACGACGACGTCTATCACTTCGTAGAAAATTGAAACCGACTGGAATTCTATTAAAGTCATTTAAGAAGCTCTAATAATGTTATAACTATTTGAAGTAATAATAGAGTGTCAATAAATTGTAACACAATGTGTGTATTTAATAATTGTAGACAAATTAATAACCAACACAGGACAATAACTAATTGAACTAACTTTCTACGTCCTACCAATGACTTTTTAATTATATACACCGTAAGAGATTTAACCTGTATCAGATTATTCAATTATATCATTACACATATTGTATTATAATTTATTAACTGCATATGTAAAATTTCAGTCGACTTAATTGGTGGAAAAAGCTGAGAAGAAATTTTTCAGACTCTTGTACGTGAGGGTGTATGGATACTATCCGTGGCTATATCTAAATCCAAGTTTCTCAACCGGTGGTCCACGATGTAATATTATTTCGATAAACAATTGAATTTTATGTTCATGATTTTTATACTTTATTTTTTGTTGCTGTCTGTTAAAATATACTTAAATATTGTAATATCATCATACGGTGTTACAAAATTTATTGTTTTGAATTAAAAACCAATTATATAAATATATTTTATTTAATTCCTATCTTGATGGTCCACAAAACATTTTTGGAATTTTAGGTGGTCCGCGGTTTTAAAAAGTTTGAGAAACTATGATCCAAATAACTTTCTTTTATGTATGCTCACTTATAATATTTAGAAAACTGTACTTCTCTACCTAAGCGAGCCAAGATGGAAATTTTGCCTTATTTTATACTATATAATTTTATATCCCAGATATATTATTTAAAAAATCTTGGACATGAATTGTTTGTTCTCCCATTGTGTAGAATTAGTCTACCAATTGAAGTTAAATCAATTAAACAATTACATTTTGAATTTCGATGTGAAGGGAGAAAATTTTCGTTAAATATTATATATACAATTATTACTCAGTTTCTGCCTTTTGGCCACGATAGTAGACGTGTTAAACTACCATATATCATATAAATACAAACAATTCGAAATGATTTTTATGTAAAAGACAAAGCTGAAATATCTTTGATTCTTGGCAATGAACTAAGTCATCTATAACACTCACATCGAATCCTTAAGTAGAATAAATGCATAAACTGTATATTTATTCTACGGTCTAGGGTAAAAGGGAATTTTGCTAATTTCGTAGTTTTTTTTTACCTCTTTTGGAATTTTGAAAAATGTAATAAATAAAAGACGCATGAAAATAAACTTTTGTCTTTATTTGATCCCATAATTATACTATTTTAATTTATGTGTTGTGATCTAAAAAAAAACACACACTATTTAGTTGCATAATAGATTAACAACGCAGAAAAATAGATCTCTTTTTCTCATACTTGATGTAAAGATTTATTTGATTCTAAAGGTATTTTTAGAAACACCAAATAAATGACGAATGTTAATTTATTCAAAACTACAACAAAAGAGTCGGATGCAGTCTTAATTGAATCGTTATAATCAGAAAAAAATTCTACTATAATACATTGCGCTGATTAACCGAATCTCTTGTCTTTGACCACGAAAAACACCTGGTAGGTGAAAATCTTCACGAAGAATTAATCAACGTCAACGAATAAAACCATAAGCTTAGCCGAGATGGGGCATGGATTTGAAATTAACGCTGCGGTCAGCATATTGCTCCGGAACCATACCATCCCAAATGACGGAGAATTTTGTGCAATCACTTTAAATAATACCAATTTCTAATCAATAGAAAGAATAGAAAATGTCCCAATCAATGGAGATGTGTTTAAAGAGTTCCTGAGAAGAAGTAAATTCTCGCATTGGGTTTACGACAATGGTAATACGTCAGAAACTAAACAACCAAAAAAATCTATCGTACCCCGACGGAGCTTTAAGCGATCTCAGTAAAGAAAATATTCCCCCCATGAGGAAAATAGCTCCAGTGAAACCTCCAAGAAAGTTTAAAGGACCCAATGTCAGTGAACAAAATGTGACTTTCTATACAGTAGAGCGAGAATCACCGCAACCTATCATCAATGAGAAGAAGAAAACATTATTCGATTCATTGACTTCTTCGAAGTTACGAGGATAAGTTTGGTTCAGGAACACAATTAATTTAATGTGACCTCTCAAAGTGGCCGACAATATCGAATTTGCAATATTCGGATTTATCCTGAAGTGAAGATTTTTTTGACGTGACAGTTTATTTATACCGTGACTTACATAGGGTAGAATATAAGAATGAAAATAATTAGAATTAAAAATCTTAGTGTTTTAACCCTTGTCATAACTATTTGGGGAATATAAGTTTATATGTTAATTAATGTAGACGTTTATTATTGACTGAATTGTTATAATGTAATGTACCGACAACTTTAAATATGTATTAGTCTTGTATTGCCATATAAAAAGCTCGTCGTTGTAGACGAGCTTTTGGAATTTTTAAAAAATGTAATTAATAAAAGACACATGAAAATAATCGTCTCTTTTTATTTGATCCCATAATTACACTATTTTAATTAATGTGTTGTGATCTGAAAAAAAAACATGCAATATTTAGTAGCATAATAGATTTACAACACAGAAAAATAGATCTCTTTTTCTCATACTTGATGTAAAGATTTATTTGATTCTTAAGGTATTTTTAGAAACTGTAAATAAATGATGAATGTTTATTTATTCAAAACTACAACAAAAGAGGTGGATGCAGTCTTAATTGAATCGTTATAATTAGAAAAGATGTCTACTACATTGCGCTTTTTAACCGAGTCTCTTGTCCTTGACCACGAAAAACACCTGGAAGGTGAAAATCTTCCCGAAGAATTAATCACCTTTTTCTTTATGACTGCCTTCAAATCACTTGAGATTTTACAAGTATGTCCGATAAGCTTTTCAGATAATATGATATTTTATGTAATCTCTTTCGATATAAAGCAAAAACAGTCGGAGTTATCAATTTTCAATTAACCAAAGATAGCATATATTTTCTTCATACATTGGATATATTCTCAGACCAGCCGTGGCTTGAAAACCGCACTACACTTAGCAGACACAGTTAAATCAAATCAATCATGTAAGACGTCGTGAAATTAACTGATAAAATATTCTGTACGTGATCTCTGATCATCATTCCACCGCATTACCTTTCCTTTATTTGTCTGGTTGATGACGTAAGAGCTAGATTATTATTATATAGAGGAAGAATGTAGGAACACGAAGCAGAAGAGAGATTTTTCAGAACGCCTGGAGATCTGGGAGCTCTTAGTAGAAAATCAAAATAAAATATCGATATGAGGATTGTTTCTCTACTTATAAAATACACAAATTCTTGAGATTATTGAATCATCAATGAAGTGTCACTACTTTGAAGACTTTACAATATCGACGGATCAATCTTCACAGAAACGCAAATACTATCGAAATAAAAATGGATGGATTAACGAATTCCTTCCAAAGAAATGATAATATAAAACTTTTCCTTCGAAGGAATTCATTTCTCATTCATTTCGATTTACGTCCAGTTAGACAAAATGAGTTCAACACAGTGATAAGGAAGCAATTTTTATTCTGCAAATACATTGCTATTTCCGGTGTTCTACCGAGTAAATGTCAATTCGAACAGTAGTATGGATACATATTTAGCCTGGAACTTTTATTTAGAAATAAATATCTCAAATTTTATGTCTGCTTGAATTATGATTTACAATAAAAATTGAATGTATACAACTTTATTTATTTTCGGAGGCTTTTTCATTCAGAACCGTGAACATTAATTTTGTATTTTATCATATTTAGCATCCATTTAAGTATTAAATTAATACTTTGGCATTAAACAATGGCTTTATTAGGTTTCTTCACTCTCTTATTTATATGCAAAAAATCAAAAATCAATCTACCCATCCGGCAAATTGTTCGTAATATAGTAGAAATCTTTTTTTTCAGATCAGAACACATAAATTATAAAATTATAATAATGGAAACAAATAAAAAGAGAATAATATTTTCATGTGTCTTTTATTTATTACATTTTTTCATAAATCCAAAAGCTCGCCTACAACGACTTGCTTTTTATGTGGCAATACAGGACGAATACATATTTAAAGTAGTTAGTACATTACATTATAACGATTCGGTCAATAATAAACAACTATATTAATATAATATACAACATATATATATGTTCCCAAAATAGTTATGGCAAGTTGTGAAATACCAAGGTTTTAATGCTAATGATTTTCATTTTTATATTCCGCACTATGTTAGTCACGATACGAGTAAACTGTTACTCGTCAAAATGTTCACTTCAGGATAAATACAAATATCACTGTTTGATAAATTCGCTATTGTTGGCCATTCAGAGATGTCACATTTTATCATCACTGATTGATTAACAAACTGATCCTCGTTTTCAGTATTATTAAGTATCACAAATAAGGCGACCGTTTTTTTTATAGGACTGTACCCTCATCGTTCTTAGAATTATAGCGCATCACAGAGCTGAACTGCCTTTTCAAGCCAATATTTTCTTCTCCACGAGGCCGTCCACTCAGTAGATGAGAAGTGCAATTAATTGCAGTGTTTATTTTTTCACGTATCTTCGAAGAAGTCAATAAACAGAATATTGTCTTCTTCTTCACAATAATGGTGGGTTGCGGTGATTCTTGCTCTACTGTATTGAAAGTCACCTTTGTATCATTTACTTTAGCTCCAATAAACTTTCTTGGGGGTTTTGCTGGAGCTATT
The DNA here is from genome assembly GCA_028555115.1 of Himalopsyche japonica. Lineage (NCBI taxonomy): Eukaryota > Metazoa > Arthropoda > Insecta > Trichoptera > Rhyacophilidae > Himalopsyche > Himalopsyche japonica. The sequence continues at coordinate 1,047,962 of JAHFWJ010000224.1, read as the reverse complement.
TTCTTCGTAGGTGGAACATTTTTTTTACTCAGATCCGTTAAAGCTACGTCGGGATACGATAGATTATTTTCTTTTTTAGTTTCTAACGTTCCACCGCTGCCGTAAACCCAATGCGACGATTCCCTTCTTTTCAGGCACTCTTTAAACTCATCATCATTTATTGGAACAGTTTCATTTCTTTCTGATGATTTGAAATTGGTATACCCCTCCTCGGTTAGGTTTATAGTCTGATTCGACGCTGCGTTGGCGGGAATTCTTCTTTTCAACTCGTTTAATACAGCAGAATACTTCTGTGTAAATTGACCAAAATCATGGTGGCTGTCCAGAGGTGAGGTTGATACTTTCTTCATTATAGGTTCCTTTCTTGGAGTCACCCCATCAGCTAATGCGAATGACTTCTTCAACTCCACTCCAAAATTATGCCGGTGCAATGCGCTGACAGCAGCGTTACTAACAGATCCAGGACCCTTCTCGGTTAAGTTTAAGGTCCTATTCGTCGACGAGCAGACTGCAACTTTGCTTTGAAAGCCATTTAATACAGCTGAATACGTCTCTTCAAACTGATGAGAACCATGTATAGATATCTTATGATCATGATAGCTTTCCGCAGGCGAGGCTGTTACTCTCTTCATTTTTGATTCTCTTCTTGGAGACACCTTATCAGCTAATGCGAGCAACTTCCTTAAATCGACTGCCAGCTTTTGGTCTTTGAGGTATGTGCCATTCATCTGAAACAATAATAACGTCCTTTAATTTTCAATCGAAGTTAACCGTGTACACAAATGACAACCGGTACAATCAATTTACTTGAAAAAATAATTATTATAAAAGTTCTTTCAAGGAATCAACTCTTACTTCTGAATTACTATAGATCAGTTGAAATTAAAATATATATATGACTAAATTTCAATATTTATATTACAATCAAGACCCTCATTGAGAGTATAATTTAACTTCACAACTATGTTAATTAAAACAACTGCAACCAAAACAAATATTTTTCACATAAGAAAAAAAAAATCAAAAGTAATTGCTTACATCCAAGAAGTAACAAAAACAATTTAGCTAGTGGCTGGATATAAACGAAATAAAGTAAAGATGCCGAAATGTTTAAGGTCTACGGTAATTTAAATGCTCAATAATAAACATCCAGCAAATACACTGCCTGTTTCAAAAGAAAATAATATTAAATTATTTAACTCACCTTTTTTGGTATGTTTCAGAAAAGCACTGATTTGAAAAACAAAACGTTGAATAACCTTATGTCGGTTATATAATAATAGATATCACACTTCGTCAAACGATGGTTGTCACTCCGAACACAATTCGATAATAATAAGTTAATACTGGAGCACCTGAATTTATATCCAATTATTACCCAGTGAGTAATTCGTGTAGTGGGGGGAGCTTTTGTTTAATTATTTACGTATGATTATATTAATAAGTATTTTAACATGCTGTCAATAATTTTTACAACTTGTCAACAGAAACTATTTTTTATTATTAAATTAATGTTTGTATGAAATATATGAAAGCGATTTCAACAGTCTTTTGGAAAAAATATACAGTTTCGATAAACAAATTTCAATATTCGACAAAATTAATTCAAAGTCGTTTTAATTTAGTGTCAAACGATATTTCATCGTCCAAAAAGCGACGAATTCCTAAAAGCTGTAAGTAAAAAACGTTGACGACTATATTCGTAAAATGTATTTTTGAAACACAAAACGGTCTTTACTCGAAAATCAATGTACTAACTTAATATTTTTACAATAACTTTGAAATACATTTCTCATCTTAGATTTAAAAATCTATGATTTGTGATATATAAAAAAAACTATATAATTTTTATTGTAGGAAAGAATCTATTTTTAAGACTTTGGACATAAAATGATCAATTAATTTTGATATTTTTACACCAATTCAAATTACTTCGGTTAAACTGTATTTTTTCAACCGCATAACGTTTCAGAAGAAAGATTTTTTTTTCAATTTTCTCTAAAATTGCGATTTTATTTTTCAGAAGTGTGGTTTTTGTATTGAAATAGGGAATATTTGTTGGAAAATCATTTTACATTCAAACTTCTCTTTGATTTAAATGTAATGATGTAATGCTTTTCATAATAATGTTCTTAACCCGTATGCATTTAAACGAATTTAATTACAAAATGGAACATAAATCAGCAGGTCTCCTTAAAAATCATTTTTATTATACTTATTTATTTCTGTTGCACCATCAAAGAAAACTGTATAACATTCTATTCATATCTGAATGTAAATAGAATTTTTCATTTCATTAAATACAAAAATACTATCAACCCATACTAATCATCTATTCATACTATCATGTGTACTACTAAAAAATCTTTCAAATACAAAATCAAGTTGATTTCAGGCGGTAAATTAATACTCGAGTAAAAAATTAAAATACAGATTAAGCTTTCATTGCTTTCAAAAAGTATATTTTTACATACAACTCCGTCAAAATGATTCCACTGAGACAAGAATTCTGTCATAATACAATTGTTTTATAAAACATAGCAAAATATGTTTTACCAATCAAGTCTTTTCGTTATGTTATCGTCAATTTAAAATCAAAAGTATTCATTGATAAACGTATATTTTACTTTGTACCAATAATGTTTATAAAATTTAAATGAACTTCCTGAAAGATATCATTGAATCCACCAAAAAACATCCAAAGTGCTTAAGTTTTCGAAAGAAACATTCAGAAAATGAATATATTTATGTTACAGCTAATTGACAATGAGCAGGATTTTTTTTATAACTAGTTAGAGTAGATTCAAGTACGCAACTCGAGATCAGTCTGATTTCAAAAACTGTCATCAGCAGTCGTGACGAAGACTTCAAATTTACACATATTCATCGTCTTATTCAATGATTCATATTTTTTGATCTTAGCAGTCAAACTTATCTTTGTAACTGAACTACTAGTTCAAAATAAGACAATTGGAGGCTGTTTCATAAAATGCTACAGTGAAATCATCCATTTGGTACTTATCTTTTGCTGTGGATTTGTGTATATAAATTAAAGCTACTTAAACATAAATATAACAACAAATTATAAACATTACTCGACTACAGCTGAAAATAAGCAACCTTTTTAAAATAGTTCTTCTTACTGCACTTAAGAGTTGCAGAGAAAATAATAAAAAGCTTATGTGACGTGAATTATATCAAGAACAACCCTTCAAAATTTCAGTTAAATATAAATATATGCGATTGATACTGGTGGGGGTTGCTCAATAAATTTACAATATGGTTTGTATTCGTTTTAACAAATAACTGCTTTCTAAAATCGCATCCTATGGACGTGTTATAATGTTCATTCATATCAATTATCACATCGTAGAAAATTTAAATCGTCTGAAATTCTATTAAAAATCATTTAAGAAGCTCTTATAATGTTATAACTATTGATGTAAAATTTACCACAATGTTTTTATTTAATAATTGTGGGCAAATTAATAACCAATATAGAAGAATAAACTATTTGTACTAACTTTCTACGTCCTGCTAATGAAGTTTTAATTATAGACACCGTTGCAGGGTTTTACCTGCTTCAGATTACTCCATTATATGTTTATATATATTCGATTATAATTAATTAGCTGCATAGGTAAAATTTCAATCAACTTATATAATACACCCTGTTTTTACGCGATTTTTTTGGACGAGAAGAAATTTATATACTGACTGACTGGACTGGGTGTATTCAATTGATACTGGTGGAGGTTGCTCAATAAATTTACAATATAGTTTGTATTCGTTTTAATAAATAACTGCTTTTTAAAATCGCATTCTATGGACGAATTATAAGTTCATTCATAACGATTATCACTTCGTAGAAAATTGAAAGCGTCAAAAATTCTATTAAAAATCATTTAAGTAGCTCTTAAAGTGTTATAACTGTTTGTATACATAATACATTAAAATAAAATATGTGTATTATAACTACGTTCCAACTAATATCTATCACAAACCCTTGAAGTTGTTCCTTCTTAAGAAGTTTACGAAGTTATTTGTTGGGTAAGGAGTAATTTTTTATGATGCACTACGAAATGATCAAAATTCCCTTTGACCCTAGACCGTAGAATAAATAAACAGTATATTTATTTATTCTGCGGAGGTGAACTACTTTTAGGATTCGATGTGAGTGTTATATCTTAAAAGTGTTAAAAATGACCTAGATCGTTGCCAATAATCAAAGATATTTCTGCTTTGTCTTTTACATCAAAATCATTTCGAATTGTTTGCAATAATAAGATATATGGTAGTTAGGCACGTCTACTATATTAGCCAAATGGCAGAAACTGAAAACAAATAATTATTATATATAATTTATCAACGAAATTTTTTTCCATTCACGTCGAAATTCAATGTCTATACAGCTTTTTTCATTGTCATTTTTCAGCAGTGCAATTCTTTTTTGAAAAACGTTGCCAAAAACATCCGAATATTTCTTCTCAAGAATTGCTTACACTGTAACATAAAAAAGCGTTTGGATTTTTATTGATGTACAATATATGGTATATATACGTTACACAAAAATCAAAATTAAGTTATGAGTGTATTGCTTATGCAACGTTGAAATATTAAATAAAAATATTTTTATATCAAATAAAATAAGACAAAAAGATTAGGATAGAAAGGAAGTCAACCAAGCAAGCAAGTAAAATCTACTTAAATAAATTCATCAGTCGTCATCTTACGCAAAACTGTTAATGCTCTTACCATTAGCTGATTCTACGTTTTGGGAGAATAAACAATTTATATTCACAATATTTTTAAAAAATATACGGTGCCCTCCAAAAAAATTGCGTAAAAACCGGGTGTATTTGAAATTTTACCTATGCAGATTATTAATTATAATCGAATATGTATACACATATAATGGAGTAATCTGAAGCAGGTAAACCCTCCGACGGTGTCTATAATTAAAACTTCATTAGCAGGACGTAGAAAGTTAGTACAAATAATTTATACTTCTATATTGTTTATTAATTTGCGTACAATTATTAAATACAAACATTGTGGTAAATTTTACATCAATAGTTATACCATTATAAGAGCTTCTTAAATGATTTTTAATAGAATTTTGGACGATTTCAATTTTCTACGATGTGATAATTGATATGAATGAACATTATAACACGTCCATAGGATGCGATTCTAGAAAGCAGTTATTTATTAAAACGAATACAAACTGTATTGTAAATTTATTGAGCAACCTCCACCAGTTATTATTATTTTCTCTGCAACTCTTAATTGCGGAAAGAGTAACTATTTTCAAAAGGTTGCTTATTTTCAGCTGTAGTCGAGTAATGTTTATAATTTGTTGTTATATTTATGTTTAAGTAGCTTTATTTTATATACACAAATCCACAGCAAAAGATAAGTACCAAATGGATGATTTCACTGTAGCATTTTATGAAACAGCCTCCAATTATCTTATTTTGAACTATTAGTTCAGTTACAAAGATAAGTTTGACTGCTAAGATCAAAAAATATGAAACATTGAATAAAACGATGAATATGTGTAAATTTGAAGTCTTCGTCACGACAGCTGATGACAGTTTTTGGCATTAGACTGATCTCGAGTTGCGTACTTGAATCTACTCTAACTAGTTATAAAAAAAATCCTGCTCATTGTCAATTAGCTGTAACATAAATATATTCATTTTCTGAATGTTTCTTTCGAAAACTTAAGCACTTTGGATGTTTTTTGGTGGATTCAATGATATCTTTCAGGAAGTTCATTTAAATTTTATAAACATTATTGGTACAAAGTAAAATATACGTTTATCAATGAATACTTTTGATTTTAAATTGACGATAACATAACGAAAAGACTTGATTGGTAAAACATATTTTGCTATGTTTTATAAAACAATTGTATTATGACAGAATTCTTGTCTCAGTGGAATCATTTTGACGGAGTTGTATGTAAAAATATACTTTTTGAAAGCAATGAAAGCTTAATCTGTATTTTAATTTTTTACTCGAGTATTAATTTACCGCCTGAAATCAACTTGATTTTGTATTTGAAAGATTTTTTAGTAGTACACATGATAGTATGAATAGATGATTAGTATGGGTTGATAGTATTTTTGTATTTAATGAAATGAAAAATTCTATTTACATTCAGATATGAATAGAATGTAATACAGTTTTCTTTGATGGTGCAACAGAAACAAATAAGTATAATTGTAGACCTCCTGCTTTATTTTTTGTAATAATATATATCGTTTAAGATGCATATGGGTTAAGAATATTAATATGAAAAGCATTACATTTAAATCAAAGAGAATTTTGAATATAAAACGATTTTCCAACAAATATTCACTATTTCAATACAAAAACCACAATTCAGAACAATAATATCGCAATTTTAAAGAACATTAAAAAAAACTGAAACGTTAGGCGGTTGAAAGAATACAGTGTAACGGATGTAATTTAAATTGGTATACAAATATCAAAATTAATTGATCTTATAATGTCCAAAGTTTTAAAAATATTATAGATTCTTTCCAAGAATTTTTATTTAAATATTAATTTTTAAATCGATTTTTAAATATTTCAAAGTTATTTTAAAAATATTATTATAGTACATAGATTTTCGAGTATAGCTCGTTTTGTATTTCAAAAATACATTTTACGAATAAAGTCGTCACCGTTTTTTACTTACTTTTCACAGGATTTCGTCGCTTTTTTGGACAATGAAATATCGTTTGACACTACATTAAAACGACTTTGAATTAATTTTGTCGAATATTGAAATTTGCTCATCGAAACTATATTTATTGTCCAAAAAATTGTTGAAATCGCTTTCATATATTTCATACAAACATTAATTTAATTATAAAAAATAGTTTCTGTTGACAAGTTGTAAAAAATATTTAAAGCATGTTAAGTTACTTATTAATATAATCATACGTAAATAATTAAACAAAAGCTCCCCCACTACACGAATTACACACTGGGTAATAATTGGATATAAATTCAGGTGCTCCAGTATTAACTAATTATTATCGAATTGTGTTCGGAGTGACAACCATCTTTTGAAAGACAAACGAAGTGTGATATCTATTATTATATAACTGACATAAGGTTATTCAACGTCTTGTTTATCAAATCAGTGCTTCTGTGAAAAAATCTCAAAATGGTGAGTAAAATATTTTTTTATAATTTTCTTTTGAAACAGGCAGTGTCTTTGTTGTTTTGTGTGTTGTACTTTATTGAGTATTTAAATTACCGTAGACCTTAAACATTTCGATATCTTTGCCATATTACGTTTGGGTCCAGCCACTTGCTAAATGGTCTTAATTACTACTTTATGATTTTTCTTGTTGTGTGAAAAATATTAGGTAAAGTTGCAGTTGTTTTAATTAACATAGTTGTCACGTTAAATTATACTCTCAATGAGGGTCTTGATTTAAGAGATAATAAATAGCAGTAAACTCGTGTATTTATTATTAAAAATGCCATCGCTTTTTGACAGACAATTACGTGACATTTTGGATCTTTGGCCGGATCAATTCTAAAATTTTGTAATACAATATATTTTTTTAATTTCAACTGATGTTCAGTATTTCAGAAATAAATATTAGAGCTTATTTGTTGATATGTATCCAACAACTTTAATAATATTTTTTTTTTCAAGAAAATTGATTGTATCGATCGTCATTTCTGCACAAATTTAACTTTGATTGAAAATAAAGGGAAGTAATTATTGTTTCAGATTAATGGCACATACTTTAAAGAACAAAATCAGGCAGAGGAGTTAAAGAAGTTGCTCGTATTAGCTGATAAGGTGTCTCCAAGAATAGAATCTAAAATGAAGAGAGTAACCACCGCACCTCCGGACAGTCACCATCATCATCAGATATCTAATCGTGATTCTCAGCAACTCGAAGAGTCGTATTTAGCTGTATTAAACGACTTTGAAAGAAAACTGACAATCAGCTCGTCGATGAATCAGACCATAAACTTAACGGAGAAGATTCCTGGATCTGTAAGTAACACTGCTGTCAGCACATTGCACCGGGATCATTTTGAAGCGGACTTAAAGAAGTTTTTCGCATTTGCTGATAAGGTGACTCCAAGGAGAAAATCTAAAATGAAGAGAGTAACAACCTTGCCTCCGGACAGCCACCATGACGAAATAGTATCTAAACATGATTCTCATCAATTTGAAGAGACGTATTCAGCTGTATTAAACGAATTTGAAAGAAAACTGACGATCAGCTCGTCAACGAATAAGACCATAAACTTAGCCGAGATGGGGCATGGATTTGAAATTAACGCTGCGGTCAGCATATTGCTCCGGAACCATACCATCCCAAATGACGGAGAATTTTGTGCAATCACTTTAAATAATACCAATTTCTAATCAATAGAAAGAATAGAAAATGTCTCAATCAATGGAGATGTGTTTAAAGAGTTCCTGAGAAGAAGGAAATCCTCGCATTGGATTTACGACAATGATGATACGTCAGAAACTAAACAACCAAAAAAATCTATCGTAACCCGACGGAGCTTTAAACGATCTCAGTAAAGAAAATATTCCCCCCATGAGGAAAATAGCTCCAGTGAAACCTCCAAGAAAGTTTAAAGGACCTCATTTCATTGAAAAAAAGGTGACTTTCAATACAGTAGAGCGAGAATCACCGCAACCTGTCATCAATGAGAAGAAGAAAACATTATTCGATTCATTGACTTCTTCGAAGTTACGAGGATAAGTTTGGTTCAGGAACACAATTAATTTAATGTGACCTCTCAAAGTGGCCGACAATATCGAATCTGCGATATTCGTATTTATCCTGAAGTGAAGATTTTTTTGACGTGACAGTTTGTTCATACCGTGACTTACATACGGTGGAATATAAGAATGACAATAATTAGAATTAAAAACTTAGTGTTTTAACCCTTGTCATAACTATTTGGGGAATATAAGTTTATATGTTAATTAATGTAGACGTTTATTATTGACCGAATTGTTATAATGTAATGTACCGACAACTTTAAATATGTATTAGTCTTGTATTGCCACATAAAACGCTCGCCGTTGTAGACGAGCTTTTGGAATTATGAAAAAATGTAATTAATAAAAGACACATGAAAATATTATTCTCTTTTTATTTGATCCCATAATTACACTATTTTAATTAATGTGTTCTGATCTGAAATAAACAACAACAATATCTAGTAGCATAATATATTAACAACGCAGAAAAATGGATCTCTTTTTCTCATACTTGATGTAAAGATTTATTTTATTCTGAAGGTATTTTTAGAAACAGCAAATAAATGAAGAATGTTAATTTATTCAAAATTACAACAGAAGAGATGGGTGCATTCTTAAATGAATCGTTATCATTAGAAAAGTCTACTACATTGCGCTTTTTAACCGAGTCTCTTGTCATTGACCACAAAAAACACCTGGAAGGTGAAAATCTTCTCAAAGAATTAATCACCTTTTTCTTTATGGCTGCCTTCAAATCACTTGAGATTTTACAGGGATGTCCGCTAAACTTTTCAGATAAAATGATATTTTATGTAATCTCTTTCGAAATAAAGCAAAAACAGTCGAAATTATCAGTTTTCAATTATTCAAAGATAGCATTTATTTTCTATAGACATTGGATATATTCTCAGACCAGCCGTGGTTTGAAAACCGCACTACACTTAACAGATAAATCAATTCTATCATGGAAGGCGTCGTGAAATTAACTGAAAAATATTCTGTGACATGACGGACCACCTCAACATGCTCTATGACAAGCACACATACACACTCATTTCTCGTGACATCTACTCTTGACTCTCGTCAGCCCACCGCATTATCTTCCCTTTATATGTCTGGTTGATGACGTTGGAGCTATATTATTAGAAGAAACAGAAATTGGTCAGGAACCCTAAGCCGACGAAAAAATGTTTAGAACGCTTGAGATTTGGAAGCTCTTTGTTAAAATATCGATATGAAGATTGTTTCTCTACCTATGAAATATAAAAATTCTCGAGATTATTGAATCACTAATGAAGTGACACTACCTTGAAGACAGTATTTTTAATATTTAACAATATCGGCAGATCATTTTTCACAGAAAGGCAAATACTTCCGAAGATAAAATATATTAAATTATCTGTAATAGTTCTCTTTTTGCAATCGCATAAGTAATTTAAATTCTCGAAATTGGTTCGGTATAAGATTAAAATACTATGCTGAAACTAAATTTGTTTCCCGATACACCACTGCTACTCAATCTTTCCTTTCGAATTACAGCATCTTTGAGGTTGGAAAGCAAACATCTTTTATCGGCGAAAAGCCCGCCTGCGTGAGGTGTGTACCTCTAACCTAGCTTGTGTTCAAAAGAGTGTATAATTCACATTTCTGTTTGATATGCACATAGTTGACGTATTGAGATATTGTATAGAACATATGTTACCTTGTTACGTTTTTTGGGGTGTCGCCAACTTATACGGTCAACTAGAAAAATATCCACTTTTACTTGATTTTTGGATTGTATGGGAGGTCGCGGGTCACATGTATTTTACTAAAAGGGTTCGCCACCCGGAAAAGTTTGGGAACTTATGATATAGAAAGATGTTGATATTCTGCGTGTGTTTTTTTAAATTCAAATATATCTGACTGTGAGATTGTAATATTGCACAATTTTTAGTTTGAACGATAGATTTTTTTATTTAACAATGCATTTTTAATAAAGACTACGTTCCAAGAAATATTCATCACAAACCCTTGAATTTGTTCCTTTTTAAGAAGTTCTCGAAGTTAGTTGTTGGGTAAGGAGTATTTTTTTATGGTACATTACGAAATGAGCAAAATTCCTTTTAATCGTTGACCTTAGAATAAATAAACAATATATGTATTTATTCTACGGAGGTGAATAAACCACTTTTAGGATTCGATGTGAATATTATAACTTCTACGTGTCAAAGATGACCTAGTTTAATCCCCAAAATCATAGGTATTTCTGCTTTGTGTTTTATATTAAAATCATTTCGAATTGTTTGTGTTTATATGATATATGGTAGTTAGGCACGTCTACTATCGTGGCCAAAAGGCAGAAACTGATAAAAAATAATTATTATTTAATATTAATTAGCTAATCAATATTTACGTGCTAAAAACTGAAGTCTAGCAATCGACTTAATCAGTTCTCGCAAATATCTTTTTTCTGTTGAAATCTTTTGGATTTTTTTTTTTTTGGTTTGGTTTGCTCTCACTACTATCTTATAGTCACTTCGTAAATTCGTTATAATCAGGATATGTAAAAATATATTCAACAATATTAATGTAAATTGTCAGCCTATTTACAGATTTATTTTTTAATCAATATTATTTGATAGTTTTTTTTGACATTCTAGTTTTTTATATATGAAGACTTAATAACTTTTGCTATATTTATCCATTCTAATCAATTAATTTAATAAATTATGTAAGAAAAACATAATTATCTGGTGAATTAAAATTGAATTGTTGAAACTTTGTACGATTCTACATGTTTTGTCACTAACGGCCCGGGTTTTGCCTTTCGACATATCCAGGCATTCTATCACATGGATGCAACAGAGTTGGCACACAATAAACAGTTAGCATCCATAATACACCAAAGGAGTTAATTGTAGGAAAACACTGACCCTAAAAATACTATCAAAATTACATTAAAATTAATTTCTATCATTTTGATTTAAATACAATAACACTCAATCGCCTGTGATAAGTTTTAGTAACGCTAAATACTGTTAATGAGTCGTTCATGAAAGGATCTTATAACACATAATAATACGATATCATTAAAATGCAATTGGGTTATTTTAGTCTTTTGTCTATATATTTCACGTTGGCAGGTAACAGAAAGTAATAAACATAGGTGACGTAATATAGATATTTAATTTATGGGGTTGTCCACTCATTGAACTGACCAAATGTTAATGATATAACAAAGGGGGCTTCGGAAAATTGAGCTGGTCGTTAAGAATACAACTTGAATTTATTAATTGAAATTATGTATAATACCCGTGTTTTGATGTAATAATTGAATCAAAAATATGATGTATGTTCATTTTTTCTAATCGCAAATTTGACAGAACCTACTATCTTTCATACTTGAAAACGGAATTTTGATAGACTGAGAGAGGGTGACAGGCAACATAATAAATATCCGGACTAAATATTTATCTGATTACTTAAAAATATTCAAATTCAATTCGGATATCAATATTTAATCAGCGAAGGGTGCTTGATGAGGCTATGGTATCAACTTTTAATTATTAATATCTACTGTAATAAAATATTCATGGATTTTTTTACACTGTAGGACGTTATTTAACCAAAATGAATCACAAAACTAAGTTAAATGTTTTATGTCGACATTATGTTTTTTTTTAAATTTCTTTATTTTTTATTCATCACATGAAAGGCCATATCGTCTTAGTGATATATTTATATAATATACATTATTATGACCTACAGAAATAATGTATTTTAAGTAGTCAATTAATACAGTCCACTATATTCTACCAGGGCTGTGAAGACGGAGTCGTGGAGTTGAGGTGTTTTGGCCGTAGTCAAAGTCGTTTTTTTAGCTAATGGCAGAGTCGGCATTGTGAAATGCGAGCGACTACTTTTTCCATTAGACGATTTTGAGGAAAAATTTGATGAACAATTTGCCGGAAAGGTAGGTTGATTATAAATTTAATGCACACAAATAGGAAAGTGGAAAAAGTCGTATTAGAGGTCGTAAATAGAGTCGTGGTGTTGATCAATGTCGGAGTAGTGTTTTTTAACGATTCTGGATACCATGCTTAATACCGGTGAAGCCATTGCTTGATGCGAAAATATTCATTTTATCTTTAAATTAATGCTGAATATAATAGAATACAACATAAATGTTCACGGTTCCAAATGTAAAAGCCCTCTGATAATAAATAAAGTTATAAATATTCAACATTTATTGTACTACATAATTAACGCAGACATAAAAAAAGACTTAGTTCCAGGCTAATTGTGTAACCATTCCATTGATCAAGATGATATTTACATGGTAGAACAGTGGAAAAATAGCAATGTATATTGTAGAATTAAAATCGATTGCTATTTTATCACTGCAAAAGATCCATTTTATCTAACTGGATGTAAATCGAAATGCATTCCTTCAAAGGAAAAGTTTTATATTAACATTATCATTTCTTTGGATAGAATTCGATAATCCATCCATTTTATCTTCGATAGTATTTGCGTTTCTGTGAAGATTGATCTGTCATCATCATCAGATCTGATGATTCAATAATCTCGAGAATTAGTATATTTCATATGTAGAGAAACAATCTTTATATACATATTTTATTTTGATTTTATACGAAGAGCTCCCAGATCTCCAGGCGTTCTGAAAACTCTCTCTTCTGCTTCGTGTTCCTATATTCTTTCTTTGTCTTTTAATAATCTAGCTCCGACGTCATCAACCTGATATATAAAGAGAAGATAATGCGGTGGGCTGACGAGAGTCAAGAGTAGATGTCACGAGAAATGAGTGTGTGTGTGTTTGTCATAGAACATGTTGAGATGGTCCGTCATGTTACTGAATATTTTTTCAGTTAATTTCACGACGTCTTCATGATAGAATTGATTTAATGGTATATGCTAAGTTTAGTGCGGTTTTCAAACCACGGCTGGTCTGAGAATATATCCAATGTCTATAGAAAATAAATGCTATCTTTGGTTAATTGAAACTGATAATTCCGACTGTTTTTGATTTGTTTCGAAAGAGATTACATAAATATTATTTTATCTGAAAAAATTTGCGTACATGTCTGTATAATCTTGAGTATTTGAAGGCAGCCATAACGATGAAGGCGATTAATTCTTCCGTCGAAATGAAATCCTACTCATCAAGGTGTTTTTTGTGGTTCAAGGACAAGTGGCTTAAGGGACTCAGTTTATAAGCGTAATATATTGTAGAAGAAATCTTTACTAATTCTTATGATTCATTTAAGATTACATCCACCTCATTTGTTGTAATTTTGAATAAATAAACGTTCGTCATTTAATTGCTGTTCCTAATAAATATTGGTTTGTTTTCTTTCATATCAGAACACATAAATTAAAATACAATTGTGGGATCAAATAAAAAGAGAATAATATTTTCATGTGTCTTTTATTTATTACATTTTTTCATAATTCCAAAAAGCTCGTCTACAACGGCGAGCTTTTTGTGTGGTAATACAGGACGAATACATATTTAAAAATGTTAGTACATTACATTATAACAATACGGTCAATAATAAACATCTATATTAATATAATAAACAACGTATATATATATGTTCCCAAAATAGTTATGGCAAGTTGTAAAACACCAAGATTTTTAATACTAATTATTGTCATTCTTATATTCCACACTATGTAAATCACGATATAAATAAATTGTCACGTGCCAAAATCTTCACTTCAGGATAAATACAAATATCACTGATTGACAAATTCGCTATTGTTGGCCACTTAGAAAGGTCACAATTTGTCAACACTGATTGATTAGAAAACTGATCTTCGTTTCCAGTATTCTTTAAAGTATCACAAATAAGGCGACCACTTTTTTTATTGGACTGTTGATTAAAATCAAAACGAATGGCAGTCTTTGATGTCAACGAATCAAAAACCTCAGACTGCTTTAAGGTGCAGACACAATCTTTACCCTTATCGATCTTACAATTATAGCGCATCACTGAGCTGAACTGCCTTTTCAAGCCAATATTTTCTTCTCCACGAGGCCGTCCACTCAGTAGATGAGAAGTGCAATTCATTGCAGTGTTTATTTTTTCACGTATCTTCGAAGAAGTCAATAAATAGAATATTGTCTTCTTCTTCACAATATTGGTGGGTTGCGGTGATTCTTGCTCTACTGTATTGAAAGTCACCTTTTTTTCATTTACTTTAGTTCCAATAAACTTTCTTGGAGGTTTCGCTGGAGCTATTTTCTTCGTGGGTGGAACATTTTCTTTACTCAGATCCGTTAAAGCTCCGTCGGGATATGATAGATTATTTTCTTTTTTAGTTTCTAACGTATCACAGTTGCCGTAAACCCAACGCGACGATTTCCTTCTTCTCGGGCACTCTTTAAACTCATCATCATTTATTGGAACAGTTTCTTTTCTTTCTGATGATTTGAAATTGGTACTATTTAACGTGATTGCACAAACTTCTCCGTCATTTGGGATGGTTTGATCCTGGTGGAATATGCTGACCGCAGCGTTAATTACAAATCCATGCCTCTTCTCGGTTAGGTTTATGGTCTGATTCGTCGTCGCGTTGACGGGAATTCTTTTTCTCCTTTTCAATTCGTTTAATACAGATGAATACTTATGTGTAAAATGATAAAAATCATTTTTAGATGTTTTATAATCATGGTGGCTGTCCGGAGGTGAGGTTGATACATTCTTTATTTTAGGTTCTTTTCTTTGAGTCATCTTATCAGCTAATGCGAATGACTTCTTCAACTCTACTCCAAAATTATGCCGGTGCAATGTGCTGACAGCAGCGTGACTTCCAGATCCAGGAACATTCTCGGGTAAGTTTATGGTCTTATTCGTCAACGAGCTGACTGCAACTTTTCTTTTGAATTCCTTTAATACAGCTGAATACGCCTCTTCAAATTGATGAGAATGATGTTTAAATACTTTTTGTTCCTGGTAGCTGTCCGGAGGCAAGGTTGTTACTCTCTTTATTTTAGATTCTCTTCTTTTACATACCTTATCAACAAACGCAAGGAACTTCTTCAACTCCGCTGCCTGCTTTTGGTCTTTGAGATATGTGCCATCCATCTGAAATAATAATTAAATCCCTTAATTTTCACTCATAGTTAAACGTGTGCATAAAAGACATAAGCTAGAAAATCATTTTACTTATAAAATAATTACTATTAATTTTTTAAAACATATTTTAAGGAAGAGGCTCTAACATATATTTCTTAAATACTATATGTCATTACGAAATTTTAGAATTGATCCAGCCAAAGATCTAAAATGTCACGTAATTATCAGTCAAAAGGCGATGGCATTTTAAAAAATAAATGCACGAGTTTACAACTATTTTAAATCAAGACCCTCATCGCGAGTAAAAGATTGATGATAAAAACCAAGAGCAAGAATTCAACCTGACCACTGTGTTAATTAAAACAGATTTTCCAGATCTAAACACAACAAGAAAAACCAATCGAAATTGTTTACATTCAAGTAGTAAAAATAGATAACGAAGTGTTAAAGGTCTACAGTAATTCAAATGCTTCGTTATTTTTTGATTCAATTATAAATCATCCAGCAAAGACACAACCTGTTTCAAAAGAAAATTATTTTACTCACCATTTTTGACAAGTATTCCAAAAGCACTGATTTGAAAGCAAAAAGTTGAATAATCTTATGTCAGTTATATAATAATAGATATCACACTTCGTTTGTCTTTCAAACGATGGTTGTCACTCCGACCACAATTTTATATTAACTAGTTCATACTGTAGCACCTGAATTTATATCCAATTATTACCCAGTGTGTAATTCGTGTAGTGGGGGGGAGCTTATGTTGAATTATTTTCGTTAGATTTTAGAAATGAGTAACTTAACATGCTTTCAATATTTTTTACAACTTGTCAACAATGACTATTTTTTGTTATTAAATTAATGTATAATTAAATATTCGACAAAATTAATTCAAAGTCGTTTTAATGTTAATCGTCGTCTGTTAATAGTCGTTGTAATGTTTTAATTAAACGATATTACATTGTCCAAAAAAGCGACGAATTCCTATATGCCGTAAGTAAAAAACAGTGACGTCTATGCTAGTAAAATGTATTTTTGAAATACAAAACGAGCTTTACTAGAAAATCAATGTACTACAAAAATATTTTTACAATAACTTTGAAATAAATTTCTCGATTTTAAAATCAATGATTTGTGATATATGAAAAAAACTATATAATTTTTATTCTAGGAAAGAATCTATTTTTAAAACCTTCGACATTTATAGATCAATTCATTTTGATATTTTTATACCAATTTAAATTACATCGGATATACTGTATTTTTTTAAGCCGCTCAACATTTCAGAAGATAGCAAAATTATTTAAAATATGCGTAATGGTAATATATTTAGGTTGTATTTATTATATTTTTCCGTCAATACAATCCAAAGAATGGATAAAATTGTAGCAATTATTAACCACTAGTTTTGCCATACTTTTTATCTTGACTCAATTTTGAAAAGGGAATTTCAATCAAATGAGTACAACAACTTTTTTTGAAAAAAGCACACAGAAAAACACAGATTAAGCTTTCATTGCTTTCAAGACAAATGTTTTTACATACAACTACGTCAGAATGAATTTCTTTTTGTCACTGAGGCAGCAAATCTGTTACGTAACAAAAAAAACGTTTTCTAAAACATAGCAAAATATATTTTGCTGATCAAGTCTTTTCGTTATGTTATCGTCAATTTAAAATAAAAAGGATACATTGATAAACGTATGTATTACTTTTTACAAATAATGTATATTGAATTCAAATGAACTTCCTGAAAGATATCATTGAATCCATAAAAAAGATCCAAAGTTTTCGATAGAAACACTGAGAAAACGATTGGATAATAAATATTTATTACAACCAATAGACAATGAGCTGGATTTTTTTATAATTACTTAGAGTAGATTCAAGTACGCAACTCGAGATCAGTCTGATTTCAAAAACTGTCATCAGCAGTCATGATGAGGATTTCAAATTTACACATATTCATCGTCTTATTCAATGATTCATATTTTTTGATCTTAGCAGTCAAACTTATCTTTGTAACTGAACTAATAGTTCAAAATAAGATAATTTGAGGCTGTTTCATAAAATGCTACAGTGAAATCATCCATATGGTACTTATCTTTTGCTGTGGATTTGTGTATATAAATTAAAGATACTTAAACATAAATATAACAACAAATTATAAACATTACTCGACTTATTAAATACAGCTGAAAATAAGCAATCTTTTGAAAAAAGTTCTTCTTACTGCACTTAAGAGTTGCAGAGAAAATAATAAAAAGCTTACGTGACGTCAATTATATCAAGAACAACCCTTCAAAATTTCAGATAAATATAAATATATGCGATTGATACTGGTGGGGGTTGCTCAATAAATTTACAGTATAGTTTGTATTCGTTTTAACAAATAACTGCTTTCTATAATCGCATCCTATGGACGTGTTATAATGTTCATTCATATCAATTATCGCATCGTAGAAAATTGAAATCGTCTGAAATTCTATTAAAAATCATTTAACAAGCTCTCATAATGTTATAACTTTTGAGTTAAATTTTAATACAATGTTTGTATTTAATAATTGTAGGCAAATTAATAACCAATATAGAAGAATAAACTATTTTTACTGACTTTCTACGTCCTGCTAATGAAGTTTTAATTATAAACACCATTGGAGGGTTCACCTGCTTTAGATTACTCCATTATATGTGTATATATATATTCCATTATAATTTATTAACTGCATAGTTAAAATTTCAATCAACTTATATAATACATCCGGTTTTTACGCGATTTTTTTGGACGGCACCGTCATCAACTTACATAATACTTATATAATACTGTGTCCTTATTTTTAATAGTTAGAAAACTCGAAAAGAACCGTATCTTTCTGCCTATTTCTTTCGACACAGCGAAGCTAAAAGGAAAATTATGCCTAGATAATATCAAATATTATTTACCGGAAATATTATTTAAAAATATTGTGGATACAAATTGTTTATTCTCCTAAAACGTAGAATCAGATAATTGTAAGAGCATTAACAGTTTTGCTTAAGATGAAGACTGATGAATTTATTTAAGTAGATTTTACTTGAGCTTGCTTGATTGACTTCCTTTCTATCCTAATCTTTTTGTCTTATTTTATTTGATATAAAAATATTTTTATTTAATATTCCAACGTTGCATAAGCAATACACTCATAACTTAATTTTGATTTTTGTGTAACGTACATATACCATATACATCAATAAAAATCCAAACGTTTTTTTATGTTACAGTGTAGGCAATTCTTGAGAAGAAATCTTCGGATGTTTTTGGCAACGTTTTTCAAAAAAGAATTGCACTGCTGAAAAATGACAATGAAAAAAGCTGTATAGACATTGAATCTCGACGTGAATGGAAAAAATTTTCCTTAATATATTATATATAATAATTACTTATCAGTTTCTGCCTTTTGGCCACGATAGTAGACGTGCCTAACTACCATATATCTTATTATTGCAAACAATTCGAAATGATTTTGATGTACAGGACAAAGCAGAAATATCTTTGATTATTGGCAACGAACTAGGTCATTTTTAACACTTTTAAGATATAACACTCACATCGAAACCTAAAAGTAGTTTATTCACCTCCGCAGAATAAATAAATATACTGTTTATTTATTCTACGGTCTAGGGTTAAAGGGAATTTTTCTCATTTCGTAGTGCATCATAAAAAATTACTCCTTACCCAACAACTAACTTTGTAAACTTCTCAAAAAGGAACAACTTCAAAGGTTTGTAATAGATATTGGTTGGAAGTTAGTGATAATACACATATTGTATTTTAATGTATTATGTATACAAATAGGTATAACACAGCCATGAATGAACTCATAATTCGTCCATAGAAGGCGATTTTAAAAAGCAGTTATTTTTTAAAACGACCACAAAATATGTTGTAAATTTATTGAGCAACCTCCACCAGTATCAATTGGATACACCCAGTCCTTTTTTTACGCGATACATTGGTTCCAGAAAACGGCGCGTAAAAAAATCGCAACTTTCATATAATTTGATAAATTGAGTCCAAAAATTAATATATCGTGTGAAAAAGTACCAGAAACATATGAAAACCCAAAATTTGCTCATTAAAATTCGTGCAAAATACATAATTCATGTCTTTATTGCTTATAAAATATATTAAGACTCTAACAATATAATTTTTTCACTTATATGAATTTAGTTTTAAAAATACACATATTTTTTTTATTTAAAAAATAATGAAACGTACATACCTAGCATCGTATATGATTTTTTTCCATAAAACAAATTTGGGGAAAAAATCGCGTAAAAACGAATGAAGGGCGTAAAAAAGGTAACGGTGCCGTCCAAAAAAATCGCGTAAAAACCGGGTGTATTATATAAGTTGATTGAAATTTTACCTATGCAGTTTATTAATTATAATCGAATATATTTAAACATATAATGGAGTAATTTGAAGCAGGTAAACCCTCCGACGGTGTTTATAATTAAAACTTAATTAGTAGGACGTAGAAAGTTAGTACAATTAGTTAATTCTTCTATATTGGTTATTAATTTGCCTACAATTATTAAATACAAACATTGTATTAAAATTCAAATCAATAGTTATAACATTATAAAAGCTTCTTAAATGATTTTTAATAGAATTTAGGACGATTTCAATTTTCTACGATGTGATAATTGATATGAATGAACATTATAACACGTCCATAGGATGCGATTTTAGAAAGCAGTTATTTGTTAAAACGAATACAAACCATATTGTAAATTTATTGAGCAACCCCCACCAGTATCAATCGCATATATTTATATTTAACTGAAATTTCGAAGGGTTGTTCTTGATATAATTGACGTCACGTAAGCTTTTTATTATTTTCTCTGCAACTCTTAAGTGCAGTAAGAAGAACTATTTTCAAAAGGTTGCTTATTTTCAGGTGAAGTCGAGTAATGTTTATAATTTGTTGTTATATTTATGTTTAAGTAGCTTTAATTTATATACACAAATCCACAGCAAAAGATAAGTACCAAATGGATGATTTCACTGTAGCATTTTATGAAACAGCCTCCAATTGTCTTATTTTGAACTAGTAGTTCAGTTACGAAGATAAGTTTGACTGCTAAGATCAAAAAATATGAAACATTGAATAAAACGATGAATATGTGTAAATTTGAAGTCTTCGTCATGACAACTGATGACAGTTTTTGACATTATACTGATCTCGAGTTACATGCCTGAATCTACTCTAATTAATTATAAAAAAATCTAGCTCATTGTCAATTAGCTGTAACATAAATATATTCATTGTTCAATCGTTTTCTCAATGTTTCTTTCGAAAACTTAAGCACTTTGGATGTTTTTTGGTGGATTCAATGATATCTTTCAGGAAGTTCATTTGAATTTTATAAACATTATTGGTACAAGGTAAAATATACGTTTATCAATGAATACTTTTGATTTTAAATTGACGATAACATAACGAAAAGACTTGATTGGCAAAACAAATTTTGCTATATTTTATAAAAAAACAGTTGTATGGTGACAGATTTGCTGTCTCAGTGGAATCATTTTGACGGAGTTGTATGTAAAAATATACTTTTTGAAAGCAATGAAAGCTTAATCTGTGTTTTAATTTTTTACTCGAGTATTAATTTACCGTCTGAAGTCTGCTTGATTTTGTATTTGAACGATTTTTTAGTAGGTACACATGATAGTATGAATAGATGATTAGTATTGGTTGATAGTATTTTTGTATTTAATTAAATGAAAAATCCTATTTACATTCAGATATGAATAGAATGTAATACAGTTTTCTTTGATGGTGTAACAGAAATAAATAAGTATAACACTAGAGCTGCTGCTTTGTTTTTTGTAATTATATCGTTTAAGATGCATATGGGTTAAGAATATTAATATGAAAAGCATTACATTTAAATCAAAGAGAATTTTGAATGTAAAATCATTTTCCAACAAATATTCACTATTTCAATACAAAAACCACACTTCCGAACAATAATATCGCAATTTTAAAGAACATAAAAAACAAAAAATTTTCTTCTGAAACGTTAAGCGGTTGAAAAAATACAGTTTAACGGATGTAATTTAATTTGGTTTACAAATATCAAAATTAATTGTTCATTTAATGTCCAAAGTTTTAAAAGTAGATTCTTTCCTAGATAAACAATATATAGTTTTTTTAATATATCACAAATCATACACTTTAAAATCTAAGATGAGAAATGTATTTCACAGATATTGTAAAAATATTGTTATAGTACATTGATTTTCGAGTAAAGCTCGTTTTGTATTTCAAAAGTACATTTACGAATATAGTCGTCAACGTTTTTTACTTACAGCTTTTAGGAATTCGTCGCTTTTTTGTACGATGAAATATCGTTTGACACTAAATTAAAACGACTTTGAATTAATTTTATCGAATATTGAAATTCGTTTATCGAAACTATATTTTTTTTCCAAAAAACAGTTGAAATCGCTTTCATATATTTCATACAAACATTAATTTAATTATAAAAAATAGTTTCTGTTGACAAGTTGTAAAAAATATTTAAAGCATGTTAAGTTACTTATTACTATAATCATACGTAAATAATTAAACAAAAGCTCCCCCCACTACACGAATTACACACTGGGTAATAATTGGATATAAATTCAGGTGCTCCAGTATTAACTAATTATTATCGAATTGTGTTCGGAGTGACAACCATCGTTTGAAAGACAAACGAAGTGTGATATCTATTATTATATTATATAACTGACATAAGGTTATTCAAAGTTTTGTTTTTCAAATCAGTGCTTTTCTGAAACTAATCAAAAACGGTGAGTAGAATAATTTAACATTTATTTCTTTTGCACTTTATTTGCAGGATGTTTATTATTGAGCGTTTAAATTACCGTAGACCTTAAACATTTCGGTATCTTTACTATATTTTGTTTAGATCCAGCCACTTGCTAAATTGTTTCTGTTTCTTCTTATATGAAAGCAATTACTTTTGATTTTTCTTCTGAAGTGAAAAATATTTGTTATGGTTGCAGTTGTTTTAATTAACATAGTTGTCAAGTTAAATTATACTCAATGAGGGTCTTGATTGTAACACGGTGAAAAAATAGCAATGTATTTTAGTTCTACAAAATTATTTTAAACAAGTTATTTCTGACGATGGCGTGAGCCGAAATAGCTATCAACTATTTTTTTTTATAATTTTTCACCGTGTTAATGTGTGTTTCCATTATAATGGAGTTCCACCAAGTGAATGCCAATTCAATCAATGTCTTGATTGTAATATAAATATTGAAATTTTGTTATATATATTTTTTAATTTCAACTGATCTATATTTCAGTAGTTAGAGTTAATCCCTTGAAACAACTTGTATAATAATATTTATCTTATCTTGTATATATATATCTTGTCATTTCTCTACACGGTTAACTTCGATTGAAAATTAAATGACGTTATTATTAAATTTGAAATGTTGCAACTTTGTACGATTCCATATCCGTGCGATGTAATACCTGAAGCTGCCGAAGGGCGAAACCCGGGTCGCTTGTGATGAGACATATGGAATCGTACAAAGTTGCAACAATTCAAATTTAATATTGAAGTTCCATCAAGCACCTTCAGTCGATATCATAAATTAAACGTTATTATTGTTTCAGATGAATAGCACATACCTCAAAGACCAAAAGCTGGCTGTCGAGTTGAGGAAGTTGCTCGCATTAGCTGATAAGGTGTCCCCAAGAAGAGAATCAAAAATGAAGAGAGTAACAGCCTCGCCTGCGGAAAGCTATCATGATCATAAGATATCTATACATGGTTCTCATCAGTTTGAAGAGACGTATTCAGCTGTATTAAATGGCTTTCAAGGCAAAGTTGCAGTCTGCTCGTCGACGAATAGGACCTTAAACTTAACCGAGAAGGGTCCTGGATCTGTTAGTAACGCTGCTGTCAGCGCATTGCACCGGCATAATTTTGGAGTGGAGTTGAAGAAGTCATTCGCATTAGCTGATGGGGTGACTCCAAGAAAGGAACCTATAATGAAGAAAGTATCAACCTCGCCTCCGGACAGCCACCATGAACAAAAAGTATCTAAACATGATTCTCATCAATTTGAAGAGACGTCTTCAGCTGTATTAAATGATTTTAAAAGAAAAGTTGCAGTCAGCTCGTCGACGAATAAGACCATAAACTCAACCGAGAAGGGTCCTGGATCTGTTAGTAATGCTGCTGTCAGCACATTGCACCGGCATAATGTTGGAGTGGAGTTCAAGAAGTATCTCCCATTAGCTGATGAGGTGACACCAAAAATAACTCTTCAAATGAAAAGAGCATCAACCTTGCCTCCAGAAAACCACCATGATTATAAAGTATCTAAAAATGATTTTTATGAACTTGCTCAGAAGTATTCAGCTGTATTAAACGAGTTAAAAAGTAAAAGAAGGACTCCCGTCAGCGAGACGAAGAATCAGACCATAAACCTAACCGAGAAAGGAAATAGATTTGTAGTTGACGCTGGGGTGAGCATTTTGCACCCGAATCAAACCATTCCAAATGACGGAGAAGTTTGTGCAAGCACTTTAAATAATACCAATTTCAAATCAACAAAAAAAATAGAATCTGTCCCAATCAATGAAGATGAGTTTAAAAAGTGCCTGAGAATAAGGAAATCGTCGCATTGGGATTGCGGCAATGGTAATACGTCAGGAACTAAAAAACAAAATAATCTACCGTTTCCCGAGGGAGCTTTAATCGATCTCAGTAAAGAAAATATTCCACCCATGAGGAAAATAGCTCCAGTGAAACCTCCAAGAAAGTTTAAAGAACCTAACGTAAGTGAAAAAAATGTGACTTTCAACACAGTAGAGCAAGAATCACTGCAACCTATCATTACTGAGAAGAAAACAACATTATTTGATTCATTGACTTCTTCGAAGTTACGTGAAAAAATAAACACCTCTTTGAATTCGCACATAACTTCAAAAAACACCGAAAACGAGGATCAGTTTGGTTCAGGAACACAATTAACCAAATGTGAAATCTCAAAGTGGCCGACCATATCTAATTTGACAAACAGTGATATTCGTATTTATCCTGAAGTGAAGATTTTGGCAAGTGAAGGTTTATTCATATCGTGAGGTACATATGGTGGAATATAAGAATGAGAATCATTAGAATTAAAAATCTTGGTATTTTACAATTTGTCATAACTATTTTGGGAATAGATATTTATATGTTGTGTATTATATTTATATAGTTAGTTATAGTTAGTAAGTTAGTATAGATGTTTATTATTGACTGAATCGTTATAATGTAATTTACCGACAACTTGAAATATGTAATTCTTCTGTATTGCCACATAAAAAGCTCGCCGTTGTAGACGAGCTTTTGGAATTATGAAAAAATGTAATTAATAAAAGACACATGAAAATATTATCTTTTTATTTGATCCCACAATTAAACTATTTTAATTTATGTGTTCTGATCTGAAATAAACAACAACAATATCTAGTAGCATAATATATTAACAACGCAGAAAAATGGATCTCTTTTTCTCATACTTGATGTAAAGATTTATTTTATTCTGAAGGTATTTTTAGAAACAGCAAATAAATGAAGAATGTTAATTTATTCAAAATTACAACAGAAGAGATGGGTGCATTCTTAAATGAATCGTTGTCATTAGAAAAGTCTACTACATTGCGCTTTTTAACCGAGTCTCTTGTCATTGACCACAAAAAACACCTGGAAGGTGAAAATCTTCTCAAAGAATAAATCACCTGTTTCTTTATGGCTGCCTTCAAATCACTTGAGGTTTTACAGGAATGTCCGCTAAACTTTTCATTTAAAATGATATTTTATGTAATCTCTTTCAAAATAAAGCAAAAAAAGTCAGAATTATCAGTTTTCAATAAACCAAAGTCAAATCATTTATTTTCTTTAGACATTGGATATATTCTGAGACCAGCCGTGGCTTGAAAACCACACTACACTTAGTAGACACCGTTAAATCTATTCTATCATAAAAGACGTTGTGAAATTCTCTCGGTCTATCAAAATTCCGTTTTTAAATATGAAAGATAGTAGGTTCTGTCAAATTTGCGATCAGAAAAAATGAACATACATATTGATATTTTTGATTCAATTATTACATCAAAACACGGGTATTATACATTATTTAATCTGGAGATTTTAGAAATTAACACAGGTCAATTTATAAACTCAATTTGTATACTTAACCACCAGCTTAATTTTCCGAAGCCCCCATTGTTATATCATTAACATTTGGCCAGTTCAATGAGTGGACAACCCCATAAATTAAATATCTATATTACGTCACCTATGTTTATTACTTTCTGTTACCTGCCAACTTGAAATATATAGACAAAAGACTAAAATAACCCAATTACATTTTAATGATATCCTATTATTATGTGCTATAAGATCCTTTCATGAACGACTCATTAACAGTATTTAGCGTTACTAAAACTTATCACAGGCGATTGAGTGTTATTGTATTTAAATCAAAATGATATAAATTAATTTTAATGTAATTTTGATAGTATTTTTAGGGTCAGTGTTTTCTTACAATTAACTCCTTTGGTGTATTATGGATACTAACTGTTTATTGTGTGCCAAATCTGTTGCATCCATGTGATAGAATGCCTGGATATGTCGAAAGGCAAAACCCGGGCCGTTAGTGACAAAACATGTAGAATCGTACAAAGTTTCAACAATTAAATTTTAATTCACCAGATAATTATGTTTTTCTTACATAATTTATTAAATTAATTGATTAGAATGGATAAATATAGCAAAAGTTAATAAGTCTTCATATATAAAAAACTAGAATGTCAAAAAAAACTATCAAATAATATTGATTAAAAATAAATCATAAATGCTGACATCGCAATCGGCTTGCAATTTCTATTTGTAATGTTAAATATATTTTTACACGTCCTGATTATGACGAAATTCGAAAGTAGTAATTGCAAACGATATATCCAAAAACATTTCAGCAGAAAAAGATACTTGCAAGAACTGATTAAGTCGATTGCTAGACTTCCAAAGAAAATGATTTACTATTAGCAAATTGCACTTTATACGTCCCACGACACGAAATATAATACTATTCATATATTTGAACTTCTAAGTTGTCAAACAAGTCACATTTAAGCTCGTTATTGCAAGATATTTGTGAAAAGCATTATATTTATACAAATTATGCTCAATTATAAGTACTACAGTTTAAAATGCTCGCATAAGTTAACATGGCCCTGATATTCAGACTTGCTATATTATTTATATACAATGGAACCGCGATCAGCCGTCCTTGCATAATACGTTTTCCCGGATAGGTCCATCATTTTTTATTGACCCGTCAAACACCCATACGAACAATGTTAAATAATCCCGTATTAACCGTTTCCCGATTTATCAATTTCTTTGATCTATCGCTTAAATATTATAGTCCCGTCTTAAATATTATCCCGATTGACCGGTTTTGATATATAAATCTTTCTATCCAATACAATTTGTGAGTTTAGGCGCATCAAATTTTATACATTAACCAAAGAAATCAATTATGAAATATAGAATTAAATGTCTTGAGATTTTCTTTAGTAAAGAGTTTCACAAGAAATTTAAAACACTATTTGGTTATTTCTACAAATGAGATTTAATTAATGAAACTTTTACAAGACCCTTTCATATTCACCATTTTTGATAATTAAGATTTTATGTTTTTTTAAGATTTTACTTTTTTTATTTATGTTTTAAGCTTTCCCGCATTTTTCGTTTTTTACAGTCCCTTGAAAAACGTGGAATAGAGGTTTCACTGTACATTATACATTAAAAGATTCTGCGAAAAATTACGAAAGCTCAACACCTCTATCACTCTACCAAAGGAATGACCGAATAAACATCTAATAAGATGAATACTGTAATATTTAAACAATTTGATTTGTTCTGTATTTTTCACTTAAAACAGCCTATAATATATATATATATATATATAGTATTGCGGTAAGATAATCAGACAGACACGTGCAAAAGATACATTTCCACGTGTTAACGCTTTTGCGACACATAAGAAAAGTTTGAATGTTTTTATAGCTTTCTACGAGCAGCTGTTAGGATAGAGTCGATAAATAAAACGGTAGGCATCTGCCTTTCCTTTTATAAAATAAATTATAGAATTTATGGGAGGTTAAAAGTTATTTCTATAAAATACAAACGCATCACTGTTATAATAAAAATATGCTTAATATCAAAGTCACTAATATTCTGAATCGTAAAAATAATACAGCTTTCTTCTGTAAAGCTTTCAAATCGATAATGAAACTACACCAATCAAAACTAATAGTTCTTACGTATATAATCGAAAATCTTCATCTTTTAAGGGTGTTTTTAATTAAATATCACAAAGATGGGGCTTAAGAAATGTGACGTTTTGAATAAATCCAATTTTATGATATCGACTGAAGGTGCTTGATGGAATTTTAATATCAAATTTAAACTGTTACAATTTTGTACGATTCCACATGTTTTGTCACTAACAACCCGGATTTCGCCTTTCGGCATCTTCAGGCATTCTATCACACAGATGCATCAGAACTGTCAGTTCCTTTTATCCGTGTGATGGAATGCTAAAAGGCGAAACCCGGTTCGTTAGTGACAAAACATGTGGAATCTTACAAAGTTGTAACAGTTCAAATTAAATTCAAATTGTTTATTTCATTCTTTTTGGTAATTGTAATATCTTTTATAATTAGTTTTAATTTGAGTTTAAATTAGAAGTTTTTTTTGTGATTATAGATAATTTAATGCGACAATCTGACCTTATGTTATTCCTTATTAATGCCATATTATATAAGTAATAAAATCTTGAACGAAGCATTTTACCGCCCTTCTAAAAAAGCTCATATTATAATTTTTCAATCACTTAGCACTCTTGACTAGCAAGATAAATCTTAAATTATCAGCTAAAAGTACTGGCTGAAAAATAATTTAATATATTTCGCTAGCTATATTTGATTTCTCATTTTCTGAAAACGTAAAAATAAACTACAATAATGTCTTCCCGAAAACTGTATACACCCAGTCCTTTTTTACGCGATAATTGGTTCCAGAAAACGGCGCGAAACAAAATCACAACTTTCATATAATTTGACAATTTGGTTCCAAAAATTGAAATATCGCGTGAAAAAGTGTGAAAAAAACTGCCGTCCAAAAAATCGCGTATAATCGAATTTGCGTAAAAAATGGACTGGGTGTATTGTGCATAATTTATAGAATCCTCATTTGATTTACAAAAAAAAAAAACATAATTAGCAGTATGTGGACAACAAAAGTCTTCATTTTCTGAAAACGAGCTTTGTGTCCGCCACAACCTGATGCTTGGGTTGTTTATGTAAATATGGATACATGCTAAGGTTATGCTTAGTCAATTTAATTTCTTATTAATTGATATTCATAATATACTCATTTACATACTTTATATAATGTTATTGTTTTATATGTCGTGAACATTGTATTATTAATAAATTTCCTCACAGAATTTAGATATTCTTAATGAAAACGTTTCCAACAAATTGCAACAGCAACACGCTTAAAGTGATTTAAAATATATAATACATCATTATTAAGCCTTTGGTCTTTCTTAAGAGTTGCTAGCTTTTTCCCAACTTATTTTTTTTACATAAGTGGAAAACAGATACACGTTTAAAAATTATTAACTTACATTACAGAAGATAATTAAATTATGGAGATAAATGATCAGTAAATTCACGTTTCGATTTATCTTAGTCAGCAATTTATCTACTTCTAGAATTTGATCACAGGTGTCTCTAGTTACTTAAATAAAGTGGCTTCAAAATATAAGTGAAATATTTCAAAGCATTATTTCGAATATTTTTAACAACAGCTTCCAAAATTATTATATTCACTTTTTAATATATATTGTGGAAATTCTTAATACTAACAATATGAAGCTAATGAATGCGAATATATTTTTGTTCGAAATGTTGCTTTGAAATTATTATACATGTACAAAATGGCACTTATTTTCGGAATGAAAACAAACGAGAGATTTCAAACACTTTTTTTTTAAATACGACATCTATACGTGAGAGTAACCCTTTTATATTGCTGTCTGATGCTTAATTAAATAATAAAAGTCTAAGTGCGTGAGAGAGAACGGGAAGGCAACATTTTGAGATTTCGCTTCCAAACAATCTTATTGTATAGTACCTTTCTACCAAAAAAAATATTGTGTATGTCAAACATTTACCTGATGATGTATACATTTTTACTCATCTTGATGAAAATTTATACATAACCCCGATCGTCTTTTTGCACATGTGTTCCAAAGATATAGTGCAAAAAATAAGGTATCCGCAAAAAAATTGTAGATAGTTTCCATTACGGCCATAGTCAGTAGATACAGCACGTGCCTTACGATTATAATTTTTTATTTATTTTTTATTTTAGCACAATTCGTAAATTTATTTACGAATTATGTTACGATATTATTAATACATGGTGAGAGAAAAAAAAACCGTTTCAAAGAAAAAAAATAACAAAAAGGTAACGGTACTTTTTTGTAACCGTGTAAATAGGGGATTAGTTTGATCTTGATAGATTTCAATGATATAAACCAGGGATATAGAGTCGTACCTCTCCAAGGAGATGTGATGAACATAATTTTCACATAAATTCCCCATTTGATGAAAAATATGTAAAAATCCAGAATTTATTAAAAAAGTAGTCCTGTTTTTCCCAGTACAAATAATTGTGATGATTAATGGACATCTTGCCAGTCAGGATATTCTCCAGAAAATTTTGCGAACTCTTTTGGATAGAAATATTGTTTTAGATGGTTTATATCCTCATCAAAATTTTGATAACAATATAATTTGTATATAACAAATGTCGATGTCTTAACAAATCAATATTTATAGTTAAATAAAGTTTTAAAACTTATACAGTTCTGTAATTGTCGACCAATTAAATATAGCATTTATGGTAGAAATGAAATCATCGTGAATTTTGTTTTGATCTCCTGTACAATGTTACGAATTAATATTAACGACGTTTCGCTAAAATTAGCCTTGTATATCGTCAAATACTTAATGCGCAATTAATTTGAAATAATATTATATGTAATTAAATAACTTTCATCTGCATGATACTAATTCTAGTTCACTAGTAACAGAAACAAACAAAATGGCAGATTACTTCAAAACCCTAATTATTATTCCGTTCCCATCGTGGTGCAACTTTCAATATTTGAATTTCGAATCGAATTAGCCTCGCAAAGAGCTTCTCGGCGATATGATATCAGCAGTTGCCGTCCCTTTCGCTCCCACTAGACGCGAACGTAACCTTGGCAACGCCGCAGTGACGTCATGTAGCATGGCGTCACAGGCGGGCGTGACGTCACGAAATGACGTAGCACCGTGGGCGGTTGCGAGAATCGAACAGAGCGATCGATAAACCTGCGCTTCTCAAATATCATAGAACTTGTGTATTTTTAGTAATATTCAAAGGCTTAAATTTAAAATATAATATTCTTTCTCCAATCTAATAGAATATTATATTTATGTATATATTAGAATAATTAAATGAAACTTAAAGTACTCTAAATAGGGTTCATGCGTAAAAAGTTGCCAATTATGAATTATATACATTTTTATCAATATATTCATTTAACCTTGTAAATAATAAATATTCGAATATTAATTTATCATTTTTTTTTATTATTTAAGATTGCAGCTATTTCATAATTTGAGTTATACGTAATATTTTTGCATATACATACTACAATAACTAGTTAACAAATCTTGAGAAAGCATCAGCTTTTTTTTCCAAGAGACTGGCTATAATTTAAAAAAAGGTTTATTGGTTTTCTTCAGTAAATCAAAACATTTTGAATAAATTTACACTTCTTGTAGTACATACTATATATATGTGTCAATTAGTGGCAAATTGTGGGTAAATTGTCAGCGGCGATTCGTTCGAAAAGATTCATTCATCCATGTCAACTTATTAGGTCAATGTGCTGGCTAACCTTTTTTAGTTGCCGCACCTCCTTCGCCGCACGTAGGTCATTCGACACCCGTGAAGTTGTTATGAAAAAAACTCGTATGTTCGTCATATACACATTTACCTTCAACTCAACTTAATTTTTTGTTTTGTATAAATAGATTTGTTTGTAAATTGTATTCTATCAGTTGATAATGCTCGCGATGAGCGAAACCGGTCCTGATCAAAAAATATACTGTGGAAATAAGTACAAAAAAAATGTGTTTTTATTATTTAAAATATACACATACGTTTAAAATAACCCAAAGATTTCCGAAGACGGTTTCAGCTAAAAAACAATACGTCAGGGAAAGCGCCCTGGCGACTACTTCAGTCTGAGGAATAAAATCCGAGAGCCATTATTACTTACACTATTTTTACGAAAAAGTACTGCAAAACGTAATAAAACCGATTTGATTTATTTTATACTGCAATGTTTTTTTGAACGGTTCATTCGATTCGTGATACGTTTATTTAAAATGTTATGCATATATACTGCATTCTATTACAATATGTATACATTAATATATTTACTAGATGAAATTGCAATTTCACGAATTAATTGTCCGCCCCAATTTGAGAAGCACATCGGCGAGGATCTACAGTGACGTAAGAAAGGAGCGCGTGGGTAAGTAAGGATGGGACGTCACAAATGAAAGCCTATTCTGATCTATTTCCGGCGCCGACGTACTTTTCAATTTTCCAAACTGATTTTGAAGATGAATTTTACACCTACCGCCAAATTATCGTAATCAAATTTTTATCAAAGCCAATTTTACTTCATAGAATAAGCCTTAAGCATATTAGGAAAATGACATCGAAATAATAACTTACGAAATTTGTTGTATATTTTAACTACATAATTTTGAAAGGGACGATTTACAGACGGTTGATAATTTTCATTTTCTAAGTAAGTCCATTAATTTATTCATTTAAAATTTCAATTTGTTTAAATGTTGACTTGACTTGACTTGAGATTCACCTTTCAATATCTTCAGGCATTCGAAAATGCGGATAAACTAAAACTCACTAAAGAATGATTTTTACAACACCTTACTTTACTTTTGCTTAATTTAATTATTGAAACATTTTGAGATAAATTGATCATAACAATTTAAATATATACTCGTAGATAAATTATGATTCCATATTCTCTGCATTTATTAACAACGTTTATAGAATATTACCAACCCCGCAATAAATAATTTATACTTAAACAAAATTTATGAAATTTTTGATACTATTGGAAAGTATTGTTATTATTGTATATTGGAATTCATCAAGACTATTCTATTCACATAATTTCCATTCATCAAGTTGTCGGACCCTTGTAAAATCGTACCTTACTTAAGGCAGTTTTTAGGCATTTCTTACTCTTTATCGCAGAAAAGAAAATGGTCTTTAAATGAGAGATTAAGCATGGTGAGTTAATATACGACCCCAATTTTGTGTAATCAGGAAATCATTATGCAAAGTTTTTAAAAAATGTATAGGCGTTAATATATAGGTAGATAAAGTCTGCAGAGAGAGGGCTGAATAAAATTCACATAAATCCAAAAGTCGACGATTTGTTATGTCGAGTGTTAGCCACTCGTAACAATCGGAAAACTATGGATTTATGAGAAATTGAGGGATGAATTTGATAGGACAAAATGTATTACGTTTGATTTTTTTAAGATTTATTTTTATCAATGAAATTACATTTATTTTTCATAATTGGGTTTACGCTTCAATATTTTTTTCTGTAGTAGAGATTTCATACAATTATTTTTCATTTCATTTGCCATGTGACATATCCTATTAACGATTTTAAAATAAAATGAATATCAATATCTCTGTAGTGTCACAAACTTTTAATCAAAAAAAAAAAAACAAAAAAAAAACAAAATGAATATAAAAATGCGCAAAATATCGGTATTTTACATTCTATAATATTTTCCGTGATAATTCATCCTTGCCTGAGCGTTCAAGAGCTCAAATCTCCAAACGAAAACCTACATACAATTAATCTTTAATTGATTACCAGATTATCAAAAAATATATAACGATACGCCCGATAATTAATCCTGAAAAAAAAATCTACACCACTCCTTAACTTAACCGTATACACTATATACTCAGTGATAAAACGAATGAAATAAAACCTATAACAAAAAAATATTGTATATGTATTAAATTCACAAATTCCTTAGACACGACAAACATGTATGTGTTTTTATTTTCCTTTGTGTGTTTTGTAGCTGTGTTGATTTGTTTACTTTTACCGTTATGTGAGATTTATCTTCGGTCTAACATGCAGATCAAATTAAAAAAACATTTTTTTTATATCCACCAAGAGTCAATTTGCTCTTTAATTATGAAGACTAAAACCGAAATCTTATTTGAAAGAATTTATATCTCAATGAAAATTTTACATTTACTGAGATAGTAATCATTTCTCGAATTTTTAATTTGTTGACTCTCCTCGACAGTTATGTGTTATAGCAGATAAAATTTTGTTTATTAAATAAAAATATAATTAAACATCCCTGCTTGATTGAATTCTTGTGATAAAAAATCTTCTTAGACTTATCATTTAACAGTTTTATTTTTACCGTCACAAATTATATTACATTCATTGAATATTCAAACTACGACACAAATTTGTCAAATCGACATTCAAAAATACTCTTTCAAAAATCCTTGTCTTATTTATAGAAAATGTTTATTCAATGTCGGCGTTGAATATTTTCGTAAACAAATAAATATAACAGTAAAAGCTGTTGATTTGACCGAGCTTTCCAAATAATTTAATTTCTGTGTTCAATTTTAACAAAGAATAATTATTTAAATTTTCAAAACTTTCTACAACGGATTTTTCATTTCGTTTTCTTCAAGAATTATACCACACGGATGTGATACAACTAATCCGAGTCGTAAGTCAGCAAAACATTTGGAATTGTTCAAAGATTCAACAATTCATAGTAGATATTAATATTACACCAAGCACCTTCAGTCGATATCGTAAATTATATCAATTACTAGCTGACCCGTCGCGCGTTGCTGCGATCTCAGAGTAAAGAATTTCAAGGAAACTCGTTATGGTTACAAACAATTTAATTGTTTAAAGTGTCATTTAAATTATATTTATTTAATATTTGTGGTGTGTTGATATGCCAAAACTTGTGCAGAAGTGTAGTCAATAAATTTGTATATTTTCATATCGATCGGATGAATGGTGTACTAATGTATAAAGGACAAACACGCACACACATATTGATTTTTATGTATATAGAGATAGATAAGATGATCAAGTTTATGAATAACATAGTCTGTAACATATTTAGCGTTGCGTTCAACTCTGTCGAAGTTAATTCTGAAAATACTTTTCAATCGTAACACATGTCACCATAAAAGTATGCACACGAGCCAATCACAACCAAAATACTTCGTTAAATAAAGTGTAAATTTTTTATTAATTCAACAGTATAATTTTTTCAATTCTCTTCTGGATAGGCGTTCATTTTTATGACATTGTGTGATATTATTTGTTGTAATTACAAAGTATTCTAATATGAACATGGTGAAGAAACAGTGATACATTTTAGATCAACAGAAATAATAAGATATATAGTTGATAATTATTTCGGCTTACGCCCTCGTTTAGTTTTGATAATTTTAGATTTTGAGAACACTTTAGTTTTGAATAGAGATTTCAATTTAATATTAGAACATATTTAGTTCTCGTATGATATTCTAATATTTCATACATCATTTTAAGTCTTTTCAGTTATCCTTTGTATATTTTTTCAGGCATTCGATAAATAAATTTATGTTGTAAATATACTTATTTGTCGTCCACTGCGACGTAGAGTCAAAGAAAATTTCATGGCAATCTATTTTTATGCGAGAATCTGCGACTTGTTTTTTGAATACGTCGATAGGGTATGAACGTTTAAAAATAAACTAAGACCAGCGGGGGGTGAGCTCAGGGACTTCGTTATCTGGAAAAATATTGGGAACATATTTTAAAAAGTGTTTTATAACTACTATTACAAAACCGTATAAACAAAATGTTTCCCTGTTTATACATCAATAATGCCATATTCAAGTCGTTGAATATCTGAATAATTCATTGTATTTTTCAAATCACGACTCGAGCTTCTTTTTTTTAAATCTTCATACATTCTAGAATGTATTCGGCTTATTCACTTGAATTAACAATCAATAGACAGTTTACTTTTTTTTTATTTACAATTTCACTGTATATTTTAAGACAATCTTGTAATGGGTGATAAAACATATGGCAATGAACAAAATCTTAAAAATTCAAATTTAATAATAAAAAACAGTGTTCAATACAATTTTCACAATTTTATACTATCAAAACCAGGACCACGACTACGTACGATATCATCAGCTGATAATACTCGCGTTACGCGAAACCAGTTCTAATCTTGATGATACAAATTTTTTGAAATAATATTAGACACTGTGTCACCTTTAATTGGCCAACAATACTCTAAAAGCA
Organism: Himalopsyche japonica; assembly: GCA_028555115.1. Lineage (NCBI taxonomy): Eukaryota > Metazoa > Arthropoda > Insecta > Trichoptera > Rhyacophilidae > Himalopsyche > Himalopsyche japonica. Next base: position 1,011,496 of record JAHFWJ010000224.1, on the reverse strand, counting down.
TATTGAAATTTTATGTCATAGTTTATCAGTCAAAATAATTCGGAATCAATTCCCGATGAGATCAATGAAGCATTTTGATTTATTATTTTTAATATTTCAAGCCTTTAGCATGGGTGCTTGCGACGTTTTTTCTCATCCAGTTGATTTTGAGTGACATCGATAAAGCCATATTTATTCTTCTTTGTGCGACAAGCTTTGGCATATCGTTCTGAAGCCAAATGCTGTCTTGAAATAATGATTTGCTACATTTTATACTTGCTTTATACATTGTACTTATTTTAGACTTCGCCAAACAGGTAAATTATTATACAATCGACTGAGTAGCGTTATTGATACTGGTTTACCATGTAATATTTTCATCAAATATTACTTTTAATAATAAATTATTATTTCACAGTTTTGTTACAGTAACGTGTTATCGTTTATTCTGATTATTTTCTTCATCGTAATCGGCACCATCCCCAAAAGATTCAAAAAACGGCTTCCAAGAAAAGTCGATAAGCAATTCCGTGATTTTATCACAACATTCTTAAATACATACTAAACCTTTGTAATAAGGTGGTTGTGTGACCTGACTTTCATACAAAGTTCGTTAAGTTTTTTTCAAATATATATTGGAGTGTTTCATTTAAAGGCAAAGGTCAATTCTGGAATAAGTTACGCAGAGTTTTACGATATAAAAAATATTCTAATCGACCTACGTCTAAAATTTAAAAATATTACGGGAAAGGTTTCTATACGCTATCCACGAATAATTTTTACCGTAAAATGAGTGAAGCATAGTTTCTCAACCGGTAGTCTGCGATGTGATATTATTTCGATAAAAATCTAATTTTATGGATTTATTAATTATATTTTTTTACTGTCTGTTTTAATATACTTAAATATTGTTATATCAGCATGCGATGATGCAAAATTAGTTGTTATGAATAAAAATCAGTTATAAAAATATTTATTATTTTATTGCAATATTGATGGCCCGCAAAACATCTTTGGATTTTTTGATGGTCCATGGATGTAAAAAGTTTGAGGAACTATGTTGTTGAGCATGCTATTTTTTATTGCGATAAAATCAACTTCTAAAATTTCGAAAAAATGGAGCTGTGTACACACCCGATGAAATCTGGTACGTTAATTTAAATGTTTTTTTTCAGGTGACCCCCCTCCCCCTTAAAATCATCTTAAATCATAAAACCAACATCATGATACCTGAAACCAACAACATTTACCATTTGGCTAGCGGCCTGATTTGTAGCTATGCCACTATTATCAGCGGTCAACAAACTGCTGATGAACAAAGCTTGTTACATTTATAAAAATAGAATAATTGATAAGGGTTTTTTTAATCACGGATTAAATCAAAAAACTTCCTCGCCCACATAAATAATATCCAAGGCACGCAATCTGTACCAAGGCGCAATATACGCATTAAAATGGCGGCGTAGAATGAAAATGCCCAAATATTATATATTGCCACGATTTGTGTTTGCAGATATATCTTTGACAGAATAAAATATTCCTATATTTTTGAACATCTATAAGAAAGTGAACGCAAGAATGATTAAATCAGTTCGGTTTGATGCAAACAATACCAAATGACTGAAATTAACTGACAGGTGATTCTAAAACTCTCAGTCGCCCTAAAATAATTTGACCAGTACAGCTGCCAATTGCATTAAAGAGCAACACTACATACAACAACTCATTTCAGAGTTCAGCTGAAAAGAACTACATGCTACTTGTTGTTGAAACATCTTCTTTATTTCATTAACTGTTATTGATTATGTATTTCAAATGGAAAAATTATCTTGAAAGTAAACCTGATTAGCCGATATTATTTACATTTATATTTGATTTCGCACAATTTTCTTAAGCAGTTGCAGTATTCATTGAAGATTGATTACCCTGTATTTGCTGTATTTACGAACATAGCATAACATTCAAAAATGTCACTTTTCAGGTTTTAACTGTCACTTCTTGATGGAAAGGCATGATATTTTGAATAAAATACCTGGTACTGATCAAAAAATATATTGTGGAAATAAGTACTAAAAAATGTGTTTTTATTATTTTTAAAAAAATTCAAAAATGTACCCAAATATATAAAGATGGAAGTAAAACTTCTTTCAAATCGCTGGTTTCATCATTTTATAGCTAAGTTGAGGATATATCAGAATCAAACTATAAAAAACATATTTTTTTTAATTGAATCAATAACATCTTATACAAGATACGATCTGAAAATGTTATAAGCCGGTGTTCCACAACCGATGTTCTTAGCAAACCGCCAAATGATGCTAGGTGTGCCGCGTTGCTTTTTCCCAACAAAATAAAAGTCAAATAATTCGTCTACACTTTAATATATTTTTTAAAGACGAAATCACAAGGAAGCAGATATAATTATTTCTTCATCGGCATAATATCATAAGAACATAAATGTTGATAAGAATAAAATGTAAATTCATTGAAGAAAAAAATTGTAGGTTAATAAAGTAAATAATGCAGAAAGAATATGTTTTAATAAACGCTTTGACGGTGAATCTTTCATATTTTTATAATATTGACTTATGGTGTGCCGTGGAAGACAAAAGGTTGCGGAACACTATTGATTTGTAGGTTAAGTAGGAACTTAAATACATATTTCTTTTAATTTTTTTCATTTAGGACTTCAAATTGTGACGATCATGTGAGTAAGGTATTTCAAACCTATTAATACATTGCTTAATGCGAACCGAATTTTATTGGCTGTTGTGCATTATGATTTTTCCATTATTTGTTTTCACGACGCATTGGTATGTATTGGTATTTTTATTTCATACATAAACGAAAAAAGCTAGAGCTTTATTTTTATTTTTCCACTGTTTGATCGAGTTTGGGTCCAATATTATCCCCTATATTTTGCTTCTCCGTTTGATATTCTCAGAATCTAAACCAAGCCATCCAAATAATCCATCACCAAAATGAGCGAAAGCTGCGTGACTAGCCACATCGCATCAAACTTGATGTGGCCTTCCTTTATAATTTACCGAATAAACTTTAATGAAAGCTAAGCATTATATGAGTCACTGTCACGGCAACGAATCTTTGAGAAATACTGCGTCAAAACAAAACAGAAGGTTACTACACCCAATTCTTTTTACGCGGGGAATACATACCATGTAGAACAAACCGTGCAAAATGGTATAAAATTGAACAAAACGGAGTGAATCTTGAGTATACTGTTACTGATATATTTTTTTGGAAAATTCAGTCATGTGATACAAATATTCATTACAGTTTCTAAGAAGAGTTCCATTTGTAAGAACTGATTGTAAATAGTTCACAGAATGTTTTACTTATACCTAACATTTTTGTTTAGAAATGTATGTAGGCGAAATGAAAACTTCAACAATAAACGTTAGGCAACACGGTGAAAAAATAGCGATGTATTTTAGTTCTGCAAAATTATTTTTAACAAATATAGTTGATAGCTATTTCTTTATCTTCTAATACACATATCAAATATTTTGTGAGGACTCAATCGCAAGAAAGCAAAAATAATTATTTCTACGTTGGAATTATATATAAATATTATTCACTCACTCTGCAATATGAAATTTATATTTTTAAAAAACACATTTTTTAGTACTTATTTCCAAAAAATAATTTTTGATCAGGGCTAGTTTCGCCAATTTCACTATCGCCAAATGAGTGGATGATGACTCTTTAGATTTTTATAAATATTTATTTGTGGTGTGACACGAAGTTTTCGAAAAAAAATTGGTGTTTTGTGGAAAAATAAAGGTTGTAGATCACTGTTATACATCACTGCAATATGATGATATCAAAAAAGGTTATCTAGATTATTGCATCATCTATAATTATGAAACTCTTCATATCATCAGAATTATTGAAGAGCATTCTCATTTCCATCACCTTTATTCAGTTTTATATAAACAATAAAATATATTTATACATTTTTTGTACAATAAAAATATCTTAGTATATTTCTTCGCACGCTTCTGTGTAAAAATAATTGCGTAGTCAGCTCATTCTCAATCATTATTATTGAATTATTGGCATAGAAAGTAAAGTTAACATCTAATTTGTAACTATTCCCTCGGAAAACATAGAAGTGTTTTATATCATATAAAACTTTGGGCAGTGTATATATATTTGTATACAGATCGATGCTAAAGTGATTAGACCCTTAGCTTTGTGTAATCTAGAGCTTTGCGAACAGGTCAAGTTTAGTGCGAAAAATCGATTCGAAGTTAATGGCTTTTTTCATTCAGTCTTGCCGTAAGTAAAGGGGTTACAAGTTCAATATAGAGTTAAGAAATAATCAATAGTAATGATACTAGAATGGGTAAAAAGTCTTGTAAATGGATACAAAGCTAGCCTATGGCATAATCAATGGTATATTATTGTATTTAGGCTGAGCAAAATGGTTGGATGGACGAATTTTGCTTGTGGGTATTACCACAAGGACACCTACTGTGGGACTGCTGCGACACGAATACTGAACGAATAAAACTGTTTGCTCTGTTGTGCGTCCACATACTGGACCAATAGGCTGCGCTGACTTGTTCTCGACAAGGTCAACTTCGAGGTATTAGATAAATTTGTAAAATCATTTCGGAAGCGGGACATTTTTGAGACCTCGTTAAACTCAATGCGGAGCAGAATCAATTAATAGCAACAAAATGATATTTAATATTTCTTAACATAACTGTTGAATAGAACACATAACGTTTTTTTTTCAGCACTAAAATACATGCTGAAATTAGGCTAAATGTTGCTCCGTATTGGGAGTAAATGAGCTGTGATACAGCGCCTGCATATGGATAGTGGGTAAACGTAGGGTCAATAATCCATATAATTGATAGAGCATATATCGATCATGAAATAAATAGATAGTCTAAAATGAACTTCAATTCCACCTCCTCGAGGAAGAACGCAATTTACCTGGATGGATGGGGTGTCAAAATAACTACCAATAATTATTTTGGAGACAAAAAAGATATCTAGAATTGACACGTATTTCAAATTTATCACAGTACAAACATATAACAATATAAATTAGTGTTCATTTTTTGATATCTCTGTGATGCACAACACAACACAGGCAGGGAAAGAGAATGTATATATAATATGTTATAGTGAGTGTTGGCAGATAGTACTACCATCTTGGTAACTTTGATTCATAAAATTTTATGATGTCGACTGAAGATACTTGATGGAATTTCAATATTAACTTTGAATTGTAACAACTTTGTAGGATTCCACATGTGTCAGTTCTGTTGCATCCGTGTGATAGAATGCCTGAAGATGCCTAAAGACGAAACCCGGGTCGTTAGTGACAAAACATGTGGAATCGAACAAAGTTGTAACAATTCAAATCCAATGATATCTGTGATATAAAAAACGTCTGTTACTAAATATTAGTTTGAGCTACACCAATACAAATGCTTCATTTAATGTGTGATATCTTGGCATATTGTTACTGATATATTTTCTTTCAAAGTTCAATCACGCTATAAAAACATGTATTTTCTTTGAAGAAATTATATTTGTAAGTACTGATTGTAAATATTTCATACAACGTTTTTCTTATACTTGACATTGTTAATATAGATTAGACGAGTGAGAAAAATGAAATCATCATAAATCGACGTAAATATAAACGATGAAAGAACGATCGCTTACGGCAAAAGGCTTCAATATTAATGTTAATATAGATTAGACGAGTGAGAAAAATGAAATCATCATAAATCGACGTAAATATAAACGATGAAAGAACGATCGCTCACGGCAAAAGGCTTCAATATTAACATGTCCATTTCTAACCACACCCTCAAATGTGAACAACATTGTTCAGTCTTTGAAACAAGCAAGATTTTTTCAATATTCCAGATCAATGAATGCTCCGGAATATATGTTTTTTAGTGTGATAATTTCCGGTATTATAACAAAATAGCTACATATCAGAAAAATATTTTTCTGGCCAGTCCATGCAGCCCGACAACGTATCGTACGCAATGTATGTACCACTTGCCAAATCGGCTCATAACAAAACCAGTTAACCGAGCTCTTAAGCTAAAAGCATAGTAATAGTAAATACAACACTTTTAGAATAATTTTAGTACTCAGTATTTAATAGTTATTTTATTCGCAAATGGCGCGGTTATCGCAATCTTTTGTTTGGCACATTGCCAAAAACATTCCCAAAGATATCTGGTATAATGAGATCGTAATTTTCACGGTTTGCTTTTTTCCAGGAGAAACAGGAGCTTGGATGATACACAATCATTAAGTCGAGAAATATTTTTATTATGTGCAACTGTTGAGTACCATTGGCTTTTTTGTTTTACAACATCGAAAACGGTCTTTTCATGAATACTTTAACGTGAAACTCATTTCACGTGATAAAATATTTAAAATTTAATCAAATAGTAGAAGAAATATTTTTTTATCTATGAGTTGTATTTTAAAGAATATTGCAACGCGTACACTTCAAAAATGTATTGAAGAATATTTGGCTTGAAACAATCTTGTTGAGCTTGTCAGGACAAGTCAAGCAATGCATTACCTCAAAAATTAGCGAACGCAAGAAGTTATTACACTGTATTACACTTGGTCTAAAATTCATATATTTTGTGCGGCCCTAAGCACAATTCAAAAATTCTGACATTCTAATTTGCGTATATCTTGATATTCTTTTCGATTTTTGACGCACAAATAGTACACCCGAAGAGGACTGTCATCATGGACCCCATCAGATCTGACGCAAGAATTTTGCTTCTGCACACACTACATTTATGCCCAAAAAACATTTTGAATAACCTTGTTAAAACCTTTTTGTTCAATTTATCTATTTTTTTATCAATTTGCTATTTTTTTACCGTGATATAATGGAGTTCTACCAAGTGAATGCCAATTCAATCAATATAAGATTGTATCGTCAATTGTGCCTTTTTCTTCTTACCTTGATAACATATTGAGAGTATCATGCAGCAAATATAAACCCCGATTGTTGTAAATTTGTTGAAAAAAAGGTTGAGTATCATTGATCTAGATTCTAGTAGCTCACAAAACAGAATGTATATTAATGTACACCCAGTCCTTTTTTTACGCGAATTCGATTATACGCGATTTTTTTGGACGGCACCGTTACTTTTTTTTACGCGCTTCACTCGTTTTTACGTAATTTTTTCCCCAAATTTGTTTTAAAGAAGACATTTATATATGATGCTAGGCATGTACGTTTCATTATTTTTTTAAATAAAAAAAAATATGTGTATTTTTAAAACATAATTTTGTAGAGCATTCCATTTTTTTCAATACACATACAGTTGCCAAATGTTAACAAGTGTATCAGATATTATGCGAATTTATGTTTTAGGGTGTGTAAATAAATATAATGCAATTGCGAGAAATCATTTATTTACGCAATTTTTTTACGCGCCTTTTTCTGGAACCAATGTATCGCGTAAAAAAAGGACTGAGTGTATTATTTAAGTAGCCTATATTATCCATACGATCATGAAAACTATTCAAAAAATCACAAAACTTTTGACATTCATTGTGTATAAAATAATATGAAAATACATTATCCAAACTTAACTTCGCATCGAGATATCATCTTTTGTACGAAGTGTTCCTTCTAAATTCAAACAACCTAATTAGTCGTAATATTATTAACATAACACTTTTTGTGTATTTAGTTTCTAATATCCAGCGAAACTTTTGTACCATATTTCTAGGGTAACCAAACGTCACTTTTGATCGGTATTATTATAATTTAAATATTATTTGTTTCTGAAACGTAAAATAACATTAAAATATACTTAGTGTCTAAAATGAACTTCTTTTGTTCTCCTTCAATCACCTTTACTTTCCCTTCAGTTAATTGTTTACGGTGATATTCAGCGGTGATACAAACTATCAACAAATATTCATTTTTACCATAATTAAAAATGTCATCGGAGAAATCGCCCAAGACTTGGTAGCGTGCGTTTAGGTGTATGGAAAAATAATCCATCTAAATTGTTGAATTTGAGAAATGAGTTAACGTCTACTCTCTCTCCGTAAGGCGCCGGAGATATTTGAAAGATCTGGAAAATGGTCAACTAGACGCATAACTTTTCGCTTCCTGCTTGTGAATAACACTCCCATAGGAGTCCTTTTTTTTCAAAAATATACAATTTCCCACAATTGTATTTCCTAAGTCTGGTCACCCTACATATTACCCGCCTACCCGCGCAAGTTTTCTCGGTACGGAGTGGGCGGGAAAAAGGTCATCAAAATATCAATACTGATTTTCTTTCGCTAGTACCATTATGCTTGAGGGGCGTGAGGATTGTTCAGTCACACATGACATCTTGTATCTATTCATAGTAACATATTTATTAATTATTAAGAAAATTATTTCAGTATAATTTGTTTTGTGATATTATTAACCCTTAGAGGAGTAATGCTTATTAATTAAAATTCGCATATTTTATTTTTGAATAATATTTTTTCTCCGGTATTAATACAATTCATACGTCATCGAATTTTGAAGGCGTATTTTTTTCAAGCTAAAGAAATAGTTTCTTGAAATAATAATATTGCGGCTCAATCGAAACTAAAAGCTTCTAGAAAATCAATTATGAATAAGTTCATTTAAATTTTTAAAAATGTAAATGAATTTATTTATTATTGCATTATAAAATCCATAACATTATAATCACATAGTAGTGTGTTTATCAATTGATAAAAATTATTACTACTTGAAATAATCAATAATATTCATACCAGATGGATCCATAACAAAATGAATGTTTGATTAATTTTATATTAATTATTGATTAAAATATTCAATACGAATGAAAAAAAAGAAGACGGTTTCTTTTTTATGATATTTGAAATAGATTATGAAGTTTTTTTTTGCAAATACCGTTTCAATGTTTAGCGTTTTATGATGTAGTCCAAATTTTATTCTATTAGATTTTTTTTGGCTCAACCTTTTTTTTTCAGAGAGAGTTAGAGTAGAAAGACACGAGTAGACCAGGACAAGTGGTAATATAATTTCCTCCTATTTCCCATTTTTAAAAACAGATAGACAGATGGTAATTTCGAAATTACAAGCCTTCATACAAGACAGGAAATAATTTAACTAAACTGAATTTACATCTCGTAATCTACTCTGTTGAACTCCATTATTACAATCTTTAAACAGCCACCAAACGCCCAATCGTACAATTGTTGGACAACTTTAAAGTCTGATTTGTTTAATCTAATATTTAAGCCATGTGACTACTAAATCAATTAATGTGATAGTTATTTCAACATCACAATGTCGTTGTGTTAATCTGGCAACAACCTTACGACAAAAAAATCCACTACAGAAAAAATTAAACTCAAATAAATTCATTATTTAAATGTAAGAAATTAACCCACTTAATAATTAATCCACTACTTGTATTTAGATCAGTAATTTCCAACCTGTGAGGCACGGACTTTTGCCAGGAGTAACGCCAATTTTTTTAATATTTTCACACCATTACAACCACAAATAAATAAATCTTATTATCTTCACATAGCAAAATCTTGTTATTATGTTGATAATTATTAAAAAAAAACAGTCGTAAAAAAACAAGATACCGTCTTTGACCAATAACACGACATCGACTAAAAAAAAGTTTAATTTTGTCATGTTTTTCTTTCCTTTCCAATTTATGTGCGTTAAATTAAAGATAAATCTACCAATCCGACAAATTGTTCATTGAGATTGTTTTAAAAATCGTCTAATCGAAAAAGTTGTCCGAGTCGCTCGTTTTTTACGACTCCGATTCCAACTCCAAAACTCTGGTAATTTTGGATATTTTTTTCTATTATTCAAAAGGTTTTAATATTATTATATCTATTGTAACATAAAAAGTATGGAGGTGCGAGATTTTTTTCTACAGGCGTAGTAAAATAAAATCAATAATTTAAATAGACTTCATGATAATAATAATAAGTCAACACAAGTACAGTGCGGTTTCATTAATTGTTTGTTAATTATTTTTTTACAATAGAATAACACACCTGAGAATATTTTGTATCTATAGATATTAATATTATCAAAATCCTTCAGACTCTCACATAAAACATTATGCATGTATTATTGCAACTTGCGTCGTTATCTACAATTAACCCGCATATCAGAGCGTGATACTAGCATTGACTCGTTTTACCAGTTGCAACACACATAAACAAATGCACCAAACTTACACCGCTTCAAAGAAATTATGCTAACACGTTCTGAATGCAGGTGATGCAATTACAATATTTCAAAGCTCCAATATATAAATTATATGTTATTTAACAATCATAATAATTTACATATTTTTATTTAAACATTGAGATAATGGTATTTGATTTTCGGTAAAAAAAAAACTGTGATTGCCAACCCGTTCAGGTCTCACAGAACTTTAAGCTCAACGTTTTATCTTGCAGAACAAACTCTTTTTTATTTTCTCAATTTTATATCTGGCAATATTGCTTTACTGTTGCGAATCATGGCGCGTAGCAAAAGTTCAGGGTCGTTTACTATGCTTCAAAAACTGATATTAAGGTTATATTGATTTGACTTTTTCAGGAACTCAGAAAGTGGACTACCAACCCCTTTATTATGTATTACAAACCAAATGGATTCCATGACCCTGGAAAGTGACATATGACCATACATATGATGTACTCGTTGTAACCAGAAGAATTAATGAACTCTGCAATGAGACTGGCAGACCTGTATTTTATGTTTATAATTTAAGTTTTCTACTATTTAGTGGTAGTTACACTTATTAAGTTTATAATAAAAAATAATTATTATGGTATTTGTCACTATGTGTTTGTGAAAAATATTATGGACTAAATTAACTATAATGATGTCAGTGCAGCGACTCCGTGAACCACCGGTTGGCGACTACTGGTCAATATTTAAATAATACTAAACAGTAATTTTCATAGATGTTTACACCCAATATTCGTTAACATAGAATCCAAAAGAAGCATTTAACAGAAGTGCGTTAACAATAACCACTTGCTAAACTACTTTTTCCTTGCGAAAATTATTGGCTAATTGGCAATGATTTGCTATCATTGTACAATTAGCTAATCGTATTCGCTATCTTTTTATCTTAATCATGAATAAATGAGATGAATTTTTGGTATTCATGTCTAATTTGGTATTGAAATTCCATGAATCGACTAATAGCCAGAAATCTTTTTTTGTCAACTTTTAAACGTATCAAATATCGATAAACTTCACTGATCACTTACCATACATTAATCTTATTACCAACTTTTTCATTCAAGTAACTGAAGAAATAATTGATTGCCAAATATTTTGTTCGAAACCGTGACAATTAAACAAAAAAAAAACAGACTGGATTCAATATTCGTCACAAAACTAAACGTTTGCATGCTTGTCAATTCCCTCCACTAAACACCATCGCTGCAATCGCTCGCACAGTGTTGCCAGAATTGACAAAAAGATAAATGCAACGAAAATAACGTAGCATCATGATTACATAATGTCTCAATTGATGGCAACTTTCTTTCTATACAATTCCAATGTTCACTCGACTCACTAACATACCACCGTCTGTAATCTATGCAATAAAAACGATTTTTTAATAAGAATAATAATCATGAATGTAAATTTTATTATAGAATATAGTTATAAAAAAAAGTTTCTTTGTAACCCAAATTGGATAATAAACTTGTAATGTTCTCGGGAAAAGAACTACTGACGAATGTAAAATTGTCGCTGTATTTAATTTAGTTATCGTCGTCTTTAAAATGAATTGGTATTCGTTGTAGCGTTCATGTATGGAGAATGTTAGTTACTCACGTTAATGTGGTATGTTATGTAGCACTCATTGCGACGCGCGTCGGCGACGTCTCGACGGCATTCGGTCAGTGGGTCAATGCTGAGGCGTCGATTACGAAAATCACTTGATTTCGCTTTCCCGCCATTAATAGGAACAACACTGCAGTGCTAAGAAAACTATATACACTTTCTCAAAGCTATGTATACAGTTTATCATATTATGAGAAATGAGCTCTCCAATATTAATTTGTTACTAATTATAGCAACTTTACCGTTGAGACTTAGTATATCGCATACATTTATTTATATTTCGCGAGACCAGAGTAATCGCGATCAACCGTTCTCGCATAGTACATTTTCCCAGATAAATAATCCCGCCTTAACCGTTCCCCGGTTTATCGATTTCCTTGACTTATCGTATAAATAATATTGCCCCCTCTCAAATATTATACCAATTGACCGACATTGGTTGATTAATCGATAAAATAAAATTGTGAGTTTGAGCATATTAAATACTATATATTAACCAAAGAAATTAATCACTTTTAAGGTGTTAACTGTCACTTCTTGATGGAAAGGCATGCTATTTTAAATAATAAAAACACATTTTTTAGTACTTATTTCCACAATATATTTTTTGATCACGACCGGTTTCGCTCATCGCCAGCATTCACCATCAACAGCATCATTCAGCATCAGTTGATAATGCTCGCGATGAGCAAAACCGGTCCTGACCAAAAAATATATTGTGGAAATAACTACCAAGAAATGTATTTAAAAAAAAAAGATTTATTTAATATAACTGTTAAAAAAACGTCTCATATTTACCAATTTTTGTAGAACCCCTTTTTGGACTATACGTTTTATTTTATTATTATTATTTTAAGCTTTCCCGCATTCATCGTTTCCGGCACGTTTCATCCTTTTAAGTGTCCCTTGTAAACGTGGAATCGAAGTAATTAACTATATTTACAAAAAAATTATCGTTGATTCGTGGTCAAGTGATCAACTTATTGGTTTCAGTAGCAGTACTGTCAAACTAGAATTCTAATCATTTTATAGATTTCTGTTTAAAATTGTGAATGCTTAAAAAGTGTCTATCCCCTGATTATGTGGCCTTCATACGCTAGAAATGTGAGTGAAATCCAACGAAAAGAAATACGCAAAATACTTTAAAGCGTGTTGTAGTTATGAAAAAATACACTACAGATTGTTTAAAGATGCACGATTACTGTTTTTTATGACCACATTAAATCTAGCATTTCTTGCACCAGTAGTAAAATTTGATGTATTAGATTTTGAAAGTCAGACAGTTAAAATCCCTCTACTCAACAGATGCAAAAAACGAGACAAGACGAGATAAATTAGCTTATTAAACGCTTTGTCTAATGCATCTCTTTCTGTCGCGATTTTGAAAATTAATGAGGCCAACAAATCCCGAAACCTTTTTTTGATACCGGGATTTTAAATTCTATATTCAAAATCGAATTTCGTTCCATTATAATTTCAATTAGGATGGAAAATTTAATTTTAGTGTATTTTCGATGATAATCTAAAAAGATATATTTTAGATATTTGGTATTAATGTACGTGAAACACTTGGGTGATTTGTATATTCAAAATATAATTTTAAATATTGTTTCCAACATCAAAGGTTACGATAGATAGAAAAGTTACTTTTTTTTAATGTAATAAAAAAAATAATAAGATGTTTGTCGAAATCGGCTATTCCTGACAATAGCTGTAAAAAATATTTGAAAAGTAGGGCAGCCACAATACATATTAATTATGTTTGTTATGTGATGAGTACGTGGTGAAAATATGTATGATAACAAACCAAGGCATGTGCTGTAATAATACGAAGATATTAATTTCATAATAAGTCCCGGAGTTGCATTCATATTAATCCCGGAACAGGAAACCCTAATTGTGAAACCGAGTGAGACACATTTCTCATCAAAAAAATAGTTAATATGCTTTCATTTGGGAGTTTATTATCTCTAAATTAGGATCGAGTATGATTACGATAACATTTTCAATGACGTACATTGACGTTGAATTATCAGTCGATTCTTGTCAAAACTACTACTTGTATGTGATAACGTGCTATAGATTTATAGAATCACGTTATTTAGATGCCCCAGAACAGTACTCACCTGGACCTTACTCACCAACAATGTTTCCATATCGTAATGTCGATTTCGCTACGCCCGTATAATTTTGAATCCGTATGGTGTATTCTTAGAAGTTATGAATAGCAGAAACGGAGAATCAAATGACCGACTGGGGTTCTTGAAGACGCAAGTCTCTCAGCCATCGATGCTCAAGAACAAAAGTTTATCAGATATCATTAATGTATTTGTAAATATTAGGTCAGTTCTAAAACATACCGCCAAAATTCTAAAGTCTTAACGTGGTATTTTTTTCTCTATGTATTAAAATATATTATTCTTATTAAACCTATTAATCACCTTCATTTCAAAATGTTCAAACTACACTAGCGTTTATTGATACACTAAAAGCATATATTATATTAATTATTTTTTCTTCAAAAGTAATTGTTGCGATATTATTAGATTTATTTGAAACTGGATAAAAAGATGAGTCATATTTAAGCCATTTTGTTGCCTCCAAGATTTAAAACCCCCTAGCGTGCATCCCTCGCGCTTATGAGATAATCCACCTCTGGTTAAACGATTCGTAAATTCATATGTTACAGTTACATACATAATCTCAATAAAATTTAAGAAATACGAAAAGAACAAGTTTTAGTCAGACCAACATAAGTCATCAATACATCCTTTCAAAACTTCTATCAGCCATTTTAGTTTTTGGGTGAAAGGACTTCTTATAAAGTATCAATCTCATTAGTCAAACACAGATTATATATTTATATATTGAACATTAATACTGATGAAATAAGTTATAGAGATGTGTAGATAACTTTTTTTCTCAATGGCTTATGAAATTTTTCGAGAACCTGTAGCTTTCTAATGTTAGGATTTTTAATAGTACTTTATTTGTTGTTTTCCATTAAATTTGAGTATATATAAATCTAGTACACATTCTTATCATATTCGAGATAAATTAATATAGCCTTCTTAACTGAAAAAGTTTCTTGTCTATGGCTTAGCATATTGTCAATTCCATGCTTTATTGTTTCACTACGACACATAAAAATGTAGCCAGCGCTTGTTTTAAATTTTTCGATATTTGCCACTAATTACAAAACGTTTTGAAAATAGGAATCTAACGAAGTATTTTAATAGATACGCTCAAAATTTTTGTAAATGTAAATAAAACATGTTATGTGTCAATTCAAATTGTTTTTTTTTTCATTTCAAAGTATATTTTACCGCATTGAGTATTAAATGTAAGATCCAATTTTCAATGATTTTGTTGCATAAATCTAGCTGAATTTGTTGGTTAGCATTTGTTATGTTAACTTTAAAGGCGTCATTTATTTGCGGGTTGTTTGCAAAGATATAAAATAGTCCCAAAGGAAGAAATCTAAAGGCATAATATTGTATGATCTCCGTGGCCAGTTCCACGCCCTCAAATCCCTTGTACAAAATTTCGATCCAAATTTCATAATTTGCACTCGTTATTCAACGTTATAACCTTCCATGGTAATAAGCCGTATTCTATAAAACAATCGATAATAAATTTGACAGATCGACAAAAAAATCGGTCAAAAGACGTGAAAAGATTCACATTTTTATCTTTTAACACTTTTTAAAAAGAGATTGAAAACAAATATAATTACTTAAAATAAAAAAAATGTCTGGTTATTTCATCATCTCGGGTCCTGTTCAAACCATTATAATAATAAATAGTTTACGTATATTTAAAAAATGGTATTTTATTTGCGGCCCGTCGCTCATTTTGAATTCTTGAATTTGGCCTTCAATCTCAAAAGTTTGCTCCCCCCCTGTTATAGAATGATATTATAGCTATATTTAGTTCAAATTTTGAGTAAACGTGGATTTTAAAAACGTCTGACAAAATCTCACCAAAATAAATCTTTATCGCCACATGTCAGTTAGACCTTTTTAAAACTAAGGTGACGACATCTCAACGTAGGTTGGTACTATTTCGTTTATTACGTTGCTGAATAAGAGATCGTTTACTTGTATTGGTATCGCTCGTGTCAGTATTTCGTAAGACACTTTCTTAGAAACGACCCATTTCAATGTCTATTTTATGTTTCGGCCATTGCGTCTTGTCTTCTCGAACAGGGCTACCAATCGCCTGACCTCCATTTTGAATACAAATTATATCATCGATAGCAATGTCCGCATGGCACCGTCTTCAGCACGATCAAAATGGCTGAATGGAACAACACACTGCAGTTATCGTAACGTTCACACATTTCGAGCATTTGCAAGAAAATCGAAAAACATTTCCCACTGCACTTACAACCTTTTTGACTACTTTTTATTATACTTCAACGCCTTATAATATTTCACACAACTGACTTCACAAATAATTAAATAATTAAACTAAATTAATAGTAAATTTCCTACAATAACGTTTAATTTAGATAAATACCGGTTTCAGTCAACCTTAGTACTATCAACTAATACAATACAAATTAAAGCAAAACTTTTTAACAATTACCATGAATACGAAACAAATGAATTTAAAATGTTGAAGCTTTGTACGATTCAACATATTTGTCACTAACGACCTGGGTTTCGTTTTCCGGCATCTTTAGGCATTATTTCATACGGATGTAACAGAGCTGACACACAATAATCAATTATCATTTGCCGTATTCAAAATGAACTAAATTATTAATATTTTAATTACGAGGGAAAAACACAGACCCTAAGGTTAAGATCCAAACATACAAATGAATTAACTTTCAATACTATTGATTCGATGATAATAACAATCAATTGACTATGATAAATTGTATTAACAATCAATACTGTCAATGAGTCTTTGCTGAAAGGGTTCTAAAACAAATATTAATCAACTATCATTAAAATGTTAGGTAATTTTAAACTTAGATATACCTGCTTATATCAAATTGATGGGCTTAAACATCAGGTGGCTTAAAATAGGAATTTTATTTATTAGATTGTCGGCTCATTAAACTAATCTTATGTAAGGGATATAACGAAACCAATGGTCCATAAACTGAGAAAATAATTGAAATGTTGTACATAATACAGTGTTTTTTTCTATTCCGCTTAAACTGCTGTATATTTTAAAATATTCATATGCAATTATAAACCAAAAACAACGGTTTTTCTTTCAATTTATTTTTTTACCTATCTTGAGAATGAATATTGAAAATTTGCATAATCTAACTTAAAACGAACTACTTACCGTTGTTTATCATAGTAACTACAAATAAAAAACGAATTATTGTGGATTTATACAGTATTGACGCCTTTGTTTTTAATCCACTCACAAGAGTTACATAATCCCTGAATTTAGAGTAGCCTTTACGATAAATCAAATCAAAAACTTACACCTTGCACACTCAGTACGACACAGATCTATGCGCCGTAACATGTATGCTATAAAACGACGCTCAATCTTAAAAAGATTTTTTTTAGTTAGTTTTTGACGCATTAAACGACGGCATAACAAAAATAATGCATCGACAGTCAGGCATGATATAATGATAAGCTCCGCCCATTGCTGTGCACCAAAAGTGAAAGGGATTTGTTCAGATTTTTCAACGAATGGAAGCCTAAATTTGCATAATTCAAACACAATATTAAAAATTGTGTTTCTTTAGTTAAATGCTACGGAATTTTACAAACCAACCTACTTAAAACATCCGCACGACTTCTCTATTTCGTCAATGCAGAAAACGTTGGGGTGACCTTGCGATCAAATGTTATTTTAACAATATCACTGAATGACCAATTTCGTCAATGACAACTTTACTGTTTTGTTGAATTTTATTGTGAACAATTAAAAAGCTATTATTTTGTTTTATGATCGAGTGGTATTTAAAGATTAATTTAACGACGTGCTCTAATAACATATAAAATATCTAAAGTTAAATTGCTTTTAACTAATTGAAATGACATTTTAGCATATAACGATTTTGTGATGAAAAAACGAAAACTTATACTACATTAATTAGCAAAATAATTCAATCTTCTCAGTACGAATTTCAGGCGTTCAACCACTTCAAGGAAATCGTATTTTTACGCTATAGATTAAAAATTATTCAGATATTTTTTGTATCCACCGCATAAGAAATGCATGGGCGCCTTCGGTAAGTCTGCACCTATGCATAACCTCTACGCTGAAAATTATATTAATGCGCATTTTTCTTAAATTTAAGCTAAAATAATCTGCAAAAACAATAAACAAAATATCCTTTATAATACTATCTTAATCCTGCATAAAAAATGTTATTTTACATATTGTATGTGTAAAATAAATTACTTTTAGTATTTGTCTAACATTTGACATTCGAATTCAATAACGATTCATATTCATTATAAACAATTTTCATATAATTTAAACATTAAATATATACAAATGAGTTGGAAAATATTTTGCATCGATTAACATAACACTAATATTTCTAAAATAGCATTTTTCGTCAGGACTGTCAAAATATAATTTTACGTAAAATATTTACAATAACCAGAAACGTCAAAAGTATATTACTAAAAATCGATAAACTGCCAAAAAAAATGTTCCGCTTCCAATGAAGAGCATACCACATCTACATACAAAATTATATGCAATACCTCCTTAAAATTTTCGAGTTTCCTCTTTGTAAATTAAAAAAGACATGAACACAAATACGCAATAAATTTAGTAAACATTGACAAAAATCATTATATTGTATATACTTATACTTTATATATTACCAGATAATAGGGAATTCAAATTCTACCTTAAACTTCTTTCTATCAAATGATTATGGCTTAAAATATTTCCAAAGCATTATCTTTTGTATTAAAATATGTTGACGTTCCTCTACAATACTACACTAGTATACCACTAATAGACACAAATTGAAAGCATATTGGCGAAAACCGTTTTTTCGGTTTTATATATTAAATAACGGTATTTTATGTACCAAAACTGACATTTGAAAATAAGTAATGCCGCTACAAAAATAACATCTAATGCATAATAACCGATTTTCTTTCTTTGTGTTAAAATGCGGCTATAAACTATTTCATCAATTAAATTTGAATTGTTGCAACTTTGTACGATTCCATATGTCTTATCACAAACGACCCGGGTTTTGCCCTTCGGCATCTTCAGGTATTCCATCGCACGGATGCAACAGAACTGACCAGTTCTGTTTGTACAAAGTTGCAACAATTCAAATTTTATATTGAAGTTCCATCAAGCACCTTCAGTCGATATAATAAATTATTTCATCAATATTATGATCGGATAATCTTGATCGGAATTTCAAAAAAAATACTGCTGATGGTAGAAAAATCTTTCATCGATTAAACGTTTCTTAAACAAAAAGTTACTGAATAATGATATTATCAAGGTTTCCGACTTCAATGATACCGGTATTACAATTCCTTATTTCATGTACCTTGACTTCGATCTATTGAATATTCAGTACAAATCTACGTTAAATAAAATCGAATCATAAAATGTTTGTCGCATGTGTTATGTATAACCATGTTAACATATCTAATACCGTGTTCTATGAAGGTCAAGCACCTATATTTAATACGATAGTGTTGTGAAACCCTTACTATCGTTCTACGGAACTCAGTTTGAATATCACTACTTTAGAGCAATATCGTTTTATTTCATATTATATGCAAACCTATTCGCTATGAATTCTTATCAAATAAAGTTTACATGAAGGTTGAATCTTTTCTTTTAGGTCACACTGTGTTGCCGCTATCTTTTGCTTGTTCATAATGACAATGATATTATGTTTGCATAAATTGTGTGCTAATTTCCCCGCCTCTTTGATTTACTGTTTCAAAACTATGTCCCCAAAGAAATTTTTTGTGTTATATAATTTTATCATATGACCCACATCTTTTCTGTATTCACGCTAGTAACAAAATACGCCATACTAAAACTGAATATTTTTACAAAATTTTGTAGCTAATATAAAAAAAAACTGTTACGTAAGCACTGCGACATAAGAAGACAACTAGAAATTAGCGGGCATTACATACAAGACTCGAAAGTAAATATGCTTTAAAATGAAAAATAATTTGTATAATATTCTCACATTCGATCAAATTCTTGTTTTAAAGCATACATAACAATCATTCGCGCGTGAATGTAAAATCAAATCTTTCCATATTAATATCGATACTGGAAATTTGAAAATGCTATTTTATCAACACTACAATACTGGTAGCTTAGTATAAAAATATAATCAATTATAATGAAACAATTTTTGACTGACTTCGTCCAACAAACGTTGGCTCTGAGAGGACTTTTCTGCAATCGATCTTTTTTGCACGAATATCCAATCAATTTTGACATAGATTCCACTATCGATGAATAAGTATTTACAAGGTCACAGTATAATACGAAACAGCAGTTTATATTCATAATACGTAACTATTGCCATTTTTAGTTTAGATCATGTTTCCTAAGCTGTTAATTAATATCAATGTCTGGAGTAAACATTCACAAAAACCAAACCTGTGATTTGTTTGTTTTATTATCACATTTTACACATAAATATGCATCGATACAATATTTAAATACCAACAATATACCAATATTCTGAGACTGATAACTCGAGTCATATCATTAATTAGCGAGGATCTTTTATGTTATGTTAATACATATCTCTCGTTCGTATTATAAACAAACATTAAACACTTTTTAACAAAAAACTATGTCATAATTTAATTTTTTGACATGCTGTGTTGATGATATGTCATTTATTACATCATCTATAAAAACATTTTAAAAAATCTCATGTAGAGTAGGTAATAACTACAAAATTAAGAACTTGAATTTTACCCAAAGCTGTGATGTCGTTAAAAAGAACACTACAACTAAAATATGTTTAATTTTTTTAGGTTTTTTTCCTACCTTTCCTATTTATATGCATTAAATTAAAGATCAAGTAACCATACGAAAAAATGTTCATTGAGACATTTTTCAAAATCGTCTAATTCAAAATGTAGTCAGAATCATTCGTTTTTCACAACTCTGGCACCGGCTATAACACAGCCACTCCACGACTCGTCAAGTAAAAAGAGCCTGTTTTCACAATTTTCAATTATGTGATTATACCCATCTTCATTAAAAAAAATTAAGTTATTGTTTACTTTTATTGGCTCACTGTTTATGACAATCTAATTTGATTGAGAGTCGACCAAAAATTTCTTTCAAATCATTGAATGGTCTACGACAACTCAGATTTTGTATTTAAGTAAAGAAGCAAATTATTACTGAGCTGAATCTATTGTAATACGGGGTCATATCCCAGCACGGTAACTAGCATATAAATAATACTTTTATAGCTAAATAAAGTAAAGATCAATCAGCTATACAAAATATGGCGATGAAAGATAATCATCCAAAATAGCACACCATTTTCACATGCGATAATATTTACGATTTCAAGAATAACCTCCTTCCTTAGAACAGAATTAAGTAATGATTAAACGTCAGCATTTCAAACAAGACAAAAACTTTGTTTTCTCTTTGAAAAAAACCGGTTTTACTATAGAAAAACATATAACTATTTCAAACTACTGAGTCTATTCGTTTCATATTATATAGTTACACACAAAGTAAAGTAGTGACGTTATCAATTCTTTTTTAATATTCTAAATAAACTATTGCCTATTTGCTACCCTTCAAATCAAAATCAACAAAAATTTTATTGAAGACGATAATGGATTCTTTTATTTTTCACTCTTCATTTCTGTCATTTCTTCCCGTCTTCCTTATAAATAAGTTTTAGTATATAATCTTTGAATGTATGAATATTAATTAAACAAATGAAATGAAACGAAATATTGAACTTGAGAGTAAATTTTGTTTGACAGTTTTGGTATTGCTATGGAAATGGGTGAAAAGATGTTCCATAAATAGCCGACAACGACAAATGTATCTACGGTATATATTACCTAATATGGATATAATAATAGTATGGATAATCGATACCTATAATTAATTGTGTTTATTCCAGGAATTCTGGTAGATATGGTACTTAATTACCTAAGTGACATCTATCCATTGCGAGAAGGATGAGTAATTAGATAATGATTGTGGTGTAATTAATATTGGGGAAGAACTCAAAAGGTAGCAAGCCAAAAAAGTTATATCGGGGTACCCAGAAGTTAAACGACACTCTGTCCAGTGGCGGACGAGATGAATGGATATTATCGACTTATTTAAACAACATCATTTCCGATTCTACAGCCAAGTCTTCAATACTCTGGACGATGGTCATATTCCTCAGCAACGCCTACGGTTTTATGTCTCATAAATGTTATAAAAAATGTTTTAACATTAGTGTAATTTGTGTTTTGTGATAAATCTGAAACTAATTATTGGCATCGTCGTTGCGGTAGAAAGCATGTATTATTGCTTAACAAATAATCACTAGATGCTAAATTATTCGAGTTGAAGTTCTCGAAATAACGAATATTTTAAATCTTTGTAATATGAAAATTTGAATCGTTCAAACTATGTACTCTTTTCTTACGACCTGGGTTTCGTCTTTCGGCATCTTCGTGCATTCGTCAGTTCTATTGCATGTATATCCATAATTTCAACTGTTCAATTTTTGTATTAAAATCTATCAAGCACACTCAGTCGATATCTTAAATTTGTAATCTTAGTTTGATATCTTTCTTACTCCGTCAAATCTTTTGAGGGACGGTTTGATAATTATGAGTGTCCGATAAATAATGTTTATGACTAAGGAATAGATATTATAACTAGAGAAGAATTAAAAATAGCATATTTCAAGAACACACCTGCGGGACTCTTTAACGCTAGTAAATAAAATTCAACAATTGTAAAAATATATTTATTCCTATATATGTAATTCATCGTCTACTTAGTAATATATGTAATGTTTAGGATTAAGAAATAGTAGTAAGTAAATTAAAAAATTTATTCTAATAATCTAAGACTACTGTAAATTCTAAGTCATTATTTGGGTGGGGGGGAATGAGAGGCGCCAAAGTCAATGAACGCCCTGAGCCCAAACTACCTAGCTACGGTACTGCCTTTACCCGTTAGCTGCCTTTTTACTTATTGTCGATACTGCTCTCAACCTGTATTCAAAATATCGTCTCGTAGACACGTAATAATATGCATAGAATAACTTCCGCAATATTTTCGCTTATTATGTAATTTAGAGCATAGTGTCTAGTGATTCCTTTCACATTTTAGAAAAGAGCTGCCACCGACGAGAAGAAACTAAACTACATCACGACTTTGAAGTTATGATAACATGCAAATGTAGCGAAAAGGCGCGCCGTCATTGCTTAATGCGAAAAATCCCGCCAAAATTTGACAGCTGATCATCTCGTAGACTAGAAAATATTATTCTTTGTCTGGCCGTCGCGTGGAGATAGCACGCGGCCAGTAGTATGTATGTGGGTCAGTAGGTCGTGAGTATAGCACGCTTCGAACGGAACGCGTTTCAATAGCGAAATAAGAATATTGGAAGGAAGCATAATGATTATTTTATGTCATTTGGTAAACTAATTTTCGAAATCGTATTACTATTCTCACATTTTACCATGATTTGACTGATAGCAACATTTTTTGGTGGGTCAGTTGAGTCTATGGTATATGTTGTTGTAGATAAATCATTAATTGACATTCTCCTTCATCGTGATATCTTGCTGGAAAACTAAATACTTTTTTAAGGTAAGTTTGAAATATAATTTCAAAAAAGATTCATATTCAAAATGAATTTTACTGATGAAACAAACTATCAATGAATTATACATAATCAATTATTGTCATTGTTCCGAAATGACTGTATTTGTTATTATATTATTTTTTTACTAAGCGCACTGCATTATGAGAATACTAATTTTGATTTATCTGTCAAACGTATTTTAAAATTATTTAAAATCGATATTAAAACCTATTAAAACATTTGTACCCGATTTCATTTTTGTAGTACTAATAGTATATTTAATAAAAACACAGCAATCTGATTGACCTTGAATTTCACCATACATACATACTAGTAATTATGCGCAACATTGCGGATCTCATACACTAATATTTTATGACAAAGTAAAATTCATCATATATTATTTTAAAATTTTTGCAATTTCCTTTCATTGCTATTGTATTATTTATTCTATAATATAATATAATACTACATCATATCGAGCCACCATTCAAAATGAAATTTTATTCAGTAGTATCCCGTAAAAAAGTAGTAAATTTTGATTCAGGGTCATATTTTAAGTTACAAGGAAACTTCAAATCGGAAAAAGAAATTTTCTGAATCTTTTACATTATTCATCATAATTCTACTCTATTATTTCACATTTATGCGCATTAATACAAAAAAAAAATCCAATTACATACACAATCACATTAACAATCTGCGTTCTATTTTTTTATTTAAATATAAGTTGTACATAAAGAAAATTTTGTGCGCAATAAGTTCATTTTCTGACATACATTTCGAAAGAAAAGAACTGGGTGTATTTTTCATAATGCAAAGCTTCGAGTGGAACGACAACGTACATTCGCCTTGAGCGTCGAATTGCCGGTTATTCTATAAAATGAACTAAGTAATAGATAGTTAACGCGCCCAATGAAAATTACATTACATCAAAGTAATGCACTGAAGATTTCTATTTTTTACACACATACGTCATATATTATTTTTCTGCAGGATTAAGTACTTTTTATATGAAGATTTCCAGTAAAATAAAAAAGGAGAAAACGTCTCCTATAAAATTTCTTTCGGAATTCTGAACACTTGGCTTCCATCACGACCGGCTAAGTCGGCGGTTTTCAAGCTAAGAGCTGCAAAAGTTAAGTCGATTGTTTATTACTTTATAATAAATATTAATTGACGGTAAAAATACTGACACCATATCAAAAAATCAAAAATAAAATTATATTGTAAAATAGTTTAACTTATATTGTTATTTTTTTATGAACGAAAAACAGACAAAGATGTGTTCCATGTTTGGGTGTAATAATATTAATTTTTAAGACCACTGCTTTAACTAGATTAAAAACCACTTAAGCGAAAATCCGGCAGAATTATTAATATATAAATATATATTATATTATTTTAAAAAATATAATTTCATGAAGAAGTATAACAAGCTAACGGCACTACTTATTTTTTTTAATATGGTGTCTTGATTAAGTGTAGAAATTTAATTCTGCAATAATTTGACGTTTAAAGAATTTTGTCTTTTGATTTATAAATACTTCTTAACATTATTTCTTATGTATTAAAAAATAATAATAAAAATAGAAATATCTCTACATATTCTCTTTAAAATTAAACAAAATTATCATAACTTTAATCATTTAGATAAAGGAGTAACGTGCGGTTGAAAACAAGTAATTTCGACCTCTATAAATATAATATATAGTCTAGGAAGTGTGTCCAAAAACTTTCAATGTACAACTTCGTTGATTTTCCCAACACCAAAAATTTTTTCAACTGATTTATAGATTTCTGTTCAAAGGTATGGATAAAAGACACTTTCCCATCTATCGGATCCTTAAAAATAGAGCGCAGCTAAAGAAATTCATTGACCATTAATCTTGTCCTAGCCATATTTTCTTTGAAACGTAAGGAAATTTCGATCAATTAGAAACAAGCTGTTCTTGTAGAAGATCGTTTCATTCAAAATACCTACGAAGGAAGTTATATTGTCCAAGTGTTCAACAAACATGTATTTAAAAAACAATGTGCTCGGCAAGAGACAGAATGTTATAACACATGAAAGAGACGTACCTCAAATAATTTGCCATTGAACAGAATTTCGTGACTTTATACATGTTCCTCGACTTACATACTTATTTTTGTCTGTGTTGGAATATTTCACGTGCGAAAGTAGAGTTGTCAAAGAAATCGTTGATGAGTACGGTATTAAAAATGCACTAATGTGTACAAAGACTACGTTGGTATTTTTGACGGTCAAAAAATTGTACAAATAATGTTGACAATTCTGTATGGCGAGTTACGCACTTGAGAAGCCCTAGACGTAATGCGGAGGCTCTTTTTTCTGATCAACATTCCAAAGTTTATGCAAGATGTTCTTAAAATGTACATAAAATTTTCTATTTATAATCTTTTGACGTGACAACGTCTTATAAATCGATGAACGCCCGCTGCACGCACGAAAAAACATGACTCATTGTCCCGTTTGTCGCGTTACGCCGAAGGCAAGCGTGCGAGCGAGAGCGCGGATAAGCGATAGAGAGGCACGATCGGCCTACCGTTCGGATTGTGCCGCATCTATCTCTCTTCCACTCGATTGGTCGATGCGTCTGAGTAGAAAAGAGACAGCGGCAGCACACAACTTATACACCTACAGTACCTACACGTGATCTGTTTACAACTGCTTATAAAGTGAAGTGAAATGTTAATTTGGTTTTCATTGTTTATATTACAACAACAATTGCGGCAATAAAGGTAATTAATTCTTGCATATTAAAAATCGGATTAACGTATAACAAATATACTTTTAACAATAAATTATTAACGATTTCTTTCAGAAAAAAAAATGTAGATTTCATTTCAGTCCTTCTTCGTATCCATACAAAATAATGATAATTCAATAAAAATGATTCTATTTTATTCATAAAAGTATGCAATCATTTCATCAATGTTTTCTTATGACGTTGTCACGTTAAACTATCGTCCGTAAACCGACTTTACAGACAACCAATTTTTTATGTCAAATATCGCATTATCAAATCCGTAAGCTTTTCAATGACAGCATGTATTACATTTAAAAATTGCGCTTATAGAATAATCTGTCACTGATTTTTGATGGTTTTTGTAGTTCCTACAGAATCTATATCAAATAAAACTATTCAGCGTTTTCAAGAAATTTCCTTTCAATCCTTTCATTAGAACCATTTTTTTTATAAATGATGTCACATAAATTTCAAGGACCTATTAATTTCAGTTCCCTCACCGCGTCAAATTTCCTGATTATTTATTGTTATCTATGTCAATAACATTTAAACTTATCTATGTTGGTTTAACAGTCAAATAAATTGAATCGCATGAGATTTTTTGCTTTATTGATTATTTTTGTAACTTCAATCGATTTACCCGCTTTTGTGCTCGTAAACCGATTGTTGTTTTTTTTTCGACATGTAAAAATCCCGATACCTTAATCTGGCAACCCTGATATATACTCGTCTAAGTTTAACTAGGAAACGCTGATACAGTATTGACTTTTTAGTGATAATAAATTGATGTACACGTGTTTTTTTTATATATATAATATTACTTGGCAAATTTCTACCTTACTTCTAATGAAAAGAAAATGGATAACGTAGGATTTTTCTAGAAAAATAATAATATTTTCGAAAACTGGTATTCCAGAACGTTGCCACGCTATCATTTGGGTTACTGCGAATTTCTGCGTAATCACCCACTCAAACGCTGCAGTAAAGGTTAATTTAGTTTGTCGCGCTAAAATGTCAACGTTTTTGGCGGAAATGAAAACGAAAATCGGAGAACATGTGGTTGGCTGTGCATTTTTTTATTCGTCAAATTTCATAATAACACGGATAATGGACGCCTAAAAAGGTCGACATTTTTTTCATCTAAAATATATTCAGTGACATTTAATTCATAAATTATTGCGTAAAATGTCAAACTCACGTGGCTGAAATTCGGATTTTTTAAACGCTTTTCTTCACCATTTTCGACAAAGTTTCATTGATTACTTTTAGACCTACTTTTGACTGATATCATGAGTAGTAAACGAAACATGGAAATCAAAGTGACAAATAGTGTTTTGGCGATATAGAGTGCATTCAACGAATTCCTTTATGCAATTTTCTTTTCGCTCATTTGTGTGAATTACAAATATGTTAATTGTATATGGAAGAATTCTTTTGAATACTGATGTTCTAAACCATGAGTGCGCAATCATTTTAGTATCGTGAGTAACTATTAATTTGAATTTTCATGGTAATCCACTTCCAATCAGAATCAAACAAGAAATATTGTTGATGCTTTTTTTAATATAATATATTTATTTTTAAATTTAAGATTCGTTAAAAAATCTCAAAATTATTTTAATTTAATATTTTTCGTATATATTTACCGTAGCTTTAAATTAAAAATATTAAAATATATCCAGTATTTCCAATTGTATTTGGGATTGACCCCTCCCTTGCGATCGCGTATATGAACTTCAGATGTTTCAAAAATTTGTATATTTCAAAAAAAAAAAAAAATTTCCACACAGAAAAAATCACTTTTCTGAATAAAATCAAAATACACTCAATTGAGGCTTTATATAGATGAAATACTTCAAAAGAAAAAATAATACGAATACTTGATACGCTGTAAAATTATACATTGATAAAAGAGAAAGTGATTATATTATTTCATTACCTCGATTCATTTCTTTTATGCCAAGTTTAAATCTGAAGTGATAATCGCATTTATTAAACTGTTATGAAGATAAATAGATAAATTTTTCTCACACGTTTTCCGTCCCTTCAAATCTTATGATCTGCCGGAAAACTTTTTAATTATTTCATCTTCAAAATATTTGTTTACACAATTACATTTCTTTCCATTTTAATAGTAAAACTTTCAAATCTGTTTACTGAATGACTTGTGCAGCAAATGTCTTGACTTAGTTACACCATGACCTATTTATTGTTTATTATAAGTTAACAAAATGTCGTATCGAGTAAACAAATTGGAGAAAGAGATGTGTTATTTGTTTGCCATTTTTTGAGTGTAAAAAGTACATACATATTCTCCCACTTATATCGAAAGTAGAATTGTATAAAATTTCTGAAAAAAAGTGCAACTGAACAAAGCAATAATGAGAATAATAATCTTTCAATTATACTTTAAATAATAAAAACACATTTTTTAGTACTTATTTCCACAATATATTTTTTGATCAGGACCGGTTTTTATTATTTAAAATATAATGCCTTTCCATCAAGAAGTGACAGTTAACACCTTAAAAGTTTCAATTATACATTTGATATAAATTCCATTGCGATTCAGTCAAAGTCTGTCGTCTCCCTCGACCTTCGTCAGTTTATTTGATTTTAATTAGTGTAATTTTGTATCATTTTCATCTTTCTTTTCCAAAAAGATTATCAATATTTGTTTTATTGGTACAATAAAAACAGGATTACTCTTTCAATATATATATTTAGGCTATCCTTAAGAATGAGTCCAGGATTTGTATATATTATATGTACTTATTTCCACACTGTCATGTCATCAACGTTATGTCATCAAATGAGGAATTTGGGGCAACATTGTGTTTTTTTTAATTCCATGAATTTTTACGAATCGCCTTAGTGATACATTTACGATATATACATTATTATGAACAAAAAATAGTCAATATATACAGTCCACTATATTCTACCAGCGTTATGGAGTCGCAGGTTTATGTGAAAAACGAGCGATCCGTCTACTTTTTTGATTAGATGATTTTGAAAAATACCGCATTGAACAATTTACCGGATTGGTTGGACGATCTTTGATTTAATACACATAAATAAGAATAGTAGGAAAAAACCAGACAAAATTCAACATTTATTTGGCCAATGTCGCAGTCAAAGTCGGAGTTGAAGTCGTGTTTTTTTAACAACTCCACAGCCCTAATGGCAACACAAAACTTTATTATTTTTAATGAATAATTGATATTTTAAACACCCCACAGTGTTGCGCTTGAAGGAAACGCAAAGTCAAGAATATTAAACAGATTTCATTGTAAACATTTATATTTTTACACTTAAACAAATAATGAGCAAGAAGCGGCTCTCAGTATTTATTCCGTTGCAAAAGACCGAAGGACGTTTTCCGCTTCGAGAATCTCATTCATTTTAGTCTTTTGTTTCGTAAAAAAATAATTATATGGCTGAATGCACAGCTAGGAAACAAGTTTAAGCTGGTTTTGAGCAACTTTTAATTTTTAGTACATTCTTCCAATTGGCAAAACGGACAAATCATGATGCAGTTTCAATCTATCTGTATATATTAACATAAATTTAATATTTTTATATGGTTTCTTTGGGCAGGTTTTTTTTTGTTTTGTATTGATGCAATAAAACTACAATTACGAAACGAGAAATTCACAACATGTTCGATACGGCTGTAGATAATAAGTTAATCATTATCATCAAAAAATGTTGACTTTTAATTTGATGAAACCAGGGCTGTGAAGCCGAAGTTGTAAAAAAAGAGCGATTTCGACTACTGTTTTGACTAAACGATTTTGAAAAATATCTCAATTAACAAATTGACTGATTTATTTGTTGGCCTTTAATTTAATACACACAAATAGAAGAGTTAGTAAAAATCCTGACAAAATTAATCTTTTCTGAAGAGAATCGGAGTCAAGTTTTTATTTAACGACTAATATTAATAAAATTATGTACATTTCTAAATATTAGACTATCAAAATATCTAACAGATTTTAAATTAAAAAAAAATATGTATATAAACCTCATCTATTATACATATTTATGGTAATTGATTATTGTAAAATTCTCTCATCAAAAGTAATTAAATATTTAATTAAGTATTTTTCACAAGATTGTCGTTTCCAAATTTTAATGTCATTGTAATCATGTATATTTCAAAACTAGAATATAACTAAAATTTCAGATATATATTTAAGTCATAGTATAGGACAATGGCTCCCAAACTATGGGTCGCGATAGGTTTTTTTGGGGGGTCGCCAACTATACTAACTTTTGACTGCTGGGGGTCGCGGGTCACATGACTTTTATAAAAAGGGGTCACCACCCGAAAAATTTTGGGAAGCACTGGTATAGGATATATATTCTGTCAGTTCTATTGCGTCCATGTAACAGAATACCTAAAAATGCCGAAAGGCGACACTATCGTCGTGAGTGAGAAAACCTGTGGAATCGTACCAACAATTCAAATTTGACATTGAAAACTCATCAAGCACCGTCAGTTGATATCATAAAACATCGACTCATTTTGCGTGATTTTTACATAAGAGAAATGAAACTGGACCGAAATACTCAAAATGGCGTCGAATGGAAGTGTGTTGTACTTAGCAAATAAGACAGTGCAAAGCAACATGAATTCATTTTATGCCATGTTTCGGTTAAGCAATATGGATGTCTGGTGACGTTTTATTCTAGTTTAAATGTCTGAGAAAATATACAAACAACACAGCCGACTATCCCTGGAGCCAATCAATAATGATCGCAGTAATTCAAATCACTCATATTTACATATATAATAGAATATAATCGGCTTGCGTCTAGTTCCAATGTAGAAATTATTTTATTATAGTTATTCACACACTAATCAAACTTCAATTATATACATTAAAATCGTGAAAGATAATTCATGATGTAATCTGTAACGTCATTATTCGGCTGTTTATTTCACTGTATCACTGTGCGGTTTTAACTGTTTTGAGTTATATTGTATTATGCTTTAAACAATTAATAATATTAAGAATCCTTTGTGATGGACTCTTTACGAACAAACTAATATATGTCGATC
The DNA here is from genome assembly GCA_028555115.1 of Himalopsyche japonica. NCBI lineage: Eukaryota > Metazoa > Arthropoda > Insecta > Trichoptera > Rhyacophilidae > Himalopsyche > Himalopsyche japonica. Next base: position 979,994 of record JAHFWJ010000224.1, on the reverse strand, counting down.
ACCATTGCTTAACCCGCTACGGGGAGCCGTTTTGTCTCCGTAATGGACCATTTCCGTGCCATATGTAAACTTATTGATATAGCCGCCTTTTTAGTTTAACTTACAATTTTTAGTTTTATTGCGAGCAAGAAAAAAGCTAGGTCGTTGAAACGGGAGAGAGGATGTATTGTGTACCTTTTCTACACAGCTATATATATATATATGTATAAAAGCAGATATTCGTTTAAGTATAGTTCTGACGATGGCGTGAGCCGAAATAGCTATCAACTATATCTTAAAAAAAATTGTAGAACTAAAATACATTGCTATTTTTTTCAACTTGTTATAATGGAGTTCTACCAAGCGAATGCCAATTTAATCAATAAACAATTAATTGTTTTAGATTTTATCATTTATGTCGAGAGACAGATGTATTTGATTCATAAATGCTAACAACATTCAACGACATTGTTTGATGAAACTGCATTATAACACGGTGAAAAAATAGCAATTTAAAAAAATAGCAATAGAAAAAGTAAATAGTTGATAGCTATTTCAGCTTACGCTTTCATCAGAACTATTTATGATATCGACTGAAGGTGCTTGATCGAACTTAAATATAAAGTTTGAATTGTTACAACTTTGTACGATTCCACATGTTTTATCACTAACGACCCGTTATGTTGCATCCGTGTGATAGAATGCCTGAAGATACCGAAAGGCGAAACCCGGTTCGTTATTGAAAAAACATGTTGACTATTTCTCCAAATCTTGATTGAAATATGGCTATCCAGAAATGGTTTACATTCAGTTATCGAAAATGTGTCAACTTAGTGGAGCGATTATGGCCATCAAAATTTCGTTGGGAGTGCGTACAGAAACTTTTAAAATAATGAAAATTATCCAACGGAGGAAAGACGAAAAGTCATCTAGAGTGTTGTTTTAAGTGCAAAGTCAAAGAGATTTATAATTCATCAGCGAGGAAGCTTAATAATTTGAAATAGATGGTCGGATTTTCCTCTGAACTACCCTTTCATTTTGGATGAATTATGGAATGTGGCGTTAAATTTCAAAACCAGCAATTAGGACTTTATAAAACCTTGTACAATTGTTAATGTCAGTTTTCGATCAATTTTCATGACTGTGCATAATAATTCATATAAAATATTAAAAAATTTAAATCAATAGATGACGATGCCCATCGACTTTTTCTTTTATCATTTATTATAGAATTCGAAGATTTTTAGGGCTTACACTACACAATATTTTGCTTCTTTCGTAACATTTCCAAGATTACTTTACTAAACAAAAATATTTTAATTTAGAAAAGATATTATTTATAACGTTAAGATTACCATATCACAATATTTTACTAAATTTTTCACATGTTAACACCAATGTACATGCTTGCTATACACAAAATTACATTGTACTGTTTTTTTTCTAATATTCTTAAATTGAAATGTGTTTATCGAACATTTATTTATTTTTAAATATTTTTCGAAATAAATAAACAAATGAATTCCGTAACAATCGATTTTTTAAGTTATTAGAATAATTGTAATCAAATATGCAATTCGATCATTTCGAATACGAGATACAAAGATACTGCAGTACTTGTCACATTTCTCGAGATACTTATAATAAAAAAAAACTAATAATAAAAAAAATTCAAAATTTAATATCGTTTGTAGCTAGTTATATTTACAATAATCTAATTAAATTCCTATTGGAATACCTAAATGAATATACAATTTTTTAGGCTACCAGTGACCGCTTGATATTCAAGCTGTGAATCCCAAGTATATTAATGATAAAAGCTCTTTCCTTATCAATTTATTATTATTTTTCCAATGTAGATTTTAAAATTGATCTCAATGCAATATACGGATTTCAGAATATCATTTTAATTTGCTTGACATGAATTAAAATTTAAAACAAAATTAAAATGTCTGTTATTTATTTTATATAGCAAGAGTATTTTGACTTTTCATACTTTAGATGGCAATTCATTTTTAATATACATAAATTAAAATTTACTTCACAGGCTTTTTATTGAAGATTAAGATCTTCTAAGTAACCTGCAGAAGAAAAGAAACCTATAGTTTTTCGGTGTATTTACAAAATTATCACTTCTCATTTCCTTTTTTTCCTGTGAATACACAATGTAACATAGTTATTCTATCAAATATACTAGACATAAATTGTCAGACGCGTATTTGATAGATTCATAATCATAAATTTAATATTGACTCTTACATTCCAACTCAAATATACAGTCTAACTTGAAGTCGAGTTAGATTCTTGGTTATGAATTTACACTATGTCAATATTGGTATAATAAAACCATGTTATCGAAAGTAGCACTTCCCGCAAATTCTTTATTGATAAATTTCGAGAATTTAGCATATTTAAAGTTTGTTTTAAGTATACATACTTTATTGAAAACTATCATATTTATAAAAAAAATACAGTAAGAACAAAAAGAGAGCGAGACGTAATGTCCTGTTTTGAAAACAGGTGACTCTAATAACCCATGCGGCCTTAGATAGATGAATAAATTACAAAAATATTTCATTTTCAGTGAACCCTTCCGTGAAGCGTATTTACTTTTCGTAACTCGATCCAAGCCTGAACACTTTAAAATGCGTGCGCAATCACTCTATTGGTCGCAACAAATCAGCTTCGCTTTATAATTTCGTTGAATCAGTTTGGCGAATTTTATTACAGTAAATTTTTATAAATATAAATTATATACACACACATTAGTTATATATTTGGATTTATATCGCTACGTATATCATTAGTCCAAAATATTCTGGTCGCCTACTCTAAAAAATATACTGCATTTTATTGTATACTAAATGTAATTAATAACATATTGTATGATACTGTCTGATCAATATATCCTGATTTTTCACGCTCCACATTTTTCAGCACATATTTTATATTTATAGAAAATAAGTTTTTACAATTCATCAGTACTGCAAAAGTAATTATTTTGTGATGTAAAATACAGACTACTTTTTATTTTTTATCAGTGTTAATAAAATTAAATATATATCAAGGTGAAAAAATAGCAATGTATTTTAGTTCTATAAAATTTTGAAGAACTAAAATATATTGCTATTTTTTCACCGTGTTATAATGGAGTTCTACCAAGTGAATGCCAATTCAATCATTAAATATATATGCTTTACAAAGATTAAATGATAAATTTTATATATAAAGTGATATCAGTCAAAAATTTACTGCCACAGTAAATTTTTAATAAATAAATCACCAACGCTAATAGTTAAATAGTTCATGATTTACTTGGTCTTACAATTTGTAGAGGTATTATGAAAAATGTTATTGGACTAAGCTATGAAAAGTATATGAGGACCATTTTTACCATAAATCATTTTTAAACGCCCCGACTTCACAAGAGAATCTTTTTACAAAAAAATACTTGTAATTTACACGTTATAAAATTTAAAATTTATTTTGCATAAGTACTCACAATTTTACATTATCTGAAATATTCACAATCAAGATATCATCTAGGATTTTTCGATTTACCTTTATTAAATTCATTTAATGTCCTATTTTTTATAATTACCCTTCTTGTGAAAGAATTATTGGTAGGGGGTAAAGACTAATGTTTTATATCCCTCCCCACTTGTATAAAGTATTTAAAGATAAAGAATGAGCTTTAAGGTGAGAGCTTTACGGAACTGAAAAATTTATCAAGAAAGCTTTTCGAATTTTGACATCTACAGAATCTAATATTTTTTTTTTCTAATTTATAGTAGACTAATTTTCTTCGTCTAGATTTTGATAGAAAATAAAATTTGAGCTTGCATGCTGACTTTTTTTGAATGAATATATTTATCGATGAAGTAGTAATCGTGTATAACTATATATTTCATCAATAACTTCATTGGTTAATATGTAAAATTTAATATGCTCAAATTTACAAATTGTATTAGACAGAAATATTTATCTTACAAAACCGGTCAATCGGGATAATATTTGAGACAAGACCATAATATAATATTTACACGATAGATCAAGAAAATCGATAAATAAGGGAACGGTTAATGTGGGATTATTTAACATTGTTTTTATGAGTGTTTAACGGTACTATTAAAAAATGAACGATTCATCCGAAAACATGTATTACACGAGAACGTTTGGTCGGGACTCTACTGTACATAATAATAAATATACTTTTATGCGTGAAAATATATTCTAACAGAAACTTTCCAGTGATAATAGATTACGTGTATTTATACAAGCACTTTTTAAAACCATGAACAACATTATCATACAAGCGTTGATATGTAGAGAACATTTTTTCTGCTTGAATTGTTAAGTCACATTTTCATTTAAAATATATTGTTGCTCTAATGCAAGGGTGGGAAATTGATTATTGGCGACCAACCCCTCGATCGTGAAACAAAATTTACTCGCTCCCCATTGTAATCAATGGGGAATTACGTAAACTGTAATTATTTTCATATTTTAAACTTACAAATATTGTAAAGAACTAGACAAAGTTTTGAATGTTTTTAACAAACTTTCTTATACGATTCTGCTTGGAAGTGTATCGACATGAAAATTCAAATTAAAATTATCTCGCACATTCAAAAAGACTTGCTCCAGCATATATGTAAATAAATCTATTTCTCTTAAGCAGATCGACACATTTTTACTAACGCATAAAATATTATGATTTTTTTAGACAAAATCTTCATTTATTGCTCAATAGTGCATGGTTTAACGATCGGTCCGTGCAGCTCTGTATCGGTCCAAGAATATGAGGAGTAAAATTGATTCTTTTTATTAGTATTGCGTTATGGAAGGCGGCCGTGTAACAACAGCCGTAGCAACGATAAAAATAACTAAATTTAGATTCCATCGGTTTTAAACGACGTAACAAATATTTCCTTGTCTACAACGTAGGTTTTAAAATGGAATTAAATTTAACTGCATTACCAAACATCGTATTATATCAATATTTGTAATTCAACGATATATTTAAAATATGAACGAAATTGTATTGATTTTTAATAAAATTAACAATGGTATTTCTCAAGCTACTAACAAATCACAACAATATAATATAATACAATAACCACAAAAATTAAGACCTTTGAATACATTTTTTTCCCCAACAATAGTCATTCACTTGATTGTAAAATCAGCTTCTTTGAATTGAGTGTATTCTAAGTAAGGGGCTACCAACTTTCAATGCAGGTTATCAAATTCAAAACGCGATCTGGCTGAACCCACTAACATATACCTTACTACAATTTACGCATAGTGAGCGCTACCATACGTTTTAATCCATTACACGCATAACGCTTAACAGAACGTGATATTGAATGGGTTAAGCTAGTCTAAGCTTGACGTGGTAATAATTCATAGTCACTATCAAATTTAAAGAGTCATTTTTTTAAAATGTATATTGTTGATCCATATGTTTTGTTACTAACGACCCGAGCTTCGTCTTTCGGCATCTTCATACATTCTATCACACGGATGTAACAGAAATGACTCGATAAACAGTTTTCATCGGTTTTATACCAGAGTAGTTATCTACAAAGGAAAAATACAGACCCCTAAAGTTAGGATCACAATAAACATCTGAAAAAAAAATCCATAATATTGATGTAATAAAAATGACACTCAATTGCCTGTGATGAGTTTTATTAAAACTAAGTATTGTAAATATAAATAAATATAATAATCAACTATCATTTAAATATAATTCAAATTTGATATTTAAATTCAAACACCTTTAGTCAAAAACATACATTCTATTTTATTATGTTTTCAGAACAACGATATATGACACATTTTAAGCTGAATTGGGTTTAGTTTGCAACATTAATGTACTTCCCATAACACTTAGTCTAGACAGTTGTTCTAGATTATACTACCTAATATAACGACGGCATATTAACCGATTGACTGCCAACGTCTCAATAGTTGATGGCAAATATTTGAAAATTCACTAAAAAATATACAAGAGATAACATTATTAAAAAAATTGTTGACGAAGTAACTTCAGAAATGATATATAATATAGCCTGATTTTTCCTGATATTCTTCACAATTTTACTTCTCACTAACACCTATTTCTGGCACGGATAGCCTTTTTCTGGCTCAAGAAATAACGGATGTAGTAAATCAACGCTGTTATGTAAAACAGTTTCTCTCAGTTACTTTAAGTCTCAAAATTGTTCCGTAGATCGTTGTTGTTGTGACGATAATAATTATCATTTTTATGTTACTGATATAAAAATTTAGTTCCCATTATGTTCAATTGCATTGTGGGTAAAATTATTTAAGCATTGCTTTACTGAATCTTGATAAATACATACACCCAGTCCTTTTTTTACGCGATACATTGGTTCCAGAAAACGGCGCGTAAAAAAAATCGCTTAAAAAAATCGCAACTTTCATATAATTTGTTAAATTGGTTCCAAAAATTAAAATATCGCGTGAAAAAGTACCAGAAACGTATGAAAAACCAAAATTTTCACTTTTAAATTCGTGCAATATATACATATATAATTCATGTCTCTATTGCTTATAAAATATAATGAGACTCTCACAATATAATTTTTTCACTTATATGAATTAAGTTATAAAAATACAGATATTTTTTTTATTTAAAAAAATAATGAAACGTACATGCCTTGCATCATATATAAATGACTTCTTTAAAACAAATTTGGGGAAAAAATCGCGTAAAAGCGAGTGACGTGCGTAAAAAAATGTAACGGTGCCGTCCAAAAAAATCGCGTATAATCGAATTCGCGTAAAAACAGGACTGGGTGTACATCACTTTTAAGATGTTAACTGCCACTTCTTCGTGGAAAGACATGATATTTTATGTAATAAAAACACATTTTTAGTACTTTTTCCCCGCTATAAGTTTAGGTTTGTAAATAATGTCTATTTTAGCTATAAAAAAATGAAATTTGTTTATCAAGCTATTAATGTCAATTTTTAATTGAATATGACAGCGCTCAATTATTGAATATCATCATTTTTGAAGCACTGTGCTTCGAGGACATAGCCGCTAACAATAAACCCCTATATTAAATATTTGATTTCATCCCCTCGTATAATATAAGGCACTAGGTAGTTGGGAGGCTGTTTGCTAACTGTTGGTCGTCGACCAATCTAACGTTTCCCCTTTCAATGTCAAGTGAATTAATTATTTTACGATACAAAAAAATATCCAGTAAACCAATCAGTAATTCTTATATAATTAATTAGAAACATTTGAACAGTGGTGCTATTTTTTGTTCTTAAAGAGACGAGCAACGCAGAAGTTTCCATGTTACGGACATCTATTAGTGGGAATGATAAATTATTTGATTTTTTTAATTATTAATGACATACACTGAAGATGCTTGATGAAATTTCAATTGTTGCAACTTCGTATTATTCTATATGTTTTGTCACTAAGGACCCGGGTTTCGCCTTTACACATCTTCAAATAATCTTTTAGAACGGTCAGCTCTATTTTATCCGAATGATAGAATGCCTGAAGATGCCGAAATGCGAAACCCGGGCTGTTAGTGTCAAAACGGCTAGAATTCAGCTAGTAATATTGTAAGTAATGTTGTTGGTAAAAAACTGAAACAGTATGCCGTCATTTCATGAAATAAATATGTTTTAATTGAAAAGAAGCACGAAATAATACATGTTTATTTTGTCTTTAAAATTTGTACGAAAAAGACACCCAAATAATAGTTTTGCCTTGAAGAAATAACAAATTTAATTTATTTACTAGTCATGGGAAACAAGTCGATTAGTGGCGACTTTTAAATCATGAATCAATTGGTCACGGCGATTCGTTCATTCGAGTCAGTCAGTAAAGGTATATTAAAAACGTACTATAATTAAATTAATAGGTGAGAATGACGTGTAACTGATTTTTTAGGCAAGTATGTACATAGGAATATATTGAGACAGCTCGTTAAGTCAGAGGCGCAAAATATATATATAGACATCTTTGTTACTGTTGCAAAAATACGTGACATGATTTACTATCATACATTTGATTCATTCGTTTGCAAACAACGCATGTCTCGTATAACGATTCTCGCTTGAAGGGTTCTTCCAATTCTGAATCGTTCACTACACTCGGTCTATTCAAAGATTAGATCACTTAGATTCGTTTTTATACAAACGAACGTGTATATTATTATCATTTTTTTTTAGTAAAACAACTCAATGTTATTATTCTAAGCATATTTTACCTTTCATATTGCTAATTGTGTCATTTATTTCACCTTATATAAAACGGTATTTGAATGTACCAAATTTATCTCTTAAGCTATCGAACGCATTGAATACAATTAAATTTGAGATCCAATAGCTACTTTATTTAAAAATATTCGTCAATGATTTACAACAGTATTTAATTGTAATCATTTTTTTTCTGTAAATAAATATTCTTCACTGGTTTTGTACCCCTATGTATAAGATGCAAACCGATGTTGTTTAGGGGTGCACGCCCTTAGTGCTACAAGCTTAGAAAATAATTTGGCAAATTGGTTGAAGCAGTGTGCTCGATTTATATAATCATTCCACTTTGAATTGGGCGCGTGATATCCTAGTGACAATAGGATTTTTAAAAAATATGTATTTGTTACATTTTTCAAGCCTGGGTATAATCTATTGCATTTATTTTAGCTGTATTAATTTCTATATCCACAATACAATAAACATTAAAAAATATAATTTTACAATCTAGTAATGCCAGTATAACGCAGTTAACAAGTCTTTTGGATGTCAAAGCAAAAACTAATTGAGTATCGATTCATTGAATCAATCAGTTGATTCATTGATTTTGGATAAGAACTCATTTACAGTATTATTATGAATAAATGGATTCTTTTCAAATTTATGCCTTTAACTCATTCTCCTCTGAGCAATATAAAGAATTCCATCACTGATTATTTCAAAAAATAATGCACGACACGACAGACTTTGTATCAAGATACATTACTTACTACACGTGCTGTGAAATAACTTAGAAAAAATATTTTTTTACAATAACAATGATTTCCTACAAACACAGTCGAATACATATAAAATATACATTGCGACTTCGAAGAGCTTAATAAAACATTTTTATTTGTTTTTCTTATATTGTATAGGAAACAATATTCGATAATCAAAACAATTATTTATACGACGGGGATATATATTATTATCATAGGGGGCAGCTGGAAAAAATGATAAATATCGTGGGAACTTGTTGGTAAAATATTGATCGCAACTATTGAGGATTTATAAAATTATTTAACACAAAGAAAATGCTTGATTTTATTGTATGATAATCATTTCTAAGCCATTAAAAATAGTTTTTATATTCAGAATTTAAAGTATGATAGTAGAAACTATCGGGAGCGAAACAATCCAAAAAAATGGTCGCACAATTCCTCTGAACGTGTGTTCTGATTGTATCTTTAATGGTTTATACCTTCATATTCTGACGTGGGTAAAACTAGATGTCTAATTCAAAAACCTTGAGGTCTCAGCAAGCATTGGCCTACTTCTAAAAGTGTCACGGCGTCGCTACCTTAGCCTGTAAGTCAACTGCGTCGATTTACGACGTCTCTTTCCGACGCCGAAAACAACAAGTGACGCCCCCGCAGGTAAACATCTTGATCGGATATTCAATCTCGACATCGATAAATGGAAATATTGAGCCCTCCGACTGTCGCTGAATTGCTTCATTTGTACTATATGAATAATTTTGAATATATCAAGATTGTTTCACAAAAACAATCAACACAAATTTAACTAACGTAAGTTTTTCTTTCAAATAACAATATCCAATGTACTGGCATTTAAACAACTGATAGCCAATTTAAATACTATATACTAAATATATTGTTTTTTTAAAACATATTTTTTCTACGTTATTAAACAGCATGTGTAGCAAGTAAGGTATAAGGTCTTTATACAAACTCTTTAGTGTCGTGCATTATTTTTTGAAATAATCAATTATGGAATCCTTTATATTGCTCAGAAGAGAACGAGTTAAAGGCATAACATAACATAGATTCCTCATATGTGTGAGAATGTTAGAAACATCACAGTACAATACTATAAATTTCTTTACTGATCAGTAATTTTACTCATAGTATTGTAATTCCCGGATTTTCTTACTGTGTTATAACTTAAATAACCAACATATAAAATTTCAAATCAAAAAATAATAAAACAAAATCTAGCGATCGATACGATCGACATTACAAAAAATAAACCGTATATTGAAATAAATACTTTTTCTTATTAAAAATATCGATTGAGGGTGCTTTATAAAATTTCATTATCCAATTTTTAATCGTGGTGAATATAACATAATTCTAATACAAAGTGATTACATATTCTTAATTCGTTTAATATAACATATATAACAACCATAAGTTCTTGGAGTCTAGTGTCTGAAGAAGCTGAAAGCCGAAACCTGAAAATTAAATAATCGATTTAAATTATAAATTTATTTTAATTGTATGTGTTATATTATATTTACTATTGATTGATTTGTCAATTTACATTTTCTTGGTTGAAAGCTTAAAGTAATTTATAATTAATGATATCTACTGAAGGTGCTTGATGATATTTCGGCCTTTATTGAACTGTTGAATATGGGAACATTTCTACATTTTTTTCAATCACGATCCAGGTTTTGGCAATCCTGGCAATTTTTTTCCTTAGTGTATATATTTTTTGTATCCACGATACAAACCGTTTTCTGTATGCCAGTTATATCACGTCCATGTGATACGCCTGAAGATGTTAAAAGACGTTACGCATGTCTTGATAAAATAAAAATAAAATATAGTTGTACAAAATTTCAACGATTCAAATTTATTGTTGTTATATTCGAACATCGATTTGAACAAAACTGTTATTCTAAACAAAATGTTTCTATGACTAAATTATATCGAATATAAGACGCGGTAATTATTAACCCAATTATGGGGTATATTTTCTGCTTTACGCCGATATCAAAGGTCCCATAATAATTATTAATGTCATATTCTTTGTGGCTGTTTCTCTTTGAAGCATTTCCAACGCTCGTGATTTACCCCAAGGGAAATATTGGGTATGGATTAGAGAACGGAGGGATGCGAGACAGTCTATCAAAGCCCCGTGCCTGGTGAATCAAAAGATTCAATACAAAAACGAAAACATTCTTGGATATTTTGTTTTTACAATATATATTATATTTTTCCGTACGAAGGTAGAAAAATGCCCACGTGAAGAAATATTATTACATATTTCATACATATAGTATTATGATTCTTTTACTAACTGTCACTTGTCACTTTCTGTCTTATATATAATTATTTATTTGTAATATTTTAAGTCAATTAATATACAACCTATTGATTTTGCAACGTTTAAAACAAAGGCTACAGAGTCGGAGTTGTAGTCGCGAAAACGAGCGATTCCAACTACTTTATCGATTAGACAATTTTCAAGTATATCTCAATGAACAATTTGCCAGATTGGTCGGTTGATCTACAATATAATTAAATGCACATAAATAAGAGAGGTAGAAAAAAATCTTACCAAAAAAAACTTTTTTAGTCGAAGTCGTGTTTTTTAGCGACTTTGTATGTGTTGATTGAATCGGCATTTACTTGGTAGAACTCAATTATAACACAGTGGAAAAATACCAATGTGTTTTAGTTACACAATTTTTTTATAACATATAGTTGACAGCTATTTCGGCTATAGTTCCGAAGATGGCGTGAGCCGAAATAGCTATCAACTAAACTTTGTTTGTATTCAAAATAAATTGCCAGGTCAACGAAGTAGGCTCAGACAAAAACTACTGTAATTCACTAAAATTAGTACTCTTCTCAACTCACTCTTACTCGTTCATGTCGAATACGTCTGAATGCGAAATATTCTTCTAAAAAAACATCAGTAAGTAACATACAATTTAAAAATATCTAAGATGACAGAATTCTTATTTTGATCTCATATAAATCAAAAGAAATACGTAGCCACGTAAATTTCCCTTCTAGTTTTAAAATTATTTAAAATGAACATACACAATATAAAGCCGATTAGACAAAACCGTGAGTTCATACGCTTTCATGTAAGAAATTTCTTCTGAACCTTTTTTACCATAAGCGAATATTTATTTATTTTTTTGGGGACTTACAATACACCCACTCTCAAGTTTACTACGTTTTGAAACATTATATGTTACATTAATATCGAAATTTTACACCCCGATAAGGCTCTGGTGGTACGAATGCTAAAACTCAACATTTGCAATGCTTTGTTGCAGGTAATCTTAATGTGATTATTGATTATTTTAGCGACAAAAGTACACTGTTGACAATTTTTTTAACTATATTCCTTCCCAGTGTGTACCATGACGAAAGTTATCCAACAGATTCATGTTCATTTGTTTAACATTTCTTTTTCAGAAAGAGTGAGCATATACGAATATGTCTAGTAGTAACACATATTGTAAATTCTAAGTAATTAGATATATGTCAAATTACATACAAAAGTTGCATACTGATTATAGAGTATCGATTTTTTTAAATAACTAATGAATTTTACGGTTCAACCACACGTAATATAATATACATACTCGTAACGTCAAGTATGCGTTTGATGCACGAACGTTATGAAACAATACCACTCAGTAATTTCATGATTTCAAGCCACATATATTATATATTTATTGTGCGATAATCTCCACCGCTGTCAGCACAAATTCCACTGGTTTTCAACCAATGATTTTGGCACTCGTATACCCATCCCGTTTCGCAATATATCTCTCCCTCTCTACGACCCCAATTTATTATACTATTATAACGGGTGTTTGGGAGTAGTAAATTCCAGACCTTGCTGAGAATCCCGTGTTTTTTTTCGTCTGACTTGTAGCCCGTAACCCCACCACGTGCTGGCTAGACACTAACTTGTCCCGTTTTTTGTATTTTTAATTTGAGCAAAGTGACCCGTTTACCGATTTTAGTTGTCAACGTGAAACGAGCTAGCGGGACATTAAAAACTAATTGAATATTTACTTGTTTTCTGTTTTACATTTAAGATATGTTTACGATAGAGATATTTCTAATTTATGATGGCACTGTAATCAGAATACTTGTTATTGTACACAAAATGTCATAAATATTAAAAGATGTTTATGATTGCGTTGTGCATGGGCTAAAATCCTTGTACGAATAAAATTATTTAACAATTTTTCAATCGATTTATGGCTTAGCGACCGAAAGCTTCTCACCGTTCAAGTAGCAAGAGCAAAAAGCTCCACTTTCCACTTTTCTAGCCCCATTCTTATAACCATACCCATTTCTAAAAGGGGAATTTAGAAATGCGAATGGTTAGAAGACGAAAAAACAGGTAGCATAGAACTACTTCTGTTGAGATACAAAAAAATATGTTCATTACTTACTCTTACAAAAATCTATAATTTTGTTTACATTAACAATAAAAGTTTAAGTAGTAAGATATGATATGATAAAACATATTTTTTGCTACTCATTTCCACAATATAATTTATGATCAGAATCGATTTTGTTCATCGTGAGCATGATGATTAATAAGAACTTATTAACATTTCATTTTTAAATTAATTTATATGCATATTGTATGACTTCTTGTAAATCGTTTTCTTAGCTCGTGTGCCCATAGTTATTTATACATGCCAACTATAGGTCAAAATTTGTATAAATCGACTTGTTATTAATTTGTACCCTATCAATTGATAATGTTTGCGATGTGCGAAAATGATGCTGATCGTAAATATGTTATGGAAATAAGTACTAAGAAATGTGTTTTTATTATTTAAAATACCATAACTTCCCGTTAAGAAGTGACAGTCAACACTTTAAAAGATATGATATGAACTAAAATGAGAATTCGTTATAAGAATTCGGTATGTCCTGCTGAAATCTAAATCGGTGATTGTATATTGCTATAATACAATCAACCATCTCAATACTTTTTTTTTAAAATGGATACTTTCTTTTCTTTGCGGCAGTGTATCTAAATTGCTCTACATCAAAATCAAACTAGAAAAATTGGCATTTATTTCAAAATATCTACTGCAATATGTATTAATTTGATTATAAAATTCATTTTTTAGTAATAGAGTGAACATTAAATAATTTTAATGCCAAAGTACAGGGTGACTGTCAGTACCGGCAGATATATTCAAATAAATACGTCTAAAATGTATGTATTACAATAGCATATTGATTTTTTAATAGATAATATCGCTTTTAATTGAGAATAAAAATTCTATGGACCTCCTAGTAGAGTAGTTGTTGAAAAAGTGACTACTCAAGAGACAATAGTGACACCCTAATTCGTTTCGCACCGATCCATTTGTGTTTGGTGTTGTCAAAATAGTTAAATTTTACTGCCTACCATGTGATCTTAAAAATATTTAACTGTGAAGAAACGAATTACATCTATTTGTTTAAGCATTGACTGAAGACTTCTTTGGTATAATAAATCACTCAAGCGTACCACATCCTGCAGAATTGTTCATTGAATCTGAAGACGTAATCTTTGTTTTGAAGCGACCGGACGAAAAATGACAGGACCATTGTTATAGCTTATATTTATTACAATAGTGTGTACAGTACAAACCAATTAGTCAAAACATCAAAGTGTTATCGTGTAGCGCTTTCTGCAATCTCTCCGTTCTGGGGCAATCGTATTAGACATTCGATGCGTTGGACATTGATCCACGTACAAAATTATCTTTTCCTACCGACGCTTTCAACTCTCTTAACCTTTTTAGTCCCAGGTGGCTTAAATACCGTCCAACCCAATATGTGCGGAGAGTCCCCAAAGCAATATTCAACATACAAAAAAAAAACATATAAAATGAATTGGTTAAGATTTCCGTATTGGCAATAGTAGTAATAACTACTCGTCTTAAATGGGTGACAAAATTCAAGTCAAGATTTTTCTCATTTGTGTTAACACTTACTTTATGGTGGGAACGCATTATATTTTTAATAATTAAAAAAAGATGATATTTTGTACGTTGATTTCTCTTAATTGTGATCTCGTCAGTAATCCACATATTAAAAATATCCTGTTTCTTTAATACTTTGATTGCCAAAGGGGGTGACCGGTAAAGAAGACCGGCACATAAAAAAACAAGTAAACAAATCATCAAATTTAAAAAAAAAACACAATGCATTCTGACACATCTTATCAAATACTTCTTAGAAACAGAAACATATTATCATTTTTTTTGCTATTTTACGTAAAACCTGTTGGTGACCAATGTGTTGAGATTTTGCTGAAGTCTATTTCACATGTTTTTGAGACATAAATGCTGGCATATGCGATGTTCATATTTATGATATCAACTGAAGGTGCTTGATGGAATTTGAATATCAAATTTGACTTATTACAACTTTGTACGATTCCACGTGTTTTGTCACTAACGACCCAGTTAGTTCCGTTGCATTCGTGTGATAGAATGCCTGAAAATGCCGAAAGGCGAACCCGGGTCGTTAGTAACAAAACATGTGGAATCGTACAAAGCTGTATCAATTCAAATTTGAATTTTGTTTGAATTTACGAGTATTATATATTCAATTTTTAAAATCTCTGTAATATGTTTTGAAGTAATTCAAAATATACTTTGTTTAGTAGAAAAGTGAGAAGTCATTTTTTTTAATATAATATATTCGCTTCTGATACGAATAAAATTTTTCGGACAAATAAAATAGTTCCTAAATCAGAAGATTTTTCGAAAATGGGAATGCTTTCGTTAATGTTATATGTTAATATTTTTACAACCATTTGAAACCACAATGAAATTTACTTAAAATTAAAAATTCCGTAGGTTTCTTGGTATTCAGTTGCTTCGCGTATTTTTAATTATTGTACGAAAAGAATGAGAATAAAGGTAAAGCAGTGTTAAGGGTTAGATATTCGCACCTCCAACACCAAGTTTTTGAGGTCGTATAGCAGACAGACAATGAGTCTCTTGAAATTCCTTCAAACACAAATCTATTAATGGATTATTTAAATTGACAAAAAAAAACTAATCATAAAAATTAATCATCATCACTGTGATATAATATATACAAATATTTATCGGAAATTTGCGTTTAATTTACAAGGTTTTATTACAGTTCAATTCATAGACTGCTCTCTCCCTCCGTCTTCTCTACATCTCTTAAATTCTTGAATTAATATAGTGCTCTCGGGGTAAGCCGCCGACCGTCGTCATCAATCGGCCCCTAAGCCCCCCGTGCAAACAAATCCTCAGCACGTCACTGCACCCTCGCTAAGTCACCCCACCCGCCGAATCGTTCTCGTCACCTGCGCTCCACTGCCCTTCTGAAAATATATTTTTCTGCTTAGATTCAAACATAAATCGTTTTTAATTTTGTCACGAAGAATTTATGGTAGCATATTTTAATCAAGTAGAATCAGCTCCTCGATTAATTTTCACATTTCCCAAACTAAAGCATTATTCTAAACCATAATTCAAGCTGATTAATCATTGAATCCCCTTCGTTAATTCCAATAAAAATACATTTTTAATCAAGTTTTCGATTACATGCTTGAGAAGTGACATTATAAAATTACTTTTAAAATATCAAGTAGCATTGCCACATGTTAACATTCGTCCACAGCAGTCATTACGTTTAACCGGAACTCTGCCAGAGACGTGTAAATGCGGCCTATAATTCCGTGAGCGCAGTGCCGGCCATACAAAATCCGCGTATATATACGGTCCGCTTGAGACATACTAAAACTCAACAAGGTCGACAATTTTAATAATTTGAATATTTCAACCACACAGTGAAATCTCTTAGGATCATAGTGTTGTACTTACAGTTGACATATCTAGTATTATAGTCACTGAAATATCGATTTTAAAAAGAGCTTCCATGTATAAATAAAATCACGGCCCTCCGTATCTGGCCATACTAAAATTTCAGGCATGGAAAGGGTTAAGAAACAATAAACTTTTAGATTTCAAAAACTATTATATATTATACATAGAAGTTGTTAAATCAAGAAAAACATATTTGTATACATTTACGATATTTATTGAAAAATATTCAAAAGAACACTTTAACATATATAACGAAAATTAAGCAACCAAAGACGAAATGAGTACAATGTTCCGTGAAGTCTTCTCCTTCGTTAGAATCGCTCACAGTATATCCTTGTAAAATATAAAACTACCGAATATGTGTTCTTAACGACACTTCTTAACTGACACATTCTTAGAATTGACAAATTAGAGATTTAGCAAAGTGTTTGTGTCAAAAAATCAGACAGGCATTAACTACAAGGTATTTTAAGCTAGAAATGAAAGCGTTAATGATTACAGTTTTTTGAGGTAATCAGAAAATTCAGAAAACAGTTGTCGTCATAAAATATGGATTAACTTCCGTAGCTCAAAATGAAATCAATTCTTTATTTCAATTACTTCATGCATAGTTTTTTCAGAGTCCCATTGATTTATGTTTTAAACTTATACCCATCGAACGACATAATAATTAATGATTATATTTTTCATAAAAAATTAAATGCATACTACACACTCCGTATGTATAAAGTATATACAGTGACGTGCAATCTTTGGGTGCGGTAGATTTGGCGTATCTAGTATTTAAATTTCTTGTAGCTTTATTTAATTTTGCTTTAATTTATTTCTTTATTTCGTGATTACGACACATAAATCTGTTGAAAGCTTCAAAAGTTATCAACTCTTGTTTTTCTCTTATGATTTTTCACAATAAATATTACATGCTACTTTTACGTGCATTGTCGATATGATACGGTTAATATAACTGTATATTTGTAATTATTTTCATGATATTTTCTTAATACAAGAATTTCCATGCCCTTGGACGTTTCGATCGTTGGACTCAGATTATTTTAGCGTATGACGAAGAGCGTTTACCATTTGACAGCCGAAACTGCAGTAATTATGGTGATGCCAACAACGACCCTGTCCTAAGCCGCACGCGCTGGTAAATGTAGCCTCGACGTCTGCCATAGTCGCATATTGCTGAATCGCTTAAGATAATTTGCGGAATCCATGCATTACAAGGTCATTTTGCATTATTTGGCCTACCGGAAATACCTTGTTCAATTCAATAACCTGATTCTAATTGATGGATCATTTTGACTGAAATACCTTAGTTCATTAAATAGAAGAGCTTAATTTATTTTAAGTAATAAAAACATATTAATTAGTATGTATTTCCACAATATACAATATTTTATGATCGGGAGCGGTTTAGTTCGTTGCGAGTATTGTCAATCGAAAAAAATTATTCATCAGTTGATAATGTTCGTAATAACCGTAATCTGTCCTGGTCATAAAATACATTGTGGAAATAAGTACTATAAATGTGTTTTTATTGTTTAAAATATCATGCTTTTCCAACAAAAAGTGACAGAAAAACCTTAACAGTGACCTTAAAAGAGGTTAATTTATAGTTTAAAGATTTTAATAGGTGTAACTTTAAATTCTCATTCTAAAAGCGATAAAATATAATTTGAAAATCAGCGTCAAGATAAGATAATTCGGAAATTTAAAAGTAACACCATATACGTTCAAATTTTACAAAAATTAAAAATTACTTTATTAATACGAACCTAAAGCTCGACAAAATCGTTTAAAATGGCTGTAACACTTATTGATTATAAGATAAATTTAATGATTCCCGACAAATGAACATGTGCTCAATTTACATTGGCTAATTTTTATTGCAGTTAGTAGTTCACTGGCTTATAAATTTTTGTAACATATATGCCTATTTATTATTTAGAAATACGATTCTATTAGAATTAGTGGCAAAGCAAACGATCGTCAAAACTGTTTACACAAAAACAGCGTTCAGTAATGCCAACATTGCAAAGTGAACATATATGTTATGTACAGTGATCGCTTTTAAGCGACACATTTCAGCGCCTTAGGGTAGACAATTGTAATATTTTTCGTTGCTAACTCTGAAGCCAAAAAAAGGCTTCCTAGTCATCGATCATAGAAAAAAAGATCGAAAAATCTCGATGTCTTATTGTAACATTGTTACATAGTTTTTCCTATATATGTCAAGCACTATAGAAACTCAAAATCATGTAATAATGAACACGTTTTTTTAAGTATTGAACTGTTTTTTACAAATTATTAGACGCTTTTTTAGGTAACGGTGTTAGGTAAAAGTGCTCCGTTACAATCCGAGATCCATCTGTATTATGATGTAAACTAATAAACAATATAATTTTAGTAATACTGACAATTGAAATTCCGTTAAGCACCGTTAGACAACATCATAAATTTAACACAGAGATTTTTTTAAATCCTATACAGGAGTAAATGATTTCAAATTGAGACGATTTTATCACAGCATTTCCATAATTTATGATTTTCTCTTAAACAATATATGCAAAGTATAAAGCGTTTCGTTCAGTATATCTTCTAAAATACATGAAAATTCCTTTACGATACCTTTTACAGCGATAGAATTGTTTAATTAAAATACTTTATAAATGACGTTACAGTGAAATCTCATTCAGACTAATTCGAATCACATTATTCAACGGATATTACATTCGCTCCACAACTTTCATTGAAATCATAGACAACATTATGATGCTGGAGTTATCTAAATATATATTATATTTCCATATTTATAAAGGACGAAAAGTCAAGAGGAGAAATACTAAAATAATTGTTAGATTCGATCCTACAAAGCAGTCTCTTGCATCTACGAAATCGGCCCTTCTTATTTACAATGAAATATGTCGCCTTTATTCTCATCGCACCCCCTTATCCTATTTCAGGACAAAGTGCACCGTACAACGGGCACTGCCAACCCCAAGTCCATGGGTAACCAACATTTCACCTGCGGCACAGATTCGGTCCAATAAACTTCACGATAATACAGCTAACAACCAAGGTACAGATCAATTCGAATATATATTTTTTAAATACACAAATCGCTGGGATTCGGTGGTTACCACTGTCTCTATATAGGTTTCTATTTCAATCAAATATAAGAAAAAACCCTACAAAACAATTCAGCATTAATAATTTCATCACATCATACTGGCAATCAAATGAATCTACAAATTATTTACAGCAGGGTCAATATTTAGTTGAGATTTTTTAATTTTTTCAAATGATTTTAGATATGAGTCTTTTTTCTTCGAGTTGATGTTGTCTTCTCAAAAAGAAATCACTTTGATTGACCTCATACGATTGAGAAAAAAATGCAATACTGGATATATTAGATAGGCATATATTATAAACAAATAAAAGTTGAATTTGAATTGTTACAACTTTGTACGAATCCACATGCTTTGTCACTAACGACCCGGGTTTCGCCTTTCGGCATCTTCAGGCATTCTATCCCACGGATGCAACATAACGGTTCGTTAGTGACAAAAGATGTGGAATCGTACAAAGCTGTAACAATTCAATTTTTATATTGAAATTTCATGAAGCACCTTCAGTCGATATCATAAATTAAATAAAAGTTGAATGTTAGAACAGAAGAGAATATGTATTATGTAACTTTTCTACACCGCTGTATAAAAGTCAATGTACATTTAAATATGGTTCTGATGAGGGCATAAGCTGAAATGGCTACCAACTGTATACCTTATAATTTTTATGAAACTAAAATACATTGCCATTCCTAATTTAATATTTATAAGATCATAGCCCGTTTCGCTCATCGCGAGCATTGTCAACTGATGAATCTGATGTTATTGATATTAAACTGTGGCTACGGTACGAAACATTGTATATTTTTTGTTTAATTATATCTAACAAAAAATAATATTCATTTTGAAAATTAAAGCTTAGAAGATATCCCTCCATTTTATTCTTGAAAAATAACGTAAGAAATCGTAAAATAACCTTTTCGTTGTAAAATCACATTACAGAAATCGGTATTCATTGATATCAGCCGGCTTAAATCTTAGCTCAAATGGAAATAATTGAATTTCGATGGACTAGTGTCGAAAGAAAAATCAATCAAGAGAAATTCTTTGAATTTTACAGACGTTTAACATTAAAATCTCTTTAGTTGTTGAAGTTTGTTGGAATATTTGCGTCGAATTTCGGAAGCACGTGTCTTAAAAAAAATAATTCCCGTGATAGTTAGGATTCAATTAAAAATTGTATTCTTATATTATATATAACTACAAATCACGTCCAAGACACAAGTGTTGCATGGAAGATTACAAAGCGAAAATATTATATTTTACACTTTTACCAGTCAAATGCCATTTACTTGTTAGTCCTCCGCTGTAACATTGTTGAAGTAACGAATAGTATACTTCCACAATAATGTTAAATATTAATGTACACTAAATATTTTTTTTACACAAATAATACATCCAATATAAAACCACCGTGAAAAAAAGACAACATTAAAAAATAAATTCAATATATTAAATCATGCGATTTTAAAGCCGTGTAATAAATTCTTACCATAAGAAGATTTCGTCACCTTCCGTGGTGGAAAGGGATTATATTTAAATAATAAAACATAATGTTTCATACTATTTTTAATATGAGAATTACGGATTATTAGATATTTGATTTGAAGAGGTTGTTAACATTTTATTTGTCACATAATAATATATTAAGACTAATTTGTTATAAATTAATATATATATATTAAGACATAATTTTTATGTTCACCTGTAGTTTTCGTTGTAGTATTTGTTTTGTTATCCTGTATCCACTTAAAATCTGTATAAAAATCGTTGTGTTATTTTTATTGTAACAGTTGATAATGCTCCCAATGAACAAAACCGGCCCTGATCTTAAAAATATTTAGTTAAGGAAATAGTGTTTTATCAAATTTGAATTTTTGGAACTTTTTACGATTACATATGTTTTGTCACTTACTATCCGGGTTTCACCTTTCGACATCTTCAGCCATTATATCGCATGAATGAAACAGAACTGACAAACAAATGTTGGAACAAAAAAAGACATAAAAAACAGTAAGCATCGGATGTATACGAAAAGACTAGGTTAAGGTTACATACCTTTTGTTACATAGCATGCCCAAAGATGTCGATAGACGAAGCCCTGATTTTCAATAACAAAACATGTGTAATCGTACAACGTTTCAACAATTCAAATTCCACCAAGCGCCTTCAGTCGATACAATCAATTGTGTTTTATTATTCAAATAGTAAATTAAGTGTGTACAACTAAATTGTTTATAGCAATACATAGCACAGCTTTTACGAAATAGTTATCACCTACATAATTACAATTATCGTGGAGCTTAATAAAATGCTATTGTATTATGTATAGTAACACTGTAATTTTAACATTCTCCTAAAAAGTTTAACAGTGGCCATTTTCATTCGTACATATTTACAACACCAAAAATTCGATATGAACCTTACGATACTGTATAAATTTTTGATGTGACCCGCAAAAGTTTTGATGTATACCAAGCGACACACTTTCGTATAAACTTGGATACCCCTGCCCTAGCCCAATTCAACCCTCAGTGGCTTCATATCAAAACCTTCGAATTGGTTTCACTTAGCGATGTTATTTAGGTACCAACACTCTAGGTGGCATCAACCGCAATATGCGAGAAAGCAATTTTAGCAGAGGTATATATAAATAACGATTATATTTTGTCTCACTTGGTTAAAACGTGTGCGGTAATTTTCTAGGAAAAACTCTAATAACTTTCTATGCGATATTGGATTTTACGAAAATTATCTTTGTTAACAGCACATTTCAAGGAGATCTTTCAACATTTACTGTCTCTCTGTGTGAAATAGTAGTTTATTTCGTGGAGTTTTTCAATAGTCTCATCCCTCTCTTCATTTTTCAGCTAAGAATAAGAATCACAATCATTATTTACTACATTAAAAGTAACTTTGATATGGAGTTTGTCTGAAGATACTTCTTAACCACAGATGTAATTGCGTGCAGGCACGCAAACACTCCTACGAGAGAATTTATCAATATATCACTTTTACGGTGTCAACTGTCACTTCTTGATGAAAAGGCTCGAATTTTAAATAATAAAAACACATTTTTTACTACTTATCTCTACAACATATTTTATGATCATTATCTAACACTGTTTATTTATATTGTATAATTTCCTACAAATAATTTTCTTAGTTCTTGAACACACGGTTTTGTATACCTGCTACCTTTAATTCAAAATTTTGTAGAAATAGAATTGCTTGTAAATTGTATTCTATTAGTTGATAATGATTGCGATGAGCGAAGTCGGTCCTGATCATAATATATATCGTAGAAATAAGTACTAAAAATGTGTTTTTATTATTTAAAATCATGAATACATAAAATATTGAATTTTTTTAATAAATTTAAATCAAAGTCATCTATGGAATGATATATGATTTACAATATTTTCAAAATTTAAACCCTTAAGTATTTGCATGTAATAGAAATACATATATAACACCAAAAGTGCTGCACAATACCTTCATTAAAGAAACAAAATTCAAAAAAAAATCAAAGTTAAAAATAATGGCGTACAATGTGTTAAAGAAGCAAAACACATTAAGTAACACACGAAGTAGAATAAAAGAGTTATCAATTTATATTTTACATTAAAAATAAACTTCTATAAATCTTATATAATTTGTATGCGCAGTGTATTTTTTCATTGTAACATTGTATTCGTTTGTCACATACAAGTAAGGATCTAACCTCACTGTCACTATCATGTTTTATGATGATGATTAATTTCCCACATATCATATAAATAATTGAAAACTAACAATAAAAGACAAAACATTATACCTAATAAAGCACGATTTTTCAAATTATTGTGGCTTTTAGAATTATTAACTACTCCATGTTTATTGAAAACAAATAACCTTTTTCGTCGAACAATGGGATAGAGACCTGTTGTAAAACAATAGATATTTCAAAAATAAGTGTCGTGCTGGTATAATGGTTTAGTATTATCTCTATATATCACAATTAACGTTTAGATTTGAACGTCACAGGTAAATAGACATTATTTTATCGGCCACCTTGAATTTTGACAGGGTTGACACTTCGTACCGTGGTCAAAAGAATTGTTATTTCTTTATGTACAAAAAAAAAATATTTTTTTATATCGAACCTTACACCTGATATCCATAACATATTTTTTTCTGTATCGTATAATATATAAAACAGGTCAGTTGATAGTTAATTCAATGTATACGGAAATGGTATTAATATAAGTTTATAGAATATATATATTAAATGTTTGCGAGCTTTGTTTGAAATCTAAGCTTGAACAAGTGTAAGATTAATGCGCTATTCTCTGTAAATTTACAAAATAAAAATATTCGGTTACGACAAGAAGTACGATCGGAAAACTGAATAGATGAAAAAGATGCTTGAATTTTAAATAAAGATTTTTTTAAATTTTTATACTGCCAAGCTCTGCTAAGACTTAACTGCTAAGTTCAAGACGTATCAAGTAATCACCATGACCAACTATACAGAATACATAAAAATGTCATGCATATATATTAAACTTTAATAATTCTCAGCTTTTAATGTTTATATGAAAATGTCGCAAGATTTCTCTTATTGTCGTACCACTATCGCTTTAAGTTTATATTGATAATTCTTGCAATGAACAAAACCGGCCTTGATCGTAAAATATATTATGAAAATAAATATAAAAAAACTGTGTTTTCATTATTTAAAATATCATACATTTCAACAAGAAGTGACCGTTAACACTTTAAAAGTGATTAAGATTATATGATAATAATCGCCGAACTATTGAAATCATAGATGTAGTAAACTACGTTTTACAATGCTTAAGGCATCAGCCATCAAATTGTGATATTGTCATATAATGAACTATGTCTTCTCTATGCTCGAGACATCAGAACTTTTTTTACCAAACCACGCGTATTAAAAAAATGTTACTTATATCACAATTTCGTAAATTAATCAGAGCCGGTTTGAAATAACTGCAAAAAATATTTTTTTCCCGTTAAGATTTCCAAATTAGCAACAGTTTGAAGTCATCTTGTAGCTTAATTTATATTCTTCAATTTCAGGTCATCGAACACACACAACCATTTGTGTGTAGCATTGTAATAATCATTATTGAATAAAATTAATGAATAATAATTGAAATGTCATCTAATATAAATCTTTAAATCGGTTACAAATCAACGAAGAATTTAACCTCACAGCCACAGCGGTCTATTTCTTTTATTATTACAAATATGGCAAAGAAGAATACTTTGGCAACAATGCGTGGCATAACCCTATTTGGTGACCAACGCTACTTTGGTCGTGTCTATGAGTATAATGTAAAACGAGTAAATGACACACATACACACGTGGCTAGCGTCGATGTGCATGTGTGTGTCTATGTCAACAACCTTAGTGAAACAAAAAAAGTTTTACGACTGTCAATGCCTTGCTCGCTTTTTACGTCCATCAATTCATTTGAGAAGCGTCTAAATTGATTAAGAACTGGAAATAATTCCACTACTTAGTATGACAACTCCGAACAAAATTATTTAATATCTTTATGATGATGTCCGCTATATACTAAAGCACCATCAATAAATGACGCCATATGATTTGAATTCGTCGACTCCCCGCGGCGTTAAATTTCGTCAGAATTTATTCAATACAATAAAATATTAAATATGATATCGACTAAACGTGCTTGATGGAATTTCAATATCAAATTTGAATTGTTACAACTTTGTACGATTCCACATGTTTTGTCACTAACGACCCGGGTTTCGCCTTTAGGCATCTTCAGGCATACTATCACACGGATAAAAGGAACTGACAGTTCTGTTGCATCCGTGTGATAGAATGCCTGAAGATGCCGAAAGGCGAAGCTCGGGTCGTTAGTAACAAAACACGTGGAGTCGTACACAGTTGTAATAATTCAAATTTAATAAATATTAACTTCAGTGAATGTTTTACGCAAAATTGTGGAAAATTAAACACCTCGAATTTTCCGAGACAATTGAACAATCATTATTCACAAAATAGTTATTACTTATAGCTTATCGCTTACAGCTTAAAAAGATACTAATCATTTCTAAGGTATTAAATAACATTTTTTGATAGAAAAGCATGATATTTTAAATAACAAAAACACGTTTTTAGTACTATTTCTAGAATATATTTTGTTACCAGGAATGGCTTCGCTCACAGCGAGCATATTTTATAGACTTATTTGTAATTTGTATATTTAATTATTTATTTAAAAAACTTTAAATAATCTAAAAAATCAAAGCCACTTTTAAAATGTTAACTATCACTTCTTGATGGAAAGGCATGATATTTTAAATAATACACAGATTTTTTTATTAGTCAAATGATTATGCTCGCGATGAGCGAAACCATTCATGACTATGAACTATTTTCTTAAAATACTATTAAAAACGTGTTTTTAGTATTTAAAAAAAAATACTTATTACTTCCATGCCACCCATTTATAAACGTTCAGTCACTAATATTTTGGCTCGACATTGAGATAAACATCATTTATCTTTTGATTAAACGTACACTAGCGTGATTAAATACAATATAATATAGTGAAAAAAGACAGTTTTCTATCATTGTGAAACCTTGGCAAGTCAAACAGCTACATCCGTTTAACTGTTCAAACACTATAGATACATATTTTAAATAATGTCATTTGATAAATATAAAAGTATTTATTCAATCAATATGCTGAACTTTAAGACCTAGGAAACAACAGATCTCAACCTCTGATTTAAGATTATAACTTACGATTTGTTAACATAAGACCATCGACATTAAGTCATACATATGTATATATCGGACCCCTTCTTGAGACCAAATTTGAGGTCTCGACACTCCTGACCTAGACCTTGTAGGGTCAAATAAAATAAAATTATGCGTCACTTTGTTTGGGGACCAAAAACGAATGCAACCTACGACTGCATTTACAATTCAATTGGACATTATTTTTATTTGATCGATTTTTGGATGACATATCAGAGATATCAACTTCTGATTCAATGTGTGTTCTAGCAACCGTTTAAATTCAAACATTTTGTTAAAACTTTCAAATAAAACATAATACAGAACATTTCCATGCATTCTTTTTTTTACAGCAGGGATTCCCAAGGTTTTTCGGTTTCCGGCGCCCTTAAAATATCAGATTTTTTTGCGGCGCCCAGGGTCAAAACATTGGTTATCTCATGGCAAACTTTATGTTACATTACATTTTATAAAGTAATAAAATTTATATATATAAGAAAATTTTCACGGCACCACAATAGAAGAGCCACAGTTTTTATAACTCTGTTCTACAGAAAAAAATATAAATACGTATTACATAAACCAAGACGTCAAAACGTACAGTTTTCGAATATCTATAATTTTTAAATATTAAAATAAAATAACATCTTTTAATGTTAACAGTCATTTCTTGGTGGAAAGGCGTTAGACTTAAATAATTAGTTGATAATGCCCACGATGAGCAAAACCGATGTTCACCTAAACGACTCCGGTTACTTTTTTGATTCGATGACTTTTAAAAATTTCTCAATAAACAATTTTCCGAATTGTCTTGTTTGATCTTTCTTTATAATACACATAAAGAGGAAAGGTAATAATATTTGTTTTCCTTCTAGGTTTTTTAATATTAGAGAAATGTATTAAGTAACGGTGAAAAAATAGCGATGTATTTTACTTCTACAAAATGGCAATTCAATCAATAAACCATTTTAATCGACTATTTTAATACTTATAATTAAATTTGTAAAAAACATACGTCTGAGAAGTCGGCAATAAATAATAATAAAATTACCAAACCTAAATCGGATAATTACTGAAATATAACACGAACTTTGTACAAAATTGAGAAGGAAGCACTACTGAATTTAATGTTCTGTTAACTGAGCTGCATTCCTGAGCTTTCAAACAAAACTTTTGACAGTCTCCTGGATCTTATCAATGTCACCACTGTTGCATCGTGATATCAATTTGAGACGACTAACATCTTTGGAATTAGACCACTTGAGTTTGAGACATATTTATCTTACCTACAGAGAAATCTATGTACATGTTATGTTAGTTTTTATCGTAGTTTTATTCAATAATATCCGCTTCTGCTGTAGGAGATATGATACAATCAGCAATCATCAATATTTTTTTTGTGAAATTTAATCGAATATTATAGATTAAAAATCTACGGACTATTTAATGTAACATAACCTCACAGTTTAGTACTATTTTCACTATTGTTTAATACAAATATCAGGACCAGTCTCGCTCTATAAATTATAACTTTTCTATTCAAACAAATTAATAGTTAATTATCACCAGGTATACAAAACGAATGGTATATGAACTACGAAAATAATTAACACGTAAAATAGACATTGACAATATTACAAATAAAATATAATGTACTTAAATTAAACATCTAGTCATTTATAGTTAAGCATAAAATGAAATTTCAATTTCATTCTGAGTAATGGAATAATTCTGAAATATTGTTCCAAGACTATGTTCGTTAACCGATTATCAATTAGTTTTAAAGATAGAATAAATTGATTAGAATGATCGATTTAGTTCGTTATCCGAATATGTGTCCGTTGTTCGAACACAAAAATCTGTTGTGATTGTTTATATTGTCCGATTTATTCGTAGTCCAAACTGTTCGTTAACCAATCATCTACTGTATTTTAGAATCAAATTTAGAACACTTAAGAAATGTAAGGAACCATAATAAATTCAATAATTTATACTGCCAATAATCAGTTTGAGAGTCAATAGCAATGAAGAAATTTCTATTTTTTCGTGTTTATCAAGCGAATCATGCTACTTGCTAAAGACCTTTTACATTTCGCGATAAAAACAACATTTTTACAAGCCCATACTATTGTATAATATATTACTTGGGGCCTCATTTATCGAGTGATATATTTTTACTTGAATTTTTCCATACACATTTATATAAGTAAATATGATGCATTTCGTAGGAGAATATGTCCAAAGAAAAATAGTAGTAACTTTGTACAATGATGTTAAAAAATTATTAATTTCAAAACAGTTAGTATTGAAATAAAATTTTCACATTTTAATACTGTATTAAATCTTTAATTGAAAACGCCGGTTGTGTCTACAAACCACAACGACTTGAAATTATACTGAAGGTATTGTGTGACGAAATATTACCTACGCGTGTATTATACTTACCAATTACAGAAACTCATAATAAAAGCAATAAAAAATAACATTAAATGAATGAATAATTGCGGTGGTAAGAAAAACGCACATTCTCATATTTTAATCTAAAAATGGTGTAAGTCTGCGTAATGGTAAAAAAGCACACATAGCAATAAAAAACATTAAGCTCTATCCTCGGCTGAATCAAATGTGGATAATTTATTTAACGGTGAATGAGACCAATTCTAATTATTATACACCACGTAGAACAAGTTCTAAAAATACCTGCATTATTTATACAAAATACGTTTTCACAAAGAATTGAAAAGTGAGTTTGGTACAGTTGTCACTAATTATAGGCCACATGGGTAGAGTTTCCCTTAAGTACACTAAACGCGTCTTTATGTCATAAACTAAAGAGGAGGGTTTTACTAGAATATATATAAAAATACTGAAAGCGGTGAAGCCAAAGGTATAAAAATACACCTGTACTGCAATAAATACCACAAACAATAACAAAATATGGTGTTATAAATTTTACACTCCTACTTAAATTAATAAGTAACTTAAATTCACGTATCATGTACAACATATACGACTTCTCATTTGTTTTTATTTTTAAATAATATATATTTATAAGTAGAATTAATTATCAATACGTTTCCTTTGGAAGCCCCAAAATCTTGATTGATCTGATCAAAAGTGCTTCGAATGAGTGCTTCCAACGCTGAGTACAGGTTTCATTTGATTTAATACGTTTAATAGATATAACAGAGCTATTATAGAGTAGTCAACGTCGTTATTAACGATGCAATGTTCAGAGGTTTATAGCCCGTAGATAAATATTCACAAATCAAATTGTGTCACTATTTAACTTTTTCGAAGATAGTCCGCTTTTGCTCATCGTGAGGAGCATCAATTGATACAACACAAATAAAGCAATAATAAACTGGTCCTGATGATAAAAATATTAAATTGTGGAAATTGTAATAAACATTCTGTTTTTAATATTTAAAGATTACTGGTTGTCGCATATATCAGTGCTCCGAAACCGTGTTTACTTCGTTTATGCTTTTTTCCTGATTAATAGAAATTATATATATATATGACAAATTTTTCTAGTAGGGAAATAATTATATCTGTTTCCCTGTAATTTTTCTATTGTAAAAACAGGCCGCGACAGTCTTAGCATCGTCTGGCGACACACCAGTTTCGGAACACTGATGTATATTTTGTGAGAGGTAGTAAAATACATTGATAAAAGAAAATTATTGAATTTATAATTATACAGAAGGAAATTGCGTGAAGTGAATACACTACTTAAATTTGGATGGAAATGCAACTACAGAAATTGACTATAATATCGATAAAACGATAATTTCTATCACGTTTAATCCAAATTTCACTACATTATATTATAACTTAAACGCCAGTTTGTAGTTTTATCTAATATGACGTGTGTACGTATTATATTCTCAAGTATTATAGTATTTAATTGGTTTGAAATTTAAATAATTCTTTATGACTGTGTTCCTCCAAGTTTGCAAAACAGTTTTGTGAGAACGGTTTTCTCTTTTAAACTTGACACAGAAAATAAGCCAGCATAACATTATTGACATAGCCATGATTCTGTGAAGCTAAGCAAGAGATATATAGCAAGTCGTAAAATAACGATGATCGAGAACCAACGAATCTTCATATATGACATTATATTAATTCTTCAAATAGCTTTATTCTTCATTTCACAATTTTCAATGAATATTCGTTTTTCTGTTGAATAGTCCACATATTATAATATAAAAACTAAAATAAAGTAAAAAAAAACACAATTACTTTTAAAATGGTCTGATATTTTAAACAATAAATACCCATTTTTAGTAGTCAGTTGATAATGCTCGCGATGAGCGAAACCGGTCCTCGTCATAACATATATTATGAAAATAGTAATTATAAATATATTTTCATAATTAAAAACTTCAAAGTAATAGGCGTTACAAAAATTAACATTTTGATTGCTATTTCGGCTTTTTTTATCGCCAGAACTAACATACATATGGTCAAACTAAATCTATGCTTACTGTTAGAAAGAGACAATTCGACATAGTTCAAATTTTAAATATTTTATTGTGTTGAGAATTGTTCTAATAAATTAAATAAACAGAACTAGTTGTCTAAATAAAACATTGAAATTTTGGAATCATGCGTAATTACGTGAATTAATTGTAATGATTTCAGCAGCGGCGATGTGTTGATATTAAATAGATCGTTTAAAAGATTAATATCTCGATAATATTTATTAATTTATTATTATTTAAGAGTATCAAGTCGAAGGCCTTTATAACAAGAATAAATTCTATAGAGGATATAAAACTATGGTTAAAGCTATTATGTTATAATTATAAATAACTATCAATATATTAAATTTTGTTGAGCTTAATATTGCATGGAGAGTTTTACCAAGTAAATGGTTCATTCAATTAAATGCTTTATGCATTTGTCTTATTCAATTTCACGGATTAAAGTTTCGTTTCTTCTAAAGAAAGATTCGTTATTTTGATTTTGCTATTCGTTTTTGGCACTCGTTGAAATGATGGCCAGTATAATCTTATGGCAGTCTATTGTCATATGATTGTTCTGTATCATAGATTGCTGACGAAATGTTACTTAAATGCAATATATTTTGCCGTTTTATAAATGGGACTTATGTTTAAAACCACAAACATATATTTTTTGCAAATAATTACCTAAGTGATGAGGTTTTTGTGGAATTATAGTAAAATTATGACATACTGAACCACATTTTTTATATTTACCAGGGCTGCTGAGTCGTTAAAAAAATGACTCCGACGTCGACATCAACTTAAAATATGAATGCTACTAAAGAATGTTTATTTTTGTCTGATTTTTCATACCTTTACTATTTATTAACCCGTTTTTGCTCGAATTTTTTTCTCTCAAAATTAATAATAATTCCAACGAATCGTAAGTGTATAATAACGTAAATGTAAGATACGTAACATTTTTTTTCTTGAATTCGTATTGGGTTGGATTACCACATTTATATTACAGTGAAACCTCGATTTTACGTTTTCCAAGGAACCCTGAAAAAATAACGGTAATTGCGGGAAACGATTAATGCGGGAAAGCTTCAAATAATAATAAACAAGTAAAATCGTATAACATATTTATTTATTTGTTACTTGTACATACTGTATATAAAAGTTATTTTTTAAAAAAGTCCTTTATGTTCGTTTGCTTCTTTGTTATTTGGCACTTTAATCGGAACAAAGACTTATTACTAAACTTGTGACTAAAAGTTTGTATGTACAGGAATCATTATTACCATGAATTTTAAGCAACTCTACATTTGCATCATAAACAATAATACGCGTGTGGTGGATCTCAACCCAAAAAATAGCACATGCGTCCAATGCATTACGTCTAACATGTACAGCGCGTTCCAACGTGTCTACACATAACATCCGGCTGTGTCAAACTTGCTTGCCGAGATACGGAGAAATATGCAATAAAAACGGTCAATCGGGAAAATATTTGTGACGGGACCAAAATATTTAGACGGTTTATCGGGGAATCGGGAAACGGTCAATGCCGACGGGACTATAAAAAATAAGCGTTCCATCCGGGAAAACGTATTATGCGAGAACGGTTGATCGAGGTTCCACTGTATATTATTTAGCTATGGACTGATGCAATTTAAACTTTTATTGCGTCACGCATAATGAAGTGCGAGTAAAAAAACTAAATGTTCCAATATTGGAACATTGGGCAAAAATTTGTTAAATTAATGATTAACCAACCAATACTGCAATTGTATTATACATTGAGATATTTGTCAAAATAGTATTATCGAATAAGAAGTCGGAGTCGCTCGTTTCTCACGACTCCAATATTGATCAAAATCCCGAGTCCGATTACACAGCCCTGATTTTAACGTATCGCATTCCGTTATGTATTTTCACCTTGATATTCTTTACTTCCGTTTTGATATCTCATGATATCATTAGAAAAAGAATATTTATAAGAAAAAATCCAGACTGTCATTGGGTAAGCGTACGTATTCAAAATAAGTCCAAAAAGCACAAACGGTCGTCTTTTCTTTTGTGTTCTAACGAAATAACACAGTACCATAATAAAACATTGCAATAACAAAATAATAAATACTATAATCACTTTCAAAAATCGAATACTCCATTTAAAAGGGGACAGTAACAATATCATACGCCTCGGATTTAATTATTTTTCTTTATTTTTCGTGTCGGGTCGCCAATCATCTCCCCTCTGTGTTTCACGGAGAGAGAGTAGAAGAAAGTAGCGGGCGAGGGTCGCGAGGGGCGAAACTCGGGGTGGCGTCTCTGCGCCATTTCATCCCCCTAACGTAAGAGTAATGAATGGTATACGTCAGAGGAGTGAAACCGTTATTGTGTCTCTAAAAATGATAAGAAACTAACCCACGAATGAATTACAAATATCTACTAACAATAGAATATTTTTACTTTTCTTTACAATGACTGATATTTAATAAATTATTTATAAAATATTTGTCATGGAAAAAAGATTGTAAAATCTTGCATATGTGATAAGTGCCTAACGAATATCGGAAAGAAGCATAATTGTAGTATCACAAAGGAAATATACCAAGCATACACCATCGAAGAATACAAAAAATATATACAAAACATCAGGGTTGTCAGCGAATGAATTATTCTAAATCGATTTTCTGTAATCAAATTTTCCGTGAATCGATTACAAATGATTATATTTTCCCGCAAAGTTTCATTAGGAAAAATAATTAAAAGAGTGCTATCAAAATATTTCATAAAATGCGATGAATCTCATTTTTAATTTCGTTATATGTCCGTCTACCAATGAAACTATTCTGAGTGACAGCTTGAATTTTGTAACTGCTGACTTAAATATATTTTAAATTTGACTATGTTTTCATACCGTTAAATTATTCGAGTGTAAGTTAGCTTATAGAATGAGAATTTTTTAATGCGAAAATTTTTGTCATCATGCAATCGGGATCTTGGACAATAATTTTCATTTCGGGACGGTTGGCAACCCTAATTAGAATTCTTTATTTTCCATCAGACTTTTTATTCTCTTTACCTTGAACTTGTGTAACTACAAAATACGACAACAGAATCGTAAAATATCATGTAAATGAAAATTCATTTGAATATATTTATATTTCTTTTATATATATAATAGTTGCCAAGCATCGAAAAATGTAGTCAATATTAATGTTAATAATTAAACGATGATTCTAAAACATGTAATTTTGATGACAAAGTTTTCCGACATTTTCCCAAGTAGCTTTCGAGAAGATGCGCGCAGTATAATCACCAAACAACCAAACTATACCGAAGTATCTTAATGTACAACAGTAGTGTCCACCCGAAATATTCTACGTTTAAAAAAGTTCACTTTTATCGGGCTTTTTCTTACCTTTCGTATTTATGTCCATTTAATTAAACATCATCCAACCAATCCGAAAAATAGCCAAATTTTATTTATTTGAATTTAATCTTAAAAGAGCATTGCTTCTGCTCAAATCAGAATTAAGGATTTTAAGAACAGAAAATAACCGCCCTACGGATACTTGGGTTGACGACAATTCTGTAACGGTCAATGCTGAATCTTTTATGATTTATAGGGACCGCTGTATTGCCATTTGAAAATTTAAATTATGAGCTACGTCAATTTTTTCCACTATTTTTAATGCATCGTAAAATTGATTCTTAAAAAGTGTCTCTGGGTCCTAAACAAGGGCGATTTATTTCCTTTTATTCATTGATATACATACAAAATCATCTAATCAAAGAAGCAGTCGGATTCGCTCATTTTCCCTGACACCTCAGCCCTGGTTTTCATAATACCATTCAGTGGTCAATGACATTAATTGTGTAAGACATCTGTATAAACCAAAGGAACGATACATTTTTTAACAGAAATTTATTGCTTTAATAAATCCCAGAATAATAAATTGACAATAAAAATAGCATCTGAGATTAATTGCGGTTTTATTTTGGCACTAAGGACATGAGAACTTATTTAAGTGGTCGATTACGTTCGGAACTATTATAAGGTTGGTATAATTATAGAATTAAGTTTTATGTGATAATATATATAATACCACATAGTAAAACTATATATAATCCATGTACGCCCAACCACAATAAAATGCCAAGCTCCTGGTCAATATAATTATAAACATATTTTCAAAGAATATTTTTTTCAAATCTGACGCATATTATTTGAAAAAAAAATGCGGTCAACCTTTATTTAATCGAATTGTTAAAAGTTTTTACGACTCCACATGTTTTGTCACTGACGACCCGGGTTTCGCCTTTCGGCATCTTCAGGCATTCTATCACACGGATGCAACATAACTGACAAGTGGAATCGTACAAATTTTTAAAAATTCAAATTCGATATTGAAATTTCATCAAGCACCTTCAGTCGATACCATAAATTTTAATTAATTATCCATTTTTACTAGTATTATACACGCTGTCGAATATGAGTGAAAAAAATCACAGCAATATGATCGAAATATAATATGCATCATGTCTAAAAATCTCCATTCGGTGAACAAGCCCATACTTCACCAATATGCCACAAACCCGCTAATTATATTTTGATTCTATCACAGGCAGAACGAAAATGTGCTGGGTAAATTTTCAGTCGATCTTTTAATTAAATATCGTTGGTTTGCTACCACTTTCACAGAGGGATGTCATCGAGTACGCTTTTAAGGGTTTGTTCTCATTGTAATTATTATATTGTGAATTGTTATCTTCATAATGTACACATGGCAATTTAGATTTTGTTCTACTAAAACGAAAACACATTTGCGCTGTTTGTTCAAACATAATAAATGTGAACGCGTCAAATTATAAATCAATTTTGAACAAAAAAAATTATCGTTTACGATATTGGTTGGTGTTCCGCTCTGACACTAAATCGGAAATTCCAGACTTTTTAACATTTATGCTGTAATGTAAAAGAAATATTTTTGTATACTGGTAATGTTTTCTATTAAATTTGTTGTATCTTTGTCGAATAAAAATATTTCAGTTTCTGAAACTTTTTAATTCATTTAAACGAATAACGATCTTCACATAAAAACAGTTTTATTGAATCTATTATATATAAAACATTGAAATGAAAAGCACGATTGAAACTCTACGAACTTCGAGCTTACTAGAGCCGATTTCTATTGAAAAAAATATTTGAAAATAACTATTAATGGTGCTATAAGAAACCTTTATTTTTTTTATATTGAATTATTATATTTTTTTACAAATAAATATAGCAAAAGGCATATATCAACAAACACTTGCTTCAGAGATTTATATATTTAAAAAAAGAACTGGTTTCTAAGCTGCCGTCGTTCTATTGATAAATATCAGTAATATTTTGTATTATTTTCATTAAATCCAAAATAAATAGATATTTCAACACTAAATTAAATTATCATGTAGATAATATTAATGTTAAAACGATTTTATAGTACAGGCTATATTTTAGTAATACAACTTGTATACAAAACTTCCAAAATTATTTACAACGATATATTTTTGAGCACACTACAAACAGTCGTCTCAATGGTTAAAATCGAGTTAATCAAACGTCATCAAAGATTTAATTTCTTTAGAAAGTTTTTCGTGCAACAACAACAAGAATATTTTTAACGTTTCCTCAATAAATATCAAATAATACAATAAAATTGATAGCCAACATATGTCCATGAAAAATGTCAATCCTGCAATGAATGACTGTTTTGCACATTTATTACAATTCCGCATTGCTACAACTTCAGTCGTGCTGAAATTTTTGACATTTATGTTAGAAGAAAAATACTCAAGGTTTCATCTTAATTGAGATGCATGTTTGGGAACCGCGTGATATCTTTTGAAATTATACAAACGTTAAAGCATTAATATAAATATCCGGTTAATCTCTATTATTCTATGGCTCGACTTTAGCTATCAATGACTGCACTGTCCTCGCATGAATCATTGAAAACTATGATAGCACTCCTGGTTGATTATGCATTATGTTATAATATAAGGAAGATGTTCGGGGTCAGACGGTTACACGAATTTCGTCGTAAATAAAAGAAGAGCTTTTGTAAATCAATATCTTCTCATTATCGTTCAGACGATGTTAGTTTTTTTTTATTGTCTTGTAATGAAACCGATTAGCATAAACATAGCTCATTAATCTTTTTATTCATCCCATTAACTTATTACAATAATAAATTCTTCAACATATCCATTAATTCGATAAATATTCCAGGTTAAAGTTTATTTCTTTCAGGCACTAAAAACAAACAAAATGAACACCGGTGTTTTCTTCGGTGGAAATAAGTAAAATCGAAGGAAAAAGCAGTATAGAAAATTCTACTCGGAATATGTAGCTAGCCACCCTCATTCAAGAAGAGATGCTACGGCTATTAAGGGTGGTTAGGTTAGGGTGGTTTTACTCTAGTCTGCTGCTTTAAGGGTGGGAATATTACTGAGTGCATTCGCCAAAGCAAAAATATCCATTTTCTTTAAATATTAAAGGTTAATATTATAACGCTTTTTATTTCATAAAATTATTTAATTTGATTATAAATCTACAATGCAATCTGATTAATATAACCTTAGTGTTCCATATTTTACGATTCGAGCGTTAAATATGTAACATCTCAACATAGGAAAAACTTCCATGTTTTTATCGGCACATAAAAGTATAATTTAGCTGTAATAAATCCTTAAAAATGAAACGGTTATAATTAATAAAACATCCATAAATCATAATCATAAGCAGGATATCTATATATGTATAAGTTTAAAAAAAACCTGTATATATTTCAAATAGTGGCATTATACTGAAATATCAAGCACAGTGTACAAATTGAATTTATATCGTCTTTATACCAGAAATATTTTTCGCATTATAAAAAGCATCTTCGTACTAACCCCATTGTTAGGTTAGGTTAGATTATTATTTAAAGCGTGGACACTAATTCTTATTCTTAATTTATAAATGAGACGCTTAAGATTTCAATTCATCTTTTTATTATACGTGGGGATCAGCAAAACAACCAGAAAAATTGTCATATTAACTCCCAAATAATTTCAACTAATTCCACATTTCACCAGTACTTGAAGTTTAATTCCTCTTTTAAAATAACATATACCCTAAACATCTATATTTATGTATATATATTTTTAAAGCATATAACATAAAATGAATTATAATTGAAAAATTCTAATAAACTTTATAGTGTCATCTATTCAGCTACTCCCCGCCCTTAGCTAATCAATTCTTTATATTTCAAAAAAATGATACCATTATATGCGTATGATGTAAAACAGAAACATATATATACCGTCTGACTATCACAAGAATTTCTCCCAAACGGTGAACAGTAGCGACTTGACATTTACAATTATCATTCTGGCTGCCATTTCTAGACCAACTGTGGTATTTTTAGCATTAAAATTATATCATAATAAAGAATTGATTGAATTTATATTATGGGACTTGAGGGACAGTTTACGGTGATATTATCAAAATTCAACATAAGATACAACCGTTAGAATTCCAATGTCTAAATGACCTAATTTTTGCGCCTCTATAGTGGGCGTTGCCGGGTAACAAATACTATTGTTTTATACAGCATGATTGTACGCCAATTTTATAATATAATTGAGAAAAGGCAAACAATTCGCGTCCGTATTTTTAAAACAATTTTTATATTATATTGATGGTTATTCATCTAAGAATTATGATGAATATTTTGCATCATATTGATTACTCTAACTCTCCCGCAGGATTCTAGATTATGTTTGGATGGTGACATCACAACGATATAAACAAATCATGACATTTGTCGTAAGCGTTTATTATTACAGTGCAAAATGCATGCATGACATCACCTTCAGATATTGCATGACCTATTTTTATTAAGGGGCTCAT
The DNA here is from genome assembly GCA_028555115.1 of Himalopsyche japonica. Classification (NCBI taxonomy): domain Eukaryota; kingdom Metazoa; phylum Arthropoda; class Insecta; order Trichoptera; family Rhyacophilidae; genus Himalopsyche; species Himalopsyche japonica. Next base: position 940,798 of record JAHFWJ010000224.1, on the reverse strand, counting down.
ATGCGACGATAATCACATCACTGACAAAGTGTAATGTCGCGAATTCACTAATACCTTTCAATGCAAATCTACCGCAAATATATGTTTTGTTAATGTGTTAGAAATCGGTGGTTTATGCATGTATGTTACGTGCATATTAAAAGTTTGGAATTATTTGTTATCGAATGCATTAAAAAAAACAAACATATATATATATATATATATATATATGACATGTACCAACTGATAGCTAATGCCAACTGATGGTCCACGAAATTGTTGAAGACAATAGTTTAGAATCAATAATCCTAAAGCTATTTGAAACATTTTTAACAACAAATATTACACCGATTTTTTTTAACTTTAAGTATTATTTATAAAATTCGTATGAAAAAATGTCTACAAAGAATTTCTGTACAATATTTTTACGCAAATAAAAAAATCGTGTCTGTTGTCAATGGCCGTGCTTCCCAAACATTTTCATGCTACTGCCCACTTAATCTGAAAAAAAATACTCAGCCCCCTTGAACAAAGAAGTGAAAATGTTTTTTTTGCGGCCTCCAGCTTAGGAAACACGGGTCTGTGGAATAAGAAAAAAACATGGTTAGAGGACTGCGAGCTTAGGGGTACGTGAAGTTCAAAAAGTTGACAACCACTGGTATGTACTATTTGAGATTTAGTGAAAGGTACTATTTATTTAAAAAAAATAATTAAACAATGGCAATCAATAACCACATCTAATGCCGATTCCCAAGATCTTAATATATATTGTATTAATTTTGACCGGGTTTGAACAATGAAAATTGAAAAATAAGTGTTCCACAATCCGGTGCAAATGTACCGCCAGACGATACTAGGTGTGTCGCGGAAAATTTTTCTAACATAAGAAAAACATTACATAATTTGTCTACAATATTTAAAAAAAATACTTTTTGGAAACACACAAAATCACATCGAAGCAGATATAATTATATTTTCGTTGAAATAATACGTAATACGTACATAGATATTACTCACATCATCTACATCAGTGATTGGCATCCTATTGCGCGTGGGTAAATGAATTAACCACTACAACGTTTTGCTGTGACCTATCTAAAACTATGATATTTTTAATCAAATTATTTACTTATTAAAAAATATCTGAAAGTGAAAAATTATTAATGATTTTTAATAATTTTATGTGAGTAACGGAACACTAGTTTATATTTACTTATGTATTGTATTAATATAAATATAATTTATTCAAAAAAAAATTCTTTAACCTAGTTTACTCTGAAAAGGCTGTTGACCACTACCAACTACATTATAAAAAGTGAATTTTTTTATTTTTTGAAATACCTCTTTGGAATGGAATAAATAACATCGAAAAATTAGTGTATTTCATATAGTTTACAGCAATATTATGCTTTAACATCTTAGTTGGTCAGGGTATCAACGGAGACGGTCTCAAAAGTGTCATTAACTGCATTATTATTATTATTATAAAATGGCGCTAGGGGCCGTTCAGGTCCATGGCCGACTGAACAACCTCTCTCCAGGCATCTCTGTCGAGCGCTCTTTCTCTCCAGTTGACTATCCTCAGCCTCTCAACATCCTTTTGAATGTTATTCGCCCATCTCCGTCGAGGGCGACCGAGAGGTCGGGTGCCAGCTGGTGTTCCTTCATAAGTCTTATGGAGAGCTCTAGACTTCTCAGATCGTACAACGTGACCCGCCCTTCTGAGCGTTCTCGATCTCAAGACATTAATGATTCTTGTTTGTATCGGTCGAAGAGCTCAGCGTTCGTACGAATGCGCCACCGGTGGTTCTCATTAACGGGTCCAAGTATTCTCCGGAGGATTCTGTTTTCAAATACTTGGAGGGCCTTTTCTTGTTTTTCTGTTAAACCACAGGTTTCACATCCATACATGACTATCGGTTTAATGATCACGTTTTACACCCGGCACTTGGTTTTGATGGACAGCATTTTGGACCTAAACAGACCATTTAGCGCGAAGTACGCTGCATTTCCACTTCTCAGTCGGTCAGCAAGCTCCAAAGTCATCTCATTCCAAGAGGAAATATTAGAGTCCAAGTACTTGAAAAGAGAGGTTCTCTCGAACGAGGAGTTTCTTATTACAATGTCTCCAGAGGTTTCATTGCCTCTTGTCATTTTCAAATACTTAGTCTTTCCCATATTTACTCCTATGTTTAACCTTTTTGCTGTGTCTTCCAAAGGAGTGAAAATATCTTTTATTTCGTCTTCAGATTCTCCGAGCACCACTAGATCATCCGCGTAGCCCAATATTTTGTGGGACCCATTCAGTATAACTCCACCTTCTGCTTTCATTGCCTCTCTTACGGCTTTCTCTAAAGATTACTGGTATAAATCAAAGTCATCTTTGACAGCAATTTTATAGATCGATTAAAAAGACAATGTATTGTTGTAAAAACATTGAATATTCTTAATCAGTTTAATCTTAATTTAATCGCTGATAAATCCGTCGATTATTAACTACAGAAAAGGCAAGTTTCACATTTTTATAAAACATATAACAACTCTATACATTGCGTAATAAATTCTTCCACTGCAGCTGTGATAAAAAAATTTAATATAAACCCTTTGAATTGACTTGGTGACTGGCCTTTTAAGTAATTATTCATGAATGCATGTCCCAAATCTAAAATCGAAAATTTAGTCTACGGATGTGCTCGAACTGAAGTAAGTGAATAGTTTACATTATAAGACGAGTTAACTTGTTGCGTGCCGCATACAGAATATTCATTCAACACCAAATATTTCAAAACTAACTAAATACTAACACAGTAAAAGAATAGCAATGTATAACTATATTTTCACCGGGCTAACCAATTAGCTATATCGTTTTCTAAATTAATTTTAATTTACATACTGATTTCATATTAGTAAAATATTTTTCCACCTTAATTGTATAATTTTCTCGTGAATAATTAAAACTTATATGACTTTATAGTTATAGTCATAGAAATCGATTACCATTAATATTTAATTGGTAGTTTTGATGAGATAAAACCACAGATTTTGATTTATTATAGTTTATATATTATTCAGGATATTGAACTTATACTACGTAAATTATACAATAAGATAGAATTGGAATTGGAATGGTTTTGCTGTTTGTTTAAAATTAGTAAACCATTTAATTAAGCTCTGTTTATCTTTAAAATATCGAGTTTTAAATCCTAATTTTTAAACCAATCTTTTAGACTTCGCTTCTAAGCTCTCCCAGTTTGGTTGGTTGGTTGAAAGTCCTACATGTAAATGCGGAAATATGATTCAGGATATTAATCACATCCTTTAGGGAGGTCCGGATATGAACAATGAACGGAAAAAATCAGTAAGATACGTCGCTCCCGTTGTTCATGTCGACCTTGTTGTATCTCTGAAAAATTACAAGCATTCAAAGAATTGGTGTCGTCCTATGGAGAGCAAATGGATCTCAATTCCTTAAAAGAATCACAATTGAAAAAATACTGAACTAATTATGTATTTTAATTTACATTTTCATGCAACCGAGTCATCAACCACGGCAACATTCTTGGTAAAAATTTGAAACACGCGTAATATTGTTACGGTACGAAATATACTCTGTGAGACGAGTTTGAAGCCTTAGCTGGTGGTGGTGAATAAAACATTGAGTACCCTTGAGAACTGTAATTTATCAACTGTTTTTATGCAATATTTAGAAAAATTTTCACCCAAATTGAACGAATGATTCGCCGGTATAAAATTTGACAACCCTAGGGTGCTATTTGGTAAGCATTTTTATTTTTGCACTAAAAGCGAATTAACAGATTTTTTTTCTTCAGAAATTCTGAAATTATTACACAAATTTCGTATATCAAACAACAAAAAACATGCACAAAAAATAATATGATGATAAATAATGATGTCTTATATGACAACATGTTTATATTTTAAATAAAATTTAATATTTTTACATATTTAAATAACGTAAAAACCAAATATGTTAATGCATGGAATATAATAATACTTGGTTTACACGCGATTTAAAAAATCACTCAATAAGCACACTACAGTGAAGCACGCCATATGCATACATACATCCACAGACAAATTTATTCAAACACTCCAATCTACAACTTGCTATTACTAAATACTCCTCTGTGTCGTCGTCCCTTTCACTCGTATAGAAAATCGATAAGCCGTATACGAGTATCTCACTTCTGCACGTGGAAATGGTGTCGTCTCAGTCGCACTTGCGTGGATGCGAATGCATGTATCACTTTCACCCGCTCCCTCTGGAGGGCAATATGAAAAGCTATTTGTATGCGATCTGTTTATTCACAAAGGATTATTTATTTTTATTTATTATCTCGAAAAATTCAATTATGTATGCGATTTTACAGCAAATAAACCTCGATATCAAATGAAAAAAAAAAACACCCGTAAATAAACTCGCAATTTGAAATCAATTGTCACTAGAACAACATATTTGACAATTACCGACGCAATAATTACAATTAAACTGTAAATTTTTTGGGCACATACAAATATATTGGATATAATGAAATGATTATACCAAATCGTTTTTAAAAGCCTTTTACGTACTGTCGTTTCTCTCAATATGTAATATATTCTATTTAAATATTCTTGCATTTATTATATATGTCGATCAAGTATAAGAAAATTTCTGGGTATACAAAGTTTCAAGAAGAATAACATATTCTTTTAGATCGTAGTTTCACAACATTTTTACGTTCGCGGACCACCAAAAAATCCAAAAATGTTTTGCGAACCATTGACATTGGAACAAAACAATAAATATTCATATAATTGATTTTCTTAAAACCATTCATTTTGCAGCAAGCACCGTATGCTGATATAAAAATATAATCCATAAAATACAACATAAAATTCGATTGTTTATCGAAATAATATCACATCGCCGAACACCGGTTGAGAAACTGGGTTCTAGACCAGTGTTTCTGAACCTTTTAAGTGAGCCGCACCCATTTGAATCTGAAAATAGGTCTACGCACCCCATTTGAAATGTGTTTCGATTTTTTTAATTTAAAAATATTTTTGTGCGAAATTTAAATAAAAAATATTTAAATATAAATGTACATTTTTTATATCAATTACAAAACAATATTATTTTTATTGTTTTTATTACAATAGTTCACTATTATATTATACTTATATAAAGATACTTATGATCGATGACATCTTAAATTCTAATAGCTTTCAAATATTGCAAAGATAATTTACGTTCTTAGAGACTTCTCCCGCATCCCCGGTTAAGAAACACTGTACTAGATCAATGTTAAGAAGGCGATTTCTTAAAAATTCAATTTATCTTAACGGTAGTCAGGCTTAAGCTGCAAGAAAATCATAATATATCGCACCGTAAATGTAAAACCAACACATCTGCATGTAACCTACTTTGGAGATATTAGAGTTTAAAGTTTTCGTTTTGTCGGGAAAAAAAGTTTCTTATAGCGTGGAACATATTACTCCAGTTTCACAATGAATAAATAAAATTGTAAACTGAATTATAAGCAGATATATACTTTTGTTAAACATTGACAATCCGTGTAAATCTTTTCATTGGATTCTAAATTATCTGTCTTTTTATGAAAAAAATTGAGTTGCCAGTTACTTCAGTTTCATATTAATTATCACGTTCATTACTTTTGCAGTTGTTTCACATTAAAGTCGAACATTACACTTGCTTTAGTTTACATTCACCGAGAGATTTAATTTAGGTATTATTTTATTGAAAAGAAAATGATTGCTAGATTAATAGATGTAAAATGCATTGTATTACAGCTCATGCTAACGCATCCAAAATTTTTGAAAAACAAACTATTCTAAACATAATAATAAAAATTGTTTATGAACTCTTAACGGATTATTGATCTGTCTTTATCTTGTTTGCATATAATTTCTAAGATATTGCTAACATTCCATTTTTGAATTTATTTGAAAAGGGTATCAATAAATATCAATATAAATCAAATGTAAGTCAATTGATGTCTCAAAGATAGAAGAATAAACTAACCAATTCGCAACTTTAAATATAACATATAAAAACAAGTATTATATAATAAATATGCAACACGTTTTATTCTTTAAGGATAATGTAATTTCAACAATGATTCATTCTAATCCTGCAATTGGCATCTACGCCAAAAGGGGGATTTGGAAGCGTATACCCCCTTCAATTGAATGAAAAGGCATTTGAAGAGCAAATGAACTATTCCTTAAAAGGTTGAGAAACTTTCACAAGTCGGAAAACCGCATTTATTTATCATTAATAAGATAGCACACAAGAAACTCTACTTGTCCTACATTCATTTTTTTAGATATTTTTCACTTGGACTGGAATAGGAGTGGGGAACCTTTTCATTTCAAAAGGCCACATTCACTTATCTGATTCAACATAAGGCCGCAGTAAAGAAAACGTTGACATCCCCCCCTATAAACTAAATATTTTAATTCAAAACTTATTTACTATATTGTAAATCAATAAAAGAATGTAATGTTTTTAATATTTTATTACAGAATATTTTTTGTCAAGATCTATTATTATTGCGGTCTCATTTTTTTACTAATTATCAATCATCATACTGAGTATCTATAAGAAACATAAAACATAATAAAGTAACTACATCATCAAAAATATACGTTAATGTCACAGTTTACCAACCTTTAATGACTAATTTGCTTCTGCTTTTTGTTAGAAAGCATTTGAATGTTTGGTTCAATTTGACTTTATTTGCGTTTTATCAGTCAAAAGGCCGCACTAGAATAGCCGAAAGGCCGCAGGCTCCCACGCCTGTGCTAGAATAACGGTGTTTTTAATTGCTCGTGTATTCCAATCACTATCAAGTAGCAATCTTCCGATTGATTTGTCAATGTCACATCTTGATTTTAGAAAAAGATTGTTTATATTATATGATGAAACATGATCAACTCTCAGACAAAGCCAAAGCGAAATTATAGCACAAACAAATACACCTGACAAAAACAACGAAAAAAAATAATGATTTGGTGTTATTGGCTTTGCTTATCGATAGAAATTTACATACTCACAATAATTATTTAAATTATTGATTCAATCTATTGCAGCTACGAGTAACTTAAAATCAACAACATTTAAGGCGTATTTAGTAGAACATTAAAAAAAGAAAGAATCGTGCTGTTTCAGAAGACAGATTGCTTTAAAATGTAAATTTATACATTTAAACATAATACCAAAAATACCAATGTCATGTAACACTTCTTAATTATAAAATATTAAATAAAAATTAGAACAAAATAATGAAATTATACTATGTATATATTTGTGCATCTAAAATATAATATTATGTGCAAATAAAAAATGCCACATTTCTAATTTGTATAGTTTATGTACGGATTATTTCCAATCCTCAACATTATCGAAAGATCGATTTTTATTAGTTTGAAGTCAATAAATAGTTTCCTTATTTGCATGCGTAGATAAAAAAAATCTTTTTTAAATTTTTGGAAGATTGTACGATTCCAAATATTTTGTCAATAACGACCCGGGTTTCGCCTTTCGGCATCTTCATGCATTCTATCAAGCATTGGAGATTTTAGCATAAAGATTCACTGTGATAGAATGCCTGGTGATGCCGAAAGGTGAAACCAGGGTTTTCGGTGACAAAACTTGTGGAATCGTACAAAGTTTCAATAATTAAAACTTGATGTTGAAATGCCATCAAACACCTTCGGTCGATATCATAAATTGAATAATCATCCATTTTCAAATTGGTCGAAATGGCTGAAATATAAATTAATAAATAAAATAAATCAAGTCATAATATTTCTTAAGAATAATGTATTATTTTTATATATATTGATTTTCTTATTGTTATTATTTGGTGGAAAGGTCTACAAAATTCTGTAGAACTAAAATACATTGCTATTTTTCCACCGTGTTATAATCGAGTCCTACCAAGTAAATGCCAATTCAATTAATATATAGAAATATATTTTATTTAAATAATAAATCAGACCTGAGTTTATTAACATATTAAAAAAAACTATCTAAATAGTAAAATTTGAATTGTTACAACGTTGTACGATTCCACATGTTTTGTTACTAACGACACGGCTTTCCCCTTTCGGCATCTTCGGGCATTCTGTCACACGGATACAGCAGAACTGATAGTTGTAACAATTCAAATTTGATATGGAAATTCCATCAAACACCTTCAGTCGATATCATAAAATATATAAATAGTGTCATGAATTGTTTTTATTGAAAAAAAAAATACATATTTTTATTACAAGGCGCGACACGTGTTTCGCCTCTTTGAATAGCATCTTCTCACTAAGATACGCATAAAGATGTTTACAACGAAGCTAAATACGATCCCTACTGTATTTAATTTAATGAGATAACAAGAGGAGATGAACGCTACATAGCCTTAACACCGCGACCGTAAAAAAGTACGAAAGGAATAAATAGTCGAGTGAACAAGTTCCGACCGCACTGCCACACCAAAGTTTATTGTCTTTGGCGAGCAAAGCAAGCTGGCGTGCGCGGGTGCAAGTGCATAATGCAATATGCTCACGCATCCGTGTGTTACACGTCTAATATTGTGTTTGTGTACGCACACCGGCACGACTGCCACAGTACAGCCGGTAATATTTTTTAACATCATTATGTCTGCGCGGCAGGGGACAAATGCATACGAAAGGGTGACCATCATTCATCATTCTTAGTAAAAAAAATATGTTATTATTTATTGATTGAATTGGCATTTACTTGGTAGAACTTCATTATAACACGGTGAAAAAATAGCAATGTATTTTAGTTCTGCAATTTTTTTAAAGATATAGATATTTCGGCTCACGTCATCGTCAGAACTATAGATAGATACATATTGAAATGGCTGCCTGTTTAGTTTAATTTAAATTTAAATTTTAGTTTTATTGTTGGCGCAATATAAGCTAGGTTGTTAAAACAGAAGGGAAGATGTATTGTGTACCTTTTCGACACAGCTATATATAGATAAGCAAATGTACGTTTAAACATAGTTCTGACGATGACGTGAGCCGAAATAGCTTTCAACTATATGTTATATAAAAACATTGTAGAACAAAAATACATTGCTATTTTTGCACCGTGTTATATTCAAATTTCTTTACATTAATGATAATTTAACATTCAAATTTAGAGAGCAAAAAAAATACAAAATAATCTCGGGCGGAACAGTTTTTCATTAAGGTATAGTTCCGCAATACTATATTCTTAAGATCGAGGTAAAGTCTCGTTTAATCACGAGCGTTATCAACTACGAACAATACAAAGTAAAATTTAGATAAAAAATTTAGTTAGATATTACCAGGCTTAAAAAATCAATAGCTTAAGAAATGAGAAAATAAATTTACATGTAATCATAAAAGACATATCTAGATGAGGTAAAATATTTGACGAATAAAATTCTTTGAACCTCTAGTACTAATTTGTGACGTAAATAAATTCAAATTAAATTTCTATTAGTAGTTTGGAAACAGTTAAAAAATATTTTGTTAGCAAGACTAACGACTTATACGTAAATATTTTAGGTAACATAGTGTATAAAATATGATGCACGGTGAGTGAAACCGGTCCTGATAATAAAAATATAAATTTGCAGGAATATTACTAGACATTGTGCTTTTATAATTTAAATATAATTCTTTTACACCAAAAAGTGTCAGTATCAAACCTTATACTTAACCTAATTTATCATAAATAAAATATTCGATTATATTTTTTATGTACTTGAATTTATTTCTTTTGAAACGAATGGTCACCCTGCTATTACATTATACCTGAAATCACTCGCTGCTTTGAGTTTGAAGTAAGTTGGGGAAACAAAATCACAAACTAACTTGTCAATGAAGATCATTTCAAAATCTTATGGGGTGTTTACAGAAAAAAAGAATTTGTGAGGTTTTTTTCTTTTAGTCGTCCAAATAGGGGGCAGGTTATCGCTTAGAAGCAGATGTTTGACGCAGTTTAACTCTTTGTGTACGCACTATGATTCCCGTTATTATTTAAGAATACATGTCTGCCGAACACGTAAAATTTTACATACTGTCTGTGTATTCAAAACGGTTATAGTTAGTTGTCTTAATTCATTTCCGCTCTCAATGTGAGGCTCATGACCTCTTAACGGGTAAGCTTTTCTACGAGAACTACTGAGAAAAAAAATGGAAGGATAGGACTAGAACAGGATAAGTGGTCAGATAATTGCTATCGCCACATCCCGTTTTTTTACCTTTCCGAAGAAAGACATTTAAATATCATTACATCGTTAGACGTCACAAATAACCGTGCATTTTAAATGAATATCTTTGTAACACTATCTTCGCTTTCCGAATTTTTCGTTAACCGATCAATCGAGATTTAGAGATGGAATAATTGGTTACGAAAAATCGTTTTAGGCCGTTGTCCGAACACATAAATCGTGATAATATCGTAGTTTAAATATACTTAAAAATCCCTGTATTTAATGTCATTCGTCTACGAAATTTAGTCACTTGAAGGGTTGGTGTTAAATATTTTCCTTCTGGATTATCTGCCTATCATCTGTGCTTTCATGTTTGTTAATAAACCCCCAGGGCAATGAGCCGTTTATTTAAAAATATACTTACATGTTAATGCTTAGGCGTTTTTTTTCAATCTTATGGTGCGTTTTAACTACTATTAAGAATAAAATAAACTTTGTCGTTATAAATCAGTGATCCATAAACCGCGACTCGTGGGTTTTTCATTGACTATAAAAGTAATATAAGCAGAATTGTTCATGGCAGAAAACATAATTTAGAATTTTTACTAATGTCTTCTGGAAAATTTTTTATCCTCCGTTAGAAGGCTGCGCTGTATAAATTATATTTAGAAACGTCTACATTTACGAACAAAGGTTGTTATTATTAAAACTAAACAAGTCTCAACAAAGAATCTGCTGAACAATGATAATCTCAGTGTTGTACCGAGGATAGCAACCACAAACATTGAACCCGATCAAAATTCTTACTGTCAGCATGCGGAGTTAGAAATCTCACTACAGTTAGTACTAAGACTGCGTGCAAATATGCACATAATGCAGAATGAAAGATGATTGAAGTAACTGATGAAATTATGTAAATATTGAATTAAAAATAATACTATGTAAATCTCATCTAGCTTATATATATATATATATAGTTATTTTACAACATTTGTTCCCTCAGCGGGGTCCGTAAGTAATTAGGAAAAATATAATTAGCCCTTCTTCAAATGGATTGTGCAAAAATGCTCAAATTTGTTATTTGTTTATTTCGTTGTATATTATTTTATGTGACCGATATTTGTGTTATCATATTAGCGTCTGTGCTGATTGAGACACCATCGTAAGAGTAAGGGCATGACATGTAGAGATTCGACAGCTTCCCGTATTTTTTTTCAGAATCATGCTTTTACTTGTTCAGGACTAAAAGCTTTTTATTCAATGAACGCACAAGATACTTAAACAAAATTACTTCTTTTCGGTTATGATCAATGTTCCATCGAAGTTGCGCGGCCGCGTAGCATTTTCAAAACTGAAAATTAATCTAATAGTTTTGATGTTAAACAAACTTATTTCGATTATTGATCAGGCTACATTTTACCACAAAAATCAGTCTGTATAGGAAAGTGTTGAACCTTTAGTTGGCAGACCGGTCATCGAAAATGTGCACGTATACGCGCTATACTATAACACTCAATATCGAGCCGATTATGACTGATTTAAATAATCATATAATTCAAATACAAAGTGACATAAATCAAAATCATTGATAATTTCTCTCTTCAATTGACTCGTCGTAATTTCAAGAATTGTTGATAAAAAATAAATATATATTCAAATTTGAATTGTAATAAAATTGTTAAATGTTATGTCTCTAACGACCCGGGTTTCGCCTTTGGTCAGTTGCATATGTATGATAGAATGCCTGAAGATGCCGAAAGGCGAATCTCGGGTTGTTCGTGACAAAACACGTGGTATTCTACAAAATTGTAACAATTCATATTTGATATTGAAATTCCATCAAACACTTTCAGTCGATATCATAAAATATTATATATATATTCATTAGCTTTTCATTTTTCAAAGAAATTAACGACCCTCGAGTCTAAACTTATGAATTAAAAATATTGTATTTTCCTATAGCACCCTTCCGACAGCATTGCTATTGTAGCGTATTTTGAAAAGTATACTTACGAAGTCAGTTGTTTTCGAATCATAAAACAATTGGACAGCGCGTACAAATTATATTGTTAACTTGTCACAAATTGTGTCAGTAATGAATAAAATAGATCTTACGCCAAGTTATTTGGAGCGTTATTGTTTTGTTACATTAACTAATTTGATGAATACTTGCGAAGATGTTTCAGCTAAATTCGGATCGTTTATGTGGCTTTAAAAATAGATACACACTGAATTTATCTAAACATAACATATGCATCGGCGCATGTAGAACGCGCGCTTGTGGTTACGAAATATAATAATTACTCCATGAAAGCTGAGTGGTTGCAACTGTTTACACTCTTGTCACGACAAAGTGTTCCCGGACAAAATGATCACCGACAAAATGTTCCCGAAAAAAACATTCATATCAACATTTGTTGTTCGCAGAACAGAATGGAAGAACATCGCATAGCCAAAAACAATTTTATTTACGAAACTAACATTCTAAAATTCGATGAATCGTGTGGTGGTGAAGATATTCCATGGTATTAATTCTTTCACTTTTGTTAAATTGTCAAAACTTTGTACGATTCCACATGTTTTGTCTGCGACACAACAGCATCCGTTAAGTTATATTTATTTATACGAATAAAGAATAATCGCCACCAAAGACTAGTATACTTTACCACGCTTTTTTGACTTACCGGTTTCTGTAACGTTTCTTTCGTTAATACCATCGTTTTAACACGTTTAACATCCCTGAACATTACACCGTGTGTATAAATTATCTGTGATCATTCCGTCGCTTTATCGTTCTTTCTGTATTCATTTTCCCTGTGAACATTCTGTCGTGTAACCGTTTACACTTTGCAACTAACATAAGTCATACAAATATTCTTTTCTAATATATCGCAATAAAATAATGTCTAAATGTTTAAATATATTTCTGGATAATCGTAATAATATTTAATAAACACATACTAGTATACATAGTAGCCAGCTTTTAGTATTTATCGGCTCAAACTCACTAGAATGAATATTATGGTCTGCAAATAAACAAGCTTGGCTATATCAAGATATACTAAGTAAAGGTAAATTAGATTAATATAATACTATGAACGAACGATATTCGAGCAATTTACCAAATATCCCAATAGGCGAATATTGATGAGGGAATTGAATATATTCAACCGGAACCTTTATTTACAATTGTGACGATCATGTTATTTATAACCGTACCGTGTACAGAAAATTAATCGAGTATTAAATCTTCCACGAGAACATTTTTACTGGAGTAAAATCGTTTATCACTTTTGTAGAGTTATTTGACACTTCTTGATGGAAAAGGATAATATTATAAATAATAAAAACACACTTTTTGTACAGTTTCAACAATATATTTTATTCCCAGAAACTGCAAAATGATTATTTTTGAACATAATAAAGACAACCGGTTACTTCTGTTTTTCTTTATATTTCTTAATTTTTTACAATCAAAATATTCTGCGATTAAATAATTATTATTTGAAAATTCTCGCAATGAACTAAACCAGTCCTACTCATCAAATATATTGTTAAAATACTTCTAAAATGCATTTTTGTTATTGACAAAAAAAAAAGAAAATCGTTCGTTTGGTTCGTAGTCAATCCATTAATTTAAGAAAACTTTCCTCACGTCTTAATTCTAGGCCTATTTTTCAACCAGTTTTTTAACTATTTTTTGACAACTTACTTTTATCAAAACAATGTTAGAATAAGAAAGCAAATGATTCGAAAATATGTCTATGTATCTAAAGAGATAAATTTATAAACGTTACACGTTTTAATAAAAACAGTCGCTCATCTATCATTAATAGCTGTATAGTTATTTATGTGCAAGCAAGGAAAAGTAATCCACTTTCAAGAAATAAACAATACTTTAAAGGTATAAGAGTGTGTTATTTTAAAAGAATTAAATTATGTTGTTAGCGATACTTATCTTATCGCTGTTGTTAACGTGAAATGAACTATTGTTTATCATTTATTAACAAGAAGCTGAAATTGAAATGCTTAAACGTGTTCTCAGTGAAACTATTAAAACGGGCACGTATCAGTGATATCCGATAAAGAACGAAACCGGTCCTAATTTACAATAATAGCTGGCACTATACTGCTCTATTCTAGGTTCAGTCCACCGCCTTCCTATGCTAATCGCTGACCTCTAGCAGTCTAGGTTTTAAGACACTACGTATATTCCACGTAGTCGCGTTCTATCAACTCTTCGATATACCTAGAGTAGAAAATGTAAGACGTTGTCTTCCAGCAAATTTAACAACGTCTGGCTCACCGTATGGTTTATCAAGTCCATATTTCAAATATTAAAAACACATTATTTCTACTGTTTCCACAATATGCTTTATGATCAGGATTGATTTCGTTAATCGCGAGCATTATCAACTAATAAGATGCAAATTTTAAATAAGGATCTTAATAAAAAACTGAAAAATTAGTAAGTATGTCAGCTCCACTGTATATTAGCTCTATAAAGTGGACCTCCTTGAAATTTTCGTCGCAAATCCCCCAATTGCACGATCGCTTGGCATCTATCGATTTTATTGGCGAATATCACCTAGTAACTAAATATTTCGTCCATAAATATATTTCCCTAATTTTGTATGAGATTCGCTCCCCAAATAACACTTCCCGACGTTAGTATAAATCGGGCTTAACAATACAATAAGTTTTATAATAATTGCACGTTTCTATGAAGATGAGACTATGTATGATTGTTTTTCACAAATAATTGATTGTTGGCACATTTAATTCTAAATCAAATGTCTTTACATATGTCATCTTAAGCGACTGATTTAAAAAAAAAACCTTCTTTTGAAATACTCCAAACAATAGTGAGTTATAAATATTTTATATTACCTATAACGCACGCATTTTTTTATTTGACCATTTTCAAAAATGTAGATCGCTGTGACAGCTTAGTAACCGCTGATGTAGCACATAAATGATAGATACTTTTCAATAACATAACGTCCTAATAGCCAAACCCGAGCAATCAACGACATACTCTTTACTCTGTGTTGATTATGTGTGCAACATTATCGTTAATTGAATGCATAAACTTTGGTTTATTAGCCTCTATGGAGTCAGGCGTCTCCAACTGTACGTACAGGATCTGTAATATCATAATACGTTGATTATTACAATCGAGGGCAATGCGATATCAACGCAATGCAACAAAAAATACATTTAATGTGAAGAAAAAACATTTCATGGTTGGTGGAACATCATATCATAGAAACCGGCTTTTAATAGGATACTTAACCCCCATGGAAACGATAAATATTAAAATGTCTCAAGAATATTCCATATTAACAAAAGCACGTGCTCAAATCGTATTTATGACCATTGTTGATCTAGCTAATTGATCGAAGTATTATTTTCAGAATTTTATGTGAAAAAAAGCGTTCATACGAAATGTTGAAAGAAAACACAGCGCGTAGTATCAATACATTTCTTTATTGGACGTCATATCAATTTTAAATACACCTGGGTCTTGTATAACATGGTTATATTGTTCTACAAAAATTTCGTATAATACAAATCCGTAAAATTAAGGTTTGCGTTCCGAAAAAAAATAATCGAAGATAGTTGATGTATATGTACTTGTATGTATTTTTTTAAATAAACAAATACACATTTACGTATTAATTGAAAGAAACTTTAATAACATAATAAACCATACATTCATCATCGCTATCACTAAAAATTCTATATTTTTTACTGTTTTTCGAGATCGGTTGTGAGTTTCCATCGTCGAAGGAATTGCTTGTGGTTCTAGCTTTAAAAAAATCGTTCATAAGCGATTATCTGCTTTTAGCGTATAAATCTTTACGTATTTCCTTATAAAGTTCCAAAATATTTAGTAATCCTCTCTTGAATTTCCAACTCCTTTCCATTATAGTATCATTATCAATAAAAAATCTATTTATTAGTCAATTCCAAGCCGTCATTTATTGTTTTTAATGTGCAACATGTAGCTATTTCGTTGCAACTGCTTTCCGAGTTCATTCAACAATTTTTTCCTTAAGCTGTATTATATAAAGCGTGTTGTATAAAAATATGTCACAATTTATATGTTGTGTAAAACCGTGTTATATGAGGCCTAGGTGTAGTTTTTGCAAAGCTTTGGGTCCATCTAATTACAACGTTTAATAACTACAAATATGCCAAAGATTAACTTAATTAAATTCGTGGTCAAAACTATGTTACCATGATGACGAAACACCTTTCAATAATAAATATCGGATTTACTTTATAATAATTTACTTCTATTACGCTTTTTAGATAAAAACGTGTTAAAAAAAAATCAAAATGTAGATTTCGGAATGTTATATATATTATTTCTCATTAAAAACGCGCTCATATCGATAGGTTTACGTGTAATGCCATCATTCGATTCATTTATACCCCCTTGAATTTGAAATCACTTACATTAACTTACCGTCTCTGTTTATGTACAGCTCAAGAACTGCAGTTTACCAACCCCTGATAAAAACTATGAAAGACTTCCAAAACACAACTTTATATTTTGTAATTAGTACATTACATTAGTACGATAAAACTAATTAAAATTTTATTAGTTTGATACCGTTCCAATTTCAAATCTCGGCGTTTTTTTATTCTTATAACCGACTTCATAAAGTATGGCGTTCAGTTAGTGAAATGCCAGCCGGACAATGTTAATTCGGTCTTATGGCTTCACTTTCTCACATTCCACCGTTATTATACGAATGCGAAAGAGACAGCGTCACGATTCGCATGTGCCTTATCTTCGTTTTCATTACCCCAAAGAAAGTCTGTATTGGTTGACTTCTGATTGTAATTATTATGGAAACATATTCTAATTTCAAATTTGTATACCATCGTTGGTAGACTCACCAGTATTCTAAAAAAATAGTGCTATACGAGTTGCTGTAATAGAAGGTAGATTATATATAATATAAGCCGTATATCCACGGACATACTCCTAGAAATATATCCGTGGATATGGAAGTGTATACGGATTTAACCTTCTAACTGCTAATAAATCAACTAAATAAATATATAAATATAAATACCTGTGGCTAAATACCTAAATAAAATGTCCTGTGGGTTATGTTTATCCGTTTCTATCGGACAGACAGGTAGAAGTATACCCACTCGAGCTAAGAAACTTGTAAGGTCATTCAACAGAAAAAAAAGGATTCACAATTCGCTAATCACGTTATAAAGTAATCACATAATATAAATTCAAACTCAGCGCCTAAGTGTTTGCATCTTTGTAATAAAGGTCGCAAGATGACGACTTTAAAACAGCTGGAAAACAATAGATATCAACTATCACAAAGGATTCTTAACGAACAAACTAATATACGTCGATCGCCATTGCTTAACCCTTTACGGGGGGCATTTTTGTTTCTATAATAGACCATTTCCGTGTCATATGTAAACTTATTGATATAGCCGCCTTTTTAGTTTCATTTACAATTTTTAGTTAATCGCGAGCAAGAAAAAAGCTAGGTCGTTAAAATATGAGAGAAGATATATTTTGTAATTTTCCTACACAGCTATATATAGATAAGCAAATGTTCGTTTATGGATAGTTCTGACGATGGCGTGAGCCGAAATAGCTATCAACTATATCTTAAAAAAATAATTTTGTAGTACTAAAATACATTGCTATTTTATTTTCACCGTGTTATATGTATAAACTTCTAATGTTGTCTACAATTCGGACTGCTGGTTGTAAGTTGACATGTGGGTAGCGTTGTTACCAAATTGTTCACTAAAGTGCAGCATACATGAACGTAAAATACTGGTCAAATTTACATTGGCCCGAGTAACATTTTATAAAGCAAAAATATTGATAATATTCTGTAAAGGAAATTTTTCACGGAGTCGCGGCCAACAGTTTGGGTAACTCTGTTCTAACATTCACTATCCAATGATAATATATTAGTTTCGGAATTTTCATTGAAACCATAAACAATATTATGACATATTACTATCGCTGAGATAATTAATACATTTTCGGTACCTAAATTAGTAATCTATATTTTCACTTCAAATATACTTTCGCTGTAACATATATATAATATAATAAATATTATAATCGTGTACGTTTTGCCTAAACAGATTAGGCACACTTCAATAGCTGCTCGATAAGTTAGTTGTTTACGTTGTTTTTACAATACGTAAAATTAATATGATCACAGTTTTTACTTACATGCAAGGCAGCACGTAACAGTTTTAGCCTCTGAGGCCCAAATCACCTTGATAGTAAAGACGTGATACCCAGTGTAAACTATCATTTACAATTTATTATTTCAACATCAATGTAAACCTTGCTCAACATCTACACACCGAAAACAAAATTGTGTTATAAATAGTCAAGGACGGAGAAATTGCATTTTACTTAAATCAGTGATGCTCAACCCGAGATCCACGACACACGAACAAATTAAAAAGACGTTATCTACGCACCACAAACTAAATACCAATTATCCTTAAATTTATAGAGATTTAATCTAAAAAACTTTATTCATACATAAGGTCACCTGATATTTAACTACACCATAACCTAACCATTTAAAATATGTAAGGTTATGTAAGTATTAAATTACCTAATTAAAATTTAATGGTAGTTTATTAACGTAGAAGTTTACCACCAATAAGTCATTAAACTGTATTGTTTATACGATTATCATTTCTAAAATTTTATGTAATTGTAATGAAGCCAGTAGTAATCAAAATCATTAATGATGTATATTTAGTTCCTAGCCTATGGTTGTATGTTTTTCTGTGCCATTTATCTTGTATATAAGCGATGGAAACTGTTTATTGTCTGATAGTTAGAACGCTTTAAGATGCCGAAGGACGTAACCCGGGTGAGGAGTGACAAAACATGTGGAACTATAGACAGTTTCAACAATTCAAATAAAAAAAATGAAATATTTACATCCCTCAGTTCACACCGCAGGGCTAATATTACCTATGTTAGCGTCACGTAAAGATTTGGAAATAATATGTATTTTTACAGAAGCAAAAGCAAAGAGCATTCTTTGATTCCAATAGTCTTCTAGAATTAATTTACTTGATAAATATATGTTATGGTATTGTCAAAATATCCGTGGCCTTTTTAAATAAAAGCTCGCATACTGACTGTAAGCTGATTTGACATTGTGAGAATCTCGAAGATAACAAAACACACAGGGAACAGTGAGAAGATATTGGAAATAGCGGTGGCTAACCCCATCAATGCGAGATCTTACTTATTCCGACTGGTATTGAGTGTTGGTGCCGTGAAAAGATATTACGTCGACGGTCCATCATTGACACCTCTTAACAGGTATTTGACTTATTTTAACCATGGATTTGATTGTCCTTTTTATTATCTTTAAAAGAATCGATTGATTGACATTTTATTTTACATTTCCGTATTCAATAGTTATATTAAAATAATAACTGAAAATAATGTTTTATTTTTAAAATATATTACTTTTTCACGAATAAGTGTCAGAAATATTTTTACGTATAAGATGATTAATAATATATATTTAAATACGAGAAGTCATAGTTAGACCACCGATATGTATTCAGGGAAACTATATGATGCTATTATGCCATAGGCTCCCAACCTATGGGTCGCGAAGGGTTTTTTGGGGAGGTCGCCAATTTCTTCTGTCAATTATTTTTTTTTTTGTACGCTTTTGGATTGTATGGGGGGTCGCGGGTCACATGGATTTTATGAAAAGGGGTCGCCACCCGAAAAAGGTTGAGAGCCTGTGTATTATACAATCGGAAGAAGTAATGCAGCCGGTGAGTAGTAGGGCATCATAAAAGTGTCGCTTTGTAACCACCTGCGCTAAATAAGGAATATTGAATTCCACTGAAAAAAAAACTAATATTACAATCGTCAATTGTTTAATGTTCCTCTTTATTCACCCTGAAGCCACAACTTCTAAAATAGTTTCGAATAACTCACTCTCGGTCATGCGGAATACATTATAATTAAATGCAACATTGCCTTTCTCCTCGATTATGAACCGAATATCTTCTAATAGCTAAGCAAATTACATTCTACTGTACCGGAGAGTTAAAAGATATAAAATCATCAAACAATAACATAACTCGACACTGCTTTTATTTATAAGATTTCTTTTCAGAATAAATAGAATGATTGTTACGTACATATTTATACACCAAGTAAAATATAGTATAGTTTCTTCTTTGCGGTGCATAACGTCCAATGTTGCTAGGCCAACGATGTAAAATAAAAATATATATATTCATACCTACCATAAAAATGATATTTTGTGAAATCTTTGTTTCGATTTTAAAATTGAGTCCATGTTTTTTACATCGAGATTTTAAAAATACATTGGCATACGGCCTAAGGCTGTAAATTGTTTATATTCATATATATGTAGGTAACGATTAAAACCCTTCAATTTAAGCGCACCCTAATGGGTATGTTTCTCTCCCTGATTTAATTGATCTTGAAAAAATGAAATAAAAATAAATGAAGGGTTGTTTTTGTTATTAAAAATAATTGGTAATATTTTTTTTCCTTTAAATGTAGGTGAACGTTAATTATAATAAAATAACCATCTCAATATACACGTGTCTCGATTATAATAAATTATGATCAATCCACTGTTGAAAGGTAGCGAATCAATTCCGCTCCTTCTAAATCAAAGTGCCTATTTCAAAAATATGTATGACTATAAAGATTTATTCACAGTTAATTTTGGGCGAATAAACTGAATTGTAATGAAATTATTCAAACACTAGGGCCGTTCAATCACCGGTTATTCTAATAAATATATATTTTACCGCACTTTAGAACGTATATTAACGTATAAATATCTAGAAAGCTATGAAATTTGGAACTAATATTTATTTTGTTCGGAGTTCGTCAAGCCTGGGAATTCTGTCTTGTTATGTCTATGAACGCGCATTTTATGAACCATTAAGGGAAACTTGTGGTCCTAAACCTTTTTTTCACGAGTGCGAGTAACGAATTTTATAGTGTGATATAAAAATTGTTTGCAACGTCGAAATATTTTGAGTTTTATGATATTCGCTTTAATATATTTAAGCGCAATCCATTTTTTTTAAATAAATATAGATATAGCATAGTTGATATTTATCGGATGATCTTTTTCGGTTTTACGAAATATGAGATACATAAAATTCTTTTTTTATAAGTGCTCCTCCTTGTTTAGACGAATATTTCATATTTATCTAAGGTAACAACGAATGTATTTATGAAGTATTATGGCAAAAAAAAAACGCTTCCATCTGTATGTCCGCAATGAGCACATCGCCATTACTAATTAAATTATTTTTTTTATTACTAAGCAATAAAAATAAATCATATTATTCCACTAAAACTGTGTTAATGGTTGTCTTTATATAAACACAATTATCGCTTTTTTATGTGTTAACTTTTCGAGAGTGCAAATATAATTGAATAACCAAAAACTCTGTAATAAATAATTGTTAAATTTGTATGAGGATCACCAAGCAATGTTTTCTACATGTTTAACGTCAATTCTTGGTGATAAACTGTTTTATATTTTTTAAGGCATGAATGGTTATCGTGTAAAACCAAAAACAATTCCTGATCGCAATTTAAAAATGCATTAAAAAAACGTTTTATTTTAAATGCAGAAAAGAAAACAAAATTTATTATCCATCCAACTTTTTTATACGTGCATTTTACGGTATGTTTTTAAGGCTTATACATTTTCAAGACATCGGGGTCCTTGCTTGATTGTGTGCAAAAGGTGTTCGATCCATGCTTAATGGTGCTATTACCCGCGGGGCCGTACTGCTAGCACCTGAAGTAAAACGAAATGCCATTATCTCTAATTCTTTCATATCGCACCTCATCATCTCGTAATTAGGCGACATCTGACACCAGAGCCTGCCAGACTTAAGTATAAGTTGGCGAATGGTCATTTCCAGGAGCGTATCTGATCATTCGCAAAAGATTTATTACATCACTGGTGCGCTAAACAAATAGGTCGGCATATTATTATCACTTGAAAAATATTCAACCCAGATGTAGAACATTGACATATCTTATTCATAAAGTACAATCATCTTACGTGATTATTTTTTAAATTCATTGTTTTTATTATTATAAACTCACAAATTTAAATAGTGCTGCTTAAAAAAAGAAGGAATAATTCTGCTGTCAACTATAAGTGGTTTTATCATGATTATACAATAGTTACATTTTAAAATTATATATATATAACTTTACAAATATAAATCAGTATTGGTCAACCTTAATTGTCTTGATTCATAATTCATTTAAAACAATCATTATTTTGGATCCTGGTGCTTAAGCAGAAACAAGGTATAAAGGAACAATCGCCTATCAAATAAACCTTTAGCTAACGATTTTACCTTTACCCCATTTATAACAGAAATACTATATTTAGCACTCATTCAACGAGAATTCACAGATATTTAAATATTCCTTGTACCTATAATGAAAACTATTACAGTAAAACCTCGATTCCACGTTTTTCAAGGGACCCTAAAAAACGAAAAATGAGGGAAACTAGGACTGTGGGAAAGATTAAAATAATAATAAAAAAATCCTCAACCTTGAAATTTGAGAGGGTTTTATAAAAGTTACATTAATTAAATCTTTTTTATTGAAATAATCGAAACATGTTTTAAACTTCTTTAAAAAAAAAACACTCAAGACATTTGAGCGAACTGTATATTTCATCAATTGTTTCTTTGGTTAATATACGAAACTTAATGTGCTCAAACACAAAAATTGCATTTTAATATAAAGATTTATCTGCCAAAACCGGTCAATAGAAATAATATATGAAACGGGACCATAATATTTAGATGATAGATCCAGGAAATCGATAAATCGGAAAGTAGTTAAGTCAGAATTATATAACATTTTTTTGATGAGTGTTTGACAGAACTATAAAAATACAGTCCATCCAGGAACGGTTGATTGGTGTTCCACTATATATAAAAATTTTACAAAAACCAAAAAAAGTATCTTCGTCTATTTTTATTAGAGGCGATAAAAATCCCGAATGCGAAACTGCTCATTTCTTCAACTCAAAGCAAAACTTAATGTAGAATTCAATATTATACATGATACAATCAGCGCTTTGGCGATTTAGATATAATCTTATCCTGCTAATGATAAGCGGCCAGTTACCGTATCATAATGGATATAGTAATTCGACCCCAGTGCGAAGAGATTGCAGAAACCTGGTGAGGCGATATATTATTTCCAAATGACTTAACAATAGCCGGACATCAGTAGTTAATTTTGCCACAGCATTTAAAACGTAAAGTAATAAATCTTTGAAATAGTAAAATATTTATGTTTTCCAAACTTTTTCGAGCCCATTTTAGAATCGCCCGAAACACAATAATGACATTTTCATAAATTGATTCAACATATATATGAATTTCGAAACAAAGACGTGGGTAGTTTTGATGGTTAATTATATATCCCATAAAAAATGAGCATGGCGATAAATATTTACTAACCGTTAGGCCTGTCCTTAGACTATTGTACTCACTCTGACAAGTTAAGTAACTAAGTAACAAAAAGTTTTGGTAGAAAAATTATATATAATATTAAACTTTCATCAAAAGTCGATTGAATATGTTAATTCGCACGACAGAACAAGGTTTTTATTTTAATTTATGATATCGACTGAAGGTGCTTGATAGAATTTCAATATAAAATTTGAAATTTTATAACTTTGCACGATTCTACATATTTTGTCACTAACGACCCGGGTTTCACCTTTCGGCATCATCAGGCATTCTATCACGCGGATGCAACAGAACTGACGCCAGTCCGCCAGTCTTATGTATTTTAGTTCCACAAAAGTTATAAGGTATAAAGTTGATAGCTATTTCGGCTTAGACTCTCACTAGAACTATCAGGACGTAAACCGAAATAGCTATCAACTGCCTGATAAATTTTGTAGAACTAAAATACGTAGCTATTTTTTCACCGTGTTTTGATAGAGTTCTATTAAGTAAATCCCATTTCAATCATTATATTGATTGATATAAGAGGATTTACGTGGTGTTTGATGAAAACTTTTTAGTACACCCAGTCTTTTTTTACGCGATAATTGGTTCCAGAAAACGGCGCGTAAAAAAATCACAACTTTCATATAATTTGACAATTTGGTTCCAAAAATTGAAACATCGCGCGAAAAAGTCCCGGAAACGTATGAGAAACTGCCGTCCAAAAAATCGCGTATAATCGAATTCGCGTAAAAAAAATCGCGTAAAAAAAAGGACTGGGTGTATATAAATTTGTAAAAATATCATTAATGAACGGTGATCAGGGAAGCATGAGTTACCAATGACCAAATCTCTCTCTCTCTCTCTTTCAGTTCACTTCTTTCTCAGAATCAGTTTTTAGAATGGAGAAAAATGGGTAGAAGTGAATACATCTCAGCCAATTGTGAGTCATGCCTATAGACTCAAAATTTGATTAATTTTCTTTTGTAGGATGAAAACCAAACGTTAATTGTTTTATTAAACAACTACTATTCATTCCCACAATCGAGACATATGTACATTTGTATTATATCCCATATCCCGTCGAACTAATATATTACAGATTAACAAATGAATTTAAATCTCTATATGTTTCAATAAACATGTAAAAAATTTTTATTCAATTATTTCCCTTCAAAACTCAAAAATCATTAAACGTATCTATCATTCGTAATTAATTATAAGCTCAAAGAAAATGCTCTCAACTTACTCTTCTGGTTTCCTTCCCGCTTGAAAGTATCGCTCTTTCAACCCAACACACAGAGAATCATGAAATGTGAACGAGACAGTAGTTACTGCCATATCTAACCTGACTGTAATGTAGAAATATATACCTCCTCCGACTTCTGTGTGCCTGATACCGCAGTAATACCGCCATGACGTAAATATGCCATCCAATTTATTTTTTAATTTATAAACAATCTAGAAAGATAGTCTATCGTTTTTTTATGTTTATTTTTCATAAATTATACACTTCTGGATGAAGTAATCCCAATGCCTTCCCATTACGACTCATAAAACGAATATAAAACGGGTCACTGACAAAGTTAAAAAAATGAATATTGTTCTCTAAAATGTGATTGAACATTTACATGAATATTACTTTCGTGATAATATCATAAGAGCAATGTATTTTAGTTCTACAATTTTTTTATAAAATATAGTTGATAGCTATTTCGGCTCATCCATCGTCAGAGTGATAAGCAAATGTACGATTCGACATAGTTCTGACGATGGCGTGAGCCGAAAAGCTTGTAGAATATATAGCTTATAAAAAAAATTGTAGAACCAAAGTAAATCGCTTTTTTTCCACCGTGTTATAATGGAGTTCTTCCAGTAAATGCCAATTAAATCAATAAAAATAAAAATGCTTAATTAAAGTTAAAACAAAATATGGTCCGACACACAGTTTTTTTTACATTATTTTACTCAAAACTATACTTATAAACGAAGCATATTTGGTCATATTGATTTTTCATTTATTGACGACCCATTCATTTTTTTTATTATTATTCAATGTCGAAATATAACACTTTGGATAATAGGTAGTTCTACCTTGCTACACAATACGCGGAAACCATTTTTCTTGTATTTCAAGAATAGGTTTTACTTAATCTGATTTAGAAAACACAAAAATAAACCTTGACTCTTAATGATGGCAAATCGACCAATTTTTTTTATGACAGAATAATAAAAGTTTATTAGACTAAGAACCCGGTTCATAAAATGTGATTTCTGTATATGTTTTGGTTGAATTTATAATACCCATGGTTTTTACTAAGTATTGCCATAATGAATATATTCAAGCGATAATGGAATGTGATAATCTAGTAAATGTATTGTTCTACCATTACATCGTGGCCACCGGCAGAATTTATAACTAAAGTAATCAATATTGGACTAGTGTATTTTATCTGAAGATTAACTAACATATGTGAATGTTGAGAAATGCTGGCAGTAGTCATTTCGGTATCAAGCCATCGTCAGATCTACGGTTAGTTAAAGTAAATTTAATTTTAAACTTACTATATTTTAGTAAATTGCCGTTAATGCGAAACAGATGCTATAAGAAAAGGCGGGACTTGGTCGAAAAAGTTCAACCTATGTGATCACGGTCGTATTCGAGACTGAAGGAAGTATTATACTAATATAAAAAAAGTCATATTGAACTATTATCAAATAATATAACACGCAGCTTAAATCATTAACAATTCATTATTGTAAATCACTTAATTCTCCGATTATCTAAACACATTTGACAAATATTATCATTTGAATTCAATTGTGTGATTCATTAATCAACGCTTTTTAATGAGTGCATACAAAAACAGATTCGAAAATCCGAAATAAGCCAACGCAAATTGTCAATTTTAATATGTAGAAAATGATGATTTGTATTTAACAAAAGTTCCAGATTTTTTACCTAAAATATGATAATAATGTTGGTGATTTATGACGTTTGGGGTAATATCTTAACTCTGTGCCCATAGTGATTGACAGATTATTTTGTTAGCACCACAAGATCTAATAATTATAACGAACAGATAAAAGCGACGAACAAACAAAATATGTGGTAGAGTAGTGGTTGTCAACCGAGGGAAAGCGATTATCTGGGGGTTCTTGGTGCACTTTTAGCCGAGCCGTGACAAAATGTAGCATAATCTTTAAAAGTTTTTTGTCATTAAAATGTGTATACTTTTTTTTTTATTATATAGTATATGTCTGCGGTTATTGTCGAGACTTTCAACCGAAACCGGTTCTGACATTTGATGACATTATGGAACAAAAAAGTTTTTTGAGATGAGATATTGCAGGCCGGCAATATCATGGTATGACTGCAATCTTTGTTGGATATGTGGATAGATTCATAAATCATATAAATGTGATTTAGTTAGTACCGTATCGTCTGTATTCGTATTTTATTTTTTTCAAAAAACGAAATTTACTGAATAACAAGCATTCCTCGAAGAAACACTTCTGTTGAGACATAATTTTTAGGATTTTATATGTAATATTATAAGATACACTCCAGATTGGATATTTTTGCCAATTTAGTCAAGTAACAACTCCTTAAACGAGTGGCTCATTCACTATACATTTGGACTATATTAATATTGAAAACTTGATATTATGGTGACTATAATTTCAATATCATATTGAAATTGCTTAATCTTTGTACGATTCCACATGTTTTGTCAGTAGCGACTGCATTTCACATTTCATTATCTTCAGATATTCTATCACACGAATGCAACAAAACAGATACACAATAAACAGTATCATTTATATACAAAATGAATCAATTGTGATATAACATATGGAATTGTAAAAAGTTTCAAAAATCTAAAAAAAATAAAGAGTTGTATTATTATCATGATGATTTTGCAAAAAAATATTTTAGAATAGTTCCGAGACCCAAATATAAATTGCTTGAGAAGCACTGTAGTTGAGAACAGTGGTAAGTATCTTTGAACAAAAAATAATATTACTTAAAATGTGTTAGTGTTAAATGGAATTCCCATGGTACTTATTTATCTGTTATTTCGAAGCTACTCTGCTTAATTCCGAGATAACGTAATGTTAGATAACAATATTGAAATTTAACTTTAAAACAAAAAGAAAACAATGTAATATAAAGGAACTTTTGTATATTATATCTTAATATACGTACATTATATGAATGATAAAGTTTAAAGATAAGACCGCAGATAGCAATTGATAATAAACATTTTCATAGCACTGTAACAATATTTCTTTTGTGATATCGTGTTACGTATTCATTGTTAATTCTTTGTTTTAAAAAAGATGCATTCATTGTTTGAAACGTGTTTTGAACACAGTTGTTTTTGTATTGATTGAATTGGCAAATACACTTGTATAAACACAACAGTAAAAAAGATTAGTTATAAAAATAACAAATATGTTTACTTAGATACGAAGTGTGTGGTCTCGCAAATCAATCTCTTTGACTAAAATTAATTGATATTTCTGTAAAAAGACATCCCTCAATTAATTGATGTCAACTTGCTATTCCATTATTTAATTAGTATATTATTGTAAAGTAATAAAAAAATCTTTGCATCGTCAACTTTTCTCCTAATTGCATTTAATCTTAAAGGGAAATAAGTTGTTATTAATTTCTGCGTATGCAATAAGCTTGAGATATCGACTGAGGGTGATTGATAGAATTTGAATACAATTGAAACCCTATCAACCATTCTATAAAAGTACGTTTTCCCGGATGGATCGTACATTTTATACCCCCGTCAAATACCCGTAAAAACAATGTTAAATAATTCCGCATAAACCGTTCCCCGATTTGTCGTTTGCCTCAATATATCGTCTAAATATTATAGTCCTGCCTCAAATATTATCCCGCTTGACCGTTTTTGGTAGATAAATCTTTCTATACATAATAAATTGTTAGTTTGAGCACATTAAATTCTACATATTAACCAAAGAAATTAATACCACGGTGAAAAAATAGCAATGTATTTTAGTTCTACAAAATTATTTTTAACAAATATAGTTGATAGCTATTTCGGCTCACGCCATCGTCAGAACTATGCTTAAACTAACATTTGCTTATCTATATATAGCTGTTTAGAAAAGGCACACAACACATCCTCTCTCCTGTTCCAACGGCCTAGCTTGTTACTTTAACACACATTCTTAACGACCAAACTAACATAATAGTATCGCCACTTGTCCAGCCGTTGTACAAAGGGGTTGTCTGATTTGCTTCCAGAAGGACCACTTCCGTCCCACATATAATCTTATTGTCATAGACACCTATTGTTTCATTCAGAATTTTGAAAATTTAGTGTCATTGTGTTAAAGTAACAAGCTAGGCCGTTGGAACAGGAGAGAGGATGTGTTGTGTGCCTTTTCTGCACAGCTATATATAGATAAGCAAATGTTAGTTTAAGCATAGTTCTGACGATGGCGTGAGCCGAAATAGCTATCAACTATATTTGTTAAAAATAATTTTGTAGAACTAAAATACATTGCTTTTTTTTTCACCGTGTTATAATGGAGTTCTACCAAGTGAATACCAATTCAATCAATAAAGAAATTAATGATGAAATATATAATTCGCTCAATTGTCTTGAAATTGTCTTACATAAAGAAGTTTACAAGATGACGTTAAAAACACTATTCGATTATTTCAATAAATAAGATTTAATTAATACAACTTATACCAAGCCCTCTAATATTTGCCAATTTTTGTAGAACCCCATTTTTGTAAATTGAAGAAAGGCGGGAGGGACTTTTTTGCGATTTTATTTTTTTATTATTATTTTAAGCATTCCCGCATTATTCGTTTTTTGGGTACCTTGAAAAACGTGGAATCGAGGTTTTACTTTAGTACCAAACTATATACACGACCACATCTTTAACAGAAAACATATGGACATGTCCAGAATATGTTTGTTTATACATATAAGTAGGAACATAAATGTTCTCCGACTATATCATCATAAGACAAGATGTTCTACAACAACTGGCTGTAATAATTATTTTTTTTTTTACTGAGAAGTTAATAATTTAATGACTCCGAAAGAAATACCAACAGTCACCTAATCCATCTTTCTTTTTTTGCAACGTATTGTTTTATTTTGATGATGTTGTCATCGCAAACCGTAATACCTCTATTTCTGTTACAGTAACAGCTAATCCATCCATAAATCAATGTATCAAAAAGTCAGTTCGGACTGAATCCTATAATACTCTAAAACGAACAGAAGGACCGTTCAACTATGTAAGCCAAAAACTTCTAATAAATTCTTGTGGATATGTACTTTCTCATTTCGGAAAAATGTTCAGTAAGTGAGTTTCGTCTTTATATGTTTAATATAAAACAACCTTAAAAGAATACATAAAAATGGCTTATTTAAAAGTTTTAATTTGAATTGAACTTTGTACTTTTCCACATGTTTTGTAACTAACGATCCGGGTTTCGTCTTTCAACATCTTCAGGCATTACATCACACGGATATAATAGAACTGATTTCGTCTTCGTTTTGTTCGTGCTTTTGAGCTCTGTATTGACTGTCACGTGATAGAATGCCTGTAGATGCTGAAACGCGAAACCGAGGTCGTTAGTGATAAAACATGTGGAATCGCACAGTTTGATATTGAAGTTCTATTATGCACCTTCAGTCAATTATAATAAATTATAAATGTTTTAAGTACATACACCAAATCCTCTTTTTACGCGGCTTACTCGTCGTTACGCGATTGTTTTAATTTCGTGTTTTCTTACAGAAGAAAATGGTGAATCGATCAAGAATCTAGGAAAAAACAGCATTTCATCAAATGTTACCGAGCAAAAGTCAGATTCAAGCAAGTCAATAAATTTATAATTACAATTATGCATGTATACATACAATATCTGTTTCTTATTTTTTAAATAGTCAATAAAGACATTAAATTTAATATACATATAAAAAAATGTGTGAAATTGAAGAACCAATTTTGTTTTTCGTCCTTTTTTACGCAATACTTTGATTTTTGGAACTAATTTATCAAATAAGGTTTTTTGTACGTGCCTCTTTTTGGAAGCAATGTCTCGCTTAAAAAAGGATTGGGCGTAAATGTTATATTAAATATCTATTGTATATAAACAGGTGAAAGGAACAAAATTAATTATATGCTAAATAACTGGAAAAGAAAACAGAGATGTGTCTTTTATGTGAGAGAAAGTAAACGATAAGTATTGTTTTAAGATTCAAAGTTATTTATTTACATTATTATCTTTTTCTTTCAACAGCACATAAAATGTTATGTCGTTATAGAAATATAGAATGTAAATACATATTTAATGCTTTCAGTGGAGTGCAAGCGAACTGACTTTTTTTTTTGGTATCGAACATCATCAAATTTACAGTAGTATGTTCTGTAAAATCTGACAGCAGAAAGTAAATATATACATATTTTGTGGTTTACAGTGAGTGATCAGCTAAAGTAAGGGTTTCCAAAAAAATTTTTTCGCAGCACCCCAAGTCAAAACATTGGTTATTTCGTGGTAAACCCTATTACCTTACATTTTATAAAGTGTAGTTTTTAAGGGTATACATAATTTACTCGCACCTTTTTTAGCCAACGTGGCCAAAACGTAATGGAAAATTATTCGTTTTTTATACGCGTCCTTGTTGAAAATACAAGGCAATAGTTGCAAGGTCTGGCCAATGCATTCATTGCAAAGACATGTAGATCAAAAACAAACTGTGAATATTATTATTCTTCTGACCTAAGTTTCTTCATTTGTCAGACTTTTCCCCATTGTTCCTATTTATGTACATTGAATTAAAGGTCAACCAACCAATCTGGCAAATTGTTCATTGGGATATTCTTCAAAATCGTCTGATCGAAAAACTAGTCTCGCCGTAAAAACTAGTGACTCCGGTCAAAACACCGTGACTAAATAACCCTGCAATGAATACATAAATTATGTTGTTCTTACGTACATCTAGTGTTCCATCTGCGCTTTTTATGGTTTAGAGTTTAGACCACCGGACGGACGACTTTCCAGTCATCTCTGGTATGAAGCAAACATCTCATTACAATATTCTTCGAAATCTTCCATCATACTCATACTATAAAGAATAATCCAGCAATGGAATCATATGCTAATATTCTAAACGGTTTAAACTCTTACGTTCACAGACTGTTTGATGAATCATTCAGAAATGAATTTGGATTGCTTCTCAGTATGCAAAACTTTAATTTTAAATGGGAACTATTATTTGTTTTATCCTTCGCCCATATTCGTCGAATTTTTCTACGTCGCATTTTGTATGAGCATCATCTTGCACAAGCTCAAATTGTTTTGTTTATAGCTCAGTGCTTGAAATGCTCCGGAACTTACCGGTGCGACATTAACTTTTAACCGGTCCAGTCTACGACCTCGTCGAAAAAACGCTTCGCCATAGGAGAACAACAAAGTTGTTAATGACGATTTTTGGCAAATCAAAAGTATCAATAGGATCATTCTACAAATACTATAGAGATTACCGCGTTGTTGATTTTGTTTTTACCAAAATCGTTTCTTAGTATTTTAGAGCTCCCAAGTTGTGACTTGCCAATTACTTAACCCTATATTAAATCAAAATATATAGTCAATAGACACAGCTTAATAATAACTTATAACATATTCATTTTTAAATCCAACAAGATTATATTGACTAGTCACCACTTAAGTAAGTAATGCCTGAAGATGCCAAAAGGTGAAACCCGGGTCTTTAGTGACAAAAAAAATTGATTGTCTGTAAAGTCGGTTTACGGACGATAGTTTAACGTGACAACGTCATAAGAAAACATTGATGAAATGATTGCATACTTTTATGAATAAAATGGAATCATTTTTATTGAATTATCATTATTTTGTATGGATACGAAGAAGGAGTGAAATGAAATCTACATTTTTTTATTGATATAATTTATTCGCATGCGACAAACGGGACAATGAGTCATGTTTTTTCGTGCGTGCAGCGGGCGATCATCGATTTATAAGACGTTGTCACGTCAAAATTTGAATCGTTCATAGTTTCAACAATTCAAATTTAAATTTAATATCTGGACACACAGACAAATGATCAGTATTTTAACTACTATTTTCTGAAGGATGTAAAATGATTCATCTTGTCAAATAACGGTTAACAAATATCTGATATTTTTTTAAGAAGTCATGGATATGATATTTTTCGTCTGAAATGCAAGACAAACAATCAATGGGGTAACAATAGATTAGTATTGTTCGGACAGTACTATATTTCACGTGAACGAGAGAGACTTCAAGCGAATACTATTTTTAAATGCTTAAAAGTAGATTTTACTTGAGTTTCCTCAGTTGACTTCTGTATTAAATTTTCAACTGTCGATTTTGTAATTTTTTCTCAATATAAATATTTCTAAATATCTCAATAAAAATTGTATTAAATACGTATATGGAAAATTCCGTTTCAATTGTGTCCATTTGAATCACTGATCGACCATTGAATATCCAATTGTGGGTCACGGTGTAAAATTACTGGTGGAAAGTGTATCTCGATTGTTTGTGAAGTAAGTAGCACTGAATTGTTTGTTGTATGTACATTCTAAGGTTTGGACGTCATTTCGAAACAATACCAAACTGGCGTCCGTTCTGCTATTAGGTAGACTT
The DNA here is from genome assembly GCA_028555115.1 of Himalopsyche japonica. Taxonomy (NCBI): domain Eukaryota; kingdom Metazoa; phylum Arthropoda; class Insecta; order Trichoptera; family Rhyacophilidae; genus Himalopsyche; species Himalopsyche japonica. The sequence continues at coordinate 907,330 of JAHFWJ010000224.1, read as the reverse complement.
GCCTTTTTATTGCATATTAAAATGTATACCAATTATCGTACAAATGAAGTTAACGCTCGAAAAACATGATACCTGCGAGACTAACGGCTTGCAAACGGTAATTCGATAAATAATATGTCTTAGAAAGCTATTTTAATATGTTTTTATTAACCTACTAACTATACAGTATAATATATACTTTGTAGAAGACAGGCTTCATTCACTGCAGAATAAATCTAATCTAAGAGATGTTATCTTTGAGGGAAAAAGAGCCACTCGTTCGTCTATAAAGATACAATATATTTATTTATAAGTATAATCGTTAATCAATTACTTTTCTACTCTAAAATCACAATAGCACGTAAAGTGAGACAACGAATCATTTGTGAATAATTCGATTAAGAAAAGAAAAAATGATTTATAAACAGGATTGTAACAATATTGACCTAAAACACGACAAAAAGGTTAATTTTATCAAGTTAATTTATGTGCGTTAAATTATATATCAACTAAAAATAGTCGCTCGTTTTTCTCAACTACCACTCCAACTCCGGCCAAAATACTTATACGTTAACAAATAATTAAATTAATATTACACTTAATTTTGTTTCGATTTTGATGCACAGTAATGTGACTCAAATGAACGAATCATAGATGTTAATTTCGTTTTTTACTATGCGCAGGCCAATTAAATATTGAAATAGGAAAACCACCTGGGGATCACCGCTTACTAAAGACGAACATTAAACAAGATAGGAGAGATAGCTTCCAATAATTCAATTAAATGATTCAACCTCTGATGAAATTACAGTAGGTCTCTTTATTTTATATTTTTGTTGAAAAATATATCGCCTTTCAAATAAAACATTATACATCGCTAATGGAAAGCATTAAGCTTAAAAATATGTGTCACATATTCTAAATAATATTAGAATAATATATTTTTCAATTTTAATACCAAATAAAAAAATGAATGACCAACTTCGAAACTACCATAAATTCGTCGTATGCAATGACATAGTACGAAGTAGGCTTGATAGTGAGTCAATCTATAGTTTAAGCCCCAAGAAATTTGAAATATGCCCTCATAGTGGAAAAAGATTCAGAAGCACTTTTTGAGACTTCTTTATTTGATGGCATATGTATACTATCCATGGCTTTATCCAATTGACCTTCTTTTACGAATAGCTTCTTATAATAGTTTGAAAATTCTAAGAAAAATGTATCTCGCCACATATTTCTGTCGACTCATACGAGGCCAAAATGAGAATTCTGTCATCTTTGATAACGTCAAATTTTATGTTACGAATATTTTTTTCATAATTCGTGGACGTGAATTGTTTGTTCTTCCAAAGTGTAGACCCAATTCGCCAATGGTAAAACAACGGTTCAACCGTATTTGTTCAGATGTTAACATATTTCATGCAGACAAGATTAAGTTTAAGCGAATACTATTTTTTAATGTATTAAAGTAGATTTTACATGAGCTTGCTTGGTTGACTTTCATCATATTCTTTTTATCTTGTTATCACTTCCTTTAATTATCAATTTTTTTTTTTTAATATTTCCGACGTTGCAAAAGCAATAAACTTATAATTTGTAATTTTTGAAATATATATGTACCAAATAAAACAATTAAAAAGTAATATACTTGTTTATAGGAAAGCCATAAATGTGTATATGAGGAAATATCTAGTAACTAATTAAAATAAATAAAATCGATATCGGTATACAGGTAGTTGTACCGATTTACAGCAATCGAATAATATCCTGGCCAGCACTATTATGACACGACGAAACAGCTGACATCGACGCTCAAATATTGCTGTGTTGCCAAGTCTCAAGCGACAGCATAATTTAATGCAGATTTCGACACCGTGAAATAAAAAAAATCCACCGCCTTACGTACTTTTGGCCCGGCAATGAAAGTGCCATTGCACTTAGGTTGGTAACCCTGAATTTCAAACTCGACAATAAATTATCAAATTGAGTATTATTGTTTTAAAAGGGGCATTTACGGACGTATTAATTTTTATTACTTGGTATAGTTATTGTTGAGGTTGCGAATCGTTTTGCAAAAGAACATGTTTATTTTAATTTAATTTAATTAATATTTCCCATTTTTTTATTATAGTGAGGCAAACAAGTGCAGTGGCGCAAGCAAATAATATTTGAAGGATTTCATTTGACATTCCAAGACATTATATATTGATTCTAATCTCTTTTTATTATACAATTTTCGCATATGCAGTTTGTGAAACCTAGCAATCAGTATTTACTTTTGAGTGATCATATAAAGTTCAGCGTTTTACTATCACTGGTTTGAGATCCGTAACGAAATATGTCATACTTAGATTTGTCGATAGACTGGCTTACCTCGTAAATTTATTCACCTTAACGTTAAACCACCTCAGATTAACTAAATCGTTGTCTGATAATACTTACAATATAACACTATATGAATATTTTAACACGCTGAAAAATAGCAATGAATTTTAGTTCTAACAACAAATATTTTTTTGCTAGCTTTTTAGTAGAACTAAAATTCATTGCTATTTTTTCACCGTGTTATAATGGAGTTCTACCAAGTAAATGACAATTCTGTCAATGAATATTTTAACAGTTACGTATAATCGAAATTCACAATTTCGTAGATAGCCAATAGGTATATACGTATGATATGTATAAAACATTTATATCAAACTCAATAGTCAAGGCGGGCTATTTATCTTTGCATTGCACCAGCGGTCGGGGAACCGGGTTAAATTACCCCAAATCGGGTAAAAATTAAATTTTTGGGGGTAATAAGAACATATTATTTTACGTGTAAGTTAGTTCAATAAAAGTGTTCAATTAAAATTTACATTGATTGTCTCCTTTTCTAAATGAGGGCGTAATATTGACGAATCGAAACTATACAATATTTAATAAATATTTAACTTTCGATTGAATCGAGAAATAGAATTCAAAATTATAGCTGTATTATTCCTGTAAAACTAAATAATTCCGATCCTCGTTATGTATGGGGTCACGTTCCAAAGGCATGGGTACATTAATTATGTATATGTAATTTATAATATCGACTAAATGTGCTTGTTGGAGTTTCGATATAATTTTAGAATTTATTAATTTTATAAGATTCCACACGATTTTGTCAGATTTGTTGTATCCGTGTAATAGTTAGTATGCCTGAAGATGCTGAAAAGCGAAGCATTGCCTTAAATTACCAAAAATTACGAATATTCTTTGACTTAAAAATAAATCCAATTTATATATAAAAAAATTTTACCTACAGATAATTTGAAAAGTTATATTAGGTTCAAAATAGTTTTGAATCTAAATTAAAGTTAGCATGGAGAAAGATTAACATTTTTTTATATAAACATGTACTTACATACGTATTTTTAAGTCAAAATAATAATCGATACTTTTTTTGAATCGTTTTATCTCGAAACCTTTGAATTGCGTGAACTTTGTATACAGGATCGGTTGAAGAGTAAAATTTAAAAAAGCAAAACTTCACACGAATAGTTCGGTACAAATTCATAAATTGATTTAAAAATCAATGCTTATATTTGGTGACATGAACCTTTGTCTGTCCAAACAAATGATTATCTACCATCTATATGCAGTATGCACACAAACAAGATTCAACTTGAATAACTCTGAATTAGAGAAGGTAAATAAAATGGTCGACTTCATACGTATTTTTAAAAGCAATAATTTAATCTTTTTACAACCGATGATTATCAGCAGTTTACGTTGAAAAATGTGTTCACTAAATATTGTATTGCAGCAAGGGTTGCCAACGTTTTTAAAAATATTCCGGGTAATATAACAAAAACTGAAATATATATATGTACATATAAATAAAAATATGTGAAGTTTTAAAATATTCTACACTGAAAACCCAATTCATGTGATATACTTAGATTTCCAAAAAAACTTTTGAATGAATAATAAAGTTTCTATGATTTCTGAACTAATATAAGAGACATTATTATACATTATGATGTATTGGTGATAAAATTTATAGATTTTTCAGTTTGACTTTAAACAGGAATTTTGGATAGTGACTTTAATTCGGGGAAAATCCCGGCCAATCCGGGACGGTTGGCACCCCTTATTGCAGCAAATATCTTTTTGTGCTATTATTACGTTTCATCACGCCCACAACATATTATATGAAGGATTTTAGGAAGAAATAATCATTTTCGGTTTTTTAATTGGAACATAATTTATACATTTTTTTTTGTATTAAAAATATCGGCAAAAAGTCCTAGATAGAAATTCAATATCGAATTTAAATCCAAAAAATTCGGTAAACTTCCATGGATTTGTAGCTCAAGATCCGGATGTATTTGAATCGACACTAAATTAACAGTTTTAATATTTCAAAAATTCAAAAAAATATCATATATATAATTACTATATCAGGACTAGAAATGTATTGCCATGGATTTAAGTTTTTTGGTTATTTACTGCTGAATTATTTATTAGGAAAGGGAAGAACATAGCGAATTTGATATATTTATCAGTCAATTGTGTAAATTGTATCACTCAGGTGGTTAATAATGAATGAAGTCAGTATCATGTTTTATAGTTAAGAAAATGTATACAGAGGTTGATGGGATAACGAACCTAATATGTTCCAAGACTATGTACGCTATCCGAATTGTTCGTTAACCGATCAACCGCGTTTTACAAATGAGTCCATTAGAAACATCGTTTTAGTTCGTTATCCGAATACAAAAATCTTTTGTGTTAGTTTTCGTTGTCAGATATCTTCGCAGTCCGAATTGTTCGTTGACCGATCATCCACTTTATTTGAAATTATTAAAAATTGAATCATATTTTATAAAAACTCAAATCAAACTGTCGATATGCTGTAAAATGAATTTTAAATATCATACATATTTTTTTAATGATTTAACTTTTAAATAGCCATGCCGGAAAAGGTTCAATTGAAATTAAACAATAAAATATTGACATCATAATTACCATCGATAATAATAAAGATGCTTCAAAAGAACTTGAGAACATATCGAATAAATAAGATAATATAAATAAGTAATCTAAAATATCAGAATTTTTGTGTGAAAACAATATGATAATCATTTCATAATTATATATTATTTTAATTTGTTAAAATTACATGACTGTAAATTGTTAATTATTTTGCTACTTCTTTTTAAAATATCGTTTGCAAAAAAAATTTCAATAATTAAATAGTCACGAATTTAAACAATATAATAACATGTTACATGAATTCATCAAGCTGGCTATCCCAGCCGTCTTCTATTTCTAATCGTATCACATACTTAGAACGCTTAATCGAGTGAATAGCTAATGATACTCTTAAATCCGTTGAATTTCTAGTACAAATCGTTGTGGTCCATATTGGGGAAGCTATTGTCAAATATAAAGCAAACCGTTTGATTGGAGAGGATTTTTTTATCAAATTAATATTTTTTCTATTTTTACGTTCAATAATAATGTAAGGAAATAGTTTGACCTGCGAAATAAATATTTAAAACATCGACTCAGGGTGTTTTGTTTATTTTAATATTAAGTACAAGATCTGTACTTATTCATATGTTTTATCACTCTCGGCCGGTGTTTAGCTTTTTGACATCTATGGGCATCATAGTACAAAGTTGCATTCTAAATTGCTGTGGAAATGTACAGGTTTTTACGAATTCATATGTTGGACAACTATTGCTTATTGTATCAAGTTGTAAAACATCCAAATTATAATCTAAAAACATTTTCAATATTATGAAACGCTATTGAGTTTGTTTAACGATATGCGTTTTCTGATGACATGATTCCTTGGAATGGTTAAATCAAAATAATTTTTAAGCTCAATATATGCATACAGTTGTATCTATTTATTAACATTTCTACAGAATTATGCACACTGAAAAATATCATTCATTTGAAAAATAAAACATTCACTAATGCGAATGATATAATTATGACCTTCGATAACTTTACGACTTCTAAAAATCAAGAATGTTTATAAAAATGGCATTTATTTGTTGCCAACTCGTTAGCAAAAAACTGTCAATGAAAATTGTAAGTACAGTGGAACCGCGATCAACCGTTCTCGTATAATAAGTTTTCCCGGATGGAACGCTTATTTTGTATAGTCCCGTCAAACTCCCATAAGAACAATGTTAAATAGTCCCGCATTGACCGTTTCCCGATTCCCCGATTTCCTCGATAAACCGTCTAAATATTTTGGTCCCGTCACAAATATTATCCCGATTGACCGTTTTTATTGCATATTTCTCCGTATCTCGGCAAGCAAGTTTGACACAGCCGAGTGCAGGTGTTATGTCTAGACACGTTGGAATCCGCTGTACATGTTAGACGTAACGCATTGGGCGCATGTGCTATTTTTTGAGTTGAAATCCACCACAAGCGTATTATTGTTTATAATGCAAATGTAGAGTTGTTTAAAATTCATGGTAATAATGATTCCTGTACATGTAGACTTTTAGTCATAAGTTTAGTAACAAGCCTTTGTTCCGATTAAAGTGCCAAATAACAAAGAATCAAACGAACATAAAGGACTTTTAAAATATATATATATATATATACAGTATGTACAAGTAACTAATAAATAAATATTTTTTACGATTTTACTTGTTTATTATTATTTGAAGCTTTCCCGCATTAACCGTTTCCCGCAATTACCGTTATTTTTTCAGGGTCCCTTGGAAAACGTAAAATCGAGGTTTCACTGTATTTTGATTAATTAATCGTTGTGTATTTTTCATTAAAAATCGGCAGTTTGATGTGAAGAAACCTAATATTAACTACCATTTCTTGTTGGAAAGGCATTACATTATATTTAAATTATCAAAACTCTGTATCGATTGAATGGCATTCACTTGGTAGATCTTCATTATAACACGGTGAAAAAAATAGCAACGCATTTTAGTTCTACAAAATTATTTTTTTAAGATGTAGTTGATAGCTATTTCGGCTCACGCCATCGTCAGAACTATGCTTAAAGAACATTTGCTCGTCTATATATATTGCTGTGTAGAAAAGGTACACGATAAATCTTCTCTCCTGTTATAACGACCTAGCTTGTTTCTTGCTCGCAATAAAACTAAAAATTATAAATGAAACTTTTTAGTTTTTACGCGAATATATCAATAAGTTTACATATGGCACGGAAATAGTCCATTATGGAGACAACACGGCTCTCCGTAGCGGGCTAAGCAATGGTGATAGACATATATTAGTTTGTTCGTTAAGAATCCTTTATGATAGTTGATATCTATTGATTTCCATCTGTTCTAAAGCCGTCATCTTGCGACCTTTATTACAAAGATGCAAACACTCAGGCGCCGAGTTTGAATTTATAATATTGAATTTTTAACAAAGGAATCACATAAACCTGTCATGATATTAATAAAAATTATAAGAATAGTTCTACCGTCTCTAATATTAATAACATCTGATAATATGTGTTAAATAATATGTCTTAAAATAAATAAAATAATATGTCTTTAAAGTCAACAGTACTCGAAGGGTTAAATAAAAACTAATTTTTTCTCTCTTATTCATATCATAACTGTTAAGTCATATTTTAAGATATTAACGTTTCTTAGATATGCATAACTATTTAGAAATGTATGCAAAATATTCAAATATTATATTGTAGACGTCTGCTCAATTTCCTTGCACACTCCACATGTTTTTATTGTAATACTAATTTATCTCATTCTCGCACACCTGGCAAAGCGATCGCGTCCAACATGTTACCTGTTTACCGAAAATAATATTGCTACGCTTCTGTCGTCTTGCCAAGACGGAAAGATACGTATAATATGAAAACGCAACCAAAAAGTTAAACCCTCAATTTTCATTTTTATAATTAAAATTTTAACCCGTATTTTAACCCTTTTTTTCTTTTCATCAGTGGAAAAGATCGTCTTATACATTGATTACAATAAAAAAATATCTTCAATTCTAAAAATCATTATATGTAATAATAAATTGGAAACAGCGACGGCAATTCTACGGTAACTTTTATAAATCTATACTTATTTTTTTAAACGTAAATATATATGAGCGAGCTTCCGTTTCATTATCATGAAATTTTTCACAATATTTGATGAATTTTAATTCGCTTTTTAATTAAAAAAAGAAGGTCGTACGATACACAATTCTGAGAGCCACTGTATTGTTAATTCATACAAAATAATAATAAATCTCTAATCTTTATCTAATCTTATTATTATATAATATTTCTCAATTAAAAAAAATACGTATTGTGGTTTTGACCCTTAGAGTACAGGGAGTCGATTTTTCGACGGTCTGGTTTCATACGGAAAAGACAGGATTGTCATGTGTTTTCAATTCCATGCTCACAATTTTTCTATTAAGTCTATTAAAGTACACGTTTTAACGTGCATAACTGTTAAAAGGTAGTATAAATCAGTGCTTCTCAAACTTTTTCATGCCGCGCCCTCTGAACAGCAAACATATTGAAAAAATAAAAATGTGGCCCGTAGTTTGAGAAGCATGTGTGTAAAGAATAAAACAATTTATGTTCTTATCAAGCTGCTCTCAAAAGTCAACCAAAAGCTAAGTAAAGTTAATATAATATAATGTAGCATTTTCCACGTATAAGTTAATAATTTTAAATAGAGAAAACAAATAAATTAAAACCAAATATTTGCGGTCTATGATAGCAATTAAAGTTTATTTTGCAATCTTCGTTGATAAATACACATACAATTATAAAATTTTTTTGGTCAACTAATCACTTTCAAACTAATTTACATAATTTGTATTAATATTGTTTGATTTCCTGTAAATTGTTTCTTAGTTCTTGACCACACGGTTTTGTATATCTGCTACCTTTAACTCAAATATTTTGTATGAATAGACTTGCTTGTAAATTGTATCAGTTGATAATGCTTGCGAAGAGCGAAACCGGTCCTGATTAAAAAATATATATTGTAGAAATGAGTATTAAAAATGTGTTTTCATTATTTATTGTAAAATATCATGCCTTTTCATCAAGAAGTGACAGTTAACACCTTACAAGTAATATCAGAACGATGATTAATTAGAACATGTCGACAAACGAACGAAGTCGCATTTCACTCTTAATAGTTTTGCATGACACCAAACTACGAAGTTTTTTAAAAAAATTCTTTCAAAAATGAATGGTACATACCTAACATTCAAGCGAATATATAGCTGGTTAATAATGAACAGTTTTTCACTCTCGGGAGACTAATTTTGTAAGCTAATTGCCAAAAGAGAGTTACTTTTGTTGGCTAGGAATGTTGATAATAGAAAAATTGTTTGGAAGTATAGGTAAAATAACGTGAAAATTCGTACACGTCGAACGATTGTGTATTTTCATCAAATTAAATTTTAAATACATACAGTTAACATTGATACATTTTAAAGTTCTTCCGATTGATTGTTTTCAAGCCGGTTTGTGGTCAATATGTATTGGTTAATACTTACACTACTTTATAAAATATTCATTTTGTAGCATTGTGTAAGTAGGAATATGCGATTCACAAAAGATGATAACTGGCATAATAATTAATACATATAATAAGAGTACACATTAAAGATATCGGATATAACGTAATATGCACATTTTTTTCTTTGTTTACTTAGTATTAAAGACACGATGCAGATTAATTCTTGTTTCAATTTTATGCGAGTTATAGGTTAAAGCGCCATTTCGTAGTGAAACAAAAAATGTGATTTTTATCAGTGATTACACATTAGCGTATTTGTGAAATATTTAATCCCAACATGGAGCGTTTATTGAATTTTTTTGGAGTAGATTCTGTTTTATTGTACTAGAACTAAAACCTTAAATATTTTAACTGTCAGTTCTTAGTGTAGTGGCATTATATTTAAATAATAAAATACAAACGTTTGGTTATTTCCACAATTTTTATATAATTAAGATCAAAGCCGGTTTCGTGTATCGCGAACAGTATGTTAAATCATTATTTGTATATATAATCTTGTTTTTATGTGTATTATCTCAATTGGTAATGCTTGCAATAAGCGAAACCAGTTGGAATCTTGACAGTTTAATGCTCTGGAAAAAGTAATAAGCATTGGATATTGCTGTTCAATTAGAGATGTAATGAAGTCTAAAATCCATTGTGTAGTTGAGTTATATGTTTTTTTATTGAGAAGAATTCCATTCTTAAAAGTGTTATATTTATTAGACATTGTTCATGAAAAACTGATACTAGCCTGAGTGGAAAACTTCAAGTTTACTGCTCACTGCGATTCGATGGTAAGATTCATACCTTCGAAAAATAAAAACGTTTGCCTGTATGTTCTTTTGTATTATTCTTTCTCTGCTTGATTAAAAAAAACAGTTTTGGCATGGCTGTATAAACAAGTTATTTGCAACAATTCAAATACTTACACAGAGGCAAGTGATTAACTCTCATTGATTGCACCCTTTTTTACTTTACCTATTTTACTTATAATCATCGAAACGGGAGGTTGAGTAACTGAGTAACAAGATGATCTTATAGGATAACTTCTGTTGAAATCAAGAATCTATATGCTGCACATTGGAAGTGGACACGATTATTAAAAAAAATGATTGCTAAGCGTACTATGTTAAGTGTATTATCATGTTTCTTGTTTTTGGGGAATGAACGAAATTAGTAGACATTTCATAATTTCTAAGTGTTCACCTTCGGTCATTAACGTGAGTAAACTTCGCGTGTATGTATTTAGTAAATGCTCATAAACGCTCGGCCGCTGTAGGTGTGTGTACAATACAAATATGTATTAAAAATTGTGTTTGTGTGCGAGTGTTTCTCGGACAGCTGATCGTCAGCGCGTGGCGAAAGACCAGCTGACTCTATCGAACTCTGAGCACCAGTAGATATTGTTCAGCGATACTTACCAACGGCGCGCGGACCATGCCCTCATTACATAATGTTACTGTAAAAATTTCTATAATTTTATCGTGAATAAAGCGATAGTAGTTTAGCCTACTGAAGAAAATTTGTTGAAAAAATAGTATCGTCATTAACGTATTAAATTTCCTTAGGAATATTCAAAGAATAATTATAATTATTATAAAGCTCTGCACGTGTTTTGGGCAACCGGCAGGACTGTGTATTCAGAATTCGGAGTCGTAGAGTAGGTGAGTGCTCCTTGGAGTTGAAAAAAAATTACATCTCCTTTTTGAATTTTTATATTCTTGAAGGAATAAAACATATCATAAAACAATGTTTTTATCTTTCACCGGGTTAATGAAATAAGTGATATTTAGTTAGTAGAAATATGACAAAAATAATCGTAAATTAGCTAAGTTGTGTAATGTACTAAAATCTAGAATAATCAGGTATATATGATAGTTGAATAAAAATAGAAATGATTGATAAACTTGGCCAAGCTGTTTATTTCAATAATGTTAATTTACTAAATACTATAATTTTTAAAATATATTTATTATAATTTATCATGTTACGTCTGGGTTCATTGGTGAAAGAAAATTAACAAAAATATCCGATCCGATATAGAGACTTAATTGGGTATATATACATATATATATATATAAATATTGAATGCATCAAGAACACATTTTCAAAGTAAAATTTCTTAACTGATGATTGTATTATAATAAGTCGTTTAAAAAAACCGTATTACTACGGTTGTGTACTTCTGTAACTAGCTGTTCGGTGTTCGCCCATCGCTGTCTTCACGTCTCGTTCTTTTTTCAAATCGCGCGCGCGCATGCCAAGATGGCCGACGTCACTTTCGCGCGTTTTTTTTTGTTTTATCGTTTTGGCTGTGCTCCTCTTCTTCTTTTTACCGTTCTAGCTGTTGTTCGTTATGTCAGATGTTTTCGAGAGGCCGCTGGCGAAATCTGATTTGGAAATCAGCTGATCGCCGTTAATATTCTTTTATAAACCTTGAGAAAAGTTTCACAATCTTCCATATTATCTTCGCGGAGGCGCCAGATTGAAGATGTGACCATTGAAACGGGGAAACGATCACGTTCTTGGTATTTTCAGGAATGTCAGAAAATATTATCCGTAGCCAATAAGAGGGTAACAATATAAACCAATTCACAATATACAAACGGCAGTCACATCGAAATTGAACCAACATTAAGATATGCAGTTCGCTTCAGTACAATAATCATTCTTTTAACTTTTTTTGACAATTTAAATATGTTCTTCATAACAAAAATTGACAAAAATGTAGCCTCCTTGGTTATCAAATGCGACTTTTTTATCAAATTCCTTACTTTATTTTTTTATTTAATTACACAATAAGTATAGCGGGTAATTTAAGTATTTTGATTGCAACCTGATAACATTACAGACAAATAAGCGATGTTTTCAGGAATGATAACCACTCCATCTGCCTTAACCTACCACAAATAAGAAAAAATGTATATACTGAAAACAATTGATATAAGACGATTGAACTTTTATTGGCTAGTTTCCTGAAGATGGCAATTTTACTATTTGTTACCCGTATCTGGGATATTCTTGAATATGCTCTAAATTTGCACCTTATGAAATGAATATTTTGCCGATTTATTATGAATATACTCAATTTTATTGCTGTTTTTTTTTAACTTCTACCTGGTTTGACAGTTAATAATTGAACAATTCACAACTCGAGAACTACAAGCTTAGAAGGGACGATTTTTACAAAGCAGTAATCAGGTAGTCTTCAAAGTATGTAACCTGAATACGTGGAAGATTGGTTCATTATTACATTTTGCCAAAAATCGACATTTAAATCTTTATAGTATTCAGGTCGCGAAATATCCAATTATTAACAGTCAAATTATGTATATGTTAAAAAAAACAGCAAGTATATTGAATATTTTCAAATAGATAGGTGAAATATTTATTTTCTATAATACAATTTCACTCAATTACTTTCATAAGTATATACAATTTTCTTTATCAACAATCTTAAACAATTCCATTATTTATGATATCGACTGAAGATGTGCGATTCCTCTAGTACGTCACCTGATACTTATTTCTTTTCGTTTCCTGCCAATTTGAAATAAAAATATATTTCTAAGTCTAAAATTACCCAATTGAAATTCAATGATAGTTGATTATTATTTATTGTAAAATCTTTGATAATTGTCTCATTAGCAGTATGTAGCATTAATAGAGCTTATCATAAGTAATTGAGTATTTTTAATAATAAATCTTTGATTGAAAAAAATATTTCAGTTGTATATTTTGATCCTAGCCTTAGTATCTGTGTTTTCTTGTGTCTTTTTCAATTGTTTATTGCATATCAGTTCTGTTGCATCAGTCTGATAGAATGTCTGAAGATGCCGGAAGGTGGAGTGTGGATTGTTAGGGAGAAAACATGTAGAATCGTACAAAGTTTCGACAATCTAACTGCATTTTACTTATGATTCAATAAAACATTCTCAATGATTTCAAACTTGATTCATTGGCGTTCATTTTAAGCAGCCGGAAGCTACATTAGATTACTGCTTATTAGATGAGCCACTATTTCTGACAATATAAACAGTTTTTTATATGACCATATAAAGTGTTCTTCAAAAATAAGTATAACACACACAAAGTGTGGGATTTTTACATGATAATGGAATTTAAATATCAGATTTGAATTATTTAAATTTAGTTTATTTTTATAACTTTAATCACTAACGAATCAGACTTCGCTTTCCGGTATTAAAATTCACGATAGAACTCGAATTGACGATACACTTGAATGTTTAAAGATGCTAAAAGGTGAAACCATTCGAAACAAAATATTAATTATTTGATGAATTACATATTTAAAAAGATAATTCTGATTCTCATAAAAAAATCAAATAAATATTTTTAAAAGACCAGAAAAGCCTAAGATAGAGTAAAAATTGTTCAATGTTGAATCAAGTATGGAGATATTACATGTCTTCACTTTCCATCACATTTTATTTTAAATTTCTCCCACGAGCCACTGAAAGCACTGCCGCGAGCTACCGGTAGATACCGGTTTGTCGACCGCCGAACTACATTCTGGATTTGATGCCCTGTAAATGTTTGACATCGAATATCGGTATACATCAACTAAATCTTTTGTGACGTAAAATAACGTACATCAATAATACTTAATCTTATACACATAATCAAAGAGATAAAGATTTTAACTCGGTGAAAAAATAGCAGTGTATTTTAGTTGTACAATTTTTTTTAAATAAGATATAGTTGATACCTATTTCGGCTCACGCGATCATCAGAACTATGTTTAAACGAACATTTGCTTATCTATATGTGTACACAATACATCTTGTCTCCTGTTTTAACGACCTAGCTTATTTCTTGCTAGCAATAAAACTAGAAATTTTTAAAAAATGTAAATGAAACTTAAAAGGCGGCTATATCAATAAGCTTACATATTGCAAGGAAATGGTTTATTGGATTGGGACTACGGAAACGAAACAGCAATGGATTGAGCGGTGGCAACCGACATATATTTATTAGTTTGTTCGTTACGATTTTTTTGTGATAATTGATATCTATTGATTTCAAGCTGTTCTAAGGCAGTCATATTGCGACCTTTATGATGTAAACACGTAGGTGCTGAGTTTGAACAATATGAATCAATAAAGATTTTAAGCAGTTTTAAAAAAATCACTTTGTTTTGTCATTTTATGTACGAGACGAGATTGAGTCAAATTTTTGAATTTTGTTGACCTTATTTTTTTTCCAACTCATACTAGTTTGTGTTTTTTCGTATATTCGAAATCAGGGCTTTGACGTTGTTAGCAAAAACACGACTCCGACTGTAAAATTTTAGTTTTGTCTGGTTTTTTTCCTAACTTTCCTGTTTAAGTGCATTTAATTAAAAATCTACCAACCAATCCGGCAAACTGATCCGGTAAATGAAATATTTAACAAAATCGTTTAATCAAAAGAAATAGTCCGAGTCCCCTATTTTCCATGATTCCGACTGCGGCCATAACACTGCGATTTCACGACCTCCATCTTTGGCTCAGATCCCTGTTCGAAGTACTTCAACTTTTTAATTATTCAACATTTAATAGCCATTGACAATTCTCGTCAAATGTTAACAAGTGTATCGGATATTATGCGAATTTATGTTTTAGGGTGTGTAAAGAAATATAATGCAATTGCGAGAAATCATTTTTTTGCGCGATTTTTTTACGCGCCTTTTTCTGGAACCAATGTATCGCGTAAAAAAAGTACAGTAAAACCCCCATTTACACATTTTTAGTCGGGACCGTGTAATTTGGAGTAATTTGTAACAATTCAAATTGAAAATACATTTGTATTATATGTATTATTATCTCTCTTTAGAGACACTTTTCGAATTATGATTTCGTTTAAATAAACATTATGCATCTTCAATTACTGACAGATGTTGTGAATTCGGGAAAATCAAGACACTGGTTTTGCAAACCGACAAAAACGCCAAAGAGTGTTAACATTATAAACTAAATAATCTGTAAAAAGCTTAGGCTGTCCATTTCAAATCCATATTTACATGTGTTGTTTATAATGTAAATTCAATTCAATTAAATAATTTACTGAAGGGCCCGATACACTTCAAAACCGGAAAAAAATAGCCCATGAAATATGAATTTTTCAAAAAACGCTCACGATAATTTCAACTTTGAACCGATCACGAATGGATTTGTGTAAAAGTTTTTTCAGAGAGCGTAAAAATAACTTTTTATTCAAAAAAAAACTTGTCCAATCTTTTAGAATCCATAAATTGAAATCTCATTACGATGCCAGATTTCGGTAAAAATTTACTGCTATTTTTCCTTTATTCGAGTCAAATTCAAGCATTATTTGCCTCCATAGTACAAAATAACGGTTATGTCGTATTGATATAATAAAACGGTTATAGTTTTAGCCAGAAAAGGTGAGCACAGACTTGTGCGCTTTTTAACAAACATAATGTCACTACTCTTTATTCTACATTTATTAAAATATTAACCTTCTGACTACTAAAGTCTGACAGTTAAAAATGTGCTAATTATTGTATAGGCTAATTTGTCAAACAAATTTGTTTAATACAAACTCTACTGAATTAATTTTCTAAATATTCGAGGTTTGAATATTTTGGGATTCGTTCAACAGTAAAGGATAAAGAAACGAGCACTACTGAACAAAACTATTACACATACAATATACAGTAATATTTTACGATTGATTTTTCTCAGTTTTACAAATATCATTCATTGATTAAACTTGATGATCCATATTTTTAATAATCCCACAATCTAATACACTAATCAAGAACGCCTTCATTCGATTAAAGAGTATATCACTATTAAAAAAACTGTATGAATAAAGATTTAATAATATGTAGTAAGAAAATATTTTATTATATGGTTTTCTATTTTGAATTATTGAAAATTTGTACGATTCACAAACATATGCAACTGAACTGACTGTTGCATCCGTGTGATGGAATGACTGAAGATATCGAAAGGCGAAACCCTAGTCGTTAATGACATAGCATGTGAAATCTTAAAAAGATTCCTAAATTCAAATTTTAAATTCCATCATGTAATTTTGGTTGATATTATAAATTATATTGTTTTTATTCGGAAATTGAAAAAATAATAAAAATATTGTATTGTTTATTAATTAAATCTTTTTTTCCTATTAGCTTGCAAAAATCAAAACGTTTTCCGTCGCTGGTTGATTTTTATTATTATCCGCAGATTGAACTTCATATATTCACAGCTCACTTTTTTTCAATCATTACATAAATCATTCAATGTAGTTTACTTTTTTTAAAATAAATTTTCTAACCAGAATTTATTTCAATCGTATTTTCCCACACATGTTTTATGTTATGTACAATACAATGTGTAACACATTTTCAGTAGAATTAATAAATTTTCTACATTGTAACATAATAACAAAACTCAGGATAAATAATTTTATCAATCACATGTAAAAAATCATGCACTTGTATCATATAAATATATATGCAGTAGGTGATCGGTTAACGAATATAATCTGTTTCATGACTATGTTCGCCATTCGAATGATTCGTTAACCGAGCATCGATTAACCGTAGATTTTTATTATGGATTAGAAAGATCGTTTTAGGTCGTTTACCGAATATGTGCTCGTCAACCGAACCGTTATCTTTCGTGATAGTATTCGTTGTCCTATTTCACTAGTTCCGGAAGGATTTCATTAATCTTCATCCAAACCAAACCTATATACATAAACACTATATGGTCCCCCGTCATTGGCTTCATCGATTTTTTGATGAATTTTAAATCGAAGGTGTCCAATGTGCCCGTACCGAACTCGACTTTTATGAGGTCCATTTTATGAAGAAAAGGGGGTCCAAAAGATTGTAAGCCAAATATTGACCAATTGATTATAGGAGAATTAAGTCCATCCTTCTTATTAACACATGTTTTCATGTTTTTTAAGAATTATACATGGTCATGATTACTTCGTTCTTAATCAAAACGTTTACTTGCATTAAACATTGAACAAATTTCTTTTTGATAGCTGCATAAAGTTACCATACGTCCCGTTTTTAGGTAGCCTGTCCCGTTGTCCCCAAGTACAGCTTCGGGACGTCGAAATGTCCCGTTTTCAAAAAGAGGGCAACACACGGTAACAATTTTTAAAAAAGTGCGTTTGATGAGTATTCACTTATAAGTAACTAACTATATTACACCCCAAAAGTAACTGAATGGAATATTAGAAACGTTTCAATCGAAAATAGTTGGATTGAGTTGTTCCAACACTTTCGTAATAATAATTTTAACTATAAAAATTTTAGAGTAATCATTGAATACATTTTATGCTTGCCCGGAACAAATGCACCCGTAAAAAGAGTCTTTTCACAGATGAATAAGTTCCATCAACATTTCTTTTGTTTTTATTAATACCTAAAAACTATGAAAAAATACGCGTTTTCTTGAATATACATACTATTACGTAAAAATTGGTGGATGTTCCGTTTTGAGGACAAAAATAAATGGTCACATTATAGATGCCTCATGTAGAGTCCACATTATAAAAAAAAACAAACTTATCAAAGTAAGTATCATTTTGTGTAATCTTATATTTGAATTTAAAAATAAATAGAAAACTTGATCAATGACAGGGGGTTCCCGAAGAAGAAAAGTTTGAGCACCTATGGTTTAATGTTTACGTTGATTTGTTATTCATTTTTAATTGCACTTTTTGAACAGTATACATAATTTGTATTATTCAAAGCGGCACTAAAATCTCATTTTCAATATTTTAGGTGTGACGACCTTTGCACTCGACGCTCACTAAAAAAAACTTTTTCAACAAAAATTCCCAGACAACTTTCACTAACAGTGTAGATCATATCGACTTTTGGTTTTAAGAGAATTTGTTATTAAGTCCCTCAACATTTAGAATTGGATTAGTAGTTAGCTAATCGCTCTCAGTTCGCCACATTTTAAAGGTCGGATGGCTGGAAAAAAATTATAAATAAATGCGTAACTCACTAGGCTACAGACTGAGCAACAATATAATGTGACTTACCGTTTTTTGATATTGAAATGATATTTACTTTGTAGAACTTAGATTTGTAAATATCATTATGAATCAAATGAGTAAATTTAATCATAGTGTAAAATTATTATCTGATACATTTTTCTAGTTCTACAAGAAATGATGGCATTGATTGTTGGGTATTTCGGCTTGTGCCATCATTAAACATATTTAAAACTATATTTGAATTGTTATAACTTAGTACGATTCCACATGTTTTGGCACTAACGAACCGGGTTTCGCCTTTTGCCATCATCTGGCATTCTATCACACGGATGCAACAGAACTGACGAAAAATAAACAGTTAGCATCGTATATATACTAAAGTTATTAATTGCAGGAAATGACTTACCCCATGGTAAGCAGTAAATTACAGCAAAAAAAAATGAACAATATTATTTTAATAATAATTAACACAATTGCCTGTGATAATTTTCATTGACGATCTTATTAATGAGACATTGTTGAAAGGATTTTCAACAAAAATCAATCAACGAACAATAAAATATAAATGGGTTTTCGTACAACGTTGTAACGTTTCAAATTTGATATTGAAATTCCATCAAGCACCTTCAGTCGATATCATAAATGATTTAAAATTATAAGTAAATAAAATTATAAAAATAATTATAATATTAAGTACACACTGAAATGGGACTAAAATTTATCTTCTTGTTAATTTTGTGTTTTGTATATAGTATATGAAAGCCAATGTAGAAAGCGAGGCTAGACTAGGCAGATTGATAATATTATTGAAAAACACAAGTTTTAACCAAAGGTTAAATTGACTCAGTTAATCAATTTAAAAAAATGATTGATATTGTCAGCTCTCCAGTCGAATGACCCACGCGTTTGGGCGTTCGACTAGATTACTTCCGTTTTTTAAAGACTTGTTAATGAGTAATTCATCACAAAGCCGGCTAAAACATTTATTATATCGAGGATTAAAAACCACGAAACAAACTCTAATTCCACCTTTAAAATCTACAGGTTGCTCCAAAGAGTACTACCGCAAAACCAACACATGCAATAAAAATCAACCAAGCCTAAATAATCACCAATTTGTTACGAATTTTATTTGAAAATAATACATGCGAAACGCACACCGTGGTATTGTATAGGACTCAATTTTCCAAGACGCTGTATTAGGTATTTAAGTTTACATCTATAGTAAATCATTGAATAAATAACAATATAAAGCGATTGAGATAACCTTTGTTAATTTTACGCACGGCTAGTTCTGCTAAAATGATTGCATCATTTTCTGGTCCATTCTGTACTTACATATATAGATAGATAACTTCAGAGAGTTGAACGACTTTTTCGATATTATAATATCACACGAAATGCAATAATTTCACACAAGGGATTTTATTTAACTATCAATGATTATTTATATTGAGATAAAAAAATTAAATGTTTATTTTTACAAAAAATGTATGATACAGTTGAATCCTGAGAACTAGATCTAAACAAATTTTAATTGATACACGTCAGAAGGGATATTCATAATAAAAAAGATTTAAGCAGAGTTCTCACGATGGTATGAAAATGAAACAACTCGTCCTCCTGTAATACTAGGTTGAAGAATGTAAAACGTTTATAGTTTCCCTTGTAACAATTGTGTTATATACAACACAATAGCACAAATCATTTTAATTTTAAAATATTCTACCAAAGCGATTTTCTTATTATTTAGTAGACGCTACTGCTATTATTATCTCATTTAAAAATAAAAATTTCGTGCAGCCACGAGAAATTCCTACCGCTGATATTTATAGTGCGGCCACAGTTTTATATAAGATCCACTGATCTAAATCCATTATTGAATATATAGTATCTTTCATTCCGTACAATACTGTAGACAAGTGATTCGTACGTAAACGTTTACTGTGATCATACTATAAATATATGTGGTACTAAGGAAATGTCACGTTGGCACACCGGTACAAATTGATTTTGGAAAATATTTTTTCTTACATCATTCATCTTTCGTGGATATTATTTAGTTTACGTATTTTTTGTACTTTACTAACATCAAAGTTGCGTTGAATTGTCATTGAGTTCAGTTTATTGAGTAACAATATTGCTGTCAAAAGAACAGAAGAGCAACGAACGATTTTACTTTATTAGGTTATTTGTAGAAGGGATATCATTGAGGCTGACAATATGATTTTTACCTCATTTTATTCTGTTTACGTCGTAGCTAATGTGTAACTATACCACCTAAAAACTCGCTAAGCAAACCAACTGTACAGACAAGTTATTATAAGAAATTAATCAAAACGTAGTGGACCCAGTGCAATAATATGTAAAAAACAATTGCATTACATTGTCAGAAGATATCTCAAAATAAACTATTATATTATTTGAATCGTTCGCAGCTGACCCACTTTAGTGATATTCCAATACGTTATATTAAAAACAAAATTCCTTATTGTTGGTATTAACCAAACTTCTATCTATCAAAAAAAAAAAAATTGGGCTATATTCCGACAAAAAAAATAGTTCTTACGCGAAAGTTTTGAGAATGTTTACTGTCGTATAAATATTATCAGTTGTCAACAGTCGAAACGTTGGCAATCAGAAGATCGAAAACTTTTAACGAAATTATATTCTACTTTTGGATGTTAAAAACTGTTTTGCCTTTTTGTGAGACAATAATCTTTAAAAACGTTCGCTCTAATTAAACAATTTTATGAAATGATCATAAAAATGTTTACGATGAGTGAAACAGGTCCTGCGGTTATATTCCGAGATTTGTTGTTAATCCGCAAGGAGTTACGATTATATTAATTATTTTGTGTAAGTGTTCATAAAAAAATTATGAAGGCATATTTTCTCAATAAATAGTATTGTAACAATCGATTTAATTTTTCACTCTTAAAATTAACTGTCATTTCTTGAAGGAAAGGTATGATATTTAAAATAACAAAAACACTGATAATGCTTACAATGGGCGAAACAATTACACTTAAAATGCAATTGTTGATTTTCAAAAACCTTTTTTTTATTTAAAAATCTAGCTAACCCGTCGCACGTTGCTGCGATCTCAGAGTAAGGAAATTCAAAGAAACTCGTCATGACAATAAACAATTTAATTGTTAATACTGCTGCTTAATTTTATTTTTTAGCTATTTGGAGAGTTTGGTATACCAAAATCTTTGCAAGAATTTACTCAATAAATTTTGTATAATTATGATATCGATCAGAGGAGTTGTGTAGTAATGCATAAAGGACAAACAGACAAACACACATTGATTTTTGTATATGTATATAGAAAATGGAAATTTGATAGATAACGCTATATAAAATATGACACTGGATTTTTGTTCATTGATTATATTACAAGTATATTTCTTAATAAATCATCTTGTTTTATCTTCAATGCATTTTATTTTGGATTAATGTTTAGCTTCTTTCTAGCCTAAGGATCTATATTTTTCCTTTACAATTCCACATAAATATAATTGATGCAAAACGCTTACTGTGCGCCGGTTCTATTACTCGAGAGTGACATAATGTACGAAAATACATAAGACGAAACCCGAGTCGTGAGTGACAAAAAGCATCTCGAAATGTATAAAAGTCCAACAATTTAATATACAACCACATTCAAAGCATCGTCATAAAAATCAATCAATTAGAAACATTTCGGGAGTTTGAAGTAAGAGCAATAACTTAACTGCAGTTGTTAACAGTAAAACAAAACAATAAGGTTATTAATCCCAGAACTATTAAACATATTACAAATTAATAATTTGCAACTACATCTAGGCCACATAAAAAAAAAGTTTTTTTTAAAGATCGCTGGTGTCCAAACTGTATGTTAATTAAATGTAACATGTTTTTTTTTTATTGATGTTAATTTGGTGGAGCTGAACTACTGTGTCAGCCCACTTAAGTGCACGGCGAGCGACTCGACTCCGTATGTTCGTTTAAATTGACCTAATATATACTTTGGAAGTTGCACTAACATGAAGACCGACGATGTTATTAAAACGGAACTTACTTACGTATTAACACTTGAGAGTTTTAATTGTTGAGCTGTCAAGCTGTAATATTCATATTTTTTGAATAATAAAATATCACTTGTAAGGTTAAAACCTTCATTTTTTATGATGGACGGGCATGATACTGTCAATTGTTTTCTTACTTCTTGAATCTTTGATTTTGTATAAATCCTTATTATAACCTTTAAATTTTGTGTGAATAGGCTTGCTAGTAATTTTTATCATATCAATTGATAATTCTGAGCGGAACCGGTCGTGATCATAAAATGTTTAAAGGAAACCGTACAAAAAATGTCAATGTATTTTAGTTCTACAAAATTTATTGTTGACAGTTAATAGATTAAAGTCGATAGATTTTGGCTTGCGCCTATATATAATAGCTTAGAATTTTTTTCACCAAGTTATAAAGGAGTTCTACCAATTAAATGCCAATTCAAAAATGAAATAAATAATGTTTTGTTATTTAAAAAAATGGAAAATATCACGATATTTTTAAAGGTGTATACTTCTCGGTGGAAAGGTATGATATTTTAGATAATAAAAAAACACTGATATAATTTGACAATGCTCGTGATGAACTTAACCGGTCCTGATCATAAAATATAATGTGGAAATATTATAAATTGACAAATCTAATTGATTAAATTGGCTGAGCTACTCAACAATTAATATATTTTTTTCAAGCACAGTAGTGAATTTTTAATAAATTATGCCGTTCAGCTTTATTTTCTTCCGAATGTGATATGGAAAACGTTAACTTCTACACTGTATCGGAAAGTTTGTGTGCTTTAAAAAAAGGAATAGTGTGATTCACTTTCTCGTATTCATGTGATTTTTCTTTTTAAAGCATACAAAATACGTATTTGCGCATGAAAATATCTGAATTCAAACCAGGCAGGTCCATATTATAATTGGTCGTCTATTTTTTCTTACAAAAAATAATTATCATTCCATCACAATTCAGTGATTTTTTCATAGCCTAATGGAATACGATCATTTAATTGAAATTACACGTGGCTCACTTCAAGTTTGACCAACAATGACATAATATTACAACGTCAATGTAAACTGTTCTTCCTACTCGAATATACAATCTGAACAAGATAATTTTGATAAAACTCCAGTGAATATTCTATTCAATCAAAAACTATTTCAAACGTACAATTCTTTCGTAATACGGTAACTGCAGAGCACTTGCGACCGTTATGAACATAGCGGCGAATCTGTTTTGGATAATACAATAATAAAATGATGTCAAACTATACATAGAGTCATCATAATATCACTTTATAACTGCAACATATGCGTATAAATAATATTAATGTACACAAAGATTACGACTGCTGCGATGCAATCGTGATCCGCTGTAAATGAGTGCATCCACAATGCAGGGCTACTGCGTAACGTAAATTTATTTAATTGACGATAAATATTCGGTTTTCCGGTAATTAAGCAGCAAAAATTTTATTATTTATAATATTATGTATGCATTCGATATTACACAGAGATGGTTTCGAACAGTGACAGGGATGATCGATAATCGGTTTTCAATGCTTTCCTTGCATGTCTCACTAACTTTATAGTGTACCCATAAGAAAGCCATTAAATAATACCTTGATTTATTATCTAAATATTTTTATCTCGTTTTTATTGAATATTTAATGTTTAAACATCTTTTCATGCTAAATATTTGACTGAATATATTGCTGGTAAGCGTGATTGGGGGTACCTTATTTAATTTTAAGTACCAAATTGCAATGAAACAGGTTAATGTTTAGCACTATTTCCACAATTCTAAAATATTAAGATTAAGACCGAATTAAGCATTTTCTTTCAATTTATTTGAAAATAATGCCTTTCACGTTGAAAAAATTGCTATGTATTTTAATACTACAAAATTTAATTTCAAGTATTTTTGTAGAACTAAAATACATTGCTATTTTTTCACTGTGTTATAATGGAGTTTTACCAAGTAAATGACAATTCAATTAAACATTATGCCTTTAAATCAAGTGACTAACTGTATAATTAACACATTTAATAATCACAAAACATATTGTTTGAAGATTTCCCTCATTCTTCGGTTTTTTCTGGGTCGCTTTTAAAGAATGCAGAGTTGGAGTTTCAACGTACAAATATTCAAAAAAAATATTCTTTAAGAATTCATATGGGGACTGCTTGCAAATTATAATATTTACAGAGATTTTAAAAATAAATAGGTAAAAAAATTACCAAATAATGTTAATAAATTTTAAAATTATACGATTTGATTGTGAATTCACGACAACAATTTATTGAGTCAAAAAGTTTTTTTACTCTATAGAGAAATATTAAAAAAATATGCAGGCAAAATAAAATTTTAAATAACCACAATCGTCCACATTTAATGGTTAAAATATGTCTTAATAAAATTTCGATAATAAGGTTTTACGTCCTCTGCTGTCGTATCTTAAAAAAAATCAACACGGCCCGTTCCCAAAAGCTTTGGTAACCTTTGGTCTCAAATATATCAAAAGCTTAACAAGCATACAAAATCGTCAATACTTCACCGACGAATAAATAATTTATCAGGATTTCTGCTAAAGAACGATTTCACTTCATCAACGCTAGCAAGATAGCCGAAATTTCAAATAGTTTAGCAAAGCTAAGATATCTTCTGTCAACTGTCTAAATATCCCCTCATTACTCCTTGTCCCTATTCAACTCGGTCGATTTAATCTAAGCTTCAAAATCGGCAAATAATAAATGACTTCAATAAAGTGTACCGATTCCATCTCAACCCTGGTCACATTACATATTCATGGCATGTTGGGAACATGGTAGCAAAGTTTTCAATGCATTATGCATTATTTTAAGGCGACCATGATTCCTCTCATAAAAAAAACTTCTCAACACCCTAGATTTCAATGTATTCCTACATAATGAATACAAAATGTTTTTATTGGTTTATAGATCAGTGGATGTGAAGATAGTTTAAATACGAATATTTTTAAAAGAACCTTTTTTTATTAACACCATTTCCGACAGTATAAAATCGTGTGGTTAAAAAACTCTATTTCTATTTTAAATATGTATTGTACAAAAATGTGTTTCTGGCAATACTACAATTTTCTTAAATAACATTGACATAAAACATGAAAATTTTACTTACTTAATATTTAAGCCCTCTACAATCATCCCCCGATTTACGCTATCCCTTTGCGCTGTTTCAATTTAACGCGGTCAAGAATAGTGAATTGTTTTTAAATGCACTCAAAATGCTATATGTACATTGTCAACAAAATAATGTGGATTTTTCACGCGAATTTTCCGGAAGACATCTTCAAATTCCATATGATATCAACGTGTTTATTTACGCAGTTTTTATATAATATATCTTATCCTTTGATTCTTTATGAGTTTATTGCTATTTTACACGGTTTCTATTAACACGGCTCGATGGAAAATAATTAATTTAATTAATAGGTGGCTGTGTGTATACATATTCTAGACATCTTCACGAACAAACCAATCGAATAAACAAATATTGAATTCCGTCAAAAAGAGGAAAATGTTATTTATAATATTTTCCTGCATTTTTTGCGACAGTACAATAAAAATTTTGTATTTTTTACTCACTCGACTCCAGGAGCCATTACGGCGAATTCGTTTTTATTTGCTTGTGAAAACTTGTTGCAGTAATACATCACTCTCGCCAGTGCTGCACTACCAATATGCGAAGAAGTGTCTCTCTTAATATCCACGGTTTTCTATTAGGAAAAGGGAATTTTTAACACTCTTAAATAATTACCAGTATTAATCTAATGTTCGTTAAAATACATAGAAAAAATGTTACGTTAAACATCTTAGAACATCTGAAAACAAGCATTTTTCAGGAGTATAGGCAGATTGAAACAGCTATATCTCTTTTCTTATGCAAACGAAATAAATTTCTATTATGAAGAATTTTGAAAGTCTATTAAAACTAAGTTTAATGTTTTACAATAGATCTAAAATTGAATCAGAAATTGCAGTTGTATATTTGATATTAAAATATCTTTTTTTATAGTTCACTATGAGCTGCAAGGCATAAGTCAAATTCAACAATAGGCTCACATGAACCTCTCAGAACCACCCCCAGTTGGCAAACAACAAAAATATGCACTATACCTGCATCGATATTTGGTTTAGTTTTGACACCGTTGCAGAAATCCGGATTCTAGAATTTTTGCTATTCAATAATATACTTCGATCATATATTGTCATAAACTTACTGTTTATTCTTTTGTTGATAAATTAATAAAATATTAAAATTCTTTTCAACAAAACAATTATCAAGCTCCAATGAATTTTACCAAGGCGAAGTGGATTTTTTTAATCCTTTGTTCTTGATCAACATTGTGATATTTGAAAAATTATATGAAATCTATTTTTTTATAATCGGTTTTAGTGTGTTAATGTCGATTATTGTGAGGTAGATACTACACTGCGATGAGCAAAAATTGTTTTGATAAAAATGCGAATTCGACACGAAAAAATGGACATACATACTGGTAAGACAATCTTATAAAATACTTAGTGCTATTATCAGTAACGTTGTATAGAACGTATAATAGATTTAGGTCGGTATCCCAGTATTTAGGAAGTGTTGAATTCGATCTGTTAATTGTTTCGGGACCAATGGGATAACAGATAGGTATGTTATACAGTTCGGATAATTAGAGGCATAGATTGTTAGGTAAGGTCTGTATAAGCTCCTTAGTAGAATTTTATTGTGAATTATTGTTTTATTTATATGTGTATTTTTAAAAAAATAATCAAAAAAGTACGTATGTACAATGATCGGGTGTCACTTAGAAAGTTATCGACTACTTTCCAGGCAGTGGTAAGACACCAGTATTTTTCTACATTAATGATACAACTAAGGTTATTATTTAATAAATTCCGAATTGCCTAATATATTTAATATAATCATCATACATTCTCATTGACCTCACCGTTGAGAAAAATATAAAGACTAAATGATAAAAATTGGATTCTAATGTATTCACATGGATCCGTTTTGTCACAAATACAGCAAATAATGTGCTAGAAATTACGATTCTAAATACGTATTTATTATGTTTTACCGTTAAATATTCCATTACAGAATGATGGGCAACGACTGTATCTGTTACCTTTATATAGAATATTTTCGCTTACAAGTTAGAGCTAATCAAGAGAGTGGATAAAATTGGGTTTTCTGGGTAGGCCAAATAAAAAATTTGGTTGCAATTATTTGTGACGTTATACCGAATCTGAGAATAGCGTAAAACTGATATACCTAACGACCTACTCCTAAAACTCTTGTTGGAATGAATACTTCATGTATTTTACATTCCTTATTAAAATATAATCCTCCCAAGTAAATGCCAACTCCTGTCCAAACTCCATAATTGTTTTTATTGATTGAATTGGCATTTACTTGGTAGAACTTCATTATAGCACGGTGAAAAAATAGCAATGTATTTAAGTTCTACAAAATCTTTATAAGATATGTTGATAGCTATTTCGGCTATTCTTAACGAACAAACTAATATAAGTCTGTCGTCGCTCCTCAGACCATTGCGAGGGGCTTATTCTTTTACGTAATAAACCATCCCCATCCAATAAACCATCTCCGTCCAATAAGTAAGCTCATTGATATTGCCGCCTATTTAGTTTCATTTACATTTTTTTTTGTTTTATTGCTTGCAAGAAATAATCTAGGTCGTTAAAATAGGAGAGAAGATGTATTGTGTACCTTTTCTACACAACTATATATAGATAAACAAATGTTCGTTTAAAGTTTTAGTGTTATACGATAGTAGTCGTTAAAACATAGTTGTTACGATGTCGTGAGCCGAAATAGCTATCAACTATATCTTTTAAAAATCCTGTCGAACTAATATACATTGCTATTTTTTCACCGTGTCAATAATTGTTAATATTATCTCACATATCGGTAACTTGAATCACTTTACGTGATAGTAAACAAAATAATTTAAATCGGTTCTCTTAACAAAACCCCCTACATTCATTATTCTGTAGCCAAGTTAATCAAATAATTGCTTAAAATAGACGGGCGTTAAGAATTTTCTAAATTGAATAGGACAATCACTTATTTTTTGAGTCAGTGGTATTCCAGGTTTTACAGGTTGGTGACCGCTGTTATTGAATATTGCTATTAGATCGTAGTGTTTGCTATCATAGGGTGATTCGTAAAAAAATAACAATATAAGACAGCACACCTCTCTCTTTCTTTCACATTACGTTGTATTATGTTGAAGTTCTGTCGATAGAAATCAGGCTATTCAAAGCAAAAGAAATATTTTACCAGATTTGTCCGACAATTATTCTACTAAATTACGATTTTAACAATGAAATATTAAAAAAAAAAGTGGGATTTAGAAGTAAAAGTGGCACAATTAAAAATATGTTACATTGAATCGTATATCAGTCATAGATAACACTATATAAATTTGTAAAAATACCAAAGATTCAACTTTTTGAAAAGTATCTTGCCAAATTAACTGCCAAATGTAATTGTAAGATTCATTACATTCGTTTATCATCTCAAGTTTCACAAATTAGTAATTCCGATTTATGAATAATTATAAATTAAGATATATTGCTCTTCGCATGTAAATTTTTCACTAAATAGCTAAACGACCTATAAACATCGGTACACCTAGCATCTCTGATCGAAATATGGCGAAATATATTGAAAACTTTTTTTGAACTATCTAATCATATCAACATTCTTTCTATTATCCTGAGATTAAGTTCGCGTAGGCATAGTGTTTCTCAATGAAGTTACTGTCATCGCTTTATTTGGCTCGTGTAAGCAAACGTAGCCTTGGATGTTTTCAGTTTTGGTAATGCTCAGCGCACGCTTGTGGGTAACAAAATACTTCATATTTCAGCGAGATTTATCGCAAAAAGACGGTGAGTGCATCTCGAATTGCGACACAAGGTCTGTGGGCAAATGCGGCGCAATACTAATTAACAATTCTACCTTGTGATTACATAGGGTATTCGGAAAACGGCTAATCCAATCGAAACACAGTCACATTTTTCAACCATCGAGAAAACACGGATTTTTCACACAAAACACATGGCTATGATATGTCCAGTATGAAGCAAAAAGCTCTCGCTACATCCCGCTTTCTGGACGATGTGAATTTGAAAAAAAATCTTTGTAAAAGAAAGACAGCATAACTCGTTAACGCTAACGATTGTTCACATAGGGAGCAGACATGTATCAGAAGAAATATTGAGCTTTGATATGATTAAAATTTGATTTTTATACAATTTTTATTACACATTATAGTACTTATTTCCACGATATATTTTTTAACAGGACCGGTAATGCTCACGATAAGCGAAACTGGTTCTAATTAATAAATGTACTGTGGAAATAAGTACTGAACAATGTGTTTTTCGATATGAAAAGTTTTATATAATTGCCAAAAGATTTCGTGATGTGGTTTTGTTGATATTGGTATGTTTTTTTATCGCCCTTTTCTCAGATTAGCATATTCGATTATTCGGTATCATTCATTCAAACAAGCGATAATAACCGAATATAACTTTGTTTTTAAAATATTCAATGTCTATTGACAATCTGGGATTCACTTCAAAGCCACTAGAAGTAAATAAATACATAAAAAATGTTATTTTGTCAGCATTATGAAATGAAGATTAATAAATTATATTTTTTCGTTTTAATTTGTGGCTTTGCAATCGCCCTGTGTTGCGCAAACTTGCATAACCAAAAATGTGCATCCAAACACTGAAAACGGTTTTTGTGGTTTATCATTTTTTCTTCTCTGTCAAACGGTAATATAAATAATTATACGGCTACCATAAGCAATTTAACATAATGTAACTATGGAAAAGTTTATGCTGGCTGTAATAATATCAAATATCAAAATGAATAATATTTCACATTTCCCTGTTACTCACTGTAGATATCATAACATATGTTATATAAATATGTCAACATTTTTGCTACATAATAATTTTTATTCTTAGAAACAGAACACACACATTTTCATAAACAAGTTTTAGATATTTAATACGTACATGCCGATAGCGCTGCTGCTACTTTACAGTTGCGAGTCATATCACTTTCAGAAAACATAAAGTAATTTTTAACAACTTTTAAAAAAAGACACAGAACTGGATAAACCAACATCATACGATCAACGATTTGAAATGATCTGCGATTCCCCAACGGAAGCCTGAATTTAGATGTTATCTCGACCCGACAGGGTCAGTGTAAATATCAGAGGGAATATTAGCTAATCGATCTTGCTACTTCTTATTTTTGAGATTTAGTGAGAGGGGTGTAAATTAGAAAAGAAATTTGTAAATTGGATGAAAATAAGAACGTGTCGTAGCGAGATTACATATTTTGGACATTGTACAATAACATATGAATATAACGCTGACCATTTAACTACAGGCAGAACTATATATATATATATATATATATATATAACTATATATATATTTAACTACAGGCCGAACTATATATATATTATAATTTATAATATCGACTAACGGTGGTAGATGGAATTTCAATACCAAATTTAAATTGTTGAAACTTTCTACGATTCAACATATTTTGTCACTAACGCCACAGATTTCGACTTTTGACATTTTCAAACACTCAAACTTCATTACACGAGTGAAACAAAACTGTGGAATCGTATAAAGTTTCAACAATTCAAACTTTATATATATTTAAAATAAAAAAATATTATGTTACCATGTGCCGAATCAATCTGAATTAAATGCGGGTTGATTGTATTTATATATAACGAGTAAAACCGTGTTGATTCTTAAGTATGGAAGCATTGCAATTGATTACTTTGACGGCCTAGCGCATTGTTCTCAGAATAAGAATGATGTTCAAAACAGAAAGACACTTCTATTAATAGTTTTCAAAGTAGAGATTAAAAAAGTAAATTATTTATTCGGTCCTAGCTGGTGTACTTACGCTGGACCTACACATACGCGGTACGCGGTGCAATAACTCTTCTTCTAAAGGGTATTCATACAAATATCGAGGGCGTCCCTCTGACGCCGCCCCTTCTGCAAAACATACCAGACATTCCCACTTATCGTTCATTTGTCAAAAAGCTGGCGTATAGAACAGCTTTGGCAGCCTGGCAGACTAGGTGGTCTGCTTCCACGAAAGGTCGCCAAACATATCTTTTCTTCCCAAACGTAACCTGGAGGCTCAAAGTGAAATGCCTTTCACCTGGACACTGGGCTTGCCAATTCATAACCGGCCATGGCAAGTTCAACGGCAAACTATTTGGGCTGGACAAGTTGGTTGAAAGGCCGGATTGCACTTGTGGACACAGCCATCAGGACGCTAATCACGTACTGTGGGACTGCCCCGAGATGAATGCCGAACGAACAGAGCTGTTTGCTGTGGTCCGTCCTCATACGGGCCCAATAGGCCACCCTGGCTTAGTATCAACCAAGGCCAACTTTGAGGCATTCGATAAATTTGCAAGATCATACGGGGAACGAGACATTCTCAATTCGTCTTTAGATTCAACGCGTAGCACATTAAACTTACTACTTAGATTTTCAGTACACAGATACACAGGATACCTAATATCACGTAGAGTAAGTGGCTGAGCAAGTCACATTTTCTTTTTCTTTCTTTTTTTTCTCTTCTTTTCAGCACAATAGTGCATGGTTTAACGATCGGTCTGTGCGGCTCTGTATCGGGCCAAGAATATGAGGAGTAAAATCGATTCTTTTTATTAGTATTGCGTTATGGAAGGCGGCCGTGTAACAACAGCCGCACACACATGACGGGTGGAGGTGGGAGATCCAACTTGTATATTATTTATTGCGATACTTGAAAAATAGAGATATACCGGTAGTGGCGCAATACCTCAGAAGCACAGAATCGCAGACGCCTCAAAACGGCCAGTATATTCACATTTTTTATTTAGTTAATTCAATAATACCGGTTTTACAATATTTAATGTAAATTGAATTCTAGAGTTAAAACCGAAATACTTGAAAAGGGCATATTCACCTAAGCTTAAATCCACCTACAATACAATTGACGAGTTCAATATGTACATCCACTGTATTGCTTGTATGATAATCAGTATTTCCTGTGTGTCTCCCGATAAACGGTTTCGTTTGACTAAGACTCAACGTGCCGAACAAGTCGTAACGTAATATTGTGTTTCATCCAACTGCTCTCAAACGTTTACTATCCGACAATCGTAAATATTTCGCTAGTTATCCATGTCTTATTATTATCTACTTGGACTCTGGTTTATACATTAGAGGAGTAATTTTCTTAAGAATCTCTATATTCGAATTTCACTTTAAGGATGATAATTGTAGCTTCCTGGTGGAAATGCATTTTTTTAGTTATTCAATTGTTACAACTTTGTACTATTCCACACGTTTTGTCACTAACGACCCGGGTTTCGCCTTTCGGTATCATCAGGTATTCTATCACACGGATGCAACATAACTAACACAGTCACTATCGGTTCTGAAAGGCGAAACCCGTGTCGTTAGTGACAAAACATTCGGAATCGTACAAAGTTGTAACAATTCAAATTTGATATTGAAATTCCATCAAGCACCTTTAGTCGATATCATAAATTAGTTTTTTTAGTACTTTTTCCACAATATATTTTATGATCAGAAGCAGTTTCGCTCACCGCAAACATTATCAAAAGAAAGATATATAAAACTTTTTTCCACTTTTAAAGTGTTAACTGTCACTTCTTGATGGCATGATATTTTAAATAATAAAACACATTTTTTTGTAATTATTTGTACACAATTTTGAACTTAAAAGTAACACGTATATTCGAAACCAAATGTTTAAAAATTGAGAAAATAGTGTACAAGCAGTAATACAATAAATTTATAAATATAATAACATATCTTTTATGTAATAATTTTTAATCAAAATAAAATCAAACTGAGGTGACTCGAATGGTTGTTCGTCAAAAAGTAGCGACGCGCCTCATGGTTTGAGAGCGCTCAGCACACATCTCAAAACATTCTAATAATTATCTACAAAGTACAAGCAACAATGAGAAAGGAAAGTAAGGTATACCAAAGCTGTACAGGTCTCATTATTGCCATTGCCTATCTAATGACAGTCATTTACTTCTGTACGTGACAAATTTGAGACAATAAAATTTAATTGTTGTTTTATTTAAACCTTTTCTTGCGACCGAAACGAATGAGTATAATGAAAACTTGAAATGAAAATTATTCAGTACAAATTCAAAATCATCTAAATATGACTGACAGAGGCGCATTTCGTCAACGTACGTGCACGTGCAGAATCATAGGGCGGCAGATTTGGAGACTTCAAACATAACCAAAAGAAATATTTTTGTATTTCTCAGTATTTTAAATAATAACAACACATATTTAACACGGGGAAAAAATAGCAATGTATTTTAGTTCTACAAAACTATTTTTTTTTAAATATGGTTGATAGCTATTTCGGCTCACTCTATCGTCAGAACTATGTTTAAAAGAGTGTTAGCCAGTGAGTCACAACCTTTCCGGTAAAAAATCATTAACTGCAGCCCATCGAGCTGTTGATTATTATTTTATACGATGACAACTCCAGCAAAGGGAACAACAATTAACAACGTTGACATGTATTACATTTTGCAATGAATGTGTACTGTATACACAATACTATTATGCGATTTTTTTCATAACATATTTGTAGCTTAAAACCTCCAAAGTGCTTTTATAAGAGGTTTTTCGGAAGTAATTATTATACATTCCGTTTGCTTACATATTACATATACGTTGTTCAGAGTATATAAAGACTGAAAGTATCTGTTTTGTAGTTATTTAATTAAATATAAAACGATGTATGCCCAGACTCGGAAAGGATTAAATCAAATTCCGAGAACTTTATACCTATGCGATTCGCGAGCAATTGGGAAATGGATCGTTACACTGGCGTAAACGATCATATTATGAAATCTGGACGATACTAATTTCGATTTGCAATGTCTTATCGTTATCAGTTTCAACATTGGATTATTCCAGTCCACCTACCCAGATACATGATGATTCACATTTATTAATATGATATTATTGTGTTTTTCAGTTCATACCGAGCGTTACTTTGATTGGCATTTACGTGTGTCATCGTTTTAGTCGAAACTGACTAATAGAACAAAATTGCTTGTATTGAAATTTGAATTGTGTGTTTATCAAAGTAACTGAACTGAGTTCATGGAAGAACGTGGTTATGTGTTCAATGTTCGCAATTAATAAATGAAATATTGCATTCAACTTTTTATACAGCCATACTTCATCACAACAGCTGAGATGAATAGAGTTTGGTTATACATAAAATCCCCGATTTTTTAATGTTAATTTTAAAATATCTTAAAATCCAATCGATATACTCTACAGTCATTCTCAAATGGTCAATTGATTGTGCGAACAAATCGAACTTCAAAAAAAAAAACACTTTTATTAAGACTATAATAAACCGAACTGTCTCATTCCTGTAATACATAATTTCCCAATCTTTATAATATGTAATTTATGATATCGACTGAAGGTGCTTGATGGAATTTCAATATCAAATTTGAATTGACACAACTTTGTACGATTCCACATGTTTTGTCACTAACGACCAGGGTTTCGCCTTTCGGCATCTTCAGGCATTCTATCACACGGATGCAACAGAACTGATTATACAAATGTTATAAATTATATAAAACGAACTAAAAACATGTGTACCCTTTTTATTTTTTCGTAATATCGAGTATCCGTCGTCAAAAAAATCGCATTTACTTTAATAACAATTCAAATTAAAAAGCTCATTTTAAGTACATTAACAATATAATTATAAAATATAAAAGTTGTATTTAAAAAATATTATATAATGAACGAGAACAATCAAATTGTTGATGTTTAGCATTTAATCCCACCAAAATTTTCCAGGGGCTACGCGTACCGCACTTTGGGAAACACTAAACCAGAACATTATCCTCACCAAAACTATTTAAGGATATATTTCTAACAATGGCGTAAGCTGAATGAGTTGTATAGGATATTACAATCTTACTTATTTAAATTCAATTCATTAATATAACAACGTCGTAACAATAGTTGATAAATTTTCTCTAAATAAAGCTACGCTAAGAATATCAGTTTTATAAATATGAATTAGTTTTTATTTATTGGGTCATTGAGAAACTAATATTATGTTCGATGTGAAGAGCAGCATGTAAAAAATAATTGTATTTAGAACATCCGCGAGCTATTTTTGTTCACATATAAGAAAACACAGAACCGACTCTATTATTGTAATATCAAAAAACGAATGAATTTTCTTCACTCTATAATTAGGTCGATTGAATTTAATATTAAAAAGTACTTTATTTACCGTTATAATCTATTTTTAAGTACCATTTTATATTTCAAGCTATTATAAACGTAGTCCATTCGCCAATTCAATTATGATTCAAATTTCGATTATACATAAACGATGAAATTTACAGACATTTCTCCGACATCATTCAAAATAATTATTACTGTTCTTTTGAAAAACAACCTCTTTTTTTTTTTTTTACAAAGTGCATTTTAAATATGTTTTTCATCGACGTCTTCAAATTGAATGCATCCTCTTCCTGGCGTGGCGCCGCGACGCCCGCACTCAGCTGGAGACGCAGTCAACCCCTCCCCATCTCACTGCCCCTTGCTGCTCCTTATCGTCCGCAAAGCCTCCGCTGTTCTCCACACAGGGCTGGTGTCAGACATTTGAATCGATTAAAATAATTAACAAACTATACACTTCGTTGTAAATGATTTTAACCACTAAATGACATTATTTCTCCATATAACATACGTGTTAAGTTTATTAGTTACATCGTGGAAATTCAGTTTTTTTATACAAACTATAAGGTTTACGATTTTGACTGATGATGCTTGATAGAATTTCAAATCAAACTTCATTTATTGAATCTAAAATTTGTTGAAATTTGTTGAAAAAAACCAAAAGCTTTTCTTCACACGGATGCAATATAACCGATACTCAATAAATAGTTTGCATCGGTTATAACCGATATAGCATTATAAACAACACGAATAACACAGGAAAAATAAAAACCGTTTCAACGATTCAACTTTATGATATGAAGCTTTGATATTCTACAGGCTATATACTTTACTCTTAGCATATTTTTTTTCTTCAAAATAATTCGTAATTAAGGAGAATTATAAGTTAGAAACTGTTTTTTGAACGTTCGTACTGGAAAGTTAATTGTATCATATATTTAATCCATTTAGAGCAAACTGAATTAACTTTAGTAAGACCTACTAAAAAATATGGACTCACTTTTTTTTGATGACAAAAACACATTTTTTGCTACTATTATATTTCCACAATATATCTTTTGATCAGGACCGGTTTCACTCATAGCGAGCATTATCAATTGATAGAATGCAGCTACAAACAAATCTATTTATACAAAATATTTGAGTTAAAGGTAGAAGGTATACAAAACCATGGGTTAATGAACTAAGAAACAATTTACAGGAAATCATACAATATTAATACAAACAATGTAAATTAGTTTAAAAATGAATAATTCACAATCAATGATGAAAAAAAAGCATGTTTAAAAGCTCGCACCTAGCGATACAGATTTAAAAGGTTACCCACGTCTAATATTAATTTTCCAATACATAACTACCTCTGCTAACTGCAACGTAACATGGACAGCTCAACCTATGATATGATATTCAATTTAAAATGAACGCTAAATATTTCATACGATTTCAACCACGTTGCGTCAACGATTCAAAATTTCAGCATCGAAAATTGGCAATCCCTTTGGGTTGTATTGAATATGGGCAATTTCCTTAAGACGTCCCTCGGGTGGGTCTGTCTTCCTCAGAAGTTCGCATAGGAAAAGCTTTGCATTAAACTAGAGAGCAGTTCTTATAAATTGAACGTGCTTTAACATCAGACGTGTTCTTATTGTAAAGAATATAATTATGTATACATATTTACTTTGTTGGCTAGTGTTCGCTCATTATATATACATAATTAAAGCGTTGGGAAGTTCCCTGAATCGTTTTTTGGATATTCGTCTGTAGTTTTGTGTACCATATAAACAGAAATCTGTATTTTGCATTATTGAAACTATAAACAATTTCATAATGACTTTGAAGTAGAGCTTACAAAAAAAACTCCGACTTTAATTCAGTTTTTTTTTCAATCTTTCCTACTTATCAGCATTAAGCAAACCAGTCCAGCAAATTTTTCATTGAGTTATTTTTCAAAATCGTCTAACCAAAAAATTTATCGGTGTCGTTTGTTTTTCACAACTCCGACTTTGACTCAAAAGCTCTGCTTTTGAGCAGTCAATTCTTCGTGGGAAAGTATATTTTTTTTTATTTCTACGTCTTATGTTTTATATAATGTTCAGGACCGGTTTCGCTTATCACAAGCATTATATGATAAAAAAAATCAAAATAATCCTTATGAGTTACTTGAATCCACATTTAACTTTATTGAAATATTTAAATGTCGAGGAATCGAGACATATCTTTCATTTCTATAACATTCTAAATAATATTAAATAATATTATAATTTTTATTTGTATATATATTTTTATACCAAGGACATCTTCAATGTGGAGCACAGTGACACAAATGAAGGTATCATTATAAAAATGATTCTACAACAACTGCTTGTAATTAATTCGTTTCCTCAACCTATCGTTATTCGAAGGTAGTAATGAAAGAGAAATATATAATATGTAGGAAGGCAAAGCAAGTAAGTTTACGTTTTGTATTAGAGTTGTTGCATGAATCAAAAATAGGCAATAGGTAAATTAATTTTAAAAAAATCGTTTGCTTAAATAAGATAAAATAATATTCTCACATGAGATAAATATGTACATAACTTCTGCATTTTTAGATGTCTTAAAATATTATGAAATTAAGACTTCTTTGTCAAAAAATATTTGAGTAAATTACGAACTAGACAAAGATTTGTCTATGATCTCGCAATGTCTTAAAAGTAATTTCATTTATTGCATATTTCATCTAAATGTCTTTAGATGTTCAGTATGTTAAATATTGTATTATTATTAAGGGAGTCAATTGTTAAAGTATTAAGAAAAATATGCTGTCACCGCGGCTTTGGACCTCATAAATTAATCTAGCTTTTTATTATAAAATACATTTCGTTACTTTTATTATGGATCTAAGATTAACGATATGTATTGATAATGATGCAAGAATGCATGTAGATATGAAGAATTAAACACCCACATTCAAATCAGAATTTAGATAGACTGTGCTAAGTTCCGCCAAGTCTGTGTCCACTTTCAATGTGGAAGCAATAAACAAACTCATATAGTATGATCTCAACTGAAGTAAAGTTTGTTATTCACATAAAACGAAAATTGGTAGTCTTTTAACTCTATTTGGCGTGTTAATAAATGAAGCATGTGTTTCGCCACTTTTAGAAGTTACTTCAGACAAACGTTTAGTAACAACAAATGAAATAAAAGAAGATGCCAAACTATTATTAAAAATGAATTTCAAATTTCCTACGAATCCATACGAAAAAAGCTTATTAATTATTTACTCGAAGAGTAGAAACGGAGAAATATTATGTCTTGGGTTGAACGTGTGGGAGAGATTTGAAACATCACCAGTGTTAATATTGCAATCCAAAAATCAATTGAGTGTTTCTGCACGAAGACACCGTAATCGATTATTGCAAACGTTGACCACTCGACTACATAACCGGAGACAACACACGCAAATAATTAAAAAAAAATATACAGCTCACCTTTTATGAACTATTTTATAATAACCAAGGTGCTTTATACACTTATATCGGGCACAAAGCTTTTGACGCTGGAGAAGCTATCTACATTTATGAGTTGCCTACATTTATGGGTGAGTCTCGGGGTATGGGGCTATGAGTGGAGAGACCTTGGTGAGGTCTGATAACTTGCTTCTTAAATTGTGCAAAACATAGAAAATCTATTCAAACGAAAGGTATCTAGAAAATCTACATATTTCAAAAAAATATGGGAATTGTATAATACTTCGTATTGTAACGATGATTAGACACAATGTATTTTATATGGCAGTATTTAATATTTTTTTTTAATTCTAGAACAAACATTTTTACTTACTTTTTTAAAAGTATAATCTATTAATCAATAACGAAAAGGATAATTATTATTCAAATCATAGTGTAAACTACAAAATTTATAAAAAATCATTTATGAAAAATATTATCAATTTTTTCAATGACTATTTTCGATTTCAAATAATCTTTTCATAATATTATATTAAAATAATATCTTTTCAGTATTTTCATCTAACTATATTTATATGCAGTGAGTGCCTAGTTAACGAACAGTTCGGACTACGAACTAATCGGAAAACGAACACTATCATGAAAGATTGTTGTGTTCAGACAACGTATTCGGATAACGAACTAAAACGATCTTTTTAATCCACTTATTCTATCTGTTAAACTAATCGACGTATACACAGTATAGTCTTGGAACATGTTATGTTCGTTAACCGATCATCCACTGTATATTAATTCGGTTTGTATTATCAGCATGGCATGAATTAGCTTCCATGATGTATTTATTGCAACAATATGAAAGGTGTTCACTAAATTCTTAATAGGAATGCATTATACTAAAAAAAGCTCATAGTGTTTGTGATATATTCGATTTTTTATAATGTAATGATCATTGATAATTCCCACGATAAGCGAAACCGGTAATACTAATGAAAATGTGTTTTGATAAATGGTTTCGATAGCCATTCATGCAGCTTTTAATCGACACATTTTTTGAAATACAAATTTAAAATGTAATTATCCAAAGTGTAAATATTAGACATTAAAAAGAAGTAATTTATTTTTATTTATATGCTTGTCTTCAAAAGCAATTTCATATTCACCCGTTGACCAAGTCTAAAAAAATGTTTAATAACTTAACATATATCAAACAAAATTGTTTATAAAAAACCTTAATTTCAACCGGATTATTTTTTGAAATATAAGATTATTAATATAATATGTTTGGGAACATTGAAAGCTAAATGAATTCTATACTTTAAAAACACAGTCTATAACAAACGAATTTGAAAAGAAAATTTATTACATTTCTTTAATCTAACGTCAATTTAATTCGTGTAACAGGACAATCAAATCAATACCTGGCACATATTTTCAAATAATGTCTGAAACCTTTTATTGCCCTATATATCTTAAACAACATCATTGATGATTTTTTATACTCTTCTCAACACCATCAAAATTGGCAGATAATACAATATGCTTTGCAAAAATATTTAAAATAGATTTGTTCGTGATTATTGTATTTGCTTTCATGTTAAAAAAATAATATAAAAAAGCTCTTTTTTACAATTTTAAAATTGGAGTAATAGTTTAATTTAAATGGACTTTTTACTCTTTGGTCTAAAATTATTATCAAGCGTCCAACGTACTGCGAAAAGTAGAAAAGTCAACTTCAGTAATATTTAATATAACCGCAAAAAAGCTCAAAAAGAATACACCAGAAATAGTGTAAAAAAGCTTCTAAAAAATTTATTCCGGCAAAGTTTTTTTCTATGTTCATTTATTTAAGCAAAAAAAAACTATCTGTGCCTTCTTTCTACCTGTAATCATATTTGCCGGTCCGCTTCTTCTATCTATTCCGCCCACGCTCACCGGTACATATATTCCGCCCACCCCAGCCCACCCAGCCGCCCACCGGTAATAGTATCTCTATGAAACGTACGTTAAAACTATCTTACAAAACAATATAATATTTTTAATCGACTGATTGTGAGTTATGTTTGGTTTTTTTATTCATTTTGATATCATCAATCGATTTTCGGAGCAATGTATATACAACAACGTAGGTTGATCCACCACAAATGTGAACTCAAACATTTTCGCAACCAAAATATGTAACACAAGTATAAAATCAGTGTTCTTTTATATTATTTTGACGCCAAAATATTTACAACATTACAAATTCAAACTCAGCGCAGTGTTCGCACCTTAGAGTCGCACGATGACGGCTTTGGAACAGCTGGAAATCAATAGATATCAACTATCACAAAGGATTCTTAACGAACAAACTAATATATGTCGATCACCATTACTTAACCCTCTGCGGGTTGCTTCTTTGTTGCTGTAATATACCATTTCCGTGCCATATGTAAACTTATTGATATAGCCACCTTTTTAGTTTCATTTACAATTTTTAGTTTTATTGCGAGCTTGTTTCTTACAAGCTAGATCGTTAAAGCAGGAGAGAATATGTATTGTGTACCTTTTCTACACAGCTATATATAGATAAGCAAATGTTCGTTTAAGCATAGCTCTGACGATGGCGTGAGCCGAAATAGCTATCAACTATATTTTAAAAAATAATTTTGTAGAACTAAAATACATTGCTATTTTTTTCACCGTGACATTACATTGTTTTTCTTTTCTTTTTTATCTTAAAAATTGACTCCTTCATTCCACGTTCCGCGTTCTATGTGACCTAATATATAACGTAGAATTAATTAAATCAATATTGGTTTTTACAAAATAATGGCTTTTTAAAACTTGAAGGGTGATCTTTGCCGCTGGAAAATTTATTTAGACTTGAGCAATGACAATCTAACTATTAAATCAAGATGACATTTAAAGAAACTAAAAGTATTTCAAAAATTTACGTATGAAATAATATGTCATATCTATCTGTACAATATTGTTTTATGAAAACACGATATTGATATATTCGTAGTCGAAATTAACAATCTTTTTTTACTTATATTATCGTCGTGTATTTTACACCTCATTTTTTACTACTCTTTATATTATTTATACTAGCTTTGCCGCTTACATTAATCAAAATATAATTAAAAAAAAAAAAAACAGTGAAAGATTATTACTAAGTTTGTAGCGAAAATCAAATCGAAGATGAAATGAAACATATCTGCAATATAATCAGTAGTCACGTATTTTATAATATATCATCAAAATTTAATCATTGTTAATTATTAACACAATTGATTGGGTTTTAGGATTACGTCTTAGTCCATTCATTAACTTGTCCACAGGCCCCTGCCTTTTCAATTATAATAGCTTAAATAATAATCTAATTAAAAAAAATGTTCATAACCCTAAAGGTCAATGTAATTCTCTTTCCGGATGCAATCTTCGTCGAAGCTATTAATCGTATAGAATGACGACTATAACGCGACAGGTCGGCTTAAAATATATCATATAATATAAATACAGTGGGGGATCGGTTAACGAGCAGTTAGGACTGCGAACTGAAACGATATATTTAATCTACTTATTCTATCTGTAAAATTCGGTTGATCGGCTAACAAATGATTCGGATAGCGAGCATAGTCTTCGAACAAATTATTTTCGTTAACAGATCGCCCACTGTATTATCATTATACATATCTTGGTACCTACCACTATCTTTATTCGATTGAGAGCTCGTTGTGATTTTATTGGGGGTATTCAATTACTTATCAGCGCTTAACGCGTTCGAATGATTACCACGAGTGTCTCAGCAGCGATTGTTTAACATCGGTGTAATATAAATCATCGACAAGTTGAAATTTACTTATCTAAATTGCTGTTGTTGTTAAATATGTTCGCTATCCGAATTGTTCGTTAACTGATCATTATTATATAGCAGATAAAATATGTGGGTTAAAAAGAACGTTTTAGTTCGTTATCCGAATACAAAATCTATCGTGGTTGTGTTGGTTATCCGATTTATTCGTAATCCGAACTGCTCGTTAACCGATCACTCAACCCAGTGTAGATTTTTTTACGAATTTGATATATTAATGTATATCAAGACGCTTCCTTTCAAAATTACTTCAGTTATAATGGCTGGCTTATATCTATTGTATATATAGTATTACGTCAGTGCGACATTATTGGCTGGTCAGAG
Source organism: Himalopsyche japonica (assembly GCA_028555115.1). Taxonomy (NCBI): domain Eukaryota; kingdom Metazoa; phylum Arthropoda; class Insecta; order Trichoptera; family Rhyacophilidae; genus Himalopsyche; species Himalopsyche japonica. Next base: position 863,769 of record JAHFWJ010000224.1, on the reverse strand, counting down.
AGCGACCGCAGAAGCGCCCACCCACCGACCCGAGGATGCGGCCCTGCGCTTTGCGGGCACTGCCCACGAGGCAGGAAGTTGAGACCCATCGGCAGTGATGACGGTTTGGTTAAATTCGTGAATCAACGGCTTATTTTTAGGTTATTGTTTTATCAATGCTATTCATACGTACATTGAGCTGTCTAATCTGCTTATTACTATCTTTCTCTCACCATTTCCGATACTTATTCAGAAAAAAAACCACACACATTGCCTCCAAGATAATGTAATACCAGTACAATAAATTACATCAAAAGTATTTCTAGAAATACATCACAACTAACTCAAAAAATTGCCGAAGTGTCACGCGTGATTCGCTAATCTATATAACACACATACATATCTATCGCAGTTAACTTGCCTATTCAAAATAATAAGGGGTAAGTAATCGGTGTCAACTGTAACAGGAGGTGGGGAATTCGTTTAGATATTGCCTCAAACTTTATAAAATTAAATTTGAATTGTTGAACGTGTCAGCTCTGTTGTATCCGTGTGATAAAATGCCTGAAGTGCCGAAAGGGGAAACCCGGGCCGTTAGTGACAAAACATGTGGAGTCGTACAAAGTTGTTGCAATTCAAATTTGATATTGAAATTCTATCAATCCCCTTCAGTCGATATCATAAATCAAACTGTATATTTTTTGACACTGACATTAATGAGGTTTGAATTAAATGGAAGGAGTAATAAAAATAAATAATTGATTCATCTCCATTACTTAAGCCAGCCATACTCAACCTTTTTTTCCTTTTTGCATTTCGATTTTTGTTTCTCTACGTGGGCCACATCATATTTATAGTAACACATATTATACTGCATACACATGTATGTATTATGATTTAAAATAATACTTTTTCATTTTTATGTAAACATACACATATGTATTCATTTTTTTTTGTATCCAATTTATTTTTAACAGTGTATCCAAAATCTTTAATTATTTTGGATACATTACTGTTCATTGCTCCATTGATTTTGGATTTCGATCCGTAGGCCACAGGTTGAGTATGGTTGACTTGAGCCAATACATCAAGAAACTAGAGTAATAATGCAAAATAATTCAATTTTGATGCATTTTTTTTCTGAGATTCATTGATAAAATATATTGATTCATTTTCTTAAAAAAGCTCTACACACTATTGCACACATTATAGATAATAGCTAGCTTTAAACACTGGCACTTCCACGCACGATTGGCAGGTTTGTGTGCTTTAAAATAATCAAAGTTATGCCCAGCTTTCTTGGTCTAAAGCGATTTGTCGTTTTAAAGTATAAAAACTACCTAATCTTGTGCTAGAACGCCATTTTATCTTTCTGAACATTTCTTCCATAGCAGTAAATAAAACTAAGAAAATAAATACTTTATGATATCGACTGAAGGTGCTTGATGGAATTTCGATATCAAATTTGAATTGTTGAAACTTTGCACGATTCCACATGTATCACTAACGATATCTTCAGGCATTCTATCACACGGATGCCTGAAGGAATCGTACAAATATCAACAATCCAAATTTAAGTAATTAAAGTTTAAACAAAACTCTATCGATGGCGTAAGACGAAATATCAAATTTAAATCTTACGAAAAACGTGGAGAACTGAATGTATTTCACTTCGTTATGGTATTAAATACGGATTTAAAAAACAATGAATTTGCCTTGAACAATTGCTTTGCACGATTCATACAAAACAATCAAAAGAGATAAACAAGTTATATATTATATCTTTTATTTCTAGCTGTAAATTTTATTTTATGAAAATAATATTATATATCCAACCATTGTATCCGGTTCTATTTTTTTTATTAAAACCCCTGAATTCTTAACACTACAGAAATTAAAAGCATAGAAAAATAAACCTGCAATTGATTCAATACGTCAGGCGATTGTCGAAGCACTGTATCTTGTCAAAACAATGTAATTTTTCACATTGTTTATTTTTTTAAAACTTATTATGATCGTCATATTACCACAGACATGTGTTCATCAGCTGGTGTCAAATGCCAATAGCCCAGTGGCGTAGAATTGAAATTGTCCCATCTTACGTAACACCAATGAATAGAAGAAACTGAAACCCACTCAGGTTGGTGATATTGAACCAAGTATTTCTAATAATACATAGCTAGGGCTTCCCGTACCGTGATCCAGGAAACCGAGATTGATTTGATATATATCATTCCGGGAATCACTCAAGACTGCTTCTTAAATAGATGGTGTGCATTATTTTAAGTTCGAATCAGACGACAATTTCATGTTTTCTTTTTTGATACTATATGGTCAAATATACCTTTACTTAACTTAATTTGGATACTAATCGGTCATTTCTATATTTATTTTTATATATCACTAAAATCAATGGCTACTTCATAAAATATTTACTAATAAATAAACATAATAAGGTTTATACTAAAAAATCATCAAAGTCTATTACTTATATTGTTTCGGTACAATTTATTATTAACATAAATATATACAAGAGTGGGCTAGAGAAGGCTTGCGTGAGCACCTTCTTACATTTCACTTCAGTTGGCAAGCTCTTTGCTAAATTAAAAAAACTTATAACAAGAACATAGCTTAAAGCTTACAATCAAAATACAACTTTGCTGGCTTTTATAATTTCTTATTATATTATACTTGAAATCGCTTATCTATCGTATATATTCCTTATTATTAGATGACTTACTTAAATGTTCAACGCAATTTTTGTGAGTTAACTGAAATTTGTTGCCTTGTTAATAACTGCATTTTTTTGTGACTAAGCAATCCGAGACCAAACCATACTATCGCTAAAAGCTTTGAAATTCGGCAAGCCCCGTGAGAACGTATTGACAGACCATCGGTGAATATTTGCGTACAAACCAAAAGGCGTATTAAGGAGAGAATTATTGTTTGGAACGGTTATTTCATTATGAAGCCATCACCAGAACTATGTACAGCAGTTTCTATTAATCTGAGACTATGTGAGAAAATTTTGTCTACATCAGATAATTCATGATATCGACTGAAGGTGCTTGATGGTATCTCAATATCAAATTTGAATTGTTGAAACTTTGTACGATTCCACATGTTGTGTAACTAACGACCCAGGTTTCAGAATGTGTCATGTGTGTGTGTCAGTTCTAATGCTTCTGTGTAATAGAATGCCCGAAGATGCCGAAAGGGGAAACACAAAACATATGGAATCGTACAAAGACATAATATTTGAATTAAAAACTTGTTTATCTCAGTTTAATAGTTTCTACCATGAGAGAGACAATCTATACAATTAATTCCTTCCTATTAAGCTCCAAAATACTATTAAAAGTTTTGATATTAATTTTTTTTTTTATGACGTCACACTGTTATTTTTTTAAATAATTGAAATATTCGCAAACGGTACATGTGAAACGTTTTATTTTTGCATAACTACGCCCGTTATAGCAAATGCAAGTGAGTAAAATAAAATCGCGATGACCTTCATTTTGTCCAATCGTCCGTTGGTAGCCCTGGCCGTCACTCTTCTGTCCCTCTCCCTCCCATGAGGATTCGATTCCCTGTGTAGTCGGAGTGATAATGCATGGGGCATGCATATTAACCGTTTGCGGCCAACCACCTCAGAAATGAACCTATTATTATTACCGAGGCGCTATTTTTTATGCGAATGTATCCGTCAATAGCAAATACACGGTTATATGGCTACACAAAAACATCGCGCAAAGCAAGTCCTATCTATATTTTATTGAAAATCAAATTATGCTATACAAAATGAATTGATTTAAATTTATCTTTCACTTTTTGTAGCTGTCTTTAGTTTTGGATAAGTGTTTGCATCTTTGTAATAAAGGTCGCGAGATGGCGGCTTTAGAACAGCTGGAAATCAATAGATATCAACTATCACAAAGGATTCTCAACGAATAAACTAATATACGTCGATCGCCATTGCTCAACCCTCTACAGGGGTCTGTTTTGTTTCCGCTATAGACCACTTCCGTGCCATATGTAAACTTATTGATACAGCCGCCTTTTTAGTTTCATTTACAAATTTTAGTTTTATTGCGAGCAAGAAACAAGCTAGGTCGTACCTATCAACTATATCTTTAAAAAAAAATTGTAGAACTAAAATACATTGCTATTTTTTTCACCGTGTTAATCAATAAATTATTTCTTAACTCCTTTTCAAATACGATATGCACAATATATATATATGTATTTATTATTGATCACTTTTAAGGTGTTAACTGTCCCTGCTCGGCGGAAGGCAATATACATATTATTTAAATAAATTGACCTCGTTGATTACTCGATTGATTGAGTTGGCATTTAGTTGGTAGAACTCCATTATTACGCGTTTAAAAATAGCAAGGTATTTTAATTCTACAAAATTTATAAGACATATAACTGTTTCAGCTTACGCATTACAGAAATAGTTCTGATAAAGGCGTAATGTTTGGATATATATTAATATTATCCACAAAATAAAAATTTTAAATATAAGTATAAACTAGTTTATGTCTTTTGATTGTTTAATGTGACTCGTACGAATTAATAGTTCAATATAAAAAATACTATCCAAAAATAAATACTCCTTTCTTCCTTTTTTCCTCCGAGCCGCATTCCGATTTTTACTTCTCTACGTGGGCCACAACATTAACTACTGGTAAACCGTAAATATAACACGTATTATACTGCACACATATGTATGTATTAATATTTCAAAATAAACTATTTTGTATTAATATTATATTTACTTATGTATACATGCATGTATTCGTATACTTTAAGTAAAAAATAACAATGAACAACAAATAAAAGTAAATGAAATACTAATGTATCCGTAATCTTTAATTATTTTGGGCCGCATATAAGAGCTGATTGTCATAAGAGTTGAAGTCTATACTACGTGTATTATTATACGCTGTTCTGTGTTGCCATTGTTCTGTTTTGTTCAGTTGCTGTTTTCATCACCAGGTGACTAGCAAATAATATACATACGTATTTTTTTAATACTAAATTAAAAAAACTCTATAATAAGCGATTGCCTACTTTTAGCGTGCAGCTCTTAATATAAAAATATTTCATAACTACGTACCAACTACTTTTGTTCTTACACCTTGAATTTCAAACATATTTTCATTACAAGACGAATAGAATATAAAATATTTGTTGGCGTTTTGTCAAACCGTGTTGACTAAGGGGTTGTAGAAATACCGTCTTGTACGTAGCACGATATTAATGGAAATAAGTTTTGTTTTACGATAAAGCTGCATACATTTCATCTATAATATAACCGTTGAAATGTCGTCGGAATCGTATTTTTTACAATAATTTCCGCTAATAAATTGAATTGAGTGTAACGGAGGGTGAGCATTCATCTGGAATCCGTGACAATCCAGTGTCAATCCGGATTTCGCCATTCGGCATCATCAGGCATTGCATCACACCAATGCAACAGAACTGAATCGTGTTGCCTGAAAGCCTGAATATGCCGAAAGGCGAAACCCGGGTCGTTAGTGACAAAGCATACGAAATCTTACAAAGGTTCAACAATTCAAATTTCATATTAAAGTTCCATTAAGCACATTCAGTTGATATCATGAATGAAACAGTTGAATTATTTTTTTTTACACCAAAATTACATGATATATTTTTGAAATATTCCGGATTACATTATCTTTTTGGTGTCTCAGCAGACATCTGGTTATTGTTTTGCAATTTTGAGTATGTGCTATTTTTATTACGGGCCACGCAATAGGTGTCAATATTATAACTATGAGAAAAATAAGTATTGACGTTTAATCTTCTGTTACATCAAATGTTTCTTTTTACCTTTTAAAAAGTTTCCAGTAATCAACTTAGCTATGAGATGCTATTTAAGCAAACCTGTCTGCCTCGATGAACAAACAAAAGAATAATAAAAGCCAACACCGAATCCCAAACACACGAGAGGGTTCGCTAATAAATTTATCATAATGAATGATTCTTAAAGTGGAATTGCAAAACGCCGGCATTCTGTGTCAAAGACCGCATTTCGTTGGCTCTATACAGAGGCTGTGTCTACTTGTGTGTACCTGTGAATCCCGTGAACACAGCACGCCCTATACATCTAAGTTAAACACGGGAAGTTTGTCGAACTGCGGCTCGCGAGCAGGGAGTCAAACAACCTAAAATAGTAAATAATTGTGTATTATGTTGATTGTCTCCACCGTCCATTGAACGAAAACTACATTGAAATTCTTGCTATCCTTGTTTTTTGTTTTGTTGTTTATTTCCTTAATTTCCAAAATTAAATGTTTAAATATTTTTACATTGCAAAAGCAATAAACAAATATTTTTTATGGTGTATTTACCAAATAAATAAATAAATTAAATTAAATTTAGCCACGGGCGTATCGCAGATCGTTAAAAAAGCTTTTGTGTCGATCGTTTCAATTTGGTTTTGATTTCTCTATAAATGGTGTACATTTATATTTATATAGAATATGTTGCTGATAATATATCTACTCATAGTTGATGCTTTGACAGTCTAGAGTATATTTTCTCAAATTTGTTTTGCCCCGTGTAACCTTAACCGTTTTCTTTCATTTGTCGTGGACCCTACTATAATTTTCCTCAAATAATTAATTTTAAATGTTAACGACACTGTAAATAATTTTTATTCATAGCTTTATTGAAATCATAAATTGTTTAATGATGACAAAACGTGAGTAAACCTTTGGATTGATAATACAGTAAAAGAATAAATGCTTTTAATGAAAAGGATATACTTTTAAGGTGTTAACTGTCACTTCTTGGTGGAAAGACATGATATTTTAAATAATAAAAACACATTTTTTAGTACTTATTTCCACAATATATTTTTTGATCAGGACAGGTTTCGCTTATCACGAGCATTATCAACTGAAAAAAAAGAAAAGAAAAGGATATATCTAATGCTCCGATATCAATCAATATTTGGCATCAAATTATTAAGGCATATACGCAAATCTCCACGTTCAGCGTTTTGTTTCGAAAGAAGATTGGTTTCTACACCAAAACCTCTTAAGACATGAGGTATGAAGAAGGAAGTGCTAACCAAAACATTCTTGCAATTTAACATAATATGAATATCATTTTGAAGTCATAATTGCCGTCTTTTCCCTAACTGTGCTTAATCCAATATACTCCACTGCTCAACGGTGTAAAAAATAAACCCTTTATCACTACGACTTGGCGATGAAACCAGCTTTCATTGTTATATAAATAATTCTCCCAAAGTATTGATGACATTTTAAAAGTAGTTTAACTTGCCGCCCCAGTCACTTGTCGAACCATTAAATTTGAATGACGTGTTTGAAAACTGTTTGACAGTCGTAGAAACAAAGCAAGGATGCATAAGCGGTATTTAGTAATAGAGGGGTAGGCGATTTTTTTCTATACCTGAACGACCACACTTCGTGTTGAAATATAAACATTTTATGAACTCAAAGAACAATATTAAGCCCATTCGACATCAAAGAGATTTATGGTATTCACCTTTATTTTATTTTTTCGATTCTGTGTGGGTTATACATATTGCTTCAAATGATGAACGTAGTTATATTTCAATATGTGATGGAAGTTTACAGTACCGTGTATTGCAAGATTCGGTCAGTTATGTCAAAGTTATGCAACTTACATCCGCCGACATTGTTTATAGTTAAGCGTACATTTGTCACTATGGCAAACGATGTTTTGTGTTTCTTTCAGGTATGTCAATTTTGAGAGAAAAGAACGAGTTTGTGAAAACTTATGAATGGCATACGTATGTTATATTATTAAAAAAGGATTATCTATTATATTAAAATAAGAGGAACATAATATATGCTGTTTTGTATTCAATTTGGGGCTTAATGACTACTAAAAGATCAAAAGACAACACAAGCTTTTTCAAATAACATTCCAATAAGTCAGTTACTCAATCAATCTTTTGTTATATAAAATAAGGATAGCAAGATATGACCTAAGGTAGCCACTCGTGGTAAGCTATAAATAATGCCTGTTTTTTACTTAGAAGGGTGGTCGAAAATTTAGATATAACAAACATTCATGCATGTATTTGAACACGAGAAAAATAATTGGGTTACAAATATTGTTAACGTTCAGAACATAAATTCCCTTTATATTTTGAAACATTTGAGTTTCGCGTAGTTTTTTTAAGTCGTACGTTTTATAAGCTTTCATCACTAACAGGAGCTACAAACTTAACGCGTGGACGAGAGTGAGCTTTCACGGATTCTATTTTTTAATGCGCTATTGATGATTGACTTCCTTGTTATCGTTATCAATCTTATTTTTGTTAATCTTTTCTAAAAACAGTTACAGTGTAATTTGTAATTTTTGTAACGAGTATGTACCAACAAAATAATAAAAAATGTAGTCAGCCATACACAAACGTTTTTGCACGTACAACAAATATGTCTTTGAATTATTACAACTTTGTACCATTCCGCATGGTTTGTCTCTAACGACTCGGGTTTCGCCTTTCGGTATCTTCAGGCATTCTATCAAATGGATGCAACAGAACTGAGGTATCATCAGTCGATATCATAAATTTAAAAAAATGTCTTTGCTAGTAATTATTAAAGTGTGAATAGTAAAAATGAAATCCTAAATATATACACGAGTTTATTTAAAAATAAGTGAGTAGTTTTTCTTTTAAACAAATCAAGCTTATAACTATTATAAAATAAACGCTAGTTAACTAGGAATGCTTATTTCATCATTCAACGGTTGAGTTTTAGCAGTTAAACTAATTAACCGTCACACCTTTCAATGTAAAATTAGAATTAACTGTTTTTCGTTGTTTTTATTAGTTGTTATCTAAACACAAAGATTCTCTAGTTTATACTTCATCACACTGATAACATCGTCCAAAAATTTTCGGCGATTAATAAATTATACGACTATTTAAATACGGTATCAATCCAAAAGGGTGATCATGTCCAAGTAATAAAACCCCCCGTTTTCATTTGTTGATACCCCTTCCGGAACATTTCCACTCAGCGTTTGCAGATAACATACAGCGTGACCGTTCCGATATGAATGTCCCCTAAACATCGCACCCTTAAATTAATGTATGTAATAATTTAGTCATAAGTGTTATTCGTAGGGTGAAAATAATATTCAAATCAACCAATTATCAACTTAAATATATATTTATGTTGCTTACGCCTACTAATTAGGGTAAAATATTAATCACTTTAATAGAAAACACTCAATCAATTTTTTACACCGATAATAAAATCCAAACAACTCTGAGGCACAAGAAATCGTGTAAAAATATGCAGGCACATAGACAAATTAATGACAGTTTATCATATTGGAGTGTGTGTTTTTGATAATCCATATCTGCTCGTAATGTGGAGTATATGGTCTCCTCGAGGAGGAATCTCAATAGAAACAATTTACGAGTATTTTTTGGTAATCAATTGCTCAATCTTTTTATTTTTAAAGCGTGTATGGAGAGAAGACGAATAAGATAAAATGATATCAGTAACAAGCTAATCACTTACACACACGCCCTGTTTTATGATCAAAATAATAGGAAGTATATTAGAAAAACCTTTTTACAGAAATCCATAAATTGACTGAATTAAAGCTGTTTATGCTGGGACTCAAACCCGTGAGGTCGACGAAGGAAGCCAACGACGTGGACCACTGTACAATTTAAATAGACGATGAATCCATGCAAAAATATGATTAGGTTTATTTCTAAGTAAATATTTGGCACCTAATAATAGAAAGTTTAATTATCAATCTATAATATTACATAATTAACAATATCGATTGAGGATGCTTGATGAATTTCAATATATAATTTTAATTTTTATCACTTACAAACCGTATTTTGCCTTTCGATATCTTCAAGCATTTTATCTCAGGAATGCAACAGAGCTGATACACGATTAAATCAATACCTAGTTTGCATCAGTATATTCCATAAAACTAGAATCTATAAATATATTTAAAATAATTTAAATAAATACGGATTTGACTCTAACGACTCTGACGATCAAATTTCATCATTTTATAAAATATAGCCGTATTTTTTGTGTAATTATCATTTCCTAAATTGAATATCATTATAATTAAAATAGTAGTAATAAAAATTATTTATGACATATACCGTATCTAGCTTCTAACCTAAGAGTATACGTTTTTCATATGTAAATCCTCTTGTATGTAGCCGATGCAAGCTTTTCATCGTGTGTCACTTGTATTTCATCCGTACGATAAAACGCCTGAAGATCCCGAAAGAAATATGCCTTTTACAAAATTTCAATAATTATTTTATGATTAAAATTATATGACAGTTAAACGTCTTCGTGATTTTACAGTTTAGCCACCATGACCAAATAATCGAATATTTCCACTTTGTTTCAATGCAGGTTAATTTAAGCCGTTACGAAATCTCCACCCAAAAAAACGATTAATTTAAATAAAATAACCCATACATATATTAATTGCAAAAATACAAATAAAACCGATATATCTCCGTTATATTTTGACGATACTAATTAATAAATACTTGCTTGTAATTTTATAAATAGACATTATTTTACGATACCTCGAGCCTTTGTTAATTAATTAAATTCATTTGCACATAACTGAACATTCAGTGACTTACTACTCTAATATATTTTATGTAATACCAAAACGATTATAATTCTTGCTCGAATGGTAGTATCGAGTATTCGAGTTTTTGTATTCATAACTTTACGCCAAGAAATCGATTATTATTTCGAAGATTTGCTTTGTAGAAAAGCATTAAACATATTTACATCTTTTCATATTCCTTGGGTTAATTTACATCAATACAAAAGTTAATTTGAGCTTATTAGCGCCAATTGTTCAATACGTATATCCTACAGAAAAATTTGATGTCATTCATTATAAAATAATAACTGTTTTATTCACACTTATAATAGTATATAAATATCTTGTGATAATTGTTTCGCTTCTTAAAGAATATTCTTCGGATTGGTCGACTGCGCTTACGCATTTGCATGGCTTAGAATGTTTAGATAATAATGAGTGATCGATTAACGAACTTAATCTGTTCCAAGACAATGTTCGCCATCCGAATTGTGATTATTATTATTTTACAGATAAAATAAGTCAATTAGAAAGATCTTTTTAGTTCGTTATCCGAATATATTCTCGTTGTCCAAACATAATAATATTTCGTGATAATGTTCGTTGTCCGATTTTTTGTTAACTTTCTAGCTATCATTTCTCATAAATTTGAAATGAAACACTTCATTTACTGCTTTCAACACAAAATCGTGCATTTTTTTAGTTCATTTGTATAAATCTCATGTAGCACAGTGATCATATTTTCACATAAACACCAAAAGATTCCAGGTTCATTTCTTAAAGAAATCATTTTCGATTCAGTCCCACGTCACTTATCAGACAGTTATCTCTATATCCTGTTTCAAAAGGAAAAGCTCGCAGTTTGAAAGTAGTATAGTATGTTGCTTCACAAACTCAAATTAATACGACAGTACGCGTCGACAGCTTATGTTTATAGCTAACCGAAATCGTCGATTAAGCGAAGTGTTTTAAACGTATCAGGAACATTGTCTATTTGCTATTGCACTAAATATATTAATTCTGCAAACTTAATGATCATATAATCTATGGTAATAGCGTAAAAATGCTTAAGTAATATTTTGTTGAATTATTAAATGTTGTATCACATCCAATCTAATTTTTGGTGGGTGAAAGTGCTTTTGTCATTGAAAACTACAAAAATAATTCGTGGCAAAAATAGCGCGTGAATATACAAGCTCGAGTTAAAAGCATGATTTTATTAATATAATTGGTATTTGATTGGTAGAACTTTATTATGTTATAACGCAGTGAAAAATATCAATGTATTTTATTGTAGATCAAATTTGAATTGTTAAAACTTTGCAGGTATTCTATCACATGGATGCCGAAAGGCGAAACTTGAGTCGTTAGTGACAAAGCTTGTTGAATCGTAAAAAGTTTTAAAAATTCAAATTTGATATTGAAATTCTATCAAAAACCTTCAGTCGATATCATAAATTAATGTATTTTAGATCTATAAAATGTATTAGCTATATAGTTGGTAGCTATTCTGTCCTATTTGTCTTGACGAGTTCAACCAAATAGTTTATAATTTTTAGAGTTAAAATAAATTCTTTTTTTCTCCGTATTAGCATGATTTTAATTTAGTGTCATAATTTTACTAAGGTATTATTTTCGAAGTCTTGCAACATGCGATGTTTTGAACAATCCCTTTTCAAATCAATGCAATGGTTGAGTACAACGCATGAGCCTACGTTCAAATCATTCATCAAATTTAACATCGCTTTTTATTAGTAAATTTGTATTTGCGAATATGGAATACGAGAATTTCTTAATTAAAAAATTCATTTAATATTCAAACATGTGCACAGTTACTAGTAACAAACACTGTATGTGCATATACTTTCAACTCCAGCTGCAGCGTTTTCAATTGAGCGATCTCATTTTGCGATATTTCCATTCAATTTAAAAAGGGCATGATTCCGCGAAACAATGTACAAACAATTTAAATAACTAAACACGAGTGTGCATATGAACTCCAGCGATATTTCTAGCTAAAAAAATGTTCAAATAATAATGTTTTTTGCCTCTTGCAATACTGCAATATTTAAAGCAGGAATAATTGGTGAACTTGTTTGTAAGATAGTGGTCAATTTGCCGTTATTTGATTGTCTGCTGGTTCGAAAACCTGTCGGACAATACTTCATATTGATTTATGAATGTGTTCACAGGGAAGCATTACTGAGATGTTTATAGAACCTCCTAAAAAATGGAGCATAGAATGGTAACTACATATCATCAAGATTGAGCTAATAAACAACAATCGTCTCTCGAAAAAAGCTTCTGTTTAATTTATGATGTCGACTGAAGGTGCTTCAATTCTTGATGGAATTTCAATTTCAAATTTGAATTCTTACAACTTTGTACGATTCCATATGTTTTGTCACTAACAACCCAGGTTTCGCCTTCTTCGTGAATTCTATATTCAATATCTATGACACGGATGCAACAGAACTCAGTTCCGTGTGATAGAATGCCTGAAGATACCGAAAGGCGAAACCCAGGTCGTTAGTGACAAAACATGTGGAATCGTACAAAGTTGTAACAATTCAAACTGCTGTTTAAATAATATTTAATTCGAAATGCAAATGGTCCATCCACATTTGAAGTACACATAACAAATGATAGTATGTTATTTGTAGCGGTAAAATCATAAACAAAAAATCGACGAACGACAAATGGGGGACAATTGATCTAGGCTACAAAGTATATTATAAATTCAAAATTATTAACAAATTATTCTTTAAGGTTCGAAATATAATTCCTCGATCTATCATTGTTTTTTCGATTTATTGTTTATGGTTACTTCGCCACAAATAATTGATTGTTTATTTCTAACATGTGTCATCCCATTCAGAAATGCGTACGATTTCATTCGTCCTCTATTATTGCTGTCTTGTCGATATTTTATCTTTCTTGTGGACGTGCGCATGAGCACGTGTGACCTTATTTGACTACTATCGGAAGAAGAGATTGCGAGTGTCAGTTCGCAATGTTACCGCTTATAACTCCCTTTTCAATTCAAATAGAGATCCTTCAAGATAAAGTTACTATCGACAATTTTACTAAATTTACTTAAAAATTATGATGATCATTTATAACATACTTTTAAAAGTTTTTACCCCGAGTGCTTAGCATAGTGCGGAGCAGAAACGGAACGTTGCTAGAGCAATTCTTAAATTGGTTTCCTCTTTTTCACTGCTACCAACCAAGCCTAATGTGTAGAATACATATTCGCATTCTCGCGCTCTCGGATAACGTCATAACATGGAGTTACGAGCATTTTCTATCTAAAGTGATGATGTGAAAATGTAGATGACAGATTGGAATTCAATTATATAACGATTCCTCGTTTTAACGATTTCATGTGAACATGGCAGTCAATCGGCACAATAAATCTCTTGAGGCAGTATATGGTTCCACTTACTTGCTTTACATAATATCATAAAAATTGCATAGTGTACCACTAGATTGGCGCCTAACAGTGACAATTTACCGTTGAACCGACTCGTACGCCAAGTTGAGCCTTACGTTTCATTTCCGTTAAATGCAGAGGTTTCTATATCAAAAATCGCGGCTAACCCATGAACAATTACGGAAGTATTAGCACGCTCTTTGTAAGTAATATCTCAGTAATATTACATGCTAAAAAGACTGTTCTTATAATAAAAAAGACAATCTAATTTTCAGCTGCTGAAGTTTTCAATATGTATATGTTATATATGAATATATAATTTTTTTGAGATTATTATAATTTTAAATGTAGAAGATGTAGGTAAAATGTTTGGTATTACTCGGAAAAACATTGAATATATATAACAATTTAAAATAAGGCACAAAATTTGCAAATTTTTCGGAAACTGATTTATTTTTGATCGTGTTCTTGTTTGACCGAAACGGAAAAAATATTTCGTCTTACAATAAATTTATAAAATAAGAAAAAATATTTACTCAGAATTAACCATTTCGTATATATATTATTAACAATGAACTATTTTTTTTTCACTTCAAGTATCCCGCATATTTTTAAATGTCAAAAATATTATTGTTTTAATTTGAAAGTTTTTATTTCTAGTGAAATCAATTTTATAAATGTAAAATGTTGTAGGCTTGTAAAATATTATTAAAAAATCAAAGCCTGTTTGTTTATTTTCATGACCAAAAAAATGGCATCTACGTGATTCCTTATCTATCAATACAATTTAATCCCCTTTTATCCAGCGTAATTTGCATGTTCATATTTGAAGGTTATGTATGACACCGATATCCCAACCGCTATAACTATTTCAATACATTTTATTTCACTCAAATTGTTACATCGGACTGCAAGTCCCGCATTGGTAATACAACCAGAGGTAAGAGGCGCGCATTTTACTGTCTTCACTTCTCCGGCCTCAAAAGTGGGTGGGTAACGGATCGTTTTCACTTTTTTTTCACAACGTGCCTCGGCCGAGATACTCGCCCAACTCAATTCGGTGTTTTATTATTATTATCACTAGTGACGTCACAGCAGAACAGCTGGATATGCAAACTACATTTCAATCGCATACTTAATAAATTATTAACAAGTTTGGCAAGTGTGACAACGTTGCATTCTCTTGCGTTGCTAAGTATCACAATATAACAAGGCGTATAAAAATCTGAAAGATTTTGAGGTTATAATTGTGATTCAACCGTCAATTTTATTATGTCAATTCCTCTTTTTAGTTCCATTTTTTAAATATCACGATTTCCAGTATATCAATCGCCATCTTTGACTTTTGACACATGTGTAATGTCAGAAACTAGGCTATAAACAAAACATAAAAACAAAAGAGCATCAGCTGTGTGATTTAAATTATGTTCCATTCGATCAATGTGCCAACTATTATCAATGTAGTTGAGATCAACAAGAGTGTAAAATATTGATAGATTAGTAAAATAGTTTACTTTGAAAACCTTCCTTCATCTTGTTTGTAATTCATTCAGAGCCAATTGGCTCACAGATTACCCACCAGAAATACACAATCGTAAAAATAAACTAACAAAACGTTTTTTCAGAATATCTATGAGAAATAGGTATATATATATTTATTACGGTTTTATACACAAGTAAAATGCGTTGAAGATAAAACTTAACGATACATCAAGAAATATATAATGTAATGAATGAACAAAAATTCAGCGTCAAATTTATTTATGTTACCAACGAAAATTTTGTTTTTTTTTTTGTTTTACATAAACAATAATATTTTAACCCTTTGCACTCTGTAAAAAAAACTTGTACCCTTCCTTAATTAATTTTCATAATATACGAACGTAATTGAATCAAATGGGCGATATACCTGCTATAATTAATTAATAACATATTTTATATTTATGTCATGATTGCTAAACTGTAATCTATCAAATAAAAAAGCTACATTTCAAAGTATGATTTTTTTAAAATATTTGGTGTATAAAACATTTTAAAGTGTGATATTTTTAAAACGTTCCCCTGGTGGCAAAACTCATTAACATTATGTGTTATTATATCAACCAATATTTCTCAAAAATATTTCAGATATTCATATATATTCATCTCTCTTTTTTAGACTTAGTTGTTGTATACTTCTAATGTTCTAATGTTGTATTCTGGTGCTACTGATAGACGTAAGTCGCTGCAGAGCTGAGCAACCCACAGTGAATGCGATTTGTAACAATAAATATATAGGGGGTCATCAAGTAGAACAGCTCTCGGCCTTAAACTATTACTCGGTACTAAAATTTTATTTTGAAAATCCATCAATTTTCAGTTGATATCGCCAACTTTACCATACTAAAAACTTGAAAACACATAAAGCAACATATAAAATAATATAATTGTCTACTATATCATGCTTTCGCGAGACAGTGGTTGCCAATAATGATGTTAGTACCCACTCACGCCTGAATCCAAGCGCCCCTGCATCAGTGTTAAATTACTTTAACACCGTGCCACAATATTTCCATAATAATAATACACACTGTGTAGAATTTACTATAGCCATTTGTTACGTCGTTTCGCAATGATCACGTGGGCAAATTTTCATTTCCGTTTCGGCAGAAGGAAATCTGCGCGCATGCACACGTTATAGTGTGTCTGTCTACAAGGTTGACAATACTTTTTATACGACAGGAGAGCTTGAAAATTTGGTATGTAAATATTTTCTATTTGATACATATGATCAAAAAATATATGTCATGACTGTAGTCGAGTGGTTAACGCTCTTGATAATTCCTACTATTGATTTCTTTATCGCAGTTTTATCTAATATAATTTAAATCAATTGTGTAATATTGTGCAATATAATGTAAACAAAACTATTTTTATACCAAATGAACTTTTTGATTCCATCATTGAAAAGAATTATTAACATCATAGACACCCATGGCTTTGAACACAAATTTATAAATCGATTAAAAAACCATTGTGCGATCAGAATTCGTGAAACACGCAACAGAATATAATAAAGAACTCCATGCGTTGACCAATCGGCCTCAGGACCTATACTGAATAGTACTGATTTGTTTAGCTATTTTTCCACCATGAATGCATTTTAACTGATAAAATGAATACTGCGTCATGTAAGTTGTTCGAATTTAGTTTTTTTTGTGCTTCAATGTTACAATCTATCATTTTTTCCAGAGATTTCATAGTATACAAGTATGCTTTGTATTAACTTAAGTTAGCTATAGTAACTTCTCCATATTTGGAAAAAAACATATGTATACCGCATAAACTATATGCTTATTTTAAAATAATGAAAAATATCTGACCAAATATCTCTTTCGTCTAATATAAGGCTAAAATGATACTGCGAATGTAAAGTCCGATGTCATTTTGTCAAGAATCAGAGCCATTAATTTATTTTTCTTCTAAAAACCCAAGCAGTGTAAAACTACTAGAATTATCTAAAACAATTTTTAGAAACCATATTATAATCTATAGAAAATGTTATATTATATATCTAAACATTACAAAAATCAATAAAACTATACATATGTTATATACAGTGAAACCCTGATCTATCAATTCGCGCATCAATGCTTTCCCGTATGTCCCGTTTATTTTTTAAAGATCTAGCGAAACAGTCATAAAAACAATGTTGAATTTTCCACATTTATCGCTCCTTAATTAACTCTCCGAAGTAGAACTCCATTACAATAAGATAAATATTTTAGCTCTACAATCTTTTACATACATAATTATTGACAGCTATATTAGTTACCGCCTTAAGATTTACTTCATATATTAATTAATATTATGGTACCCTACAAATATTCCCTGATTGATCGTTTTGGTCAAATATTTATCATGACACTTAAAAGAATGCGACAATTTTTTTTTTTGCACTATTGTCTTAATCGAACGTTTCTCGTGACCAATTGCAACAACTGTCAAATAAACACAAAATATATAAAAGTCTTCTTGTTGTTAGAGTGTCATAATTTTTTTCCACTCATGACTCGTAAATTGAGCATTGAAAAACAACGTAACCAATAACACAACAACTTAAATCATAGTTATATTCAAATTGAGCTTAATGACAAGTGTTATCTGCTAAAGAATCTTTATTAACGTATTCAATTATTAAACATTATATCCATTAGAATTTTTATTTATAACGTAGCTCTGAAGTATGCCACGAGACTTCTCCGGATTTCATTTGGAATTTTAATCCGCGACTGACTTCATGGTGAAAGTGTTGCATTTAGATTGTTTTCGTATCAGAAACATGGCCGATGAAATAACTAATAACTTCGCTTGCCTCGCGAAACAAACTGACGGAAAAATTGTTTGTGTCAAAACCAGGGCTTGAGAGTTGGATTTTGGGTAAAGCCGGAGTTGTCATAAATCAGTCAACTCTTTCTTTAATAATTTATGTTTTTATTTATCGGTAAACGGCGAAAAAATACAAATATGAAATGTTCGATGCATTAAATTATCTTTACTAAAATTCTAATCCCTTTCATCACAAAATAATTATATAAACCTTTTCCTTTATTTGTTTGGTACAAAAGCGAACGTCGTTGGCTTACGTGACTAACCTCACTGACTCGAGTCCCGGTACGAACAGTGATTTTTCAAAAGCATAGGTGTTTGTGATACCTAAACTTACCCTCCCTCCTAAACGCTTCTTATATGAAGTTTTGTGAGAGTGATAAGCTAACTATTACTCTCTTTGAAAAAGAGAGTTTTTGCTACTAACTAACACAAAGTTCTCATAAAATAAAAATGAGTTTAATACAAAAGAACTCGGATACACTGACGCAAAATTATAAACTTGATTAACGTAGTTTGTTTATCACTTTAAGGTGTTAACTGTCACTTCTTGATAGAAAGGCATGATATTTTATCTCTAACTCAAATATTTTGTATTTGTAAATAAACTTGTTTGTAAATTATATTCTATCAGTTGTTAATGCTCGCGAGGAAGAAAACCGGTCCTGATCAAAAGATACATTGTGGAAATAAGTACTAAAAAAAATGTTGTTATTATTTAAAATAATTAGTTTGTTTATATATACATGTAAATGACCGATTGCACTTGGATAAAATAATGCATTCTCCATTGAGTTATCCATTCTATCTATACGAGATAAAGCAGAAGTAATTCTGTCGATAATGAAGTATTAAATATAATTTAAAATTAATTTTATTACAAATATCAACTCTAATGAAATAAATATACAAATTTCTTGATTACACCCCCGCAAATGTTTCTAGCATGCCACTAAATCACCAACACCCCTAAATTGTTAATAAATAGAATTAAAAAGACACTATTAACAATTAAATTGCTTGTTTTCAGTTTCAGTTGAATTTCCTTACTCTGAGATCGCAGCAACGCTATGACAGCACGACTAAAGAAGTGTCATTATGAAATTTGCAAGGGTAAGTGCTACCTTCAATTAAACTTATATTTTCGTACAAATAATTATTTATTGTACAATGTACTATTTACTTTAGAAGCTCGTGTATAAAACCCAATTTCATAAATGATTAATAATACTTTCTGACTGAACCACTAGATAAAAGCCTCTGTTAGCGATATAGTTCTACCGGTTTACTCGCTACAAAATGACACACGTGCCGCACTTAGTTGTCCATGTAGTGTTTTGACAAAGTTATCAATTTCAATTTTATATTACGAACATTTGTCCTTCATCTATCCACTTAAATACAATGTAATTAGGCTCAGTGTCGCACTAACTAATACGGCTACCAAAGTGTGATTAAATTAACGATACACAATGTGGATATTGTCCACAGAATCAAATCCACGTGAGTATTCTTCGTCGTGTACATAAAATTTCACTAAATATGACCTATTACGATGATATTTAATTAAACGAATTATTAAAATGGTATACAAATATCCAAATTCATTTTAAACACTTTATCGGCTGTTTGAACAAGGTCATTATTTTCAAATTAGTTTTAATGTTGAGTATTGAGCAAAGGCCGAGAAATCAATTTTTCAATTTATTTATGGATCTGTGTATCACAATACAAGCTTCGACTCAATTTGGCTATTCTGCTATTTTTTGGCATACTATAACAACGTAACTACGTTGTTAAATCAAATGAAACTTTCCTTGATAATTTGTGTAAGTGTATATTTATGATATATTCGCCAGACATCTTATTTATCAAAGCACTAACGACTACCTGTCATGCGTTGCAATGCCACTTAAAAAAAAAACTGTTTATATTTCTCCCGTCTGTTGCGCATACGAATAAACCAAACGTTTTTACGACGCGTGAGCAGGCCACACAAAGCTGTCCAGGTGTGAAACTTTTCCACATATTCCATTGTATCAGTTGATGACTCTGATCAGTTATACTAATTCAGAAAGCTTTTTAACGCTGTCAAATAAAAAATGTAATGTTCGTTATGAACGACACCGGTCCTGATATAATGGTTATTCTAATACAATCACAAATTTTATGTTTATAGATATAACAATAGTTCTACGCGTAGAGAGTGTTACATTTTTTTTTTGTTACGGCACACACTTACCTGATTCTATAGAGATTATTTAACTACTGTAAGCTACTAATGGTATCGTATTATATTTACTTATATACACTGACACCCACTTCTGTAGATTATGCAAAATTTTCATTCGAATTGATCTCGGTGACGGCAAAAGACCGCATCAAATGTGTTATGATAAAATAGATTTTTAATGAGATTTACCATATAGCATTGCAAAATTGTATATTTGGCCGTTGATTATATAATATTTAAATAAGATTTTACTAACAATATTAGGGCACGTTTTTGTGTTGACAAGTAATACCATAGTCGTACAAATATCATCGTCAAACTAGAATATATGTAGCTCAGAAAAATGGTGAATTTTTGATAGGAGATATCCAATTAAGCATTTATTCAATTGGAAGTGTTGTCAAAAATAATGTCTGATTTTAATATACGCAAGTTATGTGTTCATTCGCCCTTTTAAAGACTGTCCCATGGTCCACTCTGAACTGCAATTTTAACTAAAATAATATTGATACAGCAAAATTTTTATTAAATTAGCAGAAAAAATATTAAGGCAAGTTATTATTTGTTTGTACAAATTGCCATATATGTTAACTATCTATTCACACATTCGAGACGGGATAGAAACGCCCAAATTACTGCAGACACATGGATGATTCAAGCGAATTTGATAAATTTTCAAAAGTTTTTTTAACATTTTAATTGCCGGAAGTTCTAAATATAATAAACACATTTTTTTCGTCTATAATTTTAGACAATAAGTCGCTTCTTAACATTTCAGTATAGCTCCAAAAGATGTTAACATGCAGGCTGAATATTAGATTTTTGAAAAAAGCCAATCTTGGCTGGATATTCAGTATCGAAGCTTGATTTCAATGTCCTGGCGTGGACAGGATAATAGAGCGCATTTAAAAGCGCACGAAAAGCAACGTATTTAAATATTGGCAGACATTATGAATTGAGTAATCAATCGTTTCATACTATTGTGACGTGTTTTGTAATCATTACAAAATTAAATTATTTATATAAAGAAAATAAACATTGCTTAAATTTATATATTTCATAATTGCCAACAATTTCTGCCAAAAAAAAATGAATATTTATTTAAAATTTACGGAGTAAGAACAATAAGTACATCAAAATATGCTAAAATAAAACAATTGAAAGAGTTATGAGTGATTAATGATAACTGTATCAAACTTGACATCTCCGATCTCCGCCGGTATAAAAAAACATTGATGTGCTGATTTCGCGTCTCCTTGTTAGTTAACAAGTGAAAGATAACGCTAGCAATCAATATTCAATTGCATTGACAGTTTCTTTCGATTTAACCGATTATTTGTATTGTGTTAAAAAAATGCCATGGTAGATTTTTCAGAATTAAATTAAACCATTCTTAACAAATGATATTTAAATTAACAACAAATTTATTTTTCGTTTTTAAACCTTTTAATTAGTCTTCTAAGAAATATTATTGGTTACGTATGCTTCATCTGTATAATTTAATATTATGTAGGAATAGAATGAATTTAGATGAAATTATTCGTGTATTCTGACGGAATTTGAAATGCCGTTTCATGTTAATCTTGAAGCTGCACAGATTGCTTCGCTTTTCGTACGTTCACTATATCTACAATATCTGTATGTACTTCTCTTCCCAACTCAGAGAGACATTGATAACCAGGGCTGTGAAAAACATCTTTAATAAAAATATCCGCACATATTATGATTTAGGCAATAACTTAATGTTCACACGTAAGGTAAATACACCTTATAATTTTGTAGAACTAAAATACATTGCTTATTGTTTCACCGTGTGAACATTATGTTGTTGCTTAAATCAATGGTAGTCAACCTTTTCATTTGTGTATCGATTGATTTCACGGTAATTATGATTTATATAGTAGGGAAGCACTTTTTCTTAATGTTTTGAAAACCTCTACCGCCCACCGCCAAAACCAGAGCTCCCACTATTGGGCGGTAGAGACCAGGTTGACTACCCCTAGCGTTAATCATAATATATATCCGAATATTTTTCGCAACCCTATATACCTTATATATCTAGCTATTTCGGTTTGCACTCTCATCAGAACTACAGTGGTAAAACTCCATTATATGATTTCTTCCATTTTATTTGCCATTTGAATCAATAACCTAATTTTTTATATCAAGCTAACACACACAAGGTTTATGATACTGACTAAAATAATACTTTTAATCATCGAATCGCTCTCCTTTTGCCATTTTTTTAATATGTTGGATGGATAGCAATACAATCATGAATTTGAACATTAGACTGTATAAAATAAATATTGTATGTCTCCGTTGGGAGATTGCTGTCGAGTAAATTTGAGATACATTGTAATAAAGATAAATAATCTTTTTTGTACGTACATATTATACTTACATAACAATTTTGCTTCATTGTCGTATATTTTGTATGGTTACACGAAAACTATTTTGAACCATTCGTTTAATATACGTAATGCTAGTTTTTAACATATTTTTTTATGAATATCTTTATTTTAATTTTGAATTGTTACAACTTTGTGCGATTCCGCATGTTTTGTCACTAACGACCCGAGTTTCGCCTTTCGGCATCTTCGAACATTCATGTCAGTTATGTTGCAGCCGTGTGATAGAACGTGTGACAAAACATGTGGAATCGTACGAATTTGTAACAATTCAAATTTGATATTGAAATAACATCAAGCGCCTTCAGTCGATATCATAAATCTTTAATATAACTTGTAATATATGAGTTGATAGTGCTGACTATAATCTAAGCAATTCATTTTTATTATAGTATAAAAATCTGGAAAAAGTACCAATTTAAACGTTTACATTGTCAACGATATAAATATTTGATATAAAAAATGTATATTAAATGTTTAGTTATTTTGATGTTCTACCATAATTTTCATCAATATTCATGCTTATCACTTTTAAGATATTAACTGACATTTCTCAGCGTAAAATCACTATATTTATAAAAAAATGTTTTGAGTAAATGAAATATAAATAGCTTAACTTATCTGGATAAATTGATGATGAAAGAATGTGGTTTTTTTTTTGCATTTATTACTCATGCAAAGATAAGTGTCTTTCATGCTGATAATTACTTCATAATCCAATTTTTGATTAACCAAGTATTGTCTAAGGAGTGAAGAGTCTACATTGCTACTGAGTTAGGGTGAAGATCCAAAGCATACATTGAAAGATAGAAGCATTATCAAACATAAAACGTCGTCCATTTTAAAACATTCAAATAACTTGAATCTCCAAGTAAATGGTAATGGATAGAAGAACGAATGAAAGTTATAGCTTTTGGGAGTTTTGTCGTAGCAGCCCTGACGGGAAAAGCAAGAAGCGGTCAAACTGTTTTGGCAGTGTGCCGACTGACATCGTCCGATACACCAACAACTAAATTGCAGCGAAATATTTACACAAAACCAAATCGAGCTTTTGTGCTCAAGGGAAAACAGTCAAAGAAACGATAAAATTGCATGGCGGTAAAGTCATTTTGAATAGCAAATTACAAGAAAAACGGATTAATTTGAGCGAGAGTGTATCCATCGAAGTCGACAGTTATACAATACAGCTTAATTTTTCATTGCAGATTGAATCAAAACTAAGAAAAACCACTCCAATACATTATTTTGGATAACATTAATATTCGTATATTCATTCTTTTAAACAAGATGTAATTAAGCATAAGCAAAATGTATTAGATGTATTGCTTAGCGCATGTCAAATCATCCACCGTCAGTCGTTAAAACTGCTGGAACTATATGATAGCATGTTTTTATTTTTAAAATAATAAAATGCATTTTTTATATAATTTCTACAGTATATATTATTATCGAAACCAGTTTTGCTCGTCGCGAGCATTATCAACCGCTAGAAAAAAATATATAAGAAAGGCCACTAGCTGAAACGTTTTCATTAATAATTAGAATGTTTACAAAACTTGATGGCTTAACAATTGAAAAAAATTGACAACTTATAAACCACTAGTTTCGTATACCTGACAATTATTAAGTCAAAATTGTGCATAAATAACCTTGCTTATAATTTTTTAATCCATCAGTTGATAATACTCGCGATAAGCGATACCAATCCTGATCATAAAACATAATTGCGGAAAATGATAAAATGGTTTTTATTATTTAAAATATATAATAATAGCTTTCCACCAAGAAGTGCCTATTAACGCCTTAAAAGTACTATTTATAATTTTTCTTTCTAGCAGGATTCTTGAATTGAAATTCGCGTTAATTAATAAGGACGTTTATCGAAACTTGTGAAATTGGCCACCTTGTTTTACCGAGCTTATATAACAGCAATGAGTAGAACTCATTTCAATTGACCGTCGATTTGAAATATTTTCTCTCTCACGGCACACTACAGCTTTCCGCACATCACAACTCAAAGTAATAATTAAAATTATAGGGAAAATATAATTTTATTTGAGCATTTTTATTTGATTCTACATATTTCTATGCTTGATTGAATAATATAGACCAATCATTTGATTTTTTCTATTGAGTGTATATCGACATGACGTTTACGCAATAAACTTTGATCTGCGTACTCTTTTTCGATTTGGATGGTTATTAAAATTAAAGTGAGTACTCGGCATGTGTTGCAATGAAACTTGATGAAAGAAAGTGTTTCTGTGTTCACCGAAGTGGTTTTGGATGCACAAATATTTTGTTTTCCGTCTGTTGCATACACGAATAAATCAGAAGGTTTTACGACGATTGAGCCTGTGTATCTGCTGATATTGCTCATAATGAGCGAAACAGGTCCCGATCTAATGGTTGTACTAATTCGGAATCCTTTGTGAACATGTGCACAACTCATTTTATTATCGCAATCGGATGAAGTAGATAATGTTAGCGATGAGCGAAACCGGTCCAGATCTCGTAATTACCATAATTTAGAAACCTTTGCGGGCGTGTGTACAACAACCTGACAAAGTTTCATCGTTATCGGATTAATGGTATACGAACGCTTGCGAGACAAACAAACAAGCATTCATTTTCTTATATATAATATTATAAGAGATAAATCATATTTATTAAAATATAGCAAATAAAAAGTCATTTGCAAAAGTTAGTAAAAAATAACATAATTGTAATTGTTAATTGACTATTAAGTCAACCGAATAAATTCAAACACAATCTACTTTAGGACGTAAAAGAATTCGTTTAATTAATACACGTAGATAATAAATGTGTCAACATCCAAAGCAATGCCGCTTAAAAGCTCTTCTCAGAAACATCTATGTTGGCAGGCCGATTCTGCACGTTGAAAAACAAAGACACCTGTCACATTTCTATCCGTGACAGGAAGTCGAAACAAAAGATTCTTAATTATTTTAAAAACCAAGACACTAAAGAGAATCTATTTCGTTAATATTATATTTCGCATTTTTTATTTGATGAAAATATCATACGATAAAAAGAAATTTTATTCGATGATAACGGAGTTATTTTTAAAGAAGAGAAGTCAATTACAGGTCCGGATTGAATATAAAAAAATACACCGTCCTGCTAATTAAAGATAAAAGGGGTATTAAAGTGTTACACAGAGTGGTGCGTAGGTGTCGCAACTCTATTAAGAGCCCCTTAATTACTAATGAATCACCCATTAATAAGGCATATAAGTGATCCGACAAAGCACCATATTATCATCCCGTAGAATCGCATTCATTCAGTATGATTGAATATTCACGAGTATATTGTACGGTATTATCATTCAGACGTAGGATGGCGATAATAATTGGTTTCATATTGCCTGGATAAGACGCTTAACAACACTCATCAATTTTTCCTTTACAACAAATTACACAAAAGTAAACAATCTCGGATCAGAATATGCAATCTTATCTTCATATTTCTCGAACGTTTATATTATCGTATTTTCATATTTCTTCCTATATCTATGTAAGTCAATGTGTGAGTGTGTGTGTGTTTGTCCTTTATGTATTACTACACCATTCATCCGATCGATATGAAACTTTTCTAATTTATTGAGTACACTCCTGCAAAAGTTTTGGCATACCCAAACATTTCCTCAATCCCACCAAATAGTAAATATATAAAATTAAAACGACACTAATGACAATTAAATTGTTTGTAAAAACGTTACTTTAAGATCACAGCAACGTGTGATGGGTTTGCTAGTATTATATACAAAAAAAGTATTATATAAAAAAATATATATTAATTTATCAACAGGAATTGCTTCTTCAAGAACAGATATCATTAATAGCGATCTTAAAATAGCGATGGTTTTCCAATACGTTGACAAGTGGCTTGCATTATCTTATAGTTATTCGCGATATTCTAGGAGGTGCTGGCTTCGTTATCACTCACTCATTCCGAATTATAATTATACAAAATAGTCATTAAACCATACAAATATTATATAAATTATATAATACAAAAAAGTCAATAAAATTTTGCGTTAGATATATAGGAACGTGTGAAACTAGTAACGTACATTTAGAGACATTTTAAAAGGTTACAAAGTTTTATGTTTTATAGTAGAATTTAGCCATCTTCGGACGACGTCAAAATTAACGACGATAAAATTAACAAAGAGTTTGAGAGAGCCCCGACGAGTTCACTGCAACCCGCCTCTGGTGCTATACCCTCACTTTTAGGACAAATATTGAATAATGGATTTAGGAAAGGTCGATTAGTTGGCTTATTGCTGTCTATCATTTTCAAAATAGGATGAGCGGGAAGGAGTGTATGTTTCATTTATTTTTTATCGTTTCAAGATTTGCTAGACTTCTATGAGTCTTGATTAATTTATGGTAAGCTTTGCTTAAAATCTTAAAAACTATTTGAGAATCTAAACACTGTGACTAGAAAAGGTTTGTTGGTATATAATTAAAACCAGAAACTTTACAAGATACAAGGTGTGTCGAATGACAAAAATAATTAATGGATTAGGTGAAAAACTATTGTGAATATGAACTCAACCATACAATGGTTTGTCTAATCTAGGCGTTATTATAACAAGTAGGCGACCTTTTAAAGCACGGGGGCGGAAAGCAGCCTACACGTGTTGGCTGGGAAGCAAACTCGCTGCCCACCCTCGACCCCTCTGTCTCGCGCCGCCGTGCCCCTGCCCGATTCCACCCTGTCAACTTTATATTCCTTCAACGAAATCATCCCGTGCTGCTGACTATATAAACTGGAGTATTAATCGAAGGGTCGCCGTCTAAAAATCTGTGTTTTGAATTACATTTAAGCCCGTGGAATAATTATTTCCGACAGGATTTAAGAAAATTTTGAATGCCATCGTAATATACGTTTTCCTTTGTCTCGGCTATTCAGTGTTTTTGACAATTTCATAAAATTGTATGCAGCAATAACAAATAAACTATATTTTGATATATTTCGAGTTCATCACGGATTTCAGATAGAAATTTTCATTCAAACAATGATGAACCTAAGAAGATTTGGATGAATATAAATAAAATAAAAACGATTATAATGTCTTCAAAAAATTCTATTGATACATAGTAACGAACATTCAAATATTTTATAAGCCGTTTTATAATAAGTAAATTTTTTGAGATGTACCAAATTATTTTAAGCGCCAAAAGAGCTTTTATACCTATTCTTTGTTGTAGACACTTTAAAGATAACGATAGCTGCTTTGTTAGTTCATTTAGAGATATACTTTGTCGATTGCTTACTGAGCGAATGAAATTAAAATTTTGTAAATAATTTTATTTATTTTATTCAAAATATCTTTTTTGTCTAATATGCAACAAATTAAAGTATGAAAGTACATCAACAGAATTTATCCGAAGATAACTCTTGTTAGATAATTTAAAGATTGTAAGGATGGCGTGAATAGCTATGTATTTTATCTGTGTAATTAAACAATGAACTAGTAGTTTTTTATTATTACAAGATCGATTTAAGGATTAAATAAAGATATGCAAAAAGAGATGAAAGCATATTAAATACAAATCAATGAACAGATTAAAACAATATTTAGTAAAATAATTACCATACATCATATTTTAGCATCAAAACATATAGATAATTAATTATACATGATTTATATAAAACAATAAACTATATATTTCATGGAGTTGTATATTAATTTACTGGATAAATGTTGATTCAATCAATCAACGAATTAAAGCTGATTTTCAAGTAATTGACAATTTAGCTACTCAACGTTGTAGGCACGAACGATACAGTATTATCCATTCTTCAAATATTTTCTTTTTTATTTATTAAAAATTTTTGCTTCCTTTAGACCTAAAAAACCTCGATTTCGATGCGGCCCGTCGTTTAACGACGCCAACTTTTAAGTTGAGATTTTAGATCGAAAAGTTACTGCGGACATGACGTAGTAGCTTTATATGTGATTTATATAACTTTGATATCGATGCTACTTCTTTGAAACTTACATACAATGTGATTAATTCTTTGATAGAAGATTTGTTGCAAATAAATCAGCGATAAATAATAGATTTGCATATATTCAGTGACTCTTCCCATCGATGTTTTCCCCATGATAGAATAATACATTGCGATGTTGATAGAACATTATTAATTCTTATCAACTGTTGTTAGAAGCTCATACAAATATTACAAATACCTTTGGTAAGATTAAATGTACGACGTTGTGCATTCGCACAAAGAAATAATAACAACTATGTAAAAATTATTTTTCGATTCATTTTTCATAAACATTATATTCTGGTTCTAGTGATTTTTTACAATTTTCACCTCGTGCTTAAAAATTTCACTCAAATAATTAAGAATTTAAAAATATATTTCGAAATTAGTTTTTATGATTTATTCATTTTGTCACATTCGTCAACTTGAGGCTTTATATTAAAAAAAAAATAGTATTAGCAATCAAATTGATTGAATGTTCTCATTAAAAATTATTTGGCATTACAGCTTTTTTGAAAAATATTGACGACGAAAATTTGAATCTCTCATTATCGATTCGGGATTTAAATACGTCACCAAAAACCGCTTCCTAGATTTCAAATGTTAAATAGCAAAATTGTATTGAGCCCGAAATCTTAGACCGCTATCACAAATTTCGTATAGCTAGTGGGCGACAGTCTATTATATTGCACCGGTGAGATAGAATGCCTGATGATGCCATGAGGTGAAACTCGAAGACTTTTGTCGTGAGTGAAAAAAGATGTGAAAGTGTACACATTTTCAACAATTCAAATGTGATGTTAAAGTGCCGTCAAGTAACGTAAATTAAATCAATTCGTTAATAAGACTATCAAATAAATTTTTAGACCTCGCGTAACGTTACAATTCATGAAAGATTGTAACGTTATTTTTTCTTAGTTTAATGGCAAGAAATAAAAAGTATACTAACGCATTGTAATAAAGAAATTTTGAATTTCAATACAGATCTATGCATATCGCGGCTTTATTTGACACTCTCCCATATGGGCGAAGTACGGCGGGTAAGTTGCAACATGCGTGCAAACAAAAGCGGCACCCCGCCAAACAACTTGAAACGCGCGTTATTATTTTCGTCGAGCAGATCTTTTCATTAGACAGAAATTGACCCTCCAAAAACCAAAAACCGGTAAGCGGGCAGTAAACTTCCCTCCAAATTACCGCTCGGCCCAAAATCAATAATACGTATGTAACAAGAAACTTCGGATATGATAGCAAAGGGTGTTCTAGCAGACCGTCGAACAGACCAGAACTAAGGAAAAAATAATACTCTATAAAGTATTTTAAGTCGGCTTTAAGTGCCATTATACCGATTACATCGTATCGTTGCTCCGATTAATTTCACGAATAAAAACCTTATAAATATTTGACGTAAAGTTTTCAGTTTAAGGTTAACCCGTTGCATGCTGTGGCACATAAATGATACATAATCCAACACCCGATATTTCGAAAAAAAATCAATTCTGATCAATCTTATGTATAGTTTTATTTGTAAACTATTAACTCTAAACTAAAACTCTACAGT
Organism: Himalopsyche japonica; assembly: GCA_028555115.1. Classification (NCBI taxonomy): domain Eukaryota; kingdom Metazoa; phylum Arthropoda; class Insecta; order Trichoptera; family Rhyacophilidae; genus Himalopsyche; species Himalopsyche japonica. The sequence goes on along the minus strand of JAHFWJ010000224.1, from coordinate 833,104 downwards.
CATTCGTCACTACAGTTGAGTCGTTAGTAGCTAGAGATTCATTTGAATAAAGCGTAAATAAAATTCGTCTCTACAAATTTCATATAAGATTATTGATATCTATGTATATCAGTTTTCATCATCGTCAGAAATATAATTATTTTAGTTTACGATTTCGATGGAACGTGCTTGATGGAATTTCAATAACTAATTTGTTTGTTGAAACTTTGTATGATTCCACATGTTTTGTTACTAACGACAAACATATCTGCTTTTAGATTAAATAAAGTTACCTCGACGTTTGCCAACCATCTAGTATCGGAAAACCATTCATTAACGTATATAAAGGTGTTAAATTATTGAATCAAAACATGGGAGATTTTTTGCATTGAGAAAATGTTAGAAAGAAACAGTTGCTAATTAAATTCAAGTTATACTATTAATGAGCTGCTTAATTTTTCCAAATCCCCCTTATTATATCCCTTACGAGATGTAAGTTCAATGAGCCGACAATCTTTTCTTTCCACTACTCTGAGTAGACAGCCCTGGTTAATGCAAAGATTAAAACTTGTGTGCTCTTTTCTATTTCAAAAATTTTAATTTTGTCAAAAATTTGCAGACTATTTGGATAAAATTGGTTTGAATTATTGAAATTCCATCAAGCAACTTCACCCCGATATCATAAATAATAATTTTAGTTATTTCTTCTATACAATAGTTCAATTCGATTATAATAAGCAACGATTCATTTCGAACAGTGCAGCAACCAAACTTTAGGATAGATTTAAATTTAATATTAAAACATTAAATTTCTTTTGCTTTTTTTGTCAACTTACCGTTCTAAAGGCGTATTACGTTATTGTTATAAGTGATATAATAATTGCAAGTTTTTATAATGTTACCCATTCTTCTGTTGTATGAGAAGCAGAACCTAGTTTAACAGACATAGTAAATTTTAATATACTATGTCTGTTAGCATAGAATATATAATCCTGTATATATTTTTTTTTATTACACATCATTGCGGCTCTGGAAATCGCCCTCAGACATCAATATACCCGGAATCGATTTCCGTTTTAAATAATGAGACACTCAAATAGAGTATAACATAAATTTGTTAATTGGTATTGAGGGCTCACGGTGTTTAATGGGTTACGTATATCATTTTAAAGTTGTAAAATTTAATGATCGTACGAAAAGTACGTGTTCGCTGTACAACGAAAACAAAATTAAATATTTTCTTTTAAATTATTGGCAAAAGGTTACTTCTATTGTGACCCTGTATGAATCCGGTATAACACTTTAGATAACTTTCCCATTTTTAAATTTTTGGGCGTAATAAAATAAAATGGCATAAATTTTAATATCCACTAAAAATTTTGTTCTAGATATTAAAACAGTGGCTGCTCATGGATATGATATCTGGGGGTGTTGCGATTGATCACAAATGTAAAATTGTTTAAATTTGATTTGTTTTGATCTTTATACAATTCCACATTTTTTGTCTCTAACGACACAGGTTTCGCCTTTCGGCATCGTCAGACAGTTCTGTTACATCCGTGAGATAGAATGCATGAAAATGCCGAATGACGAAACCCGTATCGTTAATGACAAAACGTGTGAAATCGTAAAATTTTTTAATAATTCATATTTTATATTGAAATTCCATCAAACACCTTCAGCCGATATCATAAATTATATAAAAAATATTTGGATATTATTTTACTATTAACATAAAAAATATTAAAATTAAACATAATTCAAAATAATTGATAGTATAATTCTGTTAATCAAATATGATTATGTTAAAGAAAGCGTCAAATACTGTTGGAGAGTCAGTACCAGACCAAATTTTTAGCTGCAAGTACCCCTCGTTAGACCGATCCAGCATACTATATTGAAAACGTTACTGCACAAAATCATGAAGATGCGTCAATTTTTTGATATTAGAACACCGTGAAGTATGATGATGGTTATTGTATGTATTGGTGCACTGGTGAGCTTAATACACGCTTAAATTATACTTATATTTTCATCTAATATTACATTTTTCTCAATCCGCTTGGGTGTGCTTCAGTTCCGCAGTGCGTAAGGTAGAACCGCCAATGGTTGAAAATACACTAGATATCAGACTTTATGACAAAGTGGCAAAAGCTCTATCGTAGCGATTAGATGGAACTGGATTTCAATTTCAATTAATTTTCTTCTGAATTTTATTTGATATATTGAATAAGAGTATTTTTTTATAAAATTCAGCTGTATTTAATCTAGAAGAGTAACTTTAACAACTCCGATTGACCTAACTAGATTTCAACATACCTAGCGCTTAGATTTTTATTTGATGACTATCACTAAGTCGTTTGGTCATAAACACACCTTTGTCTAGTCAAAATAACTTCCAAACACTGTGTTTTCAATGTTTTATTACTAAATGAACTTATAAAAGAAAGACATCTTTTAAAGATTGACTATGCAACAAAAACTCTTTTTCCACATTATACGTTATAACTTTATATATTATGTTCAACCCCATTACTACAAGATTATATATATTATATATTGACGGCCTCCATACAGCTTACACCAGAGTCCGTATCAGAATCGAACTCAATAAAACTAGAAAATAATAGAAACAAATTAAGTCACTTTGTATGAACATTAAAGATCGTATATTGCATTTGCTTTACAACGAATACCTTTCTTTGTGTATTGTACATTTAATAAAAATACACTTAACTTACGCTGAAAATATATTTGAATACGTTAAATTTGTTGAGAGTACTAACTAGGCAAGAATTTTTTGTTTCATAAATAAAATATAAACAAACCTCTCAAAAGAGTTGAGATTTTGCTCCGTATTACGATATTTGTTTATTTGACTCTATTGTTCTTATATCGTTATGTATTATATTATATTTCGTACCGGGGAAATGGTATTGTTTATTGTTCTTTAGTTATTATGTATTTAATTTGTGCGTACTTTAAAAGAAGCAACGTTGTTTTAAGTTTCTTTAACTTAGTAACTGTGACTAAAATTTTGATTTATAAAAATGAAACACAAAACATTCGGTTGTAAGAACGTACATATTGATAACAATATTTCCTACTAACTAACTGTTCTTCTAGCTTAACAACACGACGCTTAGTGTCTTCTCGAAGCATAATTACATTTCTATTTTACCCAGATATTCTTTTTCAGCATAATGCCACCTGGTTTTTTCCATATCACTGGACGTCTCAATTTATCACCGGACACGGTGCGTTTAATGCCGAGTTACACGAGTTTAAAATTAAGCCAGACCCTCATTGTTCGTGTGCTGATAGAAATGATTCAGAACAAACCTTTTGGGACTGCCCAAATGATGTATTGTTTATTGAAAAATATCCTGTTTTTGACTTCTAGAAATAGTCCCAGTAGTCAAATTAAGTTTCGTCTTTAAAAAAGTTTACTCTCACTGCCCTTCACAATACAAATCTCTGTTTTTTCTAGCATTATTAATTAATCGCCATTTTATTTCACTAAATTAAATGTATTGATGTTTGATTATATCATGTTATATCATTCCAATTTTATTAATATTTTTTTAAATTTATTTAGTACTAGCGAGTATCCAGCATGCGTTGCAATACCACTCAAACAAAGTGAACTACTAAACTATACTACTTGCTACAATCGATGGTTTGCAAAATGCCATTAGATATTCGTAACCTCAAAATGTGAGTGTTGCCTACCTATTTACTATATTTGGGTACCTATTTAAAATACCAATAGTTATTGATTACATTCAAAGTAATCGAATTGGGTCAAAAAAAAGTTTTCATTCCGGCAAAGTTTATTCCAATATCAAATTTGCTTACGAACAATTGACACAATGCAAAATTTCATTCTCAAAGTGTGGCATGGTTGACAATTTCGTAAGGGTTTTTAATGGTTAAAATTTTTTTCAGATGTGTTGTCATGTGATTAAAGTAATCTAGAAACTTTCGCGAGAGTAGAAAGAAGATATTTTAAATGTTTCAAATATTTCATTTACTTAATACAATACATAAAGGATACACATACAAACAAACATTCATTTTTATATAGATTGTTTATCTACGTATTTTATTTACGTATTAATATAAATTTTTGTGTTTCTTTTTTGGTAATTTACAGGAGTGTTCAAAGCTTGATTAATTCAAATTCGATATTCCATCAGTCACCCACAGTCGATATTGTAAATTAAATCAATACATTACTCTCAAGATTTTAACCGTCAATTTTTGATGGAAATGAATGATACAATATTGAAATATAATAAATGTACCACCATCTGTGTAAAATTACTTCCACGTTTTAAAGCACAACAATTAAGACAGATTTCGCAGATTCTATCTCATAATTCTGTTCTATCTATTTAAATAACATAAATGAGGCCAAGATTGACTGCTGTAATAATTGTTTCTCCAGTAGTTGATGATCAACTGTAAATTTCAGACATGTTTACTTTCTTGTTTATTGTACTTTGAGGCCTGTATAACTGAAATAGCTTCATGAACTTAAGCCGCCTCAATTATTCTTCTCCGCACTGCTCGGTCCTCCTTCTTGCTACACCAATCGCTGACCTGCAGCAGTCGTAAGTCATATGGCACCCCTTCTATACAGCCAAGTCGTGGTCTACAAACGCTGCCTTTTTCCACATTACTGGCAAATTTTAAGCGTATTGGGGGCTTCCATAAAATTTAGCCATATGTATGTCAGACCTAGCGCAGACGTTGAGTTTTGACAAATATGACAATCTCTTATCGTAAAGATAATTAACCTGATGATTTTCACATCATCGCATACAAGGCATAAATATCTCGCAGGGCCTTACGCTAAAGTGGTAAAAAAAAAAAAAATATTTCTATAGATATCAACTATCACAAAGGATTCTCAACGAACACACTAATATATGTCAATCGCCATTGCTTAACCCTCTACAGGGGACTGTTTGGTTTCCGTAATAGACCATTTCCTTGCCATATGTAAACTTAATGACAACAGTAAAAAAACAGATTCACAATTCGATAATCACGTTATAAAGGAACCACATAATATAAATACAAACTCAGCGCCTAAGTGTTTGTATCTTTGTAGTAAGGGTCGCAAGATGACGGCTTTGGAACAGCTGGAAATCAATAGACATCAACTATCTATCACAAAGCGTTCTTAACGAACAAACTAGGATATCTCTATCACTATTGCTTACCCTTGCTTAGGTGCTTCTTTGTTTCTGTAATAGACCATTTCCGTGCCATATACAAATTAATTTACAACATATTATTAACATATTTTGTAGAACTAAAATACATTGCTATTTTTTTCACCGTGTAATTATTTCTAATTAACCAAACTGTGTTTCTCTTTGATTTTGATTTTGTATGAATTCCTTACCTTTTTTACGCGGTTTCTATTTCCACGGATCTATTAAAAACATATCGAACGCTTTAATTGGGAGAGGAGTGTATATGTTATGAGGAATTTTTCAGATAAGCACTCTGGCCTTTGACAGATACATCAAAAATGTCATTATGAAGTTTTTATTGAAGGGAAAATTTGTATTGCGTGGGAGGACCTTATTATTCTATAGATACAATTTTCCTGCGCATTCTCATTTGAGATTAATCCGATTGTAAAAACTTTTTTCAAACGAGATTACAAAAATATGAAATGATATGAGAGTCGAAATATTATATTATCTACTTACACGTAACTCGTATTGTTTATTTGGTGAGCGTCTTATTTGTTATAAAAAGTTATAAAAAGGGTTTTTGTTATGGCTGGTGGAAATTCAGCAATCTTTATAACGTAAAAAAAGAAAAGTGAATATGTATACAGGACTACCGATAACTAGCAGCACTTAAATAACAATATTATTTTCGGACTTTAATTAACAGTCAGATAAATTAAATGTGTATAATCAGGATTATTTTTTTAGCTCAATAGAAAAATTTCTTTTTTTATGACCCTTACTTTTTAAAGGTTTCTTTTCTTCTTCACGATCTAACAAAGCATTTAGGCTTACAATCACATGTGACCATATTGGGTAAAATGTTGATTCATTTCAATAAATAATTAATGGAATTATACTTATTTTATACGGAGAATGATCTTAAATTTATTAACATATAATGAATTCCTATAAAGTTTTCATGTCAATCGAAATAACCACAAAACGTCAACTTTTTCTTTAAGTGTCGTGATATATTATATGTTGCTTCGATTAAATATAGTAAAAAATGTAATATTGTTAGTTTATTTAATAAAAGTTTTGCCAACAATAACAGGTTTTAAGCTTTCTTATCACTCTAGCGTGCAACTCGGCAGTGTGTACGCTTCAAAAAAATAGTTCGATTGAAGGTGAGAATGTTATGCCAACACTTTCTCGTTTCATAGAACACAAACCTTCCAATCGTGCATGGAAATAAAAACTACATTAAGAGATGAATGCAATCAGCTTCCTGATATTTAAAGATTACCTGATTCGAAGTAGGTATTTTGTCAAACATGTTAATGATTGATTAAGATACCGAAATTGACATTGGTTACTAAAAATCTTGTACAATACCTTAAAAAATTGACAATCATGGAATAAATAAAAAAATAATTTCTTTTATGTTTTGAATTACCAAAAATTATATTTTTTGTTAATTAAACATTCCCGTATATATATATCAATAATTTTATATTTTTTGGGTCATGTTGTATTACATATTTTTAAGACTTTCACAATATGAAAGGCTCGTATCGTAAACAGGCAAAAGTATAAAAAAGTTACTACAATTCACGGCTCTGGTGGTGTTTGCTGCTGGGAGTTTGTGTTTGCTCGTAAAACGTTTACGGTGGGAGTTATAATGAACCCGTGTCCCTCACCATGATAAGAAAGATAACCCTTCGCCCATTGTATCAAAACATTAGTATTCAAATTAAGATGTTATTGTTCGCATTCATGAGGTTCAGGCAGTGAGGTCCGTGGACCTTTCCAACACCAAAACGAAAACAGCGATGTTTTTTTCTATAACAAAACACGAACTTGAAACTTTCGACGTATACAATGCGATAACATAAGAGCTGTTTGTGTCACTACTGTTAACGATGTCCACAGTCAATTGATCGGATACAATTTAAAAACAAATCGTTACGAGAGAGATTAGCTTAAGATGCTTCCATTCTTAGTTTGACAGTTATTTAAGGCCTACTACCTTTATATCTTGTCCGTTCTGGTCCTTGTTGGCTATTTAATCTAAAAGAATTTTGATGTTGCTTGTTTTGGTCTTGATGTATTGAAAATGGTAACTCTAATTGGTGAGTAAACTACCTCAAGCATTTAAATACATAAAATTGTAGGGATGCGTGTATTTTCCTGTCATACTCATGTATTATACACAATATAAAAAGCGAGGTTTAGTTTATGAAGTACAACCTGATCTACTAATATAAAAAATTATGTATTATCTGTTAAAAAAATAATTAGACCCCATAATTGAACACACAAAGCTCTTTCCAATGACATCGACAATGGCAGATTGATAATATTCTACGCGCTATAGTGTATACATTTTCTCTACGCTTTCTCAGATAATCTCAAGAACGCTTACAATTGTTAGTTTTTCGATACATTGAAATATTTTCAGTCTTTTAAACACACCTGTGAAACTATTAGTAATCGATATAAACTCATTCATTGATTATAACTCAAGTTTTATAATGCTGAACAGTTCGAGGATTTAAACCCTTACTCTGTAACGGAACTGTTATTTATTTTATAATATACTAATTCGAGCTATATATATATATCGTCAGTTTCTTTTGAAATATAAAAAGTCTAAATATTTAATTTCAGTTAATGAACACAAGAACCTTACTTCGTTTATAAGACTTATAAAATAAATTCATAATTAAAATATTATACTTTTAGTGTGTTACTGTCACTTCATGATGGAAACGCAACTGATAAATGCTCGCAATGAGCGAAACCGATTCTGATTATAAAATATATTGTGGAAATAGTACTATAAAATAATAGTGAGAGAATATTTGATAATCTCACATTTTTTTTTATAATTTAACTCTTGGCATATACCTTTTGTTTCTTAAATTGGAACGCCACTGTTAATGGTTGCACAGGTAGGCAATAAGACGGAAGAAGTGTTAACCCTTCTCCTTTATTTAAATTAAATTATGTAAGTCCATTTACAGTAATGCATTTTTTTACATATTTTGTCTCTTGTTAGGTTCTTCATAAACAAATACTTTTTTACCACGTCGAACATATATATTGTAGCATAACAAACAAGAACTAATTGTGAGTGATTTCGTCAAGATATTAAATAGATCTTTTATGATTGTGAAGTTGTTTTTCAAAATAGCGAAATGTATGTCTTTACTCTTTGTTTCACAACCTGTGGTATGTCCAAGATATCATATCTAATATTTGTCTTTATAAATTTTGTATCCTTGTTAAAATGAATGACAGATATTTTTAGTAGCCATCTCATAGATTGCAATATTGATAGTAAATTAACCGTCGACATTTTACCGCACCCACAATTAATTGCCAAGTATATTCATCGCGAGAAAAGATCATTTGTGATAAATTCTTTTTTGTTTCAAATTTGTATATATGGAGAATTTTAATCATAATTAATTATTGTCTCAAACTACTATTAATATTATGTTTTAAAATAAATAATTCTTTATACATTAACATAATAGTTTATATTACAATTGTGACGGTATTTTAAATATTATATTTTTTCCAATAAATGACGCACTGGCGACAGCTGTACTGTTTTTTTTTTTTTATTTTATCAAATATGAAACCAAAATTAATACATGCAATATGGTAGATACAACATTCCTTGGTCGTTAATTGAGTATAATTCTTTGAACTTTTAAGGCATCACTAAGAAATGCGGTTGCGATTGTTGCAATATGATTCAGGGCCGGATTAGAGCTTAACACTTAACAATGCCTCCAAATAATTCATGTTCTTAATTTACAGTTAAAAAACTTTGCTTAGTAATGTAATTCTCAGGGCTACGGAACCGGATTCGGAGTCGTGAAAAATAACAACTGTTTTTAAAAGTATCGCTTTAACACGGTGAAATAATAGCAATGTATTTTAGTTCTACAAAACTATTTTGTAAAACTAAAATACATTGCTATTTTTTCACCGTGTTATAATGGAGTTCTGCCAAGTGAATGCCAATTCAATCAATCGCTATAACAATTTGCCATTGGTTGATTGAACTTTAATTTAATGCTCATGCATAGGAAAGGTTGAAAAAAAAACAGATAAAATTATACTTTTTTCAGAGTCGTATTTTTTAATGACTCCACAGTCCTGGTAATTCCATTAAGTTTAATAAGCACGAATGCAAAGCGAAAAAAATGACTTAATAACTTTGTCAAACAAAAATAATACTTTTCAATAGTTCTGCAGTTCAATAATTCAATCGTTGTAATAGTACTACTTAAAAAGTTATAATAGTTGTGATAAAGGGGTAAGCCGAAATAGCTATCAACTATATATCTTACAAATTTTGTAAAATTAAAATACATTCCTATTTTTTCACCGTGTGATACTTTCTCGGATTTTGTTGACTATGTCCGCTATTGATGTGTATGAAATTGACTTCTTACACAGTCAGTGACAAGTTGTTAAACAATCGCTTTCTTTATACCAACATATCACAAAAAATCAATTAACACAATCAATATTTACATTGACTTTGATTCTATTGCTCAGTATTTTTATTATTTGCTTTGAAAAACAGATAAATGAAATGACTTCGTATTTTTAAGCACTATTCAATTAACATTGTAATCGATCTTTCCCAGGGGGCAATTTATTATATTATACGCCAATTCTATAGTATATCATTATAAAAAAAAACAGTAATAATAGTGACTTAACATTAATGATAAAATCAATTGTTAATACATAAATAAATCCAAAACCAACAACTGTGTAAAGATCAAAAATAAGTTATAATAAAAGAGCTTAACGTTCAGTAAATTTCTCATGTAACATTCTCTTCAATTAAGGTTTAAAGAATTTAATAGTATTTTGAAAACTTGTAGACCTCTGTGCAGAGCTACAAATATTGCAAATAAATAATTCCATTGATAAAAGTTGGCACATATTACGAATTCCGAATCTATCGCCGAGTGATCGACGTCGCTTACTTTCTTTGGGGCCCTCAAGGTATTGAGTTCTCTCTCAATTTCCCTGCGTCAATCCGATCCTAAAAAATTAGCTAATCTAGAGCGATTAGCTAACCATTGAACCTATGAATATAACTTGGACGACTGAATTACAAATGGCTCTTGTAAAAGAAGTATTATTGAAGTAAACTAATGGGATCTTCATTATGTACATTAATACATCTTGTCACAAAATATTATTTCACATAAATTTTAATAATATTGATTTAATAATAATAACACAGTTTCTATAAGTTTTATTAAAGCTAAATATTGTTGAAGAGTCTGACATGAAAGGATTTTATAACAGATAATAATCAGCTATCATTAAAATGCAATTGGGAAATTTTAGACTTAGATATACCTACTTAATTTAAGTTGGCAGGTAACGACATCACCCGATGTTTAATAAATATCGTGCCAATTTTATAATATGTTGCTTTAGACTATTCGTTATCGTTTCCCTTTAAACTCGTATTTTCGACTTAACTTTTTTCCCCGACTTTCCTCCATGATGTTAGAAAAACTTTGAGTAAAAACGTTTGACACATTAATATAATTCTCGTGGTTGTGTGTATAGGTATTTGTTGTGAGTACCTGATCTACTGAAAACGGGGAAAATTCTAATTTCCCAGAACGGCGGAAAATGACTCGAGCAAATGGATGGGGGTTGCGGCAAGAGTTGGGGGATGGGGCAGCGACAGAGATGGCCATATGTGTAAGACAGAGGCGGCAACATTTTAAGGTTTCTTTATGGGGTGTTATTTGGAATCCGTTCAACAATACTGTGCCAGTAACATCATTATAAGTGTTTCGAGATAACTGTTGGATAAAACCCTCTTAAAGCATTTTCTTTTATTATTTGGTGGTAGTTTTTTATCAAAATAATGCTTTATTGAAGTCAAATTCAATATGAAACCGTTCAGTTATTTTAAGTATAAATCGTTAAATATGACAAAATATCTTTTATTCAAATACAAAATTCAATCCAATGAAATGAATGTTACTACAATAAACAACATTGATTTCGGTTGAATCAAAGTAAATGAATAGAATAAAGAAGAACATACTTATTAGAAAGATATACACATTGAATAATAATATACTTCGCTTAAAGCAATATTCTTTTGCAGTGTTGATTATACAATAACAGAAGTAAATATTCAAAATTACACTATACCTATAATATAAAACAAATATCCTTGTGTCTATCTGTCTGGCTGTTATAAAAAGTCCTACCAAATAGCGAACAGAAGTAACATGACTTCCTGGTCGCATATCTAGGTAAACTGTAATAAAAACTTTTAACTTTTGATATTAATATTTATTCAGTGATCATTTTAATTATGTGTTTTTGTTTTCGCAAATCACTTTCAATGTTATTTAGGGTGATATTTTAAGCTTGTTTGCCAAGTTTGAGTAACATAAATAATGGGTAGCCAGTGCGTTGACCGGAAACTACCAGTCGCCCGCAAAGCTATTGTATATAATTGGTCGATCTTGGACATACACTGTTTAATAATATCAATTTCACATAGAAAAATTTCCAAGATAATGCAGTTTATCACACTTTGTTTTGTTCTATGATTTAAGATTTTTCCGAATTTATACATAATTAGCTTTCATTTAACTGTTAATCAATTAATAGGCATGTTTTATTATCCATTTAAGTAAATTTTAATTGCAATAAACTGTTCCAAATTTTCGTAAGACTGTTAGTCGAGAAAAATCATTACTTGGTTATTATTTATGTAGGTACATTATTATTACATTTAAATAATATTTAAAACTGTTTTAACTATAAATAAACAACATTATCATTAAGTTTACCTTTTCTACTATCTATTGGTTGAATTGACATTCACTTGGTAGAACTCCATTATAACACGGTGAAAAAAATAGCAATGTATTTTAGTCTTACAAAATTATTTTTAACAAATATATTATAGTTGATAGCTATTTCGGCTCACGCCATCGTCAGAACTATACTTAAACTAACATTCGCTTATCTATATATAGCTGTGCAGAAAAGGCACACAACACATCCTCTCTCCTGTTCCAACGGCCTAGCTTGTTACTTTAACACAATGACAGTAATTTTTAATAATGGAACAATAGGTGTCTATGACAATAAGTTTATATGTGGGACGGAAGTGGTCCTTATGGAAGCAAATCAGACCACCCCTTTGTACAATGGCTGGACAAGTGGCGATACTATTATGTTAGTTTGTTCGTTAAGAATCCTTTGTTATAATTGGTGTCTATTAATTTCCAGCTGTTCCAAAGCCGTCATTCTTCGACCCTTACTACAAAGATGCAAACATTTTTCTACTATCCCTGACTCGATATTTTAATCCAAATGCTCCATCATCAACAATTTTATCAACCAGAAGCGCCTAGAATATAAATGCATGGCCGCCCGTGATATATTGTATAATATAACATACGACGGATGTAACATATATTAAACGGATTCTATTTTACCACAAAGAGAACAAAATGTTTTTGTAAAAAAGTGAATGCTCTCTGTTGCCTGTGCGGCTCAAAGGTCGAAAATAACAGATGCGGGATGTGGGCCGTCGAAAACCTAAGACCTGAAACGTAAATATATCCTTAGGTACTGAAAGTTTATAAGACACCCCTGAAGCCACCGACACGGCGAATATAACCAAGAAGACGTTCGTGTATATATAATGCAAGATACGCCGCGCAAAAGAGATCTATTCGTTATTATTTTCTAGATTTTCGTTCAAAAGTTACGTTATATTCAACAGTGAAAAATACACTTTTAATGTGATAAGTATCTCATGGTGGATAAGTATTATATTTAAATAATAAAAAACACAATCTTTCCCAAATTTGAATTGTTACAACTTTACTACTTACAAAATAGAAGATAAACTTTTTCAAAAATATTCTGTTTAAAAAGATATGTTTTCGATGATAATATTTCCATAAAACAACATAAGCAGTTTGGCAGTACAGGTTTGTTGTACGGTATGCGTTACTATTGTTCTATTAAACAGACATCGAGTTGTTTATATTGCCTGTGTCGTTTACACGCGAAAAAATATTACCGATTAATTGATTCTCAACGACGTTTTCTACATAATTTAAGATATCGACCGAAGGTGCCTGATGGAACTTCAATATCAAATTTCAATTGTTACAATTTTGTACGATTCCACATGCTTTTACACTAACGGCCCGGGTTTCGCCTTTCGGCATCTTCGGGCATTCTATCACACGGATGCAACAGAATTGGCGTACAATCGTGATACGTATAAAAATATAAAATTGTGGAAAAATTCGACCGATTTAAAATCTAAAAAATACACTTTAATTACAAGGAGGATATTCTTTTATTCAAATAATAACACTTTAAAAAAACAGCATTTATTTCAAAGCGAAAATAAAAGAGTGATTCTTTATATTTTATATACGATACAAGGAAAAGTTCATTAGCAAACACACGCAAGCAATATTATAAGATTCTAAGTCTAAGCAATGAATCAAATATCCTGTGAATTGAGAAACGGTTGACAATCCAGGTATTATCAATTTTTTTGTTAAAAATCATAAACTTCAATATTTAATATTATATAAAATTAACGTGATTACGTGAGTGAAAGTCCACAGCTACTTTCCGCCCAATTTTTCGGTACCAGCAACAAATTGAAGAATTGTCTCAAACTATTAGTACAATAAAATATAATATCGATAGTCGTAATAATTTTTCAGCTTTGCACATAAGCGAATCTTCTTCAACTCCTCAAACGATATCTTAATAACATCTTAATATTGTATAATAGTAGATGTAATATTTTAAACTTTCAGAAATTTCCTCTTTTATTTTTGGTTTGTATCATTAAATCTCTCATATTACTTTGCGAAACACATTGTGAAAACACTGCCTTCAATCTAAAATCATTACGAATTAAAAGATTACCTTTATTGTAGGTTTTTAAATAGAGTGGTCAACGGCCTTGGCAAGGTTTTAAATCTTGGATAATTTCTTGCATCTTGCATTGTGGTTTCCGAAATCTTTCATTTTCTTATCTCTTTTTTTTTTAAATGTAGTTGATAACTATTTCGGCTCACGCCATCGTCAGAGCTAGCTATGCTTAAACGAGCATTTGCTTATTTATATATAGCTGTGAATAAAATGTACACAATACATCTTCTCTCCTGTTTTAACGGCCTAGCTTGTTTCTTTCTCGCAGTAAAACTATTTTTTTTAAAATTGTAAATGAAACTAAAAAGGCGGCTATGACAATAAGTTTACATGTGGCACGGAAATGGTTTATTACGGAAGCAAATCAGACCTTCGTAGCGGAAAGGGTTAATTTATGGAGAAGACAATATATTAGTTTGTTCGTTAAGAATCCTTTGTGATAGTTGATGTCTACTGATTTCCAGCTGTTAATTATTAACATTATTTCAATTGATCTGCTAGTATTTCATAAAGTCTAGAATAATAACGGATATGGTAGTGAAAAAGTGATTTTTAAATTGAAACTACACTGAGATGTATCGATTTGCAACTGCAAATAATATTCTAGCTTAGTTTTCTAGTACCCAATCCCGTTTTCATTCGCCCGTTACAAATAGACATTGATGGATCGGCCAAGTGAGCCGATATGGACCTTCGGGAGCCTACTCCAGTCTCCGGGAAAATCTTCACAGAGAGGAAATCAGTTTACTGCAAGGTACGCGTGATATTTTCAGCTTAAGGCCATTTTTGCTTTTCATTTTTGGCGCGAGCTTTTCGCGTGACAGGAAAACCACGCCTGGATTTTTTTTCAATTAAATTTGTTTATTGACGTCAAACTGAAAGTTAGGGGTGCTACCGAAACGCAATATTATTTTTCCACTTTCAAAATCCAAAATCTGTAAATACAAATATCTCCATCATTATTTTATTTATATTAAATTATCCTAGTGTAAGTCTAATTTTTCATGCATTGTAATTCTAATAAAAATCCTGCTTAATTAAAAAAATAATGTTTCATATTTCTTGTCAAAATATACAAGTCAAACTGCGAAACAATCGGACAATGAACATTATTACGAAAGATTTTTCTATTCTGACGAACACACATTCGGATAACGAGCTAAAACGATCATTCCAATCCACTGTAAAACTATTCGATATTTTACATTCGAAAAACGGCAAGCTTTTGAATTGGGCCGGGATATCATTTCCAGGTAAAAGTTTTGTTAATATATGATAAATATAAGGTATAGAGTTGATTGCTATTTCGGCTTACGCCTTCATCAGACCTATGTTTCAAGGTGCATTTATGTAATATGTACAGTTTTATATTTAAATTCTTAGGCTTGGATGTTTAAGAATCGCAAAGAAGTTTTGTATTGAAGGTATTGTGTACCTTTTCTACACCGCTATATATAGATTAGTAAATGTACGTTTAAATACCCGTAAAATTTTGAGAAACTGGAATTTCTTTTATTTTTAACCGTATTATGTATGAGTTCTAGCAAGTTAATGCCAATTCAATCAATATACTTCCACCAAGAAGTGACATTTAAAAACACAGTGAAAAAATAGCAATGTAATTTAGTTCACTTATAAAAATAAATTTGTAGAACTAAAATGCAGAGCTATTTTTTCACCGTATTAAAATGGAGTTTTACCAAGCAAATTCCAATTCAATCAATGACATTTAATACTTTTAAGGTGTTAACATTTAATACCATAAAATATATTTTTTCGGTATTAAGGGATTTACTCAATGACCGGGTTTCCGGAATACGAAGTCCAGTCTTCGGTATAGATCTCTAAAAGAAAAATCCAACCCTGTCGTGTGGTCACCGTGTAATAAACGGATATTTTGTTTTAATAATTAATATCCATTTTAGACGATCGATGTGACGTAGAGTATACTCGTTGACGTTTGGAAGGAGCGACGTCATCCGACAAGGCTTTTATGAAATACCTTCGCCAGATTGCGCGGATTAGAGACTGTAAATGTTATTTATCAAACTTTTTAATTAATTTTCCTCTACAAAGCGTTCCGGAAAATGTACGAAACATTTTTGCGGAAATGATTTGAAAATTTCGTCACGCTCCTCCTAGCGAAATTCTGCTTTGAATTAATTAATACTGACGAATTATTGTATATTGACCATGTTAGACATTCCTCTCAATTTTACATTCATCAAATAATTGACTGTTTTTTCTACAACATTGTATGTACATCGATTGATTTATTTATCAAAAAAACATTCAGCAATAAAAATTCCATCTGTCATCTATTAAAACGATATACCGAACGGACGACTACAACCTGTACTCGTATAGAGATCATATACTCCAAATTATAATCAAAAATTAAAAATATACTATAAAATTTCACTTTTTACTCTCGAAACTTACTGAAAACAGTTTTGAATATATGTATAATATCACACACATGCAAACCTTTGGACAAAAATCTCTAAATTGATTGAAAAATTCTATAAGGTATATGTAACATTTTAAAATATCATATTATATAAGAAAGATTCACATATAAATACAATTTTTCATTTATCTTTTCAAAACTGAAGTTTTGATGACTAAAAAACTAATAGAACGAAGACGGAAATGCTTTATTCATTTAAGCCGAATTAATGATTTTTGTTTATATTATATTAATATTCATATGGGTATCTTTTACTCAAATGCGAAATCTTCAGTTAACGTTCAGTTAAGACCTATTTTACAATGCATATATTTCAATACAAATATATCTTATAAAAATGATTTAAAAGCAAACTTCGTTATTGTAAAAAATAATAAATATTGAAATATTAAAGAAAAAAAAAAGACTTATAAAATATAAAAACGATATAAAGAGAGAATTGACTAAAGCTTATTGCGTAAAATTTTTTCGCAAATGCCTACTAGAAGTTGATAAAAATATTATTTGCGTTAAAAAAAATAGTGATATTTCCACAATTTATTATATTTAAAAGCTTGACCAATTTCGTTCATCACGAGCATTATAAACTAATACGATACAAACAAATCACCCACATGGCTTTTAAAACTTTATTATTATTATTTTTTGTATTTTAAAAATACCAAAAAGGTTTAGTATAATATACCTATGATTTATTTAACTCAAAATTTTGCATAAATATCCTTGTATATAATTTGTATTGTATCAGTTGATGATACAAGTAATGGGCGAAATGTAATAAATTATGGAAACAGTATTAAATGTGTCTTTACCAACACGTGATAATTAACACTAGTAAAAATGACTAACGATTGTATTGTATTCGCTACAAAAAAATCAGCAACGACACAATTCAGACGACACTGTATGGATCCTATTTCAACACAGCCATACTCATATTTATTCATTGTCGCAAACAATTGCAATGCGTCGGGTTTCAAATATCTTTGCTCTATCGTTTATAGAAATCCTAGGTATAATAATGATGTGTTTTGCTTAGAAAGTAATATTTATTTAAGATAAAATAACTCACTTAATAATTTAGTCGTATTTATCTAAAGTTCTATAAACACGGGTATCTACAATAGTAATTATTTGATATGATAGCCAGCCAGCAAAGCAAAAAACAAACGGTGTCTGACGTTTATGGAGCACGCGGGACCCGCCGAGAGTCGAACGGAAGCCATGCAATGCGTGAGAGAGCTCGACAGCCTACTGCAAGTTCATACAACTCTGCAGTGACGTCGTAAATAAATTCCACAGAACCACTACACTTTAAAATTGTCTACAAAAATCATGTACAAATTGCTAGGGTGAATATATAGGTCAATGTCGCAACACTGCTGTCATTCAAATAAAAATGGATATTATTTTTTAGCAGAGAATATGTAACAATATATAACTATGAATCAGAGAGATTGGATTCGAATTTCTGTATATGGCTCTATTAATACTAGTCACATTTGAATTTGACCACATTTTGTCACTGAACCTCAGGTATTTTGCATACATGTGACAGAATACCTAAAGCTTCCGAAAGAACGAAACTCGAATTGTGATGGATGCAACAGAACTATCAGTTCTCTTGCATCCGTGTGATAGAATTCCTGAAGATGCCGAAAGGCGAAATGTGAAATCGTAAAAAGTTGTAACAATTCAAATTCATTTTAAGTATTGAAATTTCATCAAGTACCCTCAGTCGAAATCATAAATTACTCTTCAGGTAAAAACTGTACCAATATCTAGTTTAAATTGTTAGAAAGGAAAGCACAAAAGGAATAAGCCAGCACTGTCATATTCTATATCAGACAGTAAATTATTAATTACTCGAAGTGGTGAGTGTATCCGTCTCTAAGCATATTGAACTTCAAAATTTCGACAACCTTATTTGTATGTCTCCAATAATTAAGGGTAAAAAGAACCTATAGCCCTCGATATTTTTTTTTAATCTTAAGAATATACAGTTAAATAAACTCGAGGCAAATTATTCCTGGACCAACTTAGTAAAGCAAGTACGTAGGACCGAAATAAATATTTTGTTACATAAAATAAATTATCTGCGCTTTATAATAAAACAAATATACTATTCTAAAAAAAAAAATTGCATTGAAAAATTTTTGTACACTGTCAAACATAAACATATCTCGATAAACAATCTTTTTAAGGGTTACATTAATTTAATCAAATAGTTTATTAAACAGTTGTTTCTTAATGAAGAGATGATTGATGTTTTCAAGAAAGTAACGATGAGGTTAGTTCCAAAGACGTATGTGAATTAATGCAAGTATTTTTGTATAGTGAACTGTTACATCGAACCTTGCAGTTTTTTTTATCAAGCAGTGCGTTGGCACACCACTGGTCTGTGCCACCTGCGTCCTGGAATAGCACATGGCAACAAACTGTCGCGGCATCACGCGACACCTGGTCTCACTGCCTTGTTACCATCTCATACCGCACTACATTTAATATACTTGAGGTGACCATACACCATTTATGAGGCGTTTCTCCTTCATTTCAGTGATTGATCCTTGAGATCAGCGATCGCCAACCTATCAAGCATCTCCTAACACCAAACACTTCATCTTAAACACCTCACAGAGCACTACTAATTTTTGTATTCATAAAGTTTACAATAATAATTAGAAAAGCGTCATTTAATTATTAAATGTATTTTATACTCATTTAGTAATAATAAATATGTAAGCATTTTTAATACTAATTACTATACTGCACATTACCAAATTGCCTCATTATATACAATACATACGACTGTATTTATAGGTATAGATATATTTTTTCTTTAATCGAAATAATAAATAAATAGTTGGCACTAGGGTTCTGGTTCCCAACCTGTGGGTCACGAAATGTTTTTTAGGGGTTGCCAACTTATTCAATTATAAATTATTTTTTCAATTGCATGGGAGTCGCAGGCCACATCGCTCATCTCCAGAAAAGGGTCGTGAGTCTATGCTCTAGTGCATAGGTTCCCATCATTTTTCGGGTGGCGACCCCTTTTCATAATCATGTGACCCGCGACCTCCCATACAATCTAAAAGCATTAAAAAAATTGTTGACCGTATAAGTTGGCGACCACCCAAAAAACCCTTCGCGATCCCAGGTTGGGAACCTAGGCTCTAGTGTATTTGACTACATAAGAGTAAAACTAACACTCACTAACTAGAGAAAGAGTGAAGTAATTAAATATTTATTTATCGGTTTTCAACTTTTGTTATAGTATAATTCTTTTTTCAAAATTTTATTTATATACATGCATACATATATTAATATCATTTTTTTTCTATGAATATCTATGAAATATAAATTATGTTAATGATCGGTTGTTTTTGTAAAATAATCTATTCTGAAACACCTAACACAAAATTTCTGTAAAATAAACCATAAATTGTTATTGATTCTGAAAATTATACCAAAACTAACTTACTTCAAAAAAACTATTAAGTTATTTCGTAATGAATTGTTGTTCAATATTTTTTATGTAACATGTGTTTTTTCAACATATGTTTGATGTAGTCAATTATTGTCATCAAAATTTACAAGACCCATAGTAATCAAAATAAATTGCGTCCGCTGTTTTGACACGCTATTGATTTGCATTCCTTAAAATTTACGAATTAAGTTATACAACATTTTTGAGCAATGTTTCTATAAGACTGAGCAACCAACCTCGTATACATTTTCTACAAAAAAAAAGTGTCGAAAAGAATACGATTTCAAATGCTCTGCAGTAATTTGTCAATGACATCGGAAAATCACACAATGATTTAAAATATCAGTGGAATCGTCAAAACATAAAACACAACTCTGACTCCGAACAAAAACAGTAAAATTTTATCGATTTTTTTCCTACCTTTCCTATTTATGTGCATTAAATTAGAGATCAACCAACCAATCCAGCAAATTGTTCATTGAGATATTTTTCAGTAGTTAGAGTCGGTCGTTTTTCACGACTCGGACTTCTGCTATACAGCTCTGATCTAAAGTACACGTAAAGAGTTTAAAAGTTACGACACATTCATGAATTACATAAAAAATCCTCTTACAACAATTTTTGCACCCCGCCAAATACCACCTCGGGCTATTTTCACGTTTGCCCCACTCTAATATCTGAGTATACTCTCTATTGCCTTTCATCAGTAGATTTGTTCCTTTTTGTCAGTCTGATAAAATAAACTCTGCCTGACCTCAAATTTCGTCGTATGACTGAATACCAATGCTTAATGTGCGTACACTTTTGACATCACATTAGCAAATTCAAAGAGTAAAACTCGTATTATTCCGCCAACCGCTGAGACAAAAGGTCCATTTATATCACAGTGAAAAAATAGCAATGTATTTTAGTTCTACAAAATTATTTTTAACAAATATATTATAGTTGATAGCTATTTCGGCTCACGCCATCGTCAGAACTATGCTTAAACTAACATTCGCTTATCTATATATAGCTGTGCAGAAAAGGCACACAACACATCCTCTCTCCTGTTCCAACGGCCTAGCTTGTTACTTTAACACAATGACACTAAATTTTCAAAATTCTAAATGAAACAATAGGTGTCTATGACAATAAGATTATATGTGGGACGGAAATGGTCCTTATGGTAGCAAATCAGACCACCCCTTTGTACAACGGCTGGACAAGTGGCGATACTATTATGTTAGTTTGTTCGTTAAGAATCCTTTGTGATAATTGGTGTCTATTGATTTCCAGATGTTCCAAAGCCGTCATTCTCCGACCCTTACTACAAAGATGCAAACATTTAGGGGCTGAGTTTGAATTTATATTATGTGATTCATTAATAACGTTATAAGCGAATTGTGAATCTGTTTTTTTACTGTTGAATGATCGTACATGTTCCTTAGCTCGAGTAGATATACTTCTACCTGTCTGTCCGATATAAACGGATAAACATGAGCCACAGGACATTTTATAAACACCGCTTCTGTCCAGTTTATTGATATTATTTTTACTATTTTTAAGATGTCTGCCTAAGTTATTGTTGACCTTGAAAGCTACGTTTATTGATTTTTTAATCTCCCGATGAATTTTTTCGCTAATGCTACCTAGGTAGTTAATTGATTTATAGAAGCGGTTATCTTGTATTGTGTTCGGGTAAATGAGTTTTCTAGCTAGCATTTTTATAACTACAGCAATACCATTACCTACTACAACTAGCACTACCATTTATATAACTACAGCTATAACATAATTTATATATATTTATGTTCCAGGAGGAATGCTAAGTTGTAAATAAAGTATTAAGTCGCATATCAATTTACAAACACATCATTTACTTTAACTAAGGTGGAGTCAATCGGTTCTGTCAACTCAAATTCAACGGCTAAAATATGAACAATAAGCCTTTAATCATAAATTCGAACGCTTTGAAACTTTGGACACAAACTTTTTACACTTGTACCAGAGTAAAATCATTTTCAATAAAACATTTTAATGACGCACGTTGCACTGTATAATCACGAAGGCGATACTCGAACAGCGCCTTATAGTTACAGTCACCAACTTTTCTTGAAACAATTCCGGGATGTATGTATAATTTAACAATACTACTGAAAAAAAAACTTTCCAATAATAAGTCCAATAATAAGCCACACAAATTTACAAAAAAGAAATTATGAAATTATGACCCCTTACTTCAAAGTAATATTTATAAATTAACAATATTTCTTTTCAATAATTGCTGTCTTCACCAATAATATTCGTATTTTAGTGTGCCGGGGATATTGGTCGTAAATTGTCCCTGATATTCCGGGATAGTTTGAGATTTTACCAAGATTATGAAGTGCTACTTCAATTCCGGGACAATCCCGACCAAACCGGCACGGTTGGTGCCTCGAGCAAAACGTCGCGTTAGCTCTGACATGAAGTTAAAATATCAAAAAATTTACTTCCATCTAACTCAGCGGCTTCCAAACTTTATGTTACCACGCCTCCCTAAAAAAAAAAAAAATTTTCGCGCCTCCCTATCTACTTTTTTTTTAATAGATATACTAATATAGACACGTTTTAAATAATAATAACTTTATTTTCAAAAAATAATTGTTATAATTCCATACAATTACCAGAACAATAACAAGGTTTTGTAAGTTTTAGCAAAACCTAACCAAATACGAAAATGTATGTACAGACATTTATTTTTATATTAAATTACTAACCAATCTAACGTATCATAATTTAATGCGAATGATGTTGCTGTTTGTTGGCACAAAGTTTTTCATATCTTGGGGGCAGTGTGGAGAGTGCCACTCGTAGCTCCTTTTCGACTATTAATCTGGCTCGATATTTCGTTTTCATCGCAGCCAGTGCTGAAAAGCCTGTTTCGCATAAATACGATGTTACAAATGGTAGAAGCACTTCCATTGCTTTGCAATACAATAATTCATACTCTCCACTGAGATTCATCCAAAATTGAATTATAGTTTCATTTTGAAACTTTTGTTTTAGTGAGCTATCACATGATAATTCTATCAATTTTTCTGTTTCAATAGTTTTCAGTTCCAATTCGTCTTCTTCATTGTAGTTGAATGGATTCTGTACCCACATAAACTTTGAGAAATCAAGGTCTTTAAAATAATTGGAAAAATAAACCACTAAACCATCCAAGTGTTCGAGAAATAGATTTTTACTTGCCTCAATATTGGCTGTGGCCCAGAAATCTTTTGAAAGTGAAAACATATCCAACTCATTCTTTTCTAAATTGGATTTCCATAACTTTAACTTTTTTATGAAAGCTGTAACTTTGTCTTTTTGAACAAATGGATGCATGTTTGACCCCTGCATTGATTTATTTAAACTGCTTAATTTTCCAAAAACTTCAACCATATATGCGAGTTTAACAATAAAAATATTGTTCTTCCACAAATGTGCTTCTTCGTGTTGGTTTTCTTCGAGAAATGTTGCTATTTCTACCCTTAGTTCAAATAGCCTTTGAATCATTTTTGCACGAGATAGCCAGCGAACTTCACAATAATATAGAAGTGAGGTATAATTTGCTTCCATATTAACACATAGCTTTGCAAACAGCCTAGCTCTCAAAAGACTGTTCTTAATATAGTTTATAATTTTTACAACTTTTATAAAAATCATATTTAGTTCTTCGCTCATGTTTTTGGAAACTAGAGCTGCTCTGTGAAGCATACAGTGCGTCCAGATAGCATGTGGTGCTTTCTTTTTGACCAATGCTTGAAGACCTGCTTTGTGTCCGGACATTGAGTGAGCTCCGTCGGTACACAGCCAGACGCAGTTATTCCACGATATGTCATTTTCTTCAAAAAACCTGTCTATTAAATTAAAAATTTCAATGGATCTAACCTTTCCAAGTATGGGTTTGCAAAACAATATATCTTCTAATATATTCTTTTCCGCAACATATCGAACATATGCAATTAAATGGGCATTTTTAGCTATATCAGTTGCCTCATCCACTTGTATGGCGAATTTCGAAGTACGCAGACGAGAAATTAATTGATCGCAAATATCTTCAGATATATCATTGATTCTTCTTTCGACTGTATTATCAGCAAGAGGAATTTTTTGCAATTGTTTTGCATACGATTTACCGAACATTATTCGAACCATATCAGCAGCTGCTAGTAAAAGTAGGGTTTCTCCTATTGTATGTGGTTTCTTACATTTTGCGATTCGGTAAGAGACATATAATGCATTTTGCGTAACCGAAAGTATTTTTTTGAACGTTTGCTTCTGAATGTTTGTTTCGTTCAATTTTCTTTGAGAAAATTCAATAGGTTTTTCAACGTATTCAGAATGTAGAGTTTCTAGGTGTCGTTTTAATTTGACTGGTCTCATACTATCTGAAGCCAATTTCATGATACATGTGGATATTTTTTTTTTGATTTTTAATAATAACGAAAGGAAGGATTTGAAATGTGATTTTGTGAAACAGCCAAGCTAGCGATGAAAGGGTAAATAACATCATCAGATTCCACTGGAATTACATATTGTTTCGACTTTGCTTTCATTCGAGAAGAAATAGTAATTTGTTTTATGTAACACTACAAACTCTACGATCCATTGTTATTCAGCGAGAGTAATCCAAGAGATTGGAGTGTTGACGTTCAAATATATTTTTTGTACCTTAGCAATGTTTTTCATTTAATAAATGCAGGATAATTATAATGCACTTTTATATAATATCATTTCACTTATTATTGTCCGAAGTTCCTTGTTGCTATTATTTCTTTTTCGAAATTAATAACACTTTTTAAAAATAAATACAGTCGTATAACGATTTATCGTTCTGCATTCATGTTTCTTAAATATGTTCGAATTTTTTTACAGAATCGGTCTAACGATATTTATCACACTTTATGATACCTTAAAATCGATCGAATTAGAGTCCTACTGTAAAGCAGAAAATCTCTATATACATAAAAATTTATCTATAAGTGAATTGTGAGAGCAAAGGACAAAAATTAATTTCTAAAATAAAAAAATATTATTTCCAATGGAATATTAGATATTTAATTTACGATATCGAATGAGGGTGTTTGTTGGGATTTACAATATTTTTTGTTTTACCTTTCGACGAATACAATAGATGCAACAGACTTGATGTATTTCATCCGTTTGATAGAAATGAAGCCTGAAGATAACGAAAGGCGAAACCCGGGTTGTAATTGGAATAAAAAGCGGAATTGTACAAAGTTTGAACAATTATTATTAGTATTTTTAATTTTTTTTTTATTTTCGTATAATTAATTTACAACTGATCGCTATTTTAGCTTCAAGTCACTGTCGACATGTTCTATCATATCAGAGGTTTCTATTGTCCCAATAATACATTCCTCATTTTTTTGACTGAGTTCTTATCAAAAATATGCATTCGGCATATTAATAACTGACACTCTACCTACCTGTGGAACCTGAATAGTACCTGGATAATGAAATGGTAAGTGACTAAATTTGAAAGATTTCACTGCACGGCATCTAAAACGTCCACGTAACTTTTAAAGTTTTCTTCGCGCCTTGTTCATCATATAATCATCGTTCTACGACAGGTATAATTATTTAAAATAGTAATTCGGCGCTCAGACATCGTTGATCACTCTATAAATTGTTGCACTTTAAAAAACTTTCTAAACCAGTGCTCACAAAACTATTGCACTTTTTTCTTAAAATTACTAGAAACTATCGAACAATGTAAAGTGAATTCCGTAGATATATTAATAAACTAACTATGAAAGTATAATACTTACAATGGTACTTACATATGTATCTAAAATGAGACTAAACGCACTGCATGTAAATCTTAAATACCCTTCAAAATGAGTTTAATTTATTATATCTCTACTGTGGTTCATAAAACCCCATAACTGGAATATTCTATATAATACTGCAAAAATAACTTCTCAATCTCATAATAATTATGAGACTTTATTTTTTCAAGCCTTCTTATATTCGAATTCGGATTGTTAAAACTGTGTATCATAATGCGACATGTTTCATGCAATCAATCACACGGACGCAATAGAACTGACAGAAAGTAAACAGTTTGCATCGCGTATATACAAAACGAATTACACTGAAAATATATACACACCCAAAAGCTACCTAAATATAACTACTGATTTTATTATAATGACATTCAAATATTTAAAAAATCTTATACGTCCTAATAAATTTGAGCTGAGAGGTTGTCACAATAATCAACTACCATTAAAATGACTTTTGAAGATTTTTTGTCAGATTTTTAATTAATTGAACAAATTTCGTGTAAGGCAGAATAAAGGAGGTTCATTGCTTGTTTAACAAAAGCATTCAATTTAGTTGTGCTCTGGTTTTTTAGGTCTAGATTTAGATCCAGATCATCAATTGAAAAGCATGTGGAATCGTACACAGCTTCAGCAATTGAATCAATGTCATAAATTTCTTTTGACGAAAAAATATTTGTTTTTAGTTTCCATTGCATAGAAATTAATGCAATATTAATTCTATTTTTAAAAAATCAATCAATCAAGACATCTTCATTTTTGCTTTCAGGTTTTATGGTTCAAATGAATAGAGGATATTTGAATATCATAATTTGCCCAACCAATTCGACTTATTAAGTAATTCCTGTCTAATATTCCTGGCTTAGTGCTTGCTACATATAGCTTCATAGATTTTATTTCCAAGAACATAAATAATCCGTTTTTGTTTTATTAATACTTAAATACAATAAATCACACCCTTTTTGGATCAAATTAATCAGCAATTTTATTTTAATATATAATACATACAAATAGCTTTGAAGAAGGTTTTTTTTTTACAACGTGAACAATTTATTAAATCTAAATTTTACAAATCAATATCAATGCGAAACACTTACAAATAAACATATTTAATCAAGCAGCATTAGACCTGTAAATTAAATTTTGTTTTGGTTACTTGCACAACTTAGCCAAAAAATATATATATTTATTATCACTGATGTATAATGAATTGTCTTCCGAGAAACTGATTAATTTGCCGGTCGAAAACTTAGTTCCGTCACAATATTATTCAAACAGAGGTAGCATCGCGAACCGGTCTCAGTTCCGGGTAGATATCCGGATTGTTAAAAAGGTACTTAATATTGAATTTTATTATTTTAATTGTATCAAATGATCAGTTAGTCGTTAGGTAACGAATTTTAGATTTATCAAAATGCCATACATTGATGCTTACCCATGATATATATATATTACATTTGTCAACCGATTTGCGGATCTATTTGACAAGGATGTATATAATATTATCATTTAAATTTCACCCATCTGATTCGTAAAACGGTGGTTGACTGGAACGATTGGTCAATTTTAATGTGTTAACTGTCGCTTCTTGATGGAAAGACATGATATTTTAAATAATAAAAACACATTTTTAGTACTTATTTCCACTGTATATTTTATGATTAGGATCATTTTCTCTCATCGCGAGCATTATCAACTGATGGAATAAAGGAAATATTAGCTATAGACTTACGTAATGCCATCCAATATCTGTGTTTTGTTACTGTATCCGTTCGCAAAGTAATACGTATGGAATTCTAGCATGGTCTATGTTAACACTAACACTTTTATGGGAACAGCATAGTGTATCATTGAGAATATAATTCTTACGTGTGTTATACAAAACAAAATTTAAAAAGTTACTTACGTTTTTTTTTGGAGAGATAAACATTTAAATGATAGGACAGGTGGTAAGTTTATGGCTCTCGCTGGGAGAGCACGAAAACATCTTGCAAAACCAAGTTCTCGTAAAACAAATTTTATTCAGTTTCGAAATTAGAAGTTCATATTAATATAAATACCTAATATTTTTGTGAATAAAAAATGATTTACTACATTGAACTAATTTATTACTGTCATTGAATTGTTAATAAATTATAATGCTCTTTTCTGCTATTTTAATGATAATGTGAAATCTCACGATATTTTGCAACCAAAAAAACTAACCATCGATAAAAATTAATATGTTCCGGATAGTATTCCCAGTTTGTAAAATTTAATCAAATATAACAATAACAAAGAAACAATTATTCAAAGTATTCATGTCGTTGCTGTATCTAAAATAGCATCAAATAACATTAAAACTTTGCCGAATGATGCCAGTAAGAAATTTTCATTTGACCCCTTTGGGAATTGAACCGGCAATATCCGCTTTCTAGTATAATTAATAAGTAAGGGCTTTAGCGTTGGGCTATTGCGAAGTCATGACTTCTTTAAGAACCTCTAATACAAGGTTTTAATAACTTATAACGCGCAATAACAATAAAAAAGAGAAATTAATATACGTTACGTGTTAAGTATGCATATTGTTTTCTCAAATACCAATTACTGTCATAATGCCTCAGCAAAGAATCGAAGTAAAAAAAAGTGTGATAATCAATAATAAACAGGAAATCATTCATTATTTTTTTCAACCATACAATATAACACAAAATTTCGGGATTGGAATTGTTGAAACCCTGAATTTTCAGGGCTCAAATTTTACGAGTACATCTTCAGAGAACGAAAGAAAACATAGACGAAATATCCTTTTTGTCGTTCGTAATAAGTTATATGTTTTCAAAAAAATGCCAAATGAATATTTTTCCTAATTTTTGTGTGTTTTTGTTAAATTATATATAATTGTTTTATGATCCTTGGACGTAGCCAAGTAGTAAGCGTCACTCTCTACGGTTGCAGCATTAAAAATATTAACTATAGTTCTAATCCAAGTCTTTTCATCAATACATTCCATTCACTCAGTCTGAAAAAATTCAAATATCTCAAAACGAAGCAGTTCTCAAATCTTTTTTGATATCTCCATTACATGAAATATAGCCCACTTGAGGGTCGGAAATAGCTTTCAATTAAATTCTGCTGTAGAAATTGCTGAAATTAAATTTTGCTTCATTTTTTTAAATTTTAAATCACGATCCTAAAAAATCACATTTATGAAATACAACATTTTTCTTATTTAGTAACTGCCATAATAAAAAATTAAGAAATGTTTTTGCACTTGTCTTAATAACCAGCATATCTCAAGTTAGCATTAATATCGTACGGTAGTAAAAAAACTTGTGGTACAGTATTATCTAATAGAAAAAAAAACATGGCGCCCTTCAAAATAAGATTGAATTCCTTAAATAATGTCATTTCCTTGTCAAACATGTAGTCAACATATCTCCAAAACATAAAAGCCATTCACGATACTGTAACACCGGAAGTATGTAGTGATAAGGATAAGACATTCAAAAAAGCAAAATATTTATTTACCTGTTCTATAGTTTAAATGATAATGGCATCTATTATCTGGTGACCAAACGCTGCCGTTAGAAAAGACGACATATATCTTGCCTACATTAGTTGGTTGAAAAAAAGGCAACTGCACATACCTGCGAGCTATGTTCGATATTTAAATTTAACAATCCGCTTTCAAAAGCAGAGCTGTCTCGGCAATAAAAGATTTCATTTCTCTAATACGTCTGTTTAATTAAATGGGGATTTATTCATAATAATATTGTAGTTAAAATATATTTTCTTATAATTTGATAATATTTTGGTATTTATAAAATGTCCTGTGGCTCATGTTTATCCGTTTGTATCGGATAGACAGGTAGAAGTACATCCACTCGCGCTAAGGAACACGTAAGATCATTCAACAGTAAAAAAACAGATCCACAATTCACTAATCACGTTATAAAGGAATCGCATAATATTAATTCAATTTCAGCGTCTAAGTGTTTGCATCTTTGTAATAAAGGTCGCAAGATGACGGCTTTAGAACAGCTGGAAATCAATAGATATCAACTATCACAAAAGATTCTTAACGAACAAACTAATATATGTCGATCGCCATTGCTCAACCCTCCACAGGGGTTTGTTTTGTTTCCGTAATAGACCATTTCCGTGCCATATGTAAACTTATTGATATAGCCGCCTTTTAGGTTTCAATTACAAATTTTAGTTTTATTGCGAGCAAGAAACAAGCTAGGTCGTTAAAACATAAGAGAAGTTGTATTATGTACCTTTTCTACACAGCTATATGTAGGTAAGCAAATTTTCGTTTAAGCATAGTTCTGACGATGGTGTGAGCCGAAATAGCTATCAAATATATCTTAAAAAACAATTTTGTAGAACTAAAATACATTGCTATTTTTTCACCGTGTAATTTGATACATGTTTCGACATCAATTCTACCTCTAAATAGTTTCCAACATAATTTAACTTAACCTTAACATGAAACATTTTGCACAGACTATGCATTCTAAATGGATTTCATACAATTATAATGTACACTATTGCTTTTTTTTCAAATTCACTTAATCCTGCTTTTAAGCGGATAAATTTAATGGAACTTAATTGAAATATATTTTTATTCGCATCACGTTTTTTTCACTCGGCTATTTATTATATAAAAAATCCTGCGTGCAAAAAGATGATCGATAATTCCACGTATAATCTGAATACGTAACGTTAACAGGACAAATATTACAGATTTGATTACTTTATATAATATTTAAATTGTATGTCGTACAATTTTATTAAAATTCATATCTATTAATGTCTGCCTATAACTTTTATTTTCTTTTGATTACTAGCGCAATATCCATCACCTCTCTTAAGTCAAACATTTCCGTACACACATACATACCTACTTGACACTCACATTGAACATAAAAGTTAGTCAATCGACTTTCACCGTATCCGATAGTGATATCTGGTTCCCAAGCGCAGGAATGTAAATGTAACTTCATACTATAAATATAAAACCGTATAATTAACTTTGACGGCTGGTATTAATTTAGAGTAAGGTTTACAATAAAGGTTTGACAGTGCTGAAAAGCATACGCAATGATATTACAAGCAAGGTTGCAAGCCGGAGTAGGAATTTAGGTTACCACTTCAAGTTGTTACGGCTTCGGTAACCTTGCGTGTAATAATCAAAATCATCACAATATAGTGGTTTTACCGCCAAAACGTTGTAACCCTGGATATCATAAACAATGTTTACATAAACTTTACGCTTCCGCGTGAAGGACTTCACAAAAAGGAAACTTTATATACCAATTATTCGTGCGGTTGATCCATGTTTCTATCAGAATGGTATTATATATTGTTATTACCATAGCTGTAAAGTTCGGAGAAAATCCCTTTGGTCGGGAAAATTTTTATGCAGTCGAAAATCATCTAAAAAAAACTATTTAAAATTGAACATTGTATTAAAAAAAGTTGTGGAAAATGAAAATGTGAAAGTTTTCTTTTATTGATATATTCATATTAATGCGGTAGAGTTTTTAGAATATTAATCTACAATCGTATTTCAAATTTGAATTGTTACAACTTGACTAGTGTCAATTCTGTTTCATCCGTGTGATATAATGCCTGAAGATGCCGAAAGGCAAAACCAGGGTCGTTAGTGACAAAACATGTGAAATCGTACAAATTGTAACAATTCAAATTTGATATTGAAATTCCATCAAGCACCTTCATTCGATATCATAAATTAATACATATTTCGTGTAAATTTTTTAAACGAACTCCAATTTGCTATGAATTCTAAACCCCTGTTTTTTTTACTAGAAAGCATAACCAATGTCATTTAAAAACATAAAAATCAATTTTTTTTTTGAATAGTAAAAAAAAATAAAAATGTGAAGTCTTAAAGATTTCAGAAGCTAAAATCTATAATACTAATCGTCTTATTAGAATTTACTACTAATAAAAAAAGCTCTATTTCGGCTGCTATCTTAAAAGATAACAAAAGTATTTTT
The DNA here is from genome assembly GCA_028555115.1 of Himalopsyche japonica. Lineage (NCBI taxonomy): Eukaryota > Metazoa > Arthropoda > Insecta > Trichoptera > Rhyacophilidae > Himalopsyche > Himalopsyche japonica. Next base: position 801,158 of record JAHFWJ010000224.1, on the reverse strand, counting down.
CAACGAAGGAAGACATTCCTGGTACGAAATCATTACCTTTTATATTGATTTTTTTGACAGGGATTGGTGAAAATATCGCAGTGGTAAAATATATAATTTTTTGAAATATCTACATATTTATTTCAACTCTGGACTTCTTTTTAGTATAGATTTTAGATATAATCATTTAGGTTATCGGGATTATAAAACAATAGCTTCAAATTTGCACATTTTATTTAAATTACTTCAGTTGATTAACATGAATTTTGGTTTGATTAATCAAACCATTTTCTAGTCTTGAAACGATCTGAATGAAAATAGGAGACTTCTCAATTTGAAATAAATGTTCCAAAACATATTCTTATGGATACAAATATCAGCTTTTTCTGCCTCCATTGTTTTTCCACGCAATAATCGCAAAGAAACCAGGCTAAAGTATGAAATAGTGTTCTGATTTCTCCCAATGGGTTTATGTGACAACGGGGGAAATTGTTTTTCTCTTCGCTATAACCCTACCTATGGTATTTTCTTTCCCATAAGAGATCGCGCACAGTTCGTCCACGATTGATATTATAAATTGATTCATACTTTACTATTATATTATATAAAAACATCCAATACCACGTTTACCAAATACGATGATTTTATTAATCAATATCAAATATTCAATACGAGTATTTAGTTTTACTGTTTCTTGTATAACAATATCTTGTATTTTTTTTTTTTAAATCTATTAACTAACTATTAAACTAAATATCAGATGACATATTACTGTAAGAATTAAATAATTCACAGTATTTAATAAACATTCTGGTGAGATTTAGCTGATCATTTAATAATGGTAAAGAACTTAACTGAACTCTGTTATATTCTAAATAAAATGTATCTTAACTAATGTGTTTATTATAGTCAATGTTGATAAACATATGAAATTAAGATCTGATAATCAACGTATATTTTTATTACATCAATTTCTTACGATTTATTATACGTAGCTTTTGTTCAATTGTATCATTGCAATGTCAACTGATGTGATTGTATCACCTGATTGTTCACGTATCTCCGCTTAAAACATAGAAAATATACACACATAAAAGTGTTGATAGAACATATTTCACAGCAGTGGGTTATGAGCCAGATGTTGTAGATGGAAAAGAAAGCATATTATTTAAAAGTAATATCTATTTGTTTTTATGTCAAAACAAAATAAATAAATGAGAAAGTATGAAAAGATCATCAATATAAAGCCTTTACGTGCAGGTTAATTCAATGTATTAATAAATACCAAAAATTCTTGATGGTACAACATTATGTACATGAATAGTATGGCGAATGATCAATAATACAATTTATAAAGTTTCAACACCGCTACGGATACAAAATGTATTTCCTAATGAAATAATACGATATACATATTCATGGTAGAGCGAATTGTTAGCATCTTTCGGAAACGTAACAAAAAAGAAAGCTCCTTTAGTTTTTCCGAGGATTATGTCTTATTTTTTGCGAATACCCGAGTATATTAGGTCTGCATTCCACCACAATAATGTGTTGTATGAAGAAGTATGTTTGTTTTCATTGATATATTTACAACAAAATACGAAACCAATCGATTCCATTATCGTCACTCGATCCACAAGTAAATAAAGATAACAATTAATATCAAGCAATAAGTTTAAATATTCTATTGCCACGCCTTATTGCTATATTATTATACAAGACATGCCGTGATTCTAACGTAAATATTATAGCAGGGACTGTGGATTCGGAGTCGTATTTTTGGTTGATTTCGGAATCGTGTTCTTTTAACGACTATACAGCCCTGGCAAATAATGAAAAAATGAAAAGTGTTCTTTAATTAAAAGTTATTTGTACACAAGAAGGAATAGCATACTAAATAATTCTAAAAATTCAGAATCAAAATCAGATATGACAAATTGGAAAATTTTCGTAAAAATATCAAAAGCCGATGTAATAAATTTTGACAAACAAAAATTTCGCCTTGAATTATCTTGTTGCAAAAGATGCCGGAAGACTAGCACCGCTAAAACTAAATGTCTGCTATTATTTTGTTATATTTTTTTTATCTAATTTATATGAAACCGAAATCATATTATTAATTATAGATATAATACATAAAACTATCCTCAGTGATGGTTTATGGTTCACGGAATGATTTATGGTTATTGGAAGATTCACGGCACAATTTAAATGTCCTATTATGCAAAGAACAAAATACGCCACCAACTTTATACAAGATTGTCTTTATATACTCTATAAAAAAATACTTTACGATATCGACTAAAGGTGCTTGATGAAATTTTAATATCAAATTTGAAATATTAAAACTTTATATGATTCCACATGTTTTTTTCCCCACTAACGACCCGGGTTTCGATATCGTCAGGCATTCTATCATACGGATGCAACAGAAATAGCTGTATTACATAAAAATACTCGTATTTTTATATAGTGTAGTCATTTCTTTTGCATCCTTCTTATTTCTTCATTTCACAAATATCTCGTTGAAAATGTTGCAAACGTTCCAATAAAATCATAAACAAAAGCAATTATTTATTGCGATATAAGAAATTAAAGAAATATATATTCAATACAATATTATATAAAATGTTAATTTAATATACGATCTATTTTGAGATCAGCTTGTTCTTATTGAATAATACACAACTGATAAATCTATTAAAAAAAATTGATAACATTAGTGAAGCTTAGTCGAATATTTATTTGACGAACATCAAGTTTGTACAGAAACAACACGCGATTTTATAATACGGTTCTCTCCTTTTAGCCGTTCCTTAATGTAAAGAGCCTTCTTCAACATTGACTTAATTTGAAACGTATAACGTTTCATTGCCACCGGCCATTTTGTAGTTTTTGTGGCAACCTCTTAGTTGCGGAACCGCGTTCTCGAGCGTTGCGTAAACTCACGGGCCGTTTGCATTATTTTCACCTAAAAGGTGACATTTAACCTAGCGATTGTGTCAACTGTCAACCAATATCCTCGGTGTCAACACTGTCAACACGTCAGCGTACTTTCAAACAATTTCCCCACACATTTACTGTACAGCATAATACAACAATACAACGCTGCACAGTTGTTTTAATGTAACTTCATAAGCGTGTTATTAGGTTAATGAAATAAATATGTTTGGTCGTACAGTAACGTAACAAAACGATTTTATGACACTGCTGCAACGGCGGTCCTCATACACTCGCCGGATACTATTATCTAAGATAGATTTTTTACTTAATTTTTCTCTCACTACATACCAATTAAACTATAATATGTTAACTTCACAAAGCGAGCTCTTAGGTTCCTGGTTAATATTCTTGCCGGTGTCGATAAAAACATAACTTTTATTACAATATATCATGTATTCTCACAAAATATTGAGTATTCAAAAAGTTCTATCAGAACAATAAAGCTGCCTTACGAGAATAGGTGCATGAAAGTCGTAAAGCCTCTATGCAGCCAATATAACACCTCATCAAAAGCTTTTTTTTATAAGCTTTACTTAAGAAATGAGAATATCAAAATATTTTTAGTTGTAAGCAATTCGTTCTTTTGGGGTCCCTATTTTTGATTGAATAGGTATAGAACAGTGAATCTTATATGCGTCCACCAACAGCTTCATAATAAATATTGATATAAAACAAATTCAAATTAATTGACAGACTTGTAGTTGATTTTTTATTTTATCAAATTCAACTGCTATTTTATCACATATTGGAATGATAAAAAATGATACGGCCACGAGATATTTCCATAGGACCACTGGTGTTTATAATGCGGCTTCTGTACAATTTTACGTGAGAACCTCTAGCATGGAATGTAAGAAATAGTATTGTAAATTAAATTAATTGTTTTAAATAATAAAATCTCATTTAGCGAAACCGGTCCTGATCAAAAAATATATTGTGGAAATAAGTACTAAAAATTATGTTTTTATTATTTAAAATGTTTTAAGTATGTCAAAAAAATATACGCATCCATACTATCCTAAAAGCTGGAGTGAGCAGAATGATGACCTAACTACTAGATTTGTCCTAGCTCTATCATAAATCCCTACTCTCTTCGAAAAAGAGAATGCGAGTAACCAAGAAGAAGCAGTTCTTGTAGAAATGTTTCTCTTGTGATACCCCCCATTACGAGTACATATGTTCTACGTAGAAAGTTGATATGGAAAAAACGGAACATTAAGTACATACTCAAAATTGCCATTTTTACTTTTATATTTAATAGAAGTGAAAATGAACACTTTTTGTTCCTTAATTTTATTATTGCAAAAGTAGAATTTTGAGAGCAAATTTAATTGAATTATTTTCCGACCTCATTACTGCTTGTGCCTACCGCTACTATATATAAAAATACAAATGGTTTTACTATAGTTATAGTTTCTCACGAGTTTATTTTGGCAAAAAGTTTTTTTTTAATATGTAATAGTTGGGTCGTAAGGCAATAAAAATATTTTGACCAGTTGGCATCTCACTATTAAAATGTTCCGACGACGCCGCAATATGTTTTGGAGGCGACGCCGCTTCGGAGTGACGTCGCGACGGCTCTGGCCGAACGTGACCGAATTATCAAAGGATGCCAAGGGTGTAAGGCCTTATTTTGCCAAAATACGCAAAACATACGCCGCAAAGTTCCAAACTGAAACAATTATGAATGTACGAACGTATATTATCAAAGTGACTAATTATAATGATTGTAATAAATAGATTATTAAATTAATTTCAATATTTACTTAGAATCCAAATTTTTCTCTAAGACATCTTAAAATATACAAATACATGTATAAACTTAAATTTATATACAAATCTCATTAAGCATCATCAGCCAATAAAACTTTTAAATTAAGGCAATGCCAAATAGAGTCTCTCCTAAGAGATCTCTGCCAAAAGTTTATCGTCTAGTCCAGTATTCCCCAAACTTTTTTCACAAGCGGACCGATAAAAAAAGGAAATAATATTCGTGGACCACTAATACGGAAATAAAAATGTATTTTTAATTTCATATTATGACAGATGGACATAACTGTAATATATATAACTAACAAATGTACACATAACAGTTTTATACAATTGAGATTGTCGAAAAAACCCATTGTTTTTATTAAAAGTTATGCGTATCCTACTGTTGCATTTTTGCTAATATTTTGTATACTCTTGACTGCCGTGCTGTCTCTGACAGTTATAATCAAGTTTCTTGGAGTCGCACTCTCCTACTTATTGTTAATTTTTAACAATTCCTAAAAATACAAATAAACGTGCCCGTGAAAAAACCTCCACTTAATATTTTTGCATGTAAATTTACTTGAAATTTAGCTCACTGCTTGCGGCCCAGCGAAGTCTCTGCAGCCACGGAAAACTGGTTGGGGCACTGGTCAAGCTTAATGGTGTTCCGCATAAATTGGCATAGATTTTATTCACTTATTACTTTTACGTTCTTTTATCTAAAAAAATACCCCAGAAGTTCTGTTAAAATTACCGTATTAGCGAAGTGTTTTGTTGCTGAAAAGTTTGAGAAACCTTGGTCTACACACTTGTCTTGTCTACACACTATTAAATTTCAAATCAATTATTTTCTCTGCAATTATCAACATTTACAATTATAAATATATTTATTACGCATAATAATTATGTATTGAATCCAAAAATAATATAATAATAGTAGACTTAAAAAATTCAAAACATTTTTTTTATAATTTATGATATCGACTGAAGGTGCTTGATGGAACTCCAATATCATTTTTTTTATATAATTCCACCATAATTTGAGAAACAAACAAATTTATCTCTACGCACAAATATTTTTTTTTATTATTAAAAAATAAGTCCAAAAAAATATGTCAGCTGCTGTATGTATTTTTACGAGTCATTTCTTATTGCTAAAGCACCCACTGCAGAAGTATCATTATATTGAAACAACATTTTGCTTGTCTTCATTGAAATCTATGAATTAAGAATTTATAGAAACATTATGAAAACGATAGAAATAAACTTCACTTTCGTCTGTATAATTTATAAGATGATGAAATAATGTATTCGGTGTATTTTATTGTATAGTAAAATTTAATGTTGCTAATTAAAAACACTGCATTACATATAAAATGACATTTTAGTTTTATCTTGTATATCCAAGGTTTCTCAAATCGTGTAAAAATGTTGTGTTCTCAATTTCCAATTCCACTTATGATGTCACTGTCAATGCGGTGAGAACTGAGAGTAAAGTTTCACTTAACAAATTGTGACTAATTCATGCTATTGGGGGACAAATTGATACGTGTATAATATACACGTATTACACACATATCAATGTTAGATAAATAACAAGGGCTGTGGAATTATTAAAAAATCACGACTACTAATAATAAAAAAAAACAGGTTTTTTTCTTACCTTCCTATTTATATGCATTAAATTAAAGATCAACCAACCAAAGCGGCAAATTGTCCATTGCTGTTGATATTTATCAAAATCTTCTAAACCGAAAAAGAAGACGGAATCGCTAGTTGTTTACGATTCCGACACCGACTTCATAGCCCTGTAAATAACATAATTCTTCTGATCTGAGTCGTTGAAACATTGTACATTTCCACGTGTTTTTGGATTTCACCTTTCGGCATCTTCAGGCATTCTGTAGCATGGATGCAATAGAACTGGAACAAAAAATATAGTTTGTATGTTGATAAAATTTCCGCCGTGGCTCTGTCGCATAAATCCGGCTTGTTTAATGGCATTTTTTATGTGGACTTTGAGAGCGTCAATTACTTGCGGTTTATTTGCAAAGACTTGCATGCGATTTAAAATATTCCTAAAAGAAGGAGTCAAACGGTGTTAAATCACACAATCTCGGTGGCTAGTTCCATGCCCTGAATTTGCTCGTGCATTGGATTTCACCTTTCGGCATCTTCAGGCATTCTGTCACATGGATGCAATAGAACTGGGACAAAAAATATAGTTTGCATCGAACAAGAAAAAATACCCAAAAAATCACAGACCCTTAGGCTAAAAATCAATTAATAGAGCTCAATTAAATTCAATGTTTATATTAAGCGAGCAACTAAGCTTTCCTAGATCTCCCTTGCTAGATTCATTAGAGATTAGTCTCTATATATATATATATGTAATTATTTCTATTTTATACGATTATACATGCTGAATATTGTGATTCATTTTTGTTAAGTTAAAAGTATTTTTGTCGAAAAAAAGTACAAACGAACAACGTACATACCTCTGACCTACTGGGATTAACGACCCGTGTTGGGAGCTCATCCCATCGATCAGAAGTCTAATTTTTTAGTTTTAGGGCAATATTGACTCTTTCACTAAGTCCCAAGGGCCGAAACCTAGCTAACTCGTCATGCTGGCGTACTGTAGTTTTGAATTACGCGCAAATTTTTGGTATTTAATGAACTACGACCAACCGATTGGTGCTGGCCCACAGCTAAGGATTTTAAGATTGTTTATCGTTATTAATTTATAATTTCCTATTAGAGCTCTACAGGACGTATCAAACAATCATAACGGTAGAAAAAATTCACTGATAAGGATTATAAATTGTTCATTGGACGCGTATTTTCAAAAACAAAAATTAGGAAATGTTCTTATCTTATAACGAGAATCGCCGCAAAGTCATTTGCTGCTATTTTCGTTTGTTGATTATTTGTCGTGAATCATACATTTTTTTTGATAAAACAATATGCACATAATTATGCGATCATGACTCTTCATGACTCCAGATGACTCACGCCCAAAAACCTCGCGCACTGACATGTCGCCGAGTGTAAAATAATCAAAGCACCGTCAAAGTCACCAAAGTCAATTCGACGGTATGAAACACATTGTTATTCCCAGTATCGCAAAACTCCGATTTATTTACGCAACACAATTGGCGAACTTAGCAAATTACTTTTAATAAAACAGCGAAATACTATAAAAATCACGTCTTAAACTTTGTGACCGAAAATATCAACTTTTTACACCTGCAGTCCGGTAAAAGAAGGAAAAAAATCGCGGACCACTAATACCGAAATAAAAATGATTTTTAATTTTATGTTGCGACAGATGGATATATCTTTAACTAACAAATATACATATAATATAACAGTCTGATACAATTAAAATTGTCCATAAACAAAGGCTTTTTCCAGGGTTTTTTTAGAGTCGGTATCATGAAAAATGAGCGACTCCGATTTCTTTTTCGATTACACGATTTTGAAGAATACATACCTCAATGTACAATTTCGAGATTGATTGTTTAATCTATAATTCAATGCAAATAAGTAATAAAAACTAATTTAATAGTAAAGCTATTTATTAATTAAAAAAATGATTCATACTGAATATAATTGTATCTTCCTATCAATTATGACTTTTTTCGATTATCCGGATTTATCCTTATCCGGACTATCTTCAACCCCAATAAGTGCGGATAATCGAGGTTCAACTGTATTTTAAAATATAACAACACATTTTTAGTACTACTTCTACAATATATTTGATGTTCAGGGCCGGTTTCGCTTCTTTCGCCGGTTCGCGGTTTCGCGAACACCCTTAACTGATATGATACAAATCAGAAACATGCCTAGTTATACAACATTTTGAGTTATTAATTAATAGGTATACAAAAATATAGGTTCAAAAACTAATTATTGTATGATTGCTTGTAAATTATATTTGTAGTATTCAAATCTTGAGCTTTGTATTTTTTTTAATGACAAGCTCAAAATTTTGTATAAATGGTTTTTTTTTAATTTATCACAGAATTTGTCAGCTGATAATGCTTAGGACGAGCGAAACTGGTCATAATCGTAAATATGTTGTGAAAGTAGTACTACAAAGTGTGTTGTTATTATTTAAAATATCGTAAGTAGCTTTCTTAATTCGAATTTAATCAATAATTAACATTTGAATAATTCTAATTTCAAATTTATTTATGAAATCGACTGAAGGTGCTTGATGGAATTTCAATGTCAAATTTGAATTGCTACAACTTTGTACGATTCCATATGTTTGTTTTGTCAGTTCTGTTGCATCCGTGTGATAAAATGCCTGAAGTTGCTGAATGGCGAAACCCGTGTCGTTAGTGACGAAACATGTGGAATCGTACAAAGTTGTGACAATTCAAATATTGATTATCTTCCACTTCGCGAATAGTGACGCTTGCACCTTCATATAGGTGAACAATGATTCTAATCTTTAATATGCCGCTAGTCCGATCGTTATGACATATAATGGGTTACCTACTAAAAGAACCTGTTAGTGCATTGTTCTTAATTGATAAAACATATTTCGAACATATTTAGATGGTTCTAATAGCGAATTACTCTACAGGAAATATTATATAAAGTTTCATAGTATATGAATCGACTGCGTAAGTGTAGAATATGGATATGATTTATAATAAAACAAATTATGATAAAATCAGGGGTAATAAAATTTATTTTTGATAACCTGACCATTTATTTATTCGCAGTTCACAGTTTATATTATTATTAAATCGCTTTTAAATTCGATAAAATGACGATCAAAATAGACGCCATGAAATTTATAACGTCGATAATATCTGAGAGTGTAAAAAACTTTTCCTTCGGGACTACCACTTTTCCAGAAGCGACAGTTTTATGTGGAAATTTTTAATATGACCAAGTGATGCGATTGCTTTTTACGGCGTCTTTGTCGTTTATTACTTAATTTATTCGAATGAAAGTTTCACAAGATTTTAAATCTTTCGAAATCGTCCGAATTATTTCAATAAAAATATGAATTCTCACACAATTTAATCATATTTATCGTATTCTTTCTTTCTCTTATTGTCTCTTTTCATTGCCGTAGGAGTGAAGGAAGAGAAGAAGTGTATCCGCTCAGCACTTCGGAACTTTTTTCAAAACAGAAACAGATGACCCCAAATACTTTAAGGGATTTTATATCCATTCATTATATTTTTCGCAAAATTAAAACCGATACAATTCCGCATACTATATTAACCCTTTCCACTCGTATGTCCCCTCTGGGGAACCAAACAAGAAAAACGTTCTACTCGTATATCCCCACTGGGAAACCAAAACTTTAAGCTTGAATATTTTCTATATACCACATTTTATTGATTTTCATTGCTGTTTATCATATTATATATATTGTACAGATAATATTTTCTCTATCATATGATTAAAATTCATATGAAAATGTTTAATTTGAATAGATATTTTAAAGCAATACTCGATGTTCGATTTTCGTTTCGAATCTGATTGTACATTATAATTATTATAATTAAAAAAATTCAAATTTATATATTTCAAATGTCTGTTTTGACCTTAAAAATATGAGTTTTATAAATAATCGTTAAGAAAATAAACGATATATATGAAATTCTTTATCCATAATGTTTTTAAAACTTTTAAAAATATCATGTTTAAAATTCATATACTCGGATTAAAACTTTCGTAAAATAGAAATTAAAAACTTTTTACGATTGTATTTCTATAAAAATACTAAAAACAGTCTTATGCACGCTGTGTAAGTTTTTTGTTGAACAAAAATCCGTTGAAAATACGATTTATTTTCATTTTAAGTTTTGATTATGAATCCTGGAAAATGCGTGAAATTAATTACGAGTTGAGGCTACTCTCACCCAAAAAAAATTACGAGTGCAAAGGGTTAATGAGCTAATGATAATTTTAAATATTGATGAAGGTATAGTTCTTTTTGCATACATCTGATCCGCATCTTACCAAAAATAAATTATTTGTTATGAAATGAGCCTGTCATTCACTCACTTACACTTACACTAACATCATAGCGTTTGGTCAACTGACAAGGAAATTTTCTAAAATAAAATTAAAATTCAGAAAAAGATCCATACAATCGCCTTCAAGCTACTCACAAAAGTATTTTAAGGACTAGACAAGATAATGCTAATCCTTCATCCTTTTAAAGTGTTAACTATCACTTCTTGATAACGATGGATGATATTTTAAATAATAAAAACACATATTTAGTATACACTAAGTTAACAATATTTTATAATCACGACCGGTTTCGTTTAATGTTATTTTATTATTTAAAACAATGATACTTAGTCTCAAAACCCTTTTCCTTATATTCTATACAAGTGGTTGTCACTTAATACAGTATAGTGCCCGCATTATAAACATTAGCGGTCCTATGGATATATCTAGTGGCCGTACAAAATCATATCGCTCGTGCAGAATGACTATTCAATTTAACAATTCGCACACGTTATTCAACATTTTAACCTTTAATAATAATTTTAATAATAATTTGTCGTAATCTACTTAATGATTTACAACAAATTTTACAGATGTTACTTTAATGATAAGGCTGTTATTACCAAACAAGTTTTAAGCGTTTTAAGCGTTATTGAAAGACCCTTATACCAAAGATTGTTACTTTGTCGACATCCCTTACGAACAAAGCAGTAACTCATTTTTACTAATTTTCTGTGAATGTGCACTCATTTTACCCAATAGTATGATTGCCAAAAGTGAGCAATGCTCTATTTTTTCATTGGGAGGTGTATATAATTAACTGGGTTTTAAATAAAACAATACTGCCTTACCACCATTGTCCCACTTTCAAACGGTATTCAGAAGACGTGCCCTAGCACGTCATGCGCATCTTTTATGTTGCAGGTATAATGCTTTGTAACACACAGTGACGTCACGATAATATGTCCACCGATATTTTCATTAAAAATTACGTCACTGTTATTTGCAGTTTCGCAATTTATTTGGCTGAGTTTGTTGTAATTACACAATGGCGGTTTTTGAGCATTTTTTTGTCCACTCGTGTAAGACGAGAAGTCTATTGTTCTTCAAAATTAAAGCAAAATAAACACTTTCGAAAAAACGGTGTTTTATTTCGATCGGAAAAGTGTGTCAGTCTTTTTGCTTGTGTGTCGGAAAACATATCTCAAACAGTTCATCCATCAAAAACACTAATATTTCTGTAATAACCGCATTAATGAAACCGCAAATAAAATTTCAATATTAGTTATAACTAGTCCTAATGATACGGATTTATCCGCCTAACAAAGTAGTTCAACAAAACTATTTTACTAATGAGAAGGGTTGATGATATGCTCGTAATGAGCGAAACCGATCCTGATCAAAAAATATATTGTAGAAATATATATTAAAAAGTGTGTTTTGCTTAGTATAAAGTACGTTTGTCAGTTCCGACGATGGCGTGAGCCGAAATAGCTATCAACTATACCTTTTAAAAAAAATTGCAGAACTTAAATACATTGCTATTATTTCACCGTGTTGTAATGGGGCTACCAAGTAAATGCCAATTCAATCAATATCATACCTTTCCATCATGAAGTGACAGTAAGCACCTTAAAATTGGGTTATTAGAACTGGTTGTAAATCCATCTAAAACTATTATATTACGTTTTGCACACACGACAAAACGCCTACGAACAAAATTTCACAGATACAATGTCCACTAAAGATTTTTATCCACAAAATGGGAATCTTTTTTAAAAAAGTCTATGAAGTGTGAGGTTACGAAAATAAACATATTGATTCTTTCACTGATTATTAAATATTGTTCTCATAGTCAGTTTATCAATATTAATAAAACAATTATAACTTTATACTTCTCTTTTCAGTTTGCGTGATTTATTTTAACTTGCTATAATTGAATATATGAACGTTCTGTCATGTGAACATTTTGTCGTATAATAGCCGTTGGTAACGTCAGACGATAAAAAAGTATTTCATCTTTTTTGGTTTCAAAAAAAAAAGCTTAAAATCCAACAATCAATTTAAGTCGATCGATTTGATAAATGTTTGGTTTCGTAGATTTAATCAATTGACCATCGTTAAAAGTAGATAAGAAATCATTGATTTTATTAACACACAAACATTATTAAATCGAATTAATTTATTTATTTATGGGCTAAAAAACTCGCCCGTTTATTATTCTATGTCGACTTTGCAAGTTAATAATATATTATATAACAAAATAAATAGAGTAAGACGGCTTATTCATACTGGAGACTTGTCATAAGCTTATTTCTAACCACTGTACATCAATTATGATGAATTTATCGGTTTATATATTTACCGGTGACAAATTGTTCGCACTCTCGCAATGAAGTAGGTCTAATGGATGTGTCAGCTTTATTTTAAACTCACAAGAAGCACAGCGAAAGAAAATTGAATTTAAATTCTTTAATGCAATATTTTTTAATCGTTACCAAATCATTGAATTATTTATTACCAATATGTAACCAATATAATTATATTCTTTAGTGTATGAGAGGGACCTGTTTTTTTCTTTAATTATTCAAACGAAAATGCTGTCACAGCAATAATTATTTGTACATATGACGCAAACTCGAAGCGAAGCTAGCTCATGATAGGCCTTAGCCATTTTTAAGATTTTATACGGAAATCAGTTGATAATGCTCGCTATAAGTGAAACTGTCGAAGGAATACTAAATATTCTGATTTATCCAAGACTTTGGAGTCGTTTAAAAAAACGACTCGGAATTAAAAAACGTTTAATATTATCAGGTATTTTTCTACCTTTCCTATTTAAGTGCATTGAATTCGAGATCAACTAGCCAATACAGCAAATTTTACATTGTGATATTTTACATAACTTTCTTATCGAAAATGAAGTGAAAAACGAGCGATTGACTACACATCCCTGGTAGTGTGTTATCATTTAAATATATTTCTTATATATAACGATATAAACTAAACCATTTTTATCCATAATTAAACGGCGGTCAACTTATTTTAATTCAAACATTTTACTTTTAAGGTATTAAATGTCACTTCTTGATGGAAAGGCATGATATTTTAAAAAATAAAAACACATTTTTACTCCTTATTTCCACAATATACTTTATGATCAGGACCGGTTTCGTTCATCGCGAACATTATCAACTGATAGAATGCAATTTGCAAGCAATCATTCTACATTAAAACCATTTATTTTTTGTTAAAAATAGGTGTATTTTAAATGTCATTGATTTCAAATGCCTTCTTGGACACATAATATAATAACATGTAATGAAATTTTCACTTCTAACTGTTCGACTTGATAAATAATTATTCCGTTCATTAAAACAATGTAACCTCTATTAAGGTTAATAAATAATTAATATACAATAAAAAGCAAAAGAAATTTTATTCTAACTGTAGAATTTAACTCTTTTAATATCAACAAAAATATCCTTTGATTTTTTGGATCTGGATAATTTTGTCTTGTAAGCAGATTAAATTAACAATCCACACATATACGGAAATTTGTAAGACTATTTTCTCGGAGTATTATTACATGATTAAATCAACGCTTTATCCACTAATAAGAAACCAAATAAAAAAAATCATTAGAAAACGGATGAACATTGATTTATTCTGCAAAAGATGTGTTTGACTCGGTATTGTTATAAATACAGACGACAAAAAAGGCTTAAGGAATATTCAACAAACTGTAATTTTTCAAGATGATTTTATTCAAGAATACACGAGGACCTATACCACCACTTCGCATTATACATTTCAGTTGCTGTAAAAACGAATAAGAGAAATTTGCTAAATTATTACCCAATATTACATACACTAATTTAAATAAATAATTATATCAACACTTTGGTTTTGTTTCCCTCGAGGTATAAAGGAAAAAGACACGAAAAATACGTAACATATTAGATCAGGAAAAAAGTTTGATACACAGGAAACAAAAGATTGATTAACATAAATCACACATTTAAAATTGTTAATTGATTGTCATGTGATCCAGAAACTAGAACATTTCCGGGGTTCCTAGATTATTACATCAAGAATTAGATTAGTTTGTAATGTTCATGATTCATTAAATTATTTTTACGGATTCTAATTGGTTCTACAAGGCGCTTAAAATAGTTTACAGTTATCCTCAAAAAATAGTGATATAATTATGAATTTGTAAATAAATTCTTAAAGAGCAATCTTTTAATGAATATTTTCGTAATTGAGATGTTCTATGAGAATATCACAATTGACTCAAATCATTTATTTTTATTATTTTTTCATGCCTGCACCCCAAAAATATTACTGTAAATTATCGTCATTCCGAAATCAACATCTTCCTGGAAATAAATTTAAAAAGTCCTGCAACCATCAAATGTTATTAAATTTATATGAAATTTGAAATGTTGAAACTTTGTAAATTACCACAAGTTTTGTTACTTATTACTCTGGTTTCGTTTTTCGCCATCTTCAAACATTCTATCACACGGATACAAAAGAAATGACACAGAATAAATAGTTTGCATCGGTTTTATGTATATAAGATTGATTACACAAAATATAGACCCTAAGATTGGGAGCTAAATATACATATGTTTCTGAAATAATTTTAATGCTAATTACTTGCTCTTAATTCTCTGTTTATCAATTTTCACCATGGCATTTCAATGGTAGTTGATTATTGTAAAACTTTTAGCTTTGTGTAAAATTTTCCTTTCCAAAACTGAATGCCATTATAATCAAATCAGTAGTTATTAAAATTATTTCAGCAATAGATTTAAGTGCTAGTCTATATATTTCCAGTGCAATTAATCTTAAATTTCTGTTAATTAATATTTTTATTATACTTAAATATTTTTTGTGTATAACTTAAAAGCTTCAATAATCAATTATATAACTTGCGTTTCAAGTAAAAATTGCATTGTTTATTGAAATTCAGCCTAAAATTTTAATATGTACTATATTATGAAAAGGGTTTTTGAAACAGTCTTTATCTATAATACAATTAAGTTATCGGTCATAATTACTAAGTGTTCTCTGAAGAATGTATTTCTTAAGCTTGAAGTTTACTTCTGTGGTAAAATGATTCAATATATACATATAATATAAAACAGGGTCGCAGCCGTTCCTACAAATACTCCAATCTAACCCGGCTTTTCTGTAATGGACTTTCCTCCTACAGCTCATCACTTAATAAAGGAATAACTTAGGGGAACCTTACCGTAACCATCAATGGGACGTTTTCTTTAAATCCTTCATATGAGCAAACATATTATTATTGCTATTACTATTATATTACCGGGTATCCTTGACGCGAAGGGCTGCCCGCCTTCCTTCGCCTCGATATGGTTCACAGATCACGTCCGCTCACACCCCTAAAATCCTCCGCTCCACCCCGAAATCCCCCA
Organism: Himalopsyche japonica; assembly: GCA_028555115.1. Classification (NCBI taxonomy): domain Eukaryota; kingdom Metazoa; phylum Arthropoda; class Insecta; order Trichoptera; family Rhyacophilidae; genus Himalopsyche; species Himalopsyche japonica. Next base: position 784,977 of record JAHFWJ010000224.1, on the reverse strand, counting down.
CGAAACCTCCCGCTGTCCCCCAAAACACCCCGTTCTAACCGAGAGTGTATTCGGGTGGCGCCCCCGATCGATATGCGCCCGCGGGCGGTGCGATCGTCCCCTTTTTACTCGGCGAAAGTCCCGACAAGTATTACCTACTACCGTTTCGGCACTTGCCCACCGGTAAGTGGGGCCCTGTACTACATAGTAAAACTTATTATTTATTCACCCAACATCTTTAATTTTAATTAAAAACTGTTGAGCAAAAATATTTCTGTATTATATCAGTTTAAAGTATATATTATATTACTAACAATGCGACACACTTATATTCAAATAAACAATCGTGTGCATGAATTTAATTTTTCTTGCACTAATCTTAAAAATATTACAACTCATGAAAAAACCCATTATAATTATTGAAAACGCTATGAAAGTGTCACACAGCATATAGATAACATGCATCTGTATTTATAACGGGAAATCTTTACATTTCATGACGCAAACACTAAGCGAAACTATATATTTCGTTCCAAAAAATTCAACAGTGTTTGGATACAGACAGGAATTTGAAAGAAAACTTGATTTATATTTTTATTACAGTTTTGCCGGTATGTATTAAATATTTAAAACATCTCGACCTAGCCATTTTGATGTCGTAACTTTTGAATAATTTTAGTCAAAATTTACGACTCAATCACGTATAAAGAAATCATTATTATGATTCAAAATTCATGTAGTTTTCAAGTATATCCAAGTAGTATTTAAATGATTTAGAAAATATTTAAAACACTAATTTGACGAACAAAAACACATCGTTAGATTAGTCATTGTATTATATTATTATATCATCAACTTTTCAAAGAATTCACTATAATTGTAACGATAAAAGACTGCGATGTCACTTTAAATTTTTATTTTAAAATACAATCACAATAATTATTACAGAGTGCATCGGTTTACGAGCAATTCGGTCTGCGAACAAATCAGACAACGAACACATGTTTGGATAACAAACTAAAACATTCATTCCAATCCACTTATTCTATCAGTAAAACTCGGTTGATAGGTTAACAAACAATTCGGATAGCGAACATAGTCTTCGAACAAATTATGCTCGTTAACCGATCACCCACTGTATATATGTATGGAATAATGTAAAAATTTTATCTAAAATTCACTTCTTTCAATTGATAAAAATAATAACAGAATCTTTCACAGCAATTCAAGTTGCGAAAAAACAATAATTTAATTGTTTGAATACGCAAAAATATAACCGTTAACTCTACCTAAGATAGTTTTAAATGAAACTTTACATTTCAATTGTTATGTAAATAGCAAGTGATCAATGAAGCTTTATAATAGACTACACTATTCCATAAACTGAAGCTTTTTTAATAAACTTATCTTATTGACCTCTGAATTATTTTTGAAGATAATATTTTCATTGATTCAAAAAATATTAATACGTTCATAAAAATGGTTTGTACTAACAAATTATAATTTATTTTTTAACCGAAGAAGGCAGTTTATCAATACAGATAAATTTGTCTTGAGATCAACATTCCAAACACTCATGGCATCGGTTTTCAATTTTAAATTGAAAAAATCTTAATTCGTTACTGATTGCTGGGTTCCTAATTAACAGTAATGTTATCGTAAATCTTTTTCTATGAGGTCATACATGATGACACTTTATTAGTTAAAACTCTGAAATATCTTCATTAAAGTATCAAATATTTTACATTCAACAATTCATAAAACCACCCCGGAGAAAAATCTAAGTGATATTTGAAAGGTTAGGTACAGAATAGCGTAACAGTCATGCTTAGAGATTGCCAAACCACCGAAATATTTTCATACGTAATACAACAATATAAGCGTGTGAGAAAAATACGGCTATTGGCTTCGCAATGATCGCATATTCGATAATAAATAGGTGATTCTTTTGCAGTGAAAAATTGGCGTGGCCGTTTTAAATTATTTATTTTATCAAGTTTATTACGAATATATAAACGGTAAGCATTGAAAATTTGAAATGATATCCAGCGAGTTCAGGCGAAATCTACTTTAATAAATTGAAATATACTATTCGTTTAACTCACTCTTTATCAGCATGAAAAGTGCAATGTTCTTACCACTATCACCCTAATTGGAAGATTTGTTCTACAATTTTGAAAAACTAACAAGTTATGTCCAAGACTCGAAAAAAATGGCAGAATTCTCATTTTGACCTCGTATAATTCGAGAGAAATAAGGGACCAAGTACATTAATAAGTGTGCATGCTTAACAGAAAGTAATAGTTAATAATATCCATATGTCCTCAAGTAAAGAAGTCTTAGAAATTTGTTCTGAATTTTGATTGTAATCAAAAAGAAATAGCGAGTCCAAGGGTTAAATGACCTGTACACTGTATATATAGTCAAGCAGTCACTCGCTTTAATTACAATGCTGACGGGTTCGTATCACTGTATGAAACTATGGATAAAAATCTAACCAAAGTATTGATTTGCAAGACGTACAAGACAGAAAGTAGCCGTCTATTATCTCATAGTTCAAAATTAAATTGCTGAAACTTTCAACTGACTGTCAGTTCTGTTTTATCCGTGTAATAGATGCCTGAGGATACGGTAAGGCGAAAACCGGATCGTTGGTGACATAACATGTGCAATTGTACAATTAAAAAAAAATCAAATTTGTTATTGAAATTCCATCAAATACCTTCAGTCGTTATCATATATTTTTATATTCAGTTAAAATTAATTTATTTTAGTATTTCGGTCTTGCTTTCTTTACGCAGTCGGTATTTAAAAAAAATTAAATAGTTTTTTTGATATTGAGAGAAAACAAACAACAAACTAAGATCCCGGTTTAAGTAATGCCAACATGGCAATCTCTAGTCATGTTGAATGTTATTACTGGCGTCGTAAGGTTTCTTCTTAGTGAACGAACCTCGCGTGAGCAGCTTCGACACGCTTTGTTAACCGCTTCAATAATAAATAATTTTATTCGATAGAGCCACACTCACGAGCGAGTACCGCAAAATAAACGGGAGTTAATGCGTTTTCGCTGTGAACTTACTTCCAACGAAATAACGCTATAAATAAGTTGATAATATTTTACACTAAACTTTGATGCTATCTAACGTAAAAATAATTATTTAAAATCCACTTTGATAATATGAAAACTCACCGAATTCATATAGTCATTTTGTTTACATAGATAAAATAGTTGTTACTGTGAAAAAACACGACTCCGATTCTGACATTGATCAACAATACGACAAAGATCAAAAAAGGTTTCATTTTGTCCTACCTGATTTTTCCTACTTTTCTTATTTACGTGTTATTTAATATTTAATTTTTGAGTTAATGCTTTGCTTGATTTGTCCTGACAAACTCAATAAGATTTCTTCAAACCAATATTAATCAATAAATTTTCTAACTATATGCGTTGGAATATCCTTTAAACTGCTCAGCGGGGAACGAGTTAAAGGTCAACCAACCAATCAGGCAAATTGATCAATGACATATTTTTCAAAATCGTATACAAGAAAAACATTTTAAATAGCGGTCCTATTATATTCTCTATAATTTGTAAATAGTTTTCTCAGTTCTTAAACATTTGATTGTATACACCGGCTAACTATTAACTCAAAATATTGTATAAATAGTCTTGTTTGTTATTTGTATTTTACGATAAAAACACATTTTTAGTCTATTTCGGCAATATATTGTATTATCAGGACTGGTTTCCCGCGTTGCGAGAATTATCAACTGATAAAATACACTTTTAAGGTGTTAACTGTCACTTCTTGATGGAAAGGCATGATATTTTAAATAATAAAAACACATTTTTTTAGTACTTATTTCCACAATATATTTTTTGATGAGGACCGGTTTCGCTCTTCGCGAGCATTATCAACTGACGATAATGCTCGTGATGAGCGAAACCGGTCCTGTCCCTTATCGTTAAAAGTATTAATTGAATGGAATTTATTTGATTCTAAAATCAATATATTATTATTGGAGATACAATACATTGCGTCAGATAAGGGTTCCGTAGCCCAAAATTTGACAATGAATATTTTATATCGACATGAATTTGAAGGTTGGAATTCACTTAACTTTTTACAAAATTGTGATTTGACTTGAATATATATAACAGTATATACTTATTCTAAAATTTATACATATATACTTATACTAGTTGCCACGTAATTCTTCCTGCAGGTTCACCGGACATCAATATAACACATAAATCAACCATGGCCGTTTCCTCGTACACACCCCAGTTATATTATATGTCTAACACATACAAAGTTATCATATCAGCACGAAGTATTTGGAAAATTTATTTCTGCCTATTTTTATGTTGACAACCCGAAAATGACAATCACATAAATTTCTATAATAGTGCCTTAGTAAGTTAATGAAATAAAAAACTTATACATTATCACAGTCAAATTTGAATTGTTAGAACTGTTCATTTTCACATATTTTGTAATTCACAGGCCAGGTCTCGCCTTTTGACATATTCAGTCCGTCCTTTTGCATCCATCTGATAAAATACCTGAAGATGTCGAAAGACAAAACCCAATTTGTGAGACAAAACCATTGGAAATGTACATAGATTTAATGATTCAGATTTTATATTGAAATTTCATCAAGCATAGTTACTCGACTTAAAAATAAAACCGAAAATTGGCAATCATTTCAAAATCAAAACATTCCCGATTTTACAGACAAAATATTAAAAAACATGCATAATATATTATATACGTATAAGCTATCTCGCCTCATACCGAGTATTAAAAGACGAAATAAAATATATGACAAGGAACTAATCGATGAGATTTTAGATGTATATAATTTATTAAAACAGAGAAAAAAAAACTCACGACCTTGGTCATAATAACGAGGTTGACAAATCCCAACACAAGAGGCTTTTATTACAGTCCGGCTAATGACATAATAGAAGGAAATGGAATAGCACGGTATTTTGCAATATTATTGATAAAATGGTTTTATAAGCGAATAAAACTCCAATCGCATTATCAAGTGTAACAAGTTATCTAACTACCAACCATTAAATTCAATAGATTTTTTCATTCCCTCTCGGAAACTATTCTCCAAATTACAGTCAGAGGGGGTAGTTCGGGGAGGGCTTTTGTAGGTACATACATTGAGCCGGTCGGTGCGCCAAAAGATGGGGAGCGTCAAACAAGTTAATAGCGGGAAAAGCTTCGAGGATAATTTCGATGTTTATCGAGTCGCCCTAACCGCTTCAGACCTGGTGTACAATTTACAGCTTTTGTTTAAGTTGATTATGCTTTGTCAGCAATGTTGATCCTAGTATTATAAACAATGTCTAGTTTACATTGATGATACGGCTTTGTTTTTATTTATTACTACCAAAAATGGCTAAAATACCTTCGTATAAAATAGTTGATTTTTTAAGCCCGTATAGCTCCTATTAAATAATTTACCTAGTTTATTAGTAGATTAGTAGTGTTTCACAAACTTTCGATGTGAATAAGTTAGTATACTCCAACAACTTTAAATAAATATAATTAAAATAAAGTCGTTTCAAGAATGGCTCATTAACAGTTAATGAATTTTTAAAATCATTATTAGATTTCATTATCAGATCAAACTCAGCGCCTAGTGTTTGCATCTTTGTAGAAGGGGTCGCAGGATGACGGTTTTGGAATAGCTGGAAATCAATAAACATCAACTATCACAAAGGATTCTTAACGAACAAACTATGTAATATATTGTCTTCTCCATTACTTAACCCCTGCTTTCTGATTTGCTTCCCTAATAAATCATTTCCGTGCCACATGTAAACTTATTGTCATAGCCGCCTTTTTAGTTTCATTTACAATTTTTGGAAAAAAAAATAGTTTTATTGCGAGCAAGAAACAAGCTAGGTCGTTAAAACATGAGAGAAGAAGTATTGTGTACCTTTTCTACACAGCTATATATATATAAGCAAATGTTCGTTTAAGCATAGTTCTGACGATGGCGTGAGCCAAAATAGCTTTCAACTATATTTTTAAAAATACTGCTTGCCTCGGGCGTGTGTGTTTTTCTGTAATTAATTTAAACTTTGGTATATAGATTCTAACTGTTTATTTTACGTCAGTTCTGTTGCATTCGTGTGATAGAATGCCTGAATATACCGAAAGAGCGAAACCCGGGTTGTAAGTGACAAAACATGTGGAATCGTACAAATTTGTAACAATTCAAATTTAATATTATACGAATAATAAAATAAATAAAGCTTTCAGTTTATATTTAAAAACGTGTTCCATTGCAGGAAACGTTTGTCTAGCTTCTTTTCTACCCAAATATATAATAGAATTTGTAAATTGTATGCAAGCAGAACAAAATTGTAATTACAATAGCTTATCACACATTTTAGACACTTAGTTTCTTTATACGTTATCTTATAATTCAACATCTCAGTGGACTTTTTTCCGAGGATTTAACTGTTAAACAGTCATTCAATCTTTTCTTTTTTATATTATCGGAACAGTGCTGCTTTCAAATAATTGATACGTTAATCGATGTTGCTTCACCGTGTTTTTGGAGTCGATGAATAGGAAAACAATATATAATTCAAGGTCCACAAGTCTGATGGAAAATTTTAATTTTGAAAATAAACTCGAACAGAATAAATTTTTAATAACGTAGATAGTTTGACTGGAAAATCTAAAAAAAACATAATTTGTTATATGTCAATGCCATATTTTCAACCCTGTCACTTTAGATCATTATAAACGTGCTAAGTGACAATCATTTCTACAAAAGTAAACATGTCCCTATTGCTCTAGTTGGATAAATAACTTGAATGCTCTAAAGCATAAACATATCAACCAGTTCCCTGGTGAGCCGCGTAAATTATATTCCAGCACCGAATATTTCAAAAATTATTTCTGTAATATTCGTGCGCTAAAAATTTGTGACGATTATCAGAATAAATCTGGATAAACTTTTACACAAAAAAAGCTTTCGCACCGAAGTAAAGACATTATTTTTTAATATCAACTATCACTAATGCAAGCAGCATCTCAAAAGTTAGCGTTAGCAGTCAATACCATTTTACTATTACATGACATATTTTATATTCTATACGTTCCATTCAACTACAAATATTTTTATAAAAGATGGAAAATATTTTTCGATTGATGAGACTAACATAACAAAAGAAAACGTTAAAACATATTATTGTTGAATCAAAGTTTTCTTGGCTCTAGGCCTTAAACTATTAAATTTTTTTTATCAAAAATTGCAACAAATGTTTAGTGCGGGATTTGTTGACCTTATCATATATCTTATCAGTCATTTACTGAACTATTATCAAAAATAAATAATATGAAATATAATGGACCTGAATGGACTTTGATTTCGTGCGATTGTTTAACTTTCATATCTATCTATGCACCTCTCAAACATAATGTTCTTTTACACGAAGGGTGTCAAACAAGCCTTGCGTCTTCTTAAACAGGATGTATTAACTCCATATTTTTATCGATAAATAAAACGTTAAAAATTGTCGGCTGAGAATGCTTGGTTGAAATTCAACATCAAATTTAAATCATTTTATCTCTGTATATTTAATTTATGATATCGACTGAAAGTGCTTGATGGAATTTCAATATCAAATTTGAATTGTTACAACTTTGTACGATTTCACATGTTTTGTCACTAACGACCCGAGTATCGCCTTTCGGCATCTTCAAGCATTCTATCACTCGGTGCAAGGCGAAACACGGACTCTATAAAAAATGTAAACAAAGACTGTTTCTGTAGTGAGGCAATCATCGTTCTACTATGCTAGTTGGTACTTTTATTATGATCTTGGCATACATTTTATATTATATAGTTTTATGAACTGACATTTCTGTTGCATCCGTGTGATAGAATGCCTGAAGATGCCGAAGGGCGAATCCCGGGTCATCAGTGACAAAACATGTGGAATCATACAAAGTTGTAACAATTCAAATCTGTATATTTAGACATGCTTTGTCACCATGTCCCGGGTTTCACCGCTCGATATTTTAAGTGTGGATATAAAAGGCGAAAGATTTATACGTATTGAAAGGAATTGACAGTTTACTAAATATAATAGTTTACGTCGTTAATATATAAGAAATTTCGATCATTACATAAAAAATATAATCATGGCTAGAGATTTCAAAATAAAATATGGAATAAAATTATTTCATTTCCACTAACAAATACTATGAAGAATTAATTAGAAATTATTCATTAGAAATTATAATTATAAATAACACGGTGAAAAAAATAGCAATGTATTTTAGTTCTACAAAATTGTTATTTTTTAAGGTATAGTTGATAGCTATTTCGGCTCACGCCATCGTCAGAAATATAATAAGCAAATGTTCAAACAGATAAGCAAATGTTCGTTCAAGCATAGTTCTTGACGATGGTTGAGCCAAAATAGCTATCAACTATACCTTAAAAAATAATAATTTTGTAGATCTAAAATACTTTGCTATTTTTACATTGTGTTATAATGGAGTTCTACCAAGTGAATGCCAATTCAATCAGTAAACTATTATTTTTATAAGTAGGAAAGTACAATGATATAATTCTTTTAGCCACTCGGATATTGAAATCTAGTATTGAAACTCACGCAACACCACACCGCAGCGGTTGTCAGTTCTAATAATAAAATATTTATGAGCAAAAAACACACTGTATAAAGTAGAAAACGTTATTAGGCCAAAAATGATCCCTAGAATATATTTCGGTAGTAATAAATCCATAGATGCAGGTCTGCGAAGGCCGGGGGGGGGGGTATATTTCGGTAGGGGCCATGCAGCTCCCCCAACCGTGACTTTTTGCACTTGAGATTTCGACATGATGATAGAATCGAACGTACAGTATTTAAGGATTGTTTAATAGTTGTTAAAAAAAAGCATGTGTAATATAAAATTGTATATTATTTGATTGAAAATTTTTATAGTAAAAAACTTAAATTTTCTTTTTAAGTTATATTACATAGTATATTTATTAACAAGTTCCAACCAGAGAGATAATAAAATAGCTAAGTGTCATAAATATCAAAATTCTTTGCTGTTTTTATCACCGCTATACATACAATCATAATGATTACAAAAATGATTGCACTAAACTGAGATTAGTTTTAATATAAAATGTTATATATTTATCTCTCCATGGCAATGAATCGTTTACTCGCCAATACCCAATACGCTTTTACAACGCGTAATACCGAATGTATCATTTACACAGCAGCTTTTACAAATGATTGCCAGGAGTCTATAAAGATCAATTGCGCAAGAGTTTTACATAATCTAGTAATAGATTCTCCACACATTTATATCAAAAAATGTTTTTATATATTCTAGCATGTGTTTTTATCCGAATTAAATGTTCAATTTTACAAATTTGAATTGATTCACATTTTTATGATTCCACATGTTTTATCACCAACGACCCGGGTTTTGCCTTTCGGTATCTTCAGGCATTCTATCACATGGATGCAACAGAACTGACTAATTTGATATTGAAATTCCATCAAGCACCTTCAGTCGATATCATAAATTAGTTTAATTTTACATTTTTTTTAAATTAAATAAGTAATACTAACCAGCCAATTTGATTTCTTCTTTCGATTAAATAAAAATCTAATATAATAGTCATACATTTTTCAAATCCTGTAGAAGCTCGCCGGCGATTTATGATAATCATTCGTGTGTAAAGAAAAACGTTAATAGTAAAAACAAAGAATTATGAATGGAGGTACTCATTCTTTTTGAAATGTCACTAGCGAAATCTTGAGCGATTATGAAAATGTCACAGTTATTAAGACAACCAGAAAATTTTCAATTTTGCGATTCTCATAACCTCGTGGCCTTTTCTTCGATTCAAAAAATGACAAAGTAAGTAAGTAAGTCGCACCGAAATTCTAAAAAAATATTATTTTTTATAATATCTATACTCAAAAACTAGCTGTATTTCGAATAACATTTAAATTATACATACTTTTTAATATTGGCACTCACAGCTAATACCAAAGTGCCAAATATTTCAAAATCGTAAAACCATACAAGATAAACATGAAGTGAATTTTTATAAGTAACTTGTTATTAAGTCACTCGAGATTAACTCATAGATGGGCGATTGAAGAAGACGATCGCTCAAAACACAAAAAACCCGTTAAATTCTAATTATAATTTTTTCTGTTTCAGCAATAATGATTATACTGTCTATAGCGTTATCTTATTTACTATTAAGTATTAAAATTTTAAATACCTGTACTGCGATTCTATTAGATGAATTATATGAAATGGTAAAATGAAGTTTAAAAACGCACTAAAAACTTCGCTCAGGACACGAACTAGTTTAAATTAATCTCACCTTTTTTCATATAGACCATATTATTTTTAACAAAAACTATAAGATTTTGGAAAAAAAATACTATTTAAAGTTAAACTTTATAAAAATTTTAAAACTACTTAATAAATATATATTTATTTCAAAGTTGAGTTGTTGAAACTTTGTACTTTTCCACATATTTTGTCAATGATAATCCGAGGTATTAGCCTTTCGGCATATTCGGGCAATTGAATGCCTGACGATGCCGAAAGGCGAAACCAGGATCGTCAGTGACAAAACATGTGGATCAAAAAATCCAATTTGTACATTGAAATTCCATCAAGTACTTTCAATCGATATCGTAAATTGTATAAATATTTTTGAATAAATTATAGTTAATAATAATAATTAATACTGGTGAGAAATTGTAATGGGATCTAATTTCATGAATTTTTTTTTTCATATATATACAATTTCAATATGTTTATTGAACGTTAGTTAGAGTTTATTCATTCACTTGAATGCACGAAGATGCCGAAAGGCGAACATATGAAAGTGAACGTAAGCGGTATCGATTAAAGTTTTGATATTGAAGTTCCCTCAGGCAAATTTACTCGGTAGTATATGTTACCGCTTTTGTTTGTTTTTTAATAGTTAAAAAATATTTCAATAAATACAGTTATATAGTCTAAAATTTTCAATGGCAAATGATGAGCGAAAAATAATGTTCGCGTATTGCTGGGAGAATTTGATTTACTTTTTGATACCTCTCGCATCTCTCTCTGTCACCCACCCCGCTAGTACGGCGAGTCTTTGTGCCTAATAGGTTAAGGACCCGAGTGAAAGGGACGCAGCTATTCAGGGCCGCACCTATACGGCGTATTTTCCACTCGCCACACTCCCGTGGCAAAAACATCACAAAGTGATTTTGAAGTTATGGGGGAAATATTTAAGCACAAGCAAATATTAAATTTTAAAAATATAACAAAAGGTGGGTCGTACTGGTCCATAACCTTGGGCCTTAGGTGGGGAAACTTTTTTTATATTGGACCACTGTATTCAAGAAACGTCAATTAGATGCTACTTCAAAATGTAGATTATTATATAAATATCTTAATTATTTAGTAAAAATATAATGGTATCTTGAATCTGTCCATTTTGCAATTAAAATTATCAAAAAAAAAAAAAAAAATACTAAACACAAACAAATACAAAGATTGGATCTGCAATAAGGGTTCATTGACTTAAAATTTAAATTTAAGTCAGAAAAAGCCTGGTGCTTCTTTATTGGAAATACTTAACACTAACTCATATTCTGCGCACTGTGCGCACGCGCAGTGTTATTTTTTATAAACACTAACAAAGGTATTAAGGTTTGAGGGGTCTAAGAATATATATATTTAACATTTTTTGATAGTTATTAAAAGCAAGTCAATTTTTTAACAATTCCACAGTCTGTTTGATATTAATAACAGTCACTTTTAAGGTGTTAACTGTCACTTCTTGATGGAAAGACTTGATATTTCATATAATAAAAACACATTTTTTTGTACTTATTTCCACAATATATTTTTTGATCAGGACCGGTTTCGCTCACAAAGGTGAATGTTTAAATTTTAGCAAGTATTTTATATGTTGACATAACCCTAAAGAAATAGTTTCTATAAATAAACCAGTGCTGTAGAGTCGGAGTCTTTCTACGACTTTTTCAATTGAACAATTTCAAAGAATATCTCAATGAACAATTAGCCAGATTGGTTGGTTAATTTTTAATTTTATACGTATAAATATGAAATGTAGGAAAAAACCTGACCATATTAAACCCTTTTTAAGTCGGAGTCGTGTTTTTACAACAACTACACAGCACTGATATAAAAAATTATTTTAACAACCAACAAAATTAGCACATTTCGCTTGAATTTTTTGATTTTGTTTTGTGGACGATGGTAGAAATAATTAAAAACTATGCTACAAAACGTACATTTTTTTTATTTGCTTTTAAGAATCATATTAACATACATCCAGTCCTTTTTTTACGCGATACATTGGTTCCAGAAAACGGCGCGTAAAAAAGTCACTACACCCAGTCCTTTTTTTACGCGATACATTGGTTCCAGAAAAAGGCGCTTAAAAAAAATCATAACTTTCACATAATTTGATAAATTGGTTCCAAAAATTATAGTATCGCGTAAAAAAGTACCAGAAACGTATGAAAAACCAACATTTGCTCTTTGAAATTCGTGCAAAAAAAAGATTATATGTTTTATGATCTTATATACACTTATATGAATTATTAGAGGCCGAGAAAGGTGCTATTCAACGAATTTAATAAATGAATTGTGTTTAAACAAGTTTACATACATCCCATGATTTTACGCAATTGCATTATATTTCTTTAAACACCCTAAAACAAAAATTCGCATAATATCCGATACAGTTGTCAACATTTGGTAATTGTATGTGTATTTAAAAAAATGGAATGCTTTACAAAATTAAGTTTTAAAAATACATATATTTTTTTTTTATTTAAAAAAATAATGAAATGTACATGCCTAGCATCATATATAAATTTCTTCTGTAAAACAAATTTGGGGAAAAAATCGCGTAAAAACGAGTGAAGCGCGTAAAAAAATGTAACGGTGCCGTCCAAATAATCGCGTATAATCGAATTCGCGTAAAAAAAATCGCGTTAAAAGAAGACTGGGTGTACTTTCATATAATTTGATAAATTGGTTCCAAAAATTAAAAAAAATATCGCGTGAAAACGTACCAGAAACGGATGAAAAGCCAAAATTTGCTCTTTAAAATTCGTGCAAAAAAATATTTTCATCTCTTTATTGCTTATAAAAATATAATGAGAGTTTAAAAAAACATTTTTTTTCATTTATATGAATTATTCGCTGCTGTCACTCTCAGTTGCAAAATGTAATTGTTTGCGATTTTTCGATTTGTATTTAAAAAAGTGGAATGCTTTACAAAATTAAGTTTTAAAAATTCACATATTTTTTTTGTTTAAAAAAAGAATGAAACGTAACATGCCTAGCATCGTATATAAATTTCTTCTTTAAAACAAATTTGGGGAAAAATCGCGTAAAAACGAGTGAAGCGGGTAAAAAAATGTAACGGTGCCGTTAAAAAAAATCGCGTATAATCGAATTCGCGTAAAAAAAGGACTGGGTGTATAAATCTCCCAATTAGGGCTATGGTACTTGAAAATGTTCTTTGTTAAATAAATTATGTGCATCTAGCAGTTAATACTACTGTTTATAACATCGTTTAATAATTCTTTCATGTTCTTTCTGCATTCAATATATAAATTTTTGATTGGTTAAATTTATTGAAGACGTCGTCTATGAACAGCAAACTGCCTAAATGCACGTCGGCTCCTGGACTCGACCCTGTCCTCGTACATTTGTAACATGCTCAGCTGTTATACAGTGTTTGGTCTGGCTTCATATCTGTATACACTTACCTATTATTGAACAAAATACACCGCCTGCCGTATTAAAAACCATGAAACATCAATGCAGCACTTGTTGTATAATAAATAATTTGTTTAAAAGAAACACGATAACGAACTCTTGATAATATTTATTGTGAAACATTTAAAGGCAAAGTGAAAATAATATGTGATTTGTATATCAGTGAAGTCTCTTTCGTTTGGCTCATTGTAAGAACGTTACTAGAAGACCCAAATGCCTTTATATTAAAAAAAGAAATATATATATACATATATTAAGTAATTATAATATCATTGGTTTCACCTTGAGTATCACGGGCTCAAATTCCAAAACGAACAATTTCTGTATTAATTTTTGAGTCGACAAACGTATATATAATTAATGAAATCGGATTTGATGCGAGTTTCAATAACGAATTTGAATTGTTGAAACTTTGTACGTTTCCACATGCTTTTTCATATTATGACCCGAGTTTCGACTTTCGGAATCCTCAGGAACATTATATACAACAGAACTGATTGAGATTTCCGCGCGCTCTCTGTTGCATCTGTATTATAAAATGTCTGACGATGCCGAAAGGCGAAACTTAGGTCGTTATTGACAAAACATGTGGAATCGTACAAAGTTTCAGCAATGCAAATTTGAAATGGATTTGTATTTTTTCCTTTTACGCGTGGATGTCTATAATTACCTCACAGCACATCAGCGATTAACTAACCACTAGTCTTATCGTAGCTCAATCCGTCAAGCCTTGTACTCTTTGAAAAAAAGAGAGATTGACCTACAAGGATTTAAGGATAGAGATACTTTTGACATATATTTTATTACTTTGTAAATTGAGAAAAACAGTGAATTGATATATTTGGATTTAACAAAAATGTTTTAATCAAAAGTTTATCTTTCTTAACCTTGGCCATTCTACATGTTATATGTTCATCATAATTAATTATAACCATTTTGTTAAATTAAAGTCAATAGTGTATTTTTTGATAACTGTAATTGTTTATTATTGCCATTGTTCTGTTATAAAACGTCTAAATATGTAACTGAGAAGATAATTCTTTAGAGAGATACATATAAGCAAATCGAGAAAGAAAAATGGACAGTGAAAGGGCCACATGTTCTCGATTCTTAAATTACTTTTTTTAACCATATCTACCGCCTTTGTAAAGCGTATGGAATTAATCCTAACAGTAGTTTTTCTACGATGAGTCCAAACGACGACAAACATTGACTGACGGCTCGATATTTCATCACTAATGATTATTATATGTAACTTTTATCATGTATAACATTGAATTTTGTTTAATACAAGATAATTGTTGACAAGTTATTTAATCAAATAACTTGTCAACAATTAACAACAGTTAAACCTCGATTCCACGTTTTTCAAGGGACTCTAAAAATGAAACGGAAAATGCGGGAAAGCTTAAAATAATAATAACAACAGTAAAATCTTTAAAAAAACATAACATCAGACCCCCCCCCCCCCTTTAAATTTACAAAAATGGTTTTTTTTTTAATTTGATATATATGAGAGGGTTTGTAACACTTCTTTGGTTAATACATAAAATTATATGTCCTCAAACTCAAAAATTGCCTAGGATAGAAAGATTTATCAACTAAAACCGATCAATTGGGATAATATTTGAGACGGGACCATAATATTTAGACGATAGATCGAGGAAATCAATAAATCGGGGAACGGTCAACGCGGGATTATTTAAAAAAAATCCTCTGGGCTTTTGGTGGGACTATAAAAAATGAACAAACCATCTGAGAAAACGTATTATCCGGGAGAACAGTTGATCGAGGTTCCACTGTACTTAAAGTTATGTATAGAAATAAATATCAAATTTTAATTGTTGAAATTTTGTACGATTCCACACGTTTTGTCACTATCAACCTTTGCATTCGTGTGATAGAATACCTGAAGACAGCTAAAAGCAAAACCCATGTCGTAAGTGTCAAAACATGTGAAATCGTAGAAAGTTTCAGCAATTCAAATTTGATATATTGTAGAAATTCCATCAAACAGCTTCAGTCGATATCATAAATTAGAAATAAAGATATTAAAAAACGGTTTAATTGCAACATTTCAATCAAATAATCAATCAATTCATTACATAGTAAGCGAATGTTGGGCGTTACATTTTTATGTAGTAAATATTTTAGCGCTATGTGTAGTAACATGGATTTAAACAAAACGTTAATATGAGAAAAACTTTAAATAAAGGTACACAAAGCCTACTCTCGGGTTATTTGAGTGGGAAGGTTGAAGTCACCTCATAAATTATTTGCAAGGAGCCCGCTCAACAGATGATCAATTTATATGGCTTTATGCTTTATACCAGAGGTCGGCCAACAACGGCCCGCGGGCCGACTCTTTCCCGGTCCCTATTTACGATCCACCACAAATTCAGTCATAGTGTTATTTCTATCAGTATTCATTTTGATGAAATTTTAACGTAGAAAAATAGATAAATATTTTCTCATTATAACTTCAATAATTTATTTTTTGTTAACAGTATCGCAATCTCGCCTAAAAACAAGGTGTCATATAAATCAAAATTTAATTAAAAAGCCTTGCTTTTTACAATATACGTAAAGTAATCAACACAAAAATCCTCTAGTTTACTTGCTGGCCAGTCGAACTAATTTTGTTATTGATTTAACGCTCTGCCACAAAAGCTTGCCGATCCCTGCTTTATACTTTACTCCACAGGCTGTAACAAGCGCGCCCGATATCATGACCCGCGGCATAATCTTTAACGCGTAACGACGGGTTGTGAATTACCCCTATGGACATATCCAGGTTAAAAAGTTTGCTTTATAAAAGCTTAAAAACGATCACCGAGTTCCGATTATTCTCAGTCTCAATATTATATTATATGAGTCGCTTAAGCGACGCGACTCCGGCTCCGTCATTGATTAAGAAAATAACTCCGACAACGAAATTGACCAACAACACGACTTCGACTAAAAAAGCTAAATTTTGTCAGATTTTTTTCTTCGTCTCATATTTATATGTGCATTAAATCAAAGATTAACAACCAATCCGGCAAAATCGACGAATCGAAAAAGTAGTAATGACGCCGTGACTTTGCGACTCCGAATCGAAAGTTCTAGATTATTCGATAAATTTCTATGGCAATCAATGTTCCAACTAACATTAAACTAACCAGAAATTGACTTTAAATCATTACACTACTCCCGACCACTTTTTTATAACTATGTACAACACTAATTCTTATAGTCCATTTCTTGTCGTTTATACAAAGCCAAAATGAGAATTCCATCATTCTTGATATTACCGATGATATTTTGGTTTCTCCTTCCGAGGTCCAGTCTGACGATGTTTATGCTGATGGAAAAAGTTGTAACATGCATATCTCAGTAGATATTTTTGTTAATTTGAGTAATACTTTCCATGCTTAAATAAATATTTCATTCACTTTTGAGGTATTCACTGACACTTCTTGATAGATAGACTTTATATTTTAAATAATAAGAACACATTTTCTAGGATTTATTTCCCTACAATATATTTTATGATCAGGACTGGTTTCGCTCATCACGAATATTATCAATTGAATATTTTGTTCATAGCCCTCACTTAAATAACTATATGTATTTGAATAATTATAATTACGTCATCAAAACTGTTGCCAACCGGTGGCCTAAGATCATTGGTAACAATGATACACAAAATTATTTCAAGCACGCAGCAACATTCATGTAAAAAAATATATCGTAGTTTTCTGCGAGATTCAAGATCTTAAATTTAGCAGTACGTGAGGTCTGGAAGGTAAGCGACCGCTGCCATATCGCATTCATTGTAAAAGCAATAAATCTGCTATTCGAAAAAAAGTTGAAATTTACATTTAAATTTAGTTATTACTGTAAACCAATAATTAAGGTTGTAATAAATTATTTTTTTATAATCAAGTAATATTATTTAATTTTAATTACATAAATTAATGTAACAGTATTGAGCGATCAAATGCCACCTTATTAAAAATAAATTCAGTCATATTAATCATATTGGGCAGCCATCGATGGTAACGGTATGCGCTTCCGGGCCACCACACGGATTCGAACTCAAAGCTAAGAAATTGGCGTGCAAGATAGATGATTTTTTACTAATAGCGAAAAACCTTTACTCCTTTATTAATTGTTTTGGTTAAACCAATACTTATCTGTTTGGCGCGTTTGGGTAAAGTAACGGTCGTCACGTACCTTTTGAGCATCTCTTGTTTTTTTCGTTTTTTTTTGTAGCCCTCTCGCGGTTATATATATATATATATTTATAACCAACTGTACGTTCACTGTTCAACTGTTCGTCAGGTCGCTTTATTATCATGATAGCAAGTTATGACATAACAAATAAGAATGGATACAGTTTTTAAGTCATGTCCACTCCTTTTGACAGTTATTTTAAAAGATTTTAAGTAATAAAAACAAACTTTTAGCACTTTCCACGATGTATTTTTTGATCAGGACTGATTTCGCTAATCGCCAGCATTATCATGATCAAAAATAAAAAAAAACAAAGATATGTTACTGCAGTACAGTGATTCTCATGTGCAGCCATCAACAAATTCATTCAATCACTTTTAAGGTGTTAACTGTCACTTCTTGATGGAAAGGCGTGATATTTTAAATAATAAAAACACATTTTCTTAGTCTTTCCACAATATATTTTTTGTGTTTTTATTATTTAAAAAATTCATACAAGGTATTGATTTATATTTTTACATAAGACGGTATATTTAGCCATATCCCCTTTATTTATCACTTTTGCAAAGGTGTTAACTGTCACTTCTTGATGGAAATGCATGAAATTTTAAATATAAGAAAAAACATTTTTGAGCACTATTTCCACAAAATATTTTATTTGATAAGAATTTCGAGCGAAAATGAGCGAAACCGGTCCTGATCAAAAATATGTTGTGGAATAAGTACAAAAAAAGTGTTTATATTATTTAAAATATCATGCCTTTCCATCAAAAAGTGACAGTTAACACCTTAAAAAAAATTCTACAAAATTATTTGTTGCTGAATTATTAATTCTATGTTTTTGTAGAAAGTATAAATATAATCATTGGGTTCTCGTTAATCTCCATAAATAGGATATGATAGGAAGAGGGATTTCAACTTTCGTAGATATCCACCCTTTCGATCCATTAAAAATATATTTTATAAAACTTTTCATACTAAGTTTCGAGTTCTTGAGTACCTTTACTGAAGTAAACGACTTTAACCACTGGACTACGGACCACCCGTGTAGTATATACAAGACTCGGCTGTAGTTTAGTTACTGCACAGAACAGTAAAGAGCTATTACTATAAGATTTCTTTCACTCACCACTAATGTAAGTGGGAATCAAGTTTTAGTACGCAGGCAAGAAAACAAATCGATATAATAGAAAGTTAAATTAAAAAGTGTGAAAGAATTCTTTCTTAGCATCACAAAGAGAGGTGACTGCACGACTTATGGAATACGAAAACCGGAGCTAGTTACAGAGGTTAACAAAGTTTTGTAAATTCATGCAGTCCGTCAAAAAAGGTAAAAATATATTCATACAACGGTGACGCACCTCTATTAAGGGCTAGAAAATAGCATACCTGTTATATAGCTTATCTAGTAGAGGATTCGGCCAATTGATTGACATCTGCGAATATATTTAGCACACGCCCACAAGAAGCGATGTTGTTGAGGACTTGGATATTTTTAAATACACGTTTTTCGATATCAATTTCTGTTCGCCGTTTAAAGTTGACAGAAAATGATTGCAAAATATTTTAACGACGAACAGTTTCTTGTAACCCGATCAATCTCTGTAATTGTATGCCCAGCCATTTTATACAATTTCGTAATTAGATCTATTTATACATAATGTCTAAATGGGACTTCAAACACACTTAGCATAGTGGATATTAAAATATTTAGTGTATATGTATTAAGAATTATTATTACTCAGTGTTATTAATGTTAAAATTTTAATTGTTGAATCTTTGTACAATTCCACATATTTTGTCACTAACGACCCGGGATTCACCTTTAAATAACTTCAGACATTCTATCACACAGATGCAACATAACTGACACATGGTAAACAGTTCTCCGGTCGTTAGTTACAAAACATTTGGAACCCTACAAAGTTTCAACAATTCAAGTGTAATATTGAAATTCCATCTAGCACTTTCAGTCGATATCATTAATTATGAACTTTTGTTCAATGGAATGAATGTTTGTAAACACCTAAATCGTTTAGAACACAATTTACTTACCACTATTCTTTTATCCCTACTCTTTTTCTAAAATAAAGGTTGCTCTATTTTTTAACCACATGCGCTCCCTGCTCACCACACAATGCCTTCATGATACCCTGTCCGCCATCAGTCTCCTTACAACTTCCCAGGGCATTCCGCCGAATCCGTTCTATGAATGTTCACCAACAGCCTTCCATTAATACGGAGTCCATTTGGTTAATAGAAGAAACATGCAGGGTGCAAGCTTCTCTCGGGCATCCGCAACAAATGTCCAAGTCAGTTCTATCCAGTGGTGGCTTAGGTCTAACAATATTGTTTGCCAAAAATCAAACGTCAAAAATTAATTTTTCCCCAATATAATTTTACTTTGGACACATTTTTTCTAACATTCCATTTACCATCAAGTAACACGGCATGTTTGGCCAGCTCTTCACTGGGTCTATCGTCTTTTTTTTACGAAATAATGAGCTGCTGAACTTTTCTCTTGCCTCAGTGATGTTGATAAAACTACACGACAGTACGCACAGACTTTGCCATAAGCATATGTCTCTAAACACGGTATACGATTACACTGTGCTTTCGAAAGCTACTATGATTCGCAGGATGCATTCGTTGAATAGGTGACAATTGATCTTGACCAAGTATAACTGTGAGTTTCAGACTTTTTGCTTTGAATTTAAAGTTCCTCTAGACATCCCTAATTGGTTTGCGAGCTCTTTTAACGGATTCCTATTTCCCATAACATATGTTTACCTCTAGATATTGGAAGAGATACGTGACTCTCTCGATATCCCGCCCATCATTTACCAGAAAATAGTCTGGGTCACATTATAAACATCAGTGGTTTCATGGAAATGTCTCGTGGCCGCACCAAATTTTTGTTTTGTGATATGATAAAAAAGCAGTAGTATATACTAAAAAATAGTTTACATGAGTCATTTATTGTAAACAACTTGACTTAATGCTGGGAAAGTCAGATTTATTCAATCAATCTGTATAGTTGTTGAAACATTTTTTTAATATCAATATTTACTATGAAGCTGTTGGTGGCCACAGTAAAATCCTCTGGTGGTCGCACAAGAGACCACTAGCATAGTCAAACACCGTTGCAGAGCATATTGGTTTTACTCGCATTGACTTTGAGACTTGTACGATACGAGTTGCTCTACAAACTGTCAGTTGTTTCCTGAATACATCCAGTAGGTTCTTATGTGAAGTGGACATTTTGAATAAAAATAGTCTTGAATTTGGCGTAACTATTGCATACATACGCTCGCAATACGGTTAGGAAGACCCATACGTATACTTAAATTTATGTATAGAATATTAGCTTTTATAATTCTAATACAAGAAAGCGTTTGCAGAGATATATATTTACATAAATTGCATATCATATTTTAAAAACTTCTGTATGTAATTAGTGAGAACTAGATTTGAATTAAAGTTAGCAGTTACCAATATTTACTGAGACAGCAGGAATTTTTTGTCTCAGAAACACGTACAAGAAATTTTTGTCTATTACAAATAATTTGACGGTCACAAGACCATCTTATTTCTTTTTATTTTGGGCCAAAATTTCGGCCTGTTGCCACCCGGCTTACGTGCATCTTTTTCGCGTGCGTTTATCGTGCAGCAATTTATATGACAGGGTTGCCAGTACCTCTCTATTTTTTTTTTTTTAATATTTACAATATATATATATTTACGTCTCGTTACTTTTAAGCTTGTGTTAGCTTATTTTTTAATATAATAATAAGTAATATGAGTATAATAATAAGTCATATTTAAAATTGGATGAATTAGTTTTTTAAAATTTATCTGCTAAAATCAGAAAACATGACAATTGATAAGCACAATTTGCATATTTGTATACTAATTAATATGATAATCAACCCAGATACAATTATCAGTGATATTTTTTGTAACTTTACTCAAAATTTCGTTATTATAACTGATTACATTGTATCATAAATCATTTTAAACTATGATAGTAATCAACGCTTACAATCGACAATTCATTCAAATTCGGCTCATACTTTATACAGTCGAATGTCTTCACACAATATCTAAATACATGTTAAGGTGTTAACGGTCACGTGTTGATGTAATGCATGATATTTTAAATAATAAAAATAAGTTTTTAAGTACTATTTCCACAATATATATTGATAAGGACCGATTTCACTCAGTTGATCATAAAATATATTGTGAAAATAGTACTAAATATGTGTATTGATTGAGTTGGCGTTCACTTGGTAGAACTCCATTATAACACCGTGAAAAAAATAGCAATGTATTTTAGTTCTACAAAATTATCACTCACGCCATCGTCAGAACTATGTTTAAACTAACATTCGCTTATCTATATATAGCTGTGCAGAAAAGGCACACAACACATCCTCTCTCCTGTTCCAACGGCCTAGCTTGTTACTTTAACACAATGACACTAAATTTTTAAAAAATCTAAATGAAACAATAGGTGTCTATGACAATAAGTTAATATGTGGGACGGAAGTGGTCATAATGGAAGCAAATCAGACCACCCCTTTGTACAACAGCTGGACAAGTGGCGATACTATTATGTTAGTTTGTTCGTTAAGAATCCTTTGTGATAATTGGTGTCTATTGATTTCCAGATGTTCCAAAGCCGTCATTCTCCGACCCTTACTACAAAGATGCAAACATTTAGGCGCTGAGTTTGAATTTATATTATGTGATTCATTAATAACGTGATTAGCGAATTGTGAATCTGTTTTTTTTACTGTTGAATGATCTTACATGTGCCTTAGCTCGAGTAGATATACTTCTACCTGTCTGTCCGATATAAACGGATAAACATGAGCCACAGGACATTTTATAAATACCGCTTCTGTCCAGCTTATTAATTTTATCTATACTATTTTTAAGATGCCTGCCTAAGTTATTGTTGACCTTGAAAGCTACGTTTATTGAGTTTTTAATCTCCCGATGAATTTTTTCGCTAATTCTACCTAGGTAGTTGATTGATTTAAAGAAGCGGTTATCTTGTATTGTGTTCGGGTAAATGAGTTTTCTAGCAAGATTTAATTGTGTTTTATATAATAAATAATTTATTGTTTTTTTTGATATTCGTTTAAAATAAATTATTTATCATTTTGTTTTAAATAATTTTGTAGAACTATAATACATTGTTATTATTTTCACCGTGGACTAAATATGTGTTTTGCTATATATTAATACAATTACCATTTTACTTAATTTTAAGTATATTTATTCCGAAATTAATTATCTTTGCAATTGAATATCAGATACGATCTTAATTTTAAAGACAGCGATGAATTAACAATAAATTTGTTTAATCATCTGCTGATTATATGATAGATTGCTGTCGATTTAATGTATCGTAACCTAAGTCCTAAAAGTCCTAAAAGCTCCTTCCACAATTCGCAGAATTATATCACTGGATGGTTACCATGCACGGAGTATTCGGGCAAAAATTACAACCCCACGATCTATCTACTCATTAAAAATTTATTTATCGTTCAATGTAATGGTATTTTAATTATTTATTTATTTATAACTACACGGTACAAAACTTACAAATTATAAATTCATTGCTTTTGCAACGTTAACATATTTAAACATAAAGTATTGGTAATTCAACAAATACACAGCAAAACAATCAACAAGGATTGCAAAAAAAGTCAACCAAGTAAGCTCATGAAATATTTACTTAAACTGAAAAAATAGCATTCGTCTGAGCTCACTTTCCTTCACATGGAATATATCAACATCCGAAGCAATACTGTTGAACATTGTTAATGCTCTTACCATTGGCAGACTGGTTCTACATTTTGGAAGAACAAACAAATTATCACTGATCTAATTAATATTGTTGAGTACAGTTCATTTTTTTTTTTGAAGTTATTTTGATGATAGAAAATTGGACAACCCTAATTTTCTAACGTCACCCTTTAATTTCAAATATTAAGCTCTCAGCTTGCAGAAAAAGCCTAGCCTTAATAAGTGCATATTGAAAAGTGTGCAGTGTAGCTTTATGCACTTCGTGGCTTAATAATAAGGGTGAATATTTGTTCCTGGGCAGACAATCAAGTGGTGTATGAATTATTGCCATTATTGATTAAATTGCAAATAAAATTATCGATAAGCCGTTCGAAGCTATTTTATTGCCGGTCGTTAAATGAGTAATACTAAATTTATGAGAAAAGAATTATCTATATGAGAAAGAATTTTACGGGTATTAATTTGCTCTATACATCTTATCTATCTAGTCAACTATATTATTCAGCATCGATTTAGAACGTTTTCACTAATGTCAAACTTGATAACAATACCAATATTTTTAGTAGGGACTGCTTTCTCGTTTTTAAATGTTAGGTACCGTGATGTGAATATGTGATATCTCGACTTGTTTGATTCTCGAATAAATTTATGTTCACTGAATATTTTAGTCTCGATAATGCGAGATTAATTCTCGTGAACTGTTCAAAGTATGGAAAAGAATATGAATATCGTTTATTTTAACACGGTGAAAAAAATAGCAATGTATTTTAATTCTACAAAATTATTATTTTTTAAGATATAGTTGATAGCTGTTTCGGCTCACGCCATCGTCAGAACTATGCTTAAACGAACATTTGCATATCTATATATAGCTGAGTAGAAAAGGTACACAATACATCTTCTCTCCTGTTTTAACGACCTAGCAAGAAACAATTCTTGCTCGCAATAAAAATAAAAATTGTAAATGAAACTAAAAAGGCGGCTATATCAACAAGTTTACATATGGCACGGAAATGGTCCATTTTGGAAACAAAACGGCCCTCCGTAGCGGGTTAAGCAATGGCGATCGACATATATTAGTTAGTTTGTTATTTTGTGTAGAATCGAACAATCTAATTAATGCATCATCTGTATGGTCTATAGTATTTATTCGTTTACAAATTATTTACCAATAAAATCCAACAAATATCGTTAGCATTTCAAACTCTCCGTATAACAATCATATCATAAAATATATTGACGTGACATTTTGTCAAATTATATGATTATTGTATAAATATTGTTGAGAATCAAAATCTTTTAATTTCGTAAGAAATATTTATCGATAATAGACTGTTGTAAAAAGAGAACTAACTTTAGGATTTTTTATTCCAATAATAAAGACGGAGATAGTTTAAATCTAACGTCATTCAAATCTTACTTGATGAAAGTAAATTTTCAGATGTAAAAGTACAATTTATTCTCCGATGTCGTTTTATTTCAAGAAAAGCGATAAACGAAATAATTATTACTTAATAAGACGATTGGATTTTTTATATTTAAGGCAATAAAAAACCTTTTTGTTTTATTTAATACTGGGAAAAAATTTGTATATACAAATAATATTATACTAATATAAAATTACAATGTTTCAAATAATTACACTTGCCAAACTGCCATCAAATTTCGTTGGACCAAGACTGTTCTAATTGAATTTACTGCATAATATTTCTCAAAAACTAACCAAAGTTATATCTAATATTCAGGTCAGCGATGTACAACCCACGACTTATGTACCACATAATGTCAAAAATTACATTTATTGCAACCTACACACTACATATAATGGTAAGCATGGGTTGCAAAAGAAACGATGTTTTTTTTATTTACTTAGTGGTACTCGAAGTAATTAATACCCACAACTTTCCGCTACAACTTGACGATCGTTTGAGAGGCTCTGCTTCGTCGAAATAGCATTATAAGCCGGTAAAAATATATTCGCGCTGAAGAAT
Organism: Himalopsyche japonica; assembly: GCA_028555115.1. Lineage (NCBI taxonomy): Eukaryota > Metazoa > Arthropoda > Insecta > Trichoptera > Rhyacophilidae > Himalopsyche > Himalopsyche japonica. The sequence goes on along the minus strand of JAHFWJ010000224.1, from coordinate 759,116 downwards.
ATGACGCACGTGAAATTATAATTTTTGTATTTTGATAAGCTGAAATCGTATAAACATACGGTAAGCGTGATACATCAGTTAAAACACATCTGCTTAACAGTATATTAACCCCTGACTGCCAACATATCAATTGTTAAGACGGCTGATTTGATTCTCAAAAATATAACAGTGTTAGCAATGTTGGAACTTTCATGTACGAGCTAAATTATACAAAAATATATTCTGATTTGTCGTGGAAATCTCTATACGTTTATTTTTGACATCAACATTATTGAATTATTTGAAGATAGGATATCCTTTATATCATACATCTCAGTAGGGAAAGGATGAAATATATAGATTAGGAATTTGATTCTAAATGTAATAGAAAAAAACATATAAATATATAATATAAAGAAGATATTTTAATCCATTATTAGATTTCAGTAATTTGAGTTTATAGATTTCTTTTTTTATGATATCGACTGAGGGTGCTTGATGAAATTTCAATATCAAATTAGAATTGTTACAACTTTGTACGATTCCGCATGTCTAGTCACTAACTACCCGGTTTTAGCTTTTCGGAATCTTCAGGCATTCTATCACACGGATGCAACAGAACTGACAATCAATATACGCGATGAGCGAAACTGATCCTGACCATAAAACGTATTGTGGAAATAAGTACTAAAAATTTGTTTCAATTATTTATAATATCATGCCTTTTCAGCAAGAAGTGACAATTAACACGTTCAAAGTTATAACTTTATCAATAACAAAAAAAAGTTTTATTTAATTTAAAAATTGTCCATGAACTGAGCTTTGGAATCTATATGTGTGGGACACATATAGATTCCAAAGCTCAGTTATTATACAAAAGCTTTTGTATTGATTTTTTTTTGTTTATAAAAATTAATAGTTTCCAAAGTCACATTTTAACTTTTGCACTTATTTCGGATTGACGCTGTATCACAGTCGGCACTGCGTTTAGTGCATCGAAGTAAAACAAACAGAAACAAACGTCAGACGGTGACAATAGTGCTTGGCATAATCACAATCACTACCCGCAAGCCTAAACCCTTCAGACAGAGGGGGTTGCTGGATATTCGATGAACAGAAATGGAGAACTATTATATTTAAAACGTAAATCGTCGTAAATCTCGACTACATTGGTTCACAATACGAGATATCGCGCTCTTGGTAGGATCACGAGATTGAAGTAGTACAGTCGATTACTCGAAATTGGGACCCCATTGCAACCCAAATAATAAATAAATTTTAGATGATGCTAAGGGAAATATTTCCTTTGTTTTATCAAAAATTTATTTAGTTAGTGACAAAACATGTGGAGTCGTACAAAATTTCAACAATTCAAATTGAAAAAGATGTGATTTAAATAATTTATCGGCGGGAATTGGCATTTACTTGGTACAATTCCATTATAATACGGTGAAAAAATAGATTTGTATTTTACTATTCATGCTTTTATCAGAATTAGCTCTGATAAAGGCGTGAGCCGAAATAGCTGTCAACTATATATCTTATAATTTTTTTAGAACTAAAATATATTGCTATTTTTTCTATGTCTCTAGAAGAGAACACTGTCTCTGAATATTTGACACAATTAATCCAGTATTCATACAAAAAAATCCGTCAAAAAATTTATGTATGAAGCACAAATAAAAAATATTTACTTTCGTAATTAAGACTTAAGGCATGATTGTCTGGACTCTATTAGTGTCCAGTCTCTTGTCACCATAAATATAAACCACATAATTATTCTCAATATCAATAACATAAAATATGTCTACAGTTTTGAAACTTGTTTTAAACATTATTAAGACGTTATTTCTGTTCATCAATTATTAAACGTCAACGATAAATAATTTGGAACTGGTTATTCATATTAAATATTAAATTATATTTTTATTACAGCATAGTATTAGGCATATTTTTAATGAGCAAGTTGAGTTATTAAAATGACCTACATGGTTTACTGCTTTAAAAATATGGTTTTTGCCATTGCTTCTGAAAAAAGGTTGGCAATCGTGCTCACTTGTAAGCTAAGGGGCGGCAAAGTACTGTTCGCTTCTATTCCGGGATAGATTCCGGTAACGGAAGGGATGGCTGTAGGGGGCAAGGGGAGGTGATATAGTCTTCTCGGCTCTCGCAAGTGCGTTGCACCCCTAGCGTCACACCGTCGCTGTTACACACAATCAGGGTTGGCACAAAAGACGCGAATCATTGAAGAAAAACAGTTTCCTTAAATCCGATGAAAATAACTATTATAAAATATATACATTATTGATTGCAAAACGAAGTATTTTTCAGTACAGTTTATTAAATGTAGAAAAAACGAGCGAAATTAATGAACAACAATAACGACACCTAAAATTTTAATCTTCAGAAATTATTTTATAATATCAAACGCATTTATTTACCATAGAACAGATACAGAAAATATTTTCAATCGGTATTTTCATGAACTATTCGTTTACATGTAAAATGCGAAAAAATATTAGTGTTCAAACAAGCGAAACAAAACTTAAATTTAATTTAATTAAAAATAAAAAACTGAATATTTTAAATATTTGTTTATTACATCTCTCCACGTCGAAGAGTATATATGACTTTCTTATAAAGGTTTCGTTACAAACGTTTTCTATGAAAACCGCTTGTTATTCTGTTAATCAAACTCTCCTTTTCGAATAGTGTATAGATATAAAGGCTATAATAGCACTAGTGATTAACTGATCACTCTCACTACGACATGTTCCATTTTCAAACGCGTGAAGAACAGACATCGATTGAATCTATTAACCGTATGTAATGAGATTTAAGCCCGCGCAATGTGTAACGTAGGTCAGTAAAGTTGGCTACAGCACTACGGACACGAAATATTTTAATCAGGTTACTATGTAAATTTCCTCTAAACAATGAATAGACTCGACAACCCTGCAACTTGTAAGTGACAGGGAGGGTGTGTGCGAAAAAATGAGGGATGAATTCACACACATATGCGAACATTCTGTACCCTTACCTCTAAGGGAGGGGATGAAAAGAAAGATGTTCTTTTGGTAGTCGAGATCCGATGCCACAGATCGGTGATGACAGGCTATTTACGAGTCCTTGGACAAATTTTATGAAATCGGATTACTCTTAAGCCGGCTACCATTTTCATATTAAAAAATTAATAACAATACTACAAAGATTTTGAACCATGGCCAGTTTCGACCAACTGGTATGTTTTTCAACTGTGTAAATAGCGATGGCAGGTCATTGCATAATTTAACTTATAATTAATTTATATTTTTTAATTTAATTTATATTTTAATTGCAAGTTTACTTATTCTTATAAAACAATTTAATAATGAAATAAAAAAAAAAATACAAATATTGCTCGGTATTTCTTCCCCGTTTAATATGTTATCAGTGACTGATTTTATTCATTATAGGAGTACTATTTAAGTTTATTGATGTGCATATGTTTTGTATTACTAGTTTAATACTTTTGGTGTAGTTCTTAAACCATTTGTTGTGCATGGCTGATAATTACTTACACTCAATTTCAAATCAAGAGATCTGTTAAACTTTATATTTTATCGGTTGATAATACTCGTAGTTACCAAAACCCATCTGGATAATTTAATTTAAAAATGTGCAAGCCGTAGGTAGACACTAAGTAAATTGTGCTTTATTTCTAATATATAAAACGTTTTTTTAACAAAAATTGACAATTGACGTATTTTAAACTCATTAAATAAAGGCATATTTTTTAAAATCACTATAATATACAGATAGAATAAGTGAATTTTAAAAACATTGTTTCAGTTCGTTATCCGAATAAATGTACGTTGTCCGAACAAAAAAAATCTCTCGTGATAGTGTTCGTTTTGCGATTTGTTCGCTACCTGAACTGTTCGTTAACCGATCATCGGATAAGTGGATTAGAAAGATCTTTTTAATTCGTTATCCGAATATATGAACGTTGTACGAATACAAAAATCTTTCATGATAGTGTTCGTTGTGCGATTTGTTCGCAGTCCGAACTTTTCATTAACCAATCACCCACTGTAATACTAAAAGTTTACTACTTTTTACGCTATATAATTTCAAAATTATATTTTGAATACGTGCAATAAGAAAATCTGGTGCCTATTTAAAATATGACACTTCTGTTAACTTGAAGAAAAAATTCATAACTTATTATGATACTTATAAAATAAATTATAGGGAGCTTTGTTTGCCGGTGTCCAGTAAGAGATTAATGGTCTTGGAAAGAATTCCAAGTAAAAGAGACAAAAGATATGCCTCAATGAATTGAATCGCCAGGTGAACAACTGAAACTCGATCGAGGCTGGTTGAAGAAAGAGTGAAATGGAGATAGTAGTAGTTATAATCCAAAGGAATTGGGTCTTTTTCTATAGTGGTTAGGATTCTTATTCTTAGGGACTACAGCCGAAGAGAATGCCTTATAATACATTATAAAGATAACAACACGTGTTTCTGTATTACTAGATAAACATATACTACTGTAAGTTGTGATACACCATGTGAACATGGTGGTATTGGTGGCAGAATTATATTTTCCAAATTTGAATTTAATTATAATCAAATCAGTAATCATTCATATTCATCTCTTATGATCTGCATTGTCTTTTCGCTTAATTCTTAATGTATATACGCGATGCAAACTGTGTACTGACTGTTAGTTGAATTGCATTGGCGTGGTGAATGACTAAAGATTTGTGGATTTGCACACAATTTCAATCTCAGTATGTATATATTTCAATAGTTTAATTGATTGAAAGGTAAAATAAATACTTTCGAAACTTTAATATCTTTCTCATATTTTTTTATGGATGTTGTATGACACTTTATTGGCGTGGAACTTTAGAATGGCGTTTTACTCAATTACTTAGATAAATAAAATATATTGTATTTATGGGTACCTTACCAATTATAACATATTATTCAAATCATTTCTAAAATAAAACTAGACTTCTCGTACGTAATAGATTTCTGAAAATATACATAAATATTGAATGAATATTCGTAGAACAAAACATCCTTTTTTTTAATGAATTATTCACAACATTAAATTTGTTGAACCAAACTATTCTTTCTTGCTAATTTCACCGTAGAATTTCATTTTAATCTTTCAACTTGTTATAAAAAGCAAAAAGCTATGTATTTTTATTGTGTTAATTGGCATTAACTTGGTAGAACTCCATTATAACACGATGAAAAAATAAAAATGCAATTTGTAATAGTTATACTATTTTTTGTAGAACTAAAATACATTGTCATTTTTTTACCGTCTTATCTATTTTTAATTTTTATAAAAACTGAACATCCACAAAGATACCGCTGAATCCTTCGAAAAAATGAGTCTTTCAATATACAATATATAAAATATTAAGCTGGGGAGCTTTTATCATTGAACAACAATGTACGGTATATGTTACTCACATTATCAATTCGACATGTGTTTCTTAATTGATAAAATACAGGTTCTAGAATGAAGATATATTGTTTATGGACCTTGAATGTGAAAACACTAAGAATACCCTTTCTCGTTTTAAAGCACACAAATTTACGATCGCGTGTAGAAACGCCGAAGTCGGCTAACATTGAAGTTATCGAAATTGTGGGCTCTAAAAGTATTGTGATGCCATTTTAGATATGTATGTATTCGAAAGAAAACGACTTAAAATTTTGAACAAAAGTTCTAACGACTTGAGCATTTTTAAATATTCCCGCCATCACTACGTACAGTCGGATCAAAAATATGGAATAAAAATATTTACATGCGTATTTGTGCCAAAAATTTAATATTTTACTTTAAAATGTAGTTCTCAATCGATTTATGATAACTCCATTACCGATTTCTACTTTTTAACGTAAATAACCTTGAAATGGTATTGAAAAAAAAACTTGAATAACTTTATTTATTAGCGTCCCTGTAGTACCAAACAAAAATGAATTGAATGTCAGTTTATGAGTTATTTAGTGTTTGTTTTACAAGCTCGATCGAAATAATTCATGAATTCTTTTAATGAAAAAATATATTAAATTACGCTATTTCAAAAAATACGCGAAACATTTTTTTTTTAAATTTGTAATAATTTTAATTTTGACTTGTGACAGAGTTTAATTTTATCTAATTCTATAAGAAAGCAAGAAAGCTCGACGTTGACTTAATTTACTGTCCAGTGTTGATTCATTACTTTTCCGACGAAATGATTACTTTGAAAAAAATACATTTGATTAAATATTTTATTTTAAAAAAGCATACAATATGTACTAGTATCATATAAAACAATAAATTAAGAACATAACCTGTAAGTTTTTCGTTCATATTCTCGCAATGACAGAATGTTTGGCTACATAACCTAAGAATAAATACCCAAATAAACGTCAAAACTATATAATAAAGTAAAACAATATGGCCGCCGCTCGTTTGTATTTGACACAATAATATGTTGTATGACATGAAAGTGGATGAGTTTAATTTGAAATTATTATACAATAAATAATATCTAAATATCCATTTCTATACGCTTATTAACAACGCTCACTGTATATAAAATTAATGTGAAATACACTGTAAATAATTATTATCTAAAAAGTTTATATTTTGAATTTCAAAATGCTCACAAAGTCACAAAGCCAAAAACATTATACCTACCTTTTTCGTTCATATCACAGAAAATATTTACACACAAAATAGGGTATTAGAATCAATATCGACAAACGTATTAAGCTTAACCGTACGAATAAAATCCGGGTTTGATTCTACAAATCCTGTAATGCGTTGAATGATTCCACACACGCTTCTCATTCCAATATTAAAACACAAAACCAGCTTTAAACCAAACGATTTACACAAATAATGCCACTCGAAAATGGCAGTTAACGCCCTTTGTATACAGCCTATAATTGCATGAGGTAAATTTCCTACGCGATTCGAATGTCCGAATGGTATTTGCATCTCTCCTGTCTTTGTTAGGGAATACCGAGCAACCTGCTTGAATTCAGAAATGTTCGCTTTGAATGCTCGCGGTGACTTAGGAAGCAATATGTTTGAATAATTTTGATGCTTAATGTGGGTCTCATATCTTCAAATAATTTTATAAATCATTTATTTTTTAATTTTGTAGTGTTCATTGCATTATTTTTTTAAACATTATAAGAATATTTATAAACTATTGATTGAATTAGCATTTACTTGTTAGAACTCCATTACGGTGAAAAAATAGCAATGTATTTTATAAAAAAATACATTTTTTTAGATACACAGTTGGTGGCTGTTTTGGCTCACGCCTTCGTCACAAATATAGATATTTCTGACGAAGGTGTGAGCCGAAATAGCTATCAACTATATATCTTATAAATTTTGTAGAACTAAAATATTTTTTTATTTTTACACCGTGCTTATAAGAAATATTGAACAAATAATTTTTATCACCATTTTTGAAAAGACTTGATTGCGCAGCTTTATCACAATTTAGTGAGTAAATTATAGTGTATATCTTTATTCTACAGTACTTCATTAGATCCGCATATATTTCACAAAAGTATATTTTATATCACAAGATAGAAAATGAACAAGAATTCTATCATCAGAGTTTAATTTTCAAGTGAGAACGCCCATAAAGCTAATCTAAAATATACAACACCCACACTTTTTTTGCAGTAGGGTTCTCAAAAGCATCAATTGTCTCGAGTCTCATTCATTAACAGCCCTTAATAATTATTCTTCACTTCGTATATCTATGACATTTGCATTTTCATAACTATGTGATTTTAATTTCAATTAATCAATTACGCCAATGTTTATAAGTTAGGTTTCTTTTCATTATTTGTAAAAGCACAAAAAAAATTCCCGTGTAAGTATATTCATTCTTCATAGATTTCATTACAATAATGTATGAAACGAAAATTACGCTTTCCATTTACAATTAATTTGAATAAACTTTAATAATTAATGCATGGCCAGTTTTAATGTTTGAAACCTCACATGACGCAGTATGTTAGCAAACGCAAAGTTGACTGCTGTGTAAACCGGGGGTTATATTGTTGTATGTGTAAACATTTTGCTTTGATATTTTGCTTGTGATATTTTAGCATTGCGATTTATTTGTCTATGCACTTCGTGGTCGAATTTGAACCGCTCTCGTTTAACTCTGCATAATCGATTTATATTCTTAATTATTTTCTAATAATCAAAACGGGTTCGTTGTTCGCCAATTCAAAATGCAGGTATGCATATTCGTTTTTTTGAAAACAATTCTAGTTAACTAATAATGCACATGAGTATTAACACAAGTAATAACATACACTTACTATATACAAAGGTAACTTCATGGAATTTTGAAGTGTTCAGATTCATTTCCACAGTTTGTTTCTTGTAATAATACATCTTTTGCTATTTTATCCCAGAAAAACTCTCTCATTTAAAATCAGTGGATATCTGTAGGTTATAAAAGTTAATATTGAGTTTTAATGGTAGGTAGTTGATTCTTATGAATTCCACTTGTTATTCAAAAACAAGAATGCCTCTATTCTTAACTGAAATCAATTGATAATGCTCGCGGTGAGCGAAACTAGTCCTTGATCATCAATTATATTGTGGAAATAGTATTGAAAAATATTTTCTTATTATTAAAAAAAAATGTAAAATCGGAAATCGGTCGCTCATGGACAAAGAATTTTATTTTCCTTACATTATAACTAAGCCCAAAAAAGGATTACCACGTTCTCAATCATTGACAAAAGATTTATTTACTGTAGGAAAATAATATTATATATTCATCTTTGTATCATCATTTTTTCCACGTATTATTGCAACCTTTTGTATTCTTAGTTAAATACTAAAAGCAGCCCAAACCTGCCTTATATTTTGTTACGATTCCTTGACCCTTAAAAAACAACAATTAATTGATTATACTGATATTTGACACGTTTACCAAGCCAAACTAAAAATGACAAAATGTTAACCAAGTTGCCTGTACATAATATTTTGACACTCGAGCAGTGTCGGCGACAATGTGTCATCGCTCCCAGGTAAAATATCTTTGAGACAGTGTCTGATTCATATTACTTGGAAAAAAATAGCTTTTTTACAATAATTTGGACCTACATATGTGACGGCTTTAAAAATAACTGGCGTGGTGTTGATTCATATATCCATTTTTTCTTGGCATGACACCAAACCTTAAAAATAACTTTACATCAAACTATCCCTGATTTACACGGAAATTAATTTCTCGCAAACACATTGTAGTTTTAAGCCATTTAAATCGAAACAATAATGTTATTTAGGTGCAGCGGTACCCCTAATTATGGTTATTTCTAGATCGTCAAAATTAGCGACGAACGACCAGAAGCAATGATTTCTGGATCGTTTAACGCTATTCTTATTTGTGACAAAAAAAACAATTATGCTTACAGAACAACAAAGAATTCGCGAACTGACATTCAGTTTTATATATAGAACATGTTCTATGACGTTAAAAATAATATTCATTTTTTGCCAAGCACTTTTCAAATTTTATACATGTTTCACCTTTTTGAGAGACATTTTCAAACTTTACCCTCGTCTTTACCCTCTTTCATCCACCTCTGCCTTTTTATACTAATTTTTTTTTGCGACAGCATCTAGTGGCGTTAGTATCGTTAAGGGTATCTACAAATCATTCTTTTTTAATTGGGAGCGTTACCAAGGTAACTGCTGAAGATTTGATGATGTACAGAAAATCAACTAATCTTAAAGCTTGTATGGCTTTAAATCTATTCGCACACTGTATGACATGAATTGTTTTGTTGATAGGCCTGATAATTTGCCCTATTTACATCCAATACAGCATGACTGATCGGTCCAGTGCAAGGTTGGACTGATTCGCGTAGCTTTTCGCTCAGTGCATGCACTAACCCGTTCTTTACTGACACATTATATTCTAACACCGACTATTTCGAAATTTCATTTAATAGTGATAGTGTTGTTCAGACTCATAGATTTTATATTAATATTGGATATTTTATTGAAAGAAATCTAAGAAGCTTTAAACTGTAATAAATTTGGATTTTTGCTTTATTAAGCTTGGTAATATTTTTAGAACAAATGAGGATATAATTAAATATAAATTTAGCTTTTTGTGACATTTCTGATACTGTTAATACTCTAATATTTTTAAATATTATATATTTGAACACATATATTAACAGTTAAGATGTCAGCAGTCTGAGGGTTACTGACACTTCCATAGAATATTTTCAGTTTAACATATTAATATGTTGGCCTATCCACTAACCGTCCAAGCTCATAGAGCTTGGCAGCGAAACCACCGTGGCCGGTAATGAATTGGCTTGCCCTGTTATTTCGAGTCAAGACTTTGGTTATCTCCATTCACCATTTGTAGGATTTTTATTTATAATGCTAAAATTGATTCAAATTCTTAAATTAAAAATTCACTTTTTCATTTCTCATAAGTAACAATATCTTCGTCCTAAATAAAAATCTTACGATAGAAAATCCACGAAAGATATTAAACATTTGTTTTTAACTTTATCTTATTTAAATTTTCATATGAAGTTCTTTTACTTCTGCCTCAACAATGTGATCAGCCACATTCAGTAAACCGTGTTATAGTGAGCGTGTAAAATATATACCGTGTATCGGGTGAGATATATAATGTTAACAAATATAATACTACCTGTGTTGTTAATAAAATTACTTACAACTAAACTCAAGCGACTAAAATCATTTTACGTGTTAAGTTTATTCACAGCCATGATTCCCAAACATGGGTCACTAAAGGTAAATTCGGGTTGCGTATAAACGTTCAGTGGTTTTCAACCTTGTATAAACTACAAATATTACCGATAGTCATTTATGTATACCGGACTACAGAACAATCTGATATATGATTTTTAATTTTAAATATAATGTATTGACATTACCAGAATTACTCTAAACCACTTTTAAAGTATTAACTATCACTTCATAGTGGAAAGGTATTATTTTAAGACAATAAAACGCAATGTTTAGTTACGTTAGCACAGTTTTATAATATTAATATGAGAACCGGTTTCGTTCATCGCAAGCATTATTAACTGAATATACATCAGTTGTAGAAATAGTATTATACTAAACATTGTACACAAGGAATCGCACAAAGTTTCAACAAGTCAAATTTGACTAAATAATGTGTTAAATTATTAATTTAAATTTTGTATACTTACAAACCGTGTAAGTGACGCTCTTACAAAGTTTTTCACAAATAGTTTTTTTAAGTGAAGCATGATACAAAAATTATGAGCTATTAATGTAAATTCGCTTAGATTTTATAAGATCAAAATCGTCGTGTGTCGTTGATTTATTACTTATTTAATCTTCTTTTTTACTTGAAATAAAATCCCAATCAAAAATTAATCAATTTGCAGTATATGCCTGTTGAATTAATAGATTATCGAATAATTTTAATATAACATATAATAATTAGATTTGTAAGACATATTATGAGAAAAATCTTTCGATGTAGGGTTACCAACACTCTTTGATTGGCCGGGATAGTCCCGGAATCGCAGTCAAGGATCCCGGTTGAATATTAAACTGACCTAGAATTTCAGAGACATCAAACGACCAATATTACCTACACTCCAAAATATATATAAGAAACTGAACATATTCAGCTATTATTTATATTCCATTAGAAAAAAGAATATACTTTGTTCAAGAATAATATGATAGATGTGTAAAAACAATACTGGCCATATGTCCCGGAATTGTTAGGAGCACTATTTTAGGGCCTTGTATTAAAAATGTTTTAGGTTCGCATACATGAACTATCGTTTATTTCTATGTACCATTAAAAATATTATACGATTAACAATTCTCGCCTTAGATTGCTCATATACAACGCGACTACCTTTTGAAACTAGAGATACTTCACTTGAACAGCATTGTTACAAAGATTATAATGGAATCAATTTAACTAGAAATAAGGTTCCTTAAAAGCAGATTTTTTTATTATACATATTTGAGACATCACTTACATATTTACAGCAATATTCTGAAATGATGAAATGCAAACTATCTTTTTTCTCGCTGTAAGCATGTGATAATTGATGCTGATTTTATTGCTATTAAACTGTACAATCAACTATCATTGACCAACTTATAAATAACATATAATAAAATTTTATATGATATTTATAGAGTAGTATATCCTAAATGAAATCAAAAATATGTAAACGTAATTTTATCTCGAAATAAAATAACGTAGAAAACGTCATTAAGAATTAATTAATATGTAATATTTTTTGTATGTAAAGGACACTGGCAATATAAACAACTCGATGTCTGTTTAATAGAACAATCGTAACGCATACCGTATAACAAACCAGTACTGCCAAACTGCTTATGTTGTTTTATGTAAATATTATCATCGAAAACATATCTTTTTAAACAGAATATTTTTGATAAAGTTTATCTCCTATTCTGTAACACTTTTAATCTGTGTTCATTCTGAAAGTGTTAATAATGACTGTTCAAAGAAGGAACAAATAAGTGTGTTGACACGGGGTTCAGATACTCCCCCTATTGAAGTCAATATCTGCATCTCTTTCTATCGTAAGCGTTGATGGTATAGGGATGTAACGTGATAGAGCGAGAACGTTTATACAGCTTTCCAGATAGGTAAATTAACCCTGTTAAAGCAAAACTGGGGGTACGGGAATAGATCGCTTTTAATTTGCAGGGTGGGGTTGAATGGAATGTTGAATTCATTTTAATGAAATATGCAACCGTATTATTTTTCGTTTCGCATGCTGAAAATCTTACACCGTAAACAAAATGAAGCTTTCATTGTTTTAAAATACATTTTACTTTTTAAATAAAGTTAACGCAATTTCAGTGATGCTCTATTAAAATTTATGATGTCGACTGAAGGTGCGTGATGGAATTTCAATATCAAATTTAAATTGTTACAACTTTGAAAGATTCCACATGTTTTGTCACTAACAATCCGGGTTTCGCATTTCGGCATCTTCAGGCATTTTATCACTCGGATGCAAGGCGAAACCTGGGCTCTATTAAAAATATAAACAAACACAGTTTCTATAGTGAGGCAATCATCGTGGCATGCATTTTATTTTATATATCTTTATTAGTGCACAGTTAAAAAAATTACTTCGGTTACTTATGTTACACTATTGTACGCGTAGAGTTGCTTCTGAGTAGCGAACTAAATAAAAAGTAACTATTTCAAATATGTGCCGAGTACGAAATAATATCGATTGATACATCCTTTCTTTCGAGAGATTGCGGTTACGTCACGTTATTTGACCAACAGCAAAATGGCGAGCTTGGAAGCACTTTTCGAGAGTTCAATGACATAAAGTTTTATTATAATTTCTAAAGAAATGATTTGCGATATTGGTCTCTTTAATTAACTAATATCAATAATGAAGTATTGTGAATTCATTAAAAAAAACAACAACAGAATTAATTTAAACTTATGAAAGAGTCTATCTTGTAACACCATATTGTAAAATGTATTCATGTATTGGTTTAAGGAGTTTAGATGCGGGCGGAAGCAACCGGAAGTGAAGCGCATATTAGAAGGCGTTTCTTCCGTAAACTGGGCCGTGCATTTTTTGCGTGCTAGTTATAAAAAAACTACCAGTATTTTAAATGAACGTCGGTTAAATGCCACTTCTTCGTTTTGTTTATTTTTGAATCATAATATATTTTATTATTATATACGTAAAATTTCAAAACCTTTGAAATGAAAATTAAAATAGGTTTTATGGTAATTTACCAATAGCAATTTATTGTCGATTATGAGACAAAAAATTTTTAGTATTATAGAAAAATAATTAATATAAAACTATGTCAGAAGTATACGACAAAATCATTACAGCTTAACTAACCAATCATGAAAATACACTATGAAATTTTATGGTAACGGAAATTTCGTAGGAAACATAAATATAATTTTATGGTCGGTGTACTAGGTAGGTACATTTCTCAGACGTTTGGTTTGATAGGGTTAAAGGCCACGTTGTCTCTTTCTGCCGCATCGCACTGATTGCTTCCAAGTTATGCCCGTTTCGCTCACTGCCGCAGAGCAAATATACAAAGAAGAAAAATTTTCCTATCGTATTTTGATAATGCCATATAGCTCGATTCAATTTAATTAATACAATCAACATTATGCATATATCAACTGTTTAAATAAAATGAATATTTAAAAATACTTACAAGTATTGTACAAAACACTTCGTGATTGGTTCCTGAAAATGTGTACGAATGTTGAACGTTATAAAGCATATTTTTTAAAATTATTTATCAATAGACTTAATAAAATAAACGAAGCATTCGATAAAACGTTTTATAACGTACTATGTTTATTAATTGTATTTTTTTATATTAACAAATATCAAGATATACAAAATCCACAGTTTTAACGACGAGCTTTTATTCTTCTGCTTTCTTTTTTCCGCTTTACATCTACTTAATAGATTTTATAGATAGAGAGAGAATTTTTAGAAATAAACTAGCAAAACAGAACACATCGGCATGCGTCCTAACGCAGGACTTTTCCTGTGAACGAACCAAGGGAGAGTTTTACAGTTTATCGGAAAAAATCATTCATTTAAGATGTAGTCAAAATAAAAACTTGCTAACTACAAACACTGTCGGTATTAAAATTTCATTATTAAGTCACCATATACACATACGCTATTTTCAACAATACGCAAAAATAAATTTACAAATAAAATACATTTAATTTATTTGATGTTGACATGTTGGCGAAAAATTTCTCTAATGACTACTGTAGTCGAAAAAATCCACCGTATTTTTACTAAGTGAGTTTATTTATTATCTCAAAGTTCATTCGAATAATAATTTTAAATATTAAGTATTTTTGATTCGGTCGTTCACGAACAAATATGGTGACATTCGTTTGAACAATCCGTTAGATTCATTATTCGAAGCGAAAATATTACGTTGTTTCGTGAACGACGCATTTCTAATTTAGATATGTTACATACAAAACCAACAGTCTCCAACTTTTATGCTACCCCAAATCCCTAAAACAAAATCTTTTAAAATTATTACAAAATAATAAAAAAATAGAAATCTACACTTTAACAGAATAATAAGAAAGATCTGCTAAGTAACTATATGATTTTTCTTTCTTATCTATATATATATAAAAATGAATGTCTGTCTGTCTGTCTGTCCTTTATAAACTCCTACACCATTGATCCAATTGCGATAAAACTTTGTCGAATTATTGCTTAAACTACCGGGCAAAAGAAGGGATACTCAGAATTTGATTTGATTACGAAAATGAATTGAATATTGACGAAAAACATGTTTTCATACAAGACTATTGTAATACAGAATGGCCATTTATGAAGCATTGTATCCATAGCAACGGCGAAAACAAAAATGTCAAATCTGTCACATGCACTCTCCTGTAGGTATTTTAAGTAGGTACTGCATATTTTGAAACAAAATTCGATTTTCGAATAAATTATTTCAATGTTTGAATTTTTACCGACTTTTTTGTTTTGGTTTTATGTCGCATGACAAAACGAATTGAAATAAATATTATGTATAAATCGTGTGTGATACAGAAAGAATTTATTCAATATATCATTTTTTTTTTATTTTTCAAAAGTGAATTTCAAAACGTAACATTCACTGTGAAATCAATTATGCCACCCAAACGAAAAGGAATAGGTCAGAGTACAACTCAAACACAAAAGAAAAGGGCGAAACAATGAGGTTGAAGTTGATAATCGTTGGATTGTACCGTATTCACCGCTTCTCTCGAAAACGTACAAAGCACACATCAACGTCGAGTATTGTAATTCAGTGAAATCCATCGAATACATTTGTAAATATATCAACAAAGGAAGCGATATGGCAGTTTTTGGAGTGGGAAATTCAACTGCATCTATCGATGTAAATCAACCAATATCATCTGGAACGCTACATTAGTAGCAATGAAGCAATATGGCGCATTTTATCATTTCCAATTCATGAACGGCATTCACCAGTTACTCATTTGGCAGTTCACCTTGAAAATGGACAGCGAGTGTACTTCACAACAGAAAATGCACGTGTAAGAGCATTGTCACCACAGCCAACAACGTTAACTGCATTTTTCTTATTGTGTAGGGATGATATGTTTGCAAAAACGCTACCTTACTCTGAAGTGCCTACATTCTACAGATGGAATGCATCAGAAAAAAATTCAACGTCGCAAGGCACGCAGGCAAGGTAAAGCAGTTGAAGGACATTACAATGTACATTCAACCGACGCATTAGGCCGTCTGTACACTGTTCAACCAAATAATGCAGAATGTGTTTACTTGCGATTACTGTTAATCAACATACGTGGACCGACATCCTTCCAAGAATTGAGAACAGTAAGCGGTCGAATATGTTTCATTTATCGTGAAGCTAGCCTCGAATTAAATCTTCTAGAAAACGATGCACATTGGGACACTTCACTCGCTGATTCATCGAATACTGCTGACCCACAACAAATACATGCGTTATTTGCAGTAATATTAATATAATATATATAGAAAACGACTGACGTGATCGTGAACTCTACCTGTTATATCACGTTCAACAGTAGCCGATGAACTTAATGCATGTCTCAAATCATCCGTTTGATGGCGATACGTACATACATTCACTTTGAAGACCAATATGCGTGTACAACTACAACATGATACATCCGCTGAACGTTTCGCAAAGCAATTGTTGGATATGAGAAATAGGAAAATGGCAGATATGCCATTTGAATTCATACGTCTGCAGTTTCCAGTGCGATTCGCCTTTGCAATGACCATCAATAAGGCACAGAACAGTCATTACAAGTGTGTGGACTAAATTTAGAAAATCCATGCTTCTCACATGGACAACTGTACGTGGCCTGCTCACGCGTTGTAAAACCTTCTGATTTATTTGTGTATGCACCAGATAGAAAAACAAAAAACATTGTGTATCCAAAAGCACTCCAATAAATAAAAACACATACGGCCGTCACTGTCAAATTTAGGTAAGAAAAACATAACCTAAGCTTATCGCTTCTATATGGCTCCGGCCTCGCCTCAAGTCCGACTTATTCAATCGGAAGGCGAGAGGCTCCCGACGTGGCGCTTCCATAAAGTCGCGGTTTCTTTTTTTTGAGTGGCATTGCAACGCATGCTGGGAACACGCTAGTTCATAATAAAAATCTATGGTAAATCAATGATCGGTTAACGAACAACTCGGATAGCGAACACACTGGAGTAAATTGTGTTCGTTAAACGATCACCCACTCTATTTGCTACAATTCAATTTACATGATTTTATATGGACTCTAAATGATAAACTCGTTATATACAGACATTTTAAGAAAATAACATCGACATCTCGTTTATTGAAAAAAACAATTATATTTTTCTCAATATAGTATTTTATGAATAACCTGTAAAATTGTCCAATTATTGACAACTAATACGTATTTCAATGTTCCTTTATTGCTTTTATTTTAAATTAAACAGTTTCGTTCCGTAAACAGTTCCTATCTGATGGTATAATATAAACATATATTCATAACTGTGCTTAGGCGTTGATTTTTTAATATAATATTTAGCAGGGCTGTAGAATCGTTGAAAAACACGACTCCGATTAAAAAAGTTTTTTCCTATCTTTTAACCAACCAATCTGGTAAATTGTTCATTGAGATATTCTTCAAAATCGTCTAATCTAAAAAGAAGTCAGAATCACTTGTTTTCGACCAAAAACACGACTTCCATTCCACGCCCCTGATCTATAGTTATTTTATACCGTGCCCACAACAGATGTTTATAGAGAGAATTAGATGTAATTCATTGGTACTATATATATAGAAACAAACAATTAAGATTAAGGTGCAAAAGTACACTTCTCGCCGCATTCTCAATCCAACAGACTCTTCATTTTACTGCTCTTTAGAACCATTTTTAATTGCTTCTTTATAATTATTAGATAAAAAAAATATTGCATGCGCTATCGATGCAATAAACATTTAAGTTTATAATGAGTCTTCGAAACCATTAAATAATAACCCTTCGTATGCAACCTAAATATTCACTACTCTATTAAATAAATAACGAAAAGCGATATGGTGTAGGGGACGAGTGTCACTGGAGGGATAATTTAGTTAGGGTGATGAACAGATTGTTAATATGGAGAAAATTTAACTGATGTATTTCGGCTTGTACAAAATTACCATCGTTAGATTTTACGATTGAATTACTATATGAAGGTCTCGAATGTGCATATTTAAAAAAACTATTATATGGTTTATAATATTGACTGACGGTATGTGGTGCAATTTTAATACCAAATTTTAATTGTTGAAAGTTTGTATGATTTCACATGTTTTGTTACTAACGACCCAGGTTTCGCCTTTTGGCATCTTCATGCATTCTATCACATTGATGCAACAGTACTGACCTGTATTGACATTTAATTTAATGCACATAGATAGGAAAGGTAGGAAAAATCTGACAAAATTAAACTTTTTGGATTTGGATTGGAAGCCCTGGATTATATCACTTTGAAAGACGTAAAAAAGAAAAAATAAAATATTATTTAGATTATATATTTCTCTTTGGGCATTAAAATTTTTAAACGTGAACATATGTAGATATTTCAAAAATTTTTGTTTGACTTTTCACATTTGTTTTCAGTTATCACTTACCGAAAATATCAACTATGGGAGAAAATAACCTGAAACATGGTAACAAATTGTAATTAATTTTAGTTCTACCAAGTTTATAAAGTATACAGTTGACAGTTATTTCGGCTTACTTTCATCAGAACTACTTAGTTGTTGGAATATACAATTGTATATCTTATAAATTTTGTAGAACTAAATTATGTTGCTAAATTGTGTTATAATGGAGTTCTACCAAGCAAATGCAAATTCAATCAATATCCAAACACCTACCGCGTCAAAATATCAAATATACATTTTATAACATCGTTAACAATGTTTGATATCGGTTTATCATGAATTGAACCTCAAATCTCCCATTAGATGAGCAAGCAGATATTGTACTCCTTAGCTGTTAGTTAATGTTTAATATTTTTGTCCCCTTTCAAATTATATGATCGTTTATGAACCCTTAATAAATTGAGCTTACAAAGCGGTCAAATCACGGAATGTATCTACTGCACAAATCAAGGCTTTGTTTATTTTATCGTCATAGTGAGCACTAAACTAATCTATCAAGTTTTTTTAAAAAATAAATATTTTTTCATATATACAATAACTGATTTAAAATCTGATTATTTTCGAGATACGTGTGCACAAATTGACATAAAACTTTATTTGGTTTCTTGAAACAATATTACCGACAATTAATTATAGCCATAATACTAAAAAACGATACCGATACATTTTCTCTGAACACTTGTCAAAACAATATATTGGATTGTGTTAACCGGATCGAACCGAACGATAAACAAAAAAACCTAATCAATATTCCGATACATTTTGACGGTATATTGCTGACAACTGTGCAATAAATGCATTTAAAAGGCGTAAATATCGATTTCTTTTGTTTTTCATTTGAATTAAATTTACTATAACGAATCTTTCTAACGTAGTTTTTATAATATTATGATTATAATCTCCCTCACTTTACACGATATTTGATTGAATAAATATTTATTTGTTTTGGTTTACACGAGCGATACTCAACCTGTTTCTTGCTTGCTACGTTATGTGGGCCACATCATAGTAAAAACTACCACAGTAATTTTTAATTTCCTAAATCGTGCAAGTTTTTATTGTGTCACTAACGACCCGAGTATCACCTTTCAACATCTTCAGACATTTTATCACACGATTACTATACCAAAGACTATTTATAATTTAGTATAAATAAAAAATCAATACATACATATATTTATATATATATTTATAAAGCCAGTTCTGTTGTATCCATATGATAGAATGCCTGAAGATGCGGAAAGAATAAAACCGGTCTTTCATGAGAAAACTTGTAGAATTGTACAAATTTTTAACGATTCAAATTTGATATTGATATTCATTCAAGCACGTTCAGTCGATATTATAAATTATTTACATATATAAATTCTTATTGAAAAAGAGTTGTGATTTTTGATAACGAGACAAACTCGTACACGCGTCTCAATTTTTTTAATTTCTTCTTGTAAAAATACTTTATGGGCCATTTGTAGCCCGCAATCCGCAGGTTGAGTATATCTGACATACACGACATGTATTAAAGGCAGTTTTAAGTTGATTTCAACACGATCTAGTATTATAATAATTGCCTTTGTATAACGCAATAATATTCCGATTGCTAGTTCATCACTCGGCTATGGGTCTGGATATAATATGTAATGAATAATAAATAAATGTTCACTGCTTTAAAATACACGGTGTGCAAAAGGCACTAATAGACCGTGTAAACGTAGTTATAATTTTAGCCAGCTAAATAATTTTAAAACAAAAATAATTTCCAACCATCTTTCAAATATTTTAAAATATTTAAAAAAAGATTTAAATACAATGTATATATATTAACGTTTAAATGCAATATTTATCTGTCACTGTGAACAAATTTAGTATGTAGAATATTCATTCGAAGTTCAAATATTTTATTTATTTTGAATTAGATTTGTAGATAAGTACAAAATGGCGACCATTTACCAGCTGATCGGTACTAAGTAATAATTATGTTATTTATGAGATGAAATAAATAAACGCTAATTTAAAATTCATATAAAATATTGTGGAGAAATAATTCACATCAAGGTCATTGTGAATAACTTGGATCAACGTTTATTATTATTTATACAAGTTTCTAAGGAAAATGCCAACAATATCGTATTGTGTAATGTAAGATGTTAATTGCATAATATTTTAAAACAAATTTGCTCTACAACATTCAAAAACTTTTTAAATTGCTAATAAAAATTACTAAGAAGATATTCTCTTTAGAATATATAAAAAAACAAATGTGTTATCGATTAACACGGGATAAATATTTAAAAAAAAACCGTGTACAGTGAATAAATAGCTGATTGGTTAACTAACGAACATAATCTGTTCGAAGACTATGTTCGCTATCCAAATTGTTCGTTAACATCAGATACAATTACACATAGAATAACCGGATTAAAACTATCATTTTAGTTCGTTATCCGAACAGAAACACTTTTCGTGATGGTGTGTGTTGTCCGATTTGTTCGTAGTACGAACTATTCGTTAACCCAGTGGTCGGCAAACTTATTAGCCAAAGAGCCAACTATGAACATTACAATTTAAAAAAAATTGGCAGCGAAGTCTGCTTGTTTAGTAAACTTTTATACTTAATTTATTGATTGAATTGGCATTCACTTGGTAGAACTCCATTATAACACGGTGAAAAGATAGCAATGTATTTTAGTTCTACAAAATTATTTTTAGCAAATATAGTTGATAGCTATTTCGGCTCACGCCATCGTCATAGTTCTGACGATGAGTGAGCCGAAATAGCTATCAACTATAATTGTTAAAAATAATTTTGTAGAACTAAAATACTTTGCTATTTTTTCACCGTGTTTTTATACTTAAGTTCTTTTTGTAAAATAAACTTTTATTTAGTTTACTACTAAATAAATAGTACACAAAATAAAACTAAATTTCATACTTAATAAATATTTATTAATAGCAATTGTATTTCAAAGTTACCAATGTCAATTTCAAAAGAAGAAAATTTCTCGGATATCGTAGCATTAAGAGGATTTTGACAAATGCTTAAGTTGCTCTGCTGTTTTTAAATTCTTGAAACCTGCTGAGAAATGCTTTCCTCATATTTAAAATTATTGTTTTAAATGGTGTTAATCAAAAGAGGAATTATTGCCGGTAGCTTGTACATGGTTTGTGTATACGTTTACAAAAACTAATAAAATTAAACTCGATGTCCGTTTCGAATTTTTACAACAATATAAAATTTTAATTACCTATCTATCTTTTAACATAACCAAAGAATTATACATGTTCTCGATTTATAGAAGAATTTTAAGTTATCAAGATAAGATGTAATTTTTTTCTTACCAAGTTTTTTTTTTAATTGAAAATATTATTGCGCCTTCTGTGGATATTTGTGCCAGAGCCGCACTTTGCCGACCACTGCGTTAACCGATCACCTTACGTCAAAACAACGCAGCGACTGGCTGTCTATGCGTTGTGGGCACGTTTTATCCCAGAGCAACTCGCAAAGTTCCAGGAGGATTGCAATTTTCTACAATTATTATTACGCAGCTTAATTTCTTTTACCAAGTCTTCGTAAAAATTCGTCTTTGTTATGTCTAAACCTAATATACCAAATATCGGCGTTCAAAACCATTCTTTGGCTAAGTGCAATAAAATGGTTACGATTCTTTTATTATGCACTCAAATTGAAAGCGTTTTTAGAGAAATCATAAAAGACAACAAAGACTCTTTTTTTGTATTTATTACCAAGGGGATTTACTTCATGGTGAAATTTAACAAGGACAAGCCCGTTGTTAACGCCCCTTCAACTTACCCCTGAAACAATCATAAACACTTTTTAATAATTTTACTAATATATCTTACTCCAAAAACAAAATATCACACTGTAGATGTTCTCATGTAAAATTTTATTGTGACCAAATTATCAACATCAGATCATATGGAAACATCTCGTGGCCATAAATATTTTTTTGTCTAGAGATGCAAAAAGCAGTTGCGTTTATTAAAAAATAGTTTCTTTAGTAATTTTGGGTTAACAACTCAACCAAATACTGGAAACGACGGGTGTATTCAATCAAATAATTAAAAATAATATTGCAAATCAATATGTAAAAACATATTTTAACAGTCACTTTTTTAGAACTATTTCCACATTATACTTTATAATCAGGGCCGGCTTATTTTTATTGATTGAATTGGCATTTACTTGGTAGGACTCCATTACAACACGGTGGAAAAATAGCAATGTATTTTAGTTCTACTAATTTCTTTTATATGATATAGTTGATAACTATTTCGGTTCACGCCATTCGCATCTAAGGTTTCTTTCATCGCGAGCATTATCAACTTAATATATATTGTGGAAATAGTACTAAAAATGTTTTTTTACCATTTAAAATATCATGTATTTGCATCAAGAAGTGACTGTTAACATCTTAATAGTGATTGATGAAGCGGGTACGTCTAAGCTTACTGTTTTAAATGAAATCTTAAATCAATACTTCCTATGAATTTGTTGGTGGACACACATGAGAACCACTGTACTGCAATGACATATCTTTGCTAAAAGTCAAAACAGTGCAAATAAAAACCATAATAGTATTTATTGTTTGAAACGTAAGCGTGGAAATCGATATCATGCTAGATTGAAAATAAACCTATGATTTTTTTGCTAGATGTCAGCTCATTGCGCACCGAATAAGCCATAGTTGTCGTTTTGTAAAATATTAAATAATGATGCTGCTAAAAGCCCATTACTGCCACTTAAGTGCTGGTTTCATCAATCATCAGGATATTTTGATAACGCAATATATTTAATGGCTGTATCAATTTTGACCACAAATATCACAAAATCAAAATAAACAACGTAATGGAACATGTGATTTTTGAAACGTTACTAGTTTTGCTGAGATATCCAATGGGTGAATAATATTATTAGTTTTTTCTACTTATTGATCGGCATTTACATGGGTAGTAGAACTCCATTATAACACAGTGAAAAAATACCAAAGTATTTTTACTCTACAAAATTTATTAGGTAAATAGTTGATAGCGTTTTGGTTTACGCCTTCATCAGAACTATCTCTGTTGTCTGTATCTATTTCTGATAGAGGTGTCATAATTATGTAAAATAACTATCATTTATACATCTGATAAATTTCGTAGAACTAAAATACATTGCTATTTTTTCACCGTGATATTTTTCAATTGATCGCAAACAATGATAAGCATATTATGGCGTCTTGTTGAAGATATCTCAACTCTAACGAAGAATTAGAAGATTGGTAGAGCTAGGGAAAAACTTGTTAAACACATTATATAATATTTTTTTTTATGTACGGTAAATATGAACTCATGTTGTAGTTTTTCGGCAAATGTTATCTAACAACAAACAATAAGCCGTAATTTCAAAATCACCAAATTTAACCAATCGAGTCGTCTCTTCGGAGGGGATAAGTAAATAATTATATTAAGAAGAGATTTTATCACTGGCGTATTGATATTACCGAATGTCGCTCTAGTACTGTTAATATTCTCAATAATCTATAACAGTGAAATTTTGCTTTGGTGGCTTGTTAAACTTTCGCTTTCTCAGTTAGCGTAGATTTTTGGCCTATGTACACGGAGACTCAATTATTACATGAACGTTTTTGAACATTATTTTTATATGGAAATATACTTACTACAACCTACTGTTGACACAAAAGATAAAAAATGAATTGTTTTCCTTAACAAAAGACATAAGACAATATTCCCATTTAAAGTTTTGCCTTTTTATGATGACATTAACACAAAAATCAATCATTTTGTCACATAATATATATTGCGACAAAAAATATTTCAAAACCGAACATTAATAATGATGAATTGCAACGGCAAACAGGCATAAATTTTAAAACAACCAAACGATTTCTATAATTTACATTTGACTTTTTAAATACCAAGTCGAAGACCAAAGTCTGAAATTGAGGTTCGGTTTCAATTCGGTAAGAATTAATTTTAAGCCTCCTTGACGTGTCAACATTAATAAAGTCAGTTTTTTATCTAAATAGATTGCTTTATCACACTTGCTTTGGTGTGAATAATACAATAAGTATACGTAAAAAAATTAAGATGTATTTCCTGCTTGGTATCGTAAGCAACTATAATATTTAGAAAATAAATTCATTTAAAAATTATTTTATAGTTGGTTGGATATAGGGAAATGTGCACTCGCCATTAAAGAAGATACAATTGAATAAAATATTTTTTGATTATTTATAAAAAATTAGTTGTCAACTCGGCAACTGATATTTAATATTATTAAATATAAAAACTTATTGATTGATAGCGTTATTTTCCTAGCCTAACAGATCATTAAACCCTCGATTTGGAATAGCACAGTCCACAAACAACGCTGTTTTCTTCTCCTTACAATGGTTCTTTACAATAACAAACTGTTAATTTTTAGTGCGCATGTAAAATAGTGCGTATGTTAAATTATTGAATCGCGCGGATCACCAAAATTTTCTCTCAGATACCAATGTCCGCTGACCGTCAGTTGACTACCGCTTAAATAAAATATAATATTTCTTTTGAAAGACCTTTACTTCACTAATCTTTCCTTGAGATGATTTATTTTTGATTATTTCTTCCTTGAATTTTGATAATTTAAATATGTAGAACGTATTATAAATACTTTTAAGGTGATGACTGTCACTTCTTGTTGGAATAATGAAAACACATCTTTAGTACTATTTCCACAATATATTTTATGAATTCGATTGGTTTTGCTAATCATCAGCATTATCAACAGATAGGATATGAATTTCAAACGAGCCAAAAAGTTTACTACTTATAGATACAAAAATAGACGGTAGTTATAAAAAGGTTGATTTCCCCTGATATAGAAAAAATCGAAATTTTCATCTCCCCAAAGAAAATGGTCCACCTGGTACTAGAATAAATGAAGATGCCTTAAGGTGAAACCTGGTCCGTGAGCGATGAAACATGTGAAAATATAGTGTAAACAATTCAAATTTCTTTTTCAATCGCGTAAAATTCGATGATGCACAAAATAGCTAATGAATCAGAAAACGATTAAAATATATATTATTCATTAATTTTATATAATAAGAATGTGAAACCCCGATTGTTTCAATTTGTTAGAATTCCCCTGATAACCTTACATGGGTAAGAAAAATTGATGGCGTTATCCACTTCACGGTTCCAATTTTCGAATTGATTTGACATTTGAATGTTAAATTGAAAGTAATCAACATAACAAATGTCTTTATGTGTTAAATTATCGGTTACAAAGTATTGATAAGAACAAAAATATATTTTACTATAATTGAAGGTAATAAGAAATACTGATTTATTATCAGTGAGTATCTTTGACATAGCCAATACTGAATAGCTTAAATGTCACGATTATAAAACATCGATCAGGTACTTTATACGTGGAACATGTACATAATAAATAATTGTATAGTTGAAATCAGAAGAATTGTGCTTTAAAACGGTGCGAGTAATGAAATATTTTATGAAAAGAATGTTCGGTCACAATGTTTTTTTATTTGCGATTAATTCTGTGTGATTTTATTCATTTTATTGACATGATTTTCTCTACAAAGATTACGTAAAGTTGCTTCTATAATATCAAGATACAGGGTAATCTCTGGGAGAGTTTCCTACTTTATTTTTGTTTTAAAAGAAAATAGTATAGTTTAATGTTTATAAATGTTCGATTGAATTTTAGGAATTATGTGTAAGACAATTTACATCATTTTTTATTTCGGTATATCAGTATTTTTGTTTGGTTTATTTTGCTTTAGTTTTTCTGGTTTGTTGATGCCTTGCTATTTAAATGTATCCATAAAAAAGTCCGGAGCTATTATATCTAGGTGTCATGGAGACCATTTGACTTTAATATTTTTATAAAATATTTGTTATGAATGCATATTTCTCAGACATTCCATTATAACAATGGCTGTATGTGAATCTAAACTGTTTTGATGGAACCACGTGTTAATCATGCCCAAAACATCATGCTATCTATGATAACGTTCTCCGTTAACAGTCAACATAATGCTTAGTTCATCTTCAAACACATAAGGGCCAATGATTCTTGCAGACCAAATAATTCACAACGTCACTTATAATTTTCTATTGCCCAGAACCGTCTATTTTGTTTACTATCCATATGAAATTTTGATGCCACATTATTTGTACCCAAATTTCACACAATCTTCTAATCATCGCAATATTTGGTAATTGATTGTGATAAAATGTTTTTACGATTAAAATACTTAGTTTTATCGATAATTTTTCAGTACTACAATAATGTAAATATATGTTACCAAAAAAGTTGTGAGCCGGCCCGGCGAACTCCCTGTATTAAATTTTAGAAATTGATAAGACATTCAATAAAGACAACGGTATTTGAATAAAATGATATTATTAAAACAGGTGTCTGTTTATTATATCATTTCACACCTTTTCTGTTAATCACCTAATGGCGTTCAGTATTTCATTGAAGTTCGTTGCTTTTCTTGAATACGTATAAAGATCTTGCGTTTAATTAACAACAAAACCAATGAACACACAAATAAACTTATCTACGTATATCTTCAGAATAGTTGAACGTCCAAGAGAGAATCAAAACTTTGACATGCCGACGTAGATTTATAATTCAATCTCTGTAATGCGCCACTAAAACAGCATTGCAGTAAAATTATCCTGTCATTTGTATTAAAGGATACAAAAACTAAAAAAATTGAGAAGTATAGATATAATTTAAATGGCTTTTACTGGATCGTATTTCAAAAGTTTTCAGAAGCATCTTTATGTTTGATTTAATTTCGTTAACTTATTCCAAAGAATAATATATTGTATTGAATTTCATCAAATATACTCTGTGAATAGTATTAATAAATTATCTTCGATCTATTTCATCATACTGCTTTCCAAATTACGAACGAAATATATGTTTAACAAAAAGTCAACCGCATATTTTAATATATTATATAAAAGTGAAAAAAAATGGACACAGCGGTTTTGTATTCATCGGTTTCTGCGTGCTATATCCGTTACATGCAGTAAATTATAAATCGATAAAATATTCATATGTATTTGTCGGGTTTTGTAAGTTATCTATTATTATATGTTATATTAAATGGATCAATTTTGACAAAATTCTTCTTATCGGTCTTTTTACTAATGTCCGACAAATGAAATTTTGTTATTTGAACAAATATTTCCATCTTCTCCAGTCTGCAGGGTATACCAAGAGAACAGGATTACTAAAATCATAGAATACATTTTACTTATTAATCATTTCTGTTAAAATCGCAGCACTTCTGGCTTAATAATCCCGAAAAGTCCGACATCCAGCGAATTAAGCGCCGCGTATAAATATATGAATTCTGGGAAAAACTTTATGATTTTTAATCAAAACACTTTTCATCAGTCGTCACTCACTTTCTTTTGTTTTTAAAATACCAAAAATAAGCACAGTATTTACCTTTGAATCAAGTTTATGTTAATTGTATTTTTATAGCCAAATGAAAAGTGCTGATCGATTTTACGAGCAAAAATATTAACTGCATGAATGTGGCGTTTGCTCAAGTCATATTACACTTCGAAAGGTCGTATTTATATACAATCTTACATGCATGCTAAAAGTATCCAATTTCTTCACAGAATGCTATTATTAACTTTTTATTTTCTATTACCTATAAGAACATCGATAAATGATAATCAGAATATCTTACTTACATACAGTGAAACTACGTGTTTACATTTCTGGAATGAATGATTTTAAAAAAAATGTTAATAACGGGAAGATGTAGATTCGGCGTTAGAAACAAGAAATAAAAATGAAAATTATATATTATTCACATAGTCAAGCAAGTCTGTTTCTTTTCTTTCATACTGATTTATAGCTATTTTAATCTTAAAATCTATCAAAACGTTTCTTCTTGTATGACGTTATTATTATATAATATTAAATACTAAAAACAAAATTTGTAATTCTATTTTCAAAATTCTAAATTTTTAAAATCAGGATTGTTTTGTTTCACCGCGACCATTATCAACTGATCAATAAAAATTAAAACCCGAATTTTTATCCACAATTTTGCATCAATAATTTATCAGGTAAATAAAATGTGAAAATAATTCATAAGTTATCATAAAAAACGCTATATACCGAAGTGAAGTAAAATTATTTACAAAAAAAATATATAGAGGACCTCTTTGTATTTCATAACTCACTGGGATATCCCTGATTGATCATTTTAACTACCAGTTACCTAATTACGTTACTTATTATTTAATGCATTATATTCCCCATAATATTGAAGTGAAACTTATTTTATTGTAAAAATTACCCATTCGTTATTCTTGGTAGTCAATACTTCCTAATTATTCCTGAGCCTTAGTGGACTCTTAATTTCATAATTATTTAAATGATTTAGATCAAGGGTAGCCAACCCTCGGTTCACGGAGCCCATTTTTTATTGTAATGTAAATGGTACAATGTGAAATGTGTTCTGATGCACAGTTAAAGGAGGAGAAATTCAATAAGGTTAGTTTGGAAGAGTTTTACAAAACATGTTTGGACTAGGAGAAATATCCTGCATTTTGCACAAACATGCTCTATCGATGATTTTGCTTTTGGAAATACTTACACATGTGAACAGCTTTTTAGTTGAATGGAGCATATTATATCTCGAATGAGAACACGAATTACTGATGAGCATTTGGAAAACTGTTTGCATTTAGCAACAACATCAATTGTTATCAACATTGATGTATTGTAATTAGTTCTGACAAACAAAATCAGACTAAAGACTAAGAAATTAATCATATTTTGTTTATTTTGTAATATTGTTTTTACTATTGCTTAAATCCAATCTAATACATATTTTTGATTGTCATATTATTTAATGATAGCGTAGATCGGCATTCAAATATTCCATGTTATAATGCTACAATCTAAAATATTGAAAGTATTGTATCAATTTTTCAATTGTATCAATTCACATCTCATTTCTAAAATCTGGCCGGACAGTTGAAAAGGTTTGCCACCCATGACTTGGATGATTTGATATATACCTGACTGATTATTTCATTGTATCGTTTTAACTACCTACCACCTAATTACTTAGTTAGTAGTTACTTATTACTTAGTGCATTATATTCCCTAAAATATTAAAGGGAAACTTATTTTATCATGGAAATTCCCCATGGGTTATTCTTGGTAGTCAATACTTCGTATTTATTCCTGAACTTTAATTGAATTGTAATTTGATAAGTATTTAGAAGAGAAATCACTGATAGGAAGGGATTAATATTTTATTTGTAAGCCATTATTATTTAAACAAATACATAGGCATTAAGTCGTGTATAGTTGTTTGAGAAGAAATAAATCGCTAACTGTCAAGTTCATGTTTTAAAAGTTGTTTTGACTTGAGTCCGGAATTCGTTGATTACTAGTCGCAGATGAAGGTTTACAAATGGTATTACTGTATTTAATTCATCACCACGATGTGAATAGTTAATTGAGCATAGAAAGAAGATTACTGATCAAATTCCAAACTTTACCATTAAATAATTCCTCGCAGGCTAATTTCTTTTTTATCGTCTTCTCCAAAGTACCGTAGTTCACAGATTGTTCTGTTTCTCGTATAATAACAAGTAAGGTTGCGTCTTGAATGCGTTATCACCTGATTAATTTGTAGCGTGTAGCGGTTAGTACCTACATTGTAAGAAGTTTCAACTTTGAGAGAGTGACCATCGTGTGCGCATCTTTCTACCTAACTTATAGTCGTTCTTTTTAGATATTTCGTAACCTTTATTGGTTGTTTGAATGCGCATAGCCTCTGTTTTGCAGAAGGAATTCGGAAATGTATTATTAAACTAAAGTCATAAACTGCCTTCCGATGTTATAGACAAAAACATTCCTTTCATTAAAATAAATAAATCTTCTTTCGCCTTCTCGAATACCTGCTTAATCTACGAATCTGCTTAACATTCTAGCATATTGTATAGATAAAATTTCGTTATGATGCGACAAAAAAGCAATTTAACTTGATCTACAATAATTGCATTTTTTTACAACTGTTCTATATTGAAACCCCATGATGGATATTCCGACTTTGAACGATTCAAAAATTAATACAATAATGTTTTTAATAAAAAAACATTTGGAACGATTGAATTGGCATTAACTTGATAGAACCGCATTATAACACGATGAAAAAATTGCAATGTATTTTAATTCTGATGAACGCGTAAACCGAAATAAGTATCGACTATATATCGTATTAAATTTGTAGAACTAAAATACATGGTAAATTTTGTCACTGTGTCAAAGTTTTGGAGATTATTGTAACAAATCAGGGTATTTGAAATACAAAAATTAGTTTACACGAGTAAATTTCAAAACTTTAATATTTTTTAGTATCAACTATCAATAGTTGAAATGGAAACATTCAGAGGGCTAAAAGCCACTCAAAAATACACATCTTGTGGGAAAAATTGACTATAAAAGATTGTTGTTATTTGAATAGCAACTTTATATACTTATATAATGAAAACTATACATATATTTAGCTCTACGAAATTTTATACCTAAATGTTGATACCTCTTATGGCTTCCGCAATCTTCAGGAAAAAAATAATTTTGTTCTGTCTATGTTGGATAAATTAATAAATTTCATGAATGATAAATCAACAAATATCAAATACCATTTTTTAAGATTATGTAA
Source organism: Himalopsyche japonica (assembly GCA_028555115.1). Lineage (NCBI taxonomy): Eukaryota > Metazoa > Arthropoda > Insecta > Trichoptera > Rhyacophilidae > Himalopsyche > Himalopsyche japonica. Next base: position 727,588 of record JAHFWJ010000224.1, on the reverse strand, counting down.
ACAATAAGGCTGGACTCGAATATCTTGTAAAAATTCTCGCCGAGTTTACCTCGTATGGATTTCCACTGTCAAAATATTTGATACGTTACAGCTGATATCAAATATATTTTTTGATTAAAATTAAAATAAAATTGTATATAAATTATATAATAGTTCTTCAATATCATATCTTCTTTGCTATAAACATTTCGTACAGTAAATATTATTTGAACAATCTCATATCTTTAATGAATTAAGCTTTCTTTGGCCCAATTATCTATGATTTGAAATTTTTTCTACAACAAATAAAAATATTATATTGTGTCACCCTACGTAATCTGTAGGTAGCAGGTAGTTCACCTCACGAAGTCAAAAGAGGTCCATGAAAGAGGGAGATGGCATCTGCTGAGGTACTCTTAATATCTTCAAGACCTCTGAAGAGTGACAACTGTGATTTGATTGTTTTATTTTAAATACTAGTCTCGGGGATAACAAAATCATTTTAAAAGTACTTTAACTAATGATAGCTATTCTTTTTCGTGTGTAATCGAAATCATAACAAGATAGAAAGCCTTAAAACCAGAGCTGTAGAGTCAGAGTCGTGAAAAACGAGCGACTCAAACTACTTTGTCGATTAGACGATTTTTGAAGAATATCTCAATGTACAATTGCGGGATTGGTTGATTAATCTTCAATTTAATGCTCATAAATAGGAAAGGTAGAAAACTGAACATAATAAATACTTTTTAGATTTTTTATTTTTATTTTTTAGCCAGAGTCGTGTTTTTGGTAGAGGTCTAATTTGGAGTCGGAGTCGTGTTTTTCTACGACTCCACAGCCCTGCTTAAAACACCTGTATTTTATAAAAATATTTCGATTAAATAATATATTTGGCTACACTTCCATTGAAAATCCCATAGTAAATTTAACCGATTTGAAGCTTTGGAATGGTGAAGTATGTAGCGAACTGAAAATAGTAAATTCTTCCAAAAGTGTGTTCAATGCACGGAAAACCAACAAACTGAGCGGGACTGATAAATATATGTGCGACATAATCAAAAACATAAGTACCACTCTAAATCCGAAGACAAAAATTGAATTTATACATTCCATACAAAAAATGCTGTGCGACCACGCAAACATATTCATTGAGAAAAATTCACGCCTATTTCAAATTCGAATAATATGATGACTTTTATTCAACGACCATGTTAGTTTTTATTTATCGATTGATTGTCTATGGAACACTTAAATAAATATACGGGTCTCAAGAAATAAAACGTAACATTTTTTTTATACAATCCAGTAAAAAAGGTCAATCTAAATACGTACATAATTAATTTATAACCAACACTAAAAAAAAGGTTTTAAGTCGCTGAATAAAAAAAAACTTGCCCGAGATTATCAGATGAACTAAAACTGTTCCGTACTGAAATGTCATCATATTTGTCCTACCTATTCTGAGATCAAGCACTCTGTCCGAACGTGATGCATTTGTACGGATGTTCATGGGGATTCTATTCGCATTGGATGCGTTCGGATATCTAGCTTGACTACGCTTTTTTACGCAGTCTCATATCGTATGCAAGGACACATTTTAAATTAAAGTGTTGTGTTCATGAATTATACATATCCGAACAAAGGAACGGGGTTTTATCCATATCAAAATGTTTGATCTTAAAACAATATATTAAAATGTTTATGCTGTGGTGATTATATTGTTTTAAAATAATAAACTCTCTTCGGGCTTAAGATGTTGCTTATATAATTTTATTACACAAACGAATTATATTTAGCAGGAATTCTACAATGGTCTCTTTTATTTTGTACGAATTCTCAATAAGCTCTTTGAATTGTTGCGACTCGAGAAGAATAAATTTCATTAGTAAAGACGATGAACCACCATGTTTAAATAAATATAACATAATGTTTACAACTATATCTACAATTTCTCAACAAAAAAATCAGAACTAGTTTCGTCATGACAAGCATTTTCATCTTATACAATACAAATAACAACAAACTGTTACTCTTGATGATTTAAAATGATAAAAACATATTTTAGTACTATTTTCATAATAAATGTTATGATCAGCACCGGTTTAATTCATCACGAACATTAATCAGTTAATTAATTTAAGAAGACTTATTTGTACAATACCACTCGGGCTAAGGAACATGTAAGATCATTCAACAGTTAAAAACAGGTTCACAATTCGCTAAACACGTTATAAAGGAATAACATAATATAAATTCAAACTCAGCGACTAAGTGTTTGCATCTTTGTAATAAAGATGGAAATCAATATATATCAACTATCACAAAGGATTCTTGAAGAACAAACGAATATATGTCGATCGCCATTGCTTAACACTCTGCGGGGAACTTTTTGTTTCCGTAATAGACTATTTCCGTGCCATATGTAAACTTATTGATATAGCCGCCTTTTTAGTTTCATTTAAAAAATTTAGTTTTATTGTGAGCAAGAAACAAGCTAGGTTGTTATAACAGGAGAGAAGATGTAGTGTGTACCTTTTCTACACAACTATATATAGATATGCAAATGTTCGTATAAGCATAGTTCTGACGATGGCGTGAGCCGAAATAGGTATCAATTATATCTTAAAAAATAATAATTTTGTAGAACTATAATATATTGCTATTTTTTTCACCGTGCTATTTGTACAAATTTTGAGATCAATCAATCTCCAGGCATACAAAACAAATGTTTTTAAAAGTAATAAAAAGTTTACACGTTATCATACGAAGCATATTTTCTTTTACGCCCATAGTGGTGAACCAGAATTCTGTCATAATTCGAGAAGATACTCTATATTCTGGTTTTCTTCGTGCGACAAACTTTTATGTTTAAGATATTTCGTGGTTGATACATTTTTCCGTATAGTATTATATTATTCTTTCTTCCTTGAAATACTGATTATATTTTTTTTATTGTCTTCGTTTTTTCCCAATATCAATTAATTATTTTTTGGCATGTACTGATTCATTATAATTGTCAGACACATGATTCAAATATTTGCATGTTTAGTAGTTTTTTTGCAAAGCAGAAAAAAATCGCAGGCAAATTAAACAAGCAATATATGTCTACTAATTTATTCTTATCTCGGATTTTTTTGTAAAACATGTGTTACAATTAGTGAAACACTAAGTGGAACAACAAAGTTATTAATTTCAATTGAATGTTTATTTCAATCATTAATACATTGCACAAATAAACGAAATTATCTATAGAACCAAGCCGTAGGTTGGACCGGCTTTCGCAATTTTTCCCAGACGATCTAATGAGCAGTCTATGCCTATAGCCACATTGACGAACCAAGCGATCTTCCAATAACACGTCAAATAAAAAAAAACATGTACCAGCGTTAATTTTTGCATGAAAAGAATTATAACCAATCCGTGCTATAGATAAAGAAATATTTTTGCGATACTGATTTTGAAGATGCTTCTCAATAAAGAAGATATTATGAAATAAAAATGTTATTGATTTTGAACGACAGTCTATAGCGAATCTACAAATCCAAGTGTCATAATCGAAAGAACTTTTGAAATAAATATTTTCATACTGAAAAAAAATTTAATCGCGATTGACAAATCTAAGAAATCATTAAGGAGCGATAATAAATCTAGTGCTATATTTTATATTTACAGTAGCTGACACACGGACGCAATAGTTGACAAATTTTAAGCCAGCGGCTGTAAAAATACATTACTAAAATTAGTATCGTTGTCAACTTACAATTCAGATAAGTGAGAAACGATTAAATATTCTTGTCGTAAAGGGTGGCATAAATGCAAATATAAATAAACGTCTCACCTCCATATGTTAAATGTAGGCATTCAACTTTCCAGACCCCGATATATAAGGAAAAAAAATGCCGCCCCTTTAGATATAAATAATTTAAATGATGATTCATTGACTGTTAATCTTTTTAGATATTTATTGATTGAATTGGCATTCACTTGGTAGAATTCCATTATAACACGGTTAAAAAAATATCAATGTATTTTAGTTCTACAAAATTATTATTTTTTATAATTTATAATATCGACTGAAGGTGCTTGATGAAATTTCAATATCAAATTTGAATAGTTACAATTCAAATTTATTATTTTTTGTTTCCATAATGGACCATTTCCGTGCCATATGTAAACTTATTTATGTATCCCCATTTTTAGTTTCATTTACAATTTTTATTGTTATTGCGGGCAAGAAACAAGCTAGGACGTTAAAACAGGAGAGAAGATGTATTGTGTACCTTTTCTACACAGCTATATGTACATAGATAAGCAAATGTTCGTTTAAGCATAGTTCTGACGATGACGTGAGCCGAAATAGCTATCAACTATATCTTTAAAAATAATAATTTTGTAGAACTAAAATACATTGCTATTTGTTTTACTGTGTTGGCAGATATTTTCCAAACGTAATAACTTCTGTCTTAAATCTGGGCCTAATGTGGATACATTAAGTTATTATAGTTAATATTTAATAACGGTACTCAAATTAACAAAAAGTCGTGAGTAGTCGATAATTGACTGATTTCAAAAGCTCAAATACATAGATGGATATAAATTGTATATATGTTTCGACATAGAGCTTTTTGTCACATCTTAACCGTAAAGGGGTCTATCTGCCTGCCGTAATGTCGAATTTTCAATGCGATATAACCCCCAACTTTGCGGGCAATGATCTTTCTCGCATTGGGTCTATCAGAACTCACGCTGCGGGAGGGATCAAACGCATGCCTGCTATCTCCGCTCCTAATACCGTGAATGGCAATGAGACACGAAATTCTAAGTGCGGTAACTTGCCAGCCAGAACGCATCTGCAGACGACTGTCGTTGTATGAAGGCGTCGCCGCTAGTTTAGAGCTTTTAGCGAATCACATTCAAAATTCACGTGGATTTTTGAAACCGAAATGGCTACCATGTGACCCATATTATCTATCTTTATCTATATATATAAAAATGAATGTCTGTCTGTCTGTCTGTCTGTCCTTTATAAACTCCTACACCATTAATCCAATTGCGATAAAACTTTGTCGAAATATTGCTTAGACTACCGGGCAAAAGATAGGGTACTCAGAATTTGATTTGATTACAAAAATTAATTGAATATTTACGAAAAACATGTTTTCATACAAGACTATTGTATAATAATACAGAACGACCATTGATGAAACATTGTATCCATAGCAACGCTGTCACATGAATTCGCCTGTAGGTATTTTAAGTAGGTACTGAATATTTTGAAACAAAATTCGATTTTCGAATAAATTATTTCAATGTTTAAATTTTTACCGACTTCTTTTGTTTTAATTTTATATCGCATGACACGTTCTGTCAATTGAAATAAATATTACGTATAAATCGTGTGTGATATAGAAAGAGTAAATTTTAGAATTCCTATAATAGTATTATATCAATTGATTTTTTTTATTTTTCACAAGAGAATTTCAAAACGTTACATTCACTGTGAAATCAATTATGCCATCCAAACGAAAAGCAATAGGTCAGAGTACAACTCAAGCACGAAAGAAAAGGGCATCGCGAGCTTTAGAATCAGTCGAGAAACGGAGAGCAAGATTGGAAACAGGTCGAGTACACACTGCTCAAACCCGTTCATCTGAAACAGATAAGAAAAGGGAAGGAAGATTGGAAACAGATCGAATACACACTGCTCAAACCCGTTCATCTGAAACAGATAAGCAAAGGGAAGCAAGATTGGAAACAGATCAATTATAGAATAATTCAATTATAAATCCACCACAAGTGGTGGATTTGATTTCCTAGATGCACCTGGAGGCACAGGTAAAACCTTCCTCATTTCACTCATTTTGGCAGCCACACTATTACGAAAAAACATTGCAATCGCATCATCTGGAATTGCAGCTACTCTTTTGGATGGTGGCCGAACAGCACATTCAGCACTGAAATTGCCATTGAATATGCAAATAATTGCAACACCAACATGCAATATCAACAAAAATTCTAAAACGGGCAAACTATTGTACTTACATCATGTAAAATCATTGTATGCGATGAATGTACTATGGCACACAAAAAATCATCGGAAGCACTTCATCGCACACTAAAAGATTTGAGAGGAAATGAACAACTTTTCGGTGGCGCTCTCATTTTATTGTCTGGTGATTTTCGACAAACTCTACCTGTTATATCACGCTCAACAGTGGCTGATGAACTTAATGCATGTCTCAAATCATGCGTTTTATGGCGATACGTACATAGATTCACTTTGAAGTCCTATATGCGTGTACAACTACGATACAATACAACATTATGCATCCGCTGAATGTTTCGCAAAACAATTGTTGGATATAGGAAATGGGAAAATGGCAATAGAGGAATCCACACAATGTATCATATTACTAGCAAATTTCTGTAAAATAACCGAAACCATAGACGAATTGATTCACAAAGTTTTTCCAAATATTGCACACAATCATAAAAATCATCAACGGCTCAATGCACGTGCTATATTAGCAGCCAAACACAAGGATGTCAATGCAATCAATTTCAGCTTACTAAATGAAATACCAGGAGAAGCAACAAAGTATAAGTCCATCGATACTATAACGAATCAAGACAAAGTCGTCAATTATCCAACAGAATTCTTGAATTCATTTGATTTGCCAGGCATGCCACCGCATGTTTTAACTTTGAAAATTGGCGTGCCTATCATTAATCACTTTTAAGGTGTTAACTGTCACTTCTTGATGGAAAGGCATTATATTTTAAATAATAAAAACACATTTTTTAGTACTTATTTCCACAAAATATTTTTTGATCAGGACCGGTTTCGCTCATCGCGAGCATTATCAACTGATCAGTTGATAATGCTCGCGATGAGCGAAACCGGTCCTGATCAAAAAATATTTTGTGGAAATAAGTACTAAAAAATATTATTTTAAAAAAAAAAGTGCCTATCATTCTTCTCCAAAACATAAATCCACCACAACTTTGTAACGGTACCAGGCTTTCAGTAGAAATTTTCAGTAGAAATTTCAAGAAAAATGATGAACAATATTATTGAAGCTACAATTTTAAACGATAAATTCAAAGGAGAAGATGTACTGTTGCCACGCATCCCAATGATTCCGACAGATATGCCATTTGAATTCATACGTCTGCAGTTTCCAGTGCGATTCGCCTTTGCAATGACCATCAATAAGGCACAAGGACAGTCGTTACAAGTGTGTGGACTAAATTTAGAAAATCCATGCTTCTCACATGTACAACTGTATGTGTCCTGCTCACGCGGTGGAAAACCTTCTGATTTATTTGTGTACGCACCAGATATAAAAACAAAAAACATTGTGTATCCAAAAGCACTCCAATAAATAAAAACACATACGGCCGCCACTGTCAAATTTAGGTAAGAAAAACATAACCTAAGCTTATCGCTTCTATATGGCTCCGTCCTCGCCTCAAGTCCGACTTATTCAATCGGAAGGCGAGAGGCTTCCGACGTGGCGCTTCCATAAAGGTTTCTTTTTTTTGAGTGGCATTGCAACGCATACCGGGTACACGCTAGTACATTATGAATTTATTATAACAGGTAAAAATTGATGCTTAATAATGTCTATGATTTTCTAAGCTAATAGCTTCATGTTAACATCACCCATTCTTGTTTTTAAATATAGACTATAGAAAACACACTATTATATTAAAACGATCAGTCCGGTTTCGTTCATCACCAGCATTATCAAATCATACAATACAAACTTTATATTAATAATTACTAGAAAAATAGTTTTCTTAATAATAAAAACACATTTTTATCAATGATAATTTATGATATCGACTGAAGAAGTTTGATGGAGTTACAATATCAAATTTGAATTGTTACAACTTTGTACGATTTCACATGTTTTGTCACTAACGACCCGGCTTTCAGGCATTCTATCACACGGATGCAATAGAACTGACATTTTTTTATTTCCATAATATATTTTTTTATCAAGACCGGTTTTACTAACCGCGAGCAATATCATCAGTTGACAATACTCGCGATGAGCGAAACCGGTCCGGGACATAAAATATATTTTGAGCATAACAATTAAAAAATGTGATTTTTTTTTTTTAATATCTTGCCTTTTTATCAAGAAGTGACAGTTATCACCTCAAAAGAGATAAATACTTTAATTCATTACGCATAATTCAGGCAGATATTTTTACTCATAAAATAATAGGGTAGCAATCATTTATTGATTGAATTCACATTTACTTGGTAGAACTCAATTATAACACGGTGAAAAAATAGCAATATATTTTAATTCTACAAATTTTGTGGTGCGTGTGATGATAATTTATTTAAAATCAATTTATTTAACCTATATTATGAATTAATATAAGTTGTGACTTTAAAAATATGTGTCCATTTTACAAAAAATATTTTATTGATATAATCATTCACATTATTTTTTTTTTTTTTACTTCAACCAAAGTTTTGTTATGAAATGTTTTGGAATAATTTATCAAAAAATCCCTTGGTTGTTGAGAGAAAAAATCAATAATTACATAATGACATAAAATCACCCCAAAATGTTCATATCACTATCGCTAGTCGATAAATAAATTTATGACTACTTTAAGTTGAGCTTTCATCGAAAATTTATTATGAAATCATCAACAGCGGTGATGTAACTATTCAAAGCATAAAAACGTAATTAATTCCCGTCATCAATAACAAAATTATATTTATCCAGAAAACAAACAAGGTCGAAGCTTTGAGAGAACATTCAAAACAATTTCATAAACACAACGAACACCCAATTTGTATGGTATTATCTAAATATAAATCAGTATGTACCTAGCTTTATAAAATTATATTCCATTTTAGCAATCGCAATTATTGTTTGAAGAATGTTAAAAGTTTGTGACGTACATTTTCTGACGTAAAATGGATCGATAAAAGTAAGGGCATCCTTGTCACTCCCAATACACTTACGTACGAACGGGCTGTATGGCTATTTCGGGTTTCGCACTTAAAATAAATATACTTACATCGACAAACACTAGTAAAAGGACGGGTGGTTAGAAAAATGTCTAAGAATCTAATATTTTGTGTAATGAGGAATAAATGCATTGAGTGGATTGTTTACCATACTTTTATCTCACTCACCATCGCTAACGGTATTCTTAATCTTAGTCCGGTAAATCTTGGTGAATTGAAAATAAATTAAAAATACGACATTGTTTTCATTCAATGGACTTGCTTTTTGAATGTTATTTTTGTTTATATAATATTTTTCCTTAACTCACCACATTCATCCCCAGCTTTTGGCAATGTAAGATTTTTTTTACGGCTTAACTTCATATTTTTATTTTCTGTATGAAATATTTTTTCCCTAATTGTAGTAGAAGTACAATAGTTACTTTGCAATCAATGTGTGATTTTGTGTGACCACCTAGTGCATACATAGATCGCTGAAAATAGTTCCCCCTACTCATCAGAAATGATTACTTGCTTTCTACTGTTTAAAATTAAAGGTTTAAATGAATCCCATTGTGTAAACATAATTCACTTCTCCTTGTAGTTGTTTTTGAAACATTTCTTATATATTATATACTTACACATTAACTACAATTTTACGATTTAAACGGTTTTTAATTATTTATTTCGTTTCTAAGTGATATGCCAAAATAGAAAGTTATTCATCTACATAAATTTTATTATTCAAACTAAACCCTAAATAATAAGCCAGCTTAGACAGTGGTCGCCAAACAGCGTTATTAGAGGCAGACGCTTACGAATTCTTTAAAATTGTTAAAATTGTTTTTTTTTAAATCTTATTATAAAACAATACACGTCCATAAATCCATAGTCTTTACATATCGAGCGTATTAAAAAGTCAAATAACGTAATTTATGATATCGACTGAGGGTGCTTGATGAAATTTCAATATCAAAACTTTAGTCACTAACGATTTTTCCTTTGATATCTTCAGGCATTTTATCACACGGATGTAAGAGAACTCGCAGAGTTCAAAGATAGATTTATGGTCAGCTCTGTTGCATCCGTATGCCGACGCGGAAAGTTGAATTCAGGGTTGTCAGTGACAAACCACATGGAATCGTACACGTTTCAACAATGCGAATTCATATATCCTTTTTCATGAAAAGATTGTCTATATTTAAAGACTTTCCCAAATTTTTAATTTTTTCCATGTTCTATTGAAAAACGAGAAATCGGATATGTACCGGATAAGAAATTAAAAATCTATTTTTTTCAATTAGTATTAGTTCAAATAAATGCAGCGACCTAGTATATTAGTCATTTCTATATCTAAAATATAAACCTACACGTTATGTTGGCATTTACTTTTTGTAACTTTATAATAATATGGTAATAATACCAATCAAATTGATTTCACAAACAATATAGTAATTCGTTGATAGTTATTTCGGTTGCACACCATCGCCATAATCGATAAAATGAAATAGTATCAATAATAACAAATAATACTGTAGTTCATTTTTGTAAACTCATTTTCATCAACTCGCAAGATTGGCAGTATTTGTAAAACAATGAAAGTAAATGGTATTCGTAAAAATCTTCAAAATTATGTTAAATTTGGCTCTTTTGGACAACAAGTTTGACGACTTCTGAACTAGTGTTTGTGAAATCAGGTAGAATTCTTTATTCAAATATTTTGTAGTTGTTAACATAGTCTCAAAGTAATGTGATCAAAGGTCATTTGTTTAATATAAATGAAATAATGATTACCAATGGACGCTTCCTATGACCACGCAGGCTTGCATGCTAATCAAAATTTTACCATACGATTCGATTAACTAAAATATTTGTATATAGAAAGCTCACTGCGAGAGGTTGATCGCGAAAACTTATCTCGCAGAAAATTACCTGCAACGAAAAATTTATTTTAATCAAATTCTGATTTTTATGTAATTTCAAAATATAGCAGCTTTAAATCAAAAACACTTGACAATGAAGAAGAGATATCAAAAGATTTGGGTTTTTTAGATGAAGTAACTAACTGAAGTAATAACACATTGATTTTCTTTGAATATAATTATAAGATATATTTTTTAAGGCTGAGACGAGGTTCCCTGAAGAAAACTAATAAATTTAAAGGTTCAGTAGATTGATTGAATTAATTTCACGTAGAGGATTTAGTGACAGATAAGGGAGGTTCGATTGCTCATTCAAAATTGTTAGACTATTTAGTTGTACCGTATAAATTAAATATATTAAATCTTCCCTAATAAAATATTTGGTGCCCAATGTAATACTCACAATTTTGCGTGTTATTTTTTATTGATTACATACAAATATATTACGATTTAAATAAAATGGAATGTCTTAAATTGTTATTATTATGAAAGAAATATTTTGTACATTTAAAAGCTTCATTTTTTTATAATTTTATAAATATATGTATATTTTATCTAGCTTGTTCAGCACAAGCATTGAAAATCCTCATCAAAAGCAAGCAATTTCACCAAACCAATATTATTAATAATCCAGTGCTAGTACGTCAAAGAAAGGAAAATCTCTACTCGCTGTATATTCGAGAATCCAAATTCTGGAAGTAAATGGCATCCAAACCCTTTTTTGACTGCCTTTCACTTTCACCCCAACTTTGTGGTTTAGCTCTTGCTTATTGGATCCCTTAACCAAACATGAGCTATGATTTTTGTTATCTCTATTCCCGCTATCACGATGACAATATTTTCTACGAAGAAAACGCAGTACAAGTCAATAGAGATAAATCGTTCGAACGAATCTTAACTAACTACATAATCTTTTAAGTGAATTATTCACTAGTTCGTATAATTTAGCAAAAATCATATATTCACATAGCTTAATACAAGTTTGTTTATTTTGTGTGTGTTTTTTTTATATAATTAAGATTGGGCATATATATGTATATACTTTATAAATGAACATAACATTAATGAGCAAAAACGCTTCAGCAGCTGTCAACTGATTTAACTGATGAGGATGAACAAGAAAAACGTTTGGATATTTTTTCAGTAACCAGTAGAATACCGCGTTTTACGTTTTAAATAGCAGACATAGTGAGAATTCAAATTAAATTGTTCCGTCGAGTGTAACTTTTTTATCGATTTATTAATATATGACTCAAATGAATGAATTAGAATGCTGAATACTTTAGTTTGCAATTCACTCATTAAAATAAGTCATCCTTCCAAATTCCATTTATCAAGCTAGGTTTCAACTATTAAATTTAGGATGAGTTTGCGATTTTCCTAATACATTCGAAACATTCTCTAATACGATTAAAATATTCCTTAAAATAAATTGACATTGTAGTGATCTTCGGCGGCAAACTTTGTAAAAGAACTTGTCAAATCTAACTTTATTTGTAAAAATAATTTAAAAAAATAGTGTAAACAACGTCAATTTAACAAAGATAAAAGAGCGAGATACAGACATCTTCCTCGCGTATCATCAACTCTTTACTTTGTACCAGCATTTGGTATTTATTATTAGTTATTGTATACACTAACTGTAAAATTCATATTGAGTAAATCGATACATAAATAACTCTATTTCCATTGAGTTTACACTGTGCTTCAACCTTATCTATTCCATTGGAATCATATTTAAAACTAAATATAAAAGAAATTATTATACATTCATCGCTCACTCCATTTATATATTCGCATACAACCCTCGCTCAAAGGAAGGGGTGCTTACAGTTAAAATGTATTGTAAACGGTTTCAAATTCCGTTCAACATCACACTGAAAATAAACTAGCATTGTGTTTTTTTGGATTCACGCGTTATATTATCAAAAGAAACCTACATTCCAAAGGGTAATTAAATATTTAGTTATGAGAAGGTTATTCTATTTGTATTATGACAACTTAAAAGCATAGATATGTGTTACATATTATTTTAGGGTTGAGAATTGGCTTAGAAGCCACTTAAACGCCAAACATGCTTTCTCTGAATAATAGCTATTAAATAGATTGTAAGCAGACAATTATCTGTAGTAAATAATTAGAATATATTCAATTTCTAAATCGTTGGTATCGATGTTAGATTAATTAATTTTATTACGATATTCGTCAATAATTCATAATGATAAAATATGTATTTAAAAAAATACGTTTTTTTATACCAATGCTATATTTTTGTAATAATCAGCATAGATTTTATTCATCGCAAGCAGCAGTTGACAATTTCAATAACAAAAATGCTTAACATGGTTTTGCCATGCGATATATTATATATAATTTCGTAGTGATCTCTAAGGGAGCAAACCACTCATAGCTTTTATATATTTTTTAAAACTTAATTTTTTTTTATCTATGTATAAAATTCAATGCCTTCTAACTGTATCATACAAGACTTTGAAAGTAGGTTGCTTGCATATTTCTAAAAATACTTATCGGGGAATTTTAACTTATCTCTGTTATTCTTTGAAAAGTGTTTAATAGTCCACATACATCGTTTTTTAATAGTATCTTAAAAACGATACACCAGTAATATACCCTAGAAACTTTCTCTTAATTAAATCGGGGAAAATTCATGAGATACCAGGACTGATTTCGCTCAGAATTAGTTGTCTTTAATTGATTAAGTACTTGATAAAAAAAAGAGATTTGTTAAATAAAAATAAAAAAATATATATTAAAATAAATGTTAACCTTGTGTTACATATTTTTTATTGTAATTCGTCCTGTATATAAGCGACGCAAACTGTTTACTGACAGTCAGTGTTATTGCATACGTGTGATAGAATTTCTGAAGATACCGTAAAACGGAACCTAGGTCGTGAGTGACAGAAATACGTTTGAATAATCCAATTTAGATATCGATATTCTATCAGCAAATTTAGTCGATGTCATAAATTTTATTAAGAAATAATTAAAACACAAATATATCTAGATTTGATATTATTGTCATATATTTAAAAAAAATGAAAAAGTAATCTTCAAGAAGCAAAATTTTAAGATAAAATTCAATGACAGTTTATTGTGATGAATATTAAATTCAACTAAGATAGTGATAAGTGAATACAGTTTAGATATTATTTATCAATCTAGAATTATTACATTATCTCAATTACGATGATAACATAATGGAAACGTTGATTTGTGATAATAGTGAAATAATACTGCGCCCGATGTGATCCGAACAAAACCGATGACATCCGAACATTAAGTGAGTAACTAATAACAGCTACACTGCAAAGAGCTTGGAATTTAATACCCCTTAACGACATTGACGCATTCTATACAAATTCATCTAATCGAGCGCTTGAGCCGACTATGCTGCGACGATTTATAGTACTGTCCCTTTCTTGCGCATCACTATGCGATTACACAATGAAGCGTCTAGTGTTTTTTTTTTTATATAAGCTGTGTTCGGATTAAATATTCAAGCAACGTTATAATAACATAGACAATTAAACAAATATTTTACAAATTCGAAATATGAAAATTGTGAGCCGTACTGTTAGTACGCAGGCACAATTTATTATTACCTGTTAAAGGAAATCGTATTTAAGTCTTAAAAAGAAAGTATTATTTCAATTATGAATCCATTCAATTTACTGTCATATTAGTTGTCAGATCATTGAATATAATGTATTTGAAACACTGTTCATAAAAAATGTTAATAATGACATAATTCATTAGAAATCGTAATATATAACTAAATTCATTAACTATAACCGTGTTCTCGGAACAATACATACTTTTGTACAATACATAATTTTCTAAATTTTCCAAATTAAGTCTGTATTTACAGATAACTATTTGATTAATTTAATGAAAAACGATGGAAATTAATATATTAAGAAGAGTCTCATAACCACGAATGTTTAGTATAATATTGAATGATGGTTAGTAAAAAATTTTAAAGATGCAAAAATCTTGATTTCGAAGATTGTTTTGCATTTTGATTTGCCTTCCGTTCCAAATAAATCGAAAAGTTGACGTGTTCATTTGTACGTATCGTAAATTGACATGCTCAAATTGAACTCCAGGTAAAATTGCAACAGTGTCTAAGTACAAATTTAATAACGTTTACGACGTTTCATTTACGTTTACGACCAGCCAAGCAATTAATACATTACCATTTTAAAAGAAAGTGTTGAAAGCCCTTTTTCAATCATCCAATTATTATTATTTTTTAAATTTTCGAACACAGTGCTCATGTACAGATTGGCAGAAAAAGCACAAAATAATTTATATTAACCTCGAAAAGTTGTTTGATGAATCTTTATAGCAAAAATGTTCTTTTACAGAGTCGAATATTAAATACTGTACTAAAAGGTTGGATGGAATAGAAAAGCGATATTTTTAAACAATTACAAGCAAGCATTCACACATTTTTTTACACGAAGCTACCAAATAACATTTTTTACTTTACAAATAAATCAATCCCATTATTTTTATTATTTAATATATTCATGGCACACAATAAGAGCTGATATCTACAATGGCATCAAAGAGTGTCATTTGACAACCTAAAAATCAACTATATCCATAATTAAAATACTTTAAAGTCTTACAAATAATAAATAATATGTTTTACATGTTTCTTCAATTGTTTATTAAATGAATATTTGATACTGATCATAAAAATATGAAATTTTCGAAATATTGTTTTTTTGTAATTTAAACTCTTAACGCCATTATGTTAATTCTTATTTTTTATGATATTGCATTAATGCATACTCGAAAAAACTATAACTGAAGTGTTTTTCTTAGGGCTGCCATAAAAAAATATTTAATTATTAACTAATAAAAATAGTAACATTTATTGCAAAAAATACTTCGAGGGCTGTCAAAAAATAAATATAAATTGTATAGGCACAGCTCTGTGACAGTTGTACCACTCTAATGCTTCAAAATTCTACGTTTTAAAGATTTTAATTTATTTTTAAAAAATCCAAATATATTTATAAATGTTGTCGGTAGTAGCGCTTATGTGCCTGCACGCCATTAGCGCATGTGTGTTTTAAATATAATACCTCTACACTGATAGGCGACAGTAAATATAATAAAAGAAATTCACTGATAAAAAAATGCCTAATTGACAGTTTTATTAATATGCATATTGAAATATAATACATGCTCTGTTGTAAAAATATTAGTTATTTTAATACCGTAACCATTAGCAATTTATCGGCTGTAATTTTATACTTATGGTGACTATTCAGGATATTAAAAGAATCATATATCAATTGCAATGCAAATAAAATCATATCACTAAATGAAAAACAACTTAGTTTGGATAACTCGATGCGTAATACACTTGTGTGATGTCGTTTTTGTTAGAAGTAACTAGCAGAGATACAGTAGTTTCCATATCTTGAGATCAAACAAGCAACGCCTTGGACACTAACGGTCTTGCATAGATAGCTTCTTAGAGAATCTCTTTCTTCCCACGCATTGTTTATAATCTACCTTTCCCTGCGTGATGATAAAAAGTGATTTCGGGATAAATAATATACCATATAAGAAATATATAAAAGTTATATGTAAGTATCCTAAAATAAGAAACTGTTATTATTTTATGATAATTTTTAACGAAAATCATCACGATCGATCTTCAACGTTCCAGTAATGACTGACAATGCAAGCAAAGTTTTTATTTAATTTGAAACGCATTTGAATATTTTATTTCATATTACAACTAATGGAAAAAACGCTAAATATAATGAAATATCGCTAAGTTAGAAATTTAAATAACAATTCGAAATTATTCTCAAATATCCACGCCAAAACTAAATTGCAAATCTAAAAAGAGCTACATACGAAAATATCAAACCTTGACCGGAATGTTATCCGCATTATTCTTATTGCTATGTGGAGGTTTAATCATATAGTAAAGACCTATTGATAAAATTCGATTTTTTTAAATTTAAAACTTAACTATAGCCGCCGAAGACAACATGTGAATACAGAATAAGAACCAAGCTTGCAAAGCCCAATAAAATAAATATCTCAGATTTAATTGTCATATAATTGGCCAAAATCCAAACGCACTGATCATTAAATATTTTTTAACGCTAATTAAGTTTATTAGGCTCTTCTAATTTTTATTGCCAACGTTTATTTAACTATAATCAGCAAAAAAAATCACATATTTTGAATGCATGTATTCACAAATACAAACCAAGGTCATTAAAAACAGTACGTTCTTATAACTAGAATCTTTCTTTTGAAAACCTTAACTGTGTTCCAATTTCAAATTCGTATGATATTAAAAGAATCAACAAATTATTGTAGATGGAATGCGTTCAGTACAACAATTCCGAACATACATTTGAAAATCATTAATAAACATGGCAACATTCCTAGCATGCAAAAAATAACGTTATAGGTTATAAAAACAGTTCGAATTTTAAAATGCGCTCGAGATCATACATTATTAGGTACAAATGAACTTCTTACACGTACGTCATTAAACAGTCTAGTAGTTTTATTTGATTGCAATTTGTTGCATAATGTAGTATACGTAGACATGCCAAACGCTATCTGAAAGTGATTCGAGCATATTTATTATATTTTAGCAACGTTTTATTTAATTTTTGATTATATTATTTGTATTATTAACATAAAAATGCATACTTTGAAATATTTTAATAGAAACGTGAGCCAAGATTTCTTCATGTTCGTCATTCTGTATAGTAAACTGGTTTATTCCTATAATGTGACGTATTAATTTGATATTTTTTCAAATATTAACACTAACCAGAGTGTCCTTATTTTACTTTCAATTAATTTTGTACACAGTTGGAATGGATTTATCAATTGAGAGGAAAAATGTATATAGAAGGAAAACAGACACAAAAATTCATATAATGACAGTTCTAAATATGGCGTGCTATCGAACAAGTAATCGACAATAAATCATGTATAACTAATTTTTTGATTCCTTTTCGCATTATAGTTTAGGTAAATAATTAAATAATTATCAATAAAACAATGCTGTAGGAGATTATAATATATATATATAATATGAATCAGTTCTAAGAATATTATTGTTGCGTACCATTTGAAGACTCCGTAATTTTTAATTCTTACATTCTTTAAACATTTTTAAAAAATAAATACTATCTTCAAACCAAAAGCTTTTAAAATTTATATCGAATGATAATTCAATCCCTTAGACATCTTATTCATATTAAATCATTTATTTTGAAGACAGTAAAACTTCTATATTTGTCAACTCATATATTTGTCACATTCCATATTCTAATTTCTTTCAATATTTGTTAGTGTTTTCCGTAATCGCCGTTATTCCACTACTGGTACCGACGCCACAATCGTCAATAATGAACGTTTATATCGTGGCAGACTTTGAATGTTGATAGTGAAGATGTAGAAGTTTTGAAGCTTGTAATGGAACTAGACGCCAAAATACAGTCAAAACTTCATATAAAGTTTATTTTATAAACCAAGAAACCGAAACGAAGGCGACGATTTCGCGTGATGAGGAATACTCAAGCAAAGAATCCATACTTAATGCTGACATCAATAAAACGCTGTCTAATTAAGCGAAACCGCAAAATATGTTAAAAAAAAAACAAATGACACCAAATTATAATATTGCTATTGTCGTCGAAAATATAAAAACACTCAAAGATAATGTGATTGACTGCTTCAGGAATATTTTAAAATGCAGAAAAAGTCAGATAAATTTGAACAAGCTTTTTATCAAATCCGGTGTATTGAATCATCAGCAAAATATAGCATACAATCAGAATTCACATTACAATAATACATTCATACACCTCCATTTTGTAACTTTATATAAACATATTTATTAAAATTTTAACAACATTTTTGAATGATTATTTGGGGCTGGTTTCGATTAAATTTCATTTATATCTTATATGCTATAATATTACATTTTCGTTATGCCTTCAGGAATTGCTTAATTTTTAAATATAGTAGTTCTACACTATTCAATTCGGTGATAGATATACAATGTTAGCAAAATAAATGTTAACTTTTCTTTTTCGTGTAACAAACGTCGTAATTTGTCGCACACACATGTATTTAAATACGTGTGAAAAAGATTCATTATTGTAGGGTTAAGAAACAAAAAAATAAACGTAACAATTTTCGATTAAACTAAACAATAAAAAAGTTTTATATTAAAAAAATCATTAGAATAATATATTTATTTATCTGTTATCCAATATGAAACATAAAACATTTAAATTACACAGCAATTCAATAGCAAGGTCTCAGCGAATATGTGAACTTTGACTAATACGGTGGTGATGTTTCTTTGTATGGGTGTCTATCTACCGTATTTATCACCCCTAGCGAGAGGTTTGCGTCCCGGCTATTTTTTATTCTTTTTACTCACTCAAATAAAGTTTGTAAGTATTTTTTAAAAAAATGTAATCGTATTTTTTTAATCAGTGTTCGCTCGGTATTGCTGTAGGAATCGTTTAATAATGACGTCTCATCAATGACGCCATTTTATGACATTAGCAGTAAGTTCAGGTATCAAATATAAATCTATACATTTATTACTTCCGTACATATGTTTATGTTATGAAAGCTTTCATCGTGTACAATCTATTTAAAAAAAATTGAGTATCTTTGTCATTTTTTTCTCCTTAATCACAATTTTTTTTATCTGATATACTATTTCTTAAAATAATTATCCAGTGTAATAAATTTCATTCCTTACTTATCGAAACCATACATTTTATGTTGAATAGGCGCCCATATAAATACTTATGCCTGTTATGAATGTATTCATAAAAATACGTGGTAAAATTTTCATTACAATAAAAGTCTTTTGTGTTTTATTGGATCGGTGATGTTTTCTCAATTATTTTTGCCTTTGCTTTTATTTGTTGCGTAATTCAGCATGCTCGGTGATATTATTAGTGTCGAAAAAAAGAATTTAATGCTGTCATTTCGATAACAAAAATATTACCAACTTTGTGACCGTTCAACCAAGGACGCTTTCCATAAGCACTAAACAGCGGAGATCGGGGACACTAGCGCCACGGCGGCAGAAATTCGAATAATTATTATTGAACAGTTAATAAGACAACCTGCGAGCGACTGAACATTGCCTACGATTGGGCAGTTCAAAATTCAGTTGTGTTTCGTCTCTCAGCGAGGTAGGACGCATGTCTCTCGTTTCAATTTTATTGTTCTCAACATACGTGTCGAGCGAAAGCATTGTTGACTGTCTTCAGTAAATTATGACGTCTAAGTGAAATAACGTGTTAGGTGTATTTATCTGAACCGAGCGATATTGTGCGTGATTCAAAAACTATTCAACTGTTTGTTGTTCTATCAAAGTGAATTATTACATTGTACAGAAGTGACTTTTGAATTAATATATATTACATTATAAGATATTTACACACATTGAACAGTGCATTATATGATTTACTAAATAAACATTTTAATATTAACTGTTACTTTTAATTTTTTGTTTTGCATTGTTTATATACTGTGTCCATGGAACATAACGGTGTGTTCTAAAATTATTGGATTATCAATCAAATCAAGGTAAATATTTATTTCAACTCAAATTTTATATTCAGTAATCCTATTAATTTAATTTAAAAAATATTTTCTAGCTCCTTAAAACATATTAATATCGTGATAAATATTGTTACTTTTTTTTTTAACATTTAATCTAAATATATATCAACAATTTAAAAATATTCTCCATTCGTTATCAGTTACAATAATTTGTAAATACTTATTATTAAAAATCATCGTTGATCTAGTTTTAAAGTTTACTGCGCTCTTTGAAAAAATAATGTCAACACAGATTGTATGCGTGTGCTTTTTATATTTATTTTTACTTTTATCGCTTCAAATACAACTTTATCATCATTCGGTACTTGCAAACGCTAGGTGTTGTGTTATCATAACCATACATTTTAAGCAATTGTTTCTTGGGGTATCGCTGTTATTTTATAAATACGGTTTCACTTGGCAGGGTTATTACGCTGATAATCCATTCAATAACTTCGCCTCCTTTGTTCGCCCTGACGTACACGCGCTTATTACTAAATCAGATTAGTGATTTACGGATTTACAATAAGTACAATAATTGTAGATTTTTTCTCGCGCTTGAAATGAGACTTTGATGTGTATTGATGAAAAATTCTCAATTGACGTTCGAATTTCAAACATACATATAATTAAATAACTCCAAGTGTTTTATTAATTATTTATTGTGTTGGATTTGAAGAACGTGTCAGTTATATACGGCTTAATAATGACAATTTACTCCCACACATGCTGTGAAAGCTACTAGATATTAAATCATTTTCATGTTTAGTTTCTATATTATAATTAACGTTGTAAAATATATTTTAAACGAACAGTAATAAAAATTTATTAATAATAAAATAAGTGCGACACGAAAATACATGCATTTATATAGTTGACAATTAAAAAATATTTAAATAGATTATTTTTCCTACATAAATACAGGAAAGAAAAGAAATGTTTATCCACCGTGCCATTTGTATAGGTAGGTTAATTGATTATTTTATTTAGTATTCGGAAACTGTTTTATTTTTTTAGATTGAATGACTGATATTATAAATTACTATGAAGTTAAAAAAAAATATTAACGATATTCATGTTTGCGTGTTGGCAATTCTGAACATGTGTGTTCGTAATTTTCAATATCCTGATACACTCGGTAATATTTTGAAAATCCTGTGCCATGAAAGCAACCCAAATTGCATCTAAACTTTTTATATAAAGTTAACGAGATAGCGAACAACACAATGTAAGTGCATATGAAAAATATCAAGTGATTGGTGTATTAACAATTATACGAACGCTTATGTATGCATATTTAAATTGATTCGATATTCAAATGTCATAAATTATATTATTATTGCTCTTAACTTTAATGTAAAAACTATCGTTAAAATATGTAGCATAAGTATGCTTTTATCATATTATATATATTTTAACCGTAAAACGAAATAGTAGATATACTGTAAAGGTCAACCATTAATAAATTATTATTATAATAATTTTATGTAAATGGTCGCGATTACTACAATGTTTTATTTTTCATCAATCGTATATCGATATTTTTGCAAAGGTTTGAAATTTATTATGTTAACCGATAATGTCATTTTAGCATTGAAGGGCCTATTGCGAAATAAAAGAATGCTTATTTTTTTAAATGCTGCTTATTTTTTTATTTTTGTGATATTTTTTATAGTGTGCTAACCCTGTAGCTGTGATTTTCTTTTCTCACAATAATAACCGCCGCGCATATTTGAAAATGACATTGTTTTGCCCGCGAATGTCATCCGTCGCGACTACTAGCGCAATCTGTTGGTGGATTCAGTCACTATTCCAATTTACTCGCCGATGGGTAACGAGAATACACGCAAAAACTTGCTTCAATGACAAATTGAAATTTATTATAAACTAACAACTGGTAAAAATGATTATTGTCAAGTTTGCTTGTAAAAAGTAAGCACATTAAAATAACAAAATGCAAGGGTTTGTTGTAATCATTAATCAATATATTAATTAACAAACAATGCTTATCAATCACAAATTGATTCTCGCATTTATTCTTCATTAAATTAGTCGGCTCATATAATTAGAAATATTGTTTATTCTAATATTATTTTTTATAAAGGACCACATTTGATAGCATAAAACGTTTTCTTTTGATCGCGGTGTTTTGGGCGGTTAGTATTTATTTTGCCAGACCCAAGTATTCCGTGTTGAAAATTGATTTCTTATGCAAAAAATAAGTCCCTTAATATCTTATATGGGATTTAAATTATTAGCAAAAATCACAACGATTATGTTGGAATAAAAACCTTTTAATGTATGTATTAATTGCTTTAGTCACTCAAAGTTATATATTACATATTTTAATCGTTGTTTGAACATACACCAAGCCGGAAAAGGTATTTTGAAATGAAGCAAAGCAAGATGCTAAGAAGAATAGTATGGATTCACCCTTCGCCCACTTCCTTACCTTACGGCCTCACATTGCGTTGAATTTTTAATGACCACCAAACTTTTAGGCGTAAAACATTGCTCCAGTTTGTTGAGTCAAGCCAGTTAGATTATTTTACGTGTATACCGGTATTTGTTCTTTTTATCATGAATGCATAGTTATATCAAATCTACGTCTTGTACGAACAAAATTGGCAGATAATGACTTACATGCCTCTATTTTACCCTATCAAATGACCAATTGAATAAATTATTGAACGCTTCTCATTCGATTTTTGTTTAACCAAACTTGATTAAAAATGTAATTAAATGTACGATTATGGTGTAAATAGAACTGTAATTAAAATAATGTCCACTGACATATTTAAAACAATACAAAAAAATAATTTTAACACTATTTGTAGCAGGTATATTGTTATGTGAAGTATTCAAATACGATGTTATATGTGGAACTATAAAAAACATTCAGATGTCAGAATGCGGATATAACAACCTAAAGACACTAAAAATATGCACCGATGACGTATACATACCACAAGCCCTGGTAAGCTTGGTCGCTCATCATGGACATGGACTAGTTTATAAGACTTGCAAGCATACTATTGCTAACGACAATATTATTACATACATCCAACTCGCTAACCTTAAAAAGACCCCGCTTATCATAATAATATAAAATATGCTTGATTTGTTATCTCGGTTCTAGTATTTATGTTTAACTTGCTACTGTGCTCCCGTAGATACAACACTTGGAGTAGAGTTGTAGGTTGGTAGTTACAATTTGCAACTGTTTTTTATTTGACAGTTTGGATGTTTGACTCGTATATGAATTCGACGTGTTTGATATCTATATCTTTAAATTTGTTATTATCACAAAATCTCTCGTTTTGTTACAAATAATTAACAAATTAAACAAAAAAAATTAATAATTAACTTCTGAATAAACACGTAATCAAACATTAAACAGATTAGTAAATATGCAGTATTTTCATAGCTAACTGAATATTTCATTTCATGCAGTTATGTTAATCTGTTTGTGAAGTATTTTGAATATTTTCTGTAACAAAAAAATATTTACATTGCCTTGGTCTGCGTTTGATAGTAAACATGTCGAAGGCCATCTTGCATTTTAATATCAGTGATTATTTTCAATGTTGTCAAATTTTTGATTCCTCAAGACAATTTTATGTAAATTTTCGTTTGGTACCTACTATCATAAAACAATGGCGCAACAACACTTTTTTTTTTAAATGACGATTCTTCGTGTTTGCATAAGTCATCCTATTAATTTAAAAATAAAAGTGTGGTTTATCTGTAACATTTTTATTTTTGAGGAAAGGAAATGGACAATATACATACATGACATGCATACAGAAGCAATAATTGAATATATCCATTAATAAAGACATAATTATGTAACCTCTGAATCTGACTATTGAAAATAATTCTAATGCGAAAAATGTTGCCCATTGTCTTTTTGTATATTATACTAACAATTTCACTTGATTTCGTAATTCGAACATCTTGTTTTAAATATCAAAATGGCGATTGTGACAATACCGATGCAAACTAAGTTTTTTTTTCTTCTCATCTCGACCATAATGTGAACCAAAGTTGCGCGAAAAATTAGCGATTTATATTTTATAAAAATAATTTTATTATTTATTATGCATTTATATCTACATTGTCGACATGAACGAGTCGCGAGTCTTGCGACAAGAAGTTGCCAGTACGACAGGTTTGTTTCTCGGCTATGTGATACTTTCGCGACGTTTAGTAGTGTGCGTAGTAAATGGATACACGCTATATACCTGCGAGAATACTAATATGACGTATGATCGCGTACTGCGCAATCAGCTGTTCTCTGTTGTCGGTTCGGCGCCCGGCTGACAGCAGGAAACGCGCCTTTATCAATATCGTATTTTTTTTAGTTCCGCACGCGGCCGTTCTACAACGGCATCTCGCGGTAGCCGTTTTCACCAAAAATACATGTCATTAAATTGAAGAAAAAAATCTTTAATTGTTTTCGATAAATGTAGCAATATTGTTGTCGTTTATTATATCATTTTTGCGTATTAATTACATAATAAAGTGATTAAAAAATAGTATACAACAAAGACAACTTTATTTTACTTATATCAAACAAAATATTACACAAAAACCTAATGCTGATTCAATAGAGAAGAATAAAAATGGTTTTAACAAGCGTTAAATTTTCTTGGTCGAAATTTCCCGTGATACTTGGTTTATCCGCTACATTTACGATTCCCGAGTTCTTTAAAATTGACGTAAAGTCTATTTTTATCGTTCAGCATAAAAACAAGTATTGTGTGATTTAGTTTTTTCCTGGTTAGATAGAGCCGCCTACGCATAAGCTCATAATGATACTTACAACATTTTATGATTCATACTTTCAATGAAATTATGCTCTTTTTGTACAACCCAATTTTCGGGACACCAAGTAATATTTACCTTAGTTTATGGATGTATTTTAGATTAAATTTTAACTACGTCTCACACTCTAGGTCCACTTAAATATCGAGATAGAATATTGCCAAATAATTTTTTACCGTAAATTTTTTATTTCATAAAATAGTACAACGAAATTTCGTGACAGAAATTCCAAATATTTTCAAATCATCAAAATGGCGATTTATACAACTAAATGACTGTGACGAAAACATGCCTAGCTTCACTCTCGCAAGTTGCAGTCGATATTTGGGGCCGTGAAAGTTTCTGATCCAAAATCTTGTAGTCAACTTCTTTATAAAAAGTAAATGCGTTTTGTGAGAGGTTTCAATATATTTGCAGCAATTAAATCATGTTCCTAAAATAGTTATCATCTTATACTTATTGTTCCACATACATTAGATTATTGGCAGTACTGATTCAGTTTTGTTAACCTAACAATATTACAGTTAACAGCAGCACTTTTGTATATTTTCATTGTGGTTACTTGATATATTCTGTTACGTATGTCTATGGATATTTAAATAGCCGGCAAAATTTCATATTGGCTTAGATTTTAGATTGCACACAAGTTTTAAATTTGAAACAGATGCGATGGGAAGTCGTTAGGGCGAAGCATCAGCAGTAAGTTAACAGGTTTTTTAATGCTTGCTATTTATCATTCTGTTACTGTTACAATAGAGCAAATATTAATTATTTTGACTTTATTATTTACATAGAAGCCGCTCGCTGTGAAATTAAATTGAATATTTTATTCGATCAGTTGAGGCTTTTTTTATTGTTGGCTGTATCTGTAACTCTGCGTTCGTTTAATAATAATTTCTTGTCGTAAATTTAGAGCTAATTTACACTCGAATAATTTCTTTGTTGTCGATACAACATTTTATTATATAAATAACTAATAGTAAGTCATATTATTAATTAAAATTTACATTACTTGGCTTTAATTACATTCCAAACTAATATAGATGATAGTAAACAAATATCTTTTGTGAAATGTAGACAACATTTTATCTCCTATTTAATATGAAAAAAAAATACTTAACTAATTATTTATGTTATCTGATGACGAATAGTTTATAACGCATATAATTAACTAATCGATTCCATTTTTGAATTGTCATCTGTGTGCATTAATTATAAAACACAAATTTTTACTATACCCACACTAACGTATCAAAGACAAACTTAGACCTTCGCGCCGATTTATGGTAAATAATATTATGGCTGTTATGTGTATTTTTTTATGCAGACATGCGATTCCTAAATAGGTGAACGTCCTCATATTTGACATTATTCGACAATGTGTTGATGTAACTATATAAATTCACTTAATTGTCAACACAATGCGCGTCAACTTGCGGATGTCGTAGATGTATTACATTATAACATGTAAGTATTTGATTATAAAGCGAACTTTAGAGTGAACAAACTTTTGTATTATAACTATGTTTATACTACTGCAAGCTACTGCAATGAAATCGTAAAGTTTTCATTCGCGATTTTTACTTAACGAAAAAACAATAAAATTATAATACACTTGACGCAGTTTTGCCTTACGGTAGCGTATAAATCTTCAACAAAACCAATTTGAAGCCTAAGTTTATGACATAACACCATCATGAAACTATTTCAAAATCATAGAACAGTATTTGCTACCAATATACCTTTCTCTCTTGAAATATTCAACAAAGGATGCGAACGACTTAAACGAGTTTGAGCCGCTAGAATTGCAGCCAACAAACGAAACATTGACTCGAACGAACTTACAGCGAGCTTGAACATCATATACATTTAATGAATATTTGTCGCGTATATATTATAATAAGTATATAATTATTCCCATCTTCATGTATGTAACGGCAAACGCACATTCTCAAGCGCAGTTCTTATAACGCACCCCTGAGTGAGTGCTAGATAAATGTGCGCGTAAAATTACGTATATATATGTGTACAATACTCCTTATCGCGCATACTTCGTCCGGAAGGAAATAATTCGATTCAATTTCTCTATCGATATCGATAAGTTTCAAATTGTATTTGTACGATTTGTTTGCTAATATTTATTTCAACCCTTTGACGCTTATTAGTATACAAGAATTGAGTCGTCGATTGCCTATTAATAAATATATTCAGTTATGGATTCTGTCCATATCAGACAGTGATTTTTGGTCGTGACATTATTTTTATTATTTATTTCAATTTAATAATAATAAAAAATAAATGATTTATGCTAGTAATTGGTCGTAAAAAAAAATTCTGTTTTACTTCTGAATTTGAAATCAATATAAAATCATATATCGACTGATGAAATCAAAAAATATCTATTTTATCGAAAAATCAGTGTATTTTTTTTAAATTAACAAATCAATACTTTCGAAGTCTTGAAAAAATATAAAATAGTTCTTCTTTGTATTTAATGAGTTCCGAAATAATAAAATAGTCTACGTAGAAGTTCTTGACAAATGAAATCCGCTGAGTGTATTTGACAGCCGTTCCTATTCAAACCGCTCATGCATGGGAACCTCAATTCGTTTTAAATTGAAACCCTAGACAGGTACATATCAAATGTATCTACTTAATACAAATATAAATGAACCTGCTACTGTTAACTCAATATTGTTTTATTCGAACTTACTAGTTAAATGTTTCCAAAATCTGTTTTTTTTATTCATAAAAGGAAAACAATCATGGCGATAAATATATGTTTCATAGTACATACATACTATACGCGTATCTGTTTTCCGTTCTGTTCGAAATTTAAAATATTTATCCAGTATCCAGTTGATTATTTCTTTAAAACAGTCAAGATATAAAAAAAAATACGTGCATAATTGAAGCAGTAATAGACCAGTCCCGCTTCTCGGCTAAGTTACAGGTATCTCTCATCATGATAAATAACGGTAAAAAACTGTCAAAGGAAATTGAATAGCAAACATACAAGAAGTAGCGTTACAATGGGCGATTTTAATATGACACTGCTAATGCAAGTTCGTTCGCTCTATATTACCCACCACTCTGTCGAGTTTCTATGAACTGTCGCTTTGAGTACAATAATATTATTATCATAAGTACAATGCACACACGTTTGACTGCATGCTTGTAGTGGTAAAGGTGAATGTTGACATTATTAACGAAGATTCAAACCGGACTAGCATAAATTATTTTTAGTACAGGTTTGAAACCTTACTTAGTTTTCCGGAAGTAAAAGAAAGCTTCGAATCGTAAAAATATAGTTGGCAATGATTCGAGAATTTTTTTACGTTGTTTTTATCAGTCTAAAGTAGTGTCTACTTTTTACCAACATATAACATAACAGTATCGTGATAAGTGAAAACGAAAAACGCACAATCTATTGAGACTTGATATGTATTTCTATCATTTACATTTAATTAAATAATTACTACAGTAAACAGTATACCGTTTCAAAAGTCTACATTACACTTGTTTATCGCAATCGTGTTTGTTGATATAAAGAACTGTGTTTATTCATTAATATCAACTGCTATCGTTTTATCATTACAGGCGGTAAAACCTCGCTGCCTTATTCACAAAACATTGTATGAACTTGGTAAATTCCCTACGGATGCGTCGCGTAATTACCCAACTATTTCATATACTAGGTACGGGCAATAAACATTCGCCATCTCTATGGAACACAATTCAAATATCGAACATTTTGTTTTAAATATTTTGAATTTAGAATAGTTTAAAAGTAATCAAAAACAAAAAAGTAGTTAAACAACTATTATTAAGTCTTATGCAAGCAACACTGATATGCATATTATTTTATTTCAATTGAGTAAATCTGTTTTCACAACGTAATTTTGTTTTCACATTTTTCTGAACTTATCAATTATTGTATATATTTTCAATAAAGTTGCAATGAAAAAACTATTATTAGTTATCAAAAATCTGACCCCTTTTCAATGACAATTAACATTCTTTATGTTTTATTATCATGTACGAGCATTATAAAACAGTTCAGGCTCAACAATGTTTTGTTTATGACACGCAATTTTTTTTTTAATCTTCTGGTAGAAAAAACCCAGTCATATCTCGACAATATGATGGCAGCTTAAAACTACATTTTACTATTTTTTTTATTCCATATGTTTCGAAATGTACACTATTTTGTGTGATGAAATATTATGGAGATATGTTTAAAGTTTTCAGCATATAAGCCAATAAATGAACTCAATTCTTGAAATTATGTGTCTATTCCAACATTACAGCACGAATAAACACTTAATAATAATTTGGAGGTCAAACAGCTAATGCTTATTTAAAACTTTATCAACCTTGCTTTTGTTCTGCTGATAGGAGCTCGTCACCTTCGACTTTTAAAAACAATAAATGTGCAAAAATTTGGAAAATAGTTTTAGTTTTATCTTCCCATATGTCTTCATTTCGGTTAATACAGTGGATGATTGGTTAACGAACATAGACGTTCGCTATCCAAATTTTTCGGTTACCGATCATCGATTGAATAATAAGATAAAAAAAAGATTTTAGTTCGTTATCCGAATATGTATTCGTTGTCCGAACACTAAAATCTTCCGTGATAGTGTTCGTTTTCCGATTTGTTCGCAGGCCGAAGTGTTCGTTCATCGATCACCCACTGTACTTAAATATGATGAGTATCTTGACCCTAGCTAAAATATAAAAGTAAACTGTGCATTAATCTATTTTTTATAATTTTGTTTTTTAAAAAATGTATGTACAACATTCTTCTCCACAGAAGCTTATATGTTAGTTATTGGAATACAAATCAAAATGTGTCAGTCTTTATACATCACGCACAATACAATTATTAAAAAATATTTTTAGATATTCACTTTACTATTAGTTAAGGTGAAATTGACATCAATTTGCAATGCGACTTTTATTACTCTGAAAATGTATGTTTATGTGACCTTTTTATATAGATAACTTATCATATTATACACATTTATCGATAAAGCGACAGAGTTTCTTATAGAAAGAGAAAATAACGCAAATATAACTGATTAATCGGTATACTTTACACGTCTTTCAAATATGTAATTAGTATTAATCAAATTAAAGTATAACTCACATTACGTAATTACAAAAGATACTCGATATTACATCTTAAAACGGAGGTCTAGATTATGTATTTTTTTCTTTTTCTAAACGGAAAATTTACCCCGAGTAAACACGTCGTTATGTTAACCGAACATTTTTTCCGTAATGCAAAAAGTTGTGTAACAATTTCCGCCTAAGCAAAGAAAGATTTTTTCCTTTTCCGCAAGTATATTATTTATTTGACTTTATCTTGTATATACTTTGGGATGTGAGAATTTACCTTGCTAAATACAGTGAAAAGGTAAAATAAAAAAGAACATTCGTAATATTTTTTCCGTGTGATGTTTATATCAATAGACAACAATAGTTCTTCCTTTATTTAAAAACTCTTACAACTTCCATATTTTATTATATTAGTCGAATAAAATCGATCCAACTTAATTCACAGGAAACTCTGAATAATAAATTTACTCCTTTTCTGTCATGTGTTACAAAATATATTGTGTCGAAGAATATTTTTGTGTGTACTTCATTTTTAAATTTTCTATATAACATTCTTAAAATTGTATGTCCGCTACTAAGCGCCTTTCTAGTGAATTATATATTGTATATTGCATCAAGTTGATAAAAAAAATGAGGTGGCTGGTTTAATTTTATATCATAAATAAAAAAATATTTGATTAACTATTCTGAATATATCTAGTATCCTTTGTGCATCAAGTATTGTGGGCGGTCGATAGATGTAGTAACGTTAAATTCTTATAGAGCGTAATAATTACGTATTCCGAATAATGTAACTAACAGGTTGAGTGTATTGCGTGTATAGAATCGAATCAAGCACCTTCAACCGTATTCCGATTAATGTGACGAAAGCCTCAAGGTGTTTTCTGAGCGTATGTAGATGGACAGATAGCCGGCGTCGAAGTGGGTCAGTCGAGCTCATAAACCTTCACTTTTCGGCAATCGGAAGTGACCTGATAAGGTCAGGATACCAGTGACAACACAGTATCACATGTTTTCTATGAAACACTCGCTGTAAAGTGCCGCACAGTGCCGAATGTCGCGTAAAAAATGGCGATTCCTAAACATTACCCAACTTGACAATCGTCTTTGCTTCTATAATACTTTTCTTATATATTACTAGTATCTTTTTTTTAATTTTTATTGGTATTAAAACGCAATACCACGTTTTTTTATATGCAATGCAAAAAAAATGTATATGTACTTATTATGTAAAACCATTAACCGAGTTGCGATTTGAATCTTGTGTATGGCAACTCTTACCTCAGATTTCTTTTGTGGGCGATATATTTTACTTTTAAACGATCAAGTGTTTCAAAATATAAATATTATTTTCACACCGTCTATTTCAAAAGAGTTTCATATTGATATTAGCATTCACTAGGCAGCTCAGTAAATGAGAACTTGCTTACATATAATTGACAACTGATTATAACTTATTAGGGGGCACAGTAGTGCCAACTGTCAAAACCTTTGCGTATTCTGAAATAATTTCGAAATTCGAATTCAAGTGGATCGCGGCGCAACCACAGTGTGGCCTCATAGCAGTTAATCGATTCCCAATGTCAGATATCTCGAGAGTGTAATGACAGCTCCCCAATTGAAGAACAGATTTCGGGGTCGGTCATTTACCCTTGTCAAGGTAAGTTGTTGCGTTTGTTGTAACGCTGTGTGCAAATACGCAGATATTTGGTTGTTTTTTAATCCGACTAATTATTTCATATTCATCTCTGCGTTAGCGCAAGGTCCACACCTAAATAATATCGAATAAGCAATTTTACTGGTTTTATTAGATAACACGATAAGCTAAAGCGGCTTAACACAAATGTAGCCAGTGATATGTATTTTAATTACATTTAAAAAAATGCAAAAAACATTCAAATATCGCTATTAAAATAATAAATAATATTTGAGCTAAAAATTAATGCGCGGAAAATCGACACGTTTTAATTTATTCAAAAAAAACTGGTAATGTTTTTTCGACTATTTATTTTTCGTAATGAATTAATTTATTATTTATAATCGTTTAATAAAGTAGTTTAATGTTTTAATGTTCATGAGAAATAACGTGGTTTTTAAAATTTCATTCCTAGATGTCCATGTGGTTTTATCCGCAATATTTTTATTCGGATATTCACTTGCATTATTCATTCTCGTAACTCAAACTGCGTTCGGATGTCCACACCTGCCGTCATATACAATATAATTATACCTGAGTTTCATGCTATGCAAAACGATATATAAATTTAACAGTGTCCCTAACATTATCGTGTTTAGCTTATCATTCGGTATTAGTTAGTCAAAACGAAACATGGTATTCCTTCTTTAAACACTATTTGATTTCACATCCATTAGATTAATCAGAGGAATGTTGTCGACTACAATTTTATATACAACCTTGGACGTTAATTTAGATGCCATCCATTAAGAAATCAAAAAGATCATACGCGTTAACAGCTCTCGTGTTTTATATCGCCATATTGTATAACGCATCACACTTTTATAGATTACTAACTGATAATGGCAAAAAGTTTGATATAATAGTGTCGATCCAACAAGTTGCCTCAAACAAAACATCAGATCGTGTATGAACACTCTCTGTCCACGAAAGCGTTACGAGTTAACTGTACAGCAAATTATTTCTCCGACAAGCACTACAGATATTCACCAAAGGAGTTTGTTCGTCGGAAACAATATCGGTCAATTATTATATGTAGCAAACCATATTTTATTGAAAATTCATGAAAATTTTAGAAGGCATAAATTTATGTATTACATTTTTTTATCCTCTGAATCAACATGTCTACTGTCATAAAATGAACAGAAAACAGACAGTGTTCAGTTCACTGTCTGTATCGATGATTAAATGCAGAAACAACTCCAGTAACCGTATATTTCTGGCGAACAATTTCGACTGAAAGTAAAACCAACAGATGAGATTGTGTTATCACTGATAAACTACGATAACTCGTTTTTTTTTTCAAAATGTGAACGCACAACAAAATGCAATTTGATTTGTTTAAACTTTGTATATCTTCAGATGTTCTTTGACTCGGGTTTCGCCTTTCGCCTTTCGATATCTTCACACTCTTTTATCATACGGATACAATCAAACTGACACATTAAACGGCTTGGCAGGATCGTGATTGATAAAACATATGAAAATGTACAAAGTTTTATCAGGGGCCGAAAAAATTATATCCATCATTGAGGATAATTAAATACTTTATCTCTAATTTTAGACAGAGAATATTAAACCGCCGTATCGAATGTGCATTAACACTTTACGACAGGTAAATTATCCGAATAGTGGACTATCTCTTAGCAATATTGTTAGCTTATGTATGCATAGTCTTGTGCCAGTGAATTTATTCATTTTTTTTCTTCTTTCACTCTCAAACAACGCAAAGTGAAAGCGAAAACACAAGCTCTAGTCGCTGAGTCGATTCGAGCTCGGTTTTGTTTCACTCCCCGTTCATTGATCCACATTCCCACCGACTGTCACTCCCGGAGAAAGAACTCTATTTTATCGAGTTGTTATAATATACTTTTTTTAAGCTATATTCTCTCTGTAATAGATCGTAAATCTTTATTTCGAATCTATTAGCACAGACAGCGTTTGTTAATATATTATTTTAAACCGCAAATAAGTAGTTCTCTTCTTCAATACGCTATCTCGATTGATATACTGAGAATTTTATGGATAGTCACATAAAAGAAACATCTTTCAACCAAGTCTATGATCATTCAGACATACTTCATACATTCACTTGATATTGTTTAGTGCAGACAAATATTTATACATGTGTATACACGAAAAATTTTAATATTGAATTGATATAAATACTTGATGTGATGATTTTGGTCACAGTTTAAAGTGGAAATATTAATTAGTTATGTCATCGTATAACAGAAGTTATATTTGACTTATTAATGTTTAATTTTGACGTATCCTTATAAAAGTATTTCGTAACACATACATTCATAAACCAGTGGTTCCTGTGGAATAATATGTTTTAGAATAAATCGGCGCAACACTTTTTTTTGGTACCAAATTAAAATCCATATTGGCACTCATTTAGAATTTTTAATCACGCTCATAAATTAAATTCATAAAAATTCTGATGAACAGATCTTGTCAAATATGTTTAAACAGATTTCGCTCTTAATATGAATTTAAATATAATTATGTCTTCTGAAAACCTCAAAGTAAGTACGTCTCATGAATAATAAATGCATAGTCTTATTAGTAATAACGAAATTTACGGTGAATCATAAAATTTACCTGACGGATATTTTTTTCAAAATAAAAAACAAAGACAAGGTAATTGTGATTCAAAATACGTCGGCACTTTTATTTAACTGGCACGATTCAAGCGAGGCTTTATTTAGATTTTTAATATATTATACGTATCTACTATCGAGTGAACAAGTACACAAACTAATCTCTGGAGCGAAGTGAATTGTTGAAACAATCTACATACGCGTATAAAACGAATATTTCAAATTAATTAAGAAATCGAGGGAAATAAACGCAGTACAATCGCGACATCTAACCACGTTTAAAAAAAGTAATCATTTATTTTTTTGAGAACATGGAATAGAACAGCAAGGAATTTCGAAAAAAATTGACATATACAATAACATTTCATTGTGAAGTCTGTAGAATAAATATATTTATTTATATTTACCGATCTTCTGACCCATTATGTCAAAAAAATACAAAGAAGATTCTTACGCGGAAATTTTATTATTTGATATTACTTAACATTCATTTTATCTGGAAAAATATTGAAACAACAAAATATGTTACGTAACTATGTACGAATTTTAGTTTGTTTTTATTGTATCTATGGATAATAAGTTGCCTACATTTTTTTATTATTTAAATATATTCTTCTGTATTAATGTCATATTATTCATCTTCAACAAATTATTTCACAATAAACACTGTAAGAAGACTAGGCTGAAATGACAATTAGAAACTCCAATTTTATCGCGTAAATATTTTTTCCTGCATGATGCAATGCGAGAGCGATATTTTAAATAAAATCGTGCAGACAATAATTTACAAGGTTTCATATTCAAATCTCTAAGTCACACAGGGTCAGAATTTAAAAAAAATAAAGGCCAAAAATTGCGCATTTTTTAGTTACATACACACACATATATGAAGTAATGCAAAAATTCAAACCTTACTTTCAAAAAAGTATGAAGATAATACGAAAATATTTTGCCAATATATCGACGATTATTATATAGTTTATATGACCTAGAGATTTTAGATCCGAACAATTCGCAAGGTTTATTTTTTATCATTTTATTAATGCCAAGGATTTTGTTTTATCTTTTTAAAAAATATTGTCTATATCTGTCACCTTCGCAAGAGAATTATTAATTTCGTTGTAGGTTTTCTGTGTTAAGGGTTTATATGCATTTTTTTTTATGCAACGAAATTTAAATATCGAACAGAAACAAAAGTAAACGATAATTATATTCTACGATTATTCTAAATTAAATTTTTTGAATCATTATCTTGTCATTACCTTATTTTTCATTAGTATTTATTTTCCTTATTTTAATTTAAAAAAATGAACCAATATATCATAGGATAAATCATACATAAAACCTACAAATCACTCATATAATGGAAATATTAACTTAGTGTGGATGAATAAAAAAAAATGTGATTTTAGTTGACTTTTTCCTACTGGCAATAAAAGTGCACATTCCACCATGAAATATTTGTCATTATTGATGTACATACATATTCTATGAATAAACCTGGAAGCAAAAGAAAATATAAAATATCTTCTAAAAATTGATATATTTATATGGTAGTAGCAAAGCAAACATTCTAGCGGAATTAACTTTTTTATTCCGTTATATTATTTCAGAAATCTTACAAAAAACACCAACTAAATCTATTGGTTGAAATGTATTATCGATGTATTTGTTCGCCCTAGTTATACATAAAAGTAATAATCTAACATCTTTACTAAATAAGTAACATTAGGTTCTAGCATAAAACTGACACCGTTCATCCTTTTCTCTCCTGTCAAATAAAAAAGCGAGTGAAAGAAACGGAAATGCAATGAAAACCCTATTCGGGAAACTCACACAATTTGGGCGATCTTTTAGTCCGAATCAATATTATCTTTGTCCCTTTCACATACGCTGATAAAAAAGCGTGCGAGTGTGACAGCACTTCGGTAGAATTGGATAGAATGTACGATAAAAATGTACGAAAACGATTTCTATACCAGTATTTTTATACGTTTAAATATTTGAAAAAAAAATCGAAACAAATAAACCTAAATCGTGATTCTGTTTTTTTATAAGAACCGGTCTTAAAAAATATTCTTTAATGTAAAATAAATACATTCATTTTAATTATAATATTGTACATCGCTTTTTTACAACATAAAATAAAGTCTTATAATTATTTACTTCTTGAGTGAATAAGGGTGTTCACAAATTTTAAAAAAATATGCTCATTACATTTTCACCCTGTTCGTGAAAGTGGTGATCGTTTCTAAGGCTTCACGGGTGAGTTTTTAAAGGGTGTGTTTATTATTTATTAGGCATGTGGGTTGAATCGTGACGGGATCTAACGCCCGAAATACTTCCATATATCTTACACCGTTTACTGTGATATTGTGAAAAAACATTTTTTTACATATATAAACAAAAAATTTTAAAAAAAACACAGTTTACTTAATCGAATAATATATTTCAAAAATTTAAGTAGTCCAATACTTTTGGCGATTATATAATATTTAATTGCAATAAATCTTTCTCGAACAGAAATCATAATTTCCATTACAATAATTTGATGTGCAATCTCATATATATTTGTACGTAGATGAGTATATTGCTATTGTATAAATATGGCAAAAAATCATGAATGTTTTTTTTTATCCTCGATGTCACTTTTTCCTTCTTTACATTCGTCGTATTTTTTATATTATTTTTTGGCTCGTTTAATTCTAAGGATAAATCATTGCTCTTTACAAACGTCGTCACGTTATTATTGCATGTACTCATTCGCACACGCCATTTTACACAGTGTTTATATTTTTTTTCAAGCACGCGTCATGTAGTTGTGACGTACGTCTTCCCGAAAAAATCGTTTTATATCAAAATTCTCTTTTTTGAAAAACGTCCTCATGTTTTATTTGAATATGGATTGATTTTTGTAATCAAGTTCTTTCGTCGTGATCATCTTGTCGAATCTTCGATAATAATCAATAATAATATTACATTTTTTTTTTTTTTTTGAATTTCTGTAGTTGACTGACTTCCTAGTTCGTGTAAATTCGTTATAATATATAGGTACTATAAAACATTTTTCAGCACTATAATATGTGTATAAAATTGACCCAAGATTCCCAACATCAAAAAATGGTTTTAACGATATGTGCGGTGTATACTGATTGTTGTTTTTGATACTAAAATAAAATACATTTAGTTTTATTATACAAAAACTACCATGCGTTCTACCTGCATCCGTATTTTTACGTCTATAATTTTGACGCATTCACTTAAGTGTGTGGAGGTCGAAGAGCTATTTTTTGCATCAAAACCAGATTTTTTCACATAAATCATATATATGATTGTGGGGTTTGTTACTTACTACAAATATATATACCTACAACTATATATACTCATCGTGTTATTAATACGTGTGAGTGCATTGTTGCGATTGTGTATATAATTGCGGGATGCAAAATTGAAATTGATATTGGATTTATATACTAAGATTGCCGATTTTGATACAATATCTTCGCATAATTTTACGTGTAATTTATTATACTAAACATCGCGTGCGTGTGTATGGATTGGTGTGTGTTTGTATACATGTGTCGATGGATAGATATTGATTTGAATGTG
The DNA here is from genome assembly GCA_028555115.1 of Himalopsyche japonica. Taxonomy (NCBI): domain Eukaryota; kingdom Metazoa; phylum Arthropoda; class Insecta; order Trichoptera; family Rhyacophilidae; genus Himalopsyche; species Himalopsyche japonica. The sequence goes on along the minus strand of JAHFWJ010000224.1, from coordinate 689,188 downwards.
TGGGGAGGTCGTCACATTCGGTTTGGCGGTCACTGGCGAGGTGAACAAGAGCATCTAACGTGGGCGATCAATCTGTGCCATTTGCCTTTTATCTATATACACTAAATTCATTTAACTTTACTTTTGGAAAGGCTCATCATTCTGTGGTCCCGATAATTTCATCACAATTATTGAAAAAAAATCTTCCATAAAACATCGAAGTCTTCATTTTCTTCTATTCTGCGCTCATGCTACCAAAATCGTACAATGAATGCAGAAAAATAATATCACCAAGTGTTGATCCAGATTTTTTAACATTCGAAAAATCGTTCGAAATTTGAAAACTGACGGAAGTGTTGCATGTAAATAAAAACTACTCAAAAATGAAGACTGGCTGTAAGGCGTATTCGTTAATTCAGAAAGTTAACGTTTTGAATAAATATCGAACACAGTAAATTGGTAAACGATAAATACGCGCCCGATTTGAAAATAACTGCAATGAACCCGAACGTTTTTTGTTGGCGCGGGTTGATGCACGGGCGACATTTCAATAACCTTACATATTATACGCTGGAATAAACTTCCAATATTTTTCCAGGCCAAAATTATCTTCTTGCGGAGAATCTGTTTTTTACTAAGCAATACTTTAAAATTAGTTTTTTTCATTTCATATGCTTCTTTACAATCCAATTTGTTTTTTGTCCATCATCGAAATAATTACTTTATTCAAGACGTAAATGCAACATCAATGAAATCGATTTGAATTATTTCTGTTATACATATTCAAAAACAATAAAATCATATTTCTTATCGTGTATGTTTAGTTATATTTACATACAATAAAACCTGTAGCATAATATTATCACACCGACTCATTAACCCTATTAATGACTAAACTATATAAAAAACTAATAATCGATAATATGTCACCATTATGGTCTCTTGGTTTTCAATCAAACTGCATTTTATGTAGCTAATGCTCCCGGCGTCGTATGATAATTCTTTTTACTTTTTTAAGGTCAATTTTATATATAGAGCGCCTTATCAACCAAAATCAACCTGTCAAATTTTCAATGTAATCGAATGAACTCATAAAAGCATTACAATAAAAATAATTAAGTACAATATATTGCTCCGAGAGGACCTTGATGTCAAGAAATTCAATATAATTTTTGTAATGTAGTTAGGTACCTAGTGGTTTTTTGGGAATATCCATTTTGCTCCGTGAAGGTTGCGTGCAAAATCGCAAATAGTTTCACAAAATTCGCCAGCTTTTAATGCTTGCTGGTCGATCTTACATAATGCAATTTTGTCTATGGTTCTTTTTTGGTATAATGCCATCTGTTGGGAAAAATAGTTTCAGCTGATCTATGAACTATCTAATGCGAGAACAATTGTGTACCTTGTTTCAGTGTTCATTTTTCGGTACATATGTCAGTGATAGGATTTTGACTAAACATATAAAAAAGAGTTCTTAACTATGTTCATAAATGTATAATATTTAGATATTATATTTCCCTTATGTTCTTTTATCTAGCGGTGTAGCTATTTCATGAATATTTTCCCTCGGAATTATTTAGTGATAACCAATATAATTTCCTTAACAGCGTAATTGGAAAACGTCACTTTAGGTCATAAATCAAAATGGCTACGCCCTGTCAAAATTCGTTGGGAATCGATCGTTGTACCTGAAAAAACGGTTACTTATTCACACCTCTTAATTTACCACAATTATAGTATTTGCGATTTAATAATTAGGTGTATGGAAGTCAGTGAACGAGGACGGGCAAGCTTCGGGCGAACGGCGGCAAAACGACATGCTTCTCGACCGTGACTGGACGCCAGATCAGTGCGGCGAGAGGCCCGCGCAGTGCCAACGCAAAACGGTACTGGCCTGTGGATAGACTCGGATAGACTACGACATCTCGAATCATATACGTAGAAAATACACAATCTACGTATCCACAACGTCACCCATTAGCTATATTAATCGATAAACAACGCAAATTTAAATTAACAAACTAAATTACTTCGCGAAACTTTATCTCAGCGAGACGACAAAAACATCTTGAGACTACATTATTTCTCTTAAAAATACGTCACACAACATTAAAAACGTTTTCGTTGTCGTGCATAAATATACCCACTGCTTTAAACATATTTGTCTTATTTACTACTTTGCCATCTTTAATATTAAAAACATTTCATGTTTCTCTAATACGACGCCTGCTCAAAACAAACTACTAACATTTAATTACTATAGTAACTTTATGTGAAATTTCAATTTAATGTTTTGTATTATAGTTCAAACTTTACTTTGTCAATCGTCTAATCAAACCAATAAATTTTTCAATGTCATAAATTTAAACATAATACGTACAAATACAGCACAAAATTATTTATTCGTTAAGTAATCAATTATTATCTATTTAATTTAATATTTTCTTCAACAATATATTTATGTAACGTTTTTTCATAATTAAAAAATAAACTATTCAGGTAATCTATTTATTGCCAACGATTGTTTGTTTATACTCAATAGTTCTACGTGGTAAATTTTTTATTCAAATTATCGACCAATTTGATCTGGAAAAAATAAATTCGTATCCAATCAAATATTAAAATAAAAATGTAAAAGTAACGTAATATCATATTTGATTAATGAACGTTTTATTGGCCTTCAATTATGTCCGTAATAATTAATGAAAAGAGTATTCCCGGAATTATCAGATCTTCTTGGTATGCTAGGCTATTCCACTAATTTTCTGATTTCCACTGTTTTCACGCCCGCTTTTGCTTCGGGTTTCCACGAAATCGAACCGCCGCTGCCCGCCTAAAGTATCAGGCGATGATATCATGCGAAGAGCTAGCTAGCGTTTTTCTCGGCAAAGCAATTTGTTATGACAGTAGTCAGAGTCGTGTGGCACTTTCGGGAATCGATATGCTTTGCTGCAGACAACTCATTTCGAGGAACACCGACTACCGGGAATGCGTGATACCGAAGTATACTTAAAATTCAAAATCTTTATAATTTTTATACACACTATTATTCGACATTTGACATTCCCATACTTTGGCGGTAACACATTGCTTGAATTTTACCTGGTCTTTTTTCTGTGCGCCTGATACAAAAATTTTACGTAGCATGATTTAGTCGACTATAAAACTGGTGGCTGATTATTGGATTTAGTTAATGTTTGTTTTATTTAGAGAGCGATTGAAGTTTACAATCTTTAAATGTCAAATTAATTATGTTTTGTTTTCTTTTTATCTAAAACACTCATACGAATTGGCCTTATCGTATAATACTTTTACGATTAAAAAAGCATTTTTTTTATTTGTTTGCATTGAAATTCATTCTTTATAATTAATTTTTGAATTGACATATTTTTTTCTTTATTTAAGATCCAGTTAAAATAATGTTCATTTTTAAGAATTTCATTATCCTGTCTAATAGGCGCAATCTCATCACACAAAGATAACAGATAACTTATGTATTTTTATATGGAAAAAGCTTCGTTCAAAATGTGTTTTCCAAGCGGCTTTTCCGTCGAATCGTTTTGCGTGGTAAGAATTCACGGTACACGTGACATTTGTAAAGCGAGAAAGAGACAAGATTACGTGCGAGCGAGAAGGTGCCGCTAGACCTTGCCATCGGAGAGATAACCTAGCGGCGATTATTTTATACGGTACTGCCATCTGTTGACGACTTAACGAAGTCATAAATATTTCTTTATTGGCTGAGTCTCGGGAAATATTATTGAGGTAAAAAAAGCAATTTATTCCGAAGAAATCTTACATTATTGATGTTGAAAAATAGCACGATAGTTATTCGCTTGTTTTTAATATGTTTGACGTTATTCTACGCGTTTTATTTTTTGCTTTACCTTACTAATTTCATGTCTTTTTACCAGCACGATTTTCAATAATATTTAACTTTTTTTTTATCATCGATATATATATACGATTAATTATACTCGTATAATATTAAGTATTTCGTAATAATATGTTCCAAACGAAAAAGAAGTCCATCAGATTGTGAGTTTTCGAACGTATTTCTGTTTCTTTGTTATATTTTTCAACATCTGTACCTAATTTACGTAATATGCAGTTTGCTTGCCTCGGATTCAAAGAGAAAGACGAGAGTGAAACGAAATATCCACCTTTATAGAACATCTGATGCCCGGTTACCAAATAGTAGTTTAAATTAAAATTCTTATCCCCTGAATACGTTCTACCCAAAGCGGTGTATTTTATTTGACTTTCCTCTTTGAGAATTTGTATTTAAAATTCGCTCCTTAAGGGCGATATAATCCCCAAAGTTTTTCCCAGCTACATAGTATCGCAAAGCGGAGGGAATCTTCTGGAATGGCAACTCCGTGTTTAAACATAATATTGACAGAGCCAGATTATTAGCTCTCGAAAAATACTACAAAGCTATATTAGATCTGAAATCCACTGAATAACATAAACTGTGATTATTATTATATAAAAGAAGCACCAATGCATTACCAGTTTAAAAATAATAATGCTTTTAACGGTGTTGCCATTATAATAAATTATAAACAAAAATACGCCAATAGGTAATAAATTGTCGATTGAAAATAGTTACGAAATATAATATTTAAAACTTTCAAATGCCATAAATGAATAACTGACCGATCAATGTTTTAAAGTTTTAATTTAACTCATAAGTTTTAAGAAAATTTTATGTGTAATAAATACTTCAAGAAACTTACAACAGTAAAGTTTATACTCTATGGTATGATTTTGGCTTCGAACATATTTGACCATTAGACAGTCCCACCTTATGTAATGTATTTATATACTACGCCCATGTTTGTTACAAGTAGTGTTAACTGGCTTGCTTAACAAGTTAACTTTAATTAAATGCGAGTGCTGGGATTGAGTCCAGTGCTGCCATATGAACGCAAACGTTTTCCCGAGAGCGAGCTACCAAAAATACCCGGATAGCGCTACATTCTCGCTGGTTAAAATTGGTCTCGGAAGCAAAGTGCTTCTTACGGTTAAATATATTTCAACTTGTAAGAACACTGGCAAGACAGTTACACTCCGCATTGTATGTACATATTTACTATTCTAAAAAGTTCCATTGTCAATGTATATCATACATTTTTGACTTTTGAAATTTGAGATCATATAAAGCATAAGATACAAATAAACATAAAACTTGAATGTCGAATATTTAAACAACATTATCTTTATCATTGATAACAATATCTTAAGAAAAAAAGTACCAATGTTTTTACTATATCATGAATATCGTTGAATATTTAATTTAACTGTTCTTTTTTTTTGAGCCGTTATTTTATATATATAAATAAAAATAACGAATCTAATCTCTACTTAGTAGTAATGCGCGAATTTAATGATAATAAATTTAAAACTGAGATATTGGGGTAAAAATATAATTTATTAGGTCAAGCGGATAGCGCTGTTTTTGGTTTACGAAACATGCTCAAAACGCGGCACCCCACACGAAGGTCGCTATTTCTACCCTTGGATCCGATGGCATTTTTAGGTCAAAGCTGACAAGATATGAGGTAGGGTTTTCGGCCTACTTACGAACTAAAATGTCCAATTCCCTCCAGCGCTTATATACATGTACCACATATACTTATTTTCGGTTATTTCAGTAATAAATTGATTATCTTTGGCTCCTGTAGAGCTGTTAAATTTAGCACATTGGTTCCATTATACCCGAACAGATATTTTATTATATTTGAAGAGACGCAGGAAAACATCTTGATAATAATTGACATTTACACATATAGGATTATTATCGATTTCCTCTGTGTTTGTTGTCTCAATGATACGCGTTTTATTATCCGGTTGTTATAAATGATTTATACACACGCCTTATTAAAATTCATCACCGTTTGCAGTTAATCTAACCAAGAAATGATTTTGTGGTTATTGCTTTGCTATTTTTGTATGCGCTTTATTTCGAAGGAAATAATCCCGCATTGCATTGTACAATAGATCTACGTCACGGTTTTGCGAAACGCGTGATGACGTGAAACACCATTTCAACGAGGCGTTGTTTGTTTATTTTGCGTACTCGCCTATTCTCACAGCGCGTAAACTATGACGGACAAATAATTATACGATGAGCCAAAGCTATCAACTGTCAAATGGAACAAAATTACAAATTACAAAATGTCTGCCAGCGAAATACGTTAATAATGAATATTTTATCTCAATATTGTGTTGCTCAATTCTGAATCCACTTTCAATAATTATTTATTTATTTTTATCATAATTTGCTCAAGACAAAATAAAAAAAATCTTCCGTAATCTTCATACACAAAGTGTTTCTTTTATCGCTTTGTCATTTTTATTACACAAAATTTTTGTATAAGATTACATTAAATTTAAATACACACAATTATTTCAATATCTCTATTATTATTAAAACATTACTGTTATATACATACATATATATATATATATATATTAAGCATTGATGCAAAAGTATTGATTAGTTCTTGGTCGTTTTGCGCTTTGAATGTCAGATGCTGAAACGCATTGCACAGGTTTGCCATATCAAGGCTATTTCTTAATAATCAACATAACAAAGCAAGTAACGCATGTATTAATATAAACATTAAGCTAATAGGTATCATTTATGTTACTCGCTGATAGTCTACTAGAAACTATTTTGTAATATGGTATGAAATTCTGTGATCTATTTCATAGTATTTATTATAAAGGAAATATTTGTTAGGATATACCCACTTCTATGTGAAGAATATAACTTCTCAATGAAGGATCTCAACAGAAGCTTTTCCTACGATAACTGTGTGTTACTCAGTTTTCTAAACCTTGAAGTGGTTGGGTATGATACGACAAGCAGTTGGCTAATCTCGCTTCATCTCGTTTTTGGGTCGAATGGGCGGGAGACAATATTTATAATAACAGCATAATATCCACGCGTAAGAAAAATGGTACTGAGATTTGAACCCGTATGTTCAATACATAAAAACTATATTTTTTTCCAATAATACTTCTTTTATTATGGGTACAAAGAATTTGTTTGATAATTTACATAAATTGCGTTTGCGACGAAAACATAGATAGATTCAAATCTATTTTGATCTCATATGTCTGTTTATCGATGTCTGGTTGTCGTCTTACTTAGGAAATTTTGACAATAGATAGACCGATTTAAAAAAAAATAAAAAAAGAATCACTTGAATCGTTTGAAAAGAAATGATTCTTTTGTCTTTGTTATTCGAAAGTGACGGTTCATAAATAAACGACAAAAATCCAAATTGTATATTACTAATTAAAAGCAAAAAGAACATATTTTAATGTGATAAAATATATACAATATTACGAGGTAAATAATCTTTTTGAGGTTATTGCCTGCAAGTATCATACCTATAAGAATTCGTAGTAAGTTCAGCCATCTTGAATACCTTTCATGCCGTATATTAAATGCAGGCATTTTCATGAATCATGGCAATACTTTCCAATGCACGTTGATGAATTAGTATATTTAAAAAAAAATACTCCAGAGTACCTCGTATCATAAATCAAGCAAACAATATTGCAGTTTTGATAAATAAAAAAAAAAAAATGATAGATTATTTCGCATGTTTCTATATTAATAATGTTTGCGCAAGTGATATTAAGCCAAACTTTATTGATAATAATTTTATTTTGTATTCGTTTTGACGTCCATGCTTTTTGTGCGGAATTCTATTTTTAAATGCTTACAGCTGATAAAACGACATTATCCGGGCAAAAACATTAGACGCAAGAATTTTCTACTGCTACACCTTTAGTGAAAAAATGTTTTAATTCAATATATTATTTGGAAAAAAAATTTTTTTTAAAAAAAGAACATAAATAATAATTTAGGTAGCAGTTAACTTCAATAGTAATTAGCCTTTCAAAACCACGTTAAAATTGCAATAATGTAGCGTATAACTGGATAACTGTTGTACGAGCGAAGTTTCGAACTGTATTTCGGGTTACGTATTTATTTTAACTCACGGCTCTGATTGTAGATAAACATTCAACCGACTTATTAATCATTTTTAGATTTTAAACGCCTTACTTTTTACATCATAAAAATATCAAGTTATTAAATTTTATATATATATGTACAAATGAAATGTAATCGACGATTCATCGTTTGCATTTTGCGCGCAATTTCTTTTGTTAGCCCAATTTTATTAATCGCATTCTATATTTAAATCGTTTTTCTATCAATGTCAGAATTCATATTTTTTCGGTCAAAAGTTATCCTCTACTATCTTCACATCACTCTGATACAACACGCTTTATTCCGCTTACAATAACCCCTAAGCTTCTTCAGTAAGTATGTACAAGTCTTATAATATAAACTGGTCGGCAATAAAATTATCCCTCGCTCACAATGCAGTGGCCTGTTGCGAACATTGTTTTTGATTGCATTCATATAAATCTTTTATTCTATTTACATCAAATCATGTTAAAAGTCCATCTAGTCAAGGACCTAGCAATAATAAAAATAGCCAAGAACAATGGCGCTACATTTCCTGAACATATGTTAATTTTTCACAGGACTAGCAGTTTATTATTATTCTGTTAATCTAGATTGTTTTAAATTTATTATTCCTTTCGTTATAGCATTACGCGGAGCTGCACACAAAGCGATATGACATTATACGTCTAAAGTGTGGCCATGTATCAAATGCAAGTGTTTGTTTATTAACCCCCTTGCTTGGCAACGAATCGTGTAATATGTCTTCTATATTTCTGTCTTTATGGTCGGCAGTGTTGCCGTAGTGAAAAAAAAATATTTACATTGCGAAAAATTCACGAAACATGAATCTACACACCACAGTAGGTAGTCAATGCTTTCGTATATTATTATATATACCACAAAAAACATTTGTTTAATCGTTCATTTACATAATATTCTGTATGGCTGTATAGTGTTTTATTATTAACAAAACCAATATCATTTTTTACGATTGTTTGTTATAACTTTTGTAATATATTTATTTATAAGCCTGTGGATAGTAAAATCGATAAAAATTCTCGATTTTGATAGCTTAATATGCCGTAGTTTCGCTGGATAAATAAGAAATTCCTTCGTTACCCGTGTACTTTTTTTAGATTTTATTATGCGTGTAAGATTGAAAAATAGATAATGTTACATGTCGCTTGCGGAGAGACGTTTTTATTTGACCGACATAAAAATAATGCTAAATAAACACAAAAACTATCTCTATTACTATGCAGGTACACCAGACTTTCACTGATAGGTTATTTACTTCTATGTTCTCTTTGACAGAGCATTGTGCTTAATAAATATGGCGCAGTAAGTAGTAAGTAAGCAAAAAAAAACTACGTGATATCACATTGTCGATTTCTACTGGGCGAAATAAAGCATATTATTTATCATTACGCAATTTTTTCAATAAACCCTAGAAATTCTATTAGAGCACGTTTTCATACTATATTATCTATTAATTGTTCTTTAACTTCACTGGAAAATGTCAATTTTATAAATAAAAAATCAGTTTATAAGCTATAACAATTGACTAATGTGTATTTTATTTCTTTTTCAGGTATGGCATCATTACTTATTTGAGTTCAATTGCAGTTACAACGCAGTTGGTAAATATATATTGACAATGGCCGCGTTATCATTCATTTAAAAGTTAGTAGAAGTCGTTTTTGAAGGCTTAAAAAACTCCAGTCGGATACTGAAATGGAACTATACAGTCGGAGAATTTTATTTAACAAAAACATCGTTTTTCTAAGATCTTTTAGAAGTGGTAATTTTAAGTTAAATGATCCAATTGTTAAAAACACGTATACATAATACCTGCATAGGAAAACATCTGTGGCTCAAATTATATTATATGATGTTTATCTTGTCTATGGCGAATATATTTTGACGGAATCGTAATCAAATCTTCGCCGCTTCAATATTCAGTGGATTTGTAGACTGTCACAAATAACACCTCTTCACCAATGTCAAGCAGTACATTTTTCATCACCCAACACAATATTTGGCACAGTTCGGATAATTCAGATAATGTAAATCACCGATATTATCAAACAGGAAGAACGCTGCTGAAAAACGTGATGTTCGTGCTGTTCTGTGTTAAATGCGATACAATTTAATAACAATACAAACAGTTATTTTTTTATATTTCAATTTGTTTTGCTTGCATTTTTTGTTTCTCCTAATTTATAAATATTACTCTCATAAAATAAGATATTCAGCGGTTGTTTGACAACCATTAGTTGCAAAAAAGAAGGATCAATTACGAGTCCACATATGGTTTTATTTGAATGTGGAAATAGTTGTTTTTTTATTATTTTATTTGATGTAATTTCGATAGTAGTAATAGACTTGTTTTTTGATACTTGATATATCATACTTGCAATCAGCAAATACATTCAATGAATAAATCAACCTTAATAGCTGTTATTTTATAAAATCACGTCGATTAATAAAAGAAAATATTTCCAAATCAAACGTGAGGCTAAATACATTATCACTGCATATCTACATCCTTGTATCATCTGGAATTATAGTTTTACTGGTACATTTAAAGAGCTCTATCGCTCTGCCAGTTTTTGTCGCACTTGGCGTAGAACTCGTAGCTTTAAACTTTCACCGCGGTCGGCCAATGCCGTTTAAAAAGTTTCATAATCTCGGCATTTTTACGGTCGCAATGAATTAATAATAGGCAAGTCGATCCAAGGTGTTCTTACATTAGGATTCACAGTCACAAAACACACAAGCAAATAATAAGTAATGACACCATTTCCTCCACAGGAATAAAAATGTTAATACTCATTATTGCACAACACTCATAGACGACAGATAAGTCGAATAAGACGTCATCCAAAATTTACGTTTAAATTTCGAATACACCGCTTTCGGTATCATTTTTCGTCGATTATATACGTCGTTCAATATGCCAGAGTAAATCCATCAATTATCACCATTTTGTTTTTTTCATTTATGTAATATTGAAAGTTCTATTAGTCTAGTTAGATTATTCGATGAACACATTTCTATTTATTCTATTTTAAATATTCAGCGCGGCATATTAGCAGCGTCAATATGTAACACCGTTTGATTTTTTTACAACTTTCATCTTTTCCGAACAAAAGAACAGCTTGCATGTTAAATTATGTGTTGTATTTGTTTGCCGCATACTTTTTCGGTGCGTAAACGTCATAATGTTGCCAATAAAAAAATGATTTTTAAATTGTTTTGTTTTAACTATTTTTGAATAAATTCTTTTGGTCAACTGCGTGAGCACTATATTATGCGACATTCTATTTTAGTTTGCTCTGAATGACAGCAAGATTGATAATTATATATAAAAAAAGCTGTTGTATAATAGAATATTGTTTTTAGGTTACTATGAAACATCGTTCATAACAGTCCCATTATGCTATGCTCTAAACATGCCTTATTGAATGTGTGAGAATGGGAATTTTGAATCTATCAATTTTCGAACATCGAACGCATTCCACTACGAAGAAACAATAAACGGCCGGAATAATAATTCATGTAACCATAGAGTAATATTGGCTATACATCTGTTATAAAGCAATACTCAATCAATATTACTTTAATTTGAATTATGAATACATAATTTCAACTAGGATGCTGTTATTACTTTATAGCACTGTGTGTGACTTGGCGGGAGACGCTTTTCAAATAAATTAATAGTTTACTTCCCACATGGCAGCTTGGCTATTCTAATTAAAGCTATTCCGAATACAACTGACAGGAATTTGGCCATAAACAATAATGATGAAGAAATTTATTGTCGTTTAGACTATATGAACTATTTTCTATATAGGCATGAGAAATATTTCAACCCTTTTCAATTTCAAATATAATTTAGCATTAAAAAGTACACAGTTTAGATATTTTTTTATAAAAATTAACAAAAAAAATCCCTACTAATTTTGCAAAAGTGAAAGACAGCATTATTCATAAAATAATAATGTAATAGTATCCATCTCCATCATAGTTATGTGTTTATTTTTCTTGTAGTTATAACTGAATACTAAAATCATGATACCTTATCGTTTCTGTAATAAATTCTATCACTGTGGTGAATGTATATCATTATAATTATTATTACATAGTGACACGTATGATTGTAATTATCTTAAATTTAAACATAACCAATACTACATATTATATACAATGGAAGCAATTTATCAATGTGTGTAGTCGAATTCTCAGTGTTGCCTTATGATTGAAAACATTGTATTATTAATAAATCATAATTTTGAAATAAGAACAGTTATCACAATCTAAGTACAACGTAAAACGGGTATATTTTTATCATATTAGTTATCCAGGCCATTCCTTGCGTGTTTACTCATAAAACCACAAATCGTCACTCGGTTATAATTAATCTGTGGGATTTATTCACCTCGAAGTGTTCCTATTTCCGGTCAATTTACAGTATGGAATTGCCTGTCTGTCTTTTGTAAACGTCAATCCAAGTCGCCAATTGCAACAGATTTGATTTTTTGAAGTTATTGAAACGTATATTTATTTTAGTAAACCGTTTTTATTATTTATCATCTGTCATATATATTACTTTCCTCAATGAAGTGCGTAACGAAAATAATTTTATTATCACGAGACCATAAAACAATGTGTTGTTTTTACAGTGTATGTATTAAAATTCAATACTGAGTTTATTACGAGACCGAACACAGCTTCGAATGCCATCTGTAATTTGGTAGCCGAAACATTGAGCGATCGCTTACAGACGATACTCTCCTACTTGTATATACAACTTTATGTTGCGGTTTACGGTAAATGAACGCTAAATATAATAAAATTACTCGATAATATTTCCCAGTTTGTGGCATTTCATTTCAAAAATATTTAAATTACAACACAAAGAACGATATAAACATTTACATTTAAACTCTAATCTATTAAACCATAATAACGGATGTATCATGGTTTATAAATCTTAATTGTTTGTTTAATATTCATCTGTAGTGATTTGTCTCAACGTTGATTTGATAAAGTGTCTGGTGTGACATGGTAAGTAACATGTCGGAATTCGAACAAATAATAATATAGGGACTTCGATTTTCGTTTGGCCATCCAAAACACTAATTGATGAACATTATTTTTTGAATACAATATATATTTTTTTAACACTATAATCAATTATGTATGATTTATCCAAAACTAAATAATTCTGCGAAGATATGACAGAGAGTAAAATAATTATATGTATCATGCAATAAGGGATAAAAAAAATGGTTTATCTTGCTTTATTAGCGATTTTTCCGTCATACATGAATTCTCTGTGTATTATTGGTGCAAATTTTATCTGTGGTGTAATATAAAATTCGTAATGCTTAGTTCAAAAGGTATTCTATTATTCTGAACGCAACTAGTTTAACAGAAGTGTTATGAAACTTTTTTTCTTCTATACCGCGCTACATTCCCTGCCCTGGAACGCATGATATTGTAAGCGCGCGTACGTGTGTGTGTGTGTGTGCGTCGAATTGTGTATGGCATGTTGTATGTATTTATTTTTTAAAATAAGAATGTTTTCTCCTGCTTTGACGTTCTCAGCTGAGACCGTTAGTGGATTGTCTACTCATACAAAAGTGTATGCATATGTTAAAAAGAGATGAAATTAGCCTTGTCTCACATTACATCGAACTCAATCTTTGATGAAAATTTTCGACAACTCAATTTAAAAAAGCGTAAATGCGTCGATATAATAAATTTAAAAAAAAAAAAAAATTGTCAATGACGTAATTTAACAACAAAAAAATAGGTATTCTAAAATGACTTCAGATGTATTAATCGATTTAATTTGTATTTATTTAAAAGAACTACACCTACACCATAGATAACCAAAAGTTATAAAATTACGCGTTTGCAACTCAATTAACAAATTATAATTAATTGCTTTAATTAATTGAAAGTGCCCGAAAACATTTTGTTAATAAATTCATATTACTTAAACTTGGCAAATCTAATAAAAATAAATATTTTATGTTTATATATATATATATATTGTTGTATTGAGAATATAATGCTATTTTTAAATATTATAAAACATTTATCAGCTGTCGGAATAGTGAACCCACACGGTTACACGCTTGTGAAAATTCATATAAATAATACTGCCAGGCAACAATCATAGTCAGCTGTGGACTTTCTCGAATAAAATTCAAGTATTGACCAAGGCAAACGCGTGCGCATCAAAGATATTGTGCCGGTTTTGATTTCGGGGCGAATGCGTTCAACATAGTACACCTTGCCGTCGCGCAGGTATCTACCGGAAAGACCCGAATTCATTGAACCTACCTGAAAAATATTCACATCTGCTGTGTCTACCAGGCGAGTTACCTTGCAAGTAGGTTTAATTTGTACAATGGCGTCCTACCCTCCCAAGGTTTTCGCATCAAAGCGGCACCTACAAGAATAGATGTCCATCGATAATAATTGTACTGCTCGCCAAACGTTCACTCTCTATTCTTGCAATTGTTCCAATTTCAAATTATTGTCGTCTCGAACTATCTTCGGTCTTTTGTTTCGTTAGCAAGAAACGGACGATGGTTTCCTGATTAACTCGCGAAGTATCGAGTTTACTTTATTAATATTCGTATATCATTCCTTTTTTACTTTTAAAAGATTTTTTTTACTAACACACTGTTTGCGAGGCACGTCAATTACGTTTTTTGCAAGTGCTAAAATGTTAATAAATTGATAGTGCCCGCAGACATTGTCAACAGTAATTATTGACAAATAAATTTAATTTTGGTGTTCTTTACAAAGTAAAGGTATATCCACACATCTTATAGAATTTGATTATTGTACCGTAAATCATAATGCTAAAATAACAATTTTTACCATCTTTTTTATAACATATATCTAAAGAAAAAATGCTACATAAAATATTGTCTATAGCTAGCGATAGTGTATACAATAATATTTTTTAACTAAAGCTCAGACTTTAAATGAGTGATTCCGTTATATGCGTTAAAACACCTTTAACTTTTACCTGCTCGTCGCGATTAGTGCATATACATACACCTACAGCCTGCCTACTTTAAATTCTTTCAATTTGCACATTCACACATGCGATCTGCCTAGTTCGCTTTCCATTAATTGCCACTTAATATTCAGCCAATGCTAACCTGGCAGTGAAAAGTCTCAGGTTTGCACTCAGGTTGAAGTTATCAATATATATTAAAAATGGCTAGTAAAAACAGTCGAAGACCGTAAAAGATCCATTAATTATTATAAATTCATTTACAGCCTTCTGTATATTAAAAAAATAAGCATAATAAAATTAGGAACGGCAATAATAAAGATGCACTTATGAAGTTAGCGTAGTGTCAATACTATACTATTTGATATCGTTTTCTCTATGGCAAGACTGTGTAAGTTAAATTAATATTCAATATTAATGTGTTACTTTACCCTAAAGTTTTCCAGTATGATAAGATTGTATCTGCTGCTTGATTACAGTTCATTTTTATTTCAATGTTATTTTCCTTCCATTTATCAAATACGCCGCAAAAATTCAAATTAAAAATACGTTGTAAAAACATCAGGACAGTCATTATTTGTTCCTTTTATTGGTTTAAATTCATTACTTGGTACACAGCAAAGTTAAAGAATAATAATTATCGGTGTTTTTTTATGTTCGCTTGAATTATTACACAAAATTGCATTAATATGAAAAAAGTCGACCGTCCATAGACACTAACCTAAAAACATTCATTCGCATGTCTTGTTTTCTCGATTGTTTTCGACAGCTGTTGTTGTAAACACCTTGTGAGCGAATATAATATTCGTTCATGTGGCGAGGTCACATTGTCGTGAGTCGTGAATGCGTTGCTTTTTTTTACCAGTGCGCGACCATTATCAAAATACACCACACATCAAAAAAACACAAATTTATGCAAAATACGATTAACCGATGATCATTTTCGATCATCGCATTTGTTAATTTTTGTATAGAATGCAGGCAAAGAATCGAAAACAACAAAATTCACGCTATTGTAACTAAACGTTTTCTGTTTTTGATCATATTTTTTTTTGTGAATATTAACTAATACATAATTATGTGGTTTTGTGTTTTTGTGAAACAAAACATCTGCGGTAAATTTTTACTTATTGACAACACAATTATAAATAATGTAATATTAAAAATAACTGTCAGTTAATTTATTATTTGTATTTCTGTTTTTTTATGACGTTAATTAATGTTTTACTTCTCAAGTATTTGAAAACAATCTTTGGTTCATTTACTTTTTACACTGTGATATTATTCATTGTAACGGAAAATACGGTCGTGAAAAATAATGATGATTTGTTCGCAAACATGATAATATGATAAATGTTTGTTCTGTGTCAAATCTTTTGTTCTTGGCGGCAATCAGATTCTGTAATCAAATCAGCAAATTGTTATCCATGACGTTGCAAACTGGAACATTTAATCTAAATCTAGTGAATTGGAAAGTCATACCTATTGGGCCTCTGCCAAGGAGTTTGAATTTACTTCCTCGAAAGTAAGGTTGCCTAGGTGTAGCTACGTGTGTGATATGCGAGCCAGCGGGCATTTAAGGCTAAAATATTTTTGCATACCCGATACATTTTCGACATATTAGAAGTGTTGCCAGTATCAACTTCGCTGTTCCATAATGGAATTTTTTACTATTATTTTTTTGTATCTTAAACACAAATAATAATGTAAAATCTATAAATTCCGAATTTGAATGATGTGTTGCGATCTACTTTTATCAGTGGTGTATAAGGTAGTTTTATCTCAGAAGTGTTTTAATTTTTAAGCACTGACAATGAAAAATTAAACGTATAGAAAATGTTTTATATAGTCTTTCATTTCTGGCAAGTTTTTGAATGATTACATATTATATTTTGAATCTAAATTATAGTAATTTTGCTATTTAATTATCATAATGAAAACATAGTGTATTTAACCAGTAAAAAATAACGTCATAACAAACGAGGTATCTGTCGATCATTTCAAATCGATATCGTCTTGATGATTGGCAGGACCAACTGAAATTTTTTTTTGTGTTGTTACGTTGTTAGCATTGAATTGGTTCATTCGCAAGGTCCTCTATACTCTGCAATAATCTTTCAAGACCAAATACTAATCCAGAGAGCGCTCAGTACGTACGTCCTTGCTTTTACATATCTTACAACCTTTGTATCAGATGCGCAGAAATCAAATTATAATAACAAAACACTTACGGCACGTCACTTTTATGAAAACCGTCAACAACATCGCAAACTGAGTAATGATTTCTGAATAATTTCACGTAAATAATTATAACAATCGACAGCATTATGTACGAACCGAAATTTTGTAAAAAAATCTTCAAGAATAATGATTTTACTCATTACAATTCACATCTGTGCATGTTTTTGGCGAAGGGTTTCCATTTCTTTCAATGTGACGCTATAATGCAGTCATGTAATAATAGTAACTATTTACTGCCTCCATTGTTTACGTTTTTACTGATGAATAGTTCCAATAACAGGTTGTGATTTTCACCGTAATTATTAGTGTCCCATGAATATATTTTAAAATATACACAACACGATTTGCAACCCGTTAAACAACAGTACCTTACATTAGTTATGAAAGCAGAAACACCCCACGGTTAAATTAGGAAAGAAGGAATAAAATGTGTATGTTCGTTAATTTCCAATATTATAAGACGATAAAAAAAACAATTTGAGATGGTCTGTAGTTGATTTTCCTCTAGTGCAAGCAATGTTGTAGATTAACCTTGAAATATGAACACAATTATTTAATTTAAACGTCAATCTTTATTTTATTTTTCTTTTGTTTACAAGTATGCTCGAGAGATGTCTCGATGTATTCGTGGGAGCTATTTCAGTGCGATTCTGAATTTTTTTAGGTCGCTCATTGTCACCCTGCGATTGACCCAGTATTTATGCGATTTTAATTCGACCAACGTTTTGTTCAATTGTGAATTATATATCTAACGCTTCTTTTTAGTTGACCCTCTATCGCACACACCACAAAAGTTTATCTAGTTTTTTTACCAAAAGACCCCACATCACAAAAAATCGACAATAATTATTTTACAGATATATTTATTGTGTTAAATTAATTCGACAGTTGTAAATCACAAAACCTTGGAATCTTACGTAATTTTTATTTACTACGGAGTATTTTTTTTTAAACTAAACTGAGAGCTAGATTAGTGTAGTTAATATTATATTATCTTTTTATCTCTAAGTAACAAAACGTGATACAATGATGCCTTAAAACATTTTGTGTGAAACCAAGCGTAACTCGCTCAGTTTGATGAAGCAATTCGCCAAAATGGCACTCTTGCAAATAGTAATAAATTGTGGAATCGTCATAATGAAGACCTTAGGCTCCAGTTAGTTGAAAATAACCATTTCCCGGCGAATGGCAGTGGGTTAGATGAGATGATATCGCCAATAGCGAAAACGGGAATGACGTAAGCGGCTCCTCAAAATATCTCATACGTGATGTAACTAAATCACGGCTAATTGAAGCGGACACGTCGCGCACTAAGGAGATTTCTGTAGTCAGTATTTAGTTGCCATGGATTCCTCTCGAATTTATTCAGAACCTCAAATTTTTTACATAACCTGAAAAAAAAAACAATCGATTAATTCACAATGAAAGTTTGTATCGAATAATTAAAACAAATTCCTCTTGCACCAACCATTGTTCAATGTTAAAATAATATTTAAATATATATATACCTACAGTGAAAACGAATACAATAGAATCGGATAATAAATTATTCAAAAGTTTTTTTTTTGTTGCAGTATTATTCCCAAACACAGATTTAAAAAATACTTTTCAACGTTTTTTTTTATTTATTTTTTATATATCATTACTACAATTATCGCACTTGAATGGTGTTAAATATCAATATGCTTAAAACAAAAATAGTTTATAGTTTTGCAACATGAGTTTAAATTCATTTGAAATATCGAAAAACGTGAAGTTAATACGTCAAATTATGTATTTTTATCACCGCTATTTAACCTATATCGTTATTATATACATTTTATCATGTTAATGATATCCAATAAAATGTAAGGACACAATTTTTTTATTACTATTGCACTCGAAACATATTTTGAAGTTTGTTAAATTATCTTTTTCGTGTACGTTTTTAACGATATCGTCAAAAATTTTATAGAATCATCGCCCAATAATTCGAATCCCGTTTGAAATTCGAAACAAAAATGAGCTTGTATATTAAAGCGGTGAAATTTTTGCCGTGGAACGCGCTAGCAAAAGCTATCTGTAATTCGTGTCCAATACTTGCATAAAAATTAATTTTGTCGGTTTATCCACATATCTGAAACACGTACATTTGTTATCATTATCAGTAGAATTTCCAGAAAAATATTTCGGTGTACTTTTTTTTATCAACACGCAATAATATCCTAAGCAAGTTGTTTGAATTAGGGGACAGCCGAAACAGCTGAGCTCTTCCAAATTAACCAGCGTCCTACTTTCTACAATAGCGCACAAGTTTCATTGTTCATATTATTATTAACTTATTTGTCTTCAAAGCCGGTGTTTTAGATTCGCTTGTCATAAATTTATCAGAAAGCATATTACGCAACAATAAACTGCTTTCGACATCAGATAGGCAGTTGCTTCTTTATACTTAATTTAGAATTTTATTACCAGATTATTATTCAAGTAGAGTGGTCTTCAAACTTAACGACTTACGGAACCTTTAGAATTATGAACTTTTTTTGGGAGCCCCATCCCAACCTTAAAAAATATATTATTCAAAATAAATCAATTTATTGAATAAACTGGCATTAACGTGACCTCCATTCCATTACAACACGGTAACAAAATATCAATGTATTTTAGTTCTACAAATTATTTTTGCAGAACAAAAATACATTGCTATTTTTTCGCCGTGTTAGTTCAGTGTATTATCATCATTTTATGAAGAATAATAACAGAAAATTATTGTATTTTATGTTTTAAAAAAGTAATGTGATATACGCTTTGGCAGATTATTATGAGCAAATTTTTTCGGTTATATGAGATGATCCGAATGCCATTAAATCGTTTATAGCTACGTGAGAAACTTTCGAGTGTTCTGCATGAATCTTTTTTTTTTCACTCGCGAAACACAGCTTGAAGACCACTGTATGAGTGCATCAAAGATTTATTACAATTTCTCTTGGATCGAGAGTTTTTGGTTTGACTTAGTTACGGATCATTATAATATACAATAAGCTATTAAATATGATAATTGAATTCCGATATCGATAATTATATAAATAGATATATCTCTTATTTCTGATTTAGTCTGCGGGTGTTCTGAATAAGCGATGAAACTCGATGTCAGCTCTATTGCATCCTTGTGGTTAAATGCCTGGCTTAAACCTGGGTCGTGAGTGAAAAAAAAATGTGGAAGTGCACAAAGTTTTAATGACGTTAAACCGTTGCAGATAAATCTCATCTGGTGGTCTATTTGTGTATTGTATTAAGTAATTATTCTGGCTACGTCTAGTATTTCCAATTCACAAATCGCGGAATCTGACGTCTCTGCTTAAATAGTCTGAGAAACTTCACCTCTGTTATATTCTGCGATACCTTCTTCATCTCGAGGCAATCTTCTTCGAAAAAATGCAGTCTTGTTATCTTTTTTATTACGCTGTGAGCTAAAAACACTTAATAAATATTCAGTATCTTCAGATAATTCTGAATTCCGTGTTGGATTTTTCCCATAGGAACAGAAATTGATTGGACCTACGGCAATATTGCATTAGACATGATTTTTTTTTATATTCTGGCAACATCTATCAAATTCGAACAGTCTTTATAAAGCGTTATCCCATAAAATACATATTCTTCAGTCGAAATTTAATACCCGAATTACTGCTAAGAGAATAGGTAATAGTAAAAAGAGAAAAGTAATAATGCATTGATCGAAGTATAAAATTGAATTTTATTCTACTGCGCTCTAATAGAGTTTAATTTCACAAAACGGTTTGTGGTTTCGCATTGAAAATTACGTTCCGTTTGAAAAATGCATTTTCTTTTTGTAATAACGACAGGAAATTGCGTACGTTCTATCTCAAATACCTTAAAAACGTTACAAAAAACATGACTCCGCGTAAAAAAGTTTGATTTTATCAGGCTTTTTTCCCACCTTTCCTATCTATGTGTATTAAGCTAAAGATAAACCAACCACTCTGTAAATTTTTCATTGACATTTAATTGTCTAATCGAAAAAGTAGTCGGTGTCACTTGATTATCAAGACTTTCGACTCCACAGTCCTAATTTAAACTTGACTGACTTTTTTTTAATAAACTTACTTTTTAATCTATCAAGCCAAAATATTTATATTTCCGTATGGTAACCTGATTTCATTTTTAATTAAACCATATTTATTTGGCGTGCTATTTATTTTTATATTGAAATATAAAGCATTGACACACTTATGAAAGTGATGTTAAACGCAAATCATTCCATAGATATTTCAATCGCAAGCTGTTTTATCGACTATCCGTTGTAAGTGTAAGGGCTTAATTCGGTTTTATATGAGTATGGATCGATGCCGTGAATATACAATAACACACATCTGTCTGTTGCACATAAAACGCCACCTATTAGCGGGAAATACAACCGGGTGCGTGCGAGATACGATTAAAACTACAAAACGTGCAACACGTAGAGCACCTGTGTATCTTGGCCATATTTAGCAAGGGTTGTTGGGCACAAATATTACGCTGTCACACTTACGCATTTTTCTGCAGACGTTTATCATTATCAAGATTATGTCTGATCCAATATTTATAATTATTTTGAGACGTGCAAAGTATTCACGCTAGCTATTGAAAACTTGTGGTTTATGAAGTGTCCAAAAGAAAATGGTAAAGGAAAAGGAAAAGTTATGATACATCTGTCGGAATAATTTCAGCCCTTCGCAACACAACAAACAGTTCCTCAAGCATTATGTAGAAATCCAACACACTGATCGCCCGTCTACCTGAACCGCTGCTGTAATACAAGAGGCAAAACCAGAATTAACAAATTCCTTTCGATTTTCTACAGTCTTATGCCGTTTTTGTTACTCGGGCTTCAATATAATCTCACAATGTTGTCTCACATGCCGCCCTTTGTGTCACGCGATCAAATAATTCCAATGAATTTCATGGCATTATTATCGCCAAACAGCGTTCGAGCGTCAACGCCATCTCTTATTTTGATTAATAACATTATTTTTGTCTTTACAATACACTGCTTATTTTACGTAAAAAATTGAATTATGTGTATAATATGAACAGCAACAAATAATAAAAATAACTCATTTTACAAATTTGGGACAGAGCTTTTATGAATATGTATGATATAGTGGCGTACGTGTGATTTTCAAAAATTAACCCCCGGTTTGTTCCTACTGTTATGATTAGGTAATTGAATATTATCACTGCTGATTTAGCCAATTAATACACAGTGTTATCAAATATTAGACGATTCGGCTGTACATTACTAAATATTGTTGCATTATTGTATTAAAGTAAATAAATGTACGATGATATTATCTATGGCTTGAATATACGGTATTGTAGATTTATCTGGACGCTCGGCTGCGAACATCGCATTATTTTATCTGTGAAGTTTGTTCTATTTTTAAATTTGACAAGCGACACGCGCAAGATTCCGAACATCTCTTGTTTGCTTTTACAGTAAATTTAGGTTACTTCGAAGTGTTCACAAAATCGAGACGTAATAATTAATTACTTTATAATTTAAAAACCTTTCAAGCGTAGTTAAAATAAATTGATAAAACAAGACATTGCTCATTCCTCTGCTTTTAACTTCACTGTAATGTAATATTTTACATTCAGCCGTAAAAATAGTTCGCCATTTAAGAAATTCTTTCGTGTTTGATTTTTAAATTTGATGTATTTTATCATTGTATGTGCTTTAAATATTTATTCAATAAATGAACATTTATTTAATCTATGTACAGATTATGATCGATTTTGTTTTTGACAATTCCCAATTACAGCAAAGACTTCACAGATCAATTCATTTTATTTTTTTGAGGCTCGTTTACAAATTTTTCAACTTGATTTTATTTTTAATTGTACAGATTGTATAGATGTTGGTAGTAATGTTTAGTATGTATTATATTTAACTATTATTATTTATTTGATGATGATGTCATATATTCAATAGTTACGCAATCGCCATAAATAACCTTAAAATTAAACCAAACATAGAAAAAAAAAGTAGGTAGTGAAATTTTATACCTATTTCTTCATTTGATCTAAACAGGGCCGTCAATAAAGAAAATAAAAACCGGACAGCCGTGCCTTTGAGCTGGGCGCTTATCTATGCGTTTATACCCCCTCAATATCTTCTTCTTTTGTGAAATTTTATGGCTACTTTTTTAGTGCTTACCAAAATCTTTTGATGGGTCCTATCCTCGCGTCCATTTGGATTCCTTTCTGTGACGAAATGTGAATGTTCGGATATATGTCACAACAGTGGCGTGCTGGATTTCACATTTAAATTTTTATATTTCAATATAAATAACTTTGTAACTGAATTACGAATTATCTTGTACGCTTGTTGGTTTGTTATGCTATTTTTAGTTAGTAATATTCGCGATGAGCGAAACCAATTCTGATCATGTGGAATCAGTACAAACGATTAATTTTATTTTTATAAATATATTTGTCAGATTTCCCTACCTCATTATTTAATCAGTTTGTCTTTCAATGTAAGTATTTTAATTCGGCCATAACGTTTATAATGCTAAAATTCTACTGATATAAAATTATCACGTCTAATACTGAGAGAAATTTGCATACATGACGTCACGTCCAGGTATATTTTACCGTGAATAAAAAAAAACTGCATTAAAATTAGATTTAAAACTAAATTACCGTAAAGGTATAAATATAGTTTGACAATGTAGTTAAAAAAAACTTTCTGCATTAAAATTTAATTTAAAACTAAATTACCATAAAGGTATAAATGTAGTTTGACAATGTTGTTAAAAAAAATATGTACTCAATACTCTACGCCCCTGTACTCGGGTTCTCCACTACCGGATCGCAGAGACCTTTTGTAAAGTCGACGAATTATTCGATTGAAACATTTTTTTCTCGTCTTCCACACTAAGGTGGTCTTATTGGATTGTTTTTATATTTTAATTTGGATTTAAACATCAAAAATATATATTTAATTCTCAGAGATAGGCAAAAGCTGAAGGAATAATATTTACATGAACATTGTGTCATCGGTCATCTAGCTTGTATTATTTCTACGGACAATGAATTTAATATATTTCAGTTACGAGTAAATTGTATTTGTATTTTAGCTTATCATAAATAATATAGGTTACACATACATAAATATACCAGTTTAAATGCAGAGTGAAACTGTCTCCTGGAAATACCATGCAATTTACATATGGTTCGGTGTAAAGCATTAGCATTTAAATCTTGTTTATTTTGATCAAAGATTTTCGGAACCTTCTTATCATAACAATCATCGAGGATTGGTGACTTAAATATTTGCTTGCGCGTTTCTTTGTTTTGTATTCACAATAAACCGATTTTTTTTGTTGTGACAGTCGTTTCGGTTGAGCGTAGTTTTTATAGTAAGCAAACAGTTCGTAAATACTCGATATTGAAATTTGAAAAAAAATATTCGCGCACTAATAACTGATGTTAATTGTCATCGATGACGAATCTAGAACAAAAGTAAAGTGTACAATATGTATTGTATTATTTTTAATATCAATTCAAAAATAATTACATGGTTATTTATTGTATGAACTGTGTATTGACTGTAAAATGACTTGACTTTCGACACAGCAGTCTTTTAGTACAGCTTGCTGAATATCTTTTATTTGCTTAGTATCAAATAATTCCGTACAAACATATCGTCACTAGTCATCGTTATGCAATTATCAACGCCATTTGTAAATAAGAATGGCAGCTACATTATTACAATCGATATTCATGCTTACCGATATCATTTTGAGCCGATATTTTATGCGAAACTCCATTTAATTTACCTTTGCAAATTTATTATGGAAAGGATTTTTATAAATGTTCATTTATAATTTTACCAAAATGTATTGCTAAAATATTAATAACATTAATTTTTTATTGGCTGACTCATGAGTACTTTTTATATTTAAAATATTATTATTAATTATGTAAACTACTTTATTTAACGAAGTCATAAATAAACTATTGTTCAATTTTGTGATACTGAGCTATTTATTGTATCAAATTTTAAACGTTATCAAGATATCTAATAATTTTTAATTTCGCAATTAAATATCGTAATTGATAATTTTTAAGTACAGCTCTACAATCCACACGAAAGTACGCTACCGTTGATATGTTTATTGCCAACGATTGTAGATTATCACTAGCGTCATTGATTTGATTTCCGTCAGGTATGACATCATGTCGTCATATGGCCTTTTTCATCGGCCACATCTAGTTATAATGATAACATTTTTTTATAATTTCGAAATGGGCTGAATGTAAAGGTTCAAAGGCCTCCGCTGGAGGGCAGACAACCCTAAACCGTTGACTAGTCCAGTGTTGTTCAACCATATGTCAACAAGCTATCAAAAAATCAATATATACCCGATTTTTTTTTGCACGCAGGAAGGACAGGACACATGAAAATATTTATATATTATTTATTGATAATTCTAGGCGGTAATATATTTCGAAATAAATAAATACTTTCAAATACATTCTATAAATTTGATACTTCTATGTATTTACCCACTAATATTTGGCGATAAAACAATACAATAAAGTGAAATCAATTTACTACGATTTTTTGATTTTATGTTATCTTCAGGGCTGGTTTCGCGTGTTATTGACAATTTCAACATCCCAATGACTTACTTATTTATTTCAAAACCGGTAAACGTTGAATTGAGAAAAATATGCTTTATTTTTATAAATACATTTTACTAAAGGATTACCTCGTCATAGGGATAATTTGAGTGTAATATTTTTTCACATCTAACAATATAAAATTATATTTCATTTTAAAATGTGATCGTGTTATTTTAAAGCAGTGCATAAAAAAATCGGGCGTAATCGTTTATTTAACTGATTCATGAAGTACTTACTATTTATGCTGTGGTGTAAATACGCCAATTATATTGCCGTGTTAATACAGAATGAATCAAATATCACTCGTTATCTATGTGTTCCTTTGTCATAGATATAATTTATCTACGATCATTCGGGTTATTCACTTATCAGTGGAAATGTAGTGACGTATGCCATGTAGCATAGGTACAATCGCCTCGTCCGGTCCAAATAAACATTGAAAAACTCTGTCCCAGTGTGTTCAATGCACCTTGATATCGTCTGGTCTTGACTGTGTTGGGGAACTATGTTTGTAAGTATCGTCTCTGTAAAATAATTCGCCAAACACGAGCGCCACAGTGTTTAGTTTTAGTTAAGATATTTTTTTTTCGGTGGTTTTTAGGGAATGCGCACACTTTTATCTTTTTTAAAGTAATGTTTTTTAATGTCTACTGAATGACATTCAACAACTAAGAACTTCTAGCAGCATTATAGTGTATCAAATACTGACGTTTTTAAATATTGCTTCACGACAGACTTGTCATAAATTTGTAAGATTTGTTTATTATAGACCTTAAGTAAATGAAATAACGGAAAATCTTAAATGGTACAAAAAATTAATTAATCTAAATACGTTTCGGTTTCGTATATGTTTGTTCTAAAAATACTTTTTTTTATTAATCTTCGGTCAAAGTAAATTTAACAAGAGAATACCTCGGGCCCCTCCAAGCTTAAACTGTTTTACATTGTATTGAGCTCAAATAATTTTAACTTTATCAACATCCATGAATAATTTTCTAGTTTCACACGCTCATCTCTTGTGGGTTTTCTTAGAAAAGTGCATTTTACTAATAAGACGGGAACATCTGTTTTTGAGTGTGTCGGTGTGGACCTTTAGTAGTATTGCGACGGTGTGCAATCTCAAAGATTTGAGATTTTCCACGTCTAATTTTTGACGAAAAAAGTAAATTTCACAATGTCTTAGACATCCAGTTTTTTGACTTGATTTGAGCAGGCGTTTCTATTATATAATACATTGAATTAAAAATGAAAAAAACATATTTTTTCAAATTTTAAATTTGAATTGCCCAAATTATGTGCACATGGTTTTGTCGCTTATGGTGCCCGGATTTCGTCTCAAAATTATTGTTAGCAAATATATGATTTACATATAAAATGAATTAAGGAAAAATATAGACACACCTTTAAGTTAAATTATCTGTATTAATTCTAATCACTACCGATGATGCTAATATTGAAGTTCTATTTTATATTGCGAACAAATATCGTTATACTATATGAATTTTTAATAAGACAGCTATAAAAATCATTTGTTATTGAAATGTAAAAGGAAAATATTATAGCATATATATATATACTGATTTTGAATTGGTAGCATAAAATATCAGATAACGATTATTAAATTATTTAGTATTTTAACTGATTGAAATAATCGCATGCAAATGATTTAATAGGAAAACATTTTGTGTGTCTGAATAAAAGAAACTTGCCGTAGACTACAAATGATTGAAATTTAAAGAGATTTCATTTGTATGATAACTTTATTGATTAAATTGGCATTTACTTATTAAAGCTCCCTTATAATTTGGCGTAATAATAGTTCTGACGAGGGCGTAAACCGAAATAGCTATCAACTATGTACGTAATAATTTTTGTAGAACGAAAACACATTGCTATTTTTTCACCGTGTCGGATGTTAACTGTTTCCTCAATTTTTGATTTCCTGTATACAGGCACTTAATTGATATACAAATAACAATTTAAAATACTTATCGCGTAATTGTTTGTGCATGATTTATGGTACTATTTTTTATGCACGTATCCAGTGAATAATAACATGCTGAAAAAGTCATGTGCAAAAGTGACCACATTATGATTTAACCCTTTGCACTCGAATGCCGCCATAGAGGCGGCATTGTAAGTTTATCGTATTACTCGGATGCCGCCGCAGTGGCGGCATGTTTTTATAAAGTCATTTTTAGTATACTTTTAGCATTTTTTATATGTCGATTTCAACTAGATCACAATAACAGATCATTAGGGAGTCATTTTCTGATAAAAAAAAACATAGCCAAAGATAGTCGGCTTGCGTAATGTCAATAAGTGTCGTCATCGAAATGCATGGCGGATCTCGAGTGCGTACTTCAACTGTTCCTACAGAAGACCGTCTTGCAGATAAATTACATATATTACGTTCAGGGACTAAGAAGGACTAGGCAGTATGTTCAAATATAAAAATTTCTGGCGGGTGATCGGAAACACGGCTGTTTTGCGAGACCTGCGTAAATAAGCCAGGATTACATGTTGGCGATTGGTTTTTGAAATAACGTTAAATAAAGAATTACAGAAAAATGAAAGAAAAAAAAAATTCTCTTATAAACCTATGTTTTTATTTCTTTGATTCATCTAGCGAATACGATTTTCGCAAAAAACGCCTCGAGTTGCTGGTAGGCACATACGAACAAGTGCTCGAGTGCAAAAGGTTAATAATAAACATTGGCTGATACAGCTTCCGTATATTGCTTTTATTTTAATATACACACATTTACAGTGGGTGATCGGTTAACGAACATAATATTTTCGCTAACCGAATTATTGAATATTATTACAGATAGAATCAATGAATTAAAAAGATCGTTTTAGTTCGTTATTCGAATATGTATTCGTAGTTCGAATTGTTAGTGATACATCCGTATTGGTGCGAGCACAGCGAATATCATAAATAATTTGAATAATACAATGTATTACTTAAAATTAATAATATAGTAAGGCAAATCGTTGCCTCTATCCTATTATAATAGCATGCAATAGCGTGTTCAATTCTTATTAGTAAATTGACATAAGCACTCTTTTATTATTGAGATGAAAAGTAAATCAATTTTTCCATAGATGTCAGTGTATATAAATATATTAAACTTGCTTTCATAAATTATTTTTGATAAGAAATAAAACGTTTTTAATATACTCATACGGCATCTATTTTCTTTATTTCGAAAAACGTAATCATATAAAAAAATATTTTTATTACTAAAACCTTAATCCAACATTTTTGTTACAGCTAAAAGCCTTATTTTAATGGTAAAGGTTTTGAAACAATAACTTCACGTGTGCACATATCGTTTAATTGAGTTGGTGTGAGCTTCCGAATCACACAATGAAATACGTTGATACTAAACAGTTTTTGCAAACGGTCAATTTACTACACCGAACGCTCGGCGTATATATTTCCTATTTTTACCACCATATTATTAAGTACACTGGATTATGAGTTAACCATCCTTTTAATGTGTTACTAAATAATTTAATTTAGTTTGTCAAGTTGTGAAAATGCAACGATTTTCACACCTATTAAGTCCTTTCCCACTCCACTTCTGTTAATTGCTCGTATAGCGTTTATGCGAATGTATTGGACGCACGTGCGTTCCGGTGTTTTTGCCTACAGGTGAATACACATACTTGTTTATATTAATGTATTCGTGCACGGCGAGCTGATTGTACGTGTATGCCAAGTGCAGGTGTCCTCGCGGCTTTTCGTTCCAGTTATGACAGAAGTGGCCGCCCCATATTTCGTGACGTATTGGCACCGTTGACTCATTTTCGAACAAAGTAGCATCATCAAATTTACCAATTCTTTTCTGGCGTGAATTCGGAGCGGCAAAAAGATGAACTAAAGTAATTTTAATACACATATTTAACCGTTTGAGTATTTACTCGGTTTTATCTTTCACAATAAATACATTAACAATATATTGTTTAAAGTCACTTTCCACCGGATAGATTACCACTCTAAAACGTGCCATATAATCTATGATGCAGACAAAAATATAACTCAAGCGTTTAATGATCATGAAACACTTGAGATTCTGTCAATTTTATTATCTCGAACAATGTAAAAATATATTCGTATTACGAAAGTAACGTCTTAATTTCAGTCGAATATGATAAAAATATTCATGAATATAACGTAACCCTTAACAAGTACGTTCATATATTGCTTAGGATCTCATAAAGGATTTTAGTTGACAAAATTTCTTGCGGGGCCACATACAAAATGATATTCTCGTCACGTATCGTTTAGAAATGATCTCTCTCGAAAGTTTTGATGGTTCCTTACACGTGTCCATATTATAACGCCCGCATTATTTTATACATTGCACATAAAATTTCTCGCGGCATTACTAAATCTGTTCAATTTTCTAAATAGAACACTAAGCCTCAATAAGGAAAAAGAATATCGTACATACGACACCAATACCAATTCTAATAATAAATAACATTGCCAAAACGATAAGCATTTTATTCCATTTTGGAATATTGACGAATTTATTTTAATCGTATGGCAATATTATTATTATTATTATTATTATTGGGTATTTGAATAATGTGAAAGTCGTTTATTTTTTCTAGTTATCCGCGCCTAGCTGACTATTAAAATATTGTTATCTTACGTAAAAAAATCTTTCTATTATAGAGTTTACATTTCGATCCAATTTCTGCTACAATCCACGCAGCGGTTAAAAATATTGTTAAAACTTTGAATATCGAATTCGTGCGTGCATTATTGACCGGCAGTGCGATGTATTTATCGTGAATTAGTTTCGATAAGCTCAACTACCTCATTATAATGCATCGTTTTTTTATTATTATTCAGCTCTTGCTCAACGCCTGTCGTCCAGCGTAACCTTTATTCTTCCCTACTCAGGATTGCGCTTCCACCCTACGTTAAATGGAATGAAGTTTCGCAAACCTCTCGTATTAATTTTAGCTATCATATCCTAGGGCCAGGAGAGTTTCAAGCATTACAACATGGGGTGCGAGCTTTTCCGTGTTTAATTCTATGTTAGATTACCTGCAAACGCTTCTGGAAATGATTGAGGGGGACATATACCAATTGATCGTAGCGTGAGAATTTGTCATATATATTTTTATGACGTCACTGTTAAATTATTTTTCAAGAGATTTCCGACTCGAAAATATCGATATTTAGATTTGTACAATAAATTTACTGATTGAACATTATCATTATCAACATCCCATACATTGATAAGATAATTTTTATCCATATAAGATATTTCATAATGTTCATTCAATGGTAATAATAGCGAAATCTTTATCTTATTATGCGGATTTTCCGTGTTGCAAAATGGTTGTTGACTAAGAACATTCCTTTTATGTTAGTTTAGAAGCGTTTTTTTATTCACAGAAATTCACATTACTGCGATTGTTCATTACAAAATGGCAGCTTATTACTAATGCCAGCTTATTACTAATGCCAGACATTCGCGCTTAATTTCTAAATTATTAATTTGGTGATTTTCAGTGAAATATTTACTTATCGGATAAGTATTATTTGATAGTAATTACGTCGGGTGGTGTAATGACGTTTGCACGAAGCGAATTTGTCAGTCACCCACTTAACTTGTTCGTTATTATTATTTAGTCGCAGCCACATGCTAATATTGGAACATTTAACTACTCCTTCAGTAAGAGCCAACCATTGTAATCTATTATCTGCTACGTTACCATGGCTTTCGAACGAGCCAGGTAATTTCAATTTTAACAGCAAAATTTAATTTATTAAACGACAATTAAAGCTGTTTACTTATTATTGTTTCTATCCTTAGCTGATGAAAAAATGTCTTTCAAGATAAAAACAATGTCAAACAAAATACTATAAAAAAATCACAAAAACGCAAGATTTATTTTTTATTGTTAGAATAATATTAAAAAAATTATTTAATATTGTATTCATGGAGTACGGAAAAATGCTGATGGTTTTAAAAGCACATGACGTGAAAATACAAGTGGCTTCTCTCCCTACCTGTCACCTTCCCAAACCGGTAAACATTTTTAGTCTTTCGTTAGGACGCATGCCTAAACCCTGTGTGTTTTGCCGATTTATTGTTTATGTATATTTGACTATGTCGCCCTTTGAAATTTATTAACTCAAAAAAAACTGTCATATAAGGGACACTTGAATTGAATTAAAGGGTTCCTGAAAAACAGTAATGCCCATCAATTATGAGTAATTATGACTTCTTAAGAAACTACTGAAACGGAAATCACAGCGGAAGTAGTTAACCTAATGAATTACCTTAATGATAGGTATTAACAACGAATATGTTATTGAGTTAATTGTTGGTTATTTAGAACTTCTATCAATTGAATATTCAATTAAGCACCAAAAGTGAAAGTACTTAATGAAATTGATAATTACGGAAGAATGTTATCCTGATGGACAACTTATATCTCAAGTACCTAGAGAAATTGATAACGACGAAAAATTGTATAAAACTATTTATTAAGAAAAAGAAAAATTAGCATTGTTCGGTGGATGTCATTTTTTTTTAATCTGAACAATGAATGATTCATCTTCACTGTTCGATACCATGCGAGTGTTGAAGCATCGCGGTGTGCACTCCTGCCGGCAGAACGGGCAACTATTTCGAGAGAGGAATGCGTTACATTAGCGGGCACCATAACTGAAGATTACGGACTACTCTTTTTATAGAGTTTGTTTCATCTTTGGGGCAGAACTAAACGTCATTTAATTACATATTACATCTGCGTCTAACCACATTTTATGACAGTAGTTTATCATAGCGATGCACGAGTTCGCATCGCTAAATATTGACCTTATTATATTTTTGGTAAGCATGACTAAGATAACAATGAATATGTGTACGTAATAATAATAATTCATAGTTTTGCAGCCATTTTGATGTGCAATCCGAAAACATCGATAATTTTCAATATTATCGCGTTAATAATTAAATTCTTTTATTCTGATCTGGCGTATCTTTTTTTTATATTGGCCACATTGAAAAGATAACATCATATATATACAATTTTATCTTGTGATTGCCAGTATGTACCTTTTTGCTATCAGCTCTAAGTTGTCATATTAAATCATTTTTTGTTCACAATGTGGTTATAGAACTCGTTCGGTAAACATCTTGTTTGTGCTTTATATTATTATTGTGTTTGATTTTATAAAGTAAACAACGTTTGTTTCGAAGTGTCGGATTTTTCACAAGAGAGGTAAATAATAATAAACAATCAGAATCCGTTCGCTTAATAGATAATATATCTTTAAATATTTAGTTTTTTTTTTGGATCAGTTAATTCTGTATAATATCTATTAAAGTATTTTTTTTTTATTCACAGAATAATGTATTGTGAAAGCATTATTTTTATACTGCTGCTATAATAAGTTAGCATATCCCGCATAAGGGGGGTTACGGTGAATTTATTCGATCTTCTTTGTCTTGTCGCTGAGAATTGATATTTTCTCTAGTTTGTCTACGGAACGAGAGAAAGTGAAGACTACAAGCGGTGAAATATTTCGACGTTTGTTTTAAAAAAGACAAGTCGAATAATGTATTCCAACAATTTGTTTAAAACTGAACATAGAATACAATCAAAAACATTACACATTTGACAACTCCAGTCGTACATTGTTTTGTATCATAATTAAACGTATTCCTTTACGAAATACAATTCCGATATACCAATAAATATATTCATCATATACATTATTACTTTTTGGTCAACTGTTTTAAATGTTGTATATAATTAAATAAATATTATTAAATAGAAAATCGTGTAGAAACCATGATTATAAATGTATACATGCGATGCGGCCAGCATTCGCCGATCGTTGATTTTAAGTTGGCATTATTGCTCGCCAGCCAACGCTATACCAAGCTTTATCTGGAACGAGTTCCATTTTCAATTTACATACACATACGTGACATTTAGCCGTACATATATATTTTATGAATTAATGGTGAATACTTTTAATTGAATTAGACTATATGCGCAAGATAGGCAATTTGAATTGAAATTATCCGGCAAATATCATTTGACAGTGTTGAAAATGAATGCTTAAAAATTATTCTATATTCCCGTTAATTTAATATGTATGACAGCTTTACATTTCACAACGTTATTATTTGTCACGATGTAATATTTTTTACATTTTTACATGGAAACTCGCAATTTGAATCATATATCTGGTGAATTCTTTATATTGATGCAATTGATAATTTCTACGACGATAAGATAAAAAGATTTTCAATTGGTTTTGTTTTATATATAAAAAAAACGTATGGAATATGTCACTCAGAATTCGAATTATATAATCACTTAGTAAAAGTGATTTTTAAGAGAACATCCTCCAAATAAATATGGAATATTCTGAGCTTGGCGTTAAAATAACTAATCAACCCAATGAATAGTAACGTTTCTTTAACGAGAAACTCGCGATTCGAGCAAACATTGCCAGTCTGGCGGAAGTTCACAGGATTCACTTAATAAATAAATTTTACAAAGGCAATTTTCGTTTTGAAGCTAGAACATTATAACTACCTGCCACATGTATCATAGTATTGTTATTAAGTAGGGCGCTTTTGTGAGCTTTGCGACGTGTTTGCCTACGTACACACGTATGTGTATGCAGCACCCCAAATGGAACGTGCCTGTTTATTTATTATTCAATGAGAATCGGAGCTTTACACTCTGGGGTAACCCGTAAATTTTGGCTAATTTCGCTATAATTTCAGTGTCCTCTGCTAGTCCCTTCACTAAGCATGCTTACCAGTGTTGCCACTAGTGTTAATTATCAAATTAGCCACAATAGATAATACGCCTCTATTTTTTATTTTATTTTTGTTTATCATTATTCTAAATTCAAAACGTTAGACAGATGTTGAAAACTTGATTCTCCTGAATATAAATTTAATATCAAAAATTGCTTTTCGCATGAAAGATTGTCGAACATCAAAAGATGTCAGGAAATATCACACTATCCAAGTCACTTAATTCACAACAAAACTTCAATAATATTATGTAAATTATCAGAAAATTTAATTTGCTTCCGGACAAATAAAATACAGTTCTGAACTAAAATGTATAAATTGACATTTGATTTTTTCACGAATAATTTCGGTTGGCATTTTGTCTATCATATACATTCAATTCATTTGGTAAATTGTGTATAGTTATAATCATTTTTTAATAGTCTTTAATATTATAAAAATGTGGTTATTGTGCCCGATGCAAGTACATCGTACGAAACGTGAAAGATGGTTCGAATCTTCGCTTATTTCACCCAATTTTTCTTTCCCCCAAAGGTTTTCATTTATACGAGGCAATTTCCAGAAAGTACATAGCCGCATTTCTTTTTCCGTT
Organism: Himalopsyche japonica; assembly: GCA_028555115.1. Taxonomy (NCBI): domain Eukaryota; kingdom Metazoa; phylum Arthropoda; class Insecta; order Trichoptera; family Rhyacophilidae; genus Himalopsyche; species Himalopsyche japonica. The sequence goes on along the minus strand of JAHFWJ010000224.1, from coordinate 653,837 downwards.
CATTTCCCGCTTTACGAGAAAGTTTTGGCGGTGTAGCTAGAAAGTAAAACCGAATTAACGCTGTTAGAGGCCATCTGTGGGTTCGGCGGAGATGCAAACAAAATACCCATCATTTATACGCCATTTCCGCTTTGCTGGTGAAAAAATCATCGCTTTAGGAGTTGCTGTCATTAACAATATGATGATCCTTTAAATATTTAGTAATTTCTTGAAATGTGAGCTTAGTAATATTTCTTGTCATTAAAAACATCTCGGCTGTACGAAATAATTGTTTTTTTTTCTGTATGATGAAACATAACAAAAGCTATGATTATATATTAATCGTATGATGAAACGTAACATAAAATCCCAAATCATCTAATAATATTTACAAATGAAAATAATTGAAGCTTTTATAGTTGTTGTATTCTTGCATAAAAATAACGGAATAATGTGTTTTTTTGTTTTGTTTTTTTGTATATATGTGTCACGTGGTGTTTTTGTCATTACGCATCTAACGTAACAATTGAATTTCGAACAACTAGTTCCGAAACTGTCCGCAGTGCGCGCCTGCATCAGAGCCATAGCCTTGCTTTCGAAACGGAAGTGCTGGCAAGGTAGAACCCGTTATTACCTACGGAGTACGAACGGCCTAGCTTTATCTATGTAAGGGCTGTCAATCGCCACTTCGCTACTAATTATAATTTATCAATTCAGTTCAATTTCAAAGCTTTCGCAGTAACCACCTACTTGCCTAGCTTAGTATCCAAAAGTTATCGTGCGTGTGTGTGTGTTTATCAGGTTTACATACTTGAAGTATTGATAAATATTATAAAGTGACATTATCAATTCAGTGATCAAGTTGGTGAATACAATAATTATTTCGAAACATAATACCAGAAATCATTCGATGATGTTTAACAATGTACGTGCAGATAAGTCTTTGGCTTTTTCTCCATTTAAATATTATTTTTATATTTTCACTAAATATGATGTAATATAGCTCGCGTCACTGTTTTGTCAATAATTATTTTATTAGTATGCGCTCACTTCGATTCTTTTTTTACTTTATTTGATCAATGTAACAAATTTTTGTAATGAAGAATATTATTTTCGAACCAAAGTTCTCAAGGGGTAAAACGGATTATTTTAATTTTAAATACCATATATTGACTTTTACTTCGAATCTTCTTGTTTTTTATGTTCAAAAATTATAAAGTATGGATTTCGGTAAACAATTTATTTAATGAAAGACGTAAATTTATTGTATCTTCAACATTTTGATTTAGAAAGTGTAATTACGGTCAACGTGAAACTATTTTAATAAGTTATATTATGAACTAACTTAACCTCGTATATATATATATATATATATATAGCATCACATGTTATATACTCACAATAGGACTGATAATAAAAACTGTAAATACATTTCTTGAATAATTAATAATTTAAATTTATTATTAGCATTTTTGGCAACCCTGCATTAAAAACGCGAGTAGTTAAAAACTCTTGGATGGCTTTGTTAAGAGAGCGATGTCACTCCGCAGTATTACGATGCCAGTGACTTACATCAGGAATTTTACGTCTAACGGTGATCGCCTCTCACGTAGTTTAATTTGCTACACAGCTTTAATATTTCGGCGTGTTTGACAGCCGTTTCTAAAACGATATGTTGCAATTCGGCAGCCATATTGCAATCGGTCTCCGCCAGTGGTGCCATCTCCCGCTTACGTACGTTTTCTGTTTGCCCGTTCTCATACCGTGAGGCTCACGATTTTATGGCGTACTTTTACTTTGATAGCTTTTACCAACTGACGTGAATCCGTTAACACATCCCACGCGAGTAAGAGACAACTTTACTAATTTTGAAGCTTTCCTCATAAAAAATATACCCGTAGCGTAACTTTCATTACTGTTCCATATGCCCTATCAAAAAAAAAATTCTTCTTAATTGTAGCCATCAAAAGGAAAAGCAGTAAATATAAAATTGTAATAAGCCAGAAATAATTAATACTTTAAAGCAATAATTAAAACTCGATAATAAAAACTAGCAATTCAATTTCTATGAAAAGCTAAAATACTTTCTAACCACATTGTCGAAATTATTATATATTAAAAAAAATAGTTAGTGTCAATCACATAGATAAAGACATTAACAGAAAGAAAATCGATAATTTTAAACCAATAGAAATTTGATCATTTATACAATACGTATAATAATTATTATTAATAACATAATTTTCCGATCATAATTTTAAATTAGTAATAAGAAAGTGTGGGGATTGCCATGTTAATTATTGTTATCGATTAGCAAAACAATGCAATAATTGTTCCAAGATATTGCTTATTATTAGACATATAAATTAGTTATCTATTGATTATATAAAATAAATTCACAATATTGAAATGTTGTATACGTGCGGGAATCGAGTGTGTTGAAAGATAGTTTCAAAATTATACGACTGAGAGAGTCCCTCGACGTGCGCTTTTAGAAATAAGTTCCCGTATTATTTGCTTTTTCCTCATTTACCGTCGTAATATAAATTACTAATCAGCGTAGACTCAAAAATGTCTTATATTGCAAACCAAGCGGGTCTAATGTGCAATGCATTCGTGTTTTCAAATGACAGCGTTGACAGATGCTGATATATTTAGAATTAAAAACCTAGGGTGACAAATTTATTGTAACATGGATATGTCTCTTCTTAAAAAAGCAATTCTTTTGACCTTAACTTAATTTTGTTTCGAGATATTTTGAAAGTGTCAAATTGGAGAATATAAATAATATTTTGCAGTCGTAAATTGGCTGACCTATACTGATAAAAGTTGTTTATTTTGTTACAGAAAGACGCGCTGGCGGGCATGACGCCGCCCACGGCGCTGGAAGGTTCTGCGCTTGCGGTCGAAGCGCCTGCTGACAACGACGACATTTTCGGTCCTTCACGGAGTTTCCCACCCAAAAGCAATAAACCAAAACCATCAATGATTTCCGCCAAGCTCCGCGCTAAGGAGGAACGGAAGAAGGTGATTCAGATCTGCACGGAGAAGTTGGAAAAAATAAAAGACCCCGATCGAAATCTGCGGCGGTCTGTTTGTATCAACAATACATATTTCAAACTCCAAGACGAAGTCAGGAGGGAAAAGCAAATGAAGCATATGTCTAACGGAAGTCGATTCGATGTCGAAGAAGAAGAGTCCAGGTATCGCAACAGGAGAGGAGTCCCCAACGCTGAACAGAAGCAAAGAATGCTGGACAAGGCATTGGAGTCAATCGACAAAGAGCTCAGCGCCATCGGCGCAAATATGCCATCCCTGGAGCACGAAATGTTGCCCGATGAACTGGGAATAGTGAATTCAAGTCTCAACCCCCTCAGAACTAGCAACGATGACGTTCTCGACAGCTTTGTGTCAAGTCAGTCGTGCATGAGCGTATCCCCTGCCCTTATATCCCACGAACTTTCCCTAGAAATGGATTTCGGTGAACGCACCTCTTCCAATAATTATAGTGTTATTAATAGTGATAAGAGTTTAGAATATAGTTTTTGCAAAACAGACAGTAATAGCCTAGTGTCCCGGTGTCGTTCGAGGAAACGCTCGTTCGACGAAGTGGAGGATTGCGACGTCCACGATGTTCTTTCTCAATTTTATATGCCGCCCACCCCGAGACTGATTACTTCGATAGATGACGACGTCCTTCTCAATGTCGTCGATGACGATCCGGTCGAGCTCGTCCACAGTAAAAGCCAAACGACGGACGCTACCGTAGAATCTTTGAACCAAGAACATGAATCCTCACCCAGCAAGAAGATGAAACTTGAGGAGAAACATGACTTTGAAAACGGTTTCGACAAAATGTTGGAACTGGATACCGATCTCAACCAGAACAAATCCGGCTTCCAGACTCTCAACGAATTGTCCGGCGAACACGTCGGCAAGCGCATCAAGTACGCCCCAGCAGCAGATTTCGACGTGCCTTTAGACGCGCTAGATTTGAACACGGAGAACGTTAAGCCCAATTTTCAAGAAAATTCGGTTACGGCCAAACACGAAGAGTGTGAGAAATTTCACCTTAGGAGGTCGAGCAAGTCTGAATTTGAAATCATCCTCGACGCACTCAGGCTAGACGACGGCAAAGATATTTGCGATAGAGAAGATCTCATGTACTTTTGCAACAAGAGTGAGAAACTCGGTGTCGTCAACGAGAACGGCGAGCATCGTTCGAGGTACTTGGACAGTTGTGGACAGGCGGCAATTTTGGGGGACCAACAGGCGACGGGCTTTCACGGGCTCCTGGCGTCGCTAGAAACGTGAGACCGCCATCGTTCTGCAAAACCCACCCTCGTCAATGACACCTCTCCTGCCTTAAACTCCACTCTGATCATCATTGTGGACAGTTTCTCGTAACCCTGAAATTCGCGGTCCGCCTTTGACTCGTCTGCTGCCTGGCACCACCAATGTCGGCAGATAAATAGACTACGAGTCGATTCGAGTGTGAAGACCCGCTACATTGAAGAAACTTCTCCCGTCTCGGGCGTAACAATATTTTTGTATCGAGATTTTTGTTTCCTAAACCGATCCAACTCATAAATATGTCCTTAGACAAAAATAATATTATTTTTAATTCGCTATTTCGTGTAGTTTTGGGATAATTTTATTTGTGAAGTTAGTCATTTTTTTTTCATAATTAACTTATACTTCTATGTTCCCTTATTTAAAATTAGTTTATGTTGACATTTAAATTTGTACCTATTATATTTATTATTTAAGTTATTGAAAAGAATTTAATAATTTTGTTTTGCCCTCTTATTTGTTTATTCGTACTTAATTTTAACAAATTTTCAAACAATCGCTTAAATTTTATTTGTGTTGAATTTTTTACGTTTGTATGTAATTATTTGAAATAGCAACGAATTAGTAATTGTTTTTTGAACCAGGAAATATTAAATTGATCGTTACCAATATTTTATATAAGATAATATTTTCAAATCTAAAAAAAATGTAACGAATAAGCAACAAAATGGCAATTTAGAGAAAAATGCAATCGTTATTGTCAATATTATGTAATTTCAACTCGAAAGGACCTCTGCCCTCCGAAAAAAATCCGCGAAAGATATTTTATGTGCCTAATCAGTGTAAAACTTTTACATTTTAGAATACGCTATTATACACTTTAATTAAATCTTTAAAGTTTATTTATGTGAAGAAACCATGTTTAAGTATCTTTTAAATAATTGTAATCGTTTAAAAAAAATCGGTTCTAAAATCTAAAAAAAACAGGTTTTAATCTGCGTGTAAGATGAGATGGTTTTACCAACTCGATATAAAAGTGGCACTACATTTATTATTTTTTTTTTATATTGCATTATGAATAAAGTTTTAATTAATTCAAATATAAATTCGATATTTTTTTTCTTTTTATCACACCGCTTAGAAAATTGTAGTTTATTTTTTTTAACGACTAAATTTACACTCTTTAGTTTTTGGTCCTTTCGTAGTTAAGCGTTTGTGTAATTGATGCCAATGTCTGTGATATTACAATAAATATCCACAAAATTAGTTTAAAATATAAAAATAGATTTGATTATACAAATAAGTAATGTTAAATTTATCGAAAGTTAATTTTAGAACTTTACCGTAAAATATTTGTCAATTTTGTAAAAAAAAAAGAAAATTATATTAGTTGATCGCTAGGAGTTGAAAATGTTTTTTATATTAGTGTTAAAGATACCGAAGATTGCTTTTTGTTAAGTATTTTCTTCCGACAGTATAATTTTACTTTAAAAAATGCTCCCAAAATCACTCCATAAGTACGACATGAATTAAATAAAATACGGCAAGTAAAAAGCACAAATTATATGCAATATATTGTTGAATGTTATAATATAAATTTAAATATTTAAGTGTTGCGTAATGTATTTCAAAATATTTTTAAAAGCACCATTTTTTTTTTAAAATATTTATGCCCCCTTAAATCATTTGACAATAGTTTAATATTCTCCAAAACTCTTTATTTTTGTTTCAATATGTATTGTAAATTCTCAAAAGAGTGATTTAAATACCACTGGAATTTTCTTTATTATCTTTATGCTTACAATGTGGATTAAATATCTTCCATGCCTTTTATATTCTACATTCGTATTCAATAAAAAATAATGCAATATATTTGTTTTATTTTAAATATCCAATGATGTTAGCAATCGAACATCATTTTCGTTTGATTTATTAAATCCTACCGCATTTTTTTATACATTCATAAAACAGTAATTTTAAACATGATTATTCACTATTGTATCCCTTAACTATAAAATTATTCTATAATATATCAATCTTTCATTTAATGTTATTTTGATTATACGATCGCCATCCTTTTTTTTTGTACACTTAATATAATAAAATGACAATCTTTTAAAATATATATTTACTATCGTGCTTATGAAAACGATATTAATATTTCTCACTCACAATTCAAGAATTCGTATTTGAGGGTAACAATCAAGTCTTAAAAAAAAGCAAAACAAAATGCTATAAGACGCCTAGATGTAGAAATATTTTCCAATGCAATTCTTTAACGTCTTTAGAATCCTGTATTATTTTTTTTAAATAGCAATAATTTCGAAATTTCAAAATATTTCGTTAGAAATAACAATTATGCAGTAACATTTTACTGAGGGCGTTGGAAGCGTTATGAGCACAAAACGTGGCGTCCAAAAGTGGGGGAATTAGATATTTGATAATATCAACACTCTCAGCAAAATTGTCATTTTTATAAAACTTAATTGACTACTTAATGTTACATAATTTTTGGTTGTATTTGTGTTTATCCGTTTATTGTTACATTCCACGATAACATGAATTTCCGATCGTAAAATTCGAACAGAATACGATTATCGCAATTATTCATTTAAATTTATTCATAAGTATTATGATTGTCTTTTTATTATATCAATCGTTTTTTTCCTTCTTTAGATTATACACTTTCAATAGGAATTCCATAATGATGCAATATTGTTTCAAAAATTGCCCGTTTTTGGTTTCCTGTTATATACAATACTTATATTTCAATAAATAAAATTTTCTTGTTCAAGTTTTAATTTATTATTATATTGAATATTATTTTTGGACCAAAATTTTTCTTAATAAAGAACTTATACTTTTTTTCTGAAGCATGTGTAATGAATTGAAGAAACGATTAGTGAGATCTGCCAACCACGTTTAATTAATTTTACAATATTAAAAAAAAACTTGAACATTAAAATGAAAAAAATTAAAAAATAACAAAAAAAAACTTTTATAAATTCCATTGTCAAACTGTGTATAATGTATATTGTAGCTGTTTTACAAAATATAGATCTAGCTATATGTTTTTTAAAGCTATTTAAAAATTAAAATGTACATAATTTGATTTAGGGGTTTTATAGTTATCGAGATATGTTATGTAAAAATTACCAAATTATTGAGATGGTTACCGATTTTTAAATTTAAAACGTTATTAATCGCAGATATTAATTTGGGTTATCGTTGGTATCAGAGAATAATATGTTCTTTAATCAAGCACGAATTGATTACTGACGAAGTTAATAACAATGATACGAATGTTTGCGATTTTTATGGCATTCAAATTGTGTATCAATGAAAATGACTTTATTAAAAATATTGAATGAATAAAATAAATTGTACCTGCAAAAAGTATTTTTATTTTCTGATCTCTGTATATCAACTGAAACAGTGTTACACTGGTGGATTGATGCCAAAAGGACGATATCATAGATAGTTCTATATGTTGTATATTCTTCTTAGAACGAAAATTCGATTGAATGCAAGAACGTTATTTAAACCCAAACAAACACCACGATGTAACCGACATCAGTGTTAATAAAATTTCAAATTATCATTTCGTAGGTGATCCATAATTATTATTGTTGTATTATGATAAATATGCATAGTGACATCTATGTATATTTAATATAAATCAAATATATATCACATTTAAGTGTACATATATTAAATTTGAATTGTTACAACTTTGTTCGATTCCACATTTTTTGCCAACCAACACTGCCTGATTATCAGTCTACACTGTTACCAACTAATAGTGGGCACGAAAGCAAAATGTTCATCAATGAACGAATTCAATGACTTAAAAAGTTAATTTAACAACATATAATAAATTTTATTTATGATGTCGACTGAATGTGCTTGATGGAATTTCAATATAAAATTTGAATTGTTACAACTTTGTACGATTCCACATGTTTTGTCACTAACTACCCGGGTTTCGCCTTTCGGCATCGTCAGGCATTCTATCACACGGATGCAACAGAACTGACGTAAAATAAACAGTTAGCATCGTATATATATTAAAGTTATTAATTACAGGAAAACACTTACCCCTAGGCAAGCAGTAAATTACAGCTAAAACAAATTTAACAATATCAATCTATTAATAATTAACACCATTGCCTGTGATAATTTGTCCACAATATCATCGTGATTTACTACGATTATGTCAAATTCATTAATATACGAGGCGAAATCCTTAATTAAATAATAAAAAAGTATTTCAATTAGATTTCAAATATAAATAAATTTTGAATAAAATGTTTCATGAGAAAAATAATTATATTATGTTGGTTCAACCCTGATATTTTTTTGAAAAACCTTAGAATTTTTCATCGAAAACTGGCAAAATCCGTATGTTAATCATCAATGTGAGTAAGAAACAATTTCAAAATATTGCGAGGGTTTTGCAAATATGTGTAATAATATACAAAAATACTAACTGTCTATACATGCGGTATTCAAGTAGATAAACCTGGATTTAAGCCTTAGCGAGATTGGAGAAAATCATAGCGAAGAAAGTTGAATAAAAAAAAATGTTTTATTTTTTTACACAAATAATAGGAAATCTTAAACCTAACATTGTGAATATATATGTTTGTATTCACATTAATGCGCTTGAGAGGGCGTATACACCCATACCTTCAAAGCTCACTGATTTCATACTGATAGCTCTTGGACTCGCACAGGCGTAGGATTGAGAAAAACTATCTTAATACGTCATCGCATAAGCGAATAAACAGTAAGTTAACATTCAAAAGACAACTAAAGATTTTCATTATACATATTTACTTCGTTATCCAAGTATTCCGCAAATGTTTGTGAATTTATTTACAAAACATTGTACATGAACAGTCAACAAAGTATTAATATATGATAAAAACACACAACAAAAAACAAAGATTATGAAAATAATTATTTTCCACTTCATTCATAATGTCTGTTTGAAAAGGGTCTATTAATGAGTCCAATGTTTGACACATTGAAGAAAAAAAATATTATTTTGAACTAGTCAATATTTAATTTTACTATTTAAAGAAGAAGGAAAAATGTAACAAAACTTTATTCGCTCATGAATAATCATATTATTATAATTCCGCTGTACCTACCTACGTATAAAACGTCACAAAAAATATTTCAAAATATATTGCAACCTCTATTGATTATTTAATTAAATAGCCGATGAAAAGGAAAAATATGGAATTAACTACATATACTCAAAGCATCACAATAAAATGGATAGATTTTTAGTTATATCAAAATTTAACGAATTGCTCATGAAAATCACACTTGTAGTTTTGGAAAAATATATTTTACCATAAATACGCGTATTTGACAGTTGCACTAGAGCCACCTATCGGTAGAATTTAGATTTTCTTTTGTAGTAGGTGCAGAAAGAATAATTTATTAATGAAAAAATATTTTAAGCTAATAAAATAAAATTTATTTAAGAGTTACCTGTAATTACCTAATTGATTGTGTAAACACGAAAAAAACACAATTGATTTTAAATGCAAGTATTACACAATATTCATTATCTATATTAATATTGTGTAATATTTATAAATATATGAAATAATCAGCAATGTCAATTGATAGCAAATGCCTCTGAACAATAATACTTAAACTGAACTATGTTTAACAAATAATAAAAATAAACATTTTTCGCTATGAATTTGAATATCGATTATTATTATATTATAATAAATATTAGATAATATTTGTACTAACGACATCTTTGAAAAAATACAATTATTTCTATTTATGTTAACTTATAATAATTGTCACATACTAACTATTATAAAATACCGAGCTTTAAGTGGGTAAGATGTTTAATGTAAAAGTAGCATGGAATCAAAATAGATGCCAGTATACAATATTTTTTGTTGATTAGTAGGAATATTTTAGACTTCAACTTATGTATAATTATTCAAATGATAAATGAAAAAAAACGAATGCTAAAGAAAATAGATAATGAACAAATTCAGGGTTTTTAAATTTTATATAATTTATGATATCGACTGAGCTTGATGCTGATGACTGAGCTTGATGCGAGCTGATGCTTGACTGAATTTCAATTTTAAATTGTTGAAACTTTGTACTATTGAATATGTGAAATCATAAAAAATTCAACATTTCAAATTTCATCATATTTCAGTCGAAATCAAATAATAGTTTTTCTACCCGAGAAAAGAATCAAAAAAGAGATAAATTATGGAAAACGACGGATCCGAGTTATACTGTACAGTCAATCCTCTTTTTATGCGGTGTTTTAGAATTGCTATTTTGAAAAATAATTATATCACATATATTAATGTTTTGAGATATTTTATTACACAATTAATAGCGATTGTTCACATACTTTACGTGCAAAATCTAAGGTTGTTATTGTAGGATTAAATAATATTAAGAATTAATTGTTTTATAATGTAGCCTGAATAAAGAGGCTCGCGCGCTGTTTGTCTTCTGTGGCATGCATTTTCAATTATATAAACGAATTACTTATGGATAATGGCGATAAGTGATGATGACATCATTAAATAAACTCTAAATATTGACAAAAAAAAAATGATGACGAAATAGAAGAAACTCCTGTTCCCCTCACTTTGAAAATAAAGGTCTCCAACTTTGCAGTAAATTAAAAAATCATATAAATTTAAATGATTTGAATTCTGAATATGTATATAAGTTTCAACGAGAGCTTTAAAATTTCATCTCTGAGTATAACGAACTGCATAAACAATTAATCATCGAAAAAAGATATCATGAACAAACATTAATCACTAATTTCTGGATTAGAAAAAAAAGCTTACAGAGAACGATCATGTGGTTGACACCAATTCCATGGGGATAGATCCAATGCCAATCCAATGATACTATTATTCCCTTCTTCCATTTTTCTTCTAATCTTGCAAAGAAGAGTTCAGCTCTGAACCACATCGCAAATTGCACTGTGCAGTGCACTAATGAGTATAGTGTATAATTTGCGGCGGTGCCATACAGTTACAACAATACGAAAGAATTACTTAAAATGTTACCAGAATAAATCAATATAAAATCAATAATATTTTTTGAAAAAAAAAAAATTGCAAATTTTTACACATTGTTATTTTCATAAGCCTTTTTAATGCGATTATGTTAAAGTTAAGAGGATTTTCAAATTCATGGACCTTATCTCCATTTTTATATGAAAGTCAAGTTTTTCTTTGAGCGATATATTGTGGAACGTATCTACCGCATAAAAATAGGATTGCCTGTACATATATTTTTTCTCACAGACAAATGGATTTTTTTTTTGTTTTGTAAATATGTATTATTGGTCTCTTATTTCCAAAAATATAATTAGATTCCCTCTTGATTGTGAAAATTTTGGTGTTTTTTTATTCAACCTTCTAATTTTCTACCTATCGTTCTTGAAAATGTAGTCCTTTGAATTCGAATGATTAAAATTCGAATATAACATTTGACTTGCAACATTGTTGCCAAGATTGTTACTAGCTTCATATTATTCAATATAAATACAAAATGGCTGAGAAACAACCCGCCATCATTCAAGAAGGTAATTTTTCCATTCCATACAAAATCTTTAGAAAGCGTATTATAACGCAATATTTTGTTCCAAATATGAAGCGAATGTCAAATATTATCGATAAAATCGTCATTTGGAATTTTGTGGCATATGGTACGATATTTTACACTGTCTAATTTAAGGCGAACTCTTTATTTGCTGCAGGGCAGGCAACTATCGACGATATGCCTTTGACATCTCTGGAAGAAAGTTTGATGAGTTTGGAAAAGTTGGACCGCGCCTCTCCTGAAATATGGCCTGAACAGAGTAAGGAGACGCTAATTAATGTAAATGTCATTCGAAATTATTTGAAATTGGAACAAATCTACTCTTCAATTATGTCAATTTTCATATTTTATTTTGCCATGTTGGTACCATTGTTTCAGCCTTGTGTCAACTTGGACGGTTTCATTTAACCGTATTATTTTTGAATCTCGTGTTATGAACCATTATTGCTAATATGAGTAAGGATAAAAGCATTAGCCAGTCTGACGAGAGTCACGATGATAATTCTTTGGAATGCTTTCCAGTTCCCGGACTTTCCGAATTCATGTCCACGCAATCTGTCCAAGCGCCTCCTGCATGGAGCCGAGATTTAACCGGAGAAGACGTCAATTTAATGCACCGTAAGCGAACTTTTGCCACTATTTCCTCTTGATTATAAATCTCTTTCTTGGCTTGGCTTATCAACAAATTAATACCGTTGAATTTCTACAGTGTATCATCTTCAAGCATTTCACTATTTATTTCCTGAAATACTTTCCATAAGGCAATAATCATTAATTTAATATTTATATCACTTATCTCTCGGTAAACTATATAAATATGAGCACTTTAGTAACAGTCCAGTAACAAAAAACATACCACTATTTCTTTGTTCGTGGCAAATATCAAATATTTACTATATTTTTGCTACAACTTCTATTTACATATATATATATATATCAATAATTTCATATAACCCTGAATTGCGATATTATTTTTTGTTCTATCGATAAAATGATGCCATACACTAAAGATTCATTGGTATGTTTTAAAAAAACTACTAAATGTTACTAACATTTAAATTGAAAATTGGAAATTTACAAGCAATCATACATTATTATAAAGGAAACCAATAATTATGCAAAACTTGTCCCTATGTTTTATTTTTCATACTGATGGAAAAATCAAAGAACATTATAATGGATAAACAATTTCACATGAACCTATTCTTCAGCATAAATTTATTTAATTTCTAGAACTTGGCTCCCTTTCGACAAGCGGTTTGGTGATTGAAGTTAAAAAGTTACATGACCTCGCCTATCAGCTGGGAGTAGAAGAAGCCAAGGAGATGACTAGAGGAAAATATCTCAGCGTTTTTTCATCCAGGCGCCACCGATAGCCAACAATTGTTGACAATTACCATAGAAAAATTATATTATGTATATACGTTAGTACCTTATAGGTATGAAAATTTGAATGAAAGTGCAATTAAACATCTTCCTATGTAGAATGATATTGGTATTTACCATTTGTTGTGAATATTGCATAAAAAATATTTAAATTTCCATGGTTAACAATTAAAGTAAAATAACTTTCCTACCTGTTATAAACAATAGCAATACTTGTAGATCATTTTTATAAGTTTCTTCATTTCAAAGTCATACAAAATTTAGCTTTTATAGATCTATCTAAATTACGCAATTAATCTCTTTCATAACAATATTGAATTGTTGAAACTTTGTACGATTAGAAATGTTTTGTCATTAACAACCCATGTTTCGCCTTTCGACATCTTTACGCATTCTATCACACGGATACAACAGAACTGACAATCAAAGTTACAACAATTCAGATTTGATATTAAATTCCATCAAGCACCTTCAGTCAATATCATAAATTCTTTCATAAGAGTCGTGTTACTTTGTATTTTTGTATGACATAACCATTCAAAATTTTGGTGAAATTTATTATTTATGTTGATATAAGAAAACAAAATCCTTATAGTCGTAAATTGTTAAATTGTAAATAATATTTTATAGTTGAATTTATTGCACAAATTGGATATATCTGATGTAAATACAGATTTTAATAAAATACCAATTCTTTAACTTCTAAATTTCAATGACTAAATATAATATGTGAAATGGTGATTAACATTATGTTTTGCACACTAGACACAGCTATATTTCATGATGTCTTTTTGTAGTGTTTTAAAACATAAAAAAAGACATCAAGATAAAGAGTTCTCTCACATTTTGATACAGATGTTTCGAAATGTATCCAACATACTTAAGGTTGATAGTTTTATTAAATATATTGTTATTTGTGATCTCATTTATGAAGAAATTGTGTAAAATTGTTAATTAAACTGACAATTTTCTTTTAAAATGTAGTTTAGTGCCATACAAATTAGATTGTAATTGTTCATAATTTACATTTTTCCAAATTCATTTCATTGCATTCAAGAGCGACATATTTTATATTATGTGAAATAAATCTATTCCAAACATGAATGAATAAAATTTTTACATCAAAAGACTTAGTTTTATTTTGAAACACACTTAATTATTCTGCATAACAAGATTAAGTTTAAATTAAAATTATCGGATGAAGCACTAGGGCACTATATATATGCCTGAAGGTAATTTTAACTGGCTAAACAAAAAATAATCTTTCTTTTATAATGCAGCTATTGCTCTATGTCTATGAATCTTAATTGTAGAGGACGATCTGGCAATGAGACTAGCTCTGTTTTAGCGTTTTTAGCTATTTCCATAGTGATATTCAGTTTTAACATTCTGAACAAACTGAAACAAAATTAAGTGATGTTAATCTTCCACTTACCGATTTGAATTTTCTTAGTAGACCTCTTTTAATTTATACTAAAATGGCAATGTAATATAATAAATTTATATGAATAAACAAATATTGTCTACAGCTATCTTGCCGTAGTTGTGAAGGTAAAATCATAAAATTTTTGGATTTGTTTTTTATGAGTTGTACATTTTATTAATATTTGTATTGTATTAAATTTTAAATAGGAAAGAATTCAAACCTTTACACATTGTATTATTTTCATATTTTTACTGATAATACAGAATTTTGAAGGTATTTTCTTAAAAAAAAAATTAAGCACTGTTATTGAAACGCTCTCCCTCTTAAAATAAAAAAAATACATCAATTCAATATTTACAATTACATAATTGATTTTATCCAAACCTTTGATGTCAAGACTGAAAGCATCATTTCAGACAAATTTTCGCCAATGCATTTTCTACTTCCATACCCAAAGAGTAACGTGGCTAATGGGTGGAATTCCTTTGCGTCGGGCTGTAGCCACCGCTCTGGGTAAAATCGTTGGGGGTCATCGAAGTATTTTTCCTGGAAACTTAATGTTTGCATGGCTATCACCATATTTCTTCCCTTAGGAATCCTATTATAAAATTTTTGGTAAAAATTATCAATCACTTGGTGAAATCTTCTATGAGAAGAGTAGATTTTCTTAAATTACAAAACTGCTATACAGCATTTTTCTATCTCGCCTGTAACTGTCTACTGTGACACTATTTTGCAGCTCTCTTGTGATTACTGGGAACGGAGAAACAAGCTTTAAAAAAGAAAACACAAATGTTTGTTATCACCAAAAGTTGATCTTGATTTCATAAATAGATATTTATAAAGTTCAGTACCTCATCCATTTGCACTGAAGTTATTTTAATGTTTATCTAATTTTGTCCACTAATTTCAATCAACAATAATTATTATAAAATTGTTATTAAAATTTGTATGAGTGCTCATAATAATGACAATAGAATATATATTTTTTTGCTTCAAATATCTTCTCAAAATTTATATGCTAATAATTAATTGAAAAAGTAAAATGCGTTATTTCTACTAAATATTTTTTGTAAAAGTATGCATAAAGATATCAAAAAATTAAATACCTGTCAATACTATTACAACTTTTGACAAGTTGTTTCCAATGCGGTGTCTTCAACAATTTCCATAGTTACATGCCGCCTTCGCAAGCTGCTAAGGATTTGGATGCCTTTCGTAAGGATTCTTCCATGAGCACGGCAGCCTCTTTCGGAGGAATAATAGGTTCCAATAATCCGAGGCTTTCACGAAATAGCACATGGCCTGCACAATTACAAAAAATAAATAGGTTTTAGTATAATTTTTGGAAAAAATGCCAGGAGGAATATATAATATTCCTATCAAATGAAATATATCAAAAAGCAGCTCTTGTTTGTAAGTATGTAGCATTCGTAACCAACCCATGGATTCGAGGCACCATTTAAATATAATCTTTTTAAATTCAAATGGAACTTCATTTTGATGGTTTCTTAACATTAGTACACATTTAATAAATTTATCACAAATTATATCCACTTTTTCATTTATATCTGAAAAAGATATTGATAAGGACAGATCCAAATTTCCTCTTTGTCATCTCCATTCTTCACCTTGTCTGTAATAAAAATTTAAGTTGTAAAGTTTGTACAATAACTTCATCAGTGACAACTTTAGAAAGAAGTTTTTTTTATTAGGATTTTCTTTAAGAGCTGAAAGATTTTTGTAAAATATTTTTAAACATCATATTTTTTAATATCTCATTTTCACTAATTAGGTGATTTTAATTGACAAAACGTGGATTTTACGTAATTTTACATACATTATCCCAAGTTTCCATTTCAACAAAAATTTTAAATGCTGTCTCAATTTATATGTAAATAATAGAATATAATGTAAGGTAAATGTACCAGTAATTGCCCATGTACCAGTAGTTGACCATTTGTCAAAAAAATGTTTATAATAAGGTTTATAGAAGTGATAACCTTGAGAAAATTATTTTTTTTGATTAGCCACACCATTTACCAACACGACTGTGAAGAATTCAAATGTTTAAAGGACTTCATAATTACACAGTAGAAATTTTTTTAGGTTCAGGTGAGCGATCTGCCATTTTTTGCTATTTTCTTAAGGTTTTTGTTAAGGAAATGTGTTAAGTTAAATGAATAGAACAATAAGGTAACTAAGTCTTTTTAACTGATTTTTTCACTTTTCAAATGTACACAGAGCTTATTATTCAATAAGCATGAGGTTTTTGTGTCATAAGCTCAATAAACTGAGTTTGTGGGGTGGTCAAATACTGGATCTCAAAATTCAACTTTTTTTAGTAGTAATAGACCGGGGTGGTCAACTACTAAAAAAAAAGAGGAGATGGAACAATCAAGGATAGAGCGAGCTGCAGAAAGGCAAAGGAAGAAAGAAGAAAAAGAGAAATCTAAAGAAAATATGCTCCAGAAATTTTAATTGAAAAAAAAGATCATTGAAGAAAAAATTGCAATTTTCATCGGGAGGTTCAGAATTAAACATAGAAATTACTGACTCTTCAAAAGATAACTGGAATGAAGAGTCCGGAGAAGAAGCATGCAGCTGAAGCACTCAAATTTTAATTAAATCACCTTTAAGAACCGATGTTCAACTACTGGTACAATACATGGCCAAACTGAAACATTCTCCAAATTATTTGAAATGGCTTGTATTTTTTTTGCAATGCAACATTTTAAAATCTGTCTTCGCACGAATAATCTACAACGCTTTAAGATTATCTTGACGTATCCACTTTCGTTATTTAATATTAAAGTAAGCGGTGGATTGTTGTCAAAGTTGAAAAATTCCTTAAGCCGGTCAACTGCTGGTACGTTTACTTTACTATTTCCACAATTTTACATTATTCATACCAGAACCGATTTTGCTAATTGCTATTATTATCAATTGGTAATTAAAATGATCAAGATTGATTATCTCTTCTGGCATTGCTTTTCTTGAACTTTTTTTTCTAAGCCATTGCTACATAATCAAAAAGTGGATATAGTGTGCTTAAAAACATGGACAATGGTTTCTTGACATTTGAAAACATTCAAAAGTACAAAATCCCATTACAAAGAATCAATTCACCAACATTGAATAAAGACCAGAGAATTCGGAATTCCTATTCTTTGATCTATAGTATTCCAAAGAATCAAATGCTGAACAAATAGGGAAAACCTTGTCTTGATTAAAATCATTTTGTATATCCTCAGTTTGATTGAGAAGCACAATGTCCTCCCCAAATGGTCCGGTTATGCGAAGTACTAGACCATAATCATCAAAAAGAAATGACAAGAACTTTGTCTTGTGGATTTTGAAATAAGGACCGGTAAAATATAAAATCATCGGAAGTATATTTTGCTAAAAGGAAACTCGCTTTCAACAAAACGGTATTTTAAATAATTATGTAGAATGAAATAAGTCTTGAATTTAAAACTAAACGTCTTCACTAAATTAATTGGTTGATGTACTAGCTCTTAGCATATAAATCATAAAACTTTGTGTAATCTGAGTACCAGCAGCCGGAAAATATTTTCAAATATTAAAAAATGATGTATCATAAAATTGTAGGACCGCGAACTTTGTTAAACAAAAGTATCTTCTTATTAAAAGACTTCATAACATTACAAGATTCTGGTACATTTAGAGCTTGAGGTTCTAGCACAACCAACAGAAGTGATCTTTCCATAACATTTAGAGGTTTTGCAATGATTTCACATTGGTGATCGTAAGTATTTTTTCCAATCCTTACATTACACATGTCTTTGGTTAAAATTTGGTGAATTTGATCCAACTGATTGACACCGTGAAATAAATCTGAATATATTGTAACGATACATTTTACAGGATATCTTTTGCACTCTCCACATTTTAATTCAGATTATTTATCAGAAATTTCTAATATTTCAAAATTTTTGATGAGTGGTATTTGTATCGATTGTTTTAATAATCAAAGATTTTGTTTAATATATATATTTAAAAAAGGAATTTTGGTTTATTTTTTCAAACATTTTTTCTATAGAATATTATTTCATGATTTTTTTATTAATATGTGATGAGTATATTTTCATCTAAACTTCAGAAAAATTATTTATTTACTATTACGTTTTAATTATTTATTGAACAATATATTCTTTCGGTTTCTAATAAGTATTTTTTAAGCACGACTATATGCTGGCAACACCACCGCCATTGTCGCCAGATATTTGAGGGACATGCCGTAGGTTAGGCTCGTGAATGTGATTTTATAAATTGCCAAAGGCTTCCGGGTAAACAGTATTACCTGTAATCTATATAATTTAAATTGGACAAAAATGACTAGGTAAATCTCACACGCCGTCAGTTATTGCAACCTACCGTTTTATTGAAATGTCACTTTCCGCATAACCCCATTCTTTGGAGATGATGATGTCTCACTATTTGTATTGTCGTTATCGTTTACAGGGCCAAAACGGAGCTCGGCGATGTCACGCCCCACAATATTAAACAGCTGAAGAAACTAAACACAGTAGTTTTCCCCGTTTCATATAATGATAAATTTTACAAAGACGTCCTAGAGGCCGGAGACTTGGCGAAACTCGCGTATTACAATGACATTGTTGTCGGAGCCGTCTGCTGTCGGATAGACACTTCACAGAACTCTCGTAGGCTATATATAATGACTCTAGGCTGCTTGTACCCTTACAGAAGATTGGGAATTGGTACACTCATGGTAGAACATGTATTAAAATTCGTCAAACAGGACGGCAATTTTGACAGCATTTTTCTGTAAGTATCTTTCAATTTTTCCGGGAAACACCTTACCATATAACATTAGCCGTATTTGTTAATGATTTAAAAATATTTTTTCATTGCTTTATACCATCTAACTCATTAATAAAAGACAATCCATTTTATGACTGGCCTTGAATATAATATATAGATCATTCTAATTTCCTCAATATTATAAAAACTTCATTGCACTTTTCCTGTAAATTATTTAATACACATAATTAATAATATGCATAATTAACTTGCAAACCTTCCTATGTAGCCCTTTATTTTTACTTAAGCAACACTAACATTAATCCGTAAACACCAACTCTTCCAATAATTTTATTTATGGTGATCTGAAATTTGATAGGTATCAATCTTTATGGAATTTATCCGTATACCTTTTTTTTTATTTCTATTGATCATTCCCATATGAATTAAAAAATAGCCTGAAGAGAGAAATTTCATCACACATACTGGGCTAAGGAAAAGTCTTATAAATAGAAAATAAAATATTAAAACTTTTTATATTTGTATGAGGGATACGTTTGTGCCTATTGGGAACATGCTGATGCTTATGATGGCTGTTGTCTCTGCCCATCAACTATTATTTCCCTATGGTATATTCCAGAGTAAAAAGTTTAATGAAAATAATGATTTCTTTCATATTCCCATTGCTAAAGAAGACTTGTCTCATATGCTTGTATTTATATTGCTTTTCTTATGGATTGTATATAAATTATTAATGGTAAAACGTGTTTCATTTCAGGCATGTTCAAATCAATAATGAAGGTGCAATAGATTTCTATAAAAAATTTGGATTTGAAATTGTAGAAACGAAACTGCATTATTACAAACGCATCGAACCGGCAGACGCACACGTCTTACAGAAGACTCTCCGACAGGTCAGCGCCATCACCAATGGCCCCGTGGCCCACGCCAAAACCAACGGTCACGAATGATTTGATCACTCATCATATTTTAATGTTGTCAGTCTGTATGTTGTGATTTCTTGAATGTTTGAACTGTTATGAGAAAACCTAGTTATTGTTTTGAAAGGAATACTGTAGACATGTTGATACACTCGTAAGTTTTACATCTTTGCATTGGGTCGCTTCATTATGACAAATTATCGACATAATTTAAAAACAAACATCATTCAATTCATGATAGAAATACATGACAGTTTTCAAATATCTAGTTTGACTAAAAATATAAAAATTGAAAATGTTTTTAATTGTTTTTACATCATTCGTATTTTAAATAAAGCATCATCCCAGCATTTTATAACTCTATACTATTTAGATGGTTGAGTTCAACCAGTTTGAAGATGATACAAGTGCAAGATTCACTCACCTGTGAAGCAGCTCACTATACTAGCATAAAAAATCTTTTGAATAGTCTAACTCTCAAAGATATATATATTACGATAAATAGTGACCTGTCTTGTGATTTTAATAATTAGCAATAGGTCATGATGAAGCGATCGAAGGTGATCCATTATTAAGTCAACGATAACCCAAAGACTAGTTGACGTTTGCATGCTGCCGTAATACTAGTCGACTGGGAATTCAGGCTTTTCAAATGTTTTTTTTTTTTATTATTAGAAAGGTGGTTATAGTTTGTCTCATTTCTTTTCATGATTTTCCATGATGATTTTGAGACCCTTGCCTATTTGAAATGTGTCCGAGCCATAATATCAACGGTCTCTGATATAGTGCAGTTATTATTTTGATCGTTTCGCTCCCCTGTGTATATAGAGTACCGCACGTCAACAGAAAAGAAATTACAATGAGATCTCATTTCTGAATGGATATCAAATTGTCTGATCCTGGACACAGCTTCAGGCAACCTTATATTATTACTGATTAATATTATGTTGTATTTAATAGTATTTGTAACACATTAATAAAAAAGTTTTCATTTAAAGTGGTTCTTTTAAACATCTGCTCTTGCCATATTGTTTACAATCACACATCCGTACAGTTGTTTGGCAGACAAAATTTTCCATGATGTTTTGTTGTCAACGTGCACGAAAGATGATCTATGAAATCTTTTGAAAAAATAATCTACGGCCTATTATAAGATTCTCAGAATGAGCGTCTTTATTACACTGTTTTTATTTTTATGTATCTATTGTAAAATATTGAAGAACATGTCTACAATTTTGTATGTTTTCCCAGATCATATGTGAAATATATCTGTCCAATTTTATCAATGCCTTATCTGTAAACCTTAAAAATTATCAATGTACAACTTTGCTTTGTCAGCATTTGAAACATACAAGAATGTTATATGTAAAACTTGAATACTACAGAACACCCCTGGCCGTACTAAATACGCAATGAGTGACCTGAAATCCTATTTATGGATGCCAACAATGCAAAACGTGTTATACTACTTATAGTATTTTAAAACAAACAGAAGCAATCTTGATAGGATTTTTTAAAATTATATCTGCTATGAATAATGTAGACTCGCACTAATAGAAGCTGTACTATGAAAAACTATTATTCATTCGCTTGACCTGTCTTTTCAGCGAGAGTGTAGATAGAAAGATGGGACTATGACATGGCTAGTAGTTATCTAATCGTTCTCTTTGAGAGACCATTTTTGGGATTGAATAGGTGATATGGAATTGTAGGCATAGCAGATGTCTATACATCGGAACACCAGAAACGGTACTGAAGAAACATTCCCCTACAGGCCCAAAAAAATTAAATTTACATACAATAAAATCAATTTTGATTAAATGCATATTCATTCTTCAATCACATGAGATTAATTAATTACAAAGGATCACTATGTAGAGTACATTAATGTAATCAGTAAGAATTTTGTTTTTTGTAGTTAGTGGTGCGATGTTCAACTTCATTGGGCAGTACAAGGGCTCAATTTATCAATTGATCAATTGATTTATGGAATTGTGGAAAAGGTCCATGCTATTTTTCTTAAATTGTTAACTAAAGGGTGAGTATGTGCGTGACAAGTTGCCAACCATTACACGATCAAATTAATTTTATTCATAACAAAATCTGCTCATTTTCTCACTCCTTTAAAAGCTATATTGGGCTGGCAAGTTTCAGTCATTTCAAAAGTCAAACGAAAAATTAATTTAGCAATTAATGCACATTTGCCCATGGTCACACTGTTGCCAAGCTCATGAAAATGCATCAATATGATAAGTTGTGTTGATTGATCATGCTGATTTGGTTGCTTCCATGGCAAATTATGAGGTGTGATAGCTCATGGAATCCTAAAGAGTAGATCATAACAGAAAAGCTTTTCTTTATTATAAGGCATAAGGAATTATTCCTTAGATATTCCACACAAAAATTTGAAGCATAAATACTGTTCATTTTGGGCTGTAGTAAATGGATGTGAAGTTGCAGCAGGTGAAGGTGAGCATAATTTTAAGTATCAAGGAATATTTAAACTCCAGTGGTGATTGATTTGATTAAAAGTAATAAAAATTATATTTTTATGTGTAGCTGTCACTTGTTGGGGAAAGGCATTTTTTTTTAGTATTTCCACAATATATTCTACGGTTATATCAGGTTTTCTCATTATCAAATGACCAGAAACCGTGTAACCAAAAATGTGTTTTTATTATTTAAAAACTAAGGAATAGCACTACAAATAAAAACGGCGATTTGATAGTGACATCAGTATAATTTATTAATAACAGCCTGTTAAAATAATAATTTTATTAAAAGTATAGATGTATATAGTCATACAATTTTGTAAAATTCAATAACTGACAGATATTTTGGATATACATCCAATATAAGACCAATTCCATTGGACGATTAAGTGTAAATGAATATCACAACAAACTCAATATTAAATAACTTCTCTTGGAAAACAAAAACAATAACCTTGTGTAAGAAGTGATTTCACAACAAACAAATAAATAGTGTAACAATTAAATAAATGTAAAATGTTTAACACATGTTTGTGAGGTATACAAAAACTGTGTGGGTAACAAAAAATAAAATATTTTTGTTTTCATATTGCAGCATTAATTTTTATTGATTCAATTGAATTGCATCATTGAAATTCAATTACAATTTTAATCAAAAGGTAAGTAACATTTGTAATGAAATTTTTCAGTGTTTTAAAATTTCTTATTTTTATTTAATTTGAACCCTTTCCCAGTTTTCAGCACTATCATTCCAATTTGTTTTGAAACAAAATTCAGCAATTTTTGGTGATGTAAATGTATGTGCAGGAAAATGTCAATCATTTTTAGTTATTGATATTTTAGCTATTCCTTAAACCACCTATGTAAATGCTTATACATACAAAAAAGTTGAGAGTATGCCAATACCTGTGTAAGTGTTGTATTCATAGATATGGAAAGGGTTAATGAAATGCTTAAATAATTCATTTTACAACTTATAAAATAAACATAGCCATTCGAGCCTCATTCATATTTTATAATATATATAAAATTTACACCGTTTGCTTCAAATTTTTATACGAATAGGTAGAAAACACCACTAAGTGAGGGTTTATGACCACAAGGGAGAAACTATAAAAATCTCAAACTGAGGAAAACGAAAAGTTTGTATGGCAAAAATAAAAAATAATTACTGAAGTTGAAGGAACCACATTGATAAGAGTAATTATTTTTTTTGAAAAATATTTATGTAAAATTGAAAAAAAGCTTGTCCTTTAAATATTTGTATGTTAATATAATTATTATTGTTTATTATGCTGTGCTTGTGGATTTCATCTTTATTTGGCTAATGGAACTGTATTATTTGTATAAAATGGTAAATTTATCTTCAACACTGATTTTTGTAGTTTCAACCTTAAGTCCCTATCCTCTCAAAACGTAAGTACAAAAATTTTCAACATAACATTTAAGACTAATTGGAATATTGATGCCTGAACTCCATAATGTTTTTCCAGTTCCAGTTTGAAATTGTGTTGAATAATTGGGAGTACACGTGTCTACGATAATAGTCATAATTATTTAATACTTAACATGTTATTTCCTACAGAAAGAGGGCATAATCTCAATCCACGACAACAATTTACACATTCTCTGATAAAAAAAGGTTATACTTTTAGTCGTGTTTAAGAATCAATCCCTCAAGCTGCGGTTGACGAAATCAAAAAAAGATTTGTCACAAAATATTTCTAAATCTACACAATGAGCAGAGTAAAAGATGAATAGTCTAACACTATTTAATTTTAAATGGACGAGTATTTATTAGAATATCGAATACGATAGGAATAATGGAATATTTAACTATAATTTAGTGTAGTGTTAACATACAAAAATAATAAATTTCATACTGTTAAATGTCTGGTGGCCCCAAATTATAATATTATTGGTGTAATATAATATTATAAAAGTACATACACAACATCCCACTATCGGGGATGGCCTATGTATTCTATTTTGTAAATATATTAATAAAATATATAATGGCAAAACAATATCAGATAAAATTTTACAAGATCATTTTAATAAACATTCTACGAATGCCAAGCAGTGCTAAGATGCTTAACGGAGCTCACCATATGTGAATTTTGTATATATATTTATATCAATTTTGACCCATTTAATTCAGAAACTTTTTTTTTTATTCCATACTATCGCAGACATGCTTCATTTCTGTATTTTTTTTAAGTCAGTGTACAGATTTAAAGCCTCGGCTTAAATTTCCAATTGGCTTGGTGGATTTCATTTCCAATTCAACCCAGACTATGGTGCTACTAAATCGAGTCATGTGAGGCATTTTTGCATATTTCTATGTGATATTTTTAATTAATCAATTAAAGATTACAACAGCTGACATAAACAAATGATAGGTGTCCGTAATAATAGATGCATGTGGCAAAAGCAGCAATGAAGATAGCGCTTCATTTTAAACAATGATGCTATATTCCATACTCTGATTGATTGAACTGAAATAATTACAAATACAAATTTGTATGCCCAAATAATCCATTAAAATAATAAGTTATGATTAAGTTGTCACAATTTTTAAAAACAGAGTTATATATGTGTTGCCATTTGACAGTTGGGAAAACAAAGACAGAAATATTCATTTAAAAGCACCTTAAATGGGTCAAAATTTATATAGTGTGACAACGACTTAAGGAGTAATATGCAAGACTAAGATAGGTGTATTTCACTTCAGGTTCTAGCTATGGTATCATGAGTTCAAAACCCAGGATGGACAGATTTATAAAATGATTTGAGTGGTTGAAATACCTTTAACCACTGTTAAAACTATTTTTTCAATAATTCATGCCACACATTTAATTGCAAGGCCCTAATTATTATAAGTAATTTAAGGCATTGAGATATTTTGAATATCTAAAGTACTCTTAATTCTTTCATTTCGAGACCACTGGTATTTATTAAATATTCTACATTAAATAGAATATTTTATTGTTTATTTTAGTTTATAGAGATTTTGAAATTTCACATTGATTTGATGCAACATTAGAAGCGTTGATTGATATCTCCAATAGAAGTAAAATGTAGCTCACTTCATGGATGTATAAATTATGTTTTTTAAATGCAAGAATCAATTGTGGGTATCTTCCTAAGAAAATAAATAGCTCAGTGTCCAACAAATATGTTGACAGTTCATTTTTATTATAATGAAGATTTTTACAACCAAAACCTGTGTGAAATACACCATAATAAAGTGGTACAGTAAATTTCATGCAATATTTTTAGTGAAAAATCACTATAAAACAAAATTATCAAGTGCATTTAGGATATACAGTCTTTATTTACGTTTATATTTGATCAGCTTGTCGATGCTAAAAATTGATCATATTTTCAATCGCGCAACAAATAGTCACCCTACCTGAGCATGTATTTTTGTTAAAAAAGCAGTCGCAAATATTTAGTTTCTATAAAAATATTTATATTTTCTTTCTAACTGAAAGTTTATTATTGAAAGTGTTTATCCTAGTGGCTCTCAACATTATTTCTAATCATTGGAATAAACTGATCCGATTTAGTGATCGTATGAATCATTGGGACTTACTGTACAACTTACAGATGAATAAAAATATCACTTTAAAGTTAGGGAGTGACAAAATTAATAAAATCATTTTCTCACATTCCCACGCATTAAAATAAATCCAAGGTTTTATTTATGATTACTTTATCAACCATGCGATAATGCGATAATGCGAAAAACCGCATCTGGACCAGATTTATAAACGATTAAAACTGATTAGACCAATTCATGTATTAATAACATTCATAGTAAAATTTTGCAGTTTAATATATTATAGACTGGAAATGAGAATAGATTCTTTCTATAATCAAATTATTTGTCCGTGGATCTGTTTTCCTGAAAAATCAACATTTCTATAATACAAAGAAATATTTTTAAGTAGCATGAATTACTTGTTTACCTTTTACTATTGTACATTCTATGGAAGAAAAAATATAAGTTTTCAGAGTCCTCTTTCTTATCTTGGGTTAAGTTTATGAAAATAATCACAAGCAATCTGTAAGGTTATGGAGTAATATGAATATTAGTGCGGAGCAGTGACTAGAGGACTTTTAGTCTTTTTAAATTTTACTAAACAGATCTTCTGGTATTGCTTTGTGACTTAATGTCAGTGATTTCTTTATTCTGTAATACGGATTATTTTCTCTAACAGTTGAGAGCCTGACCTAAAGTGTATGAATATGTATACATAATACTTTATTCTGAAATACTATGAATTCTTTTATTTGTCGAAACAAGCTAACCTACGTTCTATAAAATAAATAATTCACCCTAGAAATATTTAATTTATATGCACAGATATTAATCTGCCAGAATATTATACATTTTATTAACCATAGAATTGAAAAACTATAGAAAGATAAGAACTAATAATTATTATCAACCCTCGAAATATGCACAGGATACACATTTCATTGAACAGTCAAAAGTAATTTTTGCAGTTATTTCGATGATAAGATTGTCTCCTCAAATATTCTAAATTTACCTAACCAATCCTTTCAGACGCACAATCAAATATTTTGATAACATAAATCACCTTACCGTAGCAAATTTAATGAGATTTAAATTGACAGACTTAATCATTGCATGACATTTCCTGAACTTTGAGAGTGCCAACTTGTCTAAGAAAACATAATAATCAGCTGATGTTGCTTGTGTGAAAAAATATGATGATTATTTAAACACAATTTTTCCTATTATTAACAAGACTTTGTGACAATTTTTTGTGACTCATATTGGAGGGTTGATTTATGTGATGGCAGTTCTTGAAAACTTTTGCCAAATCAAAAAAATATTACACAATATTTTTATTATTGTATTTTTATCCACTACTTAGATAAGACACTGTAATTCACTAATTGTTAAAAATAAATGAAATTTTCTTTTTGTAACTCAAAAATGTGTGTTGAATTTTGAAATGTATATGTGATCATAGTGAATAAACAAGTCAAAATGCGATATACATACAAAATAAATGAATGCATTATCATGAGAAAGACTAAATACACGGTAAACACGAACGGATTCTGTTCATGGAT
The DNA here is from genome assembly GCA_028555115.1 of Himalopsyche japonica. Lineage (NCBI taxonomy): Eukaryota > Metazoa > Arthropoda > Insecta > Trichoptera > Rhyacophilidae > Himalopsyche > Himalopsyche japonica. The sequence goes on along the minus strand of JAHFWJ010000224.1, from coordinate 625,800 downwards.
TAATTATTTCAGTATGCCATAAAAATATAATGCGATAGAGAAACAGAAAAAATGACCATTATAAAACGCCAGACTCAATTACTCAACAGTATAATTTTAATAAAAGACATTGATTAACTTTTCAAAAGCGCCGTCGAGAACAATCTTAAAAAAATATCACCACGAAATTGCATCATTTAAGTGTTGCTATGTTACCATATAATTTAAACAATTAATTATTGTTATATTTAAAATAAATTTATATTCTTTAACCTAATCAAATCCTTTTGAATAGAAATCAACAATGTATTTATCTAAATACAAAGGCAGCTTTTTCTCTGTTGATAATTTTTACTGTGGAGATCGACACATTCTTTCAAAAATAAATCCGAAGTAATTTTCATAGGTTTATAAGTGATCATTTTATATGGTTATATAACATTTCGCTGCAAATTTAGAAATGTAAGTTATGATTCCACTTGTTATTTCAATTTGATCTACTTTAAAAAAATTACATTTTTTCACAAATCACATAAAAAAGAATGATTCTTGTGTATGACTAGTCAAATTTTATGGCTTTTTAGCAATAATTTGGAATGATACATCATTTAATTTGACTTTCATATACTATTTGTAATATATATGTTTACCGGGGGCTTTCTTTATAGAATATTTTAAATAATAAAAACACATTTTTTTAGTACTTATTTCCACAATATTTTTTTTTGATCAGGACCGGTTTCGCTCATCGCGAGCATTATCAACTGAAGTTGATCATCAGTTGATAATGCTCGCGATGAGCGAAACCGGTCCTGATCAAAAAAATATATATTGTGGAAATAAGTACTAAAAAAATGTGTTTTTATTATTTAAAATATCATGCCTTTCCATCAAGAAGTGACAGTTAACACCTTAAAAGTGATTATAGAATATTATCAAGAATGATGAGAAAACTTCACATTATATTTAGATAAATACAGTTACATTATATTTTTTACTGCATTAAAGCAAAAACACATTGTAAGTGATTTAAATCACATTCGGGTAGAATAAATTAGTTTTGATCATTTTGGTTTTATGTTTTTGGAACCAGTACTGTGACCTCGATTATCCAAGTTAAAATACATAAAATATATGTGTTGTTACAATATTTCACTTACAATATTACTAGCATTAGGAACGTAGTGAATAAGTAAGGTCTTGCCCTGCCAATTACACTTTTATTCATTTTTTTATTCACCCAGTCAGTAATATATTTTAATCATAGTACAATAGTTGTCCTATAAAGAGTAAAGTTTTACATATACTGCATGCGTTTTTTATAAGACAAAAATAAAACATACCCCTGAAATGATTTTATTTGCATGGGAAAGAAGTAATCATAAAGAGAAATTAAGTAATGTTTTTCTATTAAACATATGTGTCATGATATTTCATTTGGTTCCCTGTTCTTGCAAAAATAAAGCAATTAATCAAACTCTTTATATTTTGCATATTGTACACATTCCAATTTAACTCAAAATCAGCAAAAATGTTGTTGTTTTGTTTATTACGGTGATGCTATGTCTTCAAGTGAAATATTGTTTTATTTATACATATTCTGCAAATTTTTAAGCTTGGATAATCGTTTTCATTAACATTCAATTCATAGTTTTCTATTCAGAATGAGAAGAATCGAAATATTTCATTACATATTTCTTTCACAAAAAATTTCAATGATCATTTTATTAAATGTAAATTTTCCAACAAACTTATCGAGAGTATCATCAATGATTTGATTTAAATACACAGCTATTAAAAATGCAATATATTATGTCTTTTACAATAAAACAGGAATGTTTTTTTTTCTTATTTAACGACATTAAAAATTGACAACAGCTGTTATAAAATGTCTTCATCAATAAAAAACAGGTGACAACAAATTTAGAAAAAACGTCAGTCGTATCAAAAATGGTCTCCTATAAGATCACAGCACCATCAATCAAAAAACCTTGCATAGCTTACTGCAAGTATTTAGAATTTTGTGAGAAATCATAATTACATTGAGACTTTTGTTTATATTACTACTCAATCTATTTTTGTTATATTGGAAGCTTTGTGACTTATTGAACTTTTCCTTTACTGTGTAATTTTTTTTTATCTGTCATGTTGTAACTCAGTTGACATGCTAGTAAATAATTCTAAAAAAAAATAATAATACAGTGCTATTCTATCAATTCATACATTTAATTACTCTATAGCATATGATGTAGAGCTTGTACTCATTATGCTAAAAAAAATATGGTACACTGTAACTGTGTCATTCCGTTACTATGTGATTTTTTAAAGTAATGAAAATATCTGATTATCCCTGCATAATGACAAATGTCAATCATGTTATGTTAATCTGTGTAACGAATGGGTGATGGACTATTATTTACCTTCTCAGTCAATCAGAAGAAAAATAGAATAAGGCTGCAAATAAAAAAAACATATTTTTCAGTCGCCTCAATTACAACACGGTACTGACTTCAATTGTCACTTTACTGGAATATTTAGACTGTTGGGGATTCAAATATGAGGGATTCAAATATGAGAATACAATTTATTGCTTGCTGAGAAAATCAATCAATAGGATATGATTAATAAAAGATGTCTCTACAAAGGATAGTCTGATTTAATGTATGATATTAAATTGAATTGATTAAAAATGAAAAGGTTGAGTTATCAGTAGAGCCCCTCTAAACCATTAGCCCAGATAATTGCGAGTTTACTGTAGTTCCAATAATCCATGTAATTTTTGTGTGTCCTTTATCAGTTTCAGAAAAGATCTTTTATTCACAAAATTATATCATTTTATGCTATGCAACAAAACAGCCGAGAGAAGGTCAATAAATCACAGCAGGTACCAATTCATGAAATAGTAATATTAACAAAACTTGTAGGGTAATGTTTTAAAATACGGCTGGCCAACTTGAATCGAGGATCTACTTTAAACTTTTAAAGTGGTCAATTTCAAAATAAACAAATACATTTTGGGGATAGGATTATGAATGAGTGAAACATTTCTCAATGAGATGTTCAAGGGTTCATATTGTAATTAAACGTTCAATATGTATGAGGGTAAGTTACTTGATATGGAAATTGGAAATTTTCTGCCACATATTGGCTCCTCAATTGTCCTGTTGGCCAGTCTTGTTAACATGAGTTACTTAAATAAACAAGTATACATTGTTTCAATAAATTGGATTGGAACAATAAACAAACAATAAATATCATCTTTCATACATACTAAATAAAAAAGGAATATATCATATAATTTAAATAAGTATAAATTTCAATAGACTCTTCTAAAAGTGGCTTTGTTCAATTGAGGTTATTATTCTGGTGAATTGCCATTTTTTGGTTTCATTTCCGGTAGAGATTCGAGGTCCAGTAGTTCTTTTATCCTCTCGACACATATCAATGACCCATCGTGGGCTTCTTTGGAAATCTATAAACAAAAAAAAACAATGATAATCACATCAACGAAGATCTCTCTTGCTTTTCATATCGACACTGAATATCTTAAAAATTAATTCAGTAGCATTGGTGTAAACAAAACCTGTGAAGATTTTTAGGATAAATTAGGTAATATTGGCTCAACAATTAGCAGTACAAAAATTAACCCTTTCATTATAGTCTTGACAGTGTTAATATTTTTTAGTGCCTGTACGACAACACACTGAAATAAGCCATCACAAGACTTGAGACATTAGCAGTTAGAGGGTTAATATCAATTATTGATTATCTAGGTCTTGTGGAAAATTTCACTAGTAACCAAACAAGATGAAGGTTAATTACACTTTAAATGTTGTAAATGACATTCTTAAATATTCTTTGAGTTGCTAGTTGTCAGGAATAAGCTGTAACCAAGTATAAAAAAATATATATAAAAATATTACCATCGAGAAATTAAGAAATCCATGAGGAAGACCCTCAAGGATGTCCAGCCCGACGGGCCTGTTGAGGCTCTTCAGTTTCTTTGCAAACATCACACAATCATCGAGGCACGGGTCCAGATGAACACTCTTTAATGAAATAAACTCAAATATAAATAAATATATTGCTTGAAAATCTTAAATAATTCCTCACGACTCTCTCAAAAAATTAAAAATATAAATATCTTCCAAGTTACTTTACTAATTTAGTTACTTTGCAACTAATAACATTATTCTATACTTCATTATATTATAAAATATGATCACTCAAAAAGTCAATGACTTATGATCCAATTTATATTGACCAACTCTTAAGGTTTATACATTTTAGGATATAGTATTATTTTTGTACGATATTAACTAATCAGGTATTGTGAAAGATTCACTCATTTGCCTTACATTTTATGAGTCATTTGATTTTGATTAATATCAAGTCATTTTTAGTAATTATGCAGTGATACGAATCGAAAGAATGAATTGAAGAGTAGTTGATTTGTGTTTCATTTATCTAAGTGTGAATCATTTTCTCCGTCAAATGCAAGAATCTTACCAATATTTTCAACGGAGGCACTTTCATCAGAAGTTCATCGTCTGCCCAATAGGGCGAGAGGTAGGGATCTTTAGGAACTGAGAATATGAACTCGTCAGATGGACTTCTTGCAATGAGAGCATCCAAATTTGACTGAAGAGTAATTCTGAAATAAAAAAAGAATAACATTTGTTTAATTTAACTATAATCCTACCAGCATTATGCTGTTGTCGTCCATCAGTTCACCACTTACATTTCCATCCAGCCATTTAAAACTTTGAGCATAGCAGCAGTTTTTTTTTTTAAAATAATAAGTCTAAATGCTTGTGTGCAGAGAGGTAGAGAGAGTGTGTGCACTATGTATAACGGTGCATCTTACATAGGCAGCACAAAATAATCACTTTTAAGGAGTTAACTGTCACTTCTTGGTGGAAAGGCATTATATTTTAAATAACAAAAACAGATTTATTAGTATTATTTCCACAATTTTATATTTTTACGATCTGTTGATAATGCTTGTGATGAGCATAACTGGTCCTGATAATGTATAAAATTATGTATTTATTATTTAAAACAAAAATATCAATCACTTTCTACTACTTGAAGAGGTTTACAATAACAAGTGCTAAACAGTATGACACAGTGCAAGGATTAAGTGATGAAATCAGTTGGTTAGATAATATAGCACAAAATAAGTATAACTGTCATTGCTAATCCTACATCAAATATAGAAAGAAGATATTTGCCTATTTAATATACACAGTGATGCAAAACGGTCCCAGTATTACCTCAAATGATTGACAGAGCCTAAATGGCAAATAACAAAACATTCTGAATGTAAACTGTGATTACAAATATGGTGACTGTTATATTAGAATAAATACTTACGAACTATCATCGCTTGTTGTGATTTTATTTGACGCCGTCAAATTTGAGAATCTATTTGATACAGCACCAACAAGACTTCCAGCAGCTTCAGATATCCTGAAGACATATAAAGATTATTATTACATATGTAGTTTCATATCACGTTCATATTATATATTTTTAGCAGATTAAAAGGTTCAATAATTTACTAGTCAGTGCAATTATATTTATAAAATAAAAAAGGGCAATCAATTATCTCATAGGTAAAAATTTTTCAAAAGATCACTAGTGGTTATGTTTGTAAAAAAAAACATGTCTGCTCCCATTGTTGAGCATATGAGCTGCTAATGGAAATATCTTAATAATGATTTTCTATAATAATCGCTTGTTACTTAGTTGTGAAGTCTTTTTTTGGAAGAGATTAAGGGTAAAAGTAAACGGGTAGGATAAGACTACTGGTAAAAAAATTGCTCTTGTTACTCCCATTACAAACATGCCAACATGAATTTCCTTGAATTGGGATTCAAATTGGCAGTCATCGAAGACATGCCAAAAATATGTTGCCAAATTATGAAAGTATCAACAGAAATCCTTTACAATTATGTTTCTGTACACTATATCTGAAGATCTAGTTTTATTAGAAAATGTGTTTTGTAAAAATAACTTAAATTTATAAACAGCTAAAGCAAATGATGTGTAAGCAAGTGGAAAAAATATTTATTCACAATATTGACTATAATAATATGATAATGATCTAAGACTGGGATTTTCAGCTATTTTTGAATTATCAAAGTTAATGTCCTCACCTAGTGTGAATACCTTTGGTAGGCATTTTAGAATTCAGCTCGTAGCATGTGTTATCTTCAGGGACGATGGTACCTTCAGCGAGAGTTTGACTGGAAGCCTGTGACAGTGTATCATTCTCGAGAGATTTCTTTTTGAGTACCGGAATTTTGTGGCCCTCTGAATCGGTGTCACTTTCCAAGACATACTTCTCAAGAAAATCCGATACATACTGCTGAGATTTATCTTCATTTGTTGGAGTGGCTGTAAATTTATAACAATTATAAATTGTAACAATAGTGGTACAGTATTATATTATTTCTTCGAGTCGGTCTCGGCAGGCTTGATAAAAATTCTCGGTGAATTTATTTCAAATAATTAAAAAATTTAATTTTGGGATTATAAAATTAAATTTCTTGGGTGGTGATAAAATATTGCATAATAGCATGAGGGTCACGAATTATTTAATCAAAAATTTTTTACAAATAAAAAGGACACAGCTTAATAGTTTGACAATTTCGTATAAACAAGTTGACCTCCCTAATTCCCCCTTTTGTATCCACCATGTAAGATCTTAATAATATTATGTCATTTGATATTTTATCCTAAAAGAATTCACCACTTCATAATTGGAAGATATCTACAATCTATATACAAAGTGTACCCACCTAATGTTCTATGTTCACTCGTGAGAGAGGCTCCGCTGAGCGTATCAGAGAGATGATCACTAGTCGGCGACTTATGCGCTTGCAACTCCACCAGATCACTTTCAGACACTTCCTCAAACGAGGATGTATCTGACACACCCATTATTCCGTTTGGACCATCTGAAATTGAAAATAATGTCAACATTAGTAAATAATTTGAATCAATTAAAATGTGGATTTTGTTGCGGACCAACTTAATAAACTTGAATAAAATCAATAAAAAATATAATCTGCATGATTGTGTTGAATATAACTGTTTTTTGAAATGACCAGTAAATGAGAATAAGCCTCTAGGATTCTTTGTCAATTTTGAAGTTCTTTAGAGGCTTAGAAGCATGTGTTTGAGAGTGTTTCAATGTATTTCTATGAACATGGAGGTAATGTGAGAAACTTTGTGAATATATGAAGAGAGAAATAATTTTATTTACCTAATGGTGGACTCAACCTGAGGAAATCTTTGTCGAGTGACTGAGAATCATTCGATGGCATTTTTTTGTTCTTTTCGATATTCTTTCCATTTGTTTCACTTGAAGTGGGAGGACAGGCATATGCTGAAAATAAAATACATTGTCAAGAGAATTTTTAAATTGAATTACATTAAAAATTTTACGAGTCTTTCTTATTTCATGCCTTAAAAGACGACATTAGGGTAATATTTATGACAAGATAAGTATTCAACCGATAAATCCAGGAACTATGAATGCAGGATTATTCAATGCTGATCTTTTGGGGGTTTTTTTGACACTAAAATTCTTTCAAGCACCATAAATATAAAGAAAATCTCAAAGATTTTTTTTTAATAATCTACAATTATTCAACAGCATTAACATCTACGCTCATCTAAAATTTATTATATGTTGTTAGATTATCTTTTTTTATTCGTTGATGAACATTTTGCTTTCATGAACACTATTAGTTTGATTTCCAATTACACTCCATAGAGTTCACATAACATAACCAGAGTAGACTGGTAATCAGGCAATGTTGGCTTTGCTGAACAGTTTGTATAAATTAGAACAATATATGTATAAAATTAATAGTAAAACAGAAGAGCAATTGGCAATAGATAAATAAACTCAATTAAAATATTGAGGGGCTGGCAATTTCAAAATGAATCAAACCTTTGAGACACCTCATCATGAACCCGAAGGGCAACAGAGGATCCATGAGACACAGCAACCTCGCAGGACTTGGGACGAAGCTGACCAATAATGGGGTGTAAGCCAAAAAGAGACCGCTGGGCGGGGGAACCCCTTCCATCAGAGCGCGTAGACATGCCCCCATATTTAAGTTTCCACCAGCACTGTCTCCAGCCATTACAATTCGTTCGGCTGGAAGCAATGTAATTGTTAATATGAAATATACATTTGCTTGTTTCTGATGACTCTTATTGCAAAAAAATATCAGATTGGGAGTGAGTTTGCTTAAAAATATCAATATTGAAATTATTTTCTTCTTGTTAGTGCTATTGGATTTACGATGACGGTTTGCATACCACCAAAGATACTATGATAGCACTTTTATATAAAGTATAGTAAAAGGTTAAACAAATTATATATATGAATAATCATGCAGTTTACGATATCGACAGAGTGGTAGATGAAATTTCAATATAAAATTTGAATCATTCAAACTGTGATTATTTGTCCACATGTTTCGCCACTCACGATTCAGGATGCACATTTTGGTATTTTCGGGCATTTTGATACAAGGATTTACTCAAATTGTCAGTAACAGTTTACAGTTTATATACTTGTATAGGGAATCTTTTCTATACAAGATAAATTGTTAGGAGCTGAATTGATAAATAAGAGAGGCAATAAAAATGTCAACACAGTTTTACCAGTAGTCCCAAGAATATGCGTGTGCTTTAGCATCCAGCAATAAGCGTAGAAAACGTCCTGCAGGGCCCGCGGAAATGGTGCCTGCGGTGCCAGATTGTAATCGATCGACAGAATCGGTCCACCGATTCTGGATGCCCAATCTCTGAGATAGACTTCATGGGAGCGACTGCTCTGCGCAACAAATCCTCCCCCGTGACAGTGGAAGATTAAGCCCCGTGAAGGAGGCTCGTTTACGGGACCTTCACCTACCTGTGGAGGTAATAAATATAGTTTTATATATTGTTATATATGTTTCCCAAACTTTTACAGATTTTGGTTGTGCTGTTTTATCGCTGTTTTGATTTGTCCAATTACTATAAATATTTACATTAAAAAATATATTATTGTATCATTAGCAGTTAGCAATGTGTACTTGTAGAGCAGCTATTAACCAGTTACTTGGTGAGCCTTGTAATAGATATTAAATTTTGAATATTTAAAAACAAAAATCAGGAGTGTTGTGATATAAGAAAAAACTTATGGAGATTTTCAAAACAAATATTGCTGTACTTTGTTTAAAAGAATATCTTAATTTTTTTTTGAGCATCAACTATCAACAAACTGCAATTAGTTATCTGAGCAGTTGAGAGGCTAACAGTCAACGGGTTAAAAAATGCTATATTCTTGGTTTCCGCATTCACTCGCTAAGCCATACTTTCCTTCACTAAGAGGACTCATTTGGTCAAATATCCTTTTTTTTCACTCATAAACACCTGTAATACCAGTCAACCACTATAGTAAAAAATTTTATGATCTACCATTCCTTGTCGCCTGACTTTGCTGATTAGCCTGACGTTGAGAGTCTGCACCCCGATGTGGGCATCCGGAGGTGGAATGATAAGAATAGATCCATCTGCTCTTGTCAGCTCTATCGGTTCGGGAGGAATTGAAATCAAGCGATTCACTCCTACTGATGCAGACACTAATGTTGGTAACTTCTGCATTATTTCTGCAAAACAATAAATAGTATTAACATTTTTCATTTATCGCATATCTGGAATCTAGCTTCAGAATTATTGTTCGCTGTTTGTCTTCTTATTTCATTTTATTATGATTTTATTAGTATATTTTGTCCAAGCCATAAACAATCTTGCTAACTGGCACCATTCATACAGATATCAATTCAAGGGAAAATTCAGCATCATGGTTTTTTATAATTTGTATGTCATTGATTAATTAATTGACTATTTCCCATCCGCATAGGCCACATTCTTATCAGTGCGGATTGAATAAATAATATTTTTAGAGTATTATCTATTAATTCTTACTAAAAACGGATGATATAAAAAAAAAATGTTTGATTTGTCAATCGAGTTTGAATCACATCTGAAATTCATAATCCACGAAACAGCTTCTGAATCTGAGGATGACTTAAGCCTAAAGGAGTGGGTTTTTTTTTTTTTTTTCACCAGTTCATTTAATTATACCTGTAAATTACCTATTTAAATATTAAATCAATAACACTATAAAGTATTCACCACTTTCAGCAAGGAACCAGAAAGCCTTGCAGAAGTGAATGTCTGCACGCTGGGAAATATTGACAATTCTCCTGGCCCTCAGCTCCGGATCTATCACATACTTTCCCCCGGCCCAAACAGAGTTGATGATGCTCCCTCTGCCGTAGAAAGCTTCCGAAAAGCCAGCCATGCAAATGGATATTCCTTTCAATATACTACGCATGGACGGGTGGAACTGCAAATATCATATTTTTGTTTAATGCAACACTGAATCCAATCAATTCTCACTATGTTCTTGATGTATAAAATGTTCCTATATTTTATTTTTATGAAGAGTTACATAAGTCAGAAATATCTATGAACAAGTCAATTTACTTAAATATATTTGTTGAATAAATATTTCTGATAATAATAATGTGAACTCTTTTTGATGTGGAGGTTCTTTTCGGTGTTTCATCTATTCCATTACACACAAATTAATAAATCTATTGAAAAGTCAATATATTTCAACCGAATAGCATGATTAATTTTTAGGCAAAGTTAATTTACCTGGAATCCAAGACATCTTCCATAGAAACAATACTGGTTGATGGTTTCTGCCGTGGCGAAGAGCTCTTCTGCGGAATGTCCTTCTGTTGGAAATAATTCCCCAGGGACGGACCAACTGACCATGGTCTGGAGGTGGGCCACGCATGTTCCAAGAGATGCCAGTAATTGACAGCATGCCTCCACTTCTCTGCGGAGTTACAAATTTCACAGTATGACATTATGGGCAGTCTTGTTATAATGTGTAAGAAAAATGCAGAAAAAACACATAAACTTTGCTCAAGCTTTACTTCTACAGTCAATCCTGCTGTAGGGAACGAAGCAGTTTTTCGAATTAACAGAAAATTTCATGCAAAATTTTCAAAAGTATTTTTTTTTTTTTGTAAACATGTTGTACACATAAATACACAAGAAGAAAATGATCAACGCTCTTGACACACACTCTTGTTAAAAACTAAATATAGATCAAGGTCATAGAATAAAAATTGAACAAATAGCACAAATTTTAGATTTTTTTAGTAACGTGTGTAATGGTCAAATGAAGGTCTTAATAAGATATTTGTAATATAAATACAACCATTCCTTGTTGTTTTTTTTTTTCAATAAAATTTTGTTTACTGGCATATACTAAGTCGTGCGAATTTCAAGTTCAGTTCATACCATCCAAAATAATTTCACGATCACGAATGATTTATTCTAAGAATGTCTTGAATAAAATATTTAATGATATGGAGTTTAACCACATATTATCAATAAAAGAAGTTAAGAGGTTGAAAAAAAAAATCCAACTTTGATCAAGCTGGAAAGAAGTCTGTAATGAAATAGTTTTGAGACATATTAACATTGAATCAAAGAAATCTTTTAATTCAAAACTTAACATCACAGGTTTTGTATAACATAAAAGATAGAGTTTCATGGGAATGAATATCATTAAAAAGACCCTCAAAATCACTGACCTGCTTTCGCAAAGAAAATAGAAGATTTCTTAAAGGTATCATTATTAATTTTATGTTAAATATAAATTTCATTTGGGCGCCACTGAACCTATTGATAATATTAAAAAAAAAAGATAATTTTTTATTTATAGGGTTCTGAAACACATGGTTTCTTTTGAGTTGTACATGATTATTTCAGCTCCATAGATTGTCTAAAATTGCTTCTTTAAGTCACAGTCAATGCGAGAAAAACCGTTCAACAGTACACCGTAAAATTTGCAATTTTTTGAAAACAAACATGACCTTAATGCAGGTCAATATAACATTGTGTTACAATTTTAAAATGCTGATTATTTTGATATGACAAAATTACACAAAAAAATGATTCCGTTTTCAAAATGTTTAAAATTCAAGTTTAGTTTTTTTTAAAACATATCTGAATTTTTAAAACCTGACAATTTTACAATTTTTGACACGATTGCAATGAATGCAAATGAGCAATGTCACAATATGAAAACAATGAGTAACCCCATTTTAGATTGCGGAATACAAAGACTCAACCCTGCCCCGGTAACACAATAAAAGCTGATAGCATGTTACATATAATTCAATTATGATATTGACCATAATGTTATATTTCAATAACAGTTATGTTTGATTCAAAACATTGAAGGTTTTCACTATCACGACAGTGATACCATGTAAGCAGCTTCCTTCTATTGATTTTCTCACAGATAATACAATTATCATATTAATATTAATAATTATGATTACATTTTATCTTTTAGTCTAAATATGATAAATTTTAAGATAACTAGAACAAAACAAAAAAGAACAATTGAACTAAATCTAAATTGCTGATTAACTTCATAAATATTTGTATGACAAAAGAATGCCTCCCACAAGACACAAATTTTACAAAAGTAAAGTATTATTGCATCATTTTTTTTTAAATTCGGTTTCAAAAAAATAAAGACAGATAACATATAACACGGTGAAAAAATAGCAATGTATTACAGTTCTACAAAATTTATAAGGTATATAGCTGAATAATAATATTAGTAACACTATAGTTTCGATGAGGGCGTAAGCCGAAAAAGCTATCAGCTACATACCTCATAAATTTTGTAGAACTAAAAAACCATTGCATTTTTTTCACTGTGCTATAATGGATGTCTACTAAGTAAATGCTAATTCAATCAATAGATATGTCTAGTGTCCATATCTGAAGAATTCATTAAGTAAAATGAAAATGGTAATTCATAAACGGCAGCACAAAAGTTCGATGTAAGTAAGATAATATTTCTATGTATAGTTGGAATTTGTTTCAGAATTATCTAAAAGACCATGATTTTGGGATACCAGAATTGGAGCCCTAAGGTATCATGGAAGTCATCAAAAATATAAATAATAAATAGTTAATTTCTCATGTAAATTTTAGGACATTACTCAAAATATGCTCTTCACAAAAGCAACTCAATAACATAATCAGTGAAGAAACAGAGACGGACAATTCAATGTTGCATGATTGGGTCAATGATCCAATTGCGTGATAATTACGCACTACATGAATTAAAATACATTAATTTTGGTTTCGTTTTTTCCCCATTAAGGACCCATCCAATGTTTCATTACGATACTTGGAGTTTATGAATGCTGCACAGAGAACACAGTCAATGTATAAAATCAATAATAAACTTACACACGTCGATCAATATTAATTAAATTTGTTTAAATAATATTTTCAACAGATGGTTTAATTACAACAATATTTATAGTTATAAAGTTGATATTAATTTATAACTTTGTGTGCATACATTAGTTTTAATTATTCAGCCATTGCTAAAATTTCATTTTGTATATAAGTGGCTGGCAAGTCAATTACGAAAAGTTTACATAAATTATGATTCAATCAACATATTTCATCGCTTATCATGTCAAATAATAAATTATTACGCATTTATAAGATATCTATGACAAATTTCTTAAAGGTTAGTGAGGGTTTATCTATGATTATTCTCATGAAAATTGGATACTTGGGTAAGAGTGGTATCTCAATAATACAATAACAATATTCAAATAAACAGATCTTAACACTATTAGTACTGCAAAGAACTTTTCAATTCAGATATTATATGAAAGAATTTTTTGATAGTAGTTGTTTTGACAGCTTATTCCACATAATCACACTTGCTCCATCCTCTACAGCCCAGCAATAAGATTGCCCTTATTCCGGATTCAAGATCAATATCAAATGCTGAATTTTTCAAATGAATCTCGATATTGATGTATTTTCTCTTTGAGTTTAATTTCTAAAATTCAGATTCCTTTTGTGATTATCCATAGAAACATAATATTGACTCTTAATTGAACATTTCAAAACTTTTAAATGAGTACTAGATGTATGACACTCGCTCATTCTCCCATTTTACAGTGTTATTAGGAAGAGACTGGACATTAACTACTGACCCTCCATAGGTGCCATTTTCAAGATAAGATGCGATGGATGGGGAAGAATAAAAATATCACAGATATCCTTATTATATCAAGAAATTACCCATGAGTGTTGCCATTGGGTTATTTTCGAATTATTTACAACACAATTAGATAAAATGAAAATCTCAACCACTATAGTTTATGTTTTTCTTTATACCCTCTTATACTTCTGACATAAGTTATCATGTTTATTATCAGAAAATTTTCTTGTGTCTTCAATGTTATGATTGAACAATACTAGAAATATTGCAATACTAAAAATACAAGTGTATCTTTTTAGTGCGAAAAATATTAAGGAAGTATTCTTTTTTGTGTGGATTGCCAATTTAAAAGTAACCCTATTGACACCATTTCTTAATGATAAGTGATGTGCATTTTTAAATATATTTTTTTTACTGGCCTTACAATGTGCCAATGGAAATTGTGAAAAACATTGGTGTCCTAGGGGAGAAAAAAGGCTACAGGGCTCTGTATAAGAATGAACATGATAAAGATTTATGTCATACCATTGGTTACTAAGGGAATTGTACTAATGTCTAATAAAAATGCACATTGGCCTCTTTGGCAGCTGATATCAATTCAACAATGAATGTCATCATATTAAAAGATAAAAATATATTTGAGATATACATAAAGATAAAAAAGAACATGATTCACTTGAACTTACTTTGTGTAATACCATTTTCTAAAGATGAGAGAATCCCGAGCAATACAGACTTGTCGACCGAGTTTTACTCCGTGAAGAATGCACGAGTCCACAACTGATACAAAGCTGCGATAGCCGTTGCCCGGTGTCTTCTCGTCAAAGTCATAATTTGGAGCTACCTTTAACATAACCGATGGAAGTTTAAAACCTTCAGTTTAAAGAAACAGCAGAATTTCCGTATAATTGAAATATGTTGAATATCCTTTTCTGTTAACATATGTGGAAAGACATTCAAAGATTTCGTGTACTAACTATGAATTATATGTATTTATAATTTTTTATTGAAAATAATGTGTCACATGTGTGATGCATAGTGTTTATAAATGTTTCTTGTATATATTGTACATACATACATATATATTCTTTTAATTGAGTAGTTCATGAAATCTTTGATATTTTAGCAATAATACAACATTTATTTACATGATGTTTTCTTTGTATCATGGCTGTTAGTAAATTGATATACATTTTCATGAGATAAGATAATAAAATGTGAATGACATCAATTAAATACTAAACTTATGATCTAAGTCAAGTGAAAACAACTTTTCATGCATTTTTCTTAAAATTCACACTTATTTTAAATGTAAAACTTTTTCTGTGGAATTTGGACAGTGAAAATTTACAATTATTCCTTTCACTTACCTTTAAAATCATGATAAATTATAAAAGTACAAATTACTAAAGTTGAGAACGAAAGTAAAAAAAAGACTATCGCTTTGTTCATACAACCACATATTTTTAAAAGGCACATAATATCCTGCCATCATAATGAAATTATGATATATAACTTTTCATAATTCTAAATATGCTGATGGACAATCTGTGGATTTTGAAAGAAAAATGAATTCCTTGATTCTGTTCTCACACTTAAATAAATTCAGTAATAAAACTTTTGCATTATCATTCAAATTAGTTAATTTTGATACAAATCATCTAGAAGAGATGCCACCAAGCTACGGTCCAGGAGCACTACAAATCCGGCCACCATAGCTTTAAAAAATGTGCATAATTTAAAACTACAGTACGCTGGTATGATGAGCCAGCTAAGTCTTGGCACTTGGAACTTAGCAGAGGAGTCAGTGTGACTCTTAGGCTGAAAGAATGTTTAAAGACTCCTAATTTATGATAAAAGCTGCCCTTAATCTTAGCAGTTGGTAGAAGAGGATGTAAAATATCCTAATCAGTGAACCTGCCCAGGATATTTGAACAATGAATCACAGCAATGATATTTGATAATTGCGATTTATTATTTTATAAGGGACGATCTAAGTATGACTATCTCTATTAATTTAAAATATTAAATATTACACAATATGTCACACAAATAAATGATTATTTACCTTTCTGACGTCATCAACTAAGGGCCAAACAACGTCAATATTTTCAATTAGGCTAAGGAAGCCGCTGTGCAATCGTTGTCCACTTTCGCTTTCATCACTTTTAAAAAACTCGGCATTATTGTGACAAATATCCTTTAGAGTTTCGTACATAGCATACGTAGGAACTGCATTTTCACTAATATTTGTAGTATTGACAGTAGAATCCGAGCCATTATTCGCATTCGTGCTATATGGAATATTACTGCTGCTGGTGAAATTCGCAGTATTAGCAGGTAGTGCAGGAGCGGACATTATTTTTTTTGCACTCTCCGAATAAAACCGGAGGTTTCTAAATAAATATGAGAGAAGTCTCATTTATCGTGTTTAAAGAATATTTAACGAAAACGAAATCAAACGCGCGCATCTGAATTAATTTATTATCCACAATCTGATCGAAATCTACAAAATACTCGGTATTTAATTTGCACTATCTACGTTAATTTTACATAACAATCATTTCCAATAAATTTATTTAACAGAAAAATAATTTATCAAGAGATTATTATATATTTTCACCTACAACAATTTGCTATTGAGAGATGGTTAAATAAATTAAAACCATTCCCGACATTTCAAAAAGAGCAAATGTCAATGCCACTGGTTCGTAATTTTTATTAATGGTCTGTGTCAATTCGTTCCGATAATAAACAAACAAGAAAATGATTATGAAGGGGATACATCTTCCAGTTTTTTAAATAATATTTTTTGAACATATTACAATTACTTTAGAAAAATGTATACTGCATAATATGATTAAACATATCTATATTTTAGAAGAATAATACGAATAAGAAAATTGTTATTAAGTACTACAAAATAGTATTGTGGAATATTTAAATTATTATAAATGAGGCTACATATTGAAAAGATTAATTTGATATATGTAATTAACAAAACTTCTAGGAAATGAAAATTTCTACAATATGTAATAAGAAAATGTTCTTTAAACCATAACTGTTATATTTTCAACGACCTACTCTTTATAAAATTATATTCAAAGATAACTCCCTTGCAAATAAACAATATTTTAGACCCAAAATAGAAGATTAATTAAAAAAAATTAATATTTTTTTAATTACTCATCTAATTTTAGCAAATATTGGAAAAATTGTGACACTATAAGTTTTGAAATATCTCAAGATTATATTGAATTTTTATAATCATTCCATAAATAAATCTAGAGTGATTCATCTAATGCTTGTCCATTTCACAGACAATACATTCGACAGTCAATATCATGTTCACCATAATCATTTGACGCTTAATATATTTTATGAGCAATAATTGTCATCAATTATAGCAGTCTCCACAGTGAAATATAATGGGCTATGTATTAACTTTATCAATTAGCAGAATTTCTTTTTATTGGTGAGCATGTAGTAATTGATGTTTCTGTAGTGAAATTAAAAAAAAACGTACATTTTTATCAAAATAAAGTCATTGGATTTTTAAAATTTAATCAGATATGATAATGTTCTAGGCTCTTATTAGAAAAAGTTACCATAACATTTTTATTTACATTTTATAAGTCCTTATTGTATATTCATATGGGGTTTTTTGTTGGAATATTTTTGATGCAGGGAAATTTAATAAATTACACTGACAACTCTAGCTGCTTCCATCTTTCCGGTCAACGCCGCCATTGAAGGTGAATTGTCTAAGCCACATGGCTTGTATTATTAACGTTAAATAGACGATATAATTGTGATATTTTATATTACTTTCCATAAAAGAATAGCTAAAGGTCTCATTTATCCTTTAATCATTAAAAAATCCACTAAACGATTCATTTGACGACAGTGTTATAACCTCAAATTATGACATCCAGTTAACGTGTTACTTATGTGTTTTTACTCTTTGTATTGCAGATGCCGTCAATCACTTTAAAAGACGTTGAACAAGACAAGGTCGTGAAGGAAATTGCCAGCTTCCTGAAGAAGTAAGTATCCGTGAATTTTACTTACCAACTGTCAGATACAATGTAAATGAAGTAAAGTTCTTGCCTTAAAGCCATCATCTCATAGAGGAATCATTGCGAAGTATTTCAATGATCGGTAAGTGAGTTGCTACGCTGTGATTAATTATTATTGTGCCCTCATTTACTGTAGTTGACATATTCACAATTATCTTGCTCAGTGTCTTTATACCTAGCTAGTTCATTGAAACAGTCAATTCAGGAGTCATCGAGGTAACCTGAATGACTGTTTTACGTGTGCATCGGCATTTTCTCAGGCCGAAAATATTTGGCTTATCTCACAACTGAAGCTTTTTCCTATATTCTGTATATCAGATCAATCGGAATGTGCCACAAGGATTATTCATATTGTAAATATTTCTGAAGAAATTCACCATAAATATTTGGAAAAACATATTATTGTAGTCAAAAGTTTTCCTAGTCTGATCGTATCTGATTTTTTTTTATAGGTCAGGAAAGCTTGCAGTTCCTGAATGTGTCGACCTGGTAAAAACTGGACGTTTCAAGGAACTCGCTCCCTATGATGCAGATTGGTACTACATTAGGTGCGCTTCCCTCGTGAGGCACATCTACATCCGTTCCCCCATTGGAGTACGCACAGTCACAAAGATCTACGGAGGCCGCAAACGAAACGGAGTAACCCCCGCCCATTTCTGCAGAGCCTCAGCTGGTATTGCCAGGAAGGCTCTTCAGAGCTTGGAAGGACTTAAGCTGATCGAGAAAGGCCCCGATGGTGGACGTCGCCTTACCAAGCAAGGCAGACGAGATCTCGACCGACTTGCCGCTCAGGTTAAAGCCAGATCCCGTGTTACTAAAGAAACACAAGGAACTCTCGTACTGTAATTTGATTATGTTTAAATAAATAAAACTAAAACTCTACATCTTGTTTTTCTTCCATCCTGTTAATGCAAACATCAAGGCTTATTATTATTTTTATTTTTTTATATAGGTGTAAATTCTGCTCCTTGATATTTTCTGATAGGATTAATTGCCGAAAAAAGTATCTTCAGCTTTCTTTGTGAAAGCTCTGGTTTTACTAAGCCGTGGGAAATTGTTAACCCTTATCTTTGAAAGGGGGGAGGGTTTGAATAAATCCAAACAAACATTTTTTTAAGCCCCCTTTGTTGGTTTTTTATGAAAAACAAATTGGGCCAATTATTTTTAAAGTCAAAGCAGGGCCAGTTAACGGGATTAAGTTCTCAAGCTAAAGGTCTTTGGAAATAAATGATAGGGAAGAGGTAGCTGTTTTTGTTAAGTGTATTTAAAATTTCAATATCAACAAACTTTGGTGAGGAAATGCAATAAAAATTATTGTTTTGAATGTTTTTAAAAATATCTTTTGTAACCTGCTGACAGCGAAGAAAAATATTAGCCTTTTAATAAGTTTTGTTTCAAAATATATAATTTTTGATTTTTTTCAGTTCAGTACCTCAGTTCTAAATTTGTGATTTTTAATATTGATTAAAAAGACCGGTTGGTTTAGTTCAGCTTTTGGTTAGTTGCAATGTTATAGTTTAGTTCGGTCTGTGTACTATCAGAATCAAAATTCGATGTTAACAAAATTTTTAATGTTGCAACGTGAAAAAATAAATATTTTAAATAAAAATGAAAATTTTTGTACACACTCATAAAACATATTTTCAAATTGAGAATCACAACAAAAATTGTTTTCTTCATTCTATTGTTTTTATTGATATTAGTTTTCCATCGACGTTGGATTTTTGATTGATTTTTTACATTTTTAAAGCATATACTAACAGGAAGAGAAATTAATAAGTGATGTGAATAATATAGCTATCTCCAGAAACTTGAATACGTTGGATTGGATGGAGTCAGTAGATTCTCCAAAAAACGTCAAAATAGACTTAACTAAAAATGTTCCAAAAGATGAATCGACATCTGAGAATAACGAAATAAATAATATGCAGGTAAGCAAGGTATAAAGAATGTGAGAAAATATTATCTATGTCTTGTTAAAGTATTTTATAAATAACAGTCGCTCACTATGTGCTGCATATGGAGTTGAATAAAGCATATCAAAAATAAGGTGTGTCCAGTAAGTGGTAACTACCACCCAGTTGCTCGAATGTTTTTCGGAGTGGGTAATTTTACAAGATAAAATATAATTAGCCACTTCAAGCAAAGACAATACGTCATAATTAATAAAATGTATGGATAAGAGAAAACTAGAGGTCATACATATCCATAATTGACGATATTGGCATAATATGCTTGAAGGAATTTCAATATCATGTTTGAATTGTTGAAATTTTGTTTTGATAAAGCCCGATGATGTTGAAAAGCGAATCAAGAGTCGTGAGAGACAAAATATATGGAAATGTACAAGGCTTCAACAATAAAATTTTTGCACATACCTATGGTTGAACAAGAAGCTTATTAAACTGTCCATGCTGGGGCTTGGGTGGGTACCAAAGAATCACTAACTTAACCAGGAATTTTGACTGGCAGGTTGAGCACCGTAAATTAAAATTAAGTTAAATTATTTAAATATTTTGAGTGTGCTTAAAAATTTTGATTACCAATAATTTTTTTCTTTATTATAAATTTTATATCTTGAAGTGATCGCAGTTCAAAGATTTATTTTATGTGCGAAGGAAGTATATAGAAGAATATTAATCTAGATAGAATTTACAATGGTTTTCAAAATTATTTCAGACACACCAGAGTCAGTTTAATTCAAACACTTCCCTACCGCAAGCGCAGCATTTAACACATGAAAGATGTCCACGACATCCCTGCCAACATAATTATCCAAGGTTTACGGCACCGCACAATACAATTCGCCATAATATCAATCCGAGCAATCATCGAAGTGCTATGCTTAATCCATGTGACCAAGAAAAAAATGTATACGATGTAAGAAACCATACTGTGGATAATAGTAATGTTAATAATATACTCTATTCTACAAAAAATAACCAAAATCTCACAACTTGTTCATTCCAAAGTGTAAACGAAAGACCTTTTCGACAAGTACGTGAAGAAATTCATGAAAAATTTCCTAAATATGCTTGCAACAAGCATTTGGATCATGTAAATCACGGACACCATGCTTCTTGGAGAGATTTTTCCAGTAATTTTATGAACCCCAAAAGAGTTGATAGGAGAAATTTGTGCCAGCATCATTTGTATGAAACCGGAGCACACATGGAACATGAAAATAATCACGAAGCGCACTTGCAAAATAATATTGACTTGAATAATTCACGCCCAGAAAATGCTGATTATAAAATTAATCATGAACACTCTTTAAATAATGTTGAAAGTTTCGCGTCTGTTAATTGTCAAGAAAAAAATAACACCTGTTTTGACGAGACGAAATTTTATAATCCCCCAGGATGTAATGTCAAAGTAAAAGCTTCAAAAAGTTTATTAGATTTAGAATCAAGTCGACCAGTTGAATTGAAATGTGTAAGAAAGAAAATCTCCAGAGAAAATATACGCGATTGTGAAGAAAATAGTATTGAAACAAAGAAAGACGGTGTCAGACCTAAAAATGTCAAATTCGAAGAAGATTTGGTTGAATTTGGGTATCCTCCGTTGGAGAAAGATGTTCAAGCTAGCCGCCAAAAGAGTGTGCCTCCAAGAAGTTCCAGTACTGTATGTCGGAAGGAATGTCGAAAAAAATCTTCACCTGTTGTCACAGTTCAGAAAAGAAATGGATTAGACTAAAATTTGCTTTACTGTCTATATAATTTTCCCAGGCACTTACTGTTTGCAATTATTTAATTTTTGTTGAAAATGTAATTTAGTCAACGCTAACTTTATTGTTAGGAAATGTTATTGAAATAATTTGTCATTGTCAAATAAATTAAACGTGTTTTAAGCAATGTTTGATTTAGTATAGATAGTCTTGAGTTAAAAATGATTCTACAAAAACTGAGTAACCATATTTTTTTTGCTTATGCCTTATCATATACATAATTTTTCGTATTGATTTTTTTCGATTATGTTTGATATGAATTTTATGAAGTTTGCTATTTTTATTCAAAAATATTCAGCCAACATAGTTGATACAAGATAGACTTGGAAGAAATCGATTTAGAAGAATAAGTAAGTATTATCAATCACACAACAAATATTTTTAATATAATTGATAATAAGGACTAAGGCAAGTGATGAACTAAGGAAAAAAACTTTAAGGATTTATTGAGTGGGCTTGAACTTTGTTGTATTTCTCCTAAGCGTTGATGTAAATTCATGACTCTCATATCTTCAGTGGTAATTCGAAAATTTCATTTGATATGTTAATTTAAAAATAAAGCACACTTAAAATATGAAAAGGGCCTTATCCATGAATGTGCATTGAAAAAATCAGTTATAGTGCACCATAAATATTTTTTAAATTGTTTTTTTTTTCAATATTTTTGTTAACAGATCACAATACATATATATACAGTGATTAATGATTTTTTTTTTAGGAAATTACGTGAAATATACATGCTAGGTTTTAGTATTTTTTTGAAATGATATGTGATGAAACAAAATGAAGATTATGAGTGCCATAAAACATGTAAGCTCAACCGTTACTGCATAATAATACATTTTTCTGTGAGCTGGAAGAAGTTTGATCGAAAATTCAATCCTCTATTTCTAAAGAATATCATGAATCATGACATGTATCATAATTTTGTATCACAAGTTTTGATGGTTTCTCTGTTACTTTTAGTTAGCTATATCTAATGGTGTGATGGGAATTGGTACAAATTAAAAAAAAATGACATAGCTTGGTACAAAATTTCACATGAATTACCTTTATTAACCAAAGCATACAATGTGTTGAGACAGACTTTTTAAAATTTTAATTAAATGAACTGTAGCAAATAGAAAACTATAGTCACGACGAAAACTTATTTTGCTTGCATTGGATTGTTCTTATCCATTAGTACTTAAGTACTTACCAGGTTAACATAGGCAAAAATTTCAAATTAATAATAATTTGTAATTGATTCACATAAATGTGACTTGCATCTCAAATGATAATGATGATTTCAATGAAAAATTGAAAAAATATTACAAAATAGTTGATATATAGGCTGAATAAGAATAATATTTTTTATGCATGTGAGACATAGACAATATATTTACCAAATAATCCGCTGTCAGTGGGACTTCAGTTGTCCAATTCAGATCTTGTACATTTTTTTTATCATTTACTGACTTCATTCGTGCAGAGAAAGCCAGCCGATAATCCAAATGAAAATATTGTGTATATTTAATCAAATGAGTATTCTCGAACGTGCGTAATACAGAGTCGTGAGAATGAATAATGAAGAAATTGTATTATTTGAGGTTAGCATTTTCCCTCGAAAAACATTTGTCTATTTTCAAGTTTTTATCAGCATCTAATGAAACTATTTATATGATATGTAGATAATTGAACCTCTACGTTTTTCATAAATAATCGTACCCAAGTATTATTTTCAATTTTAGGTTTTTGGTCATTTTAAAATTCAAAATATTTGATAATGTTCTGTTGATATTATTTTCATGTAGTTCTTTATTACTTTTCTTGAAATTTTGAGTCTAAAAAAATCTTTTTTTTTATTTATAGTCAAGCGATGGTTCACTCCATACAATATCACTGACACCGGAGCAATTAGCTGAGTTGGGATTGCAAATTCAATACACAAATCCGCCTGCAATAGTTCAGGATATTATTCCTAAAATTTCTCAAGTCCCACTCGAAGAACACCAGAATAAAATTATTGAAGAAGTAACTGACAATACAAATCAAATAGAAACGCCTGTCCATGAAACAAATCCAAATTATATTGAAAGAAACCAAATTGATGTTGGAGAATCGGAAACAATTACTGAAAAAACAAATTATAACGAAGAATTACCAGTCATTGGAAACACAGCCCATCTTCAAAATGTCGTGAGGCTCTCTGATATATCGATAAAGGGGAAGCGAGGGTTTCAATTGATTACAGATCATATTCCCGGAGATAATTGGATTTCAAAAAAATCCAATATTATCACTACGGACGGTGTCACGATAAACCAAAGCAATGTTGCCACATCTTCTAGTGACTTCCTTTGGAAAAAGAATGGGTTTTTGCCAAAAAATAAAGCCATTTTAGCATTAAATAATAAAACATCCATACCAGCTGGTAATTTTACTATTTCTCATAATAAAATTATCTCAACTGTTGTTTCCGATAATAGCTCAAATCAACAAAATACGACTATTAATAATGGTGCTACGGGTGTTAACTTAACTCCAGAATTTGTCAGTAATCAACCCCAGGTTGTTGCTCAAAATTTGAGTACTGTACAGGAAGAAGTGTTCAAATTGAACAAATTGAAAAATGGAACAAATTCTTATTCTAAACAAAATGTTAGTGATGTTAAGAAAAGACAATTACCCTTAACGAGTCTTCCCATACCTATACCTCTAGCGCCAAAACCACCGAGAAAAATATTGCCGCTAAATGATTTTACTAAAAATATTAGGTTGGTACTGTTATATTTATGTATTAATTTACATATTGTGTATTGATTAAAATTTGATTACTCTGGTAAGTTGATCTTTACCATAAATACAAATCATGAATAGAGTATTTTTTATTTATGTGATACATATACATTATAAAAATTACAATTTATAAAATTTGAATTGTTAAAGCCTTGTATCATTCCACATGTTTTATCACTAACAACACGGGTTTAGCCTTTCGGCATCTTCAGGCGTTCTATCACACTGATGCAACAGAACTGACAATTTATTAGTTTATTACACGGTGAAAAAAATAGCAATGTATTTTAGTTCTACAAAATTATTTTTAAAAAATATAGTCGATAGGTATTTCGGCTTACGCCATCGTCAGAACTATGCTTAAATTAACATTTGCTTATCTATATCTAGTTGTGTAGGAAAGGTACACAATACATCTTCTCTCCTGTTTTTACGGCCTAGCTTGTTACTTTCACACAATAAAACTAAATTTTCAAAAATTATAAATGAAACAAAAGGTGGCTATGACAATAAGTTTAGCTGTGGGACGGAAGTGGTCATTACGGAAGCAAATCAGACTAGCCCCCAATAATAGGGTTAATATTAGTTTGTTCGTTAAGAATCCTTTGTGATAATTGATGTCTATTGATTTCCAGCTGTTCCAAAGCCGTCATTCTGCGACCCTTACTAGAAAACATTTAGGCGCTGAGTTTGAATTTATATTATGTGATTCCTTAATAACTTGATTAGCGAATTGTGAATCTGTTTTTTTACTGTTGAATGATCTTACATGTTCCTTAGCTCGAGTAGATATACTTCTACCTGTCTGTTCGATATAAACGGATAAACATGAGCCACAGGACATTTTATAAATACCGCTTCTGTCCAGTTTATTTATTTTATCTTTACTATTTTTAAGATGTCTGCCTAAATTATTGTTGACCTTGAAAGCTACGTTTATTGAGTTTTTAATCTCACGATGAATTTTTCCACTAATGCTACCTAGGTAGTTGATTGATTTAAAGAAGCGGTTATTCTGAATTGTGTTCGGGTAAATGAGTTTTCTAGCCAGATTTAATTGTTTTTTATTTAATAAATTACACAATTAATAAATTACATTGTGTGAAAGTAACAAGTTAGGCCGTTAAAACAGGAGAGAATATGTACTGTGTACCTTTTCTACACAACTAGATATAGATAAGCAAATGTTAATTTAAGCATAGGTCTGACGATGGCGTGAGCCGAAATAGCTATCAACTGTATTTTTTAAAAATAATTTTGTAGAACTAAAATATAATGCTATTTTTTTCACCGTGTTATAATGGAGTTCCACCAAGCGAATGCCAATTCAATCAATATATTAGTTTATTGCTTTTGTAATGTAGAAAGGGCTTATAAAAGGGATTGGAACTGGCTTGTGGAACACAAAAAACGTGCAGAATAGTTGAGATTGAAGGAGTACTTACAATATGTATTGTTTTCAATTCAAAATAATTTTCAAACACTCTAACAAAACTATTTGACAAACTAATTAGATCAATAGAGATCTCAATATCTTATAAATTGCTAATTCAATATATAATCACAATCAATTCTTCAATGACTGCTTGTTAAGACTATGTTTTATCTTTTTTCAGTTGTAAGACATGAATTTTCTTGTTTTAAAAAATGTTAATAGTGTTAAATGGAGAATTAATTTAGAAAAGAGATATTAATTGTTAAAATATGTAAGGTGCAGTCTATAATTAGTATAGTACGCAGTAAGACTGAGAGTTGCAAATGAACATTATCAATGGGATACCTTCTGGTGTACCTATCATTGTAAAATATATTGGTAGTAATAAACATTAAAACAAATTTGCTTTTATGTTAAGTGACCAATGAGTAATTAAGCTTTTTATAGAGCATTACCATAATATGAGTAATTATTCAGTTACCGTTGATATTATTTACAGGTGGACTAAGGGTCAGCCACATCAGGTTGTTCATATTTTGCAGAACGGGGATCAATATCATAGGTAAATGAATTTTACAACTACTTTGAGGATAGTGGCGATGAATTTCAATGGAATCAGTGTATAGTATACTGCTTTTTTAAAGTCTTTCTGCTCCCAATATGGAATGTCTGAACTCGCATAGTCAATCAGTAACTCAGAAAGAGAAATATCTACCAAATAAATACTTACTATCTGCTCTGCTTAACACTTTTAGTCCCAGTGAAAAGTTTCAAGCATTTTTGTCAAAATAACAATATTTTCTTTTATTTTAGTCTTAGTTGATACATTAATATTTAAATGTTGACAAATGCACCCGAAAGATGCATCACACTTGTACCTGATATTATTTAGGTGCATGTGAAAGGGGAAGAGCATTATGTCTAAAGTTTCTACTCTTCAAGAAAAACAAAACAATTTTGTGTTTTTATGAGAACTTTAATGTTTTAATTTAATATTTCAGTTTGATTAATTTGATGGGTCATTTTCTTTTATGAATTGCAGTTGTTTTGGCATACTCAACTCATTTTTCAGTTTCTAATGTTCTTTTCATTTTACTTCCACTGACACATATACATATGTTTATATATTACAAGTTGGTTGTCTCACCTCCACCCGTTATGTGTATGTAGCTGTTATTACACGGCCGCCTTCCATAACGCAAGTTGTTTATATATTAGTGTTTTCTGAGAGGTATCTGCCAAAACGTGGTATCTATTTTTTTTGCTTCCATCTGTTGAATTGACGGGAAATTATGTTATATCTCAACAATGTCATTTCACCAAGAATTGGTGATGAAATTTTATGGAGTTATTAAATATTATACTGTTTGTTAGATGCTTGATGGAACAGTATTATTATATTTTTCATTTCAGTGTTGAAAAACTAAATAGTGAACAATTAAGAGTTGTCACTGATGCTATAAGCAGTGTTGGAACTACTCCAAATAACCAGAACAAAGTTTTGTATGATCCTACATCGAAAACACGCGTAGTGTACAGGTAATTCAATATATCTTTCCTGGTTCATTGATTCAAAGAGTATTGATTGTGTCTATAAATTTGTAGATATACACTTGGGCCTCGTATAACACGGTTTTACACAACACGGATTTATACAACACGGTGGCAAAAATCGTGGTATATTTTTATACAACACGCTTTATATAACACGGTTAAAAAAAAAATGAAATAATTTACATGTTTAATTTGTACGCCAATGTAATGTGCACATGACAAATCTTCCTGAGCGCGTCGAGACCTGTCAATTTTGTTTGTTTCGATACATTTCAGTTGCACTCTGGCAGTCAATGGTGCAGTGCATATTTCTTTGTAATCCGTGGATTATTCTGGCTTATTTTTTGTATGTATACACTTTACATATTTCATTTTATCATTACTTATGTACATACATGTACATAATAAACCTTGGCAGTTCAGAAGCATGACGTACATTCCCTACTAGATTCCACTTGCCTTGCTAAATCCTTGGTTATTTGAAAAATATTTAAAATTGTGTACTCAAAATCAAATTATAAATAAAATATGTAGTGTGTAATATGTATTTTATTTTTGTTTAATTTTTTTGTGCGATTTTTGGGTATATTTTGTATGGCTGTTTCAAAGTTATGCGGTTTTTAAAACCCATGGAACTCATCCCCATTTTTTCTATGTAAGCCATAGCTTTTTTTGTGCGATTTTCCCCGGAACGCATCTATCGCAGAAAAAATGGTTTGAGTGTATCAAGTTATAAATAAATTTCTGCATTCGAGATTTAATATGCACGTGTGTGATTGGTGAAAATAATTTGATTGATGCAATACATTTACTTATTTGGAAAAATAACGTCATCATATGAGAGATAACTCAAAAAAATATGTACCATGCAATAAATAATAACAATTATTTAACCAGTTTTATTCTAAAATGTTCTCGTGTACCCATTTTTACTTTAAAATAATTGGACTGCAAAGGGTTAAATATATGTACATACGTAATATAACGCTTGATAATTTATACCAATTTTATAGATTTAATTGTATCAATTTATTATTTATTTGTCGATGAAAAATATTTAGACCCCAAAATGTCGACAGTTATGGGTAAAATTAAAAAAAAGAGAAACTTTATTTCTATTGAGAAAAAAATCAATATCCTAGATTGTCTTAAAAGGGGGGAGAGACCGTCATCCCTTGCTAAAATTTTCAATTTAAATGAAGCAACAATTAGGACGATATAAAAAAATGAAAACAAAATTAGACCTATAGCTTTAGCAGGATGGTCTATCAGTGTGACAAAGATTACCCGCATACGCTCAGTAATAATAGAAAAAATGGAAAGATTTCTTATGATATGGCTAGAAGATTGCAATGACAAAAACATTCCTGTGGACAGAAGCATTATACAAAAGAGGGCACAAGAAATTTATGATAATTTAAAAAGAACTGAACAATTGTCATCGGAAGATCAAAACTCATCTCACAATTTTTCTGCTAGTAGAGGATGGTTTGAAAATTTTAAGAAGCGATTCTCACTACATAATATAAAAATTCGTGGAGAAATTGCGTCAGCTGATTTTGAATCTGCTAAAAAGTTTGTTCCAGAATTCGCAGATATAAAAAATAAGGGCTACACACTAGACCAGGTTTTCAATGCGGACGAAACGGGATTGTATTGGAAGAAGATGGCGCAACGAACCTACATATCAAAAAATGAAAAACATGCGAAAGGATTCAAGGTGGCGAAAGAAAGAATATCTTTACTATTATGCTCCAATTCTTCAGGAGATTCCATAATGAAGCCATTATTTATTAATCGAGCCTTAAACCCCCGAGTACTAAAAGGTTATGATAAAAAGAATTTACCTGTTTATTGGAGACCCAATAAAAAAGCTTGGACCACAAGTATTCTTTTTAAAGATTGGTTTTACAATTGTTTTATACCTGATGCAAGAGATTATACGAGAAAAAAGAATCTTGATTTTAAAATATTATTGATATTGGACAATGCACCAGGACATCCTCAAGATTTAAAATATCCTAATGTTGAAATATTATTTTTACCACCAAATACTACGTCTTTAATCCAGCCCTTAGACCAAGGTATAATTTCAACATTTAAAGCCTATTACATTCGTGGAACATTTGAAAAAATATTAGAAGACATTGATCAAGGTGAAAATTTAACACTTCCACAGGCTTGGAAAAAATTTTCTATTCGAAATTGTGTCGAAATTGTTTCTGCATCCGCTAAAGAAATAAAACAATCCACTTTAAATTCTTGTTGGAAAAAACTATGGCCAGAAGTAGTGTCTGGAGAAAATGTTTTACCACCAATAGAAGATGAATACCAAAGGACAATAAATATTTGTCGTGAAATTGGTGATAATATGATAACATAATGACATGAATATTCATGACATCCAAAAAATATTGGAGGATCGTACGTTGAACGAAGAAGAATTAGTCGAAATGTTAGATGAACCCACCTCAATTAACGACTCAGAAAGCAGTTGCAGCGAAGAAGCTACATGTTTCACATTAAAAACGATAAATGACGGTTTGGAATTGGCTACAAAATTAGAAAACTTTTTAATTGAAAATGATCCTATAATGGAAAGAAGTTGGAAATTTAAGAGGGAATTTCAACAGATTTTGGAACCTTATAAGGGAATACGCTAAAAGCAGACAATCGCTTATTACCGAATTTTTGAATGCTGAAACCACAAGAAATCCAGAGTCCTCCGATGATGAAAACGTACAACCGATTTCGAAAAAGAGTGAAACATATAGAATTATAAGTGATAGTGATGATGAATGATTACCATTTTATGTTATTAAAGTTTTTTTCACGAATATGTAAATATTTATTTGTTTATTTATAAAAATAAAGTATGTATTCATATAAATTATCTTCGTTATTTTTTTTTTGGAACGCATCCCCTAATTTTGTATGAACTTCAAACCTTGCATAACATGGATTTGTATTACACGAGGTTTTTGTGGAACCATATACCCGTGTTATACAAGGCCCAAGTGTATGTGTCAATTGTGTGAGGGAAAATTTTGAATTTTTAAAATGAATAACATGGCACATGAGCTAATTGCAGAACTTAATTAATTAATTAGTTTCAACAATGCACCATCCATAGGCTACTGTCAACTTTCATAAGTTTAACTTTCATATGATTCCCTGTTTCATATATTTCTTATATAATAGAATCATAGTCAGTAAATTTAGAAATATTTTCAAATTGTGAAAGTATATTTTTAAATTTGAATTGTTACAATTTTGTACGATTCCACATGTTTTGTCACTAACGACCCGGGTTTTGCCTTTCGACATCTTCAGGCATTCTATCCTCTTATCTTATTTTAATGTTACTTGATTGATATTTATTGAAAAACCCCTTTCAAGAATGACTCATTAGCAAGATTGCTAATGAAAATCATCACAGGCAATTGAGTTAATTATTATTAGATTGATATTGTTAATATTTGTTTTAGCTATAATATACTGCTTGCCTAGGGGTAAGTGTTTTCCTGTAATTAATAACTTTAATATATATACGATGCTAACTGTTTATTTTACGTCAGTTCTGTTGCATCCGTGTGATAGAATGCCTGAAGATGCCGAAAGGCGAAACCCGGGTTGTTAGTGACAAAACATGTGGAATCATACAAAATTGTAACAATTCAAATTTGATATTGAAATTCCATCAAGCACCTTCAGTTGATATCTTAAATTATATCTTAAAAGTTTGATTCCAAATGACATGGCAAAGTGATGGAAATGGAGAGATCTTTGTCGCCTTAGATTGTAGATCAACTATAAACAATTATTCATGTTAAGGCTCTTAGTTTGCATGACTATTAAAAGACTTTTATCAATCCATAACATTTCATCCAAGTTGTGCAAAATATATTTAACACACAATTTTTTTTAATATCTCTTCTCTAGACGTTTTCATAATGAAAACAACTCTACATAGAAGTAGGCTGTCTATCTTTTACATTTTGAACCACTCTGATTGGCCACTGATGCACAACCGATGACATGCAATTTGATGTCATTTATTCGAACACCGGGGGTGCAATGATGCATGCAATTAGATATATGTTATAGAAGTTTTTCTAGGAATTGTGTTAGAAGAAATGATTTGTGTAAAATATTGTTAAAACATGAATCACAGTGTACTCTCGATTATCTGTGTATGGATTATCCGGTTTGCAGATTATTCGTGCCTGAAAATAAATATTTTTTAATTCAAATATAACCTAATTGATTTTTTTTCTATAACGATTATGAGATGCATTAATGAATTGCGATCTTGAATATGCGCATTGTTTGAAAAAAAGGATGAATTTAGCGATGTGTTTTTGTTTACGTAAGTAATCAGTGAATTTTTTTTAACCACTTGTGTGTTTTGAATGTATGAATTTTCCCCGCATATACCACAATAAACATCACAATTTATGGGACTAGAATGAGTCAAGAATTGAAATCCTTTGTACTCCACATGCTTTCTATTTACATTTCCAGTGAAGTGCACACTTGCCTGCAGTAAATTTGTTAATTTCGATATTTATTGCCTGTATTTGTCAGCTCTCAGGACTACTTTTGTTATTATGATAAAATATTATATTTTTACATATTTTTTGTGTTTTCTTGATAAATAATGAATATATAAATAATGTGTTAAAAGATTGTAATGTGTATATGATATTATATTCGAAAATAAAATAAAAAATTGATGATTCGGATTATCCGTGTTTTTCAATTATCCGTGACCATCCTCCCTAGCATTCGCCCGGATAATCGAGAGTGCACTGTAGTTATTCTTTTTAGATTGATAGTTCAAAACTGCGTAAAAAAAAATCATGAAACAATAGAGTTGAGTGTATTTGAAAATTAGTATGAAAAATTTACAATAAGATATTTTGTTTTTTTTATTGTTTATATTTCTCTTTTAGAGTTGTTTATCCAGAAGACTTAAA
The DNA here is from genome assembly GCA_028555115.1 of Himalopsyche japonica. Lineage (NCBI taxonomy): Eukaryota > Metazoa > Arthropoda > Insecta > Trichoptera > Rhyacophilidae > Himalopsyche > Himalopsyche japonica. The sequence goes on along the minus strand of JAHFWJ010000224.1, from coordinate 593,126 downwards.
CCTATGCAGCGGCAAAGATTCAAGAGGTGTCAAACCAGGTCAAACTCGGACCAAAACGCCTCCTCCAGTGATTCATTACAAGAATATTATTATACCAAAGAAAGGCTCCAAATCCAAACAGGCGTTATCTTCACCTGTGTCAAATGTGAGGCCGATATTTGTATACTTTTATACATATCTATGAGGCGGGAGCGGAAAATATCTCTCTCTTGTTTTACTCTGTGTAAGATGTGAGGGCAAGCTGCATGAAAGAAATAGAGTAACATTCACCGTACACTGATAATATATTAATGAAAATTGTTTGGGATTGCTATAATATAGTAATAAAAATGATGCCATGTTGATCATATCTTTTGAATTACACTGCTGAACTTAAAAAGTCAATTAATTATAAAAAATGTCTAGTTTGTAATAAGAGTTTGTGAATTGTGAAAGTACTACTTTCACATTTTATATTAAAATGATCAGGACTATTATCAAGATTAGTTAATCTTTGAAAAAATATCCATGTTAAAAAATCTTAAATGCTTTGCAGAAGCACTATCGTGCCGTCACATAAAATTATGGCGGTTGTGAGCTCCAGATATTTTGTGGTACAAATTATAAAAAATGGCAATGCCGTTAATAAGATTGCATCTGTCTTGAAACTGGAATCAAATTCAATACAATACAGAAAGTCTGTTAATATTTGTTAATTATTAATCTGTTAATTATTTAATGCATGCATATTTAATGATACCTTACTGTTGGTGACACTTCGTAAACGTTTAGACGGTCGTGTTTTAAAACTGATGCTTAATTCAAAGGTGCATATTTAACCAAATGTCACATTTATAACTTGCATATACAATCGATAACTTTGTTGTTACAGTAGCGACAAATATACTTATTTTTGATTGAAATTATTATTAAGGTGGTGTCGGTGACAAGGAGTGGCCGTCGAGTGAGACCTCCGAGGCACATGGCTCTAGATTTTGAGCAGGAGGATGCGGACGGTTCGGCTCCGGCGGAGATAGCACCTGGCCTTTTGGCGATACCTGATCCGCCCACCAATGAAGTCACTGTGAAGAAACGTATTGTGTGTCCTGCCTGTGACAAGGTACTCTCCAGGAAATCATTTTTAATATCACATTATTTTTAGATACCGAAAACATATCTCTTAACCCGATCGGCGCGACAGTTTTTCATACAAACAAAATCTGTCCCCGTTGCTATTTTTCAAAATGTTCTCTTTCCACATAGAACTGTAAATACACCAATAAAAAATAATTGGGCTAGTTTTTATGGAAGCTAGATGCATTAGGAATGTTTCGCTACATTAAAAAACACAATGAAAGGTCCTATGTTGTCGCAACCACCTTAACAAATATATCCCTAACAAATAACTAACTCGTAAATCGCCATTACCGTGACGTAACGAAGCCACCTATCAAACTCAAATGAACAAACGCCATTACTGTCACGTGTCATGGTGTGTCACATTGCAATGCCGCAAGATTAGTGCAAAGTTCATTGCGAAGTTAGATGCGAGTTTAGCACGCAGTTTCAAACTGATATGTTAATTTGGCGGGATCGGAATAAATTTTAAGGGTTCGAAAAATCGATGTTTTAAGCATTTAAACCTAATACTTTTGACAATTTTATGGAGGTGGTAGTATCAGGACGAATTGGGCAATATTTTAAAACCAAAATCAGTCCTGCAAAAGATTGCCTGCGTTACCGATGTTTGATTGTTCGCGTCCCAACGTCTGGGGCGCTCGCGTGCAGGCCTTGCACATTGCCGTCCCATACGTTGAGGCGTTAGCGTGGAAGAGATTTAATGATTTATTTCTGATTAATCCGATTGCATTCCAACTAATGTTTCATTTGTGTAACCACTGTGGCAGGATAAGTTCTTTCTTTCGGAGTATCACAGATAATCAATATATTATTTTACCCTTCGTGTATTGCATTGGTATGACACATATTATATGTTAATATTTTTTTGTTTAGACATATCACAGTGAAAAGCGAATGGGAAGACATTTACTGACATGTCCAGATCATGCCATCACTGAAAAAACTGAAGGCATCTTGAAAAAGTACAAATCTGAAAATCCTCCCAAAGAAATCCTGCCAAATGACAAGAACCAAACAAACAATCAAAACGAAAAGGCCGCCCCAATTGTACAGGGCAATCTTGAGACCAATCAAGTATTGAACAAAAATTCGGATTTAGAAAGAGAAAAAATAAACATCCTAAATCCTATCAAACAAGTGAAAGAGGACAAAACTCTTTTTGGTAGTTTGACACGCATTATTGAACACACTTCTGAAGAATACCGTGCTTCTGTGTTTATCCGACAACTGGCTGCGCTAATTGTTAAACTGAGAAAACTCATGCCTTGCCTGCTCTTTCGAGATGTTGGTAGCTCGCCTTGTCTCATCAATGAACCCGTCGGAAAGTAAGTAAATGAAATGCATTGATATTTGTACTTTGGGTTTGCAAATCTATCCAAACTATAAACTTCCTATTGTGTTTAATATTATACTTCCATTTTAAATTTTCTAATTCATTTTGCAGGATATTGGATCTTACGCCAGGTAAATATCATTTAAATATGAGTGCTCTGAAATGTTCAGGAATCGGAGGTGAAAACTGCACGCACATTACTGCACCAGCTAAAGAAATCATCAGCAGCGAATCCAATCTTACTTCGTCGAATAGTAATAATTGGATAACAAACAAAAATATAGTTAGTAATGAAATCAAAGAGCCTGTTACTGATTTTATAAGAACAAGTTCGGTCAATGATTGGACATCTAATAATACTAAACGTAAATGGATACCTATTGGTTCTCAACCTGACACTGTCGATGAGCCCCATGTCGCCGAAAATGGCAATTGGCTGCCCTCTAAATCTAGTGCAGTCAACGAAACTGCTCCATCCTTTTCGCAGAGAGGGGAAAGCATTAAAACTTGGGATTCGAGCATGCAAAAGCAATGTCGTGTCAGCCAAAGTGCCGCCAGAAGTCCATGGGATAGCAATGCTAGAGAGCAACTTCCTAAAATTGATTTACCGCAGGAAATTTTGGCTCAAAATCTTATTTTAAACACCTCAAATCAAACAATACAGAATGATGACAGTACTTCCTTTGACTGCAGTGATAAAATTGATGATTTACATTCTAATTTAGTTTATGGCATGAAAGATCAAATAAATCTCAATTCGTCCATCGATTTGAAGAATAGCTTATCATGCAATAGCCAATCAGCAGGGAGCAGTAACGGCGCTGACGGTCCTGAAAACTTTGATTTTAATGATAGCAGATTCGATCTACAAATTAATTCCGATAAACTAAATTTTTCTAATTCAGAGTATAGTGAAATGAAATACGGTGCTCTGCCACCATTTAGAAAGATAGAACCGGCTAAAAGCCTGCAATTGCCGTTGGACGCTTTAGGGGACATGAGTTCTGACGGAGATAAAATTCACATGCCGACAAATAATATCCTCAGCAATGGAAATTATCCGATAACATCAGAATCTCTCGGAATGAAGATTGATAGCGGTCATCATATACCGACGATGGAAGCCACAGTAAATTCCCATAAAGTTATCTCTATCAATGAAGTCAGTGAACATTGCAACGATGAGTCGTTACTCACAGATTCTGAGTTGAATTTACCGATAGCCGTGTCAAGCACGTTGAACAGCAACAACGTTTCAATGCTTTCTGTCAGCGAATCCAGCTTGGATGGGGGAAGAATGAATTTATCTACAAGCCAATCAGTGCTTCATTTGTTAGACCCTCTGGGAACAGATTGTTTGTCATTCACTGATGCAGAATTGAGGCCCACTTCTCAAATGTCATTAGACTTACAACTGGATCTCTTCCCATTTCATCACCCGTAAATGGTTTCGTAGCTTGTTAGCAAATATTCCTAACATTTGAGCAATGATTTTAAATTCTACTTCATTTATAATTCCTCTTTTGGTATTCTTTAGTGCAATTTTAAAAATGAGTTCTTATATATTTTTTTTTGTTTTGTCTGTTCAATGTATTTTCCTCATGTTTTGAAGAATCATTATTTTAATCTGGATTCCAGTACAAATTTGTTCCAAACAATCTGCGAGATCTATGTTCACTTTTCAAAATATTGATAGGAAGTAAACAACAAATATTATAACACGGTGAAAAAATAGCAATGTATTTTAGTTCTACAAGAATTTTGTAGAACTAAAATACATTGCTATTTTTTCACCGTGTTATAATGGAGTTCTACCAAGTGAATGCCAATTCAATCAATAAACAAATATTATGTTTGTATTTTCTATATTCATGGTTGAATAATAATAGCAATATACAGATATTGATATAATATGGCTGACATTAGTATGTATTAGAAGTAAAAAAGTTTAGCAGGAAAGATTTATTCTTGCAAACTTGTCATTTTTAACAATCTGCTTTGATAATTATAACTATAATATATTGTAGGAAAAAACTTTCAAGGACTACTGAAGAATCTAATAGGTATAAAATTTGATAATGCAATATGCATATGTTTTCATATGCAAATAAAATCTTGGGTATAGTGTAATCAAATAATATAAACTTTAGTTTATCAAGTCTAAAACTTTTACTTTTCAGGACAAGATTAAATGAGAAATGTGTGATATCTCAATGTGAATTTTAATAACTGATTTACATTGATTTGTCTGGTCCCTTCTCTCCAATATGCGTTTGTGCATTGTAGTTGTTTTGACGCATTCAATTCATTTTTCAATTTTGAAGACAGCGCTGTTTCACTTTGAACACCAAATGCAATTCACAAAAGATGACAGGAATGTGTATCAGATGGTTTTCGTTTTTTAACCTGTCTAAAGCTAACCACCCATTGGTGTGTCGTTTTCCTTTCATTTTACTTATTTCTAGCTATTAAATGGTTAAAATATGGCAGGTATGTGAACATTATGTCATTGCCATCTTGTATATGGGTCTTTTGTTAAAAAACACATTTTTGTGACAAAATAAAACGTTGTAATGACTATAAATTTAGTAAATATGAAGATAATACAGGACTCCAGCTGTTGTATATAGGTTTTATATATTATGTAACTTGCAGTCTTCAATACTAGAACATGCATAGGTAAATGATATGTTTTTTCGAAACATCTTGTGAACATGTTCATAATGGCAGCCACCACCCATGTGTTGATTGCACTTATTCACATTCTAGATTTTTGTAGATTTACATTCATACTTACTCTACTATAATGGTTTCTGTATCTCTAAGCAGCATTATTATTAAGAATTTTCTTTTTGGGTATGCTGTAAAAACATTGTTTGTCATAAACAATATGGAAATTTCAGCTATGTACATATTACTATGCATAAATATTGTGTGTTACGTTTGTGCAAAGGTCAATCTTTTTTTTAAATCAGTAAGAAAGATTAGAAGGTTGGGTATCCAATGGTTGTTGTATCAAATATTTACTGAATAGATAAGAAATCTAATTGTTTTACAAAAATGATCAGCCTTATTAGCATAGTTAAAATAATACAGAATAGTGATAGACAATTGTCATAAATTTATATCAGTAATTTATTTGTTGAGATGCTGAACTGATCATGTTATCATATTATGATCAATAATATAATAATGTATTTAATCCAAAACAAAAGGTATCGGCGATGGGAAATATAAAGCTTGATTAAAAAAAAATGATAACAGTCAGGCGTTAGTATAGAAACAAATTGCATGCTGGGTATCATAAGCGTACCAACAAGATTAAAAAACAGAACACTCTATTTTTAAGTTGATAACAAAATTTACCAACAGATGTCACAACTGGGGAATGTAATATTCGTAATGAAGTTTTGGATCCTATGTATTAGGTGCAATAATCGCAATCGAGGATAATGTAAGATTTTAATTAATTTTAAATTTTGGATTTATTGCATAACAAGAATTTTCACACGGCAGCTTGTGAATGACTGTTCTTGTGTTTAATAAATTGTAGAAAAAAAAAGACTTGAGTTTTTAGACAATTGTAAATAAGACTTTATAAAGATATGTTATCTTTGGAGTGCGAATGGTAAAGTTTTGTATTTATGCTTCTGCCAGTGCTGTCGAAAAAATTATCGAAACCATGCACAGAAAATTGCTTGTAGAAAATATTGTAGATAGAGAATAGCAGAAAATTACTTATCACGTGGGCAATTGCACTATTTTATTTTTCTAATTGTGTCCCTTCCTATTGTGGAGCATATAAATTTCTGTCTTTAGTCGTTCAACCTATCTGCTTAACCCTGTTAATCCCAGACCATTTTGGAAAGTGCCCACGAAAAATACTAAGGTATTTTTGTGCAAAAAATGGTAGTATTTGTTATAATATTTATCTCAGCTGAAATTAACTTGTCAGTGTTAATTTTTTTGTAATGTCATCTTTATAATGCATAGTATAATAAATAATTATTTTATATAGGCTGTAAATGAATATATAAAATAAAAAAACCAAATTTATAGAAAAAATGTTTCTTTAAATATTAATTTTTTACAAATTTATTTAGTTTTGAAATTTATATGTTTTGTTACTAGCAAAAGCAAATATTGAGAAATAGTGCACATAGTAACTCTAATCCAATTATAATTACGATACAAGCTGCGTAACCACTTACTACATACGATTTTTTGGACATACAATAGAATACATAGAAAAAAATATCTGTTTATCTCCGCATGTCCAATATGTGACCAAAAGACAGATCAAAGTGTTGAAAATTTTTTATTGATAGTAAATAAAATAATATATTATTAAAAAATATTCAAATAACTGGAGGCGATACATTGGCTCCATAGGATTAAAAGGGTTAAGTATGGTTTTAAATAGAAGGATGAGACTAGTGATTAGCTAATCGATCTTGTTTTTATTGATATGAAATCGATTAATGAAATGGTGAACCACTGGGCATTGTGACCAAAGACAGGAACATTGAAATCCCCGCTACGCGTCCAGCAATATATTTCTAGTGATATCGTAATAAGGTTTATCCTTTAACAGTCATCTCACATTAATCTCATGAAAATGTATGGGTATACTCATGGAAATGTGATTTCAATTGTGATTGATGGTTTAAGTACAAACTTCTTGACCAATTGTACGAATGTATAAAAATAATTTATAATCAATAATGGAAAGGAAACGATCAGAATCATTAGAACGTTGGCAGTTTATGTTTATGGAGTGACCTCAATCAGATTTTCTGTGAGCCTATGTCTACAATATTTCAATGTATATATTATTTTTCATACATACCTAAATTAAATAAAGATAATCATGTTATTTAATAATTAATATTTATCCCCATAAATACAAAAATAACTACAAAAAAATACTGTACATTTAAATAATCATTGTTGACAATATAAATCATGGAAAAACAAAACATGGGAACATTCCTATATGTTAATAGATTATTTATTTTATATATTCCTGCTTTTTAAATTTCATATTAACTTTACAATATGCTTATGATTTAGAAATATTTTATTTACTGTGGAGATTTCAAAATAAAGTGTCTTATTTAATTCGTTGTCTGTATGTATTTTTTGTTAGAGCTATTTTTTCTTCATTTGGCTTTCAGAATTTATGTACACACAACATTGAAATTACTAGATGTCTGATTATTGTAGTACTGCAGAGCTATGGTTCTTTTCTGAACTATTGGTGAGTATAATTTTAATTTTTTTGTTTAAATGTTTTAAATAATGTTTTGGGTTATTGGTAAATACTTATTATTTATTGAATTGGAATTCACTTGTTAGAATTTCATCATAGCAAAGATTGTATCTGAATTATACATACGAGTTATGATATTGTAGTAAGTGAGATGATAAATTGTCTCTTCATAAACAGTATATAAAGTTTAGCTTAAATTTAATTTAGTGATAATTTTGAAGATGGCAGAAGCTGAAAACGCTGTCAACAAATATATTTAAAAAATTGTGATATTAAATACTGTGTTATATTTACCTTATAACACATTTTAAATAAACAGAGAATAAAACACCGTTGACAGCCCATTATGGTTACATATTTTTTCCATTTTCATAATAAACTGATCTGGCATTGTTAGATCAAGCAGTTTTGGATAAATGTATACATATATATATATCCCATTGATTTTTATTTGATATTGAGCAAAACAAGTTTTTAATTATTATTGTACAATAGAAGGCTTCAGCCTTTTTCTGAGATTATTTACAGTGGTAAGTGTTGTGAGGCGTGTGTCTTGTAGAATTTTCGGCCTGAAACAAAATTGATATTAAAAAATGATACTAGCTTCTCTATGCTTGAAGTTAATTTCAATATATATTTTGAATCCACTATTTCTTTTTAAAAATTGGCAGAAGTTTTCAACAAGCTTTGGTGTAACACCAAAAGACTGCCAGATTTTGGGAAAAATATCTTCGTGTATTAACATAAAAGTTTATTTGAATTGTTGCAACTTTGTACGATTCCACATGTCTTGTCACAAACGACTCGGGTTTCGCCCTTCGGCATCTTCAGGTATTCCATCACACGGATGCAACAGAACTGACTCAAATTTGATATTGAAGTTCCATCAAGCACCTTCAGTCGATATCATAAATTATAAAAGTTTAGTTTAGTAACTCCTGTTGCGGCGAGAGCCCAGGTTCGTTTAGCAACAGTATTATAGATACAATCCAAACCAAAGGCTTTGCCAGATTTTAATGAGTGATTAATTTAACACAATTGCCAATGATCATTTATTATACAATATTTGTATCTTAAAATTTTTTCACAATGAACAGCATAAGCCAATTGGGGAGACATAATCTGTGCGCATAATTTGGAGACGTGGTTTTAAAATTTGCTTCCATTGCATACTCTCCGAGGAAATCTAAGATGCAAAATTGCATTTATAGTTGCATAACCTCTATATTGGATGCAATTTCTCTGTTGGCTTCTCTATGCTTGAAATTAATTTCAAAATATTTTGAATGCACTATTTCCTTTTCATACAAGAAATAATTATCATTTATTATTGCCCTTAAAATAGACAAAATATGTGACAACGAAAGTTGACTTGTCACCAAAGCTAATAATAATAGTAATTGTATAATTGAAGATATCACTTTTAATGTGTCAATTGTCACTTCTTGATAGAAAGGCATGATATTTAAAATAATAGAAGATTTTCTCTAAAGTAGATGTGCCTCTCTCCCATTTAAAAAAAGTGGTTATCAGTGGAGTTCAAAACCAGCATTATTATTGAAAATTAAGTCTAAAACAAATACATTTAAAAAAAGTATATGATATCATTCTGGCTTATTTTATTAATAAGGATATTCCACCCTCACTTTGATATATATTTAAAAAAATAATGTTCAATTAAAAAAATGCACGATGGATGCGTTAATTTTTACAGAACAGCGAAGTATACAATTAAAAATAAAAAAAGTGAAATGGTTGTTTATTTTGTACAGTATACCACAGTTAAAATGTCACCGACCGCCACTGGATCTTAACCCATTTTTGCCCAGTGTTCCAATATTGGAACATTTAATATTTTTACCTCCCCCCCCCCTCTATTATGTATGACGCAATAAAAGTTAAGATTGCAACATCATATAACTAACAAGTGCAGGGGTCGTTTCGCGTAGTATTTTTGTGGTTAGGAACTGTCAGTTTTGTGTGTTTTTATTTCCATCAAATACGTTCAACAGAGAATGTCATCTGACAAGTAAGTTTACACATTTTTATAACATATTTATTAAATATTGACCATATTTATTATGATCTCTTATTATTCAAGAGTCGTTATGTGTACTTAGTACTTTATAAAATTTTTATATATGTAACTTTTTTATTCACAATATTATCCATATTCATAATTTTGAACACTGGGATTATACCAACATTGAAATTTTCTCCCCCAGATTTTAATAACACCAGAGACTTAAAAATTTTGTTTGGGTATTGGAATTCATAATGCTTGGCAATTTATAGAAAAAATCCAGAAAATAAAAAGTTAGATTACTTGCAATTTAGAAGAAATATAGTAAAACTGTACTTAAAATTAACGGAAATCCTGTGAAGGGGGGAAGAAGGCCAACATTTTCAAAAGAATCAACTAGCAGAGTGCCTGTCAATATTTGAAATGATTCCAGCTGATAAACAAAACCGATATGCACTTTATAAAAAAAATGCCACAAAATGTTGTGAAAAATGTGGTGTAAATTTTTATAAAGACTGTTTGAGAACCTTTCATTTTCGTTAATTCATGTCAATTCTTGTCGACCATTATATTAATATAAATTGACTTGTACTCTATATACTCTATTTTATAAGGTTGTTTGTGTAGAAATAAACGTTATTTCTTAATTTAGTTATGTAACGTCTACTTCATTGTATTCCCAGTGTCCCAAATTTGAAACATCTCGAAAACACAAAACCAATCGAATCGAAGAAAAAAAATGTTGTATATCATATAGTTGTGGTAAATTGTCCTTACAGAGGTTTGCTTCCCTAGTACGATAGCTTAAATTTAACAACGTTGACAAAGACATAATAAAAGTGTAAAATGCTAATGATTTGATTTGACACTAATAATAATTTTTTAAGATTGTAATAAATTATCGAACATTCGAAATCTTCGTAGTTTCTGGGTTAATCAAATAGATTATTATGTATAGACAGAATGAAAGTATGGACCCACTTTTCATTGGGTTTTTTGCATACAAAACAAATTAATAAAAACAACTAAATTATTAATCAACCATAAACCTAGTCGGAAACATATGACCTTCATGTTAACTATAAGAAGTGTCAATATAAATAGATAAGGATACTTGATTATTTATTTATTCATAAAAGAAAGTGTAAGATATTGATGAATAGAAATTTTCGCGAGTTGTGTATAGGTAGACGTGTCTTAATATACTGCTTATTTTAATAGCACACTCAAAATATCAATATTTATGGGTGTATTTTTGTCAAATGTTAGTAGATTAGATCTTAGATATTTATTGAATCGTCTAGATCTACAGGGTTTTTAACGGAAAGATTTTTTACTTTATGTTGGTTTAACTTTATGTAAAATGAAAACAAAACGGTTTGATGTTGATAAATGTTTTATAAAATTTTGGGAATTACGTATTGAAGACGATGTCAGCCATTTTTATTATCACAATAACATTTTCACACAATTTTACCGGTATTTCATCAATTGCGTCGAAAATTTTAGTTTAGGTTATTTAAGTCTCTTTGTCTTTTAGGGGCTCTTTAAATACCCCCAGAGAAAGAAGTTCGGGGCATATTTTTGGATTGTATAGAATCACTGTATATTTTATGTATTTTGGTTTATATAGAATCCATGTTTTTGTTTAACTGGTGTTGCAAGTGACACGCGACCTGCGTGGCACTTGCCCTAAAAGAGATCGAAAAAGCGTCACGCAAAAAATCTAGCGTGGCGCTTTGTTAAAAAAGAGCATACGATCCACTCACTGCCCCAAAAAGAGATCATAAAAGCGTCATGCAAAAAATCTAGCATGACGCTTTTAAAAAAAAGAGTAAAAAGATCCACATAGCAAACACAACATACCAGAGACGAAAGGGCAAAAAGGGCGTTAAACGCGCCCTTAGTCCCCATTGTAGTGTAATACGATACTAGACTAGTTCGGGGCTGTTAAATCCGATGATCGCAGAGCCAATTGTCACATCCATTTCTTGAAATAATTGTGGAAAAAGATCGCTGCGTTATTTGATTGTCATTGGCTATATGTGAAATTGCGCTGTCTTGTTAGAACTACATGCCAATCAAGGCTAAAGCGTCCGATTTTGAGCAGCGTCAAAAAGTTATTAATCATTTTACGATAACGTTCATCATTAACGTTGATGCTCAGTCTTGAATTTATTTTCTACAAAGCCTCTTTCTTTAAAACGTGAGTGAGTTTTGATGGCATATTATTTATGACCAAAATTTTAAATATCCACGAATCCGACTAAAAGATGGTTATTTTTGTCAGGGTTTTCCCTACATTTCCTATTTTTAAGTATTAAATTAAAGATTAACCAATCAAAATACGAGTTCGACTCCGACACCACAGCCTTGATTTAAACTATCAAAATATATAATAATTTTACTTTCGTTTTAACTCTGAAAATGTGTTTGAAATCTCATATTAAAGAATATTATCATTATTTACTTACATACTTTTTAAAAATACAAAAGTATTTTGCTAAATTTACGCTTGCTTTAATAACAAAATTATCAACAGGATACATACAATAATGTGATTTTTATTATTCAGAAAAATGAATGGTATCATATAAACATTTTTATATTATTAAATTGTAATACTGCACGTAACAAAGTAACAATGTTGTTAAATTTTTGTTAACGAAATACGAAGCAAAGTAAAATACTTCCCATTACCCTCACCCCTGCAGTTGTTTGTTGAGATTGTATTTTTTTACATCCACGAGAATGTACAATATATTAAGTAGGTGCGCATTCACGACAATGATGGATCGTGCATTCTAAGATGCCGAGGAGCTTTCAAATATACGTTTTAATTCTATTATAATTCGTCTAAGTATCTTAAAAGAATACTTGGAAGCATCAAGTAATGGAATGGCCTACATTTAAAATAATATTTATCGGATGTACAAAACACGAAGTGGCTACTCCTTGATAATGATTATTAAATCTACGAGTAGCTTGACTGACACAGATTTTTTGACAACAAGCAACTAGACTGACCACAAATAAAAATGTTGGCCGCTTTTAATAAAAGCAAAAGTTTTCTACTTAGAATCCCACTTTGCATAATTCTGAATATTTTGATAGCTAACCCGATTAATTTTCGGAAAATATGTATACTTTTTTAACACCTTTCGTAGAATGAAAGTTTAATATTTTTCAGTCATAATTTAACACATAATTAAACGTGTTAAATTGTATTTATATTTTTCTAGCTAAACCAGAGCGAGAGGTTTCTAGAAAGGCTTCATTGCATTTTTTAAAATACTTATAAGAATGAAAAATGAATAATAATTGTTGATATATTCGTCACGTGCTTGTTGCTTTTTTTTTTGATACATGATTTACAGCTATATTTTTTTATCCAAAAATAAAATGTTTCGAAATAAATATAGGATATAATTTATTATAATGATATGTGTAAGATTGTAAGCCTAAAATTCACTAAAAAGTAACAAACTCGTAAAATGTACTTAAAAACCATGAAACTGAGACTCGTAATCTACACGCGGCTGGAAAACCTTCGAAATTCAAAAGTATTTTTAAAATTTATTTTTGAAAGCTTTTTATTAACAGGTCATTTGAACGCTGGTTAATAGACAAACTGTCACCATATTACATTACCTTAACGTATTAATTTATTCTTCTTGTCATTTCGGAGCAGTGAGCAGAGCATTCATACATTTCTCATTTAATTGGGTGAAAATAACCTAACAAATGTATGAGCATTGCGAGATTTTGACGTTACGCTGAAATATAAAATATTTTAGAGCGACTAGCAGCCTCTGTTCTGAAAAAAATCACTGATGATTTAATGTAAAATGAGAAGGAATACATTTGGAGACCATATTTATATAGTATAATATATCGTTTAGAAAATAGCGGAAAATTTGGTATGTCCCAGAAGTAATTTGGAGGCCATGTTTTTCAAATAGCAAAAAGCATCGAAAAATTATACAAGATTTTCAAATAAAGTATAGGATTTTTTATTTATATCTTCTTCTAACCAAAAATATATAATGTCGAAAGCGTCTTAGTCTAAGCATACACTGAAACACATCGCTTTCGTTGTTTATTCTTCAAAAGTTAGTACGAAATCTTGTAAAATGAATATTATATGTTACAGACAACTAAAAATATTCACATCATATAAAAGCTTTTTTCGAGGCTCCTAAGATTTGAAAGCACCTAGCAGGTTATCAGCCACTGCGTATAAATCAGCGGTTCTCACGTGCGTCACCAACAGCTTGAATTGAAGGAGAAAATCGTTGAAAACAATATCCATTTGCCTTACTTTTAAATAAATAAATACGGATATGATAAAATAATATCTTTCATTGAATAAAAAATTGCATCTGCTATTTTTATCACATTTTAAAACAAAAATTTGGTGCGACCACAATATATTTCCATAGGACGCTGATATTCATAATACGGTAACAGTGTAATTTTACCTGATAACTACCGGTATAGATGAATATCATAAGTTTTGTAAAGATATCAATCATTTGTTTGATTTGGTAGCCAATATAATTTTAAATGTTTTTTTCATTGGTATCCTGATTTGCACAATATTAAAATAAAATATTTTTGCTTTTATTTTTCTTGAGTGTTTCTTTTGGGAGACAAGAAGTTGAGAGCAATGGAGTAGGCACTAAATTGACCCACACACTCGGACCGGTTTTTGATAAACACCAGACAAACAGGGCTCAATTGGAAATCCAAATAACATAATATTTATTTATGCCACAATGTGACGTACGAAAAATTAAAAATGGCAATACATTCGAATTTTAAATTTAGAACAGTTTTATTGTAAAATAATTTTAATAATAAATAACACAATGGATTATTGAGTTGGCTTATCATTTTTAACCTATTAATTGCTAGCATCTCAATTATCGCTACCACAATTTTAAGTTTGTTAGTTGATAGTTAAACATTTAAGTATTATAACTGTGTATTGATTGGATTGGCATTCACTTGGTATAACTCCATTATAACACAGTGAAAAAATAGCAATGTATTTTAGTTCTACAAAATTATTTTTAACAAATATAGTTGATAGCTATTTCGGCTCACGCCATCGTCAGAACTATGCTTAAACTAACATTCGCTTATCTATATATAGCTGTGAAGAAAAGGTACACAACACATCCTCTCTCCTGTTCCAACGGCCTAGCTTGTTACTTTAACACAATGACACTAAATTTTCAAAATTCTAAATGAAACAATAGGTTTCTATGACAGTAATATTATATGTGGGACGGAAGTGGTCCTTATGGAAGCAAATCAGACCACCCCTTTGTACAACGGCTGGACAAGTGGCGATACTATTATGTTAGTTTGTTCGTTAAGAATCCTTTGTGATAATTGGTGTCTATTGATTTCCAGCTGTTCCAAAGCCGTCATTCTCCGACCCTTACTACAAAGACGCAAACATTTAGGGGCTGAGTTTGAATTTATATTATGTGATTCATTAATAACGTGATTAGGGAATTGTGAATCTGTTTTTTACTGTTGAATGATTTTACATGTTCCTTAGCTCGAGTAGATATACTTCTACCTGTCTGTCCGATATAAACGGATAAACATGAGCCACAGGACATTTTATAAATACCGCTTCTATCCAGTTTATTGATTTTATCTTTACTATTTAGTTAGTTTAAGCATAGTTCTGACGATGGCGTGAGCCGAAATAGCTATCAACTATATTTGTTAAAAATAATTTTGTAGAACTAAAATACATTGCTATTTTTTCACTGTATTATAACTGTGATTAAAATTTCACAAAAAAGAATTGTTTGCATTGAAGTATTGTGCAATATATACGATAATTGTCACAAATTTGAACTTAACAATTTTTTTAGAATTCATTGTTGGAATATCTTTTACTGGGCTCAGCAGGAATCAGTTTAAAAGAAATATGGATTAATTTTAGGAAAATATGCTGAAATTTTTATTTGATAATTTGTAACCATAAAGCTTTAGCAAACACGAATTCTTCTACAAATTAACATTATGACAATGTTTTTATTTATGTTGGTAAAAATCACAAAAAAACAAATTTAAAATCATCTAAAAATTTTACATTATCGTATGGAATGTTATTAGGATAGAGAGTTATTTGTTTATAAAAGTTATCAAGATATAAACTTTTCGATATTATTGAAGTTTATAGTAACTAAATAGTCATTTGATTTCTTATAATAACTTTATAGTAACAACAACATTATTTAAAAAATCGATATAGGCACTTGAAATTATTGAATGGCGTTTTAATAGTTGAGAGATAATACGAATGTCGCAGCTTAAGAGTTTAATTGTTAAACTGAATTATTTTGATCTGCCAATAAATTAATTAATGAATTAGAAATATAATGATGATAAAACGGAACTCGGGTTAAAAGTGTAAGAGAAAATAATGTTCACGAAAATCTTAATTAGACTGTAAAAATGCCAATTTTAATCTCATTGCTAATATAGCATTGTTTTATGCTGACTGCAATAGAGAATATTTTTTAAAATACAATTTAAAACATCTTTGATTGTTGCACTTATTGTGTTACTAATAAAGTAATACAATACGTGGAACAATCAAAGATACTTTTAATTTCATATTTAAATGTTCGAATTTCCACAAAGTTACTGCCGAATTCATCGAAATGTAAATTTTTATAGGTTTTTTTTTCATTTCAACATATCATTTTATTTATGATATCAAATGCTTGATGGAATTTCAATATCAAAATTGAATTGTTAAAACATTCTACGATTCCACATGTTTTGTCACTAACGACCCGGGTTTCAACTTTTTTCAAGGCATCTTCTGGCATTATATCACACGGATCTAACAGAACTGACAAGTCAGTCGGTGTGATTGTTAGCATGAAGATGCCGAAAGGTGAAACCCGAGTCGTTAAAAATTAAAATTTTATACATCTATTGTTGTGGCTTGAACGATAATTCTTTTTACAGAATCCGTGTAATGTAGAATCGATTTTATTTTATACTATTCGGAAATATTTTTAAATGGTTGAAATACAATCCGTTTATTTGCATACATCGTCAAATCGATAAGTAATGTCTGAGGTTCAATATTTTTGTGCGATGTTCTTGTTAGCGCACTCTCGACAAAGGCCGATAAATTATTGTTTCTCGGAACCGACAAATCAACCTCCACTCCGCCTCTTTTTTTTTTAGCTCTGAAAAACTATTGGACTGAACTTCTCGTGAGGTCGAAGAAATTTTATTGGGCAGCTGTGAAAAATAAATACAATACGCGACCATGGGAGGCTCGTACCGAGGGTACGGGTTTATATTCCGAAAAATAATAACTTTTATGAACATACTGCGCAGTAAAACTTTACGAGATGAAAATGGCGGACGCCAAAGAGAAAATAAAGACGACATACATCTTTTGTTTGCAAATTATGCTGGTACGCGTAATATATTTCGACAGTGACGTCGTGGATAACGAAGTTATTGATGTATTATAAAAATTCATTGTTATTGGGCTTTCCTTTTTAGTAAATATGATTTAGCTCTTTCCCTGCTGAGCTGCTTAAAATTTAATATATCATTTCAATACCGAGTATTTCAAAAGTCCCTGCTGCAATGTTCCGGTCGAAAAATGATCAGTAGAAATATGGACGTATTTTACGTAAAAATGAGGTTACTTAAAAAAGTTTTGCAACAGAGTAACTCTTATAATATTGAGTATCATCAATTAACAAACTCTAGTAGGCCTGTTTCAAGAGTTGATATGAACATGCTACTCTTAAAAACAGAAAAAAATACGAAATACGACTGATAACAATGCAGCTATGTAGGAAATTGAATAACGAACAGAAAAATTATCTTACATGTAAATTATCAAAATCGATAATTTAAGCGTAATATAAAATATTATATATTCAACATCAGTGTGAAAATGTCGCCATAATATAAAATTATCAAACTGCTTGTTCTATTTTTATATTATAAAAGAGCAAATCATAATACATCTATGAACAATTTGGAATACTAAGTTTCATTAATTCAACTTGTTAATTTAATAAATATAATTGTTTTATTATCGTTTTTTATTGAATAATCTTTATTTCATGGATTGAAGATTTTTGTTGGGTCATAAACACTGTAGAATCGGTGACCAAACATTTTCCCGGCAGGACTATAACGTTGCCTCTAATTCTTTTTATCTAACTAAATATCAATTATAATTATTAATTTTAATTGAGCAAATTTAGAGCTTTATTATATTATTAACCTATTCCCAGCTAAGCTTGGTGCCAGATATCCCAACATCGCTAATACTTCAAAAACTAATCCGATAATGTTGATGCTAAACAATATTGTAGAGATCATCAGAACTAATCAAGCAATATCTCACCACACAAATTAGCTTTTAAACGAAAGTGATATGTATGAGTGTTGACTATCAACACACTTCAATTGGTGGTCTCAAAATTTGAGACACTAGCAGATAGTGGGTTATTTAATGTAGGACTAAGAAAAGTTAATTATGCACGACGACCGTTTTCTGGTAAATTGTTTTATCTAGTTATAGTAGTCTATTATATGTTATAAAAAAGTGGGATAAAATTCATTTATTCTAATAATTGATTTCATGAAGAAATTCAAAGAATTACTGATGATAAGATATTGAGAAGAAAACACAACAACTTTCTATCGCTGTGTCTTGAGTGAATCACAATAATTATTCTAAAAACGAGTTTAAAAAATACGTTAATATTTTTCGACGAATCTCCCTTTCGCGCCGCCCGTGGAAATGGTTATCACGATGATGATCCGTTATATGGACATTTGGAAGAACTGTATAAATTCAGGTGTACCATAATCAACATCTCAGTATTTACTTATTCTTTTGTGGACTAACACGCCATGAAGATCTATCAGTTGTTTTTTGTAGTTGCATTTTTGCACGCATCTTTGGGTGCAAGTGTGCATAAAGAATTGAAAAATGAAGAGCAGCAAGTAATCACATCCGAGCTTACGATACCAAATTCTGCTGGAATAGTAGAAAGCCAGGATGACGATGATAGTGATTTCAAGGACAAAAATGACGTGCAAATTTCTCCATCAATATACGAAGACGAGTCGGTTAAGCTCAAGAATACATTGCTGAAATCAGATTCTTTCATTAGAGAGAAACATGTTCCCGTTGCAATTGTATCCGACCCGGTTGATATTATTATCACAAAACAAATTAAGCCAGATTTCAATAAGGTTGAAAGTGAGGAATTAAATAAAAAAGAAGAGAACAAAAAAGAAATTATCATCCCCAAAGTTGAAGACAATAAAAAAGATAAAAAACCAAATAATGTAAACACGGTTGAAGAAACAAAGCCTGAGTCAATTACTAAAGATGAAGTAAATGTTGTTTTAGAAAGGGTTGAACTTAAAGATGAGCAAAAGCCAAAAGAAAAGGAAATCACCAAGAAGCCAGTTGAGTCTGAAAAAGAAAAGCCGATCAAACAAGAAATTAAAAATCCCGAACCAAATAAAGGTGATGAAAAAATAGATAATCTTGAAAAAGAAAAGGCCACAGTGGAAAAGGTTGAACCTACTGAACAATTGAAACAGAATGATGTGGTAGAAGAGTCGTCCGGTGATACGCCGACGAACCCAATCGCATCAGGAATCAATACTATCCAAATGGGACTTCAATCGATCGGTCAGAATATAATTTCGTTATTTAGACCACCAACCAGTGACACATCTCCACCACCGAATATATTCCAAAACATACAACAGACTCTTCAAAATATTGTCAGACCACCAACTTCCGTTGAAAGCGATACTGTAGACAGTAGTACTCCGGCACCGGGACTTGTACAACAGGGGCTTCAGAACTTGCAGCAAACTGTGCAACAAAGTCTTGAAAATTTGACACAGTCATTCCAAAACTTCATTAATAGACCATCAAGTGATCCCATTGATGGAGACGCACCCCCGCCCACTAGTCTGCTTCAACAAGCAGTTCAATCGCTCCAATCAGGCGTTCAAGCAGGTCTGTCGAATTTGACTTCAACAATTCAAAACATAATCAGACCACAAACCAGGCCAGCGTTCATTCAGACTGGATTATCTACCTTCTCAGAAGGAGTACAAAATATTAGTTCAGGATTACAGAATCTGTTTGTAGGCCCTCAGAGTTCCGATTCAGAAGCAAGCCAGCCAAATTTCATTCAACAGTCTATTCAAAACTTGTCAGTCAGTTTACAAAATGGAGTTGAAGGTATTAATCAAACAATTCAGTACGCGATAAATTCTACAACACAGGCAGATCCAGCAAACCCTCCAGGTTTTCCCCAGGGAATAATAAACATTCGTGATGGAATTCAAAATGCATTGAACAGAACTGTTGCTCAAGTATTCCAAAACATATTGGGAACCACGACAACAACAAACGCACCATCTACAAGTGAATCGTCAACGATTGCAGAAAAATCTAACAATTATAATGCGATCCAAGAAAGGTTTAGACAAGAACTTCAGTTATTGAACAATACATTACAAGATGGCATAAAAAGCATCACAGGGTATATTGAAAATATGTCTTTATCCACTGAAGAGACCGCAAGTACCACTAAAAGTACGCCCATTGCAACAGAGATCGTAAAACCAAAAGAAGACAAGAAAACAGATGAACAAAATAATAAGAACGCAGAAGAAAACACAGTAGATCAAACTGTTAAAAAGGATTAAAAATATCATTTTTGTGTTTGAAAACATGTTAAATTTGTGGTTATATACAAACGAAAACACACGTAACTGTAGATAATAATATAATATATAACAGTGAAACCTGTTAAAGTTGTTTGTCGACGATTTTTAATGTGCATCTTAATTTTTAGGTTAACATTTTTATTTTTAAAACTGAACAATTTCTGTGCCATTAATATTATCGTGGACATTATATTTTGACAAAATATTATTTTGTAGTGATGATAAATGAATTGATTATACTATGAAACATGTCGATATTTATGTATTTTGTAGGACAAAACCACTTATATTTTGAAAGTCCTTTTTAGATTTAAAAATCCCAACGAATGTAACGCCAGCTCGCATTTATGCTATATTCAATAGTAATAACTGTTACGTATTTATGAATTATTTATTAAAATAAATTATCGTACTCAAATATGTTGATTTATTATCCCTATTGTAACTGTTCCAAAATATCCATAGAGTGTGAATTGATCAAAGCGTAATTATCCACAATACTATGGATGGATTCGATATTTAAATATTTTATGGAAATTCTTATTTCATACACTATAATCAAAATTTAAGTATTTTGATGTTGTTAGGTGCCTTCTATACTTAACGACTCTGTTTGAAATATCAAGTGGGTGGCATCTGGGGTAAATTTAATGGTTTTTAATACAGCAGTCAAAATTATGGTCGTTTTTCATTTTTTAATTGAAACAGACAAAAAAGTCGAAAAGTGGAACAGATATGACAGTCAGCTCGTCTGTTCTGTTGCATCAGTGTGATAGAATTCAAGAAGATGCCAAAAGGCGAAACTCAGGTCGTTACTGACAAAACATGTGAAAACAACAATTCAAATTCGAAGTACCCTCAGTCGCTATCATAAATTATTTTTCGAATAATTTTTAAAATAGAGTGAAAGGTTTTTTATTTTACAAAGTTGTTTAGATTAGCGATTATTTTTTTTAATTTTCGATAGTATGCTTTTTAATGTATGAAAGAATATTACTTCTTAAATAACACTCAATATGTTTATTATAATGTCTTAAAAATACTATACCAAGATGAATGGTATATTTATAAAATCGATTTATAACTAATCACCAAAAACTTTTAAATACTAATTCTTATCAAGCTTTCTTTCACATCAAAGTCAAAATATGTTGTTTTTTAGTTTTATTGAGGTCGCATTCTATTAAATACGTAGTTATGAAAGTATTATATATTTATCGGTTGGTAATGTTGGTACGTATATACATATGTTATATCCATTTGAGTCAAAGAAAATCAATTAAGTTTTTTATGTAATCACAAGCCAATGTACCGTATTCTTGAAATTACGTTCAATGTTTATTATGCATGTAAAAACTTGTTCTGCAATCGGAAAAAATCAGGTCAATAACCTTGACTTTTAAGAGTACAACGATTTGAAGGAATAAAAAAAATGGTGGCGCTTACATTGTATTAATGCCCGATGAAAAAAAAAATATCGAAGATTCTCGATTAAGTTAGTTTTTGAAGGCTACAATAGCACGCTTTAGACGCAGACGCTCTCGTGAGCGATTGGGTGGATTCTATTTTTGAAAATAAAAATTCGTTTTACTTATAATTCCAGACGCTAGGTTTCAGCTAACTGTATTATTCATAATAATTCTTCATTATGATTAAATATTCTTAAATTTTGTAGTTCTCTTTTTAAATTTCCTCATAACTCTCACGGTTAAGTCAAAATAATAAAATAAAAACAAATTGGGAAGATATCGTGTATTTAAGGGTTAGCGCCAGGACTCTAGACGACCCCGACTCTAACATTGACTAACAACTCGACCCCGACTAAAAAAAGTTTATTTTTGTTAGGTTTTTTTCGTACTTTCCTTATTTATTTGCAGTAAATTATAGATCGACCAACCAATCCGGTAAATTGTTCACTGAGATATTCTTCAAAATCGCTAATCAAAAAAGTAGTCCGAGTCGCTCGTTTCTCACGACTGATACTTCAACATTCACCAAAAACACGGCTTCGACTCCAGTCAAAACACTGTAATTCTATGACTCCGCATGCACTCCGGCTCCGTTGGCATACAGAAACTTCCTGATCGCATTTGGGGGCGCCAGTCTATAGAGCTGGCTTTTCAACTGGGCAAAATTCTAATTAATATTTAATAAAACATAATTTTACTGTTTCTGTATTTCAATATTTTAAATTA
This sequence comes from Himalopsyche japonica, assembly GCA_028555115.1. Lineage (NCBI taxonomy): Eukaryota > Metazoa > Arthropoda > Insecta > Trichoptera > Rhyacophilidae > Himalopsyche > Himalopsyche japonica. Next base: position 570,405 of record JAHFWJ010000224.1, on the reverse strand, counting down.
ATTTATATATTGTTGGTAAGATTTTTATCCCGTATTTATTTCACACCAAAACGTACGACCCATAAAAAATCGGCAAACAGGATTGTCAGATGCATAAATGCATTTGCATTTAAAACCTGCTTTAAAAAAGTTTCAAAGTTTTAGTGCTTAATTTTTGATTTGTTCAAAACATATGTTGACGTTCTTTACATCGCTCGTAAATATTTTACACACATATGAATATCTACATAAGTTTCAAGAAAAACAACTACATATAAATTAAAAAAACAAATGTTAAGCCGTTTAAAATATTTTATTTTAAATAATCAATACCCAAAATCTAATTCGAATGTGACAGTTTCGCCACTTTGATGGTGCGCGACAATAGAATAGGATTAAAACTAAAAATGAATAGTTCAATGAAGCATTATATGACAGCCGCAAACGATTCGTAAAGAAATAAGCATCGAATATGTTTTTTTCCCATCTTTTTGAAAAACATCGTAAAAGTATGAACTAATTTCTGTGGTAACGGTTGGATAGACCAATTAATGTTTTTTTCCAGAACAATTTAATTACAGTTTCCATTTAATGTGTATCCAGAATTAATCACATAAATGAGCTAAATTAATTAAATCCAGCGAAACTAATAACACAAGTAAATTAAATTCAATCATTAGTGGCGTGCGCAAAGTAAATATTATTTTTCACTCACAAAATTATTTTATTTCTTTTGTTATATAAGACTATCCAATCATTTACCACACACCTGTAATAAATGAGTTCCATAGTTTAAAAAAACGTAGATTAGTTTTACTAATGGAATTAGTAGATTAGAAAAATCGTTGTTGTACGTTACTCGAATATGTGTTCGTTTTCCAAAGCCAAAAATAATTCGTGATAGTGTTTGTTATACGATTTGTTCCCAATCCGAACTATTCGTTATCCGATCTCCCACTGTATTAATAAGTTAATGGTGAGTTTAAGGCTAATCTCATTACTTTTCAGTGGTTCAATTCACTCGTAATATGGATTTTTTTATTGAAGTTAGTGATGTTATATAATAGATGTCAACGATGTACATAAAACCAGATCATCGTTGATCATAAAAATCAAAATGTACAGGTAGTTTATCTGTGATTAATTCTTTTACTAATCTTGACATTAGACATGTAAACAAAAATAAATATTTATAATGAATATTAGCAAACTACATTTAAAGAAAACCGCACAATGTTAATCCGCTAGCTGCTAGTGTCTCATTGCAGATTGCAGTGTGTTGATAGTCTATACGCAAAAATATACGAATGTTAACAGTTTTTAAACATTAGTTCGCTAGTTAATTTTGAATTAAAATATAGCCCGATTAGTTTTGATAACCGTCATACGTTTGCTTAACACAAACAGTAATGAATTAATGTAAGATATATCCACGATTTCAATTTCTCTTCAGAGTCGACAGGTGTGGGTCAACATCATCAGTCTGATTTATAACCAGAAAATGCATCGCGAGAGTAAAATATATCATCAAAGAATTTTGATATAAGAATGAAATTATTTTTTATTAAAACTATTTATTCCTACACCAATGCTTTTTTCTGACTTTTTATTTTAAACAACAGTCGTTTCTTATATATATATATAGAAAATGCGAATCGGTCTAAGCGTGTTTTAATATTTTTTCTCTTGAAATTGAAGTTATCCTTTGAGCAATATGTATGTTTTTTATTCTATAAAAATCTATGTATTCATAAATTGTTTGTGTTTAATATTGCCATCGAAAGGAATACAGGCAGATGATATTAATCCAGAAAACAGTTCAAACCAAACGAATGTTACAAACAAAAATAACAAGAAATTATTGTTGCCGAAATACGAAAACATATATTACGATAGCGGAGGCTTAAGATTACCTCGCGATGCTAGAAACGAAACGAGCTATATAAATCCATTTTCAAAGGCGGCAAATTTGATCAGTACATTCTTTGGTGTCAAAACGGATGTTAATGAAAAAAATGATACCATTTATCCAGAAATTCAACACTCTAATGAGACGTTAACAAAAAATGCTGAAGAAATGAAAGATGATGCAAAAAATAATGATACGAATTCAGTAAATTGCTCAGACAATTTGAAAAAATCTACTATTGGTTGTTATTTAGATAATGGAAAATACGACGAAGGCATTTTCTCAAAAACTACAGATGCTTCTTTTAATGTAAGCAATGTTATCATTTTTTTAGAAATTTTGGGAGATATACTCGAAAAAATAATAAGTATATTCGAAAAATATTTAAACGCATTCAAAATGGAGGATGTAGAAATTTTTAAACAGTATATGAATACGAGCCTGTCTTTAACATTGAGTATTATATCAGCTAGCCAACCGCTAATTCATGATGTATCAAATTGCTACAACATATTGAAAGAGTCGTTTTTTTGTAGTATTCTAAAAGCTAGGTCGGTATTGAACAAATTTAATATTATAAATGAGATGGAAACAATCATCAATCGTATAAGTCACTCTTTTATTGATATTAGTGGTTGTATAGGTGACATTTTTAATACTATTGTTGGTGTATTATATTTTCCTGCTAGATTTAAAATTGACTAAAAAAATATTTATTTTTTTCAGTTGAATAAAGCACTTATTTTTAAATTTTGAATTTAAAAGCGATGGTGTAAATTTTTCTAAACCTGTTCACGAATTATGTTTTATGTTTTATAGATAGTCACTACATGTATTAAAATAAATTAGGGTATGTAACTAAGCTTTCATTCCTAAAATAAAAATTATTAAAACAAATATCGGTCCTTATTATTTTTCACTCGAATTTCTCTATCAACATCGTTGTTGAAATTCGTCCAATTTTGACTAATTTCACATGAATTGCGTGTCAAAATTGTTATTTTATTGATTAAAATTAAATTATTTTACAAGCAAACAGTCATTAACTAATTTTCCTACACTAGCTTGAACTATTTCAATATTCTTATTGTTATGTTTCTACGGACTAATTGTATATTTATTTAATTTTTCAAACGAAAATAAATGGCTCACACAATAATATATCTTTTATTTGGGAGGCTTTATTTAGTTTTTGGTAATTCTAGTTAAGCAAAATGTTTGCATTGTAGCAACAAACTTTCACTACCTGATGTAATAATTTTTTGTAATAATTATTTGACTTCATTATTTGAAAATAATTTGAAAAAATGACTCCAGAATAGTTTTTTTTGATAATAAGAAACATGTACAAACTTTCGGGCTTATAATATTGTTTTAGCTTGTCTACTAACAGAAGTATATATTTATACTTTTAGTTTGCAGCGCTTTAGATATAATGTAAAGTCTCAGGTAATGTATATATAAGGAAAATTTTGGCTAAAAAGTAGGCAACACTCAGATGTCAGCTGACCATACACAATTTTAATAAAAATATCACTACACCGTCTGCTATACACTTTTCTATGGATATCGTTGTCAAACTGGTTAGCGTATGTTGATGTTCTAGTGTTGTCGGTGTGTTTTTTTTTAGAAAATAAATGAAATAATACGTAGTTGTAATTTGGGAACGAACGCAGAAGTGCTAGTATAATAATACAAACAAACAATGTTATGATTTTTCACGCAAAGCAAATGTTATATGTGTTGTTGACATCGAACAGACTTTCATTCAAATTTACGTTGTAAATAATTCGAAATTTAAAATGTGCGAAGCGGCAGATAAATTCAAACTCATCGGGATTTGGATGTCGGAGAAAAAATATCAGAAGCTAAGATGGGCCGAGTTTGTCAGTGTTTGCAGAGTCCATGGATACGAATTAGTGAAGGTATGAATATGTTTTACATTTCAAATAGCAGGTATGTTATTATTAATAAATATGACTACAATGATCATACTACCCTCGATTTTTTTTCTAATAAATATTAATAAAATAAAAATGTCTTGGTAATTAATGATTAATATGGATTATTTTAAGGTTAGACTTATGTTAGCACATGTCTTTTGAATTATACCTGCTTGATAAATTATTTTGCGACGTGTTTATTAGATTTAAAAGGCACTTGTTTTTTTTTCTCATTATGATGCTAGCTCGAATTTTTCTAAATCTATAACTTATTCGGCCATTAAGAGTCTTATAACCGACTCGTAAGTTCTTAAAACTGAATATTTCTATTGAATTTGAAAATCCTAAATCGGCACATTTATGTATTTATTTTTCCAATTATCTAAAGAATTGTGTCAAATAACATAATTTTCGAAAAGATGGTGTAATCCCTTCGCACACTACTTTCATGCAAAACTGAAAACACTACAGAGTGATGAATTAACTACTAGAGGTCTACCTGTATCCTCATTTTCTCTAAAAATTGTAGTCGTTATGGGGTCTGATTTCTTATTGTTTTTAAATCTACCTTCTGCTGAAGACTTTTATATGCTCCATATCCATAGACACATATTGTAAAGTAAGGAAAGATTGATCATTTCATAATTTTTATTGAAAATCAATATTATAGATGAATCACTCATATTTCCTCATGATAGGGGTTCAAGTAGAAAGATAGATTGTCAATCAGTTTTTGAATGTGTCTAGGAGGTTAAATATATTTTAATAAAACACAGGTTGGGTAAAATTGTTCCCTTATGAAGGTCTGTAAACCTAACATTTTGTTGATTATTTCAGTCATTCATACACCTTTGGTGTAAATGTCATTTCATCCATCACGTAAAAGCTTGTTACACTTACACTTAATTCAATTCAACTTATTTTTGTTATATACCATAACTTAGCACAGCAGTGTTACAAGCCTTTAAATTGTTGCGTATAATGCCTCATGGATGTATGTTATTTAAATGCCCACTTCTCTTAGTTCAAAATCAAAACAATAAATTGCGCATTATACTGTCAACATGAAAAATGTGACATTTAAGTGGGATTGAAGACTTGTTGAATTTTCCCTTGCGTGTATGTACCTACATGACATTTATTTAAAGACATGTGTGATACAAATGTGGAATTGTAATTCTACAACTCAAACTAACTTATTTTTATGTAAACGGTTTTGGAAGTCATTGGAAATGGCAAAAGAGATAATGAAAGAAAATATTAAAATTGTTAGCAGTTGTTCTATCTGTGGCTCATTTTCTGGATCATTAATGGGTGGACGACCGTACCACGTTGTAAGCGCCGGCTCTCGTGCGATCACCGAAGTTAAGTAACATTGGGCGCGGATAGTGCTTGGATGGGTGACCGCTCGGGAACACCGAGTGCCGTGTTCTCTTGGCTATGGGAAGGAAAACCCAGACAGAAAACCGAACACCAACCCGCCTGGGCAGCGTGGTGTTGCTATGTCCAAACCCCCCCCCTGAAAAAAAAAAAAAAAAACAGGGGGAGGCCTTCATTCAGCAGTGGATCGACCCCGGCTGATGATGATGAATGGGTGGACGGAAGAAGAGTATGAAAATATCACAGAAATTTATGCCTATGGCTGTCTAATCACTGGCTGCCAATTTTGAGTCACCATAAACATCACAACAATTGTTTGTACAGGCTCAAACCCAAGATTCATCACAAAGGTCTGTGATGTTGACCCCTGCACCACTAATTCAACTACTACCATGAATTTATTAAAAGCGATATTTTGAAATTGATATACAAGATCTGTTTTTGCAATCATTTTTGTTGATACGATTAATATGTAATGATAAAAAATATGGTAAATACACTCATGTACATAAAAATATTCATTTTGAAAAAAGAATTGAAAATTATTGCAAATTCTTCTGTGAACCATCAGTGGTCCATAGACCACTAGTTGGTGATTGCTATACTAATATGTATATATGATATTAGAAAAATTAGAATCTTTGTCAAATCCAATTCTTAAGATTTGGTTACTATAAACTTTGTAACAATACATTAGAATTATTACTCCTATAGGAAATAAAATAGCCTGCTTGTAATGCAGAATAAAGGTTATCAAATAAAATTTTACTATGTTTGAACAAACTTTTCGATCATTAAAATAATTTATGGCCCATTATTAATTTCTGTTGATTTATTGATCCACATTAAACATGATTTCAATTACATAGCTGTGTTATCAGCACCTGTGGCATTGGATATTTAGAGAAAATCATTGAAATGTGGCCCGGTTTCATTGTTAATTTATGTGAATTGCCTTTTTAATTTATTGCTTGTGTACAATACAAAGAGTCAAACGGGAAAAACCACCTATGTCACAATTTTACATTACCCATCAAATTTCATAAACATCTGAGATGCACAATTTTTTTCGTATTATTTATGTAACAAATAAATTTTGAATAACAATTGCAGAGAAATAAACTTAAAGATATTACTAGTTAAATATATATACCAGAGGTGAATGCGGGGATTTTTCCTACCATTCTGATTTATCTGCTCTAAATCAAAGATCAACCAACCAATACGGCAAATTGTTCATTGAGATATTCTTCAAAATCGTCTAAAACACCGTCACTCCACTACTCTTATTTCACAGCTCAGCTTACAACCCCGCTCTTGGGCTGATTGTCTCTTAAAATTGTCAAATCATTCTTTATTAAAAATTCAAAGACATAACATGACTGATTCTTTCCGTCTATATTATTGATTCAGTAACTGAATCTACTTATGTGCAGTGAAATGTGCTGTCATGCTTCGATGAATTTTGTGCACTGTTTTTCCAAAGTAGCGAATCAAGGCTATTTTATTTTTCATTCGATATCGAGTGCAATAATTACCACTGCTATTTTCAAAGTAGGTGATTTAGTAAACCTTCAATTATCTTATATTATATCTAAAACCATGCTATAGCTACCCAAAATAAGTAGTTGCACTTATTAAATCATTGTTGGAATTTTCTTTCCATCATGGTTTTGTAATCTTTACTCTATTACATAGCTTCCCAAAGTGGTCCACGTAGACCTGCGCAGGTCCATATAGACTGAAAAAATGGTGTCCACGGATTGGATTGAATTTACTGGTTATTAATGTTCACTAATTGATACTGTAGTACCAGGTTTACCCCTTCCACTAACAGCATTTATTCATTTTATGTAAGAATTTTTCTATCTTTATTATGTTCCAAATCCAAATATTTCTTTATGTTTTTTTTATCATAAATTATCGTTTCATTAAAGATTTGAATAAATATTTTACATGTCTTTCTTTTTTAATATTGTCCACACTGTACAGAAAAAGATGGACACATTGAGCGGCAATGTATCCATATTTGATGATAATAAGTTTAAAATATTCAATATTCTGGGTGGGGTTCATAAGCAAACAAAGTTTGGAATCCTTTGCTCTATTGCCTACAAGATTACAAGGCTTGAGAATTTTTATGGTAGTTATGAAAATCACATGATTTATTTATATAGAATCAAGTCCTATGACACGCTTGTGTCAGTCAATTTCTATTCTCGTCATTCTATCTTTACTATCATCGAATAAGATAGTGTGTTAGAACCACTTCTGGTTAAAAAAAGCTCCATTGAGTGATCATATCATTGATATTAAGAATGTATGTATAGTACGGTTAAAATATATACTGATATATTTATTAATTTTTCGAATTAAAAATTCATATTAATGTATTTGTAACGAAGAACAATGATATCAGAGCGGAAAATATTACATTGTACTTTAATACAATTCAATTAAGTACAATCTATTTATTAAACTTAACTCTTGCGTAAATCATTGCAATTTTCTAGACAATGACAAAATGAGTATTCTTTTCTGATGTATATATTCAATACATTGTTGCAGATGTTTTTTTTATTTATATTAACTCAATAAAAATAATGCATTATTATTGTTCAAGTGTCTATTTCAGTATATCTGCCTTTTACATCGTAAGGTATCTAGGTGAATAGTTGAATTGGTTCTTCTTATCAGGTGTTTGGACAACCTCCAGTATCTCCTGTCTGTTCGACTAGCGAGTACAGTCTTGCAAATTTAATTTCCAGTATGATATAGGCGGTCTTTATGAAGATATTATAAAAATGCAAATAAGGTGGCATTTGTTTCGTATAAGTAGTATTTGATTTGTAATAAATGCTAATGGTTACATATGGCATTGGAGAATTGAATATTTTAGACACGCAATTTGCTTCTAAAATTGTTGAATATTAATATACAGCTAAGTTGAACCTGTCAAAAATCGACTGATACGTTCTTGAAACAATTTGTGTTCAGATGAAATTATATATATTTTTTTTATTTACTTATACCATCAAATAGTTGCTCCTTGGCATTATAATTTTAAAAATTGTCAACTTGTCATGTTTATTCGAAAGGAGGATTAATTACACTGAACAGGCTATTGCGATAAACATTAAAGTTAAAAATTATAGTGAAATTAAGCTCTACCCATTTCATACGACCTTGATTGTCAATTCCAAATACCTTAAAATTATATTTGTGTCCATAAAAAAGACTCTGAGTATATTACTAACTTTACCTGTTTGCTGCTAGTCCTGTATATATATACAGGACTAGTGGCACAAAGTTGGACACGCCCACATTGTATGCATTTGTATGACCAAGCATTTGACTTATAAATTCATTTTGGAATATTATTATATATTCTTTATTCATGTTGATACTTCTTGATTAATTTGTGAAATTTTGAATAAATCTCGATCATAATGGTTGAACAATGAAACTTTGCTCATCCTACCGCACAACTGTCATATTTCTAATAGTGACAGCACAGCACGATTCAACGAGAGGCACGGGCAGACATAGGCAGTTTTTTAATATGAAAATGATGCCTGATTATAAAATACATCAAATTTAGTTGAATAAAAATCTATACTTCATATTGACCTTACTTAGAATTTGAAATCATTTCTATCTCTTAGGGAACTGGGTTCTTCACTATGAGATCTTTTTACCTTAAACCACAAAATGGTCATTGATACACAGATAATTGAATCAACTGCTCACGGATAAAACAAAATCTTCCATTAGGCAATTTAGCAAGGAAAGAAAATCAAATTCAATGTTGTTTCTATTATCATTATTATCATGAATATTAAAATAAACTTACACAAGGATATTTTTTTTTGTGTATTATGTTGTGAAGTAGTTTACGACTGAAAGTGGTTTCTCAAGTATTTGATGATAAAAATGGTGAACTTGAATTTAATGTTTAAATAATGTTAAATAATAAATAATATTTTCAATGGTGGCTTTTCTGCCGTTAAATTACACATTGAATTATAAATAACCTAACAGCTTATTATTTAAATATGTTTTTTAAGACTACTTAATTAATTCTTTTTAAACGAAATGGTTGATAAAAATACATCAAAATATTTTTTCAAATCATATTATCATAATATTTATAGACAAAATCTCATTTTTGCTAATGTCCAAACCTCCTTTGATCATCTGAAGCATTTTTATAGTAAGTTTGAGCATGGGTGCACGTGTGCGTCCAAGTGTTGTGTTGCCTTTCATTGATTGCCATTCCCATATTTTTGATTGAATTATTAATTCTTCAGATATTGATGTTGCGACATATCTATCGCTGATTTTTGGCAGTGAATTTTTTTATGATTTGTTTCACATTGACACGTTGATTGTGGAAATGCCTGCCGCGCAAACACATATTTCAGAAACACATTTTATGATGTGCTACACTTATATAAGATGGCTTATAGCAATCACTTTGCAATATTTAGCACCATACAAACTCAGAGTAACTCTTGATGCAATAGGCGTACAATGTTCTCCCAATATATCTGAATATGCGCTAGGCCCGTTTTACGCATGCAACGTGTCAATAAAAGAATTTCGTTAAAAAGAAATCTTTTACTATTTAACATAGGGCATAAAATATCATCTCAGTTTAATCAAACTATATGCGCTCAAAGTACAATTATGATTTATGGTCAATCGGACATAATAGCTTCTAGAAATAGAATAATAAATAAATTAACTAACAATTAACACTGAAAAAAATAGCAATGTATTTTATTTCTACAAAATTATTTTTTAAAAATCGTTTACACATACAAAATTATTTTTTAAAAATAATTTTGTAGAACTAAAATACATTGCTACTTTTATCACCGTGTCATAATGGAGTTCTACCAAGTGAATGCCAATTTATTCAATTAACTAAGAATTGTTAAAATTTATTTACTGCTTGAAACATTCAAAATATACGTAATAATGATTTAGTAAAATATAACTCACTGATCAAATAATTCAATGACCTTCTCCTTATCATTGACTATACCTGTGTCAATTTTTTCATTGCATTCTTTTTGTCTTTCTGTCATCTGTACTATTCATTCTGTTGAATTCGATAGTCTTTGACATGAGCATATGTTAAAGTAAATCAGTCGACACATAGGTCTTGCCAATTTTTGTTGACTGGCCCTTACTTCGATTATTACTATAAACAAAATAATAAATTAATTCTATTTCAAACATTTCAAAAAGTGTAATGCTGAAATACTTATTACACATTAATCTACTTTAAGAAATGTTTTTTTTTATATTTTGGACGAACCTCTATATATTTGATACATATCTGTAAATCATTTTTGAAATGTACACTTGTCTGTCTGTCCGACTGTCTACTACAAGCTTTTGTAAATATTTAACATGCAATTTATTGAATATTGTCGTCATTTACAGTTGGATCTCAAAATACCTCTAGAGGAGCAGGGACCGTTGAAGGTTTTCATTCATAAATTGACTGACATCATAGCAGCGGCAGAACAAGGAGATGCTCAGGTAAAAGAAAAAATTGATTTACAATTATTAATAACGCATGAATGAATAGTAGATTCCATTTTATTGTTTCATATGCTTATCATTATATAACATGTGTAAATGATAATTATGTTATGTTATTATCATGGCACATCTTTTATAGTTATCAATAAAATCCCTGCGGGTAGATGATTACAAAAGTATTTCACCATTGATAAAACCTGTAAATTCACATTAGACCTTCATGCTAATAAAATGCTGCAGGGCAAAACATCTCATGACAAATTAAATCATTAGTAATAATGAAATTTTACATTTAAAAATTGAAAATTAATAGATGCAACACCGTTATTAGTTTCGTTTTACTGGTATATATTGAAATTCATAGTATTGTACTGTGTCAATATTGTGTTAAGACAAACATTTCTCTATCAGCATTTTATGAACGATATCTGATTTACCAATTTCATATGTTTTAATATCGCTCGCGCAATCTACAAACTGAAATTTGAATTTATTTGCTTTTTAATTTTTACGTTTTAATAATGGTTGAAATATCTGAAAAAATACCATTATTATATAAAAAATCAAATCAACATACTATACGATTTGAGTATCATGACCATATAACTAATTCACGTCGATTTATAGCACAACAGATGTTGATTTCAGTGCATAATACGTGAACAATTAATTGTTTGTTTTTATCTGTTTTTCTTTTACATTACCATAACATTCAATATCGATTTACTCTAATTACATTACGCGTAAATAAAACTGAATTAATATTTATCAAGCTGAAAAAACTGAATCGAAGTGTTTATTTAAAATTAGTATGAAAACGTTCGTTAAAACGTGTCGACTTTACTTTATCTATCCACTACCCATCCCATGTAAATATACACGCATCATCAGATATTCAACATGACATTCATTAAACAAATGACTATATTCTATTTCGATGTTAACAGTATCTCAATTATTATTACGGGCATGAAAATCACAATCGATAGCCATGCAAGAAAGGTTGGAAATGTATCATTTCATCTTGTTCGCCAAAATTTGAATGTCAAGATGGCCATCTCTGTTATAGAGATCAGTGCTATGCAACTTTTTATCACTTACAACACACTTAAGAAGTCCTCAATAATGATATATTTGAAAATTTACAACCGCTAATTACTTATTTTGTATCATAAATCAATCTATGTTTGTTTATGATTTCAGTCCAAAGAGCTTATCGGCAATGTGGAACAGTACATATCGAATCATCCAGATATGACAGTTATAGATCCATTGAACAATGTCAGAATTCTTCTCGATAGGTATGTACAATCTCATGATTCGATTCGTGAAACTGGAAAATAGGATTGTAGGTTTATAAAAGAACTGAACAGCTCTACAACGGTGGGTACATTCCACGCAGGAATTCTTCGAGTTTGGCTTCATTGGGTATGTTAAGGCGGCTTGCGGACAGGTTCAACCTCGGCACTCGATTCTCACTCTGCTGGGACTACAGAGAAGATTTTGCGCTTGATTTTGTACCATCTATCAATGAATTTACACCATAAACACCTTTACTGACTCATTCTCTGCAGAGTCAATTAAAAATTATTCTTAACGCAATTATTTCAAGAAATAATTCAATAGTTGTAATTAACAAAACTATGAGGGTTATCAAGACATGTTAGGTTAAGGTTAGGATAGGTTTGAGATAATACTTAATAGTCATTATTAGACAGGCGGGGATAGGAATTAGAATTCGGAGAAAAGAACCTCGATTTGGATAAACATTTTTATGCGGTATTCCTTTCAGGTACAGATACTATTCCCTGCTCGAGAACCAGCCGTTACTCCAAAAACATGGCGTCTTCACTCCCCCGTTTTGTATCCTGTCCTCCAACAATCATCACGAGAATTTGAAAGTCTTACAATCTAGAGGCGTCACTTTTCCACTGGTCTGCAAGCCGAAATTGGCCCACGGATCCAAGTCCGCTCACAAGATGTCGGTGGTGTTCAATGAAGCCGGTCTCGCCGAATGCAAGCCTCCGTGCGTTGTCCAAAGTTTCATCAACCACAATGCAGTGCTTTATAAAATATTTTTAATCGGAAATAGGTGAGTTATTATGTCACTATTTAATGTTTGTTTTATTGTGAAGGGAAGCGAATTACTGACTCAGATAATGAAAGTGAGATCATTAAAAATGATAAATGTTTTATTAGCTCTTCTAAGAACCTATATGTTGATTCATTTTTTTCGATAATTCTGTATAAACTAGAAATCAATTCTCATTCTAAACTGATCTATAAAAAATTTGAGAGTGACAATTAGTGTATAATAGAAATGGTTTTTTTTATATCAATTTTTTATGGTAATTTTTGTTGTACCCTCCACCATCTGCTATGGCTTCAGACTCTTCTTACAGCGTGTGTTTGGTTGCAGCAATATGTGTGTTAATATTTTTTCCAGGAAGATCAATGAAAAATTCATCCAGATTTGGTTGCATACAATCTAGTGTGCAGGTAGTTAAGATAAATGATGAAATTTTGACAAGGTAATGCAAATAAACCTACCTAATAGATTGAAACAATTTGATGCGCGGAAAAGAAAACATAATTTCAGGAAACGTGTCTAGGAAATTTAACAATAATCATCACATGGAATCAAATTAAAAAAGCAAACTAAATATTTAATAGTTTTTTTAATGCAGCAATTTTTAATTCCAGATATTACATAACCGAGCGCCCTAGTCTAAAGAATTTCTACGCCTGCAGCGAACGGGAACCGATATATTTCCAAAGCGGAGACGTTTGCAAAGCCGACAGCCAATCCACTCTCTCTATTCTAGATCCGCACGAAGTGTCGAATATAGAGCTGAACGCGACGCTAGACGATTCCAAAATCGAAGCCATTATCAAAGTACTCCGGAAAGAACTCCAATTAGTCTTGTTCGGCGTAGACGTAGTCGTGGACAATATGACCAATGAATACGCGATAATAGATATCAACGTCTATCCCGGCTACGAAGGGTATCCCAATTTCTTTGAGAATCTCATTGACACGATCGATGAGATGACTGGGCGAAAATGCGACGCTACCTCAGCAAACATTCCAAAAGATATTGTGAACAGCGGGCATTTCGAAAATGAGTACATAAGTAGTAATAATTGTAAAGTGTTCAATGACGGCTTCGATAAGAGTAGTTTAATTAATGTAAATAGAGAAAAGGTAGACGGGTATTATAAGAATATTCTTCATAACAGTATTCTCGAACCCGAAGAATTAGAGAATGTTTAGTTGTTTTTTTTTTTTTCACTATTTATTATCTATGGGTACGCAAACTCAATTTATGTCTGCTACACACCAAGTAATCCAAGTGCTATATTGCTCATTCTACAATTCCAGTTTGACAGAATGCATCCAGTAAGAGGAAAAAACAACAGAATCCAGGCTCTTCTACGGTACATTGCCGCTTTTTAACTATGGATTTTTTACCGGCGAGTCTTATATTAGAATACTTTTTAAAATTAAATCACTACAAAGCTATTGCTCGCCAAAAGCATTTGTTTCCAAGACTCAGTATACGGCCACCTCGAGCTTTCGTGAGGTACCGTAACTTGCAATGCCGAGCATTTAACAAACAGTACTCTCGGTTATGACAGACTGCAACCTTGAATTTTTTAAATTTATGATATCGACTGAAGGTGCTTGATGGATTTCAATATCAAATTTGAATTGTTCCAACTTTGTACGATTCCACATGTTTTGTCACTAACAATCCGGGTTTCGCCTTTCGATATCTGACGTGTCAGTTCTGTTGCATCCGTGCGATAGAATGCCTGAAGATGCCGAAAGGTGAAACCTGGGTCATTAGTGACAAAACATGCGGAATGGTACAAAGTTGCAAAAATTCAAATTTGAACTTTTTTAGGTACCTGTTGTCAGATGTCCTACTCTTTCTGCAGATAAGCATCTACTGTGTTGCTATCCGTAGATTACTTAAAGCTTTTCTCTTTTTATGTTCTGTCCTGTACTTGTTAGAAGTCAGTCTGAGCTAGGACAGGCGCTGTTGCAAAGCATATGGCTTTTTAGTTTGATGTATCTGGATACAAGTGTCTTTAGTGAATAGTTTTCTAAGTTTACTTCCCCATCATGGATGGATATAGAAGAAGCATTTATTTATTTATTTGAATTGTTACAAGTGAAGTAAATTCTCATGGCGCCAAGACTTTAAGAACACTATATTGAGCGAGCTACCGATATGTTACCTAATTCCGACTACTTGTGAATTTCCGTTACCAAGTTTGCGTACCCTTAGTGATAACCATAAACGCAGAATGAGAAGAAAGACTGACACTTTAGCAGTATCTTCAGACAGTCTGAGAACTTTAACAATAACTGTCCTGCCACATTGTGGTCGTACAATTTTGATTAGTTGTTCACCGCATTTACAAAACAATATTAATGTGTTACATATACGTCAAACTTTGTATCATTCATTATTTTATATTTAACTTTCTTTTATTTGTTTTAGTCTGTCAATACGATCTAAAAAAAAATTGTGGTTTAGATCAATTTTTGGATTGAATATTTGTTCAAGTATATTATAGTTATTTTTCTTCCAATTTAATTTCAACGACTTAAGAATATACTTTTTTTTATGATATCAACTGAAGGTACTTGATGGAATTTCAATATCAAATTTGAATTGTTACAACTTTGTACAATTCCACTGAACAGTTCTGTTGTATCCGTGTGATAGAATGCATGAAGATGCCGAAAGGCGAAACCCGGGTCGTTAGTGACAAAACTTGTGGAATCGTACAAAGTTGTAACAATTCAAATTTAAGAATATACAGTAAACTTTCAATTATCCAGGTCAATGGTCGGAATATATGATAATACACTAGACCCCTGATAATGCAAATCTCAATATCGCATTTTTGTACTAATTGTCGAGCAATGAGGTATAACTGAAGAAAAGAATGGGTCCTCTGATTTTGTAGGAGTGTGGTCGCTTTGATTGCACCTTTTCGGATTATAAGCCCTCAATCTACTGTGTTATCGAAGAGTCTATTCAATATTTTTCATATACAGTGCACTCTCGATTATCCGGGCTAATGCTGGGGAGGAATGATCACGGATAATTGAAAAACACGGATAATCCGAATCATCATTTTTTTATTTTATTATAATATCATATACACAATACAATTTTTTAACACATTATTTATATATTCATTATTTATCAAGAAAACACAAAAAAATACGTAAAAATATAACATTTTGTCATAATAACAAACATAGTCCTGAGAGCTGACAAATATAGACAATAAATATCGAAATTAACAAAATTACTGCGGGCACTGGCGCTGGCGCTGGTTTATGCACTTCACTGGAAATGTAAATAGAAACGCATGTGGAGTACAAAGGATTTAACTTGTTGACTTATTCTAGTCCCATAAATTGTGATGTTTATTGCGGTATATGCGACATTCATACATTCAAAACACACAAGTGGTTAAAAAAATTCACCGATTAGTTACACAAACACATCGCTAAATTCATCCATTTTTTCAAACAATGTGCATATTCAAGATCGCAATTCATTAATGCGTTTCATAATCGTTATCGAAAAAAAATCAATTGGATTATATTTGAATTAAAAAATATTTATTTTCAGGCACAAATAATCCGCAAATTGGATAATCCATACACTGTATAACATTTTTTTACATGATGTATGCGTAAATCATTAATTTTTTTGAGTAATCTGTGCAATTTATCCTAGTGAACATTATTTAAAATAATCATTGGTCGATATGCCTCTATATTGTACAATCAAAATTAAATATTGTGGAGAGATATTGATTATCTGCATGGCGTATCAGGAGTTACTTTGAGTTTGTATAGCACCGAATAATGTTAAGTGTTTACTACATGGTATCTTATATACACGTAGCACATCAAAACATGACATACTGTGTGTATTTATCCACAGTGAAACATACTTAGACCGTCCGACAGCTGTTTTAGAAAGTTAGCCATGGTAAACCCTAACCACCGTTTTAGAATGTCTTTTGGCTTATTTTTAGAAATATGTTTAAATAATACACATAAAATCAGTAATTAGATAATAGATAGTTTACTGTATAGATATTAAAAAAAAAAGTCCGACGGCAATATAAAAAAGTTTTTTTTAATCTATCATATAATAACTATTGAAGTATTTTTTGACAAATTTATTTGATGCGTAACTATGTAAAATATTTTTTTTTTTTTATTTATTTGATGGTGACTTGGCTAGAAAAACCAATTTAAATCACTGTATGTACCTATTTGTATTGCAATATTGCCTTCACACTGTAAATTAAAACACTTTTTATTCATGTTTTGTATTTATACATCAAATCTTATTTGTAAAAGAAACTTTGTTTACATAATTAGTGATAATTATAGGAGCCCTTTAAACAAGAAAGTTTAACTTTTAAATGGCAATGAACCTTTGAGTTACTGTAAAATATTTTCCTTATTGCCTTTGCATTGCTTACAATGTTGTATTTTTACAAACAAAAAATATTAAAAAAGTATTTTTTTATTATTCAAAATGTGGTCAAATTTATCAATTATTTTTGTTTTGTAGATATAAAAGTAATGTTACCTTTACGATGAGATGTTTTTTGGAGAGAAAATCTTAAGTTGAAGCAGTCCAAGCCAATAAATGTTCAACACAATTTTAGCATTTTTGTAAGATCAATTTTTTTATCACGTTTTTGTTTGGTTTATAAAATTAAAGTTATTATAATTTATTTATTTAAACTATTAAGTATATAAATAGCAAATAAATAAATAAGAAATCAATCATTTGAATAATCAATAATTTACTTGAAGTTTATATTAATCACACAGCTATAGAAAATTCAAGGAAAAAAGAATATTTCTGAAAAAGTAAATTTTAATAGTTAGCTTGCAGTGTGCTCCAAAATTTTTGGGCGCAACTTAGAGGGAACATTGTTTATGAGTAAAATCGATGAAGTGACATTTTTGCTGTATTTAATTACATATGGTTTTATTTGCCTTATTTCTTTATTAGTATTCCCGTAAGATCCAATGAATTGTGATGCTTAGAAATATATAGTGATATTGCTGTTGTATTAATATTTGAATATTCGTTTTAGAGAAAACTTATGGTTTACTTACCAAAATTAAAAGGATGCTAATTGTCTTTTATAAGTTCTCAAACATTCGAGTTGTTGTATAAATTATAGCATTATTCTATTCTACGACAAAGATGCTAAACCTCTTTGAGGTTTGTAGCTTTTTAATATTTAATTATCACGGATAACTTCTATTAGAATCCACTAATTTTCAATTTTATTATGTATGACGACCACATATAATTCTTTTTAGTTCTTCAAAGTTCATTTAATTTATACAACAATAAAATTATTTCCTTAAATCATTGTAGAAATAGGGAAACAAAGATGTTTTTTTTCTCATTATTTATGTGAATATACCCAATACAACTAGTGACATATTTTAGATTGTATAACACTGCTAGTTTTCGAATAATTCAGTCAATGAAAATGACTGCCATCTATGTAATCATCTGATTTTCTAATTTCATGATAAAATTATGAGAAGAGATATCAGGAACCCTTGCTCTGCAGTAAAGTAATAAAAATCAAACATAAGCAATATTGCGACTATTTTCACACATTGAAAATACAAACAGATTTCTCAGGGTGGAAACCAACATCCAAATATTAGTTTAACAAGATATGATTTAGTTTTAAATATTCTCTACTTTTTTTGCTTACATTCCAGCTGAAACAATGAATTATTTTCTTCCAAATACTGAATTATTATTACACTGCATTAATTTAATGATGTCTTGCATAAATACTCTGGGCTATAATTTTGAAATCAGTGTAAAATATAAAATAAAATAATTAAAAACATATTTATCATCGTAGAAAGTTCAAGTAAAGCATTTTTTGATGATGGCTTGTTATTTTGTGAATATAAGATATTCTATCTAAGTCATTTTGTGTGTTATGATACTGGATGTCACAGTTGGAATGAATAGTTTGTAAATGTATATGTATTTAACATTTAATTAATATTAGTGCCCATACGTGTGGTGGGAGTTAGCTGCCTATTGTATTTTACATGAAAAGTGCCTACTGCACAGGGGTAGACCGCTCAGTTGCATAGGCACTCTAGGCAGTTAGCCCTCTATGCGTATGGACTCTAACTAAAATATAAGTTAAGTGTGTTGTCCAAATCAATAATAAATATAATGGTGCTTCTAAATGTTCATTTTGATCGATATTCATGTGTAGACACTACTAAAACGGATTAACTGATAGTCTCACAGAACCTATCTTAGTTCATCAGTTGTATATTATCAATCGAAAGAAGATGAAAAGTTTTGCTACTATGTTATAATAGTTGGATGATTTAAATATATCAATAAAATTAAGGATACAAATTAGTTGGGATACTTTCCTATGCTTATCATATTCTCCAGATCTATTTCCCATCCAACTTCAGTCGGAATCAGTACATTCTTCTTATTGGAATATAAGTAGAGTCTATTCTTCAATTTGGCAGAGGACATCCTATGTATAGTACCAGAGGGTCGTGTAGCATGTCATTATTCCACAATTTGAAAGAAAAGACTTTAGACTCTCTAGACCAGTGGTTCTCATGTGCGGCCACCAGAGGATTTTGCTACGGCCACCAACAGTTTTATAGTAAATATTGATATTTTAAAAAAATGTGTTTTACAAATGAATTTGGAAAATTATTATTTTAAAATTAATTGAATCAACCTGACTTATCCAGCATTTAGTTGAGTTTAAGTAAAGCACCGTTTTTATAATAAAACTATAAAAATTTTGGTCGAAGTTATACGTTGACCATGAATCAAGTCAATATAAAGAATTAACAATTGCTTTATTAATTTTGTCGATTTTACCTATAACTGTATATTGTGAAAGATCATTCAGTGTAATGCATTTTATAAAAAATAAATATCGAAATTATTTTTATCACATTTAGTGCGGCCATGAGACATTTCCATAGGACCGCTGATGTTTATAATGCGGCCACAGTGAAATTTCACGTGAAAACCACTGATCTAGACACATCTGTAGCGCTTGACCAAATTAGTTAGTATATGTCTTCAAGACCGCTGACATAACAGTGCAGTTTCTTGTGTTGTCCAATCTCTGAAACAATCATTAAATCAAACCATCTCTCCCTCACAATATGACGCAAAGATATACTTTCAAAGCTCAGTCAATGAGTTTTTGACTTACAAAGCAACACTGCAGTGAATGTCCATTAGTTTACTCATAGTGAATCTAAATTATGCTAGATTTTTTAGTTTGGATAAGTATATCGTATTGGAAACCCAATTAATTGTCTAAGTATAACTGGGGCTGAACTGCAATTGAAATGTACCATGCGGAAGCATCTTAAAACTAGTCTTAAAACATAAATTTATTATAGTTTGAGGCACTTTGAGCAATACATGTATGTTATCATTAGTTATTATTATGTACATTTTATATTTTTATATGAATAGTAAGATGTTGTAAAGTAAGTATTAAAAATATTATCGTCTGCAAGAGATATTATTCTCATGTGATTTACTTAGTCTTATTAAGGTTTTAAAAAACCTTGTATTATTGCAGCTTAAAACTGTCATTTGGTAAGTCTATGTCGTGTTTGATATATATCTACAGTGGGTTATCGGTTAATCTATTCCATGACTATGTTCGCTATCCGAATTGTTTGTTAACCGATTATTGATTTACCTTATAGAATAAGTGGATTAGAAAGATCGTTTTAGTTCATTATTCAAATATGTGTTCATTATCCGAACACAAAAATCTTTCGTTAAAGTGTGTGTTATCCGATTTGTTCTCAATCTAAACTGTTCGTTAACCCATCACTCACTGTATATCACGGCAAATTTTATAAATTCACAATGTTATTATTCAAAATTTGACTCCAAATAAACGAGTTTTTCAATTCATTTATCTATTGTTAGTTTCGTTGATTCTACTTACTAAAAAATCTGACAAAGCAAATTGCTGATTTTTTAAAATTACAAAACTGATAATGAAAAAGCATATTTTTTTTACAAATGACAGTGGACAAATACTGCCATTGAATCTCAATAAATATACAATAGTTTTATATCCTAAGAGATTATTATCTTTTTTTTATTTAATATGTTTTTTTAAGTTGGCAGCTTGTTTGTGTACTGTGTGAAATTGTTGTCATAATGAAAACAACTTCTGTCACAGAGTGTGTATAAATAATACTTTGTTCATCAAAAAGATTCAGGTTTATTTCTATAAAAGAAATACATTCAAAAATAATTTTCAGACTATTTTTTAACCGCAGTTCACAAATTTTCATAAGACTAAAAATCAACACAATGGTCACTGCCATTTTTGTTTCTGCTCATCATAAGTCATATTTTTTCCATAGAGTGGTTCCAATTTATTTTTGCTTTCCTCTCCCACTTATACTAATGGCTCCATTGAGTTTCAGCGAACAATATTATCAAATTTGCATACATAAAAATTATATTGACATTCCTATAAAGTATTCTACTATTTGGCCTTGTAACTTAATTGATTATTTAAAATTATTTTTATCAAGGATTGCTTAAAGCATTCACTGAATTCTTTCTTTTTTGTTTATATTATCATTTCAAATGGATATTGTTCAATAAAAGACCTATTCGAAAAAGTGTTTTATTTATATGAACCTTTCAGTTTTGTTCAGGAAATTTGTAAATGATTAGTAGTAAAATACATTTTGACTTTCATTTCTACATTAACACTCTTTACTTAATTATTTGTTATAATGAAAACACTAAAAATTACGTTGGTGTGTGACAAAATTCATTTAACACGCGGTCTCCACATAATGCCAGCCTTTATTTCATTGATTGAATTGGCATTTACTTTCTAGAATTCCATTATAACATGGTGAAAAAATAGCAACGTATTTTAGTTCTATAAAATTTATAAGATACATCGTTGATAGCTATTTCGGCTCATGCTTCGTCAGAACTATGACATTTTGACAATGTTTGTTATCTGATGTTATAGTTCTGACAAAGATGTGAGCCAGCTGAATTAACTATCAACTATATATCTTATAAATTTTGTAGAACTAAAATACATTGCTATTTTTTCACTGTGTCTTTATTTCATCCCAGTTTATACCAGTGTCTCATAACTGTGATGAATACATACTATGAACAGTCATCAACAGAATTTCATGGCGACGGAATTCATCCAGTTGGTAGAAGAGTCAGGTAGGATTCAGGCTCGCCTGGGGCAATGTTCCCACTAAAACAGGAAGTCCTCTAAATTTACCGTTTCTATGCCTTAAGCGCGTTAACGCGCTCTACGATTCCATACGCAAGGGGCCGGCCATAAAAAATACGCGCGGAAAGACGCTCGCCTTTATACCTATTTTACAACTTCATTACAAATATTTTTCATCATTTAAAATATCGTATACCTTGCGACATCTCTGACAATTATGTTGTAATACTTTCATTTGTGATATTTGGTATTTTAATCAATGTTATTTCGATTTTACAAAAACTTATTTGCATTGTTAAAGTGCCACGCTGTTTCAAGGCTGGCAAATGTTTTGAATTCATACTTTCCGGTATTTTACACACGTGCGGGTCGTGACATGTTTTTGTTATCATAATACTACTTTTTCTGAAAGCTCAATACAAATAGGAACTATTTTAGAACATTTATCAGTTTTGTTGTATTATTCGTGCACGGTATATCCGATTTTATTTTGCATCCGAGAGATTTTGTTTTTATAGGTTATTTCGCGAAGTGAAATTCTTGCGTGAGTGTTGTGTCAGTGTCAATTTATTTTATATATATATTTATATTTTATATCGGGTCATATCCATAGAGTATTAAACTTTTCTTTAGTACAAATTATATTATCTTCTTCTTTAATAAGTTCCAGAATATTTGAACTTTTTAACGCATAAACATTTAGATTTTATACCGGCTCAAAATGGAAGGAGTACATGGTACATGCAAGGTGCCTTCGAAATCGTCATCTAGGAAAAGACATTCCGAATTACGGTCGCGTCTAACGGAAAGGCATTTTAAGGTAAAAACATCTTCAAGAGAAAAAAAATATAGTAATGGCGAGATGTGCTGTGTGTTTGTCAAAAAAAAGAGAGAATCCAGATATCACTGTAAACAAGTAAACACTGTAAAAGTGGCTCTTTGCATAGAACCCCGTTTTAAGGCATACCATATATTAGAAGATTAATGATTTTTATTTATTAATAATCGTAAAATTTAACAAACTTATTTTTGAATTACTGTTAGCATTAGATAATCCCGTATTTTCTGTGCAAGATTTGTGACAACCCTGACATTTAGATATTTGGTTTTGAATTTTCAGATAAATGGCACCACAAATCTCACACCATGTGTTTGTTTGGTAAGTCTATTTGATGTATTATTACTTAAGTGTCAGATATTATGTATTTAATAGGTTTTAGTTTTTCAAAGACTATCGCGGCCCTCCGTATATTGCTATACTAATACTTCCAGGCATAGATCGGGTTAAATAATGTTTTAAATCAAGGTTGTGGAGCCAAGAGTCGTGAAATACGAATGACTTTTATTTTTTTCTATAAACACATTTTTTTTAAATTACGTAATAATGAGTGTGAATAGAGTATGAATATTGTTGGCTGGGATTTATGTTAACTCACGGTTTGATCCATATTGACGAAGAACAATTAAATAAAGTTAAGAATATTGCGTTTGAATGAACTTTGAGTGGGAAATGAGACGACAGCAGGTAGATTTGATCAATCAATATAAGAATTATAATCATCCTCATTGGACACTGTTTGATCGACAAATTGATCAAGCTTAAATATTAACATGTTTTATTTTTATTTATACCTGTAACATGTATAAAATAAAAAAAATGGCGTTTAGTTGTATTGGTTAGTTGACCTTTAATTTAATACAGTAGAATTTCGATTATCCGGATTAATTGGGGATGAAGACATTCCGGATAGGGATAAATCCGGATAATGGAAAAAAATCATAATTGACATAATCATTATGAATTATTTTAATTTGTTTAAATGAATAAACAACATTAATATTAAATTATTTTTTAATTGAAAAAATCAATTATCTATGTCTGCTCAAAGCGAACTTTTCTTTACGATGTTGCCAAATCGCAATACTTTTGAGAAATATAAATTATTCTGAATTGCACTCTTCATGACTCACACTTTGAGAGTCATGAAGATGTCCAAACTGAAAGGTGAAGAGTCATGGCAATATCCAAACAATGAAAAGCTTCAAAATGTGTAGGATCAATATTTCCCCTCTCTATTCTTTCCGATATTTCTTTAATTATTTCATCATAATCCAAAATTCGGAATCCAGGATCGTCTGCATCCCAATTTTACCATTCGGTAATACCTTCTTCGTTGCACTCAGCGTATATTGAGAATGGTTTAATTGTTTCTGCAATGTTTCCTATTCATTTTCTACTTCGTTGCTGGTTACGATCAAAATGTTAAGATTGTATTCCATCACATATAATACGTACAGTAGACGCAATTTGCCACGTGCATATCAGCCAATTTTGTTTTGTTTATTTCGACCAATCTGGATAATCGAGATCCGGATAATAAAGGTTCTACTGTACACATAAATAGGAAAGGTAGGAAAAAACATGACAAAATTAAACTTTTTTAGTCATAGTTAATTGTTTGTTGGTCAAAGTCTTAGTTTTTACATTTTTTTACTTTTTCTATAAAGTTATTGAAATTTTATTTAAGAGCATTTTGTTTATGTTAAGAGATGTCGCTAACTACACTAAGGTCAACATTGAGAATTGCATAAATAATTTTTCTATATAATATAAAATTTAAAATAACTTTGATTATTCCATGTATGAACTTCCACAAAGTTACCACCGAAACCATCGAAAATAATAAACTTTCTTTTTCATAGATGGTATTAGTTGGTAGTATGCTTCGGACATTTAATGATAGATGTCACTAGTGAGAGAGCATTTCATAACATGATAATAATTATAAATATACTATTGTCAGCAGAAAATTCAAGAGTTTTTGAATTTTCTAATTTGAATGATTTTTTTTAATTTTCCTTATAGACACATTATGGTATTTAATTCTTAATACTATTAATTCTAATTATTCTACTGATTTACCAGTAAAGAAAATATATCTACGTTCTAAATTTGAAAATAAATTAATAACCTTCCATTTCAATTGTTAGTGCCAATTCTGCGCATATCACCACATGGTTCTCATAGTATATTCAGCGTATTCATATAGCTATTCATTCATATTATTCACTATGAAAGATATGAATTGCTTGTATTAATAATGAAGAGAAAGAGGGAATACAGAAAGGCGAATCCACAATCGTTGTATCATAATCAGGACTGGTTTCACCTACTGGAATAATTTTCAACGCAGCTAAACCTTCAAACAAGAATAATTTCTGTCAGTATGGAAATGGTTTAGATTAGATTTAGATTTTGCTGACTCTACCAGCTTGCACGCACTAAATTTGTGAGGCGAGTGATTGTAGAATAAAAGTTGGTTTATTTAATGCCAGTGATCGCAAACCTTTTCTTGTGTGCATGCAAAAATATAATAAATAATATTTTTAGACCGTCACCGTTTTCAATATTAAGTTTAACAAAAGTTAAATAATAAATAATTTTTAAGCTCATAGTACATACCAATTAAAATATTTTTAGTAGTAAAAACATACATATTAGTACTATTTACACAATATATTTCATGATCTGGACCAGTTTCGCTAATAAAATATATATTATGGATATAGTACTAAAAACAATCATTTTATTATTTAAAATATCATGCTTTTCCATGAAGAAGTAACAGCTCACAACTTAAAAGAAATTATAATACGTTATTTTTTAATTAAATTTTTGTTTTTTGTTGCTGTGTATTTGAAAACATGTTTCATTTCTCGCCATTTTTTATAGTAAACACAATCGGCAGGAGTTACAAGTCACCGTATTACTTAAATAACACTGAAAAACTATTCTCTTATTGTTCTTATAATATACAAGCTATATTAACTAGCATGCACGCGTGCCCTAGGTTCGCTAGCTCTGCCTGATGAAATGTGCTTGTATAAAATACATACTTTCTACAGACAAATGAAAAATATCAACAGTACGCAGCCAGTCACATAGAAAAGTAAAAAATTGTTAAAAAAACTGAATTTTAACGATTCTAATTCAATTCCTTTAGATTATAAATAACGTCGATATTATTATTGAATGTTGTTTTATTGAATGCAATAAAGTAGTGTTTTTTGCCAATAAATTTTAATTGAATGAAAGCGACGACATCGATGGCTCTCTAGCTGCTGATGATGATTGATTGATGACCAAGGAAAGCAGTCGTTTAGTTCTCTATGGAAATACATCAAACCAATTGATGTACTTTCAATAGCGTGTTGATTTAATGTCATCGAACACAAGTAAAGAAATAACCAATACACACGCAGTGACATATTGAACATTTTCTCAACGAATCCAACAGCGTGCGACGTACAGAATGCGACCAAATTATTGGCGAAATAATATTTCAGTTCATCACGAAGGCTACGAAAATTAATGTAGCAGATAATGTACAAAGAGAATTTTGAAAACTAAACATATGTATATAATATTTATTCAATACCACTCATATTAAAAAATGATTATTTAAAAAAAATCAAAGCTATTTTTCGTTTCGTCGTAAATGTTAGGTTCTGTAAAAAACTTTTATTTTTTTATAACAAAATTTGTGAATTAGTATTTATTCCAGAAATCACCAATCGGTGGCCCGCGGAATTGTTCCAGTAACGTTATTGAAGCCAAGAATCTATTAACTTTATTTCAAATATGCCAGTCTACAAATATGTACATGATGAATGATGACATTAATTTATTCAAACACATACTTCAGCTAGTCTTCATAGATATTTTTTTCCATTTTTAATGATCTCAGTAAACTCACTAAAAAAGAATTTACTACCGTTTTAAAGAAGCGCACAATAGAGATGTCTTCAAACGAAAATCATGGAAGATTCGTGTTTCAATAGATCATATGGTACACGATATGACTGTTATTGTAACCGAAGGAAGGAACGAGTCTGTTTTAACTTTTTTTACATTGGAATACCGTCATTTGATAACTTTACTAATTTTGGAGGATTGATGATAATCGAGAAGATAGACCGATTCGTCTGTATGAAAATAAAAAATAAAAATGTGTGCTATAAAAGAGAAATAAATATCAACTATATACCAACGATATTATTTGTCAAAAAAGTATTTCCATTTTTTTGTTTTTGGATCAAATATTTAGGCTTTAACAAATTATTTCTACTAGCTTAATATCTTTCAAGACGCCACTGACTATAAGCAAAAATCTGTGTTTAGGTAACTCAATAACTCTTAAAATTTATATACTTATTTATTACACACAAAAACAACGAATTCAGAAAAATACGGTCGATATCTATATCTATATATATAATGTATTATTACTCAGATATTTTACTTATAAATATATTAAACTTTTAAAAGAATTTAAATTTAAGTACACCAATATTCTATCAAATGATTATTATGGGTATCTAAGTACCTTAAGCATTATTGTAGGTAATTTGATCAATAGTGAAAGCCATAAATAAATAATTATTTTTGTGACGACAGCATGTGATATTTATTCTGGTATTATATGTATTTAACTAGAAAGGAAATAAATATATTGAACAGTAATTTGATCAGAGAGTGTTGTAAACAGATATACACGCACATAGTACGGGCCTCAATTTAGCGAATGAAAGAACTCAGACGTTTTGTACGTAGAATTAATCATACAGCACTATCAAAAGCGGCAAATATTGTATGCAATCTATATAAGGATGTTAACTTTTGATCAGGTCCGACTCATTTATAGTACGGCTTGTGTTTTTATTATTTGAAAACTCGCGGCTCAGTCAGTCAGCTGTCGGCAAATGCGCGGCAATCACGCTTGTCAAATTGCGCGCGCTTGTCTATGCGCAGGCCCGAGCTACGCGCACTTCACGTGAATATTTTCGCGAATACGATTTATTTTAAATTTCGAACATATTCGATATAATTGTTGCAAGTGCGTTGTAAACTTTTTTTTAAATCAAATTTATGGTGGTTTGGCGTACATTTTACTATCCAATAAAAAAAAATCATCGGTGATTTCCTTCATTTCATTTTAACGTGTGTGTGATTTTCATTGATAAGAACTGTTTATGAATCAACATAAATTAGTTACCATTGTAGATCTAGTGATTAGATGTAAATATATAATGTGACATTTGAATGTGTGTGATTTTTTGTGAATAAAATATTTTTTTGTTTGTATATTTCAGTGATTATAACTTATTTGGATTTATTTTTCAAATTTTATCAATGGTAAGTGAAATTAAATTCGTAATATTATTTTCTATTATAAAGGTTGTATTGTTAAGTATTTTTATTTGTATTGTGCTTAAAACGCCGTATACAACATTAAAACATCTATCAAAATCTATATATTATTTATAACACGTTAGGAAAAAGAAAAAAATCGATGCAATATATTATAAGAAAAAAAATACGATAAAAATCAAAAATTCCACATTTTTGAACACTAATTAACTGAAAGCAGTTATTCTATTCGAGATAACCCAGTTATGTGCTACATTAATCACTTTTAAGGCGTTGAATATCAATTTTTGATAGAAAGGCATGATATACTATTTCTAGAATATATTTTATTATCAGGACTAGTTTCGCTCGTTAGAAAAATTGATCATTGATGACGATAGCGATATATTGTAGAAATATTACTAAAAATGTGTTTTTATTATTAAAAATACGTTTAAATTAGATTTCCATTTAAGATTTGGACTAGCTTTAATTTGATTAAGCTAAGCTTTTTTAGCCTCCTTGTTGTCAAGACTCGATATATCGGTTTTTGGTACTACAGTGAGAATCGCTGGGACTGTCGGATCTGTCGTGAATTAATAGAGTATTCAATAGTTTTGCAAAAATTTGTAGGGTATTTTTACGATACAATTATTTTAAACCAGGGCTTGTGTAAACTTTATATGAGGTTAGGTTCTAAAATCAAGTGAGGTTTTCCAAAGAATATTTTATATATATATATTTCTTTAATATGCTGTGCTGAACATTTTTATGACGAAATTAGCTGCTTTTAATACGAATTTGAATTTTAGAGATATTTAAAATTTCACGATATTATTTAAAAAATTTAAATATTTGAAATTAATATAAACTCACTAATATCTACAAAAACAAACATATTATCGATAGCAGTTAAGAAATACGAAGCCATATAAAATGCAAGCTGTTTACCGACGTTATTTATATAAGTGACTCAAAATTTCCTTCTTAATCAGCATTTCTTTCTTTAATTTTTGTTCAGCTGGTTAAAAGATATTTACGTTTAAAGACATGTAGTTTTTCGACTAATTGTTTTTTTTACAAAACCCACGGCTGGGTTCCGGTTACAGTTTGAACCCGAATAGTGCCGACCTTTAACATCATAGAACACACTTTACTAATTGATTATTTATATAATATAAAAACCACGGTAATCTTGCACAGTAAACCCAAAATATATTAACAGTCACGAAACTATTCAAAAATGAAACAATATTAAATCAATGTAAAATGTTAGCGAACAGCAATTTAAAAAAAAAGTTTGAATAGTTAAAATATAAATCAACATTACTTTGTCGTTTAGCGAAACTGTTCAATATGAAATTGGATTTTCCGGGCCGGTAGATTTGGGGAAATACTATATTATAAAAGTCACGAACATGGTGCACATTATAAACACTTCTCAGGGGTAGTTAAGAAAGACCCTTAAATGAAATTGACACGTTGCTGCAAAACACGTCAAATCAAACATTAATCGACTATCATTTCCGGCACACATCTCAATTCTTCTATAATACATCCATCATCCAAACTCTATTTTACAAAAATTTTCTTTAAACAAAAATAATAAAAAAGTCTTTCATTTGTTAAAAAGTGTTACAAAAATATATTACGATAATAAATGATTTACTATGCTTTAATAATTATTCATAACGACATCTTTCAGATTAAGAAATAATTTTCATAATTTATGATAGGTGCTTGATGAAATTTCAATTGTTAGAACTCTGTACGATTTCACATGTTTTGTCACCAACGATCATGGTTTCACCTTTCGGTATCTTCAGGTATTCTATCACGCGGATGAAACAGAACTGACATAATAAACACTTAGCATCGTTTATGTACCAAACGACTTAATTAAATGCATAATTTTTGAGTAACAACACGATAATTAACATTAATTTACTATACAGTTCAGTCAATTATTCCGTACTAGCACTATTGATACAATTTATGATGTCTACTGAAGGTGCTTGATGGAATTTCAATACTGAAGATGCCGAATGGCGAAACTCTGGTCGTTAGCGACAAAACACGTGGAATCGCAAAAAGTTCTAACAATTCAAATTAACTTTTAAGGTGTTAACTGTCATTTCTTGATGGAAAGGCATGATTTTTAAATAATAACCACACATTTTTTAGAACTTATTTCCACAATATATTTTTTGATCAGGATCGGTTTCGCTCGTCGCGAGCATTATCAAATGGTCAACATTGTTAAAATTTCACTTTTAAATAAAATTACACTGTTTGTATTAATATTGTATGATTTCCTGTAAATTGTTTCTTGGCTCTTGAACCAATGGTATTTGTATAATGTATTATAGTTATACTTGTATAACTATAACTCAAATATTTTGTATAAATAGACTAGCTTGTAAATTGTATTATAACAGTTGATAATGCTCGCGACGAGCGAAACCGGTCCTGATCAAAAAATATATTGTGGAATTAAGTTCTAAAAAGTGTGTTTTTTTTACTTGAAAAATTTAAATTGAAATAACTTTCAATCTATTCGGCTTACAGAAATTTTCCGTCAAATATGACAGGATTAAATAAGGCACATGTAATATTTGATTATATTCTGTATGTCGGCTGAGAGATCGGTCCGTTTTTGGTATCACTATTATTCAAAGTACATACGATAAAAATTAAGTGTTAAAACTGCTGGAAATGGCAATTTTGAGTCCTCAAAAAAGCTGAACCATTATACTAAAAAGTTAGATATACATATTTCGTTTTTTTGCGCTTTTAAAAGTGTCATTAAACCTCAAGATTACATCAACTTTATGGCCTCGATCTCGCCATTTTTATTGCTAAATAAATATAAAACATAATGTTCGCCATTTTGTCACGCATAATAAAATTATGCTAAATATAATAGTGCGATACTTTCGATATGGCCATTGTATATTTATATGCCAGTATTAAGGAATATGTCTGAGTTAGAGCATAAAGTATTATTTATTTTATATATTCTATAAACGTATATATTAACCAAATTATTGCATGTGATAGTTTATCGGTTTTGCAAAATGAAAGACGATTAAAATTTATTGAAAAACTTAATTCGTTGCTAAATATCAAACGAGTAAGTTCGAACAGAATCTGCGTTGATCCAATTAACTAGCCTGAACTCATTTTCAAGGTGTTAACTGTCACTTCTTGATGGAAAGGCACATTTACACACACATTTTCGCAATATATTTTTCGATTAGGACCGGTTTCGCTCGTCGCAAACATTATCAACTGATAGAATACAATTTACAAACAAGTATAGTTATAAAAAATATTCGAGTTAAAGGTAGCAGGTATACAAAACCGCGTGTTCAAGAATTTGATGATTTGATTTCCTGTAAATTGTTTCTTAGTTCTTAAAACCCATGGTTTTGTATACCTGCTACTTTTAACTCAAATACTTTGTATAAATAGTCTTGTTGGTAAATTGTATTCTATCAGTTGATAATGCTCGCGATGAGCGAGACGAGTCCTGATCAAAAAATATATTGTGGAAATGAGTACTAAATATTGTGTTTTTATTATTTAAAATAGCCTGAACTCACTCATGTCCACTTGGAATACATTGGTGTTATTCAATTAAATGTTCATAAAGCTCTCCTGTGGCATACCCCATTTGAAGAATGGCTCTACACTTTTGAAGAATAAATATTTTATGCCTTCAATTCTTCAAGAAAATATCGAAAGCAAAAATTTTGACACAATCAAGAACGGAAAAATTATCAGTATGGTTTTGTATAAGCCGAACTAATATATTATGGAAATTGTAAACTATAAATCGATGTCGTTCCTAACACGTGCGTTTTAAAGTGTTTCTAAGCTGGGTACATTTAATCGTTTTATACTAAATTATACACGACATATTATGCTATGTCAAATTGTTCACTTCAAAAAGAACAGAAAAAAATAAACAAATAAAATAAAAGAATGCTATGGAACATATTTCAATCTTTTAATACCTAAAATAGCACATTACTCATATGTGCATTAGGCATATTTAATAAAATCTATACGAAAATATGAAGTTTGATGTTCAAAAAACAACTTCTCTCACGCCCTACTGTAAATTCATTTATATCGCTATGACATTTTCCTACATTCTCAATCGTGCGTTTTATACATTTGTTTGCACGAAAAGCACTAAGCTTAAAAACAGGTACCAACAAAGCGAATAGTTTTTATGAAGTTTGAGCATGTCAACGCAATTTCCAGAGTGGAATAAGTGATTCATTGAGCTCATAACCTCAAATGGAATGAAATGACAGTAAGAAAAATTATTAATTTTTTGTCGATGTAAACATTACACGATAAAATTGTAAAATGTATACAATCCGTGTTTACGTATACTCGTGTAAAAAATATGTAAGCAATTTAATTCTCTTATGTTGTACAATGTTAAAATAAAAATCGAATCATTTATTAAGTAATTTAAGATATCAATGGACGGAAATTTGAAGAATTTCAATACAAATTTTGAATTGTTCAATTTTGTTAGTTATGAATTTATGACAGTTTCGTTTATGATACCTTCAGATATTCTAGTACATGGTGTATTTGAACTAACAGTCAGTAAAAACGACAAATATAGACTGAATTGATTTTATAAACTACTGATTTCATAATAACGTCAACTGAATTCTTGACAATCTTAAAAATATTTATCGAAATTAAAAAAAAGAAATCTTTTTCTGATTCTTTTATCACCAGTTAATTCCCTTTTAAGGTGTGCTTTAATATGTCACTTCTTGATGGAAAGATATGATATTTTAAATAGTAAAGACATACATACAAACAAACATTCATCATATTATATAAATATAGATTATTGCGAAAGCCTAAATCTAGTCGATATATCACGCGTTTCGGCAAAAAGGATTGTCTTCTCCAAGACACGCCTCTCTTTCGAACATTATTGTAACATATCAAATGGTATTATTATATTAAATTTCAGAATTTAATCTGTAATATAATAATTATATTTCAATTCAATTTGTGACATTTCGTTAATAAAGAACGAAAGAGATGATACATTTTCATTAACGTGACGAAAATTTTCTTTATCCACCCAATGTTAAGATTTTTTGATGCATTTGAAATCTGAACCAAAATAGTGATAATTTTAATCAATAATATAAAAAATAAAATTGAAATCTAGTCATATCACTAAAATTTTCGGAATTTAGTATTAAGTTATAAAAAATGTTGCTATATAAAAAAAAATAGTTCTTTCTCATGATTATAATCAGATATAGCGTTAATAATTTACATATTTATTTTGATTAAATCAAGATATTTCTTATTAATATAAAAATAAATAAATATACAATAAAATGGTTCTCAAAATGTCACTAATGATTCTTATTGATATAACACACTTAACTCATCGAATAAAACTGGTTATAATCATTGAAATGTGGATTTAGTAGAAAATAAAAATCGATTGGAATTTTGAAATGAAAATCAAGAGAATACTAAATAATGGTCTCAGGAAGCAGATCGTTTATACGCAAAGTTCATTCATTTGGCCCTTGGTGGTGAACATTTTTATGTACGCGTGCCAAAAAAATATTAATAACATTTATCTAGATATGTGTGGGTCAGACTGTTTATGTACAATAATCATTAACAGTAATAACAGTAGCTCGGTGTTATTTTGGCATAGTTTACTTCGTTTTCAGTCAATTAATTTAATACACTTGCCACATTATAATGACCGCGTCAGAAGTAATATTAAGTGTTAATTATATATTTTTTGTTTCGTGTGAAATTTAATTTTATGCTTAAATAATTATGTTTTTAAGTATGCAAAAAACATACACACACACAATACACGTGCCAGCAGAACTTTTGATAGCGCAACTTCTGGCACGCGTACAACAAGTTTCCAATGTCTGCGCTTACAAACTATTTTAATGTGTTTTTTTTTTATTAAATTTTAGAAGACAATTTAAAAAAGATTACTTCAAGTCAATACAAATTTTCTATATTTTACGTATAACTTGTTATTTCTAAGGTGATAACTTTTACTTATTGATGGAATAGCATGATTCTTTAATCGATAAAAACGAATTTTTTGTCCTTTTTTCCTCCCCACAATAAAATTTATGAACGAAACCGGTTCTGTTCTTAAAATACATTGTGGAAATGAGTACTGAGAAAAGCTTGTGTATAGCTAGTTGTTTTCAATATTTTTTTACAAACACCAATGTCCAAAAATGATGAAATGAAAATATATTATTTGATATTGACCTTGTTAGATTGGAGACCGAAACCTTCTGAACTCTAAGCGGAAACACTACTTCTAATGCTGCAAAGGCGGATTTATATTCGCCGTATTCTTGCTATGATGATTTATGCACATTGCTACCATAGAGTTATAATATACAACGTGGCGTGGGTAGTATCATAGACAATCCGAGTAAACAATAGACTCTGATTTTTACTGTTTCGCTTACTACACGTTCCAGATTCCATTTTGATTTCGAATAATAAATTATTGCTTATGGTATCATATTGTAACGCGTGTCAAGTATTCTGACGTTTACGCCATTAATTACGCACGCCAATCGTTGAGAGTTGGTTCATCGCAGAAGTGTTTCGCGTTTTTTGCTTTTCTGTTGTTTCAAAATGAATATTTAATGTACCGAATGAAAAAGATGGTAATTACAGCATTTGTACATGGTGTGCTAGTAATATTAGATCAAACGGCGCTGAAGTGTTGTAACACTCAACTCTTTAAGCACATTACAGCGGCATTCATGGAGAGTATAATCTAATTAAACAAACATCGAGTAGGCACCATCACCAGGGTCGTATTAGTGACAACATAGAGACAAATAATATACAGATTAATTGTTATAAAAATATAAATTCTGGGCGACGACGTGTTATGATTGGCGACTCATTGTGGTCTTAGTTCTTATGGTTTTAAATAAGTCAAAATACGGTTAGATACAATTTTAATTCGGTTTTTATTTTATAACAAAGCTGACAAAAATAAATCAGATTATGATTCAAAACTGAAACTATTTTATGTCAATATATACAAATATACATTCATGTATTTTTCAAGGTAAAAAATAACAATGAGTAACAAATGAAAATTACGCAAAAGTACACAAAAATACCAACGAATCCAAAACCTTAAATTGTTTTGAGCCGTATATAAGAGCTGATTGAAAATTTTTCTGCAATATGTTTGTAAAAGAACTATAATAATTGATCATTAATGAGCTGAAATTTTAGCAGAAAAGTTATCTTAGGTAAGTAAATTTCTTCAAATGACGAGTAAACGTTATACAATATAAGTAACATTATAAGACAGCAATCTTATATTGCTATAGTACGTCAGCGCGCTATATGTCCCGGCGCATATGGGGCTGTGCCATGTGCTAGCGTTCGTAAACGTTGGGGTACCGTTGAAATATTCTGATCGATTCAACAAACAATAAAACACAAGTTGAAGTTGAATGATATTGTCGAACTATACCATTGCCTTTCAAGCTGCGTACCGCGGAAGTCTAGCGGGTAGCCTAGCGGTTAGACTAAAAAAATGAACTTTTGTAATTTTGTAGAACTAAAATACATTGCTATTTTTTCACCGTGTTATAATGGAGTTCTACCAAGTGAATGCCAATTCAATCAATATTTTGTAATTTCATTAGTATAGTAGCGCTAAATCAGAAGGCTTGCCAATGAAGTAGAGGGAACGAAATATTGAGATATCAACAGTCTCGACATATTAACATTAAATAACACATTGATTTACTTTGAATATTATTTTAAATTATATATATATGTTTAAGGATGGGGTTTCCTAAAAAATTAGAATGCAACATTCGTATGGGTTCCATGAGTCGAGAAAGATTGAAAACCACTGATCTATGCAGTAAGTGTTTGAAATCACATGTGTTTTATTGTATATTGTTTTCAAAAGTTTAGGAAAAAAGATTTTATTGAAAAAAACATTGCATCTTATTGATTGAATTGGCATTTACTTGGTAGAATTTCATTTCAATATGATGAAAAAATAGCAATGTATTTTAGTTCTACAATTTTTATAAAATGTAAAGTTATTTCGGTTTAAGCCTTCATCAGTATTATCATAACTATCAGAACCAGTTCTTATAAATTTTGTTGAAGTAAAATACATTACTATATTGTCACCGTGTTACTTTATATTCATTTTTGTCACTAATGGGCTAACCTAACCTAAGCATAACTTCTAAGTAATTTGTCAAATAAATATTCAATTGTTATAGCCGTCCTTAATACGGGTCTGGTAATAAATAATATCTTAGACGTGTAAGGATTTTGCTTAATACGATATGAACACTCAGTGGTTAGTGCGAGTTTAAATTAATTTCGAATAACTACCATTATATCTAATATATTGTATTAGGGAAAAACGATGTTAATAATTATAATATTGATTAGAGTGCTTAGAGATAAGATCTGTGTTTATATTATATATTAATTTGTAGATTGAATGAAAATGGGAACAAGACGTTTTACCCAGCGTGATAGGTAAATATTCAACGAGTTACCAGAAGAATTCGATGTTTTTGAAAACTTCACATACAATCTACCTTTTTGTCACGTTTGGTGTTTTTGAGATCAGTTTATGAAATATTTATTTGATTATGTGTGTTATTATTGATTATTATTCCGAATAAAGTATTAACCTTATTCGAGTAGTCTGTCTGTGTCCGAGTGTTTTATAACGTTTCAAAATTTGTTAGGCCATAGTAGCCATGTTGTTGAAGTGACATCTGTTAAATTTATTGTCCATTGTTCCATATTGTACATATTGTCCATCCACAAATGTTTGGTTGGTATGGTTATCTCCGATATCATGCGAATTAACACCTATAAAATTTTTCTTCTAAGGCTATTTTAATTTGCAAATAAACCAAAAATAATTGACGCCTTCAAAGTCAAGATAACAAACACCATATATTAAATTTAGATTTATGCGATAAAGTTATTGGAAATTAGACCTCCCGATATGGGCCACCCAGCAGCGCGGCGGACATTTAAACAACGTTATATGTCACACTTAATGCCATAAAATATGCTTTCAAAAGATAAAAAAATGAGTGGATTTATCACACACAACTTTTTTTTATTTAGATTTAATAAATTTCGAGCGTCCCTATGGAATGACCGTTATTTATTTGTCAAACATATTTCCGAATGTTTTTCAATAAATGAATAACACTATAAAAACATAAAATATACATGAAGCATTATTTATTATAAGGTAGTATTTCTCTATTTATTTAACATTCACGGTTAGTATTGGTAAGGAAGTTATTTTAATTTATTTTGCCATATACATATTTGACAGGATATAGAGTTGACTGCTTAAAGTGCGGCCACATAAAACATGTAACGATTTTTTTTCAAATTCGCGATGTTCCCTTTACCTTATAATATTTTCTATGGATATTTCATTTAGGTCTAAAAAGATATTATTTCCGTTTCGATTTTGTGTATTGCTAAATATATTTTTAGCTACGTCTTGACATTTCTGTAAGATTGTTCTTTTTAATTAAATGGCACCAGTATTCCAAAGTAAAAAAAAAAATATTCTTCATCAGTTTTCAAATTTCGAATTCAGTGTTCCTAACATCGAATTTAAATTGAAATCATAATTTGTGCTCACGTCAATGGGCTACTTGCTCAGAGATGCAATGCGCGGGAAAGTAAGTTTTCAAATAATAAATGTTAATAATGAACAAAAAAAAAGAACATACCTTTTCGAATAAACTACGCACATAAAAGAAAACCGCTAGGTACGTTTATCGAGAATAAAATTCTGTAATGATGATTGGAGAATGAGTAAATTATAAATGGCGTTTTTTTCCGTGAGTGCTGAAATATGTATCTTTTTGTAACGATAAACATCATGAGATTTTTTTGCCCAGAATAAACATCTGTAACGACAAAATAATAGCTGTTCTTTTTCACACTGACTTTTTCCTCGACTTGTTGTAAAACAAAATGTCTGCGATGATTTACACAGCTGCAGGGGTATTCAATCACTGTTCTGCAATGAAATGTAATTATTTGTTAAAAAATTAAAATAGTGAAAAAATAAAATAAAAACGTCAATCATAAAAAGGTGCTAGTGCCACTTGTCAAAATGTAGGTTCGATCTATAACGAAATGTCTTACTTAATAATTGTTGGACTTGTCACTGTAGCTATCATAATCACTTTTAATACCTCACTCTTTTTAAGCATCGAACACTTTTAAAATTCATTCACAAATCTATCAATCCAAAAAAAAACAAAAAAAAAGTAATTGAATTACACGTTCACATATGCATAATTAACAATTTCATCTAAAAAACATCTCAAAGCAAAATTGATAATATTTATTGTATAGAAAATCTCAATTTAAATTATAGACAATAAAGACTTCAAATTGTATATATCTGACAATAATAACAATTATCAAGTATGCCGAATCAATGATAGCACCAGGATACGCCGAAAATATTTCCAT
The DNA here is from genome assembly GCA_028555115.1 of Himalopsyche japonica. Taxonomy (NCBI): domain Eukaryota; kingdom Metazoa; phylum Arthropoda; class Insecta; order Trichoptera; family Rhyacophilidae; genus Himalopsyche; species Himalopsyche japonica. The sequence continues at coordinate 531,539 of JAHFWJ010000224.1, read as the reverse complement.
TTTAATTGCCATGCTAAAAAAATAGATCTTGTTACTCCGACCGCAATTCATTTCGCTTCAAATTAGATTATCTTATACAACAAAATATTTTTATAAAGTCATTACTGTCTGCTCTTATTACTGATTTACCATAGTGAATAAAAAAATAAAACATTTGTCTATGGTATAGAACGGACTTTCGTGGCGTGATATTAAATCAAAAACAGCGGCCGGTAGTTTTATGAATTAAACTATTGTAAATACGAATTCTTGTGTTGACTTTATGGTATCGTTCGGATTTAAAACCGAATTATCTATGGCGTTCTTAAAATATTCAGAATAGCAACACTGATTTTCTTTATCCTGTATGACCAGGATTGTCTACGTGGCAGCTTATTGTACAGTCGACTCTAAAACGCTATGCAATTAATACAAAATTGCACACTTTCCTGATCATGAAATATATTGTACAAATAGTTCTAAAATTGCGCTTTTATTATTTAAAAAAACAAAATTACCTTATTAATAACTTTATTAAAGTAATTAAAGTTTTAGTCATATCAAGATGAAAATAAAATATTTAAATACGTGTAGTCGCGCGCATGATATTGAATTATTAATTTTTTATAGAGCATTAAAATACTGTAATAAATCAAAGTGTTTGGTACCGTTTTCCGCAATTTTAGTAATTAATATCATAAAGCGAAACCGATATTGATCCAAATGATGTACAATTATGATAATAGTACTAACAATTATGTTTTAAATTTAATGTCTTTCTATTGATTGAATTGGTATTCACTTGATAGAAAACCATTATTAAACGGTGAAAAAATGACATTGGATTTTGTATTACTAAAATACATTGTTATTTTTTCACTGTGTTATAATGTCTTTCCATTAAGAAGTGACAGTTAACACATTATAAGTAAGTTGCACCCATCAAACGGAATGATTATCATTGATTCCTTTTAAACTTAGAGATTATAAAAATGTTGTATTGAACGAATCTATAATACAGTATAACAAACGGCGCATCTAGTATTCATATTTGAATTTTTTATGTCATATCGAATCTGCAAAAGGAGTCCTCGCAAAATTTTATTTAACGATATAGCGGTTTAAAAGCTATTTAACTATGCTTAAATTTGGTAATAAAATGATTAAAAAAACCTGTAATACGACTAAAAATATCATGTCATAGTTTAGCATAAAGAAATCACATATAATAACATTTTTTACTTTAAAAGTTGGCACGTAACATAATATAATATGTAGATGATTTTCGTAATGTAGATTAGTTACGGTACTGACTTTGTACGGTACAAAAGATCATTCTCTGTAGATATCATTCTACTCCACTGATTTGTTAAATTTTACAACAGTCATCGTCTTACAGAGAAACATAAATAAAGACGGGTAGTCCATATTATGTTTATTGGCATGTAATGATATATCAGCGAGTAATGACATATTAGAGGCACAATACACTTTTATAATCAAAGCCTTTTACGGGATCATATTAATCCAAGCCGTGTTACTGGCAAAAAGTCATTCGCAAATAATTACACGGTCATAGCACGTATTTATTCGTAATTGTATAGTAAAAGTGCCCAATCAAGTCATACAGATAATTTTCTAAAAGCTATTCTAATGTCAAATTATTCAGCCATTACATTAATACATATGCTTCGTCAAAAATCTTAATGGCTATTGAAATTTATAATAGACACTAGAACAAAAATAATTATTCAAATTTGGAACTTGGGTAATATCTTTTAACTGGCTGAATGTAACATGTAAAAGTTGCCAGTTGCCAATCAGCCATAAATTTATGAATAACATTATACATCTGTGTGTCGCAGAGATATTCAATTTTCGAAATTAGAATGACTGGAATGTCTGACATTTTGCGTACGAGAATTTTACTAGATGAAAGAAAGCAATAAAGGCAGCATAATTGTCTATTTTTCTCATATTTTTAGAAATTCTCTTCTTACTGTAAACTGCTGAGCGTGTAACAAACAAATCTGTTGTTTTTCTCTCACGTAATTGTTTTATATCACAATTCGTTTGTGGTTTCAACGAAAAGGTGATAGAAAGTTTAATTTTCTCTTTGAATTATGCAATGCCTATTTTTTCGTTTGATGGATATCTTTTTTGGCTGTGTTTGATGACTCAACAAGAGATATTTGAGACGATTGGGAAACACGGTTATTTTATTAATTTCGTAGACGTGATCTAGATAAAGTTCTCTCTCTATGGTTGCAAATTCATAATTGCCACTTGCTTTGTTAAATGTCAGTAATTACGCAGAATGTTTTGATTCCTTTGTTATGTGCAGCATTAAGGCCGATCAATTTAAGTCAATACGAATATTAAACGACTTTTGAGCGATTGCACGATAATCGTTTCTTGTCTTAATTACTATCGCATACAAGGGCGTAATTATGAAAGCACTGACGCAATAATCTAAATGCCTAAATTTATTTTGTATTGTTTAAAAAAATCGTCTCAATAATAAGGGCTACTTAACTTTTACTGTATTTCCATATTTACGTTTTGTCAGTGACGTGTATATAGTGATGAGGTATTAGGGGTAAAATAATATTGAAGTAGATATATTATCTTTGAAAAAATGTAAATCTTTAATGAATCTTTCGTATTGGCAGAAGTAAAGTTGAAAATAAGGTTAGTAACAAAATTTTCAAAAATATGGTGTAAATGCACGATATTATTCTTGAATATACATCTCTTTGTTTGAAAAAACATACAATTAAGTAATGCATTTTTATCTAAGTAAGGAAGTTTTTGTTTACTTTCGATTTTCAATAATAATACCTGAGATAAAGCTAGTGAATATTTGAAATAGTGCAAAATGCAGATTGTTGAACCAAGAATGTCAATTCATCCATGACATATTGATACAATAGTAGGAAAAATTATAATAAATTGTTGTTATTTGATGTTCGCCCAGCCATGCTTGACAAATATCATTTGCTAAAACTATTGCAGCGAAACGTCTAAGGGTCAATAATTTAAAACATTTGATAAAATACACAGTTTTGCAAAAAGGATCTAAGTCTATTTGTTCGTTCAGACGACTACTTGATTGTTTAAAAATAATGAACTTTTTAAGTGAAAGAAAAATGCTAATTGGTTGGTTTATAAAAATTTAAGCCGTACTATGAATTCTAGGCGTTTCTGATTATTTTTCATCATTTATATTTCGAGTAATCAATCAATATAAGAAATAAAAACACAGTATAGCCATTTATGACACAGATATTTTAAATAGATGAATGTATTTAATTTGAGATTTTCTCGTATAGGTACTAGCAATTAACATTTAATCCTAATAATTAGTACAGTTATTGTTTGATTAACGTCTAGTAAAATACGAATAGACCCAGTCTATTTTTCATTAAAGAAAGCGAAAATTAGTTTTAATGCTTATCTTAGTAATGAATAACCTTACGTGTAGTTAGTCTGAAGATGCTAGATACGAGATAAAGAAGCGAAATACGTGTCACATCTAGTAACACATCAAGTGGGATAACAAAGTTATCAATTTTATTTTATTTAGTGTTATGTAATACTAGACTAACATTGCGAAAAAAGTTTATGAAAATTATCTCACAAATTACATTCTTATTGATTGATTCGATAATATCAATGACAGAAATATCATATTTCCTCTTCTTGGTATTGCGATATGGTGCTGGCTTTGGTATTATCAAGGATATGCCTCTTTCTTGCTTTGTCAAAAGCAACATTCCTTTAGCTGCAAACATTTCCTTATGAACATTTGTGCACATGTATATAATATTTGAGTGTCCCTTAATATGCATATATATGGCTGTGTGAGTATAATATTTTATGTGGGAGGCGTCTATATAATTATAATGCGTGTTGTACCCCTGTAAACTGAATCCATTGTGGATTGCTCGGCTCTGCAGCGACTAACGTCTGTCGGCATCAACGGAAATTCTTATACAACTAAAAAATATTATATAAAAGATAAACGAGATCTTAAGAGCTCATGGGCCTTGTATATATTTGAAATCTAAAAAATAGCTACAGACCCTTGAAGCATTGATATTCAAATTTTTCTCCAAACTATACTTTAAGTAGAAAAACCGTAATTAAATCTTGAAATGATTCTGTCAAAAATCTGCATTTAAAGACCTAACAGGTCTTTTTTCTACTGATCTGCTCACGACTATCGTAAAGTACGTACTAAAATTTTAACCAAATAAAAAAAGTAACATTCAACCTCATGAAATTTCAAATACGGATTGTACACATTATATGTATGCTAAATAATAAATCACAACGCTCGCATAATGTCTTCATAATAAAGCAAAACCAATAATCATGTGGGGCGTATCGTATTTACTTTGATAAAAATAACTACTCACTTATTTGTTTCGCCGAGAAGAATTTACAAATTCTGCAATTAACATGCATTCTCCAACAAACTATATTCAAAGTGACATTGGGATATTATTAAAATGGCCTCTTTGGATTAGGCTGAATAGGCCTTATCGAGTACAACTTTTTGCCGTTCAAATATTATAATTTATGTAAATATTTATGTTTTTTTTCTGCCTGAGGAAATATGCAATCGTTATTAACAAATCAATTTTCAAAATGGCCACAGAAACATGATAAAGAAACTATGTCTATTTCTCTTTATGCTCAACGCAAAAAAGGTAATCATTTAAACGTGAAAAATATATTCATAAAATATTATAATTGGTCTGTTTCAACGATGTCCAACTGAAATCGTTTGGTGTAACAGATAGTATTCAATAAGTGGGCAACACATGTGAAAAAATACCAATGATATTTGTTCATCCGAATCGTTTATAGCACAATTATCGATATGTTAATTGTTTTTTTTGTTATATCGGCTGGTGATTATATTGAGCTAATTGGTTATTGTAGCACTTCGTTTTTATTCTACGTTTTTTTTATTCCGTAAAGTATTATATAATTCACTTTACATGTGGCCGCAATTGCAGTAAACAATAATGAACGTTTCCAGGTTTTTTTTTTTTATTTAGTTAATTTACCTTCGAGGACTATCCCTGATATATAATATTTAGATCAAGTGTATTGTTTCTAAAAATTGTGTGATTCAAAGCGGAAATAGTTGAGCTGGTTGTCAGCTTAACGATTTTGAGCCCCTTATTTTGCGACCTGATGGACGGTGGAAGGTAATTTTTAGATATCACAAACACCCATGACTTCGAACAGTAATAATAAATTGGTAGTATAAATACACTGTTCGTACTCGAACCCGTGAAATCCACTATGGAGACAAAAGGCATTGATAATAATTAAACCAGCACAAAACAGTTATAATTTGAATTGTTGAAACTTTGTACGATTCCACATGTTTTGTCATTAACGGCCAGAGTTTAACCTTTCGGTATCTGCAGGCATTCTGTTACACGTATTCTACAACAGAACTGAAGGCTAAAACCTTGTCGTTAGTAACAAAACATGTGGAATCGTACAAATTTCAACAATTCAAAATTGATATTGAAATTCTATCAAACACCTCAAATATTCTATTCAATATTCAAATTCAATTCTATCAAAGATTATTACAATTTTAAGCCATCATATGGTAGTATCAAAAATCCTTTCAGTGATGCCAGAATTAAATATAGTTTTGAAATATTTTTGGATGAATCGTTTTTTTGTGTAAAAATTCTCATAAAATAGCATATAAAAGATGAGACATATTTTACGAAAACGATAAAATCTTTAACACCCATTTGCATTTTAAAACAACGGTTAAAAAAGAACCATTAATTATTATGGTCGTCTTGAGTATTTAAAATGCTATAATTATTTATTATAGCCAATTTAAAAGATAATAAATAATAATTGGGGAGCAACGACGAAATGAGATATGTTTAATTTTTCTCTCCAGATCATTTTTGACAAGAAGAAGTGCTCAAAAGTATTATTTATTTAACCATTCGTAACGCTCCGTGTTCCCTTAAGAAGTAGTATTGAACAAACAGAAGGGATTCAAAATATTCGTTCGAGTTCGAAAAAGTGTTCGAAATTAAAAAAAAATACATATTCATTCTTAATTCTTTTTTTATTAATTGTCAGCGCTTGTGTTATGTATTATAGAGTTTTATTGGATTATAGTAAAAAATAATGGCATATCAATGGTTTATAATTGACACCTTTGCAACTGAAAAATTTTGAGAACGTCTCTTCAAAAAAAAATTACAATTCATGCAGCAGAGTATAATTGTAGACCAGTGGCTCTTAACCGGGGGTACCCGCTCCCATATAAATTATTTTTGCGATATTTGAAAGCAATTTGAATTTTCGATGTCATCGGTCAATTGTTTCTTAGTATGGGCCTTGCTTCACAAGTATTACAATGGACAAGCAATAAAAGCTAAGCCATTAATAAAAATATTATTTTGTAATTGAAATATAATAAAAAAACAATAATTTGAAATGGCATCCGCAAATTAAAGCTGTAATTATACGGTAGACTCGCTAAAATATAATTATGTTTATTAAAAAATCGATGTGAATACAGACTGAAGCCGTCAATATCATTATTATTTCGCGACCATTGCACAGTACAAAAGTGTCGAGTGTAATTGCATTGAATTCGCTATGTTTTTTTTACCGAGTAGGCCTCAAAGAGAGATTAAAAAAATGTATTAATTGAACGAAAATATATTTATAGCTGGAACCGTGCACGGTAAATACTCACACTGAAATAAATTATGTTTTTGTCTATTTAAAATTACGTTATTAAACATTATCAAAATTATATATTATTGCTTGCAATCTTGATATTGAGTGATATTTATGTGGCTGTAAAATGTAAATTATAGCTGAAATGGACGTACTTATGAATTATATGCCAGAATGAAGATGGTTTAGGAAAGCAAAAATCAGAAGTAAAAAGTTTAATTGTTACGTAATTTGCCGAGAGGCGAAACCCGGTTCGTTAGTGACAAAACATGCGGAATCGTAAAAAGTTGTAACAATTTAAATTTGTTACGTAATTGTGTCAATAATAAGAATTATATCAGTATAATTTATGATTTCTACTGAAGATGCTTGATGGAATTTCAATATCAAATTTGAAGCATTCCATCACATGGATGCAATAGAACTGATTGAAGACTGACAGAACTGTCAGTTCTGTTGCATACGTGTGATAGAATGCATGAAGATGCCGAAAGGCGAAACTCGGGACTTCAGTGACAAACATGTGGAATCGTACAAAATTGCAACAATTCAAATTTAATTATATCAGTGTTCCCCAACCGGTGGTACTCGGCCCAGTGCGAAATTTCAAGGAATTCGACATGCAAAAATTGTCATATGTATGACTTATTTTTGCATGTACATTATTTTTATTTATTGTTAAATAATAATAATAAGTAGGATGATGTGACACCAGTGAACTCAATAATAACTGTCAGAGACAGCACTGCAATCAAGAAAATCCAATATATTAGCAAAAATGCAACAGCAGTTTCGTATTATAGTTTGTTGAAATAAACGCATTGCTTTTGCTAAATTTTAATTGTATCAGACTGTCATGTGTATATTTGCTAGTAATAGCTATGCCCATCTGTCACAATATTAAATTAAAAATATTACATAAAAAATCATCCACTGATACAACAGTAAATTCGGTAGCAGTGTCTTTAACATAGTTTGCGCTGCTATGACGTCATAGATATCACATGTCATAACTTCAGACCATTAACACTCGAATACTGCTTGTTTCTAGTTGAATCCTTCACACGAGTCATCCTTCAGTTTTCTGACGGTGATCTTCTAATGTTATTGTTCCCAGTTTGATATTGATCATTCGATGAATAAAAGAAGATCATTCGATGTACGGAGAAAAATTCTTTGACAGAGCAGCACCTTCTTGCTAACTTTCATTTAGACAAATAAGACCGAATCATCTTAAGCGTTTTTACACAATTTATTTTGTTCAAATGACTATATTAACAGTCCATATGTGCTTTGAATTCAGAGCGAATGGAATATTAAAATATATATGGGTCAAAAAGTACGTAACATTTTTGGTCTTTAAAGTAACATCAATTAATACTCATGAAATGTTTCTAGTAATAATTTATCTATTTTTATGTACTGATTTGCTGTTTTCAGATAATAAAACGGTATATTTTCAGTACATTTTGTCATATATTCGAAATTAAACGAACCGATTTTCACCCGTCAGTTGAAGACAGTGTTGCCAATATAAATAATCAATTGCACAGCTCTTGACACACATGGGACCAACAAAACAGACCTAAACAATAAAATGGAGGCTGTGCGTGCGAGGGTGTCCATACCAGATGAATAAAGATATTTATAAATGGTGGGATTTAACGATAAAGTAAGCCTTGCTGTAGTTTTGACATCTGAAAAATTATTTCATGTAATATTCTACATCTAATGCTAGAATTTCAAATTGAATTATTTGTTAATGTTCAATTTTATATACTTACTTTCAAGCCCAGAGTGGTTATTGAATAAATTGAATATTATTTTTTTTGAATTGTTACAACTTTGATATTGAAATTCCATCAATCACCTTTAGTCGATATCATAAATTATAACATTAAAGTTTTTTAATAATTATCTATTGACTGTGTATATAAATACTATAAAAATAGTTCATTAAAGTGTTATTGATTTGTTTGATGATGTTTTGACATCATCAAGCTGTGATGGATATCAATTGGGATACATTTTAAGGGTTCAAAATATTTTAACATATTTAATTCTAACACGGTGCAAAAATAGCAATTTATATTAGTTCTACAAAATTTATTCGCCCTCATCTGAAATAGCTCTCAACTATATATTTTATAAGTTTTGTAGAGCTAAAATACATTGCTATTTTTTCACCGTATTATAGTGGAGTTCTATAAAGTAAAATACCAATTAAATCAATATATTTAGTTCTACTAATATCCAATTTAAAAAAGAACACAGTAAAAAAATCAGTTAATGTAGAAAAATTCCTTTTGATTAAGATACTGTATTAGGAGGAAATAGGTTTCTACATCAGAGAAATAAAGTTAACTGACGATTAAAAGTTGATTGATTTGGCTGTACAGATTGTGTATGAGTTTCATGTATTGATCCAATACCGCATAATAGTGCAGGAAGAATTTTTAGTTCATTGTAGACCATCTAACGTATTTTTCTCACGATTCCGAACTAACCATACTCTTTTTTATAAAAACAAATTTACATTTTTTTTATTCTAAAGGCTTTTTCACTTCAAATATTTATTAACAGTATTAAAAACGGTTAAGGCTATTGAAATATTTCGGACATTGAATACGAATTTACATCGGCTGAATAATAATGGATTCAAAAAGCTTATATAAGTACGGAATCCAACTCTTATAATTCTAAGCTGTGGGAATAAATTAAAAATCAATAGTGTTATACAATTCCCCCTCGTTTAGCAATTATTGTTTCGTTATCATCAATTTTAAACATTTTTTCAGTTATATTGACAATTTCGAATATGTGAATGCTATTTTCAAAACCTACATAATTTTATTTCATTTTGACGCCAAACTCATCTCTTTTTTTAATATGCAATAAATATTCGTTTTTTATAAAATCGTTTGTAACTACATCGTATTCCATCGTAACCCACTAAGTACAAGCGAATAAAATTTATTTTAAACTATGTGTTTTATAATATTCATAATTTAAATGGCATGCTTAAAATGTTGATCATCGGCCACGTTATAATCGGTTTACTATTATAGTATTTCAAATATACGCAAGTCTGCCTTTAGCTAATTGTTTAACACCATTAGCTTCGCTTATAGTTTCATGAATAAAATTTTCAATTTATATATATATATATATATATATATATATATATACAATATCATAAATGATTGTGAAGTCTTTATAGTATAAATAAAAGAATGCAATGTAGAGGGTATATTTCATATATCTGGATCCTACTTCGAACGTAGTGTGTGTTTGTCTGAAATTCCCTCCCACTCATCCGGTCCTTATAAGCGTGGTGAAACGAGGGCGGTAAGCTTTTACAATTATACTCCATATACTCCACACTGGTAGCCTACATGAATGAACAATCAACAATTTTCTTCCGAAGCCTATTGAGTTCTAAGGCTAGTATCATAATATCCATCGCTCACTTCCGCACAATAGTAGTAACGCCATTCTATGTTGTTACAATCCATTTAATTTGTAATTAATTGAAATATATGAACACATTTAAAATCGTAATTGTGGTGCATTTTTGACTACTGTAAAATTCTATCGATATGTTACTAATAAAATTCCCAAGTACATTCATTTTAATTACAGAGTTGCCAAAAACACTTTGAAATCGTTAATATCACTGCCGGTGGTCGGTTTAAATGTATTGTTTGCTATACCAAAATATTTGCAATGCCCTCTGGGGATGCACGGTTGTTAATTTATTTTATGAATACCGTGTGCAAATAAACCACAATGACATGCTTTGTGTTACACATATATGGTAAGGATAATGTATGAATTATTTCTAAACGCAATTATGACAGGAATTTGTATTAACGTTATTATTATGAAATTCAACAAACCGTAGTTACTGTTTTTAGTTCAATGACTTTTATTTTCAAAAATCATGCCATTGTGTCATCAAAAAACAGGTAGGGTTAACCGTTTTGGGAATGCTACAGTTATTGACCATTTCAACATTTAGCTGATAAAATAAGATGTAAGCCATCCTTATTTCGAAATTTTCACCATAGCTCCACCGTCCTCTTTTAGAATAGCATATTACAAAAATTCCGATTAAGAAATGTTAGTTTTTTCTTGCCCTTAAGGAAATTTGCTTTATAATTGCTTTGAAAAACTCTATATATCAATATAAATTTGAATTTCTTACAAGCTCTTCTATTAAACTATTTTACTTGGAAAATAATAACTATAAAAGTGGTTAATTACTATACATTTACTCTTTATATAAATGTACGGTAATAATCGAGAAAAATTTTCAATAATGAGATTTAAGTTAAATAAAATGAAAACAGAATGCATTAATGCACACATTTCAATTTTGAGACTTCAAAAATGCAAAGTATCAAGAATGTTACAGTCATTGAATATCAAAACAATCCTTAATAACCTACCATCCTATACTATTGCGCAAACAGAAAATGGCTTTTTAGGATTGGCGATTCAGGAAAAGAGATTTGTATGATTCAAAACATTTTGAAGATAGAATACTAAAAGTTGTAATTTTTAAAACTTTCCTCATAAATCAATGCACGTATCTATACGTGATTAGTTATTGTCAAAGTTATCAAATTTAATTTTTCTATGACGTAAATGTCCCAATAAACCCAATCATGCATTTAAAGTACCTGGAAATATACTTTATAATTGCATTGATTGAACTTACGTACTGTTTACTGTATAAAGAACACAGTACATCCATTTCCCGGAAGTTAACCGTTTTATGTTGCTATTACTATGAATGTCCGAGACATTCGATAAAATAATACGCACTGCAACTGATACCTAATAATGTTTAGACAATTTAAAATGAATATAACATACAATACAACTCGTGTGCCTAAATATTGTATTTCCATAGAGAGAGCATCATTAATTGGCAGTTATCACGTACAAAGTTTATTTATTGTACATTTTCTTTTTTATTTAGATGAATTAATAATATAGGCTTTAAACGGTCGCTTATTCGCCGATACATTTTAAATCCATTTTTTCTCATAGTGGATGAACAAACTATCATCTAATCAAGATTTTCCTGCTGAAGGTTTTCGATTAAAACTGCTTATAACTCGGTTGTGAAACTTTTTGGTTTTCAAAGAAAATAGTAAAATAAAGTATAAGTCTAGGAAATAGCTCTTTGGTCTCCTTCACCACCCACTGTTGCTTTCCCACTCGTTAAATTAATATGACAATATTTCGTAGAGTAAAAATCCACAGTTCTTATCTACAGTTTTTTTTCCATAATCGGGATTGTGTTTGTAGTAACTGCCTTACTTGAAGACTTTAAGGCATGCAATTAAGTATGTGGAAAAAAACAATCCTCTATACTATCGAAAAGCTTCTAACTGTTCAGATCTGCTCCCTCTTCACTGGAGTCAAACACTTTTGTATGGCCCGGTAATTTGCATTGTATGTAACCAAGTCAACGTGGTCGACCGGCACAATGGAAGTTTGGACTGTCTCGAGTAACTTTTTGTAACCTTTCTGCACGTAATAATTGATACTCTCATGGGATATATCCAGCAGGGTACTTTATAACACCACATTTGCATGTTCGTCTATTCACTAACCGTCAAACCTCATTGAGCTTGGCGGAGAAGAACTTAGTAAGAAACGACGAGAGATTAGCTGACCGCTCTTTCTACATCCTGTTTTTTAGTATCGGATGTGTAGGAGGACGTTTTTAGACGTCACAAAAACTAATGCTTCAGAACGAAATTTCAAACATCGATTGAAAAAGCTGTTTAAATGGGAATTGAACCCGTAAGATTTGCAATGATAATAAAATACATTACAATACAATAAAACTGTCTAGCACTAATATGTCAATGACAATATTGATTATGATGAATTAATACGATATTTATGATTATAAACTATGTTATTCCACTCTTCAACAAAAGTTACTGCCGAAACCACCGGGAAAAAAGGACTAGATATAATCTTTCACTAATTTTATTTTTAAACTTCAATCTGAAAAAAGTATATGACTATTGTATATTTACTGTCCTGCCAAAAATTTTCAATAATATATCACTCAATTTAAAATATATGATCATTGGAATTTGATCTACAGAGACGTATTGTTTATTGATACAACACAAATCATCCAATGACGTGTTGTAACGGAAAATTAACTTCTAATGCAATCCAACAGATTGACTTAAAATTACTATCTTCAACATCTATCAAATATCACTAAAATGTCAACGTGTGACACGACAAGCGTACTTTTACTAAATATGATCGTTTTATGTTAATAAACAAGATTTAACTACAAAGATGGTATGGTATTCTAACTTCCTTTAAGCGCTATTGATTACGAATTATGGGTCACATTAGAAGGTTGATATCCTCTATAAATTCAAATAACTGTAGTACAGCGTATAAAAATTAAGATTAGATTTTCTGCCGTTTCCGTCCGACAGAGATGGCGGACTCTTGTGAAACATACATGAAGAAATCCATATCCGTTACGATACTGTGTTTGTCAACCTGTTAACCTGGGTAGCGGCAATTAACGGAAATATATTTTATTACGATTATTATAATACTCATTTTGATTATACCGATTTTTATAGCATATTAAAGTATTATTTTGATAAATATCCTTTCATAATATTGTTAAAATATCTAAGTATTTAGATCCAAAAAATGTTATATTGTTGTATTATTCATGTAAAAGTATGTTTGGAATAATACACGACATTTTTGAAAAATACAAAAATCTCTCTTTTGAATTGAAAGAGATTTAATCTCTTATTATAAAAAATGCACAGGTAACAGCTATTTTTTATTTAACTCAAAATTTTATCAACAAAATAATGGTGCATTAATGAACAGTCCACTTATATGAGCCCATTGTTTCCAGAGAATTTTAAAAACAATAAACTAAAAAAAGTGTAAAGCGAAACATTTTGATTTTTATACCTTATTATAATGAAGTTCTACCAAGGAAATGCCGATTCAATAAACAAAATATTTTCATAATAATCGCTTTTAATTACTATCTGTAATATACTCGTAATCGAGTGGTAAAAGTACATTTTGTAATACTTAATTTTGTGGTCTTGACTTTGAAATCCTCCCGACTCGAATTCTCAAAACGTTATTTTTAAGTATGTATTCGTCTACCTATTAATTTTGACAGACGGTATCTGTGATAATGCGATAAAAAATAGAGATGTATTTTAATTCTACAAACTAACTGTGAAGAGCTTTTTCTTTTTACGCAGAACTAGAATAAATGTTTTTTCACCGTGTTATGATAGAGTTCTATCGTGTAAATGCCAATTCAATCAATAAATGGTATATGCGATGTTTTGAATCAACTATTTGAAACCACTTTCTGAAACTGAGAAAAGGAATTCCTCTCTCAATTTGCTTACTAAGCTCTCGAGTCTCATTGAAAAGTGAGGATGGTTGAACGATGTGAAGCTAGTTAATATCAAATGCTATATTTTTTGTTTTTCCGTAAGAAATACAAACATATTGATAAATCATGTTCAGGAATGGTTTGACATAATTCTGTATATATTTCCACAACGGTATCGTCATTAGTTAGTTGCTCGAAGTAAAAAATATTGCCCTAGTGCATCGTTTTATTCAAGTAAAAAGATATTTTAAAATTACAAATTAGATTATTACGGTATCTAAGCAGTAATTCAATTGAAATAAACATGTTGGAGTAAAATTCAATACCATCAGCGCGAATACTCGGTCCCGGTTTTGAAAGCTCAACCTTAATCCCGGATACCATTTCCCGGCGCATCATTTGACGGCATGATTCAAAGAAAAAGAAACCTATTCGCGGAACTTAACCTGATTACTCGGAGGTATGCATATTTTACAGAGTTTAATTCAGATGAGTTGATGGATCTTCAAATACATTGATCTATTTTGTGATTTCAAAACGAATATAATTGTCTTTTGTAATATATATATAAGTGTGGATAGATTTAATGCTCGACTACGACACAATGATACGGAAATTAAAACGTTAAAATCGTATATCTCAATGATTGTCACAGTGACTATTTAGTGAGAGTAAATTGAAACATATTGCACAGCCTTACTCTTCGGTTAGAAGTTGTGAATAAAAATGTTAGAAAAGTAGAAATAATTGGTTAGTTTTTCTCTAGTTAGTCTCCTCGTTTTTGAAATCGGATAGAATTGTTTTTTGGAAAAGAAAAAATAATTTTAACAGATAAGTTAGAAGAGAATTGGAGCGGCTTGACGTTGAAATTGACTTAATTAATTTATGTACTGTTACGAATCGAAACGGAAAAGCCGATTAAGCAAAACATTCGCATTACATTACTCAGTACTCGGACTATTATTGATGACAAAAGCTTAACATATTTTATCGACCTGAATTGTTGAAGCTTTGTATTATATATATCGACATGTTTTGTCACGCTTGACTCGGGTTTCGCATTACGGCGTCTTCAGCTTTTCAACTACACATTCAAAAACTTTTAAATGTTCTAATGCTGTTTAATATTATTTGCATTGTGAGTGAGCTCAGTGAAAAAATAATCTTGAAGAGTTTTGATTGATGTAATTTTATGATATAATGTTGTACGTTTTAAAAACGTAACATTTAATTGATCTCATTTTAAACTCAATATGCAATGAAAATATTTAACAAAAAATTAATACATTATTTTAGATTCTACACACCATTTTCAAAAAGTCATCAACTGTCGTATCTGTGATCTAATGAACTGGTTTCTCCATGGCTTACACACCGCAGGATACATCTAACGTTTAGATATTAAACAGGCTATATTTCAATATATAATACAATTTAGCTTTTACATGAAAGCTTTGACACTTTTGAGTCTAATATTTTTTTAGAGCCAACTATCCATACAATATCTCAATAGTTAGACGTTAGCCGTTAGATGTTTAATAAATATGAATATACCTTTATTATGCCAATTAGTTTGATCACGGATTCCTTTTTAGTATAGATTAATTACCCTTTTAGTCGTATGTCCTTACACATTTAGTTAAATAATATGTCATTAGTCTATGGTCATTTTTTTATTTAAATATTGTTTCTTTAGATGTGGATAATTCTCATACATGAGAGATTTGGACATTCATTTTATGTTCATCTTTAAATTGAACAAAATAATTTAGTGAGAACGTTAATACCTATTGAGCTCTTAGGGAAAATAAATTTTAATTTTAATTGTTACAACTTTGTACGACTCCACATGTTTTGTAACAAACGATCCGGGTTTCGCCTTTTGGCATCTTCAGTCACTCTATCACACAGATGTAACATAACTGAAGTACAATAAACACTTAGCATCATATATTTACCAAAGGTATTAATTACAAGAAAACACAGACTCCAAGGCAAGCACCAAATGGCAGCTAAAACAAATTTAATAACAATTAATACAATCGCCTGTAATAATTTTCATTAACGATTAATCTGGTTAATGAGTCATTCTTGAAAGGTTTTCACAATAATTAATAATCAACTATCATTAAAATATAACTGGTTTTTTTTAAAGAAATACCTACTTATTTCAATCTAGCAAGTAATTTTCGTTAGTGACAAAACATTTTTCTTAATAAAATAACAAATTAAAATTAAGGGGATTGCGAATTCCAGTTTCAATTTTCTGTTATCGCTCTCGTTGAGCGAATTGTATATAAGCACAAATTCTAAGTGCAGGTAATGCAATAGCGTCTCCGTGAATAATCTATTTACGCTGAGCTTCTTCGGACCGTGTGATGCAGTTCTGCACTCCGAGAAAACTGAAACCATCAAACTTATCTTATGATAACGTAACTTAATATTTATAGCACCAATAAATTCCTGACTACAGTGAAATCTCTATATTCCTCAACCCCCATATTAATCACATCGTTATTTCTCCAAGTTCGTTACTTTTTTCCATTGCCGTCACTAGCTAGTTGTGTTAGCTAATTGTACAATAGTTACGCAGTCTGTTTTGTGCGTTCCTCATATGTGCATCTCTCCTTAATTTGACTTGGAAATTTAAATTATTTTCATGAAAAAGTCTAACAATATTGAACGCATTATTTTTTTAAATTGACTGTCACTGAATCATCATAAAAACGGATCCCACGAATTAAAATTACTTGATACTTAAATCAACACCAATTCATCTTCTAAACTACAACGAGCCTAATTTGAATTGTTGAAACTTTGTACGATTCCATATAATTTGTTTATAACGTCCCGAGTTTCTTCTTTCGGCATCTTCTGGCATTCTGTTGCTCAGATGCAACAGAACTGACCTGCTCTTCCGATGCATCTGTTGCATGACAAAATATGTGGGATCGTAAAATGTTTCAGAAACCAAATTTGATATTGAAATTCCCTCAAGCACCTTTAGTCAATATTATAAATTATAACAATAACCGTTCTTCTATTTTTTTTTACTTTACTATAATATGATATATATTTTAACAAATATAGAGGTTTCATATAAAATCTTTTTGCGAAATTTTTTATAAAATATTAGGTAAATTTTAATCTTATTTGTAAATATATAATTTACATATCTGTCTGCATGTAACGCAAACCACAGCACAGTACGATCAACTTTGCGCTGATAAAAAGAGTGCATGTATGTAAATATGAGTGTTCACCTTTTTAAGTTTTTGGCTAGAAAAATTTCACTATAATTATTGACCGCACGGCCATTTTTCAAGACGTTGATATTTTTACGCTGCGAATGAAAAGTGATAGCTTGAATTCGCATAGCGCTCTTTTTACTTGGATGGTGGATTCCGTTTTTATATAAGGTCACTGACGTTGATCTTTACGTTGTAATTAAAGACTCTGTTATAAACTGAAAAGAGGCAACAAGACTATCAGTGATTAAAGAAATTTATAGGCACTAAATAGGGAAAGAAAATGGCTAAAGGAAGAATACGCTTGTCTTTACGATTATTTTGTAATAGCCAAAACTAATCTAATCCATTTGTAATAGTTCATCGCGTTCAATCAATTTCACAAATAATTTTTCGCACGACAAATTCTCAGCTCGAAAAATTGCCCAAAATATCCATCATTTTGCAAGAAAATTTCCTTGAACCATCTAATATTTTGAGGTTGAAAATGGTGCCACAGTTTTGACATCGGTACTACAAAATGTATAATTAACTTACCCATAGCAAGCAAAGCAATAGACTCTAGACGTGTTCGTCAACGAAGTTGCTAGGAATATATTTATTTTCAGAGCGAACTTGTAGCCAAAATCCTGCTAAGAAAATGTATTTAGTAAACATAAAAAAATCTACAGAACTTCTTTGAACAGGTTGTTTATTTTAAATCTTATCATTTTTACTGGCTTTATTATATTTTTATATAAAAATAGCTTTTACCATAATTTATGTTATTATAATTGTGTTAAAAATTTTCTAAATACTTTGATTTTTGATAAATATAAAATAGTACGGCAAAGAAACATAATACATTTTAAAAACAGCCGGTTTTTAGTTATAAAATTTGACACTACTTTCTAAGACCGATCATGGATTATGAATAATAAGGAATACAGTAAGAAAAATAAAAGAATAGGGTAGATGGGAATAAATGATAACAACACCGACATCACTGCTTGTAGAATATTACAAATGCATATAAGCACTTAACTCTCGAGTAAAGGGGGAAATATTACAAAAATGCATGTCTAAGATGACCGTCCTTATCGTGACACGAACCCCGAATCACCTGATCTCCAAGGTAAAGCTATAACCACGTAATAAATATTATAATTATATTAAACCGTCAGTGAGCCGATCTATGAACGCGGTTACATAGTGAGGAAAAGCCGGTATATCCGCTTGAGCAACATTCGCCAATAAATTGACTATGTGGCTTTTCAACATAGCTTAAGCACTGCGGTAGATCGATACCGTAAGACTTAAGGGGTTGATAATGAAAATTAGTTGAAAAAGTGTGTAGTATAATACGTTTTTTTCTTTATAACACTTAAATTGTTGTTAAATATTCTTAGCACTGTTAATATATTTACATTTGACGTTATTTGATCTGATCCTCTCAGTGGTGTTATGGTTTATGCTTTTTAAATTTCTCTGCGAGCAGCGTTCTATGTTAATAACTAGATTTTAATTTGCAAGCATGAAAATACAGTCGTATAAAGTTAGTCATATTGCGGATAGTACATAAAAGGTTTCTTTGAAAAAACAGATGTGTTTTGTAATTTTTATGACATGAAATTTAATTAATCACGGACATGGTGCTTGAGTGATTGGAACATACGATTTTATACGAGTTTACGGTTTAAAGAAATAGTCAAACATCCATTTTTTAATTAAGCTAAATAACCGATATTTTATTTATGAAGCGTTTGACAGATGTTAATTAAATAAGATAATTATATGCGAAAAATTAATAAAGCTAAGCCCCGATATATTCATTATAAGCAATCAAATGGATGGTTTATTGAGGATATTAGCTTTGCAATATACCAATGTATGAGATTAGTCAAATTTTCATATACCGGTAGTCCTCGACTTACGACGGTTCGACTTACGACCATTCGCACTTACAACCAAAAAATAACAAAAAAACTCAACTAAAATTGGATATTTTTTTTTAAAAGACGACTACTACTTCTTCTTCCACTATTGATGATGAGCCAATGGATTTTACTTATGTAAGTACAGATGACGAAAGATTGTAAATATTGTATTAATGAAGTAAATATTTTTTTTGTATTAATAAATCAGTATAAATTTAACAATAAAAAATATAAATATATTCACCTGTTTTATTTTAATGTTATATTTAAGTACATACACATTTTGTATGAAATTCGACTTGCGACCAATTCGGCTTACGACCAAAGTCCAGAAACGTATCTCGGTCGTAAGTTGAGGACAACCTGTACATTTACAATATATTATAATAAAAATTATCTGAAATTTAAATAAAATAAATGCTGTTTGTTGTGTAGAATTGTATAGATGATATGACGTAAAATCATTAGCCATGACGCGTTTAAACTGCTGCATGTGTATGATCACTTGTTAATCATATGTAAGAATAGTATTTTACATTAACAATATTAACATATTATTTTATATTTCGAAGTATCGTTTATTGAATTATGTATTATATATTACGTGAGGCTTAACTATAGTGTCTAGTAACGTCATCATTGTTCTTTTTTTAATAAAAAACGTGTAGCTTTTTATGTTTGTTTAAATACCATCAATAACAACACGAACCTTGTTTATCTATGATTTCTACCCTTCTTAGGGCATTGCAGTAAGCTGAAATACCTTGCAGTCTTCGGATGTAGCATAAATATGGTTTCCATATCGCCTACACAAAACTTTAATGCTAATTACATACTTTGAAGTCAGAACGAGTGACGTGATGCATGAAGTTACACGTGATTAAATCGAATGATATAACTATAAGAAATAAAAGTAAATACTGTAATGTCATTTAAATAAAAAAAAAGATTGGGTTTTTACTTAGAAATTGGTTGATTAATTCCTAATACATGTGCGCGAAAAGTTCTATGAAATTGTTTTTTCAATCTTTGTATACTTATACGGATACGATCCCAAAAGCATGGTACTAACTGCTCTAAATCCACTACTAGTTGTTTCCTAGTCGTATTTTTCCATTTCTTCTGCCTTCGAAAATAGCTTCTGTTGAAATACTCCACTATGATTCCATATTCTCTATATTGAGAGCCGGGAAAGTAGGAAGAATGAATAACTAAGAAAATTAACTATGTCATTTTCTTTTGTTAAAAAAAACAATCTTTTGAATAATTAAAATAAATTTTTTCTTCTTTCAACATTTGGTATATTATGTATACTGCCGAGTTAAGAAAAAGCGACAAAATATATCTGAAAATGGTAAACATTGATTAAATTAACGATATCATCGTCAAATTGTGTATTTTCTTGGAGCGAGCTTAATGATAAAAAAAATTATCGTATCGTCAAATAATTACATATGAAATTTGAATAACAAAAACTTTGTACGATTCCAGAACGATCGAGAAAAGTCAATTCTGTTAAATCTGTATGATAGAAAGCCTGAAGATGCCGAAAGGCGAAACCCGGGTCGTTAGCAACAAAACACTTGGAATCGTACAAAGTTGTAACAATTCAAATTTGATATTGAAACTCCATCAAGCACCTTCAGTCGATATCATATATTGCAAATTATTTTTCAAATATTTTATAATTTACTCAGAAAACATACGATTCCAAAACATTTTTTCCTCGCCTTAAAAAGTAGTGCTAAGTAAGAAAATAGGTATAATTCATTAAATATAATATAAACTAGCTCTTTTTGTATTTAATACGAATAAAATTCCGCATTTATTTGATTCTCGTGAGAGAAAACTTTGTCGTTTGAGAGCTACTTTGCTTTCAGTTTAATGCCTAAATGATAAGCCTCTTTATCAAAAAACTTATGTAGGGATTTACAAAGGATTAATAATTTCGATTAAATAGCTTTTTTCATAAAACTTGAGCGACTATTTTTTAATTTAAAAAAAGCGTTAAATTATTGGAAAACGTTTACACTAAACGCGATCAATAAATGACATGATCAGTAACCATTTAAGAACGCGATTAAATAGTGATTCCTGCCACAGACCTTGAGCGTTCTGCGTTCCGGGTTCCGATTTTCGAATTAGAATTAATTTTTACACAATCTTGTATACATAAGGTATTTTTTGTAATACAGTAAGCAGACTGCTATCGGTAAGGTATAATTTTTTTCACTTTAATTTTCTGTAACAAGAAATTCAAATTTGATAATGAAATTCCATCAAGCCCCTTCAGTCGATATCATACATTATAAGAAATTAAAAAATATAACAGATATATAATAAGTAGCCGAAAGTTGATACAAGTTATCCTATAAGGCAGATGTCTTCAAGCGCTAAAATCTAGGTAGCTCATCATACCGAAACACTGCAGTTTAAAAACCAATGTGATCAAAATAAATTTTGTTGGGCCGAATTAGTGATGCTCGCGGGTCGTAGCTTGTAGTCCCCTGCTATAAATCGATGTTCGGAAACATTTTTCAAAACGGTTATTTCAAATAGCTAATTTCTGGTGCCAAAAATTTTAAGATTTGAGAAAACTTATTAACGTATTCACTTCCGTCCGTCATGATGTTCTTTCAATAATGATATGCTTATTATTTATGATATCGACTGAAGGTGCTTGATGGAATTGCAATATCAAACTTGAATTATTACAACTTTGTACGATTTCAATTGTTTTGTCATTTACGACCCGGGTTTCGAGTTCAGTTCTATTGCATCAGTGTGATAGAATGCCTGAAGATGCCGAAAGGTGAAACCCGGGTCGTTAGTGACAAAACATGTGGAATCGTACAAAGTTGTAACAATTCACATTTGATATGCTTATTGTTTCCAAACGATATGTTTGCTATTATCAACACCTTTCCAAAATATTTATTACTAATTAAAAACAATTAATATTGTCATTATTAGAAAATGTGGTTATCTTTCAACCTTCGAGAGGAAACCTGTGATTCACCTTTTTATATTTTCTCTTTTTGCGAGACTATAAGTCTAGCTTCAGGCGTCTGTAGTCTATTTGTCGGCAGAAAATTGAAATACAAACTGGAAAAAGTCACTTGATATCATTTTGTAATTCAATATTACCCAATAACCGGTGTCCTAGTTACCAGTCTCATATATCACATTTATCTCAAACTTAATATAAATTTTCATAAGACATAATGAAAGCGATGTGTATAGTAAAATACAATAAATATGAATGATAGCTTAGACGAGACGCATATAGCTTCATTTAGCAGTTATGAGGACAATTTGTGTTTGACCATACATGAATTGAGATACAATACATTTTTTAATAAAAGATTTTATTAAAGATAACGATATAAAATTTGTATATAAATCCTCAGATGAAGTATTATAGAAAAAATTGAAAAGTGATATTGTACTTAGCCCGTTTTGAATATTAAAATATAAAAGAAACAATTATTTGAAAATTAACGACGTATCTGAATCAAGAGATCATAGCCGCATGTTGAAATATGAGCATATTTCTTCAAAATCACGAGTTATCTTGATATAAAAATCAATGTATGTGTGTCTGTTTGTCTTTTATGGATTACTACACAATTCATCCGATCGATACGAAACTTTACGAATTTCTTTAGTACACTCCTGAGAAGGTTTTGTCATATTACCCCCTCACAAAACTCAATGGAACTTTACAAATTTCTTAAGTACACTCCCGCAAAGGTTTCTGGCATATCATCCACCAAAAAAATCGATACATAATCTAATCTATATTTTACTATTAACACTTCTTACCATTATTAACGATTAAATTGTTCGTTATCATAATGAGTTTTCTTGAATATTCTTACTCAGAGATCACACCAACGAGCGACGGATTACCAAATATTTTATAAAGAAGATTAATATTTGTATTTTAAATTAACGCGCATTTGCGAATGGCTATCAACCAGTTCTCGTGGATTACGTGAGATTTTATTTTACTAGTATTTAACGTTCGTTACAATAATTCTTCGAACCCTGACTGAGGTAAACCATGTTAGTCCAAGAACATTCTGTCTTGCCCACTATTTTTTATACAATGACAATTAAATGATTTTTTCGAACTTAAAAAACACGTAAAATTAATTATTTTTGTTTATAAAACACTAATAAAGATACGCACGTAAATTATTCTTTATTTTATATAGAAGGCATTTCCAAAATTAATTGGATCAATTGACATGTTGCTATCTCATTTGATCCGACAATCGATTGATACTTAGTTATAATTATATACTTCAAGGCAATTTCTGGGCGTAATTGAAGTATTAAAGTTAATTTGGACATTGCTTACGTTCCACGCGAACAGGCACGGCAGTTGAAACGTTTGAAGAGAACGAGTGAAAAGTGAGCGAGTGATTTAGTGAGTGACTGACTCGTGTCTTATGTCCATTTTCGAATCCAATTCGCAATACAATTAGAATCGCAATTTAGAAAGCGATCCGCGAAGTTCAAACGGTCGTCGACCAGACTAAACTCATTAAGCATAATCTATCGGAAAATGTTAAAATTCTAGTCAATCTTATTGGACCGACAGATATATATTTATTATCTGACTGATGTATATTGTCAATGAATTTTAGGCCGACAAAATGGTTTTAGAGTAATCAATGTAGACACATAATAATTATAGAAAGATTTTGATTGTAGAAATAGATTTTATACACTTATCGATTATTACTTTTAAGGTGTTAACTGTCACTTCTTAGTGGAAAGGCATGATATTTTAAATAATAACAAAAGAAATTGTTTTAAACAATATACGATCCCACATGTTTTGTCACTAACAACCAGGGGGTGTCGTCTTTCGGCATCTTCAGGCATTCTATCTACAACTAGTTGCTTATTATTTACTGTAAAATCCTTTCAAGTATGATTCATTCAACAGTAATTATCGTTAATGAAACTTATTACAAACAATGGTGTTAATTATTATTTAATTTATTTTAGCTGTTATTTGGTTTTTGCCTTGGGGTCTGTGCTTTCTTTCAATTAATATTTTTGGTATATAGACCATGATAACAGTTTATTTTTCGTCAGTTCTGTAGCATCCGTGCGATACAATGCAAGAAGATGCCGAAAGGCGAAGCACGGATCGTAGGTGACAAAACGTGGTGAATTGTACAAAGTTTGAACTATTCAAATTTGATATTGAAGTTCCATCAAGCACCTTCAGTCGATATCATAAATGACATAATAAACAGTTAGTTTCGGTTATATAAATCATAAACTTTGACTAACAACACGATACGTTAACACTAATTTACTATAAAGTTCAATCAATCTTGTCGTAATAGCAATATTATTAATAGGTATTAATCCTAAAATGTATAGTTAAAATAGTACTAAAATGAGTTTTAATTATTTAAAGTAATAATCAAAAATAGGTGAAATAATTTTGCATGAGATATTCATTAAAATGTAATCAAAAGATATTTTTTTTTATTAAAAAAGTTCCATAGTATTTATAAGGGCATTCGTATATGTAAATGTATCCCTAATGGAGTTATTTTATCAGTAGATAATGTCAAACATTGCTTGTAATTATAAAAAAACATGTTATCTAAAAATAATACAATGTTTCGGTGTCCTTTTAAATTCTACGCGTGTCGGCAAAATGCGCTGCGAGCTTTATTGGGAGGTAATTTGCGTCGAACAGAATACCCCCCAGGTTGCCGATCTAATTTCACCCATTGGACCGTGGTTTCGGAAAAGCAATCACCTGTATCACTCACTATTTCATCCAGAAGCGCACCTCAAAATACTGATGCAAGGTAATATTATACAATAGAACTGACTCGCTGTTAATTATTATTGCAGTAGGCTTTTTCACACAATTGTTAAAACGCCAATGAATATGCCTATGGGAAGAAAAATTGCTTTGTTAAAATATGTTCCACGTGGACTGTACTCGAAGTAGATTTGGTCATAACGTTGTGAAATATTCAATGTAAAATAAACATTTCGTCATAAAAACACGAAACACATGACATAGTTAGTTGAATGTTGAGGTCACAATACATTTATAAATAAAACGAAATTTTACTGTTTAGGCAGAAGATATTACTCAAAGCATATTATCATCCAGTACCGTAGACGAGTGGTAGTTTCTTTTTATTTTGTCATACTCGGTTGCTGGTACAGAATCGATTCTGCGAATAATTGAATATTCAAATGGAAATTTCTTAGGTCACTAATGATCTGTAATAGATTTCGTTCAAACAGCGTTTTTAGATATTCTAGTACAAGGATGCACCCGATACGACAGTTAATAAATATTGCATATTTTTTTATAAAAGGAAAAGAATTGGAAAAATAAAAAAAAATTACCTTGAATCTTAATTAATTTTAATACATATTTGATTATAACGAAGATTAAACTTAATTGAAAAACTAATATTATAAAAAAATAAAAATATACACATAACTTTGCAATTTGAGATTTTCAAAAGAATCAATTATCATTTAAATGTAAAATTTTAATATAAAAATCAATTTGTACATAAAATTTTATCTCATAGAGTAGGACACTATTTTTTCTTAAATCGTTTTCTATATATACAGCTGTGTGTTTTTTTCAAATTCGAATTGTTGAATCGTTGTACATTTTCATGTGTTGTATTACTCATCTTTTGGCATCTTCATGTACTCTATCACGATATTGCTTATTGTAAAAACCTTTTATCGAAAAGTCATTAGCTTTATTAAGATAATCAAATTAATAGTTTTTAAAATGTTTCCGACGTATATTAAGCTCGTAGCCTTGGGGTCTATTTTTTTTGTGTAATTCAGCTTTTATATAAGCGATGCAAACCGATTACTATGTGTCAATCGTATTGAATTCGTTTGATAGAATGATTGAAAATGCAGAAAAACGAAACTTGTGTCGTAAATGACAAAAAATATGGAAAAGTACAGAGTTTTGACAATTCAAATTTGTAAGTCGATATCATAAATTGTGATTTAAATGCCTCCACGTACAAGAATGCATTCAGATGTCAAAATGCGAATTGCATGTCGTCAGTGACTTAACAAATAGATATTCAAAGTATTGCCGAGGCCACTTAGTTGATATCTTTAATAAAACTAATCTTTTAAATTGATTTTTCAATCAAATTATGGATCAAAGGGAATGGATGCTGTGATATTTTCATATAATTCTACTTGCTTCTTACATAAAATTGTCAAAATGCGTATACAAATCAATTATTTAGTTTCAAGTTTTCTGTTAGCTTTTAAGTATACAGCCCTCTTCATACTTTGTAAAAAGTGAAAGGTTGAATAACTGAATAATATTTTGTTTTTCGTCGTTTTAAATTTCCGACTTGTGCTCTTAGTAGCCATATTACGGTTTTGTCAATTTGGTAAAACGCTGTATAAAGATTGTTATTAAGCAGTTCAAGCTATTCTCTGATTAATACACTGGGAGTACACCTGATATAAAAATATGTTATTTACATATGGATAGCAAAAATAAACATTCGCAAATTTTATTATTTTTTTTATCACTTCCTTCGATGGACATGTACGTCACTGTAAGAAAAGGTCCTACTTTAAATCTTGATAAGACGAGATGCTCATGTACAATAAGGATTATCGTGATTCACAAATTCAATTGTATCTCTTAATTAACGAGTGATATAAAATATAATGTGATTTTCATATCAATTAATTAGTTGAGAGCGCCCAGAATTAAACTAAATTTGATTAGATTGAAGAATAATAAAAGGTAGGAATAATTAAGAATAGCAATATAATCAAAACATTAATCAACTATTCCCAATCTTTTGAATGGATCGAATCATCACGTGTGGGGTGAAACGTATGGTTATTGACCGGTTAAGGGTTTTTTTTTACTTTCTTTATATTGAACATTTTTGAAGTCTCAAAATAAAATTGTATGCATCAATGCTTTGAGTTTCATTTTGTTTAACATACAGTTACTTTTTGAGAATATTTTTTGGTTGTTTCCATATATCAAGATCAGTGGTTGACTATCTTTTGAGAGATTTGGTAAAATATTTTAATTTTGAAAACAATATTTTGTTAATTTATGATATCGACCGAAGGTGTTTGACGGAATTTCAACATCAAATTTGAATTGTTACAACTTTGTACGATTCCACATGTTTTGTCACTAACGACCCGGGTTTCGCCTTTCGGCATCTTCAGGCATTCTATCACACGGATGCAACAGAACTGACAAAAGTTCAGAAACAATTTTTACTAACTACGTTTGTACTAATATTAATAAAAATATTTTACAAAATCATTAACATTGTATTTTTTTTAATAGCTTTTTTATAACGTGGCGAAGTGTTGCTACTTCACTTTCAATAATAACAAAGTAAAATAATGTACTTCAATTACTTACTTAAGATTAATTAATACGTTTTAATAAGCATTATTATTATTTAAATATTGATATTTTCAATAAACAAATAATTATATAAAATTAGTATGCTGATGAAAATTATATTGTCATATTTTCTTTGAAGATAATTCAAAATCATGTAGTAGTTTAATCAATTACCCACGCGTAAGTTGCCCACCGCTGAAATAGATAAAGAGCAAAAATACAGTTATTTGCTTCTTTTTATAACTATTATTTTTCAATTAAAATTCAAAATAGCATTTAAACATACAAATACATGTTAGGATAAAAAGTTTTTTCAACAATTTAAAGTACAGGTTTCCTTAAGAATTCTTAAGAAATGACATACAAATTTGTAAAGCAAAGAAGAAACTAGCATTCCTTAAGGGTAATTTCTATAATATGGTATTCTAAAAAGAGGGCGGCAGCTCTATAAATGGTGAAAAATTTGAGATAAGGTTGACTGACATCTTATTTTATCAACTATAATAGAAGTTAAATTTGACAATTACTGTAGCATGGCCAATAGCTATATATATCACTCTATGACCACTTGATCGAATACGTAATTACGTTGAATTACATATAAGGAAATTTACCGATGTTTTCATCATTTACTTTATATACTAAGTATTTAACTTTGTTGACTCCCAAGTGTGATTGGTTTTAGCTTTATTTAGAGCTATCGTTTTAATTATAGCCAGTCTTCGTTTCAAAGAAATCGTGAGTACAGTGAGACAATATGTAGATTATTATCTCGCCGTCTTAATTCATATATATATGAAAAAAATATTTTAATGATAATTACTTAACAAATGTTTATGTTATCGTCGTGTTCATTTATTAAGGGGCCAACTGTCAAAAAAATCTTAGTAAAAATTAACTATGTTTATTTCATTTGAATTGTTGAAACTTTGTACGATTCTACATGCTTTGTCACTTACAGCCCGGGTTTCGCCTTTATGTATTATATAATATGTTCGGGCATTCTTTTACACGGATGCAGCATAACTGACTGTTCTTGCACTGATAGAGTTGTTGTAGAATCCTTTCATCAGCGGCTCATTAACTGTATTTAGTGTTCCTAAAACTTATCAGAGGCAATTGATCGTTATTATTATTAAATCAATAGTATTGAAAATTATTTTCATTGTAGGTTTGGATCCTAGCTTTAGGTTCTTTATTTTTCTTTTGTAATTGATTCGTCTTGTATTCTACCGATGCTAACTGTCTATTGTGTTTAAGTTCTGTTACATACGCGTGATAGAATGACTGAAGATAGCGAGATCGCTAGTGACAAAACATGTCGAATCGTACAAAGCTTAACCAAATTCGAATTGTTACAATTTTTTACGATTCCACATGTTTTCTCACTAACGATCCGGGTTTAGCGTTTCGGCATCTTCAGGCATTCTATCACACGGATGCAACAGAACTTACTTGCCGAAAGGCGAAACCAGGGTCGTTAGTGACAAAACATGTGGAATCGTACAAAATTGTAACAATTCAAATTTTATATCGAAATTCCATCAAGCACCTTCAGTCGATATTATATATTATATTTCGATTATGGAATATGGACTTTTTTGTATCAATCCAACAAATTTTGGATTTGCAACGTCATTAGATATATATTAATATGTCTACGTTATATCCTGAGCTACGAGCAAGCAGCACACGAAAATGCAAGCCACAGGGTGGGTATAAGGTACCTTATCCCTAGACAATGATAGAGCAAAAATTGAAATTATACTTTTCTCATTTTTTGCGATACGGGTAGCGTCTGCCAATACTAAAACGTACTGTAGCTGCGAGTGAAAACGTTTTTGATAAACGGTTTTCAGTATTAACTCATTGAGTGCCCAGATCGTAAAATCATTTCACTAATGATGCGATCATACGGATGCAATAAAACATTTAGTATGACAATTTACATCGCTTATCTACGAGAGAAATAACTCAAAAATCTAACAATAAGCCCCTAAGGCTAGGAGGCTAAATATATACATGAAATAATTTTAATAACCACTGATTATATTATAACAATATTCAAGTTTAGAAAAGATAATCTTACATCCAATACAGGCTTATGCCATTGTCATTAGAGATTTTCACGATAATCGACTACAATTAAGGGTATTTGGGAAATTAGATTAACTTATATTGCAATAATATAGTCTTTCAGATTGTTAACTAATTTAACTAATCTCACGTAAGGAATATAGCAAACGAAAATTGGTTAAGTGTAACAGATCATTTAATAGAGGAAATGAACTCAACTGGGCTCCGTTTATTTTTAAAGTTATAAAAAAATCATCCAAACATCGTTTTTGCTCAGTTGTTTACAAGTATTTCAAGTAAGACGCACAGCATGTGTTGCTGTACACAACAAACGCGTGTTCCCAAAAACATCGAAAATTCCATAAATATTATTAAAAAAAATAGATTATTTTAATTCATTGAAGTGGAGTTAAGATGTAACTAAAAGTTTGTGAAAAAATATCACGTGTAGCGCCGTTTAACACTTCAATGTTGTTCACGTCGAGGACTCACTCCATTCACGCACCGGTGCGTGTGAGGTACTGGACTGGTTAACACATTTGCGACGTGGTGAATACATAATAAGTTGATAAAATTGTAAGGTCTTAGACAAACCATCATAAGTTTTTCTCTATTGGGAAATATTTGTTGAAATTTTTAAAAATTATATCCTGATGAAAAAAATAATATATGAATAATATGTTTCATAATTTCTGTTCATTATTAAAACAATCACTTTAAGATTTCAAAATATATTTATAAAACCAAGGTATTTACGTATCGACAGACATTTCAGATTGAGTGTCCGATTGTTTTTCACTCCACTGTGTTTTGTTTTGGAATCATTCAGTGGTTGAGATAAGCCACAAAATATCATATTACTTAAATGTCTTCTTCATAATTGACGGCATTGCCAGTCATAAAATAATCGCAACATTATTGCATGTCGTGCGAGCAATAATTGCCTCAAAATAAAACTAAAAAAACCATTCAAAGAGTTATGTCAATTATTGTATATCGAATGACGCAGAATCCGCGTTCCCCGGTGTTAACGTGTTAACCTAAAATAAAAATTAATAGCCTCGATATTTGATGTTGGTTTACTTCTTCAATATATTTATTTGTGTGTTAAATGTAAAAGAAATGTTTGAATTATTGAATTAAATTTAATAGTTTAACTATTTAGTTGTTGCTATAGGTCATTAATTATGCAGACATCTCATAGCAGTGTTGATTAATTGTATTCAGAGGTATGAATCATAAAGGACATAAATTAAATACCAAATTGCCACCCGTCTTGTTACTTGATATTAATGTATTCATAGTAAGGCTCTTATTAATTTCCAAGTACTCTAAGTTGTTATAATAATTTAATCCTTTTCTAGTTATTCAATGGAGTATTTCTAAAATGTGTCCATATTATATTACATTATGTAAATCGCAAGTTGCCATTTTTAATCCTTTACTATTCAATAGGTGTAGGGATGGCGATGATGGTATTATCGAAACTGGAAACCCGGTATTACGGTTGTTTTTATCAATACCGAAATACCGGCTATAAAATTAAAATATTATAGATATCCGTACAGTCAGAAGTTTTTCCATACAGATCAGATCCAGATTGACAGAAATCATTATTGGCGAGTATATTAAACTGAACAATTTAAATAAAATATAACACTTAAAACATATTTATGAAAATCTGCTTTTTATGGTGTCGATAAAGCTTTATTTTAAATATCGGTATTCATATAATTGTATGATATTACGACTACAAAAATTGGTTGTAATCATTTAAATTGTATATTTAATCTTTATTTATTATTGTAACATTTGTATTGATACACCATAAATGGTCCTAGTGTTCTAGTAACAAGTCCAAATCTATAAAAAAAATATATTTGTGATGTCTTTTCTCATCGATTTTATCTCTAGAAATTTATAAATTAAAAACATCTATCAACTTGGCTCTTATTATCAGGAATGAATGATATTTTTTTAAAATTTAAAATTATATACCTAAAAACCGGTATCGATATATTCGTTCGGTGTGGCAGCCCTGAATACGTCTTTGTCAAAATTGCTGATACTGTTGACGATGTGGCTGGTGTCTAAGACAAATCGCGCCCCGAATACTGCGCGACAAATCATCATTCCTAATCACAACGCCAAATATCGAAAAATTGAAGACCGGTTATTTTCATCAAAACATTAAGTTCACGCACACAAGATAAGTATGTGGCTTAAAACCTGTTGTTCTGGATTGGATTTTTTCGGTTACAAGTTTAACTGTTAACCCGGTCTAGGCTGAGTACAAAAATAGACTGTGAAATAATTTAATAATTATATATTTATTATTCGCTTCTGCTCGTACGCCCAGAATACAGACAAAAATAGCTAGTAAACTTAGGCAATCACGGATTATAATAAATTAAATTGTTTTTAGTATTAAGCCACCGTGGCGAGGTATTATCAGATTACTCATCTTTACCATTAGTATTAATTACTGTTTTAGCGTAACACCCAGATTGTAATTATATAAAGATACATTTATGTCGTAAGCCCGAAAATATTTTTTTACCATACCCACTCTGATTGTGAAACAAATATACTCCGAATAAAGCATTAACAAATACATGTAAACTTATTGTCATAGCCGCCTTTTGTTTCATTGTGAGAAAGTAACAAGCTAGGCCGTTAAAACAGGAGAGAAGATGTATTGTGTACCTTTTCTACACAGCTATATATAGATAAGCAAATGTTAGTTTAAGCATAGTTCTGACGATGGCGTGAGCTGAAATAGCTATCAACTATATTTTTTAAATATAATTGACAAATAAGTTTTTAACGCATCTTTTTACTACAATATCTTCAATATATTTGACGATCTAGACTGCTTGTTTCTTTTCTAAGATATTGAAACTTTGGTTTTGTACCTGCTACTAGTTAACTCATTCTTTTTGCATAGCAGGGTTGTGGAGACGTTAAAAATACACTACTCCGACATTGATCAACAACAGGTTTTTTTTCCTACCTTTCCTATTTATGTGCACTAAATTAAAAGTCAATCAACCAATCCGACAAATTGTTCATTGAGACATTTTTCAAAATCGTTAAATTGAAAAAGTAATCAAAGTCGTTCGTTTTTCACAGACTTACTGTCTATTAAACAGTTGACAAGTTTAGCAAATATTTTAACTACTATGACCTATTTACTGTTTATTATAAGCTACTAAAATTATATGATCAGTTAAAAATCGGAGAGTGTTGTATTATAATATATGTATGTCCGATCGATTTAAAGTCAACTGAACAAAACATGAGTGAGAATAAAAAAAAATCACAGATACATTTGTTATATATTCCACTTCGATTCAGTAGGATTCCGTCGTCTACCTCGATCTTTGTCAGTTCATTTGGTTGTAATTAAAAATTGTTTTTTTTTTATCATGTTCATCTTTATTGTATCTAGCAGTGCATACGTTAACTAGGTCGAAGACGGAGTCGCACGTTTTACGAATCCGACTCTGGTTATAACACCGCGATTTCACGATTCCTACATCAACTCTGACTTCACAGCCCTGATAAATAGGCATGTTTGTAATTTGTATCGTGTCAAATTTGAACTGTTACAACTTTGTACGATTCCACATATTTTGTCAAAAACGACCTGGGTTTCGCCTTTCGGCACCTACAGGCATTCTATCACACGGATGCAACATAACCAATATACCAAACCAAACTCATATACCGAAGTTATTAATTACATAAAAACACACACCCCTAGGCAAGCAGTAAATGATTTTTTTCTCTTATTTTTAACTGTTTATTTTACGTCAGTTCTGTTGCATCCGTGTGATAGGATGCCTGAAGATGCCGAAAGGCGAAACCCGGGTCGGTAGTGACAACGCATTTGGTATCGTAAAAAGTTGTAACAATTCAAATTTTATATTGAAATTCTATCAACCATCATATCATATCAGTTGATAATTCTCGCGATGAGCGAAACCGGTGCTGATCATCGAATATATCGTATAAATAGTATTAAGAAATGTTATATTATTATCAAAAATATAATACCTTTCCACCAATAAGTGACAGTTGACACTTGAAAAGTGAAATTTGTTTTTTAGAAAACCTTCTGTAACTCAGTCGATCAACGTCAGTTTCTTTGAGAGGATAAGGAATAAGAATATTAAAATTGGACATGTAATTAATTTTTCGCCATTTATACACTTCCATAATGGGATAGAGTGGGCGAGAAGAAATGCTGACCACAAATCCATAAGCCGCTTAAAAAAAGTTCTTAAAAAAGTTTCCATATTGAAATTCGAAGTGGTAAATATCATTAACCAAACGGCTTAACACCTCACCCCTTTGGCCAATCGATCGTACGACATATTTTACTTTGATGTGGTATAATTATCGATTGTTAATTTTGCACAACACATTATTTTGAAGAAAATAACGAGAGCGTAATTTAATCAATGAACTTAAACTATAGCTAATTCAGATAGTGTTGAGCAAAGAAAGGTTTATAGTTTTAAAATTATGACATCAGTTAAGCACATAAGTCGGAATGATTTAAACTGTCGCATCGTAAAACAACACCGCAACAATCCCAAATTTTATGTTGTGAGTAAAACGAATGTTTTCATCTTTCTCAAAATAAATTAAAATATAATGTAACCTTCTAAGGTGTTAACTGTCACTTCTTGATGGAAAGGCATTATTTTATTTATATTTCAAATAATAAAAAACTTTTTTGGTACTTATTTTCATAATATATTTTTTGAACAGGACCGGTTTCACTCATCGCGAGCATTATCAATTGGTACTAAATAATGTGTTTTTATTATTTCAAATATGATCGACTCGACATATTAACATAACGCACGAATTGATTTAGGATCGCATTTAAGTCTCATTTAGATTAAAAATTTCTTTAAATAGTGTTGCGTTATTCGTGTGACTAAAAATATGTGCAGTGATTATTTGTATAACTAGAAAAAATATCCTTTTTTATATGATATTCTTAAATTATTAAATTAAAAATAAATTTTATATCTGACAGTTTATTTGAAAGCGCTAAAACAGTCATTTTTCTGTTTGCTGCGGTGTTGTCTTTGGATTGTGCTGTTTTTCTACGATTCATTCACCTTGTGAGAATTTTAATGTATAATGAATGCGGTTTTTATTTTTTTCGAATCGGCCATCAATGTTACGTGGGCATATCGTCTATTTATAGGTATTATTTTTGCTGTGTTAAATCCACATTACATCACATAATGTGGCAATAAACATATACTGATGGTATTGATTTATCTGAACGGTGAAAGATGTGGTAAAGTGTTCGCATAACACACAAATAATCAAATCGATACACATAGCATAGCGGTTTTTATGCGGGCGACAGTAGATTGACCCACAGAATCTCGAATATCGAATGTCGAAACGATTACCACTTTTTTATGAGCGTCTGTGCGTATATGAAGGGACGTTCGGGGAAAAGTAGCACATGTTATTTGAGCGACAACTACAATACGAAAAATTCATCAATGCTTTTGAATAATCGACACATTCGTTCGAGATGACAAATATGCCAATAATTAATTAGAATAACGTCCGACATTAAATATTTGGACAGCAATTATTTGAACTATTTATTGTAAATGAACAGTTCTGTCAGTTCTGTTGCATCCGTGTGATAGAATACCTGAAGATGCCGAAAGGCGAAACCCCCAAGTTGTAACAATTCAAATTTGATATTGAAATTCCATCAAGCCCCTTCAGTCGATATCATAAATTATTTATATATTGTACAATATATATCTCGCCAGAGCTGCGATTTAACTCAACTGAAACAAAGTTTTATGTGCTGTTTTTGAGCATATAAAATACTGTCACATCTTTTATGTATTAAATATATAATTTTGCTTACAGTTGTTTTATAAAAATGAATAAATGTAAAAAATATTTGTTAAAAAATTGGTTGTCTGTAAAGTCGGTTTACGGACGATAGTTTAACGTGACAACGTCATAAGAAAACATTGATGAAATGATTGCATACTTTTATGAATAAAATGGAATCATTTTTATTGAATTATCATTATTTTGTATGGATACGAAGAAGGACTGAAATGAAATCTACAATTTTTTTCTGAAAGAAATCGTTGATAATTTATTGTTAAAAGTATATTTGTTATACGTTAATCAGATTTTTAATATGCAAGAATTAATTACCTTTATTGCCGCAATTGTTGTTGTAATATAAACAATGAAAACCACATTAACATTTCACTTCACTTTATAAACAGTTGTAAACAGATCACGTGTAGGTACTGTAGGTGTATAAGTTGTGTGCTGCCGCTGTCTTTTTCTACTCAGACGCATCGACCAATCGAGTGGAAGAGAGATAGATGCGGCACAATCCGAACGGTAGGCCGATCGTGCCTCTCTATCGCTTATCCGCGCTCTCGCTCGCACGCTTGCCTTCGGCGTAACGCGACAAACGGGACAATGAGTCATGTTTTTTCGTGCGTGCAGCGGGCGTTCATCGATTTATAAGACGTTGTCACGTCAAAAACGCTAAAAATCTTTATTTTGAATTGTTGAAACTTTGTACCTTCCACATGCTTTGCCACTAACGACTCTGGTTTTGCCTTTCGGCATCTTCAGGCATTTTATACACGGATGCAGAAGATCTCATGATATCCAGAGTTAAGTATTAAATTAAGTATTTGGAAATCTCAACGTGTACAAACAAAAACGTTTACTCTTGAAATCATAACCTTGTTACTAGTATTCACAATTATGTTTAGTCTCATTTTAATACAATATGTTCTCTGTATATTCTGTACGGGTGTTTTGCGCGCCGATATTTAAAGAATACTTACTGCTTAAGATGGTCGTGTATGATTTTAAATGATAATACAACCAAAAAAAGTAGTTGAAAATACAATATATTGTATATATTATCATGACGAATTTTTAATCAAATTTTATTTTAATTTTTATGTCTTATCA
Organism: Himalopsyche japonica; assembly: GCA_028555115.1. NCBI lineage: Eukaryota > Metazoa > Arthropoda > Insecta > Trichoptera > Rhyacophilidae > Himalopsyche > Himalopsyche japonica. The sequence goes on along the minus strand of JAHFWJ010000224.1, from coordinate 494,708 downwards.
ATCTCCGAACATAGTTACGCCAGTCTACTCTTAGCAATGTTTGGAAAGCGAATTTGTAGCCAACCTATTGATAATATTTTTCTCCCTCCAAAACGAAATAGTTGTGCGGGCTACAGTGCCAGTTGAAAGTGCGTGATAAGTTGTTGCAAACCTTGAAGATACCTGCTTCGGCCATGAAAAAAACGTTATCATACCATTCAACGGAAGCTATGCAAATAAAACCTGCTCCAACCTTCACTTATTTAAAAAATAATTTTGCGATTTGTTTAATGTTCTCCAGTGATTAAAAAACGTCCTTGTAATACATTGCTAAAAACTATAAAATATAACAGAAGTCAATCAAACGTTTCAATTTCAAACTATAGCAATAAGATAAATTAAGAGTAAATTTTTGGTGGGAAATTATATGTCATATATTGAAGATATCCCATATTAAACATATATATACATATTAATTGAAATAAACAATTCTCTTAATGTTAAACTGTCATGGAAAGAGAAGAACGAGAAGAATGTCAACGAAAATTAGTTTTCAATTATATATAATAAATTTTAATAATCACATTAATGTGCAATAAAACTTCACTGAAAGAGTCTATTTTAAAAAATAAAAACAGATTTTATTCTAATTTCCTAAATGAATTTTACAGACAGGACCGATTCGCTCATTGCAAATATTATAAACCGGCCCCTGATAACAACATTTATTATGGAAATATTACTAAAAAATACATTTTTATTATTTTAAATATTATGCAATTCCTCCAAGAAGTAGTAGTTAACACATTAAAAGTGAATGAGTATATGGTATCTATAAGGCCACATCGTAATTAGTTTATAAATACCAGGTTTTAATATTATTTGATTGAATGTGTTAATATCATCAAGTTTCATATCATATCATAGAGTTTATGATATCGACTGAAGGTGTTTGGTGGAATTTAAATATTATATTTAAACTGTTGAATTTTTTTACGATTCCACATGGTTTCGCCTTTAAGCTTCTTCAGTTATTTTATCACATGGATGGCGTAATTATTTATTAACTTATTTAAAACAAAAAGAAAAAAACGTTAAATTTGTCTTGTGAAGAAAAGACTGTCAGCGTTCATTTTTTTTATTTTGAATAAATTTCTTTCCGGTCGCCAAACGAACTCTTACCACTAGACTACATTAATCAACTATCGTTAAAACACTGTGATAAAGCAAACGAGATAATAATAAAAAAAACTATTGATTAAATATTTCATTAAATACACACATCCATTCATAAAATATTCAAATAGTTATAATAATATACAATTATTTTAACCCTCGTTTTAGTTCTTTATTCCTAAATCCAGTTATTCGTGTAATCCAGGTGGTAAAATACCACTATAATCGCTTTTGCGGCGTATAAAAAACATAGACATGGGACGTCACGTAGCGTCGGAATTGTTTCTTGTTGTTGGCAGTGCCTCGGGCCAACTTAGGAATTGTTGGAATATTTCCATAGACAACGAAGAGATTGTTAGCAGCACAAGTTGTTCGAGTATCAAGACGGGGAATTCTGAGATCCGCTTAAGGATGATTTTAATTTGGGAAGTTTAATAATAGATATATCTTGTATGATCTGTGAGGTATTCTTTGTCAACTACTACTGTTTGACACATTGGGATTTCAATTCTTTTAAAGTAAATATTTGAATATTATAACATTATGGTATTCGAATATTCGAGGTATTATATTGTATGAATTTTATTTAAAAAACCTTTTTTCTTCTAAATACGAAGCCTTTTATTTATTTGTTTCAGTCAGGATTTGTTTTTGTTAAGAATTATGGTGTTGATATAAAAACAATAGATTATAAAATCAAGTTAGATTATTCAATAGGACGTCAAAAAAATTGTTTTTATATAATTAAACCAGAGATGTGGAGTCGTAAAAAAAAAGATTCCGAGACTCATTGACCAATCAAACGATCCGATTAAAAAAATTGTCAAGTTTTTTTCCTACCTTTCCTATTCATTTCCGCATTAAAGATAAACCAAACAATCAGGGAATTGTTCATTGCGATATTCTTCAAAATCGTCTAATCGAGAAAGAAGTCGGATTCGCTTGTTTTTTACAACTCCGTCATTGACCAAAAACAGCCCTGAATTAAACTATGAAATTACAACTATCACATAATTTTTTTATAGTAAAATATCCGAATATCAAAAAGGGTTAAAAATGTTCGAATATTCATTTAGAATTTTTATTATTGATACAGTCGATTAACATTTCTAATAGTGAAATATAAAAAAATATTAATGTTAAAGTTCGATGGCTTTTTTAAGTTTGTTCTCTCTAAGTGAAGAGAAAATTAAACTGTAATTAAGCGACATGTTGCTTAGAAAGAACTGTCTGTAATTCAAACTATTTTTTTAACAGATGGAAAGAGTTTTAATAAGAAATCATACATTAAATTTATACTTTAAAGGTAATTATATAATAAATTAATTCTTTTAATGTATCTTTGATGGTGACTGAACTCGTCAATATGAATAACGAATACACGAAATTGAAAAATATATTTCTCGGTTACTAAATTTATCAAATTTGACTTGTTACAATTATGTACGATTCCACATGTTTTGTCACTAACGTGTCAGTTGTTCTGTTGCATCCGTGTGATAAAATGCCTGAAGATGCCGAAAGGCGAAACCCGGGTCGTTAGTGACAAAACATGTGGAATCTTACAAAATTGTAACAATTCAAATTTCATATGAAATTCCATCAAGCACCTTCAGTCAATATCATAAATTATTAAAATTATGTTTGTAATCTCTTCGCCATAAAAAAACTACACTCGTTACTTAGAAAGCATTTTAAAAGTTATTTAACAAGAACTGATTGCTAATCAGAAAATCAAATTATCTTTAGATATTTATTAGACGTTTATTGCACTTGAATTGACAACAATTTCTTGCAATAAATTACAAAATTTAAAACCAATAAAAAGCATTTTTTTTTGTTGCCAACATCATATTGTCCGTCCGATGATATGCTTAACATAATAAAATACTTATTTTTGATTGCTTCTTTTTAAAAATATACATTAAACTGTCCGCTGTTCGGTCGTGTCGGAATAAAATTGTTTACTATTTACTAAGAGTTCAAGATACCATAAAAAATACCCACAAAAACGATATAATTACATTAAAGTCGTATTGTTATTACCATCATATCATGGCCATTTTTTTCTTTTGTTTCATCGTCCGATCTTCCGGCATGCCATCTCATTCAATTGTTTCTGATTTGAATTTTATAATTACGTATTTTGTATTCTTTTTTTGAATTAAAAAAATGCTCGGTCCTATAAAACAGTGTATAATTTTATACTTTGATTAGTTGATTTCTATGTTCAAGTATACGGAATCGATGCTGCCATTCTAATAAGCATTATTATTTCCCTATTTATTATTTAAAGTTATATTAGCTCGGCCTAGCCCGGAATCGGATCGAAATTGGTACAATATGGGCTTGGTTGAAATCGATATTATTCACAATGTCAATTTCTTTTGTTGTTCCTATTTTAAAACAAAAAATAATTTTAAAACTAGCTTGATTATACATATCAGTGTTGCCATCATTAACTTGAAATTATATCCTGGTTACTCACGATAAAAGTAATTATTGACTATTTGAAAATCTGCTATACGAAACGTCAGATTAATGATGTCTTAAAAATTGTTTCGGAAAGGAAAATAAATGTAATAATATTACACCATCCGTTATATGAAACCATACGCCCACTCCCGATATGAAATCATATTGCCTCCCAATGTCGCCTATCAAAGCAAAAGTTAGTCTATGGAAACTGATTATTACTGAGTCATACAACCTCTCTTTTTCGGAGAGATTAAAAAATAGGGATACGGTAAGACCGGTGCGCCTCGTTTTATAAAATACAATTGGGAAAGATTTTAAAGGCCAATCAAAAATTTGGATCAAAACATACATTAATACAATAAAATATCGCTATAATTATTTGATACAAATTGTCAAACGTTAAAACCATTTCAAAAAATAATGCTGTTTTTTTTTTAAATAATAAAAACACATTTTTAGTACTTATTTCCACAAAATATTTTTTGATCAGGACCGGTTTCGCTCATCGCGAGTATTATTTAAAATATCTTGCCATTCCATCAATAAGTGACAGTTAACACCTTAAAAGTAATATTCAAGCGTTTTAAAGTTGACAGTTTGTTGGTGACCGAGGTCCAAAATGACGTCGTAAAATAAAATAAAACTCATAATCTTCGACTCGACATTGACCAACAACACGACTAAAATAAAAAAAAGGTTAATCTTGTCAGATTTTTTCCTACCTTTGCCTATTCATGTGCGTTAAATTACACATTAACCAACCAATTCTGCAAATTTTTCATTGAAATATTCTTTAAAATCGTCTAATCGAAAAAGTAGAGGGAGACGTTCGTTTTCTCTCTCTCTCTCTCCGACTCTGACATTGACCAAAAATATGAAATCGACGCCGACTCTACAGCCCTGATAATCTAACAAACCCAAAGTGACATATTTTAAACAAATAATTCAAAAAATATAAGTGCAGTTTCAAGTGTTATTAAATTAGTTACAGATTGTCAAAACGTTCTTCTTAAACAAAATACGCTTTCATCTATGTGGTGACGAATTGTTTATCGAACGAAATATGACAAACCTCATATATCTTTCCAGCTCCATATAAGAATGTATACAATATTCTTAAGTATTTTATTTTTCACACCATTTAAATGAATCAGCACGTCACTGAAATCTTGTAGTTTTATATTCATAAAATGTTAAGTGCCGTCAATGCACTATTCCCTTAAATGCTTTAAATTATAGCCACATTGACGAGCAGTGACTGCTAAAAAATAAAATTAGTATATCTCATAAATTATCATTATAGTCTAAGATATATAGATAAAAAAGTATATTTATAAAAATCGTACATATAATATTAATTGAACAATGAAATTTTAAAACGTTCTTATATACTCACTACATTGCGATTAAGAGATAATTATATTTTTGTGGGCTCGAAACTGCTCCTTTTGAATCATAGTAATTATGTATTGATTGAATTGGCATTTACTTGGTAGAACTCCATTATAACACGGTGAAAAAATAGCAATGTATTTTAGTTCTACAAAATTTTTATAGGGTATAGTTGATAGTTATTTCGGCTCACTTCATCGTTAGAAATATGGCGTGACCTGAAATAGCTATCAACGATACCTTATAAAAAATTTGTAGAGCTAAAATACATTGCTATTTTTCAACGTATTATAATTATGCTCTACAATATATTAAATTGCATCTCATTATGGAAATAATAATTTTTGACTTTGATTAAATTGCATATTTTTAAGATTTTTTTAAGGTAAAAATCAGTTATATGTCGGTAAACGTAACAAAGCTTAACAAGAAATTGTTTGCTATTTTGACTTTGTGCCATCGTCAAAACTGTTCTGAAACAGAATTTCTGCTAATTACTGATAATTGTGATTTGACGCAAAACAAGGGGTTACCGTCAATAGATTTTGGTTGAAATGTTTTATATCCATAAAACACATTTATTCATACAAATATAGTAACTTATTAGTAAAAAAAACACATATTGTCATTTATTTAAACGATTATTACAAATAAACCAACAAAAACATCAACCACATGGCTACAATTATCGCAGATAACTATTTTTCTAAGGAGAAATATTTCTCAAATATATTTTTTTTATTAATCAATCATCGCTCAACTTTTGCTGAAAGGCTTTAAGTAACACATTGTATCGGCGATATATCAATCTTCATCATTAAAATCATTCCATATACATTTTTTATTGGGTGCTATATCGATGAAGCATCCAGCCGCTTCGGCGCCGAATTGTTATTGCATTGTAGACAGAAATACGCACTCATTCAATTCGTCGAGATCATATTAATCGTTCAGCGCTAACTGTCACTTGTTCAATTATTGATTATTTTAGGAAAATTATTATCGAAAACGTGTTTAATTATTTTAACTATACATAAAAATATCGATACTAAAATAAATGATGCGTCATATTGCCTATTTCTTCTTACATAGCATATAAACTAAATAATAAAAACACAATATTATGGGTATTTTCTACAATTTTATATATTTTAAGAACAGGATTGGTTTCACTCATCGCGGGCATTATTAGCCGAAATAATTAAACTAAAACGCCTTTCCGTCATGAAGTGATTGCGTACATTATTTGAAAGTGATATCGTGTAATAACCTTAAATAAAGTCATATGTAATAACTTTAAATATAGTCAGTTATGTTGCATCCGTGTGATAAAATGCCTGAAAAGTTTATCACACGATTCAATAATTCAAATTCAAATATATTTCATAATTCTGAAGATGGTGAGCCGAAATAGTTCACATAATAACAATCAACCATATATAAGTTTGTGTGAAACAAAACAATTTTGTTTTTTGAGATATAACAACTGAGATGCCAAAATATTTTTTACAAAGCAATGCCATAAAAACATCTTTTAAGCAAATTTGTACACCGCAAAATTCAAAGGACTTAAGCTGACAATTTTTTTGTTTGTTTACAATAATAAAAAATATTTAATTTTTACATTGCAAATGCATTTAGATGTGAACAAATAATGCATTCCAATTTGGATAAAAGCCCGAACGAAAAGCGCAGTGTTGAACAAACACATTACATACAGTCAAGAAAGACAAGACTGAGAATTAGCATACGGTTCATCAACACTCTTTTACACAATACTAAGAAAACGACCCATTGATTTTCATTAATGATTATTTACTAATTTAAATAGAATTTCATTTTTAATTAAATATTTGAAAATATTATAGAAATCGTTTTAGAACAATTTTCAAGCAATTCATTTTTAACCATTTTTCAGTTATGATTATCTCATGAATAATTTCTCAACCATTTTACTTCCGCGGACCACCAAAAAGTCTAAAAATATTTTGCGGACCATCAACATCGGAATATATCAATATAATAAAAAACATTTATATGATTGATTTTTATTCAAAACAATTAATTTTGCGACACCGTATGCTGATATATACAATACCTAAGTATATTAAAATAGACAGTAACAAAAAATATAATATAAAAATCCATAAAATACAACATAACATTCAATTGATTCGGTTCACTCAAAAATTTCGCGGACCATCGGTTGAGAAACTATGATCTAGTGTATTTATCTACGAAGTCTTTTTTTAGCTTTTAGTAGAACTAAATATAAGGTAATAAAAATAATATTTCACTAGTTGGGTTACTATTGTAATTGTCACACGTGTTTCGCCTGTTTGAAAATAATCGTTAGATTAGCTCTATCTTTGCGTCTTAACTTTATTTCTATTCAATTATTAACATGATATGACCAAAATTAACTGTATTTTGCTTCAATAATTTGGTGGATGCAGGAAAGAGGCTAGAACTTTAATAAAACATAACTTATCAATTTAATGATTGCATGTGTTTGGTGGAAATATTCCTATTAGAAAATAAAACGTTGTCATTTCTTTAACCCGTTAAAAGCCAACGATCCACCGGTGTGTCGCTTTTCTACTATTTTATTTATTTCTATTAACAGGTTAATATATGTTCTCTTGCGGGATTGCTTTTGATTGTTTTTACGCAAGATGTTTACTATTTGTTCGTTATAAATTTATTTTCACATCGGACAAGATTAAAAAGATGATATTTCTAAATAATTTATTCATACTTCTAACGACACATATGCGTTAGTATTATATAAAGTTTTAAATGTATTCGTTAAAAGGAAAATTGACTTTATTGTGAAATTAACCAATTCAAAAGAACAAAAGATATATCTTAAAATGTATTAAATTAAAAAAAGAATATTTATTATACATGTCTTAATATATATTATTCTCTTAAAATGATGAAAGAATATCTATCTACATTTTTTCTAAGACATTTTATTTTTCTTTTTCACGTAGAAAATGTGTATAGAAGATGAAGCCAACATTTTTTAAATTAGGCAAAAGTTGTTCATGTACGTCGAAAGGAATTTCCCATTTTCATTTGCTCACGAAAATGATTACTTATGTCAGTGGAAGGAAATTATATTTTCTTTGATAAGACAAAAGTGCTACGTGGCTTGAATTTTCTCCAACATATTTATCGTGTCGTGGAAACGGTAGCAATCTTATTTATAGTTTTTGTAAGATTTAAAAAGGCGGACATTATTAAAAAAAAGCTGTAATATGATTTTACTTAGTAAACTTTGTAAATCAACACTAATTCAACTTTTTAGTACGACAGTCCCTCGGTTGGTGTTGTTTCAGCAATACGATACTGTATGTAATTGTTACATATTTTAATATAATATTACATATAATAATTAGCTCAAAATTTTCGTATAAATAGCCACATTTGTAATTTGTATTCTATCAAATTTGAATTGTTACAACTTTGTATCATTCCACATGTTTTGGTACTTATCCGGGATTCGCCTTTCGCCATTTTCAGGATGCAGCGGAAATGAAGTCGTCACTGACTCCGTGTGATAGAATGCATGAAGGTGCCGTAAGGCGAAAACCTGGTCGTTAATGACAAAACATGTGGAATTATACAAAGTTGTAACAATTCAAATTTGATATTGAAATTCTATCAAGCACAATAATCGAAATCATAAATTGTATTGTATCAGTTGATAACGATTGTAATTGGTGAAACCGGACCTGATCATAAAATGTATTGTGGAAAGGGTACCGAAAAATGTGTATTAATTATTTATATAGTATGCAACGCCTTTCCACTAATAAATGAACAGTTAACGAATTACAACATTAACATTAATTAAAAGTGTCTTTAATGCAAAAAAATAAATTGATAGTACGACATAATGTCTTTCCAGCAAAGTGTGACAGCTAACACCTTAAATGTTAATAACAGTTACAACAATGTTACAAAACGAGACTTTACAACGTAAATATTCCGTATTGTAATTACCAGCTTGTTCCCAGGAACTTTGCCTCTGACGTTTTCTCTCGCATACATTTTCTCTTCAACACTTAGCAAGTACGATTGGCTTTACCAAATAAGGATCAGTGAAAAATATCTCGACTGGCTTAGTATCGGTAACGGTTGAATCCTACGACTGTATTTAACCCTTTGAGGAGTGTGGACGAACGTGAGCGTCCAATTGATGTGGTGTCTTCTTCATGTAGTGAAGCTGTCGAAGAAATTCTTCAGCGACACGAAGGACCATCCCAACACAACGATCTACTCCATATTAAATGTTTATGGCGAAAATACACTGACAGAATACAGCATACCCAGGAGAATTTTCTTTCTTTAGCCTTCTTAGACAAAATCCAAACTCACACAAAGGTGACTCTCTTGACTTATAGGATAACTAAACGGTGTACGAGTGTATCTTTACCAGAAGAAGAGTGAAGAATATGACTACACGACTCCGAAGAGAAAACTTCAAGGCCATTTGAGGCTTTCATCGTTTGACCTTCCCTTGAGGGTAAAAATTAAAAAAGATTGGGAAACAAAAAATATTTATTAACAATACAACATGACAGCCATACCGCTCATAACAAAAAACTCAAAACTCGAGGTTAATGTATCAACGTTCAATGTCACCACCACATAGAGAGCTCCATGCACCAAGGACCTCACGAGAAACTATCCACATAGTTCCGACGATGGCGTGAGCCGAAATAGCTATCAACTATATCTCGTATAAAAAAATTGTAGTACTAAAATACATTGCTATTTTTTCACTGTGCTATAATGGAGTTCTACCAAGTAAATGTCAGTTCTATCAATAGAAACTATCCACACTTTTAAGCCTTAAGACGAAGCGCACAATCAGGTTAACGGCTGAGTTCCACATTAAAATTTATAAGACATCAAGCAAGATGTCATTTATCAATTAACGATTGATTCCGTATATTTTTAATGAATTGTTATTATTTCTTTAAATATGAATGCTATATAGATCTGTCATTAATGTTTAGCAGTTGGGTCTATATTTTTAATTAGTTTAAAATTATTAAAAGAATTTTGTAAAAAAGCAACTCGTCAAAAGAAATCTATTGACATTTATCATAGAGCGTAAAATTTCATGTCAGTTTGATCGATTCCCTTCTTGGAATCAGTGCTAGTATCGAACCATACGCGCTCAGAACTCATTTAAGATTTAGGTTTAATCGGAAGTTATAGCTTTTAGAATTCTTTTAATAAACAAATTCATTTACATATATAACGTATCGTAAGACAATTGTTTTTTTTGTGATGTAATAGTAAAAATATTGAAAATAAACAAAAAAAAATCATTTAGTGAAAAAACAACTTATTGCTCAAAGGGTTAAAGGTCAGCGCCATTGGTTTTAACCCCAATAATTTAGTGACCTGTTAAACACTTATTTGTTGTCACTTCATATATGGGGTTGCACGCTGGGACAATCCCGCTTACAAAGCGAAGTATCTAATAATTATTAGTAAATAGCAGTGATAGTGTATCTTTTTACATGTGTCAATAAACTGGAGATTAATAAAATATCGCTTTAATTAGCAATAAATGTTTTTTTTTCAATTATATACTGCTTTTTGAGGTGAATCATTTTCATATCGCAACAGTTATAATTCTAACGCTGTAATAATTAACCAGCACTATTAAATAGTGTTTTATCGTTTTACGACTATAGTTGATATCAAAGCATTACAATGTATTCGTGAGTATTGTATTACTGTAAGCGGAAGTTATTCATTTGAATCTTTTCAGCTTGTTTGTTATTCCTATAAATAAGTCTTGTCGAAGGATGTACAAAGATGAATTGCGTCAAATCATCTTTCGACAACATATACACCCAATCCTTTTTTTACGCGATAAATTGGTTTCAAAAATCAAAATATCGCGTAGTATGTATCAAAATTGGTTATAAAATTCATACATATTTTTACGTATAAAATTTATTTTCTTTATCTTCTATATACATATAAATAAAAATCAATGTGTATATGTGTGTATGTTTGTCGTTAATGCATTACTACACCATTCATTCGATCAATATGAAACTATACAAAATTATTGAGTATACTCCAGCAAAGGTTTTGGCATTATATTAATACACAAAAACAATAAATAATTATTAAAATTTTAATATTAAATTAATATTTATAACATACAATATAAATGGATCAGAAATCTTAATTCAGATTCTTGGGAGACAATACAAGAATATTGCTTATAATAAACTTGATCGATTAGTCAAAAAGAATTGGTTTTGTTTTACTTACAATTACAGATTTCAAGCTTATATATATTATATATATCACAGCCAAACGTTCAATGTAGAGTGCACTTATTAACTGACATGAGTAATGAGTGACCAGTGATACTGTCGATCGATTCACTCGAGCAGAACACCGATACATAGTAACACGTTGATTAAGCGTTTGTCACAGTAATATGGTGTTTGTATAATTAATTAAATTCGATTACAACAACGCAATTGAAAATGGTTTTTTGCGTTTTTGGCAACGTTGATGTTTATTTGCACTGTTAAAAACATTGCAAACGATCAATCAAAAATTAAATCCCACAGTTTTGCGGTATAGATAAACTTCCGCGCTTCCGTGTGAACCGCAGAGGTACGATGGTACCGCCACGCCGTACCATGACCGATAAATCTCGGAGGTAATTATTATAAGCAACCATGGTAATATGGCGGTCCGCTGACCGCATTGTTTGTTCATCTTCACAGCGTGGTCCATGTGAAAGAGAAGTGACCTCAATTGAGACCCAGCCAGGGCCGTATAATCGTGAAATAATAATTGCTCAAAAAATATTTAAAAACAAATTAATTTAAATGCCGAACGATTTTGCTTTCTATTTTGGTATTTATACACATAACAATTCGTATAGACACAGAGCTGTATTGAGCTAGTTAAAATATCTAGACCAACAAACAACGGTTGTAAATCAGTTGGTGTTAATTAGGATTACGGTATTTTATTTTGGGAATCTTTTCGTGAGTTCGTTTTAAAAAATGTTCACAATCACTTTTTGGTAGAAATGCATTATATTTAAATAATAATTCCGTAATATTATATGTTTTAGATCGTGAGCGCGAACTATTTTCCTACATTCAAATAATCATTTTATGAATACTTGTAAATTATTTTCTCTGTTATTAAAACTTTGGTTTTGTATATCGTATAATTTTAAGGCAACTTTTTGTTTTTAATTTGTATTTTATCAACTGATAATACTCGCGATGAGCGAAACAATTTATGATATAAAACAAAAAAAAAATATATTTGACCTATGTATTCTTATTATTTAAATATAATGTTAACTGTGTATATCGAGCCACTAGCGTTGCAGATAATCAATATACAATAGAATATTCAAAATGAAGTCTTAATACGTATTAACAAAAATTTTGCTGCTGTTTTATAAAATATATGCTTAATGCTACTTACTGTTTATAATTTGCAGATTACATTTCCTCACGTGTAGAAATATAAGTATTTAATATCTAGACTTAATATAAATATCAACGTCATTTACGAGCAAAAAAAAAATACTTGTTGCGTTTGGCATGCGTGTCATAATTTCATTCTACTGACTTATTAATTTAAATTAAAAAAATAATTTAACACAGGAATTTTAAAATTACCTATTTACTTTTTAAAGGCAAATAAAAATATTGCGAAAATATCTTTAATATAGAGCTTATATATAAAGTTTCCGATATTCAACCGTAAGTTTTCAATACAACTGTAGAAGTTTCTAATGCAATTAACATAAATATAAAGTCAATTTTATTTATTAAATTAATATATATTACAATAAATACAATAATTCGTTTATTGCTTTAGTAAATTTTAAATGATTACGAAGCAGCAAATCGAGTAGGCTCAGTCAAAATCTAATTTCATACATTAAAAAAAAAAAAGTTATATTTTTGAATTAATTCTCGTATAGAAGCAATATAGTCGAGTATTGTTAAAGCTCGTAGTGTTTCCATTGACAGGCTTCTTCTTCACTTGAATGATAAAGAACACAAAGCATCACAATCTGAAGTATGAGGGGATTCTCATTTTGACCTCGTAAACGTATAAAGAATGATATAGTCGGAAAGATCTTTCTTCGGACTTGCAAACTATTAAAACTTAATAAGTGCCACGTCCTGTATTTCAAAAACAAATAAAATATTCAATAAGTTTTTAATCTTTCGTAGGCAATCGTATAAATTAAAAAATATTTCTATTAAATATCAATGGTAGACGATTTTAAAAATATATTTTTTAATTGTCTTTCTCAATATATTTTATGATCAGTTTCGCTCATCGCAAGCATTATCAACTTATTATTAAGTCCTGAACATTAAATCTATTGTGGTGTGCTAAAATGAGTTTTTATTATTATAAACATATAATTTCCGTCATTTAATGATAGTTAACACATTAAAAGTGATTTTGAAAAACTTCGTAATCAATTTTTCGTGAGATTTTCAGCTACACTTTTTAAATACGGTTTGAAGAATATATAAAATATAATGAATATAATTGTTCGTTTATAAAGATATAGGAAAAAGTCGTACACAATACTAAATGTAATACTAGAATTTGCGAATATTAAAACTGCGCACTATTCCCAGGCTAGTTTGGCCTTCGCTTAAAAACACAGTGTTGTATTGCTTTGAACTCTTTCGAAGAGTTTCCTGTTTTGCTGTTTTTAAGATTTTAGCTACGTATTTAACAAATATAAACACAATAGGTGATTCAAGGTTTTATACGACATTTTTAAGCTATAAAAACTGTGTGAATTAAATGTTATTATGTCATTGGTTTGACAATGAAACAACACGGTTGATAAAAAAAGTTTTTAGCTGATAAAATCATTTGTAACTACCATCCGATACATCAGTGCTTGACACTCTAACGCAGTGGTTCCCATGTGAAATTTCACTGTGGCCGCATCAAATGTGATAAAAATAGTTTCGATATTTATTTTTTATATAGTGCATTACACTGAATGATCTTTCATAATATACAGTTGTAGGTAAAATCGACAAAAATAATAATGCAATTGTTATAGTTTCTGATATTGACTGAAGTTGCTTGATGGAATTTCAATATCAAATTTGAATTGAGTTTCGTCAGTTCTGTTGCATCCGTATGATAGAATGCCTGAAAATACCAAAAAGCGAAAAACATTTCTTACATAATAATCTGCTGTATTCGTGGTGGTCCTCATGGTTTCGACTCTCAGAATAACAGCTTGTTTTAAATTCGATTTATGGGGTTTCTGTTTTGACCAGGGTGTTTGGAAGATTAAAAAGTGCTTAGCGCGATCATGGTTTCACATTGGGTTACTCACGCTTAAAACGATCGAATCAATTCAGTCGTTTTAGTTTAGTCCGGATTATCCGAGTCTGTGGTGCAGCAGTAAACGTCGTTTATTTCCGTCGTGGATTTTGATGGGTTCGGTATCCAAGTATAAACAGGTCCTTTCAATCAATTTATGACCATGTTTAATGTGTTAACTGTCATTTCTTGATGAAAAGGCACATTTTTAGTGCTTATTTAAACAATATATGTAATGAGTGATCAGGACCGGTTTCTCCCATTGCGAGCATTGTTTATTATTAGTTGATAATGCTCGCAATGATCGAAACCGGTCCTGATGAGAAAATATATTGCAGAAATAAGTGCAAAAAAATGTTTTTATTGTTAAAAAAAAACCATTTAATTATTATTTATAATATTATAAAACACGTTTTAATTCAAGTACTTGCGACATCAAAAAAATATTTTAGGAGAGCTGTTACCTAACGATTAGTTACGCCTTAGCTCTATCCTTTGTATAAGAACGTTCTTTAAAGAAGAAGAGATTAAAAAAACTAAGTAACAAGCTATTTTCATAGAAATGCTTTATGGTCATAAGCTCCCCTTAGTAAAGAGATTGAAAATAAATCTCTAATAACGTGGCAGCCAGAAATCTAAAAACCAAAATATCTTGCACTTAGACCATAGGCTCCCAACCTGGGGGTCGCCAACTTATACGGTCAACTAAAACAATATTTTTTGTATCCTTTTGGATTGTATGGGGGGGGGGGATGGTCGCGGGTCACATGGATTTTTTGAAAAGGGGTCGCCACCCGAAAAAGGTTGGGAACCTATTTCTTCAATGTTAAATTATTGTGTCGAAATTCATCGAATTTATGAAATCATTTTATGTAAATATGTATTTATTTTTGAATCTTTAAAATTTTGTTTTAAGCCCACTGACTGCTAATGTCTCAACTAACGTCTGATTGTGGCGTTAAAAAATCGTTAATAGTGTCAAAACTTTCGCGTACAAACATATTTATATGTTAATTTTATTTAACACTAATCCTACTGAATTCGTTTTCGAAGTGTTTAAAAATATACTCAACACAATTCAGCAGGGAAAAGGTATATTAAAAATAACCAATTTTTCATACCTATAACTGAGTGGCTAATGCTGTTGCATTTCGTCGAATATATATTATAATTACTAAAAACCTTTTCACCGTTAACGTTAATTTAACGTTAGGCTATTTCTGTATGCACTATGTAATAGTTTCAAACAATTTCTCCGGCATATGTGCGTCAAATACAAAAAAGTAAAGAATTTTTACTTATGTTAATTTGACTTGGGTTGAATGTAAATCGAACATGGTCAGTAGGCAGATAGTATGAAAACAGTATAAATCTACATTAAGTTAGTTTTGAAAATTGATGTTGACAGTTATTGTTACAATAATGATTTTGAATGTGTGTTAAAGCCAGATGTACACGGTTTATTATCAGTGAATCATTGAATATATTCATAAAATAGTTTCCTGTCGATTTCATTTTTATATTATTCAATAATTCATTGTTTGTTTTTACAGTATTACGAAAATTGACTATGTATAATAGTATGGAAGATCACGAGATGGAATGTAGTTGTGTCTTACAAAAATGTTCACATAAAACTTCGATCTCGCTGAATAGAATTTTGACAGAAAATAATAAATTTTAAAATATCTTTTATGATATCGACTGAACTTGATGGAATTTCAATACCAAATTTGAATTGTAACAGCTTTGGGTTGTGTTTTACTGTAATTAATACCTTTAATATATAGACGATCCTGACTGTTTATTGTACGTCAGTTCTGTTGCATCTGTATGATAGAATGCCTGAAGATGCCGAAAGGCGAAACCCGGTCGTTAGTGGCAAAACATTGTAACAATTCAAATTTAAAAATATCATACTGTCATTGACATGAATCACTTTAAGATATTAACTGTCACATCTTGGTGGAAAGGTATTGTATTTAAAATTATAAAAATACATTTTTTATACTATTTCCACAATATATTTTATGATTACCACCGATTTCACACATCGCAAGTACTTGATTGCTACCGTCTCAACTATTAAAACAGCTGATTGCAGTGCGTTAATAGTTGACATTTGGAGAGTTAACAATGTCAAAACTGTCGTGTATAAGTAATTTTTTTATCATGAAAATTTCCAAAAGTTTGATCTATTCCATAACAGATGAATTAATTTTTGAAGTTATCGTAGTTGAAAGATTCATTATGTGGCCCAACTGGCAATGTGTCAACTATCCACTAGTCATACCTTATCTATCTATTTACACTCTTTAAAAAAAGAGAGATGGAGCCTCCAAGTAACAAACAATTGGCATATAAAAATAATGTACTTTTTAAATGTGTTCAATTACAAACGCGTAATGTTTTATACAGTCACATATATTTAAGTTGAAAACAGCAGTATTGACGAATGTCTAGACTTGGAATTTTGTAGTTAAAGGCGTGGCAAGGAAGTTTCGAATATTATATTATTACGTATTCTTTTACTGCTCAAAATAACCATTTTTTAATATTTTGTATTTGCATTTAACTAAAGATAAAAATCATTTATCATAATTATAAAAATACAGTTTCAATATTATGACAAATCAGTAAATGGGTTTTTCATAAAAGTATTTTAAATAACTTTAATAATCGTATTTATATAGCTTTAATCTGACTCGTGATACTAAAAAACATATGTGTGCTTAAAATAATGAATATTGAAAATAAAATCAGCATAACTAGTCGATTTAACTTCCCACGTGTACACATCAAACCCACCTTCCATCGCTCAACAAATTGAGATGCAAACAATAATTAATTTTGATTATTAACATTTGGCAAGATAGTAACATTTTTTGTGTAATAAATATTTATCATTGATATCTCACTCTAAAGCCAGGTTTGTTAATTAATTGGAATTTATTACTGACGAATTGTCAGTTAAATTTAATTTATGCAATACTTTCAGATTCAATTAGAGGCATCGTTAAATGCTTAGTAATAAATGTGTATCATTCATTTACTTCTTGTCTATTTTTCTTTTCACAGTCTCCACGTTTTTAGAAATTATATTTTTTTCAATACTTTTAATAATTCAATCAAATTCCCTTCCAACAATTCCATGACTTTATGTGTAAAAGAAGCTCTTAGCTTAACACATTTCTGTCATGTCTTAAATACATTATTAGAACAGCTGGAAATCAATATATATCAACTATCACAAAGGATTATTAATGAACAAACTAATATATGTCGATCGCCATTGCTTAACCCGCTACGAGGAGCCGTTTTGTCTCCGTAATGGACCATTTCCGTGCCATACGTAAACTTATTGATAAAGCCGCCTTTTTAGTTTCATTTACAATTTTTAGTTTTATTGTGAGCAAGAAACAAGTTAGGTCGTTAAAACAGGAGAGAAGATGTATTGTGTACCTTTTCTACACAGCTATATAAAGATAAGCAAATGTTCGTTTAAGCATAGTTCTGACGATGGCGTGAGCCGAAATAGCTATCAACTATATTTTTTAAAAATAATTTTGTAGAACTAAAATACATTGCTATTTTTTCACCGTGTTAAATATAGAAGTTGAGCTCCTGACTAACAAGGAATTTTCGTGTAACACATTTTGAATAGCTTATCTTTATTCTTTTCTATTCCTCGTAAATAGATTGGGCATACTGAAAATAAAATTCAATTTAAAAACACCCATGTCCTATATCGTAAATGCAATTGATAAAGGAAATCGTCATTATTATTAACCTACAATCTTTTGGTATTAATCTTATGGTAATTAATACATTTCAGTGGATATCTATATCGACTATATTTTTGGAGTAATGTACAATATTCACTTCGTAAAGTCTTTTTTAACTATCGTTGGTTTATTTGTTGCCTTAGTGTTGCACCGACCAGGCAATGTAAATTTAAGCACCGTGTATAATATTGCGTTACAGATTGTTTTTGTTGCAGCAGTGTATGATACAATAATACGTGTTTGCTCTAATAGTGCATATCTTATAAACGTAATTTGATATTAACCGAAGGTGCTTAATGTCATTTTAATAACACTTGAATCGTTCAAACTGTGTAAATTTTCAAATGTTTAGCCACTCACAACTAAGATTTTACCTTTCATTCAGTATTGTCATTTTATTTTATAGCATTGATGCATTTAAATTTTCTGTCCGTTTATATCGTTTAATTGATTGAATTAGCATTAACTTGGTAGAACTCTATTATAAAACGGCGAAAAAATAGCAACGTAATTTAGTTTAACAAAATTTATGAGATATATAGTTGATCGATATTTTGGGTAACGCCCTCGTCAGAACTATATCTTATATTTCCATTTTGTAATACGTTTAAAAAGACAAATTAAAAAATGTATTTTCTCTCAACTCCAAGACCTCATACTTGATTTAAATATATATTATAACGATAAGAAAATATTAACTCATTGACTGCTAAAGTTTCAACTGTTGAAACGTCTGATTACAGTGTAGTTACCCCTCGATACAAAAACTATAAGACTATTAAAATTGTTCAGACATGCGTTTAAGTGTTATTTTTTATTCTTAAATTGACTGTGACGTATTCTAAAAATCTCTAAAAGTTTATTTGATATCAACTCTGTTCAATAATTATTTGAAGTATTCATCATTGGAATTTCCCTTTAATGTTTTAGCAGGAAAAGAGCTAAAATGTGATTGGAAAGTTTATATATTTAGGAGAGCTTCATATGTCTATTAAAAATATCAATTGCTCGACAGGCATACCTTAATTATTTACGAATATTTATAATAAAAGAAATCTTTAAAATTTATGCTAGTGTTATTATCTATTTATTAGAGACTGGGAAGTAATGCTTTACGCAGTACACAGATATTTCTGCAATATTTCAATAAACATTTTTTTTTAAATATTGTTAGATATTGCCAAAACAGTAAGTTGGCAAACATATAGAGATTTTATCATTTACTTTATTAAAACATTAAAAATATTATACTAATCGGTACACATACAGTGAATGCGTGTCGTACTAACTAGTTGGTAGGTATTGACCACAACAATACAACGAGGGGAACGCGTGGGTTGATTGTTACTGCGTGGTTTTAAGTAGGCAATAGATCACTATTGTTTTCTATATCCATTTTCAGTGGGAGTACGAAGTGAAAAGTTAGATTTGTGACAACTTGCTTTATTATTGGGTCTCATATAATCCAGTTGTAAGATTCGGCTTAGCGTAATTGAAGAAGTTGTTTATTATCATACTAATACGAGAATGAACGTCAGTACAACTCAAAATGGACGCAAGTCCGGCTTGGTACGAACCATTTTAGGTGAGCTCAAGTTTTTTTGTTGTTGTTTTAATTGTGTAACTGAATTGATGTGACATATTTGTGCTAATAAAAAAAAAAACAAATTTTGTAGAGTTGCACACGTTTTGTCACTCACGGCCTGGTTTTCGCCTTTCTGCATTTTCAGACGTGAATACGTAAGTTATTAGTTCAATGATCAATTTTAAGATTGATAGCTGTCACTTTTTTATGGAAAGACGTGATATTGAGGCTGATATTATCAGTTGATAATGCTCGCGATGAGCGAAACCGGTCCTAATGATAAAATGTATTGAGAACATAAGTACTAAAAATGTGTTTTTATTATTTAAAAAAATAGTTCAATGAGTTTAATCTGATATTTAATTCCGCCTTAACCAACCAATTTCAAATTAATAGTTATCTCTCAGTACTTAATTGCTCAATTACATTTATATGATAGTTGATTATTGTAATTATTTCTAAAAAGATTTCATAAAAAGTCTCATATACATAATGAAAACAATAATTATTAAAATGATATCAAATATATATTTATCTCCTATTATCGGGATCTATATTTTCCTATGTTATTCCGCTCGTATATAACCGATGCGAACCGTTTACAACGAGACAATTTTATTGCATTCATGATAGAATGCCTGAAGATGTTGAAAGGCGAAACTTTAACAGTGAGTGACAAAACATATGGAAATCTACAAAAATTCAACAACCCAAATTTTATATCGATATCGATTGATATCGGAAATTATATTATGTCTTATTTTAGATATTCTCTATGACTATATAAATTTATTTATTATACTTCATATAGTCTATCATATAGAGATATTTACTATCCATAATAATTTCAAAAATTAAGATGACTGTTTGTAGTGATTCTTAAAAATGTAAACAATGTTCAAACATTTTTGTATTCGATTTTTTAATTGAAAAATAGACAGAATCGTCATGATAATTTATATAAGTTTAGTGTTGTAAAATTCTTTCTTGGAATATTGTTTACATGACTTGTTTACGTGATTATTTGAAAAACTGTGGACATTAATTGCTTCTTTTTCCGAACTATAGATGCTGCCTGCCAATTGTGATGTGACTGGTAAGTGCTTTACTACTATTCAACTTTATTTCTTTGGGTTTCGACATAATTCCACACGACAGACTTCAGATAAGTACTAGGAATCTTTAAAGTAGATTTGATTGGAATGTGCTATAATATTTTGATGTATATATACATTTTATATTTCAAACTTCTTTGGTATAATTATAGATGTCGTTAGATTTGATTATGAATATTATAAGCTCGTATACTTCTTAGACCAAGGATGTATATGATCTCTAAAACTAAAATCTGATGATAAAACCTACCTTAGTTCCATTCTTCTAATCTCATTGTTTAAAAAAAAAGAGAAATTGATAATCCGTAGAACAAGCACATTCCGTTGAAAATTTCGGCTTAGAAGATACAAAATCAAAAAATACAATATGAAATTCCTTCAATATAAAAAAAACAGCCACATTGAAAAAAGCATTTTTTTTATTTTGATTTTATTCAACTGATTTCATATAAAGTAGAAAAATATAATATAATAATATAATATATCCGTCGACAATATTCAACATGCAAGCTCCTTTTGGAGTATTGACTGTAACTTATATTCACTTTGATACTTCACCGTGTGATAGAATGCCTGATGATGGTGAAAGGAAAAACACGGGTCGTTAGTGATAAATCATATAGAATCGTACAAAGTTTCGACAATTCAAATTTAATATTGAAATTCCGTCAAGCACCTTCACTCGATATCATAAATCATATTCACTTATTCTTTAATATAATATTATTTAAATGGATCTATCCTTACTGTATTTTTTTTAAAAATAAAATATACTATAATTTTTGTTGCACACGTTTGTTGATTTTACGTTGAACTACGAATACTATATATTTGATGAATATATATTAAATAATTTTTATATAATAGTGCATACATAGTTATAAACTTTCTCCTAAATATCGAATATGAATGCAGTTAAAGGGGTTCAAATTGATTGTTTGAACACTTTTCATAATGAGATGTGAAACAGTCAGGCGATAGAAATAAAATAATCGTAAAATTGTTTTACCAAAATGTTCAGATAACCGTATGGTGCCAAAAGGTATTATTCATTTTGAACATGTTAAGTGCAACAGTGAGACTTGAATTTATTATTTTTACGATGCATATATAAACTTATGACTATTAAGATTTTTTTCATTGTTATTTTACTGTATATTTATTACTTATGTATAAAATATCTTTTAAGCGCTTTTGTGATACATATTTTTATTTCCTCGATTGATATGCTCTCAAAAGCAAACGTAAAACTTGTTTCATTCTCATTTCCGCTCTGTAGTATATGCTAAAACAAGTTAAATAATAATAATAACGATCTCGACCTAAAACTTGTGTTTCCTAAACCTTTTTACACATGCGGGCTGGTAAAAAATATATCGGTTGGATTGCAAATACTTTAGTATACCGGCACGGTCCACGAAGCATTACTGTTTAAACACTGATTTTTCACCGCATTTTAGGAAAAGCCAACGTTTAATTGCGTATAAAATTTTGTTTTATTAAAAAAAAATGTATTATATCTGTATTAATCCAAGGTGTCACATTTTAAAGTATCAAATTAGATCAATTCAATTTCGTTGAACTAAAATACATTGCCATTGTTTCACTGCGTTAGATCAACTCCATATCATTGGTTGATAATGATCGCAACGCGAGAAACCGGTCCTGATCATAAAATATATCGTGGAAATAAGTACTAAAAATGTGTTATTATTATTTAAAATATCCATATACAAAATAAACTTAACTGTCTCCGAAAATAGAGGTTGCGGAGCTGTGTAACAAAAATTCTCATTGAAAATCTATTCAAAATAATTACAATTTGTAACGGATATGTAATAAAAAAAGCATTTATAATAAGAAGAAAAATATTTTTTTATACAGGAATGAACACACAAAAAGCGATATTCATCGATTTACTTTGAAATAATGGATCGGATAAAAGCCACAATGTGTTAAACAGAAAGTAGATTTTTAAAATCCGACATTTAAGACCTTAGGTATAGTTGTTCTAATCTTGTGTCAATCTGAAGTGACATTAAAAATATCATCAAACGGATTTGACTGTGTTAAATAAAAAAAATCTGTAACATGTAAAAAGGTATAATTTCTAATATTTAATTTCCGTCAAATAAAAAAGAATAACTATTTGCCATTTTCATAAAGATTAAAAGAGGCGTTGATTATCTGTCTCAATTTAAGCTTCTTAAACTTAAATTTTACGCCTCCTTTCAGGCATTCAAAAGTTTCGCCACTTCTGATGCGGACGCTTTATTTCCGGATAAGTTATTATTCTAAGAAACGTTTTCTCCAATAAATAAATCAGTTAGACTAGCTTTACCTGGAACAGGTAATTAATTATTTTTACTGCCTCTCCGTTACTTATGGCGCCTTAATAAGTAAAACGCGCAAAATTTTGCGTATCTTCATTGTCGTTGTTAACACTCAAGCAACCGCACATTTCGCGCAGAAAAAACGCTTATCACCGCACATTTTTCGATACTTTGCTATTTCTCGCGACATCAATTGTTATGCTTATAACTTTTTACTTAGTTGAGTGAATTTAATAAAATAAGAAGAATTTTTTAAAGTATTGTATATATATGTAATTTAAAAACAGTTGGCTTAAAAATAAAATTATCAAGCTACGAATGCATGATTAAATTTTTTTTTTCATAAAAATCAAAAAAAATATCTTTTAACACTCATATAAACCCACAAAGGAATGTCAAATTCTTTAGAAATCCTACACCATGTTACACATTATTGTGTGTTTATTATATGTGGAGTTTCTCAAACTGTGGATATGTTTATTTGTTTCTATTATATTCTCATATCACACGGTTGTCGGGAGTCTCGAAAAATAGACTAGCCGAAAGCGGGCGTTTTTCGGCACAACTTGAGAGCCAAACAATATAATTTTTGAAATTTTCAAAGAAATTATGTGTGATATTTGGTCATCATCGACTAAATAAAAAAAACGATCTGATTATGTCATAATTTCAGCATATTTCTAAGCCGAATATAAACATCTGTTTTTTAATTTTGTCAATTAGGTAAATGGCACTAAACATATTTTCAATTTGAAATATTTAAGATATTGCGGGTTCATGATATAGTTTAGTTTTAATTATATAATAAATAACAATATATATTCGATATTCCTACAATTTCACAATCACTGGATCTAAAGTTGTAAAGTATAAAATATGAATGAAACCATACTGTCTAATAACTCAAGAGTTTTATTGCTTTTGGTCAAAAATGGTCTTTGTCGGGTTGCCTCAACTAAACCATTCAAAATAAGTAACTCAAAACGGAATGGTTATTGGCTATCGATATGTTGATAATCAATCATATACTTATAGGTCCTTGTACCTTTACTAACATGATTTTGTGAAGATATTTTTAGGGATTACTTCTTATGCAATGATAATATATTCAAATAATAAAATACGAAGCAGTCATCGACAAAAAATATTTATGGAGAGTTGTTAGAATCACTTCCGAGAATTAGGGTCAGGGTAGGCGCTTACTATTCATCCATCAGTGATTTACGACAGGAACAGGAGGCACAATGAGATACAAAATATTTCTTTTACTAGCCAATACATGTTGAAAAATTTATTATTATTAATTTATATAACCATTTAAATATTATTATTTAAATGTTCTGACTGCCTAATAATAAAAAGTAAGTAGTAATATAATATTATTACTAATGCCTAATCATTAGTATTAATATTCTAGTACTAATTATAATCACTTAAATTTTATCAATAATGATTTTTTGTATGATTAGTTAACAATGAAAGTTTATTGCTGAGCTTTGATAAACAAAAAAACTTAGTTTGTTACAGTCCAAGAGTAATTATAGGAAACTTTTGGATCTGGCAAATATTGTTTACTTCAAAGACGATTCAGAGCTATAAATTTCGGAGAAATAGAATGAAAGATACGCAGTACAATAAACAAAACAGTTCTAAGCTGTAAATTAAAAAAAAATATCCACATGTATCATGCATTCGAGTAGCAGACGTAAAGATGCAGCGCGAGACGAAATCCGCGCGAACGCGGGACCGGTTGCTTGAGTGTTAATCTTGCTGATAAATTATAAGACATATTACATTATATTTTTAATTACTCAACGTTGGTAAGTGCGAAAGAATAAATTAAATATTTATTATAATTGTAAATTGTTTATATAATGAATTCACAATGATTTAATTTATGATATTGTCTTTGATATTTGAACTTCGATATCAAATTTTAATTGTTGAAACTCACGTAAAATACTACATGTATTGTTACCAAATAACCGAGTTTCGCCTATCGTCATCTTCAACCATTCTTTCACACGGATGAAACAGAACTGAGGTGGTAATCGAACCATCGCATATAGCCAATTAAATTAAAATCACATGTGCGTTACAAATTTTTTAAATTGGAGATAAATTGCAAGCAAACATGGAAACAGCTTTCAAATAATCAAAACCAAACAAGCGCCAAAATTATTAAACATAAGTATTTATCAAACTTAAGCTTATGAATTGACTGAAGGCGCTTGATAGAATTTCAATAACAAATTTTAATTGTTGAAACGTTGTTTGATTCTAACTTCTTGAAACTATGGGATCTAAGACTAAATTCACGCTACTGGAATATCGTAACGGAAAATTGTTAAAACTTTGTGCGACTCGACATGTTTTGCCACTAACGTCCCAGATTTCGACTTTCGGCATTTTCAGGCAATATTTTTAGGGATTGCATCCATGTGATAGAATGCCTTAAGATTTCAAATTGCGAAACCTGGGTTGTTAATGACAAAGGATGTGGAATCGTACAAAGTTTTAACAATTCAAATTTGATATTGAAATTCCATCAAACACCTCCAGTCGATATCATAAATTATAGATATCATTGTACTATATGTAAAGTTATTTTACCTTCTTCCTAACCTAAACAAATATCTTAACTAAAGGTTACATGTGCAAATTAATCATTTTTTTTTTTAATAAAAATTTTTTTTCGTTAAAATGAAAGCAAAATATCGTATTTGCGTTGAAGAATTAGTGCATTATATTTTATCAAATGTCTAAGCTTTTAAAATTTTCTTATCGGCTGAATGTTCGAATGACATCATTTAAAAAGAATTCAATTATTTTGTCAACTCTGATCCAGTTAAATGAAAAAAACTTTTACTGAGTGAGCGACAGACTGCCGCGATGGATTGACATTCTTTGATTGGCAGCTTTTTTGATATTAGATTCGGGGCGGAGATTTTTATCACGCCTGAAATTTTAAAACCTCTTGTTACTTACTTGGTCCACAAAGAAAGTGAATATGGTCAAAAAACACACTTACATTCGCAAAATATATTTATTGTAAAATGCCTTTTCTCATAAGTTATTATCAGATCATAATTTAAAAAATTATTCAAAAAAAATGTATTATTATTAGTAAAATCAAAAATTGCACTTATACCTCGCTTAAACGAAAGATTGCTTCCTAATTGCCTTTTAATGATAATTGATTCTAAAAACTGTTATTACAAAAACCTCCTGATTTTACAGCTGATCGCAAGTCCTCAATTCATCTTAATAACATTATATTTTTGTGATGCCAAGGCGCCATTGATTTGACGAATAAAGCATTATCAGCTGAACGATTGATAATGTTTACGGTTAGTGAAACCGGTCCTGATCATAAATTATATTGTGGAATTAAGTACTAAAAATGCGTTTTCATTAATTAAAATACCATGCCTTTTCGTTAAGAAGTGACAGTTAACACCTTAAAAGTGATAAAGAAGTATATAATGACGCATATAAAGAAAATAAAACAAGTAATATAAAAATATATAAATTGGCAAAACATTACATTTATATATATACAATCATAATGGATAATCTTCAAGGACAATGTTTATGAGGAATGCGGTTCTTCTTTACTAGCTTGACTGATTGAGTAATGCTCAACACTTTTATGCCGAGCGTAATAATTTTTGTATTTCCTCGTGACATTTTTATAATTGGTACTTCACATAAGCAACATCGTAGTTATCTGGTCAGTCCTGAAAACAAAAAAAAAACAGCATTCATAAAAAAAAAACCAACGTACTAATCAGAAATAGGAGACTAATGATTATATTATATAATCGAAGACATTACTAATCTTACTCAATTGAAGCTTGGAAAATTGTCGGATGACATCAATTTTTACCCATTTAAATAAAGAACCTCCAACATGAAAATGTACCGAAGAAATACGAAAATCATTCCGCTCAGCGTAAAGTGTGCTGAACATTACTGGACCGGCTTACTTGAGAATAAGACTGCAGACTTTGTTTAGTATGCCTCACATCGTCAGAGGTAGTAAAGCTAAAAATACTGGTATTAGTTCATCACCATATTTACAGTAGAATTCAAACAGCACAGAGGTCGAGAATCCAACATCTCTTATTTGTTACATAAGTAATGTATGCAGTTGTAAACAGAAACTGTAAAAGAACTAAATTATCTACTTGATATCTGAAATATGTGTTGAGATTCTATGTTATAATAACGTTTTATAGGAACTGCGGGTCATTCTTTAATCCAGTACTAAAGTAGTATCAAATACAGCAAACTTATTACATTCCAATGGATAGATTGTGCGGATTGATAAATTATATTGTTTCAAATTATTTCCGCCTTATTCTTGCTCGTTTCTCACGCCATCTGCTATTCAAGATAGACAACTTGACAATATGATTGTGTACTGAGATCTTCTCCTTATTTCTTTTATTTCTTAATAGTGTTTTTTTACTACGTTGAAAGCAGTTGTTTTTTCACTTGAAATCGTTTTATTATGTCTTGCATTGTTATGTGTGATAAATTGCAGTTGCATAAGTAATTCCTTACTACTCACAATTAAAATATAAAAATACGTTTGCAATAAGAACTACTCCATTTCGTAATATTACGCATTAAAATAAATCCCTAGCGGAGAGTTTTTGAACTAATTTTGACATTTAGTTGGACTAAATTGGACTAAAAACTGTATAGTTTTTGTTTCCATTATTTATCTTATTTTAATTAATAATGTTTGTTTATTATTAAACTTATTATATTAGGAGATTCGGATATTACAATATTGTGAATTTTGATGCTATTAGATTACGTCATGCACCTTTGAGGATTCCATCAGACAGCATTATAATAGTAGGTTACGCAGCGTTCATTTAACGAATTATAATCAAAGTTCGGAAGCCATTTTTTATACCATTATGTTTATTGTTTTAGTTGGTTCGATTTTTCAAATTTAAAATTGAAGCGAATTGCGTGTATGGTTACTACATACGACACTGAGAAATGAATTATTTATTCAAGCAATTAAAATAAAGTAAAGCGAGTTGACATCACCTATTGTATCTAGTCGTTCATTTGTGGCACCATATTTTCTTAAATAGATTTGGAGTACAGTTTAAGGTCATTGATATTTAACATCACATAAATAACACAAAAAAACCTCGTTTGTATTAGTTCGTCGCATGCGCAGACGTAGGGAAAGAGTATGTGTGTGAACGAAAATTTTTAATGAATTTAAAAGCTCACAAAATATAGATATTAAACACACACGTTTTTTTTTTTATTTTCGCATCAAGTATATTGAAAATATGTTGACACTTGGGATTGCCACCTGGTAATAATTATTAGTTGTGTTATACGTTTTTTGTTGAACAAATAAGTAAACACGAAGCGGTAATTAACAATGACAATATCAATTAAAACAAACATTAAAAACCTTTCTAATCACAAAATAATTACGGCATGTTTTTTCATGCTTACATTTACCGTAACGTTAATATGAGGTCACATGTACAAAGGTAAAAGGTAATAAACTTCTCTTTTCTACTTGAAAGACTCACAAACAAAGAGGTTCGTTCGTGGCAGCTTGACAAATGTGCGAAAAAATCTCTTCAATAACAAACTACATACAGGTATATGTGGTCGACTTAATGCTTTGTAGAATTAACTGAAGAATATTTCTTCATACTGACAGTAAAATCTTCTCGTAATTAACGGTACAACGTAACAGCACCACCTTAGAGTTTTTTCTTATTAGTAATCTGCATAGACAACATTTTCAAAGTATTTATTGTTCAAAAAGACCATAAATTCATACGTACTGCAGTTCAGTTTGGACAGATGCATAAATGGCTAAAAACTGATTAACATATAGCCACTTCGGAAATAGGTCAGCAGATATTTTTTTGAATCAATTGATAACGTTATTTAATTAATATTCGTCAAATGGTGAGTATGTTAACTTCTGATAACATATATCGAAAGGATTTCTTTGGCGAGAAAACATTTTTAAGACAGTCTCCTGATTTTCCTTTTTTGAGAGAGTAAGAATTTGTAGATCAGTCTTGGAAGTGTCAAAAGATAGCTTTTGTAAGGTTATTTGGAACGGGTGAGTTCGGTGAATTAAATCCGCGGTCATTACATACGTATATGTCAAGCATTTAACGCTGATCACACGCCTAAATTAGGTTTAATATTGCACACATTTTCATCAAAGTTTATGTATATGACCATTCACAATTGTATGTATATTAAACTAAACACAAACACACTGAAATATTAGAGATTTAACGTTAAATACTATAATAATTTCAAATACGTTGCAAATGGTTTGACACTATTCTACTAATTCTAAAAGGAAAAGGGATGTATTAGATAAAATGGTTCACTAACTGCCACAAGTCAATAAAATTAAGTAATTGTAGCATAAAAGAAGACTGTTTCAAATAAGTGGATTTATATATTGAGCAAGGTACAAACATAATACTTCCAGTTCACGGTCGATTGAACTTGGCATAACGAGACTTCGCACGCCTTCTAGTTTCAGCGATGTTCGATTGTTTGACAGTTTGATTGCAAATTACAAGTAAACAAAATGATTTCTTTTAAATTTAAGCGATCGCTCGTATAAAGCAATTTTTAATGCTTATTTTGTGTGAGAACCATAGGGTGCATTTTCATTAACATATTTGGATTAATTCTAACAGCCAAGATTTCACAAAATTTAAATAAAAGTACTAGTGTATCAAACTGTCGCATTTTTCTTCATCTCAAACAAACTATAAGTATAATAATTTGATGGTCGAAAGGTTATATGCTTTAAATCGTATCATTAATGCCATAATATTTAAGATTACTGGATGCATCGAATTACTATGACTATATTTAAAAATATTACGATGATCGCTTTTTTAAAACCATGATTTAAAAAGATGGTAAAACCCGCAAAGATATTTTAAATTATTGCAATATGAGACATAAATTTATAGCTTAAATTACCCCATACGGCTTAAATAAATTAAAACTTTATATAATAGAATGTTCATTAAATATTTTGTTGTCGTCTAGAAAATTTAATTAAAATATATGTTCGATTGAATATGAGTATCTCAGAATTATTCCTTATAACTTATAATGGGCTTATAATTTTTAAACTTTTATAACAGACTGGTTTCGCCTTTCGACTTCTTTATGTCTTCTATTACACGGGTCATTAATGACAAAACTTGTGGAATCGTAAACAGATTAAAAATATCATATTTGATATTTCAATTTCACTAAACACCCTCAAATGATATCATATTTCAATTCATTTCAATATTTAATTTTTGAAGAAACTATTTCGATATACTTTTGATTTTCAATTAATTATTTCCTTATGAACTATTTTTTTATATACTTACCTGGTAATTATTTACTATCAATGTATCATTAAAATATAAAAATATTAAAAAATGACTAAGTCTTGTATTTTATTTATTGAAATGTAACAACTAAACAGTGGCAATTAACAGAAAAAAAGTAAGTAAAATTTTTTTTTATAATGATGTGATGATGACATATCGGAGGCTTATCCGACATTTTGGTGTGGAATAAATAAACATGGCACTGAGATTAATATTGTACGCGATTGCAAACAATTACTACAGATGTCACTATCAAATGATAGCAATTTTTAAATATGGTCATATTTATACAATACTTAATTTTTTTTTGTGGCTTGGACAGCCTGGTTATGGAACACACTTATGGACTGGAACCATATTGAACAATGATTTTTAGCCAATAATAATTATCACTCTACCATAAACAATACATATAACAGAGGTACTATAAATGTTCAATAAAAATTAAAAAAAAAAGATTTACGATTTTTGGATGACTTACGATAATTTGATAAATATTTGAGTAAAATTATTCATCGCGGCTGAAACTTTTTGAAAAATATAATTAATTATTCATTAATTTATTCAAACTCTCTAAACGTTTTTTAAAAACTCGTAAAATATCCAGATATATTGCCCAATTAAACAATATAATATTAACATCTTGCTGGCCACACAACGTACCTGGTCAATTATTTTGTTTCCGTAGATGGAAAGATTTATTCAAGACAGAGAAGACCGTGGAGAAATCTATGGAAGGCTTCTCTTCAAGTTAAATGACCATATGGCCATATAATTCTGGTTGAATTATGAGGGTAGTTCAAGTTTGAGTGCATTTCTTCGATCATCATTTTCAGTATAGCGGCAAAACAAAAAAGTAGCTAAAAGAACAATAATTCAGATCAAGCTAATAATAACACACAATATTAAGATTAGATTATATAGAATTTCTTTGTGAATTAAATAAATCACACAAAAAAATCTGTGTGTGTATATAATTCATAAATTTATTTGATTTTTTCCTGATCTTTATTATTCCATTTTTTTCTTTATTCAATTGACATTATCGAATATGGATCATAGAACTTATGTCACATGTGTTAAAATGATAGCAAGTGACGTTGTTTACGATTGCAGTTCAACTTTTTCCAGTAAAAATATATTTTGATTAATGGAAATATAGTTTAACATTTTAAGTAGCGAAAATGTACTGAACTTTTCAATAATAGTAAGTTATCGATGTTTATAATTTCAATGAATGTTCTGAAACAAGTGTTATATCACTGGAAAAAATATGTTAACATATATTTAAACTTATGATAATATGATTGTTTATAAAGAAAATGTGCTGGAATGTTAATTTACGTAAAACGCTAGTAAATATAGATTTTTAATTGGTATATAACATGGCTGTAGCATTTATACTATTTATGACTAACAACTAATATTGACAATATGTTAGCTATAATTTTGTTCCAGTACCAGTAAAGTGATTAAAACTCTTGGTTGACACTGATGGCCTTTTTGTTATCAAATGCATACTTGCACATACTGTCAACGTTTCCGTACGCCCATATGATCTAAAAAAGCGACCTTCTTGATAAAGATACTTACATTAAAATATATAGAGAGAATCGTTTTACTTTTATAAATACTTTTAACTACCCAGATTAGTCAGCGATAGATGATGACGCTTGCGTTAAGCAGTTAACGTTATTTTGGCGCAAGCTAATATAAAAAGATAGTAGAGATATTTCAAAATCAAAATTATTCAACTATGTCAATTATTTTTATTTATTATCAGCGATATAGGTACGTTTAGTTACTGGCGTTATTTTGGTGTAATATAAAATATTATAGAATGTTGGAAGATAGCACTGCATGTCGCAACTCATGTAAAACCTCTAGAATACTGTCCAAGAATTAATATCAAATGTTTCAACTTCCGAATAACCAATAATATTTCATAGTTCACCTATAACAATTAGACTTTTCTGCCTGTCTGAATATTATGTTAATAATTGAAAAACCCGGTCATAAAAATAGTTAATATTGATTTTTTTATTCTGGCTTTGCAACGACAATATTATTTGGTTGTAAAATAAAATTGCCTTTTAATTTGAACATCCCAACAGAATAATAATAATTTAAGACATACTCCTAAGAGGCCCTTATCTGAAAACATATGTTTCCAGCAAATCAATTTACGTACAATTTATCGTAACTACGAGTGCTTAAGTATATATTTTTTCATAATATCGTACCTAAACACTGCTTATTACGACAATAATTTGAGTTTGGACAACAAATCAGATGCTTATTTCTAATTCCGAAATTTTGAACATAAGTCTTTTAAATTAAAATGAAGTTTAAATCGCTGTTTAAGTATCCGGCAAGGTAAAAATATCAGTAAACAACATCTTTATTGGATAATAAACGTAATGAAAATCAGTTTTTATAATGAATTATTTTGAGCTATTAACTTCATTAAAAGTTTCGTTTCATCATTCTTATTCCCCTAATTGTGAGAGGATATTTTTATCACTTCTATCTAAAGGCATATTGTAAGTATTTTTGTCGTATATCTTGTTGAATGGTTAATGTACATTTGGCAACAGTATATTTAGAATGCTGTAGCCGCGGTATCGAATTTTCGTAAGCAAACTTTTTGAATTGTGTTTAAATGCATGGGTGTTTCTTTTGTGATGATGCTTAAATTGTTTTTACTTTTTATCATTTCCTATATCTGTTGCGCTATACTGACCCTCTTCTTATACATAAATTAAGCGACTTGATAATCATTTTTCGTAAAAACAACTTCTGATGAAATATTCCGATGAAAGTTTATTGATTGAATTGGCATTCACTTGGTAGAACACCATTATACCACGGTGAAAAAAAATAGCAATGTATTTTAGTTCTACATTTTTTTAAAAAATATAGTTGGTAGCTATTTTGGCTCACACCATCGTCTGAACTATGCTTCAACGAACATTTGCTTACCTATATATAGCTGTGCAGAAAAGGTACACAATACATCTTTGTTTTAAAAAATAGCTTGTTTCTTGCTCGCAATAAAACTAAAAATTGTAAATGAAACTAAAAAGACGGATATACCAATAAGTTTACATAACGTACAACGAACAAACTAAGATGTGTCTATCGCCATTGCTCAACCCGCTGCGGGGTGTTTCTTTGTTTCTGTAATAGACCATTTCCGTGCCATATCACGATCAACAAAAATATGACTCAGGTTTTTTTCTACCTTTCTTATTTATGTTTATTTAACTAAAGATCAACCAACCAATCTTGCAAATTGTTCATTGAGATATTCTTCAAAATCGTCCAATAAAAAAAGAGGTGGTGTCGCTTGTTTTTCACGACGCCGACTCTACAACCCTGTAAAAAAGAATTGTCATCGTTAGCGGTCTTAAAAACTTATTAATGCTTAAAAGTTAAAATAATTTATTTAAAATGTGAATGTTTGAGCTATGGAAATATTAACGATATATAATCATTATTAAATTCTAAATTAACCCAATACTAACCGGCTATAAAAAAAAAATATACTGTATTTTAAGACTAATCTAATTTTTGTTTCATATAGATTTTTTTCAGTTTTTCCTTCAATTAACACTCCTACTGCTAATGTAAAATCCCATGTAAAAGTGTCATGTTGAATATATTTGAATTATGAAAATCTATTGAAAATGATCAATTTTATGCACTATTTCAAAGACAATACATTCGAGTGTCGATAAGTACAAATAACTCGACTTCGGTATTTTTGTGTCTCATATTACACTGATAAATCCGCGGCAAATTCATAATGT
The DNA here is from genome assembly GCA_028555115.1 of Himalopsyche japonica. NCBI lineage: Eukaryota > Metazoa > Arthropoda > Insecta > Trichoptera > Rhyacophilidae > Himalopsyche > Himalopsyche japonica. Next base: position 460,242 of record JAHFWJ010000224.1, on the reverse strand, counting down.
AATGTTCCACACATTTCAAATATATATTTTAAACAGCGAGCCCTTTAGCTAGTTACTGTTTTATCGTCGAAACAAAAGCCTTATTATCCAAAAATATTGTCAAAGGTCGCATAGATAATATATCGATAGTCAAAAATCGCGTTTTTTCCACGATTCTTATATATTGTAGTGGCGTTAAAAATGATTTTTTATAAGCAATATATTAAAAACTAATGTTATTGATTAAAATTGTTGCATTACATTTAGCGGTCAGTATTTTTGAATACATCGTTTTATCGAAAATTGGAACTTAACATTGCTTAAACTAGCTGTAGGCCGAATGCATCAAAAATAAATTATTTACTGACTATTTATTATTTTTAGTGACAGTTTTATGATTTTTTGAACTGGCTGTTAATAGAATTAGATAGTGACCAAAGTCATTTTATATTTGTACAAATATCCAATTACGAATAAGCTCTCACGATTCCGTGAAGCTGAAATATTTAATATAAAAACTAAATGTTACAATTTGATATTTTAACATGCAAAAAAACTTTAACAATCGGTGCTGATCGTCTCATGAAATTGATTAGGTACAAAAAATGTGTTTCGTTGTATTTTATAGAATGCCTTTACACCAAGTATTGACAGCTTAAAACAGTTGTTGTCAACTACTGTCCACTGTTTGGCGTTCCAGCTTTCATAGTGGGAAGTAGGGATTTAAAAAAGACATATGCAAAGTTACTTCTCTGCTATATAAAACATCATCACTGAGAAACCGACGTGAGATTATAAAATATAACTACTAACAGAGATAAGAAGTGGGTGGTAGGTATAAAACGGTTGACTATCCCTGGTTTAAAATACAGAGGTGTCGAATGATTCAATTCATTTCTACGATAACCCGAATAAAAAAATCATCAATATATATTTGTTTAACATATTTAATATCTCTCATTACCTACAAAATCTTTCTACGTACATATATTGATTGAATTGGCTTTTACTTGGTAGAACTCCATTATAACGCAGTGAAAAATAGCAATGTATTTAATTTGAATTGTTACCGTGGGATTGAATGTCTGAAGATGCCAAAAGGCGAAACCCGGGTCGTTAGTGACAAAAAATGTGGAATCGTACAAAGTTGTAAAAAATTCAAATTTGATATTGAAATTCCATCAAGCACCTTCAGTCGCTATCGTAAATTACAGGAATGTATTTGATAAATAACTATCAACTATGTATCTTATAAATTTTGTATAACTATTATAAAATACATCGGCATTTTTTTACCGCGTGTCTTCCTATTCTAGTTATATATTTTTTATATTGACAAAATTTTGGTGAAAAGGTTTTATATTTAACTAAATAAAAAAAAAACAAAGGTTTTCACTATTTATGTAACTTTTAATGCTTTCGATGAACAAAACCGATTGAGATCTTCATATTATAAAACTGTAGAAATTGTACCAAAAAATATCTTTTATTAATTATATTGGTTTGTAGTTAAGTTTTTTAACTAATTACATTAATTCAAATGGCTTGTTTTAATGGGTCAAATATCACAAATGTAATACAATATTATGTCGACTCACACGCGGTGGCCTTGTTTTTCACTGGCTAGCTGTGCGTATCTGTTAGCCAAGGTCTTCGGATCCACTTTTTGTGTGCCTAAGCGCGTTTCATGGTCATATTACCAATCAGGACTTCTAAAACTGTTTACAGTTTTGATAAAACCCAAGCAATGAAGCCATCGACGCCATTGATAACAAGCAAAATATTTTTTCATAAAATACTATTGATTGCCTTGATTATTGATTTTGAAAAAATCAAGACTAGAATCGTTGATTATTGATTTTGAAAAAATCAAGACTAGAATCGTGCTTTTCCATAAGCCATATTTTTATTATTGACAGGAGTAATGGTATTTTTTAAGGATTTTAACTGTTAATTCATTGTGAAGATGTATTATATTTAAATAATAAAAGCTCAATTCGTAAGCTATTTCCACAATTATATATTTTTATGATCAGAATAATTTATGATATCGACTCAAGATGCTTGATGGAATTTCAATATCAAATTTGAATTGTTACAATTTTGTACGATTCCACATGTTTTCGACATCTGACGAGTCAGTTCTGTTGCATCTTGCATTCTGTTGCATCATTTCTTTTAAAAGGTGGTAACTGTCGTCACTTTGTGAAGGCATTATATTTAAACAGAAAAACAAAATTTAAAATCAGTACCTGCTTCTTTCACTGGGGCAGTATTCACCGATGTTGAGTAGAGTAAATCATTATGCTATTAAACACCAGTAGATAATGCTCACGATGAGCGAAACCGCTCCTGATCTTAACATATAATATTATGGAGATAGTCCAAAATTATCTTTGTGTTTTATTATTTAGATTTATTAGGTGTGTATACAAAACAAACCCGAGAAAATTTGTCGCGCGATAAATATTCCTATTAAAAATTCTAGTAGGTGTTCACTTTCTTTGCTTGATAAACTGTGAACCTAGCAGGCCTCTGAGCCACACAGCTTGAGAACGGCTCTTCGAAATTTGACTAATTTGTTTTTATTCTTCAAGTTGGTATTTGTGTTTTTTTCTTTGGTAACACAATATGGCATTCCATAGAGAATGATGCAAATGATGGCTCTAAAAGCAATTTGGCTTACTATGTCCTACTATGTTTCACACTAAGAATTATAATTCAATAGTTAATTTTGGGTATCATATCTTTATGAGCGTTTAGAATGTTTAAATATTATATATGGACTGGATGGTTTTATGCAATATTTATTTTCAGATATTGTGTGCAGTTTATGTGTTTAATAAATATTCTGACTTCAATAAAGTCACTTTCAATGCGATTGGAAGAAGCTTGCTGTATCTGGGCAAATTCATACGATAAATTTGCTTAAGCTTAACAATAGATATACCTCCAATTAAACGATTTTTCACAGAGGAAATAATTAATTTTATTGTTGTATTTTGACCGTTGGATGAGAATTGTTGAGAATTTCAATAAGGAGGCTCAAAATTTGTTAGGTGATAGCAGCAACAATTTTTTAAAAGTGAAATTGTCAAATTCGGTGTAAATCGTGTGTACATCATCAAATTTGTATGTTAATTTTGCATACGTTATTTGAGGGCATTGAAATTCCAACTTACTGTACACTTCTGCTCTTTGAGCTATCTTCAATAAAAAATATTTGCAAATAAACCACAAATAATTGACGTCATCAAAGACAACTGAACATACGCCATCAACAAATTTAGTCAGATTTAAGCGACAAAGTCATTGAAAATACGAAATTCCGAATTCGTGCCACCAAACAAAAGCGTGGTGGAAATTTGAATGACATTATATTTCACACTTAATGCTATAAAAAATATATATTAAAATGAAAAAAAAAATACAGTATATTTCACATACAAATTGTTTTATTTACATTTACACAAACTTCGATATATGTTGTTACCTCATGTAACATTAATTACAGTGCACGAGAAAAAATGGGATAAGAACATAAAAAAAAAAAAATTATATCGCTCTTTGTCTATGGCAAAATTGTCGTTAAGCGTAGAAGATGATTTTATTCAAAGAACGTAGTAAATATACGTTACCATCTGTGTGGCAAAAGATACAATCAAATTATCATTAAAATTCCTATGTATAAATTTGTGACATTTTAGTAACTTTATTACTATGATGATATAAAATTAAATATAAATTGAGATTCATTTATGCTTAACCATGTATTAATTTGGTTTTTACGATTAATAAGGTATTGAGCCGAGAGTCATAAAATCATTCGAAGGCGGCGCCTCTGTTGGGATTTATTCAGGGCTTGTTAATCAGATTACTCGAAAATGGTCGAATATTAACATACCTTAATTAATCATCGTGCGTGGCCCATATAAATAAAAGGAATAATTTAATGTTTAATTCATTATGGCTAGTGTTGAATCGCATTAACACGATATCTTGCGATGACTTTTATGTTTTTTTTTTTTTTGTTATTTATAAGGCACGTGAAGACGTAAATGGCAATCACTCACGATATTCTCTCTTTGAAAATATTTAATGGCGATAATTTATCAGGCGTTGAAATTGATTTTGAAAAATGCGGATATATTTGATTTTTTATTGGCATTATTCATCTGTTTCCTTATGCAGAATTGTATTTTTCAAACACGAGGCCCCCGTAGTAAAGCAATATAACAGAATATTTGGAACAGGTTTATTATTTAGTATAAATTTAATACAAATAATTTATATATCATAGATGTAAGTTGTTGAAATTTTCTACGATTCCACATGTTTTTTCACTAGCGACCTGGGTTTCGCTTTTCGACATCCTCAGGTATTCTATCACATGGATGCAGCAGAACTGACATGATACTCTGTCTATGGTTTTCCTTTGTTATTAATTCGTCTTGTTTATATCCTATGCAAACTGCTTGTAGTGTATCAGTTCTGTTGCATCCGTGTGATACAATGCCTGTAGATTCCGAAAAGTGAAACCAGGATTGTTTGTGACCAAAATTTGGAATCGTACAAAGTTTCAAGAATTCCAATTTGATATTGAAGTTCCATCAAGCACCTTCAATATCAAATTTGAAACGTTGAATATTGCATGATTCGACATGTTTTGTTTCTATGGACCCGGGTTTCTCCTATACGCATCTTCAGGTCTTCCATGGTACGGATGCAACATAAGTGACTATTCTTAAACTGATAGAGCTGAACAGTTCTGTTGCATCAATGTGATAGAATGCTTGAACATGCCGAAAGGGTCGTAAGTAACAAAACATGTGGAATCGTACAAATTTTCAACAATTAAAATTCAGTTCAAACAATTCTCACTTGATACACTTGGATATATTTTAGTACTCATTACTTGGCATCCAATTCTTTAAGAATTCTAGTACACGAATGAACTCGTTATATTAGTTAGTATACATTTAAATAGTAAAAACACAATATTTAGTAGTGTTTCCACAATTTAAACAGTGTCTTTTCTATTATATAAATAAAAAGCATTTCTACCCAGAAGGGACAGTTAGCAAAAAAAAAAACGTTTAAAACGTTCATATAAAATAGGATTTACATAAAATACTGAGCATATATGTAATATTATATGTTGGAAATAAACAAATTATGTTTAATCTTGAATATTTCATATTATGGACATATTAACCCTTTGCACTCGAATGCCGCCATAGAGGCAGCATTGTAAGTTTATAATATTACTCTGATGCCGCCGCAGTGGCGGCATGTTTATAAAGTCATTTTTTTGTATACTTTTAGCATTTTTATATTTCGATTTCAACTAGATCATTTGGGAGTCATTTTCTGATAAAAAAAACATAGCCAAAGATAGTCGGCTTGCGTAATATCAATAAGTGTTGGCATCGAAATGCATGGTGGATCCCGAGTGCGTACTTCAACTGTTCCTACAGAAGACCGTTTTGCAGATAAATTACATATATTACGTTAAGGGACTATGAAGGACTTGTGCAGTATGTTCAAATAGAAAAATTTCTGGCGGGAGATCGGAAACACCTCTGTTTTGCGAGACCTGCGTAAATAAGCCAGGATTACATGTCGGCGATTGCTTTGTGAAATATCATAAAATGAACAATTACAAATAAAATAAAGATATGTACATTATATTCATTATATATCTATTGAACAGAAAACATAAAAAAAAAATTTTAATTTCATATATATTTTTTTTATTACTTTGATTAATGTAGCGAATACGATTTTCGCAAAAAAAAAACGCGTCGAGTTGCTGATAGGCACATACGAAAAAGTGCTCGAGTGCAAAAGGTTAAATAACTACTTAATTCAATGAACCGGCTAAAATCTATCAATATATAGATATAGCGTGTCGAATGATTTAGTTATGCCTTGATTTAGTCATTCTTTTCAACTTTTCATAAATGTTTCCAGGAATTTTTATTAACAGTTTATATCCAGGATTGCGTGACTTGACTAATTATAATTGACGTGGCGGCCGATCCACTATAAAAATTAAAACTTATTTAGTGTGTTAGAAGGCAAATTATATTAAAACGGACGTATTCTTGATGACACTTTTTATAATTAAAAACATCATGCCATTCTGAAATACCTTCAGTTATGATATGTGTTGGCAAGAAGCGGAGTTATTAAATACAAAAAATGATTGAAAATAAAACAATATCTTGATGCGTTAACCTAAGATTGTTTTGTGATACGTATTGTATCATATATATTAACGTGTGCGACTTTGTTGTTACCTATAGCGAATTATTTAGTTATAAGTTTTCATTTGTACAATAGTATTTGGAATAATAAAAACACACATTTTATGTTTTATTTTTACAATATATTTTATGATCAGGAACCGTTTTTCTCATCGTTAGCATTATCAACTGAGAGTACGAATTACAAAAATGTTTATTTATGAAAATGTTTGAGTTAATACAATAGTTAGCAGTGATGCTAAAGAAAGAGTGAAGAGAGCTCAAGAAGTATGAAAAAAAAATTAGGAAGTCATAAAATAACATTCAATTGAATTAAATTATTGATTGAATCGGCATTAACTTTGTAGAACTCTTTTATAATACAGTGAAAAAATAACAATGTATTATACCTCTACAAAAATTATAAGGTTTATATCTATTTCGGTTTACGCCCTCGTCAGAATTACACGAAGTATTATATATTAATTAAAAGAAAAAAGTGTTAATAATCTCTTAGTTATAATTTGCAAACAAAATAAAAATAAATCAATAATTAATTGGGGAGTCCAGAAACAATCGTGAAAGACTCATTAGCAAGAATAACGAGTGGGAAAATTTTTACAATCAAAACAACCTGCTCTTAAACATTTTATCATAATATAATATAATAAAAAAAAAAAACTGTAATAAAATTTCAATGGTAATTTAAAGAATGTGAATAAATGGTTAGCCAAAGGGCTATCATAATTTATCGAATATATAATATAAGCGTGATTCATACATTTCATTGAGTTTTCTGTGCAAGGTATAAATATCGATAAATTAAAAAGGAAAAAAATCGTTTTTTGTTTGTAGTTTATTTGATTTCGATTCCACCCAAACGTCGGCCCGTAAAAATTCAGATACAAAAACGGGGCACACAAGAGCGGTTAAATGATCACTAACCCTGGCCTACGAATCATTGTATCGTCACTATTTTCGAAGATATGAATTGAGGAACCGAGTAACAAGAAGGTTTTGTTGAAAATCTTCTGTTTGAATTCGAAGATGCTGATAAGGTCATAAGTGGTATATATGCGACGCATTGTTAGTCAACAGGTGTTGTGAAAATTAAATCTATTTCGCATTTATAATATAGAAATTTCTGAATTATTTATTTTGATTTATTGAGAATTATTGAATTTTTTTTTCATTGTATTACTAAGTTTTTCCGCCAACAAAAAAGTATGAATTTTCATTTCTTAAAACATATATCAAATAAATATTCAATAAAATTTATAATATATTACATGATGAATATTTAATTTATGTATAAGTATGATGTTGCTTTTATTTGTTGTGTCATTGTTGATTTATTGTTTTTGAAAACTGATTTAAAGTGGCGACGATACATTTATGGGAACTATTTGAAGTTAAAATAAATCACTTCCCAAGCCTGAACCAAAATAATATAACACTAATATTATATATTTTTTGAACATATTAATTATAATTAAATGTTTTTTTTAATTAATTGATTTCAAAAAGACTTTTTAAGTAAAAATATTTTTTTTGAAAAGTTGAGGAAAAAAAAAGTTTAGGTAGCACTGACATAAGAGGTGTAAAATAATATTAAAATGAATCAAAAATACATAGGTCAATGACATTCATATGCTGAGAGTAGATATAATTATGCAGTTGTAGTTTAAAAAAATCTCGATTACGTAAGAATTAATTGTTCGTTAAAGATGCAAGATTTTTATGGTGCGAAATACGTTCAGAGTAAATCATTCAAAAAGCCTATTTCCCAAAATAACTTGTCTTCAAAATGGTTGAACTAACATCGTAATGGATACGCTAAACAATACAAATTGCCCAAAACAATGTGAAACGTCGTATTTTTTGAATATTAATTGCTTTACTCGCGGAACTATTATTATATAATATCACGGCCATTTTGTATTTGCTAATATGTTTTTACTACACCATGAGAGTTTCAGTTATTAAAAATAATAATTTTGAGAGAAATCTACGAAAAATTTAGGTGAACAACCTAGATAAAATCATTTTGAAAAAATATTTAAAACTGACACATCGGAATGTGAATTTAAATACGTCCGAAATTTGCCGCCTTTCTGCTATTTTTGTCTATGTTAATTCATACAAGGATAACATACAAGGCTCGCAATAAACCCATATATCACGGCAAAATGAATTAAACTGTTTAACATACGTAGTAAACGACTATTTTGTTTTACTTTTATGCTGATTGGTAGTGTAGAATATTCTTAATATTATAAAAATGGAAACTGATTTTGAAAGTGAAGCAACAAAATGACTTAAATCTTACAATCAATATTTGAATCAAAGCGATCGAGATAATTGCTATCGACTTTTTTTTTTTGTTGTTATTTGTTATAACTAACTGATTACTAAAATTTTTACATAAATCATGATAATTAGAAAAAAATCTACAGCACTACTGACAAGGTCAAAGAAAAAAAACAATATGTAAGATGGGTATATTTGGGTAAACAAAAAACTCCATAGTCATGTTATATAGGTCATCCCGCCTTTTTATGGTAAATAAAGGTTTATCTATATGTCCAATTTCTAAGTGTAAGTTATTCAGATTTCTTAATATTTAATTTTATTGATATTAATGTAGAAAGTACTGATATAATGGAGCATATCAATGGAATTCGTTCAAAAAGGACTGATTGTTAAAAAAATAGCAATAACACAGTTTTCCAAAAGTGATCTGTACAGAGATTATGAAACCGTACCGAATGAATAAATATCAAAAAGCGTACGTAAAACATTTGACTACAGGTATAGCAATGTTAATTTAATTAGAACAATTTTTTAAAAATAATTAAACACATTTTCTAGTACGCATTTCCACAATATATTTTATCATCAGGAACGGTTTTATTAAACGTAAGCATTATCGACTATTATGGTTTTTAATATTTAAAATGCTTATCTACCAAGAAGTGATAGTTAAAACCTTAAAAATATAATTTATTTATATAGACATGTTTTAACGTTATTAAAACGATGTTTTTTTTTATGCTACTAAATATTTTTTTAACAAGTTATATCAAATTTTATAGGGATCTTTTATTATTAAATTAAGGGGTTTCTTTTTACCTAATAAAAACAAAATATACCATAAGAAAAACTAAGAAAGGAAATGATCTCGAACAATGTAAAACCTTAAATCAAATTTTAACATTTTTTTGATTAAATTGGCATTTACATAGATCATACAAACTTTATATGAAGGCGTAAGCCGAAATATCTATCAACTATATATCTTATAATTTTTTACAAATACATTGCTATTTTTTCACCGTGTCGAATTTTAATAAATCAAAAAAAAAATGAAGATAATTTTAAATTGATTCCCGACTCTTTGTATTGTTGTTAATATTTGTATGATCATATTTTTTAGCCGTTATGATTTATTATTATTGTTGTTTATTAAGAAAATAAAAAAAAAACATATTTTTCCAAGTCTTCACTGTCTATTTCAATCGAAACCTACATCGCCATTAAAATGAATGGTTATCGTAAATTTTCTTTAGTACATTATTAATCGTGGGATATATACAATACGTATATTTTATGTTATATCAGACTTGTTTCTTGTATAATACAATGATAATTTTGTTTATGCAAATAACTTACGATATATACATCAACTAAACCCAATGAATGAGCGAATTGGTATAGTCATAGTTAATCTTCAAGCCACGATTAGTTCAGTATAAAATTAATAACAGAATATATTGTATCAAATGCAAATTAAAATAGTTTTTTTTTTAAATAGTTGATTCATTTATTTAAAATATATACTTTCGTTAGGTTGCGTGGTGAATAAATATAAATTTAAATTAGTTACTTCAGTAAATAATAATGATTTAACCTTTTCATTTACCTGGTACAATTTCATTATATAGCACGGTGAATAAAATTTTTAAGATATATAGTTGATAGCTATTTCGACTTACCTTCATCAGAATTTATATCTTATAAATTTTGCAGAACTAAAATACATTGCTATTTTTTCACTGTGTTACATAATTAAAGTTAGTATTTAATGATGAGATTATCTAGAAAATTGTGTTAGGACAACATTGTTATAAATTTGTAATCAATTTTAAGCAAATCGCAATCAATTTAATTGGTAGAATTACCAATAATATGTTATTTAATGTATTTTTTTAAAATGTATATTGCATTAATCCGTTCATTTGAAAGCCTGAAGATGCAGAAAAGAAAAACTCGTGGTAAAACAATCAAAAAAATTATTATTCCACTCGTAACAACACTATACGTGACACGTGTTTTGTCTATTTAAAAAGCAGTTTTTTACAAACTCTTAATCTAAAATTTACATTGTATACAAATTTAATCATTGAATTAGCATTTACTTGGTAAAGCTCCGTTATAATACGGTGAAAAATAGCAAAGTATTGAAGTTCTAAAATATTTACGAGGTAAACATTACAGAACTATAGTTCTGATGAAGGCGTGAGCCGAAATAGCTATCAACTAATTACCTAATAAATTTTGTAGAACTAAATATGATACATTGCTATTTTTTCACCGGGTTATATTAATCTTTTCGCAAGGAATTTGAGATATTTGAGATATATCTATTTTTCTGTAAGATAATGAATACAAACAATACTAGTTGTATTATAATAACGGCATTTTGTTTGTTTGTACGAAGAAATCTCATGAGAAATAAAATATTGTCATATCGAGAAACAGTCCGTCTTATTTAAAATTATATCTACTTAAAATTGATAACCTCTTCACGCGACAGAAAAGAAAAATGCCACTCTTAATTTTCTCTTTTACTAGTTACGAACTCTAATCAATGACTGCGTTATATATATAAAATATCCAAGTACCTTTTGTGCTTTCAACGCATTTTTAACCAGAACTTTTAATTATCACAGTTAATATTGCGTCCAACAAATTATCCTAACTCCGTATCTATTGTATTATATCTCATAGCTAAGCGGTCTGACTCTATTGGTAATGAAATCGAAAATGCGTAGGAAAGGATGGAATGTGGTTTAAATTTTATTGTACCTTTGTTAAAAATCATTTTAAAAAACAATAAGACACAATAAGAAAGAAATAAAAAAAAATCTTACATTTCAACGAAACCATTTTTGACTAAAAGCTTTTTATTGCAATACAAAACTTTTGACAAAAGATTAATTTAAATTTAGATAAAAAAAACAGTGTTATTATTTCTACAGTTTTATATTCTCCGGATTGTCACCGGTTTCTATTATTATCATTATTATCACCTTGATACAATAAAAATCAATACAAGGGTATTTATTTAAAAAAATGAGTTTATAATTACCAGGTGTATAAAACTGATTGTTTAAGAACTAAGACAATAATGTATTTAAATAATATTAAATAGTAAATTCAATATTTATTAATTTGTTATATTTCATTTATAAGATAAATTTTGTGCCTCGTATTCATTTGTATTGTATCAATTGAAAATATTCGTTAAATATATAATTTTGACAATGTTATATTTGAAGCGTTCTCTAAATACAAATGTCAAATGGTGTCTAAAAATTTTAGCATACGCCTTTTAAATTTAATTTCGTTACTATAAATTTTAATTATTTATTAATACCATCATAGATATGATGTGTCATGGAGTCGTTATTTATTACAGGCCTGTATCAGACAGAAGCTGTCGAGACAGAGTGCCGTGGGTGTGGGTACACGCTGTACTTTCTAGCCTTTGATGGCAATCTGTTGGCTACGTTCATAGTAATATAATAAATTAGCAAATTTTTTGTTGTCTACTGTTAATTCTGTGTTAGATGACGCAATATACTACGCACCCTCAGTAAAATAATGTCATAAGTCTAGTTTAATATTTTTTATTTGTTACATTACAATACATTTGTTTATATGATGAGTGATATGGTAAAGGTCGCAAGATGACGGCTTTGGAACGGCTGGAAATTAATAGATATCAATTATCACATAAAATTCGTAACGATCAAAATAATATAAATCTGTCGCCACTCATTAGACCATTGCGAGGGGCTAATTATTTTCCGTAATAAACCATCGCCATCCATTCATTTACATTTTTTGTTTGTTTTATTGCTAGCAGGAAATAGCTAGTTCGTTAAAATAGGAGAGAAGATGTATTGTGTGCCTTTTCTACACAGCTATATATATTATAGATAAGCAAATACACGTTTAAACATAGTTCTGACGATGGTGTGAGTCGAAATAGTTATCAACTATATCTTTAAAAAAATTGTAGGACTAAAATACATTGCTATTTTTTCACCGTATTAAAACAGACTTACGTTTGTATTTTATGTTTGAGTTAACAGGTAACGCAAAAGATGTTTTTTTTAAAATTATGGATTCCGATTTTTATAGAAGCTGTAGTTAAATCCTTTAACCCCTTGTAATAATATGGAAATCTACGTTAGGGGAAGGAATTAATTAAAGACAAATTGTTAATTACATACACATTTGTAAGACAAATTGTTAATTACATACACATTTGTAAGGCATGGAGAGATGAAGCCGTCACAGACGTCTTGGCCTTTTTAGATACAAATCCGTAAATAAATCTAAAAGTTCCGATCTAAAAGAATCAAACAGGTAATAGAACGATTTTTTTTCTGGATTCACTGTTTATTTTGGTACATTTTTAGTGACAACTACTAATTGACGCTCTAATTCCTCTAGTAAAATGCTGAATATTTTTCCAAAGGTATTTTTGTAATTAAGTTTAAAGGTTTTAGTTTTTCACATCGAAATCTAATCACCAAGCTATCTACGCGAAAATGAGCCATGGAAAACTATCTTTACCATATCTCTTTTACCCTGCTATCAATTTAATCAGCCATAATCAACCATTTCTTATTTTTGCAAACATATATTAACAAGTTATATATTGATTGACTTGGCATTCACTTGGTAGAACTCCATTATAACACGGTGAAAAAATAGCAATGTATTTTAGTTCTACAAAATTATTTTTAACAAATATAGTTGATAGCTATTTCGGCTCACGCCATCGTCAGAACTATGCTTAAACTAACATTTGCTTATCTATATATAGCTGTGTAGAAAAGGTACACAACATATCCTCTCTCCTGTTCCAACGGTCTAGCTTGTTACTTTAACACACTGGCACTAAATTGTCAAAATTCTAAATGAAACAATAGGTGTCTATGATAATAAGATTATATGTGGGACGGAAGTGATCCTTCTGGAAGTAAATCAGACCACCCCTTTGTGCAACGGCTGGACAAGTGGCGATGCTATTATGTTAGTTTGGTCGTTAAGAATCCTTTGTGATAATTGGTGTCTATTGATTTCTAGCTGTTCTAAAGCCGTCATTCTCCGACCCTTACTACAAAGATGCAAACATTTCGGGGCTGAGTTTGAATTTATAGTATGTGATTCATTAATAACGTGACTAGCGAATTGTGAATCTGTTTTATTATTGTTGAATGATCTTACATGTTCCTTAGCTCGAGTAGATATACTTCTACCTGTTTGTCCGATATAAACGGATAAACATGAGCCACAGGACATTTTATAAATACCGCTTCTGTCCAGTATATTGATTTTATCTTTACTATTTTTAGTTAAGTTATATATTGTTATATTACACTAAAACAGTTAAAATAATGCAAAAAATAATCTTCAAAACATAAATTTTGTTGATGTAACTGGCATTTACTTAACACGGTAAAAAATAGCCATGTATTTTAGTTTTACAAAATTTATTGTATAAAGTAAATAGTTGATAGCTATTTCGGCTTATCCTACATCAGACCTATTTCTGTCAACTACACATAAATTATGATTTAAAAATTACGATAATTTTTGATGGTTATGTAAAATGTTTTAGACAAATTAGATATATAGTATATTCCTACATACAGAGAAGCTTGGTGTGTCTCAAGTGGCATGCGGACTGTTAGTTGAGTATGGCTGACTTAAATAAAGAATTCAAATTTTATCTTGTTACCTGCAACAGTTCTAAAATATTCTTTTTATATCTGAGAAATGGTAAAATATGTACGTACATTTTTCATACAATAATTTTTACCAGGGCATTTTTAAATTGACCAAAAACACGGTTCCGACGAAAAAAAGTTTAGTATTGTCACTTTTTTCTACCTTTCCTATTTACGTGCATTAAATTAAAGATCAATCAACTAATCCGAAAAATTGTTCATTGAGATATTTTTCAAAATCTTTTTATCGAAAAGGAGTCTGAATTGTTACAACTTTGTACGATCCCACGTGTTTTGTCACTATCGACCCGGGTTTCGCCTTTCGGCATCTTCAGGCATTTTATCACACGGATGCAACAGAACTGAACTTTTCCGGGTCGTTAGTGACAAAAATGTGGAATCTTACAAAGTTGTAACGATTCAAATTTGATATTGAAATTCCATCAAGCACCTTCAGTCGATATCATAAATTATATCGAAAAGGAGTCTTTCATTTCTCATAACATCGGCTTCACAGTCTTAATTTTTGCACTAATATAATTTAGACTTATTAATGTTCCATGTGGAATAATATTTAAAATTGTTTTCCTCAATTGTTTTTTTTTTAAATAAACATCTTAGAAAAAGTATGTCATCGTTGTAAGATTTTCCGAGAAGTCGTTTATCCTTCTACAAGTTAATTTAGGACTGCTTTGTTTTTATAATACATTGTACAATCATAATCACCATAATTCATTGTTTTTGAACTAGTGTATGTAAAAGCCCGGAGTAGCTATCACGCGTACATTTGTAAAAGATATATTTTTTTGATTATCGTATTTTTTTGACAACTCCAAAAAAAACATGACAAAGAATTAAGTCTGTAATACGTCTATTCTATTGAATTACTGCATGTTTTTCTTGAAATTAATTAGTCGTTGTGCTAGACCTAGAGGTCTGCACGGATCCTGGCTTAGCCCGTAGGACCCTACTCGGCCCGGCCCGTTGACCCCACACGGTCGGGCGAAGACAACTGAGTTTCGGGCATCAAAGTTATTTTTTAAGCAAATACTTCAGACTCTGTTGGGGTCACGAGTTTATGAAATATATTTTTTTATATAATTGTATGATTACGTGTATGATATGTACTTCAAAAAATATTGTGATGTTTAAAAACTATTTGATTTTTTATTATATTGCAATAAATGTATGTTTACTAAGTAATAAAAACCGGAACATTTTTTTTTTAAATGTTGCACGAGAACTTTTTTTAGATACAAAAAGCTGCGGACCACTTAAATGCGTGATTCTCAAACTGGGGGCCACAATTTATTTTCCATTTGTAACGTATTTTTTGTTCATGAAGCCGTGAATTATTTTTTTATGATTTAAATGGATTTTTTAAGAAAGCGCTGACTTAAATCGTTGAGATAAATTACATTAAATAATTGCACTAGTAAGGAAACTCTGTGATAGTCAAAATTAAAAAAAAAAATGGCATTAATAACTCGAAACACCGATATTGTATGCAAAAATCTAATTTTTACGCCGTGTAGTAAATTTCATTGTATAAAATAATAAAAACACATTTAAGTAGTATTTTCATAATAAATATTTTATGATCAAGACCGGTTTCGATCATCGCCAGCATTATCAACTAATAAAATTTATTGTAAAAGTACTACCAAAAATATGTTTGGTTAATTAACATATCATGTCTTTCCACCAATAAGTGATAGTTAACGTTTGAAAAGAAATTTGTATTTGATCAATTTTGATTCTGCAGCATGGAATTTAATGTTTAAACTTTTGATCTTATTGATTGTAAATCAGTATGGAGAAGATGAATATTTTTTATAAAATTCATATCACATAAACTGACATTACTTTAACTATTGTAAAAAATATTTAATATGGGAGATGACCGCTTATAATCTCCACCGCCTAAAATAATGACTCAGTAAAATTAAATATAATGCGAAATAAAGCATATTAGAAATAGAGCACGCATTTGTTTGTTCGCTAAGCCTAAACCAAATGTAAACGTAAAAAAACTATGTAATAAACACACATGTCCCAATACAAAAAGGATAAAGTTCAAAATCGTGATACTACATTCAGACTGTCTGCTCTCCAAATTGCATCGAAATCACCCGTGGATTACTTTTAGTTGATAGCAGTGGGGTACGCGCCGAAAGAGATTTTTTTACTATATAATTCAAAAATCAATAGGAACCGAATCGTTTTTTGGTTGAATTGCGGTGCTTAGCTTTCGCATGATCTCAGAATTTTAGGATAATAATAATATCTATGTTTCTCAAAAGCATTGAAAATAACATTGCCTTGTTTGGTTAAATATTTTGACATTTTAATAGTATTAACTCTTAGTTAAAAGAATAGGGTTATTATTAAAATAAGTTTTTAAACACTATTTCCATAATTTAATATACTTATGATCAGGATCGATTTCTCTGATCTCGAGCATTGATCGGTTGACAAAGCCTGCAATAGGCGAAACCGTTCATGATCTTAAAGATAAAAAAAAATATTAAAAAAGATATAGACATAAATCAATTTAATTTAAGCATATCGAATAAGGGTGCATGACGGAATTATATTACTGTATAAGAAACATTGAATATTTGTAAAATTCCACATTTTTTGTCATTCACAACTCGGGTTTCGCCTTTTGGTATCTTCAGGTTCACACAATTTTACTTGAATAAACAGTAAAAAGTTACATTAGTTATATATTATTCAATTTTCGCATTACAGAAGGAGAGAGTGTGCTTATTTGAATCTATATTTTACAATTTAATGTATTTAAAATTATGGTCAGGTTTTTTTGTGAACAAGAATGCAGACAGATTTTTTCTGGAGGATTTGAGAATTTGACAGGTGTAAAATTTAAGAGATATGAGGCTTTAATAGGACTAGTTACATATTTTTAATATTTTGAAATAAAAAAAATATTTATTCGTCACGTATTTGAATTTACGTTATATAGACATTTAGTCCCTGACCATCGTTTTGTTCAATGCCCACCCGAATCATAAAATGTAAGTATAGATATAATACTAAAATATATTTGAATATTATAAATATAAAACAGTTTTTTTTGTTTTATTGGTGCGTTGAAAATGACCGCAAAGCACGCACTTTGTTCAATTACATTATCATTTCAAATTTAACTATCTTTAGTAGTCAATAAAGGTATTCAAAGACTGTTCCCAGTACGCCAGTGGCGTGACAACGAACAAAAAATAGCGTTTTTTAGTACATTATATTTCTATCGGAGCGGGTAAACGACTGGAGAGTGACGTCCGTCTGAATTTAAATTGGATCATGTGTAAACCAGCCTTGAATTTCTTGGATAAATTATCATACACCATTCACAATAAACCGTTGGCATACGATACAATGTTTTTAGTTTAAACCGATGAAAACTGTTTTAAGATGCATTAGTTTTATAAATTAGTTTGAAAATTATTTCAAGGTGAAAAAATAGCAATGTATTTTAGTTCTACATTTTTTTATAAGGTATAGTTGATAGCTATGTTGGCTCACGCCATCGTCAGAAATATTTCTGACAATGGCGTGATCTTTAGAAATACTTACTTGCAAACCAAAACTGGTGTAGATCAAATTATGAAACTGTGGTAATCATTCAATTTTTTTTTTAAATTACGTAATATGTTTCCATACAATGGCAATGAAAATTAAGTTAAATAATTTTCGTTGATTGAATTGGCATTTACTTGGTAGAACTCTATTGACGATGGTGAGCCGTAATAGCTATCAACTATACCTTATGTATATATATATATATATATATATATATATATATATATATATAAATAAATTAGAACTAAAATACACTGCAAATAGTTGTATATAATATAATAGTTGACTGATTACCACAGTTTCATAATTTGATCTACACCAGTTTTGGTCAGCAAGTAAGTATTTCTAAAGATATTACTAGAACATTTTGGGAGACTTATATCTTGAGAAATGTATAATAACAATTACTACAGATGTCATTAGCACGGAGTGAAAAGTGATTTTTTATCCCTCAGCTTGCTTCATTAGAATCCTCACAATAAGATTGAAACCGGCTTAAATGTTTCCTTATAAATTATTTGTAGCTTATTTTGTAATGAAAATCTTTCTGTCCATAGTATACGGGGTAAGGAATATTTTAATGGCTACATTTATAATAAAAATATGATTTAAATGTAACGTATATCTTTCAATATATTTTTTAAGAAGCATCTACAAAGCAAGTGCCACAGTTAGTAAACGGCTACAATTTTTAATGTCCATTAAAATAAACTTCCACGCGTTACCACCGAATCAAACGAAATAGATTTGTCATGTTTTATTGGATGGGTAAAAGGTTGGTCATATCCGTAATACAATTACAGAGTTTTGAAGAAAAATCGTGACCAAGCAGAGTCACTTCGTTTAGAGACTGCCATTGCATTTCCGTTTTCCTTTGAACGTTTATGCTGGTCTGCAACTAACTTCAAAGTGATCCCAGTTTAGAGGTCATGCCTTTAATACAAATTTTGTAAATTTAATTATTATATAAAACGGCAGATTAATATGCAAGTTAAATTCCTTCAATTATTTTTAACTTCAGGACTATATTACACATTTTTTTTTCATAAAATATGTAAATGATTTGAAAACCAGCCATCAAAATATAATTTATATTGGATAAAGTAATTAGCCCTTTATTTATAAACTACTTTACTTTATACAGATATATTTTAAACGTTTACCTGTGAATTATTTTCTTGGTTCTTGGACCATTTGTTTTGTATACCTGGTATTTATTAGCGAAAACGTTGAATAAATAACTTTGTTTTAATTTGTATTTTATCAATTTATAGCTCTCGTGTTAAGCGAAACTGGTCTTTATTAGTGTATCATTTAAATAGAAATAAACGTTTTTTATTTTGTTTTGTGTACACCTCCATATGTCGTGTTACTCGGTTTTCGTCTTTAGGCATCTTCAGGCATTCTATCACACCGGTGCAGCAGGGCTAACAGATAGTAAACAATTAGAAGAGATAGGATTCGTAAAAAACTGTTTCAAATATGCAATATAATACTAAGTGCTCATGGTGCGTTACAATGCCAATCAAACAAAGTGAGCTACTAAAAAGACAATGTATTATATTTAGTTGATACCTATTTCGGACTACAGATCACCAGAGCTATGTTGAAATGTATATTTACTTTTCTATATATAGCGGTGTAGAAAAAGTAAACATACATCGTCTCTTCAGCTCTAATAACATAGTTATAAATAAAAATTATTAAATGTGGCAAATTGATTTGATATGTTTGCCCAAGTGATCTTTTTAGGTAATTCAGAGTTAATCTGGTTTTTTTTATTACATGTCATCATCATCATCATCATCAGCCGGGGTCGATCCACTGCTGGATGAAGGCCTCCCCCTGCTTTTTTTTTTTTCAGGGGGGGTTTGGACATAACAACACCACGCTGCCCAGGCGGGTTGGTGTTCAGTTTTCTGTCTGGGTTTTCCTTCCCATAGCCAAGAGAACACGGCACTGGTGTTCCCGAGCGGTCACCCATCCAAGCACTATCCGCGCCCAATGTTGCTTAACTTCGGTGATCGCACGAGAGCCGGTGCTTACAACGTGGTATGGTCGTTGGCTTATTACATGTAAATAAGCATAAATATTGAATAAGTTGAATTAATAAATTATTATAATTTATGATATCGACTGAAAGTGCTTGATGGAATTTCAATATCAAATTTGAATTGTTACAACTTTGTACGATTCCACATGTTTTGTTATTATCGACTCGTCGAGTAAAATCTTTCGGCTTATTCAGAACTGATCTGTCAGTTCTATTATATGTGTGATAGAAAATCCTTTTATAAAAGACTCATTAACTGACTTTCAGTTCTGTTGCATCCGTGTGATAGAATGCCTTAAGCCTTTGAGGAGTATGGCCGTACATGTACGTCCAAATATTGTGATGTCTTTTATCATTTGCAAGTTCCGTATTTTTTGTTGAATAATTATAATTTCTTTAGATATTCATGCTGCACATATACGTCAATAATTTTAAACAGTCGGGCCTACATTTTTTATTTGTTTGAAATTAATAAAAGAATTTTACGAAAAAAAAAGATTAACAGAAATAACACTTTTCAATCATATACCATAAAATTTACTGTCTGTTCAACCGCTTTCTTTCTAGGAATCAGTGTCAATATCGAACTATGTTTACTCAGACTGTAATTATTTTTTTAGGCTCAAACTATAGTAATTTTCTAGAAAAGTCATAGTGAAAAAATTTATTTACCATTATTAGTATGCATTTCTTAATTGTACAACTTTATTTACTACGTAAATCAAAAAACTTATTTCATAAAAAAATAACTCACTCCTCAACGGGTTAAGATGCCGAAAGGCGAAACCCGAGTCGTTCCTATTTAAGTACATTAAATTGAAGATCAATCAACTAGTCCGACAAATTGTTGTTTGAGATATGTTTCAAAATCTTCTGTTCGAAAAGGAGTCTGAAATGTTACAACTTTGTACTATTCCACATGTTTTGTCACTAACGATCCGGGTTTCGCCTTTCGGCATCTTCAGGCATTCTATCACACGGACGCAAGAGAACTGAACTTTTCCTGGGTCGTTAGTGACAAAACATTTGGAATCGTACAAAGGTGTAAAAATTCAAATTCAATTAAAATCATTATTGTTAAACATTTTAAATGACCTTGAATATCCGCAATGAAGTGAATACGACATACAGAATTTGTAGACATACGTTATACCGCGATCAATTAAGTTGCTCCGAGTAGAAAGTTCACCTCTAGAAAATCTCGTAGGGGTACCTAGCTGTGACACGAAAAGGCCGTATCACACGTCGTCGTCTTGCGAGTTACGATGTGACAGATTGTTCGTGCGGTTAGAACTGTTTCAATACGTGAGCCCCCATGCGCCCGTTTCCCAAACACAATGGACCTGCGACGCTTAACATCAGCTCAACACGTTCATATCCACGTGTTATACAATTTCCTTTTCAACACCATTTGTCATAAAATCCACTACACATAGTAAAGACAGCTAATCACGATGCAATTAAATATAAAATTGTATACAACTTAAGTTTAAAAAAGAAATATTAGCTTAACTTAACCCTTGCCGAACACAAATTTAAAAAATTAAATCGATAGTATTTATGATATCGACTCAAGGTACTTAACGATTCCGCATGTTTTATCTAACTTCCCGGGTTTCGCCTTTTGGCATCTTTAGGCTTAAAATGGCTGTAAATGACTAAGAAAGTAATAAAAAACGAGGCCAATGAAACATAATAAGCCTGATGTTTCGATATAAGTATTTAAAAAATAATCCATATTTTTTCTAAATTTAATTGTGTTTAAATTTATTTTTTATATTCTGTATCATAATATTCATGGCATAGTTTACTATGATGGGTACGCGTATTGTAACAATCACGCGTATGCATCCGATTAAAAAAAGTTTGTGTATAAATGATCCAGAATGGAATCAATTTACAAAATAAATATTTTCATTACTAATAGTAACACTAACTAATAACACTAACAAATTCTTAAAAAAAACATATCTTATACTCAATTTGACAAGCATATTTCAGTTTGATATAATTTTAATCTTTATTCTATCGAAATAAACATTATAGTAACTAAATAATGGATATTTCTTTTGACATAAACAAAATTTACTTATGGAATAATTGGCAGAAAACTAACACAAGCCATTATTGAAGTTTTTCAAAGAAGTTTTGTATTGCTGTATTCCATTGATAAATGTTTGATGAAATAAACATTTATAGTATCAGGGCTATCTATAAATTATATTCGCATGACGGTGCTGGAACTTATAGGGTTAAAACAATATAACATAATCTCTGTTCTTTGCATTGTTCATGATGAAATTATCGAAATTACTCGAAAGAGATATTTAAATCTTTTGTTACTTCTGCGGTGGTCTTTCATATTCATGTTTTGTTAATGTTCATTCAGAACACATAATATTTCCTAGAAAAAGATTATCATCGACATTCTATATCTAATCTAAAACTTCACTGGAGTAAATATATTTAACAGGGCTGTAGAATTGAGTTTGTCGTTGTTTTTTATAGTATTCAAAAACAAAGCAGTTAAAAATTGAAAGATTTTTAAACATTTTGATGAAAGGGTGGGCTTAGATTTTTAAAAACTTGACGGCCGGACGGCAAATAAATTCTCATCGGTAAACAAATATCTGGGCCATAGATTGGTGACCGTTGGCTTAATTTTTAAAGCACGAATATAACACGTCCAAAAATAGTTCCATTCAAATATCTATTATTTTTATGTATTTTATGATAGGTATATAGGTTGTAAAATACATTACAAAAAATAATTTTCGGTTATTTATTTAATTCTGATTTGATTTTAAGGTAAAATATGTGACATGACATGCCTCAAAAATTGACAACAACTGACATCATATTTTGAAAATATTCGTACGGCCAATTTTATTAATGTAAAATTTTTGGAAATGGAAAAATAGTATGGACACGCAATGGAATAATTTAATTTTGTTTGCACTGACAAACGTATGTATACGCTTAGATACTGTTCATTATGTATTTGCTAGTAAAGTCTTTTTATTGCTGATCGTTACTGAATGACATTGTTTACTTTGAAGATTATTGCATTTTTTACTTTATACTCTGAATTTAATACGATTTGATTAGTATGTAGGTTACTCTGTAAACACCCGTTAGTTCAGTTGCATTCAATCTAAGGTCGGAATATTGGTATATATTTTTGAAAAAATAATAATGCCCAGAGATTGTGCATTCTTATATTATTTTTTTAAATGGAAATAATCAAAGATATAATTGCATTGTATAAATATGTTTATGTGTGAAAATATATTATAATTAATAACACATATTTCTTAAGAAATTTTAGAATTATTTTTTGTTCGCAATGAGGTTGAATTCTATTTACATCATTTAAAATTCCATATATTAAAAAAAAAAACAGTCTAAACCATTTTCTCAGTCGCGAAACATAGTGGTTCGACGCAATTAAGGTTAAAATTAATTGCTTCCGACAAATAAATATCGATTTCTTTATACAGATTTAATACATTAAGACAAAGCCGTCTAAAGAAAAAGCAGATATATCCGTTTTGGAATGTTTTATTAGGTTTCCGAAATCATTAAATGAAAAGAATTATGGTACGTGCATGTATTTTTGTGAATGCAATTATGACAAAATTTTAATACTGTTGTTTGATTCCTTTTAAAATATATTCGAATGATATCATTTTAAGACCAAACAACAGTAGCCCGTTGCATGTAAATTTATTTTTCTGTTATTATAGGCAGTGTAACCGAGCAATTGGTATTCTATTACTACGTTTAATCATACTACATTATCAAACAATATTTTATTACATTTGAAATACCTGCATAGTGGGAAAAGTCATCACCATTCAATCAACATACAATAGACTGTATTACTGTATTCGCTGACATGAATAAAATGAACAATGCCTTTTTATGCACTGAATATAAATGAGCAGTAAAAATGAATCAACTGGGTGACATATTGTTCTTTCCTTAATAAATTGTCATAGGATTATTGCGATTGTTTACTTCGGGAGATACAACCAAAAATGATCAACTATTCTATGGGTATTTTCAATTCAAAAATGAAGAGGATTGGGCTATGCATATGTCAGTAACTCGAGCGATATAGGTTAACTCATGAGTTCTCAAACATTTTCGGTTTCCGGAACCCTTTAAATATCAGAATTTTTTTGCGGCGCCCCAAGTGAAAACATTGGTTATATCATGTCAAACGTTATGTTAACTTACATTTTATTGAGTAATGTTTTACAAAGGAAAATTTTCACGGCGCCCAAATAGAACAGCCGCGGCGCACAGTTTGAGTAACTCTGGGTTAACTCATAAAAGAGTTAGAAAACATATTCACGTTAAATATTATCACCTTTAATGTGTTAATGTAAACTCTTGGCGGAGATATGTTATTTCAATTTAAAAAAAATAGAACATAATTTGTTTTGCACTGTTTTTATTTTTTTCATATTTATCAGATACAGTGACACTTAACAAGATGGTTATCTACAATACATAAAAAAATTGAGAAACCATGTCAGAAATTTACAGATAAATGTTGAAACTGTATATTATATCACCTTATTTTTTTCTGGCTACTTCCAGAGACAACTCTAGATGCGTAAAAAATAAAACGTTTTCTAACCGACATTTTCAAAATTTAGTTTGGGTGAATTTCAAAATAATTGGCGCACGCTTTGAAAAAATTATATGAAGAATTATTCATATTGATACGGTGGTGTTTTCAGTTGTGTTAACTCCACATCTAATACAATATAACTATGATAAACTTTATAAGCTATACAATAGTAATCTTTGAGTTGACTGTCATAACCAACCGTTAATTCCAATCAATTGATAAACAAATCAAAACCGATTCATTAGTCAAGCCGTATAATGTTGAATTGATAGCACATTGGCACATGTGTAGGGATTTCAGTCGAATGTTATATATTCGGACATTTTTTTGAAGTCTAAAAATTCGAATATTATTTGTCAATATTTCCTTTAGTTTGGATTTGCATAGATGATATAAATAAATTATACTTTTTTTAAATTAATTTTATTTACTGGAAAAACTTTGTAACCGCAGGTCTGTCTTGTAGGATAATAGTTTACAGATAAGTTTTAATTAAAATAAATAAAAAATTTAACCTTTATTTTGCACGAAAAAATTTCTCTTGAATGTCTTATATATGATTTATTGATTGAATTGGCATTTATTTGGTAGAACTCCATTATAACACCGTGAAAAAATAGCAATGTAATTTAGTTCTACATTTTTTTTTAAGATACAGTTCGTATTGGAAATACAATAAAAATAAGCCCCATATATATACACTGTCTAGATAAATAGCTTATTTTTTATCTCACGTTGAAAAAATAGCAATGTATTTAAGTTATACATTTTTTTTAAGGTATAGTTGATAGCTATTTCGGCTCACGCCATCGTCATAACTATGCTTATCT
This sequence comes from Himalopsyche japonica, assembly GCA_028555115.1. Lineage (NCBI taxonomy): Eukaryota > Metazoa > Arthropoda > Insecta > Trichoptera > Rhyacophilidae > Himalopsyche > Himalopsyche japonica. The sequence goes on along the minus strand of JAHFWJ010000224.1, from coordinate 434,860 downwards.
ATATATAGCTGTGTAGAAAAGGTATTCAATTCTCTCCTTTTTTAATGATCTAACTTGTTTCTTGCTATCAAATAAAACTAAAAATTTTCAAAAATTGTAAATGAATCTAAAAAGGCGGCTATATCAATAAGCTTACATATGGCACGGAAATGGCTCATTACGGAAACGAAACAGCCCCCTGTAGTGGATTGAGCAATGGAGACCGACATATATTATTATAGTACGAAATAGCTATCAAATATATATAAAAAAAATTGTACAACTAAAATACATTGCTATTTTTTCACGGTGTTATAATGGAGTTATACAAAGTGAATGCCAATTAAATAAACATTATTTTATGTACATTAGAAACCTTACAACTTCGAATATTGGATATTCGAATATTTGAAATTTTTAATATTCGAAAATCGAATAATTTATTTCACGAGTCCCTCGCTACAATAGATGTGCTGCAAAGACGAAGCATGCGATTGTGAGGCGAGGTGTGTTTCTGACAAACACGTCTCACGTGGGCAATATGCCTCGCAGCGGCCCACATCTCGAGCAGGGTGGGCGGCAGGCTTTTTACTACCGGTCTAACTACGTGAGACCGCGTAAAAGCTTTTTGATTTACAGTGATTTAAAAATGTTAAGCATTTCAAAACTCTTAATAATAAAAAGATATGAACCGCGTACGAATCCTTGAATAAAGATTTTTTAATAAAAGTATAAAAAACATAAATTTATTTTATATCCAATTTCAATTATTGAATTATATACGTTTCTAAATTGTTATTTGTTTATTAACGACCCGAGTTTCGCCTTTCAGCATCTTCAGGCATTCTATCACACGGATGCAATAACATAACTGACAAAAATATATACCTTCATTTCAACACTACAAACATACATCTAAAACCACTTTTAAAACTATTGATTTGATGATAATGATATCAATTTCATATGATTTTTTTATAAACACTAAATATTGTTAATGAGTCTTTTATGAAAGTATTTTAGGATCCCACGTATGCAACAGAGTTGATAGATCAGTCCTGAATATGTTGAACGACAAAACCCTGGCCGTAGGTGATAAAACATGTGGAATTGTACAATGTTTCAAGAATTCAAATTTAATATTGAAATTCTATCAAGTTACTTCAATCGATATCCATTTTACTGCCTGTTATGGTTTTGATGAAAGGAAGAGAATATACGCATGACAGATATCAATGTCTATTTTTATCTCAAATCTATAATTAAATTGCAAATTAATGAAATATTAAAAATCTATTCAGTAGTTCAAATTCCTCAATAAATCTTGTTTATCACTCGATTTCAGAAAAGCCGTGCCTAGCATAATCAATTTAATCTCACTTTCGTCGACAAAAGAGAGGGTGACCAATTGTATGACAGTTAATGAACAAAAAAACCAAAAACGCATTTTTTAGTACTTATTTCCACGATATATATTTTTGATCAGGACCATTTCGCTTGTCGCGAGTTAATAATGCTTGCGATAAGCGAAGTGGAAATAAGTACTCAAAAATGCGTTTTTGGTTTTTTTGTTCATTAACTGTCATACAATTGGTCACCCTCTCTTTTGTCAACGAAAGTGAGATTAAATTAATTATGCTAGGCACGGCTTGTTCAGCTACTGAACTGTTCAGCTAGGATTCATAAAGTCCACAGAAAAAATAAATAAAAATATTTGGATAATATTATTTAATATAATATATGATGAAAGGAGCTTAAAGACTACCGAAGTTTACACACATTTTCCGTAAGTAAATAAATTTTTGAGATTTTTCAGTCGTGAAAGCAATACTGTGACAACAAAACAAGACAGGGTTTAATAAGTTAACACTATCGTATTACCTTGCGGTAAGCTGGGCGGGGTAGTATAACTCCCCGTGCCTAGTCTCCGCGATGAAGCGATTTCAGGGGTCAGTAAGATAATGTATATCCAAGTACTGCAGTATTTACCATGTTTGATGATTTATCGTGATATTCCGTTACTCGGACAGTGAAATAGTGACTAGGTTATGGGTGAGATTTGATAGATAAAACCAACCAACGTGTTAAGACCCAACGTATCGTTTTGATTCGCAACAATGTAGCTGTGTAATCATCAATTCGCCTGCATAAGATAATAAATAACGTATGTTTGACTGTTTGTATAGTGCATTGGGGTTTTTAGACTTTCTTCTTCGTTTTCAATAAAACATACTTTAATTTGACGAGAGGTTTTTGTTTCCTAAAACAGTCAAAAAAACTTTTATCATTTTTTTAAAAAATCAAGATTTATTTAAAAAGTAACGGAAAATAGACATGGGAGATTTGAATTGTTGAAACTTTGTATGATTGTATGGCAGATCCTTTATTACATCCTCCCATTTCCATTGATGTTTTCAATAAGGGATTAGATATCTTGAGATTGTTTATCTTTTCGAAGCCACCTAAAATGGAGAGAGTAACATAAATGCTAAAAACATATGATATTGAAATCTATTGAGTTCATTCTAACAACCAAATGGTTCAATAAATTTCACCGAATCCACCTCCAGTTGTCAAATCTGTATAGCTTTCTCCAAAGCTTTTATATCTGCGTCAGTGGTGACGGAGACAAAAGAGTAGATGATGTGCGCACAAATTTTCAGTGGAATATCTGGAATTGTGAATTTGCCATTTCCATGTCTGTACACCGACCAACTTCCGAAGTAGCACACCAATTTGTCTATAAGAAGAAAATGGAGTCATCACTCACATAATTTATCTATTAACTTGCATGATGATAAAGATTATTGATTATTGACTGAGCTACAATTATATATAAGCAAGTGATGCTAAATCGACTAAAAGGTGGTACTGTAATGGAAGGAATCCGCAGGAAACCATTGTAAATAAAATTCATGGAAAAATCAAAATGAATTCATTTTATCCAAGAAATACAACTATTCATGGTGGCAGGAATGAACTTAAAAGGCGATAATACTCTATAGTAGATGTGAATTAGGGTAAAAATACCTGGTCGAGCATTGCTAGAGTGAATATAGAAGTTTGAGAAAATAAACACAACTGCCAAGGAGAGATATCTTTCAAATAAAATCATTATCGTACAATTGAGTAGGAAAACTTGACTAATGATTTTTGCAAAAAGAAGACTGTATTTTCAATCCACATATCAAATACATCCTATGTCAAAAAAGAGATGCTCAATTTAAAAATACTTTTTAGCAAAATTTAGTATTAATTCAATAATGAATCTATCATATGTAGAATTTGATTTGTTGAAACTCTGTATGATTACACTTTTTATCGCAAAAAGTTTCAACAATTCAAATTTGATATTGGAATCTCATTAAGCACCCTCCGTCAATATCATAAATTATAAAATATATCGCTTAAAAATATTAAACATAAACGTAAGCATTGAAAGGAAGAAGAATGAATAGTTGTTTTTGAAAAAGCAAAAGTAGTTTTTTTATTAACTATAATACTTTACAACCTAAATAATGGTACGAATTTGCTGTCCCACCTTCACCCGTTACGTTCATTTCTCTACTTGCGTTAATAATTATTTCCTCTTCTATCGCGATATTCGTGGCTTCGATTAGATTTTTGATTTTGAAAGTCTGACATAATGATAAGCGAGTGTTTGTGCCCAAGATAAACGTATTCAGGGCGCTATCTTCTATTTGTTTTATTCTCCCTATCAGTTCCTTATCGTCATTATGCATACATGTTTTTTCATTATTGGATCATTATTGATGATGATCCTCGAAATGCCATATTTTTCGATTTAATAAAATAGAGATAACTCTCTTGGGTAACTCATTCCAGGGTTCTACTTCACTCATATATAGTTTATTAGACATTGAATCAATGGTAAGACCACTGCGATTGTCGCATTTTTTATTGAATCCGTTTTTCATGTGAATTAAAATGTTTGCATTTTTCACGTCTTTTTGATATGAGAGCAATATGTATTGTAATACATAGTTGTTCCTAAAACTAAAGGATGAATTATTTGGAAAATATAAAAGGTATTAACTTTTTAACTGGTTTTTTCACTTTATTAGTATACTGTAAATTACAAAAAAAAAAAGTACTTGGGCAATATCAGCTCTATAGAATTTGACAACTACTCTCAGGACTAGTTTTAGGAATAGGAATACGACGAGGGCTACCAGGAAACTGGATTCCATTGCTCAATGTATTTAAAACTAAATATTTTGCACTTCCCGATGTTCCACTGCAGTCTTCCATGTCTATGCTCCAGACCATTGCTCCACCGAGATTTTTTTCCTTGATATAATCAACCTAGAGAAAAGAATTTAAAAATGAAAGATGAGTAAATGCACAAAATAAATCTGTAATCCGGAATCGCTTTTCTATGGCACACTATAGACATAAATCAATTCTGAGTGTTCTGCGGTGTAATACTTTATTGCAAATTCGATCACCGTTACATTTATTCTATGGCATTTTTAGCAAATAAAAATGACAAATTAACTGTTTTATATGTTTATATAGCTATTTAATTTATCTTGGGTCACGAGTCAGGGGAAATTTTAGTGTTCAGAGGTAGGAAAGGTAACAGAACATATGTAAAAGATTAAAGGCTATTAATTGAACAGGCATTAAACCAAGAGTTTTTTCCCCAATTACATTCCTTTTACATTTTATTTACGATTCCTTTGTGATAATTGGTGTCTATTGATTTCCAGCTGTTCCAAAGCAGATAGTAAAAGTTGATATAATCTACTCGAGCTAAGGAACATCATAAGGTACGATCATTCAGCAGTAAAAAAACAGATTCACAATTCGCTAATCATGTTATTAATGAATTACATATTATAAATTCAATTTTCATTGGAAATCAATAGACACCAATTATCACAAAGGATTCTTAACGAACAAACTAACATAATCGTATCGCCACTTGTCCAGCCGTTGTACAAAGGGGTGGTCTGATTTGCTTCCATAATGAACACTTCCGTCCCACATATAAACTTATTGTCATAGACACCTATTGTTTCATTTAGAGTTTTTGAAAATTTTATGTCATTGTGTTAAAGTATACCGCTCAGGGTATGAGCAATCCCTTCAATTATAATGAAATAATTAGAACTGCTACAGAATGGATGTTGACAATATTAAATATATTATACCTTGATCTGTGCTGACTGTTTATTTTCATACGACACCCACATGTTTCCATGAATTAAATATGGCACTTTGGCTTCATCGTCGAAGAACAACCTTGAGCCATCAATGATTTTGACGATCTATAAATAATCATGGAAAATTGCTTTTTAGTATTCTTAGATAAACCTGAGAAATGTGAATCCATTGACAGCTTGTGTTTGGTATACGAAAACAATAAATAAGATTTTGTAGAATATATGATAACTGATTAGTCGTAAGGCTATCAGCAATAGTTTCTTACAATAACAAAAATTAAGCAAATTCGACACCTCTTTATTTCTTAAAATTCCTTTTTCCCCCAGTGCATCAGGTGCACCAGGTCCCGTCACATCGCAATAGGAACTAGTATCACCAGAACGTTTTAACATGTAGGAGCGTCCATATAGGCCTACTCCGAGAATCAACTTTGAGGACGGTACTCCGTTTTTTATCCATGCCGTAATGCTTGCATCCTGTAATGTAATAAAATTATTATAGTCTATCTAACTGGCTATCAGAGTTATTTTCAAACAATTATCAGCAGTGATGTGTAGATAAAAAATAACATTATTGCTCATTTCATTTTTCGTGAAGAATTTATGATTAAGTTTACAAATTGAAACAAGATTCTCACAACATTGAATTCAGCGTTGGATTTGCTTTTTCCAGTAGTGTATCTAAACAGCGGAGCATTGTGTCCTGTCTTTGTAGCATTTGATAAATGGAAGTCATACGTCATGACATTGATGAAGTCAAGGTACATATAAAAAGATTGCTTAGTAAGATTAGTTTTATTTATTTATTACAACTTCACGGTACAAAACTTACAAATTATCAATTCAATGCTTTTGCACCGTAACATATTAACATACTTAAATATCAAAATTCAACATATACACTATAAATCAATCAATAAGGATTGCAAAAAAAGAAAGTCAACCAAGTAAGCTCATGAAATGTCTACTTTAACTGAAAAAATAGCATTCGTCTGAGCTCACTTTCGTCCACATGAAATATGTCAACATCCGAAGCAATACTCTTGAACATTGTTAATGCTCTTACCATTGGCATCCCCATTGGCAGAATGGTTCTGCACAATGGAAGAACAAACAAATTATGTACACGATTTCTTAAAAAACTATCCGGAACATACAAATTGATATTATTATGGATGGCAGAATTCTCATTTTGGCCTCGAATTAGCCGAAAGAAATACGTGGCTAGATACATTTCTTTTTGATTTTTCAAACTATTTAAAGTGAGCATACCTATAAGAAAGTCAGTTGGATAAAGCCACGGACAGTATCCGTATGCCCTCAAGTAAAGAAGTCTCAAAAATTTCTTCTGAACCTTTTCCACCATAAGGGTAAATTTTTCAAATATTAAATAATATTTTTACTATGGGCCTGAATTTTGTCAGCGAAAGTTTTACATGGTGTTATAATAATTTCTATCAGGACATCAACACACCAAATTCAGCTGTATCAAGAGTTTTACTTACTTGGCTAAATTGGGCACATCATATGATTGAAGAAAAGAGCTCTCAGTTGCTGGAACTGCGGCTGTCAGTAACAGATTGCTCTTGTTAAATTCTTTTCTCAAAACCTCTAGCAGCAATGTGAAATTAGCCTTATCTGCAGCTGAGCCTCCGCTTTGTGCAGGGTATTCCCAGTCAAGGTCCAATCCATCGAAGCCATGGTGTTTTACGAAGGCAGCGGCATTCAAAGCAAATTTATTGCGCATACATTCTTGGCTGAAGAGCTGCCGAAATATTATCAGTTTGATTCAAAATATGCAGAAGAATAAATTGTATTTTGCACCAAGTTCAATATGGCGCTGACATATAATGACACTTTATTAGGGCCAATGACGAATATATTTTTTAATGAATTAACATAGATTTTGCCTTTGTTTCCAATATTACTGTTTATAAATCTCATATACATAAATACAATAAACGTATAATTTATAATTTTTGTATGGTATATGTAGCAAATAATTAAATTATTTATGTGAAACTCAAAAATCAACCTGTCGTAGACCAAGGTGTCACCTGCGAGTGATAGGTTTGTCATCAATCTTGTATCGTTTGAAATCATTAATAATATTTAAATACAATTATTTAATGATATTATAAAAAAAAAAATTTAAATTAAATTCAGTCGATAAGATTTGAACATGTTTTAAGCTTTTTTTATAGGTTTTTTTTACCTTCATAAAATTTACATAATATAATTACATCAGAAAATTTTTTAGATCCTTGATTCCATCCTCCCATTGCTACCAATGTTTTCAATTCAGGATTACGTTCCTTAAGATTGTTTATTTTTTGGAAGCCACCTAAAATGAGAGAGAGTTAATGGTAAACATATAATATAATAAAATATATGCAGTTGACTCTAACAATCAAACTGTTGAATAAATCTCACCGAGTACACCATTAGTAGTCAAATCTGCATAGGGGTCCAAAACTTCTATTTCTGCACATTTGGTGACGGAAACAAAAGAGTAAATGACGTGTGTGCAAATAGCTGATGGAAAATCTTCAATCCTAAATTTCTTATCTTCTTTTCTATGCACCGACGAACTTTGAAAGTAACCCACCACTTTGTCTATAAAAAAATATAGAGAATAATATAAATGTGTAATGAATTGTTTCATCATTTCAAACTGTGTCGAAAAATGCCATGCGTCTTAATGTAATGAAGGATAAAATATAAATTGTATGCAAGCAAGCACAATTTGAAAAAATCGAATTCGTTTTATAATAGCTTACTTGTGCAAAATAATTTTATACGTTTACCAAACAATATCAGAAATAATTTGAAAAAAAATTTTAGTTTACTGTTATTTAAACTTAGGCATAAAGTTTAAATACTACCAGAAAGTATGTAATCTTTCTTGTGGTCATTTTCCGTTTAAAATTTAAATATATTATCAAGAGAATTTGATATATTCTACCTGGTTTTGGCGTCATCTTTAAACAATATATTATTGCTAGTGTTCAAGTACAAAACACTCACTCCCAGAGCGATGCTTGAAGGCAACTATCGCTGTCATATATTTATTATAATATATGGGCTGTTGGAACCCTTATCTCGATAAAAAAAATCAAGCGTCAACATAAACGTATGAAATTGTCAACATTGACAACAGTACACCGCTTCCTTAAATATTAAATAACGAAAGTGGATTCCTAAAGATAATATTTAAACATTGTAGATTATTTGTAGTGAGATGTATTTAAAAAAAATTGCATTGCAAAAAAAATGAACCATTTCAAATAATTCGGAGACTGTTTCGGAAGATGACCATCCTTGCTTAAACTACGGCTTTCCAGTCACAATCCAACAAAGCAGACCTCTCTGGTCACTTTCACAACATTCAAAATATGGAGGAAATAATTTCTCCAGATGTTCCCAAAGCTGCAGCAATGATTTCCTCCTAAAGAATTTTCCCTAGGAAATATTCTCCTTCATACAAAAATATTACATGTTTGTTGCCGTGTTTCTCAACAGGCATCAAATTTGAATGTTTCTCCCGTAAATTTTCTTCCCCAGTTATTTTCTGAAGAGTCAGACGTTTCTTTGGTTGATTCTGAACTTTCTGAAGAAAATTGTAATTTTGTCATCAATGGTGATGCTTTTTTCAATTTTAATTTCTGGAATATATTTTCATTTTTTTCTTTCTTTCTTTGCTTTTCTACAGTTCATTCTATCTTTGATTGTTCCATCTCTTCTTTTTCTTGGTATTTCTTTAAACATACTCTCGGTATATATATATATATTCAAAGCCTTTAAAGTGAAGCGTGGAGCCAAAGATTCAGGACATAGAGTAGTCGAGGCAACTGTTAAACTTGTGCCATAGTTTGAAGGTTGCTTTGCCAGAGTCCTTATGCATAGCTTTTGAAATACCAGTGTCGTTTGAAAGTTGATTATTTGGAGTTATATGTTTGTATTTAAAATATACTATGGTAAATTCAACTGTACCACTAGCACTGCCAGTCAACAAAACTTTGATACATTCTTTTTCATTCGCATTCACTTACTGATAGATAGTTTTGTCGGCTTTTTTTGCCAACTATTTGTTGTTTTTGGGGTTCAAAAAGAGCGCTGTTTCATCAGAATTAAGTTCCTCATCTACAGTTCTATTCACTGACGAACTTTGAAAGTAACCCGCCACTTTGTCTATGAAAAAATACAGAATAATATAAACGTGTCATGAATTGTTTCATCATTCCAAGCTGTGTCGAAAAATGCTGTGTCTTAATGTAATGACGTATTAAATATAATTTGTATGTAAGCACAATTTGAAAAAAATCGAATTTATTTTATTATAGCATACTTGTGCATAATAATTTTATACGTTTACCAAACAATATCAAAATATCAGTAATAATTTGAAACAAAAATATAAGTTTACTGTTATTTGAAGTTGACTTGTATTTTTTCACAATGCTGAGGGACCAAGGGTGTTTGACCGCCATTTCTCGTTTGTCTCTGGTGTGATGTGTTTCGCAAACAAAAACAAATAGAGACATAAAATAACAAGCCATTCTAAAAATTGGAGTTCCGTGGAGTTCGAGTGCAGATCTCTTGATAGTAGCGACATTGATTCTTGGTGCGTTAACCTTCAGTGTTCCATATGTTCTGGAAGTTCTCTTGTAGTTGTGATGTTTCTTTTCTTGTGCTGCCCAGAACCATAAACGGCTACCTGACAGAGGAAAAAGGAACTGTGGATTGTGAGTATTGGGAGATCTATGGAGGCTTAAGCAGCAAGATGTTGTTGGGTCTTACGTAATGGAAAGGTGCGCATATATTTTATCGTCGGGTTTTTGTGTTCTTTACAGTCGCTGTCAAACTTTGTCAATAGCTTTTGTAACTGATCGTGAATTGATTTTGTTTTGAGAGTGAATTTTGAATTATAGGATCGCAGCCAAACCATGGGACGCCCGCAATTGTACGCAATATTTTGTTTTGAGCTGTTTGTAATTTATTCGTATGAACCCTGCCATGTGACCTTATATAGGGGCCGCGTAGATCATGATCGGTCTGGATATCGCGATACAGAAAACCACTTTGCTTTTTAAGACAAGTGTGCTTCTCCTGCCCTTCATCGGATACAGTCTTCCCGTGAATTGGAATGCCTGGCGCCTTTTTATCTCTATGTATTTTTTTTAAATTGAGCTTATGGTCAAGGGTGAGTCCTAAGTGCTTCACCAACTTGGCGCACTCGATCGTGATGCCGAGCATTTTAATGCTTTGAATCTTCGAATGGTGTCGCTCGTCATTTGGACGAGCTAAGTGGATTTATTTTTATTAGCTGACCGGACGAATAGTTTGCGAATTTGCGCTCTGTGTGGAGATATTGTATGTGTAGAGATTGTGCAATAGAGGGGATTAAGCCGAACCTTGTGGAACCCCTGCTGTATGGAATTCTCAGTGTGGAATAAAGTCCATTTTTCTTGACGTAGAATTGCCTGTTAGTCAGGAAGGAGCTCAGTAATTTTCTAAGTATATGATTAATCTTTCTGTCCATACTTTATCGAAGGCTTTTTTGGCGTCTTAAATAGGCTCGTGGCAGAAACCATCTTTGCAGAATTCAACTACTTGGAGCAGTTGGTGGTTGGTGTGTAGTAGAGTGTGCAGCTCTGAAACCGTGTTGTATGATAACTATTGTAATACAGGTACTCCTCGACTTACGATCAAAAAATAGCATTATTCTTCAAAATGCATTACGATGCACATTTGTCAACCTAGGTACATCCGTAAACAAAGATTACGCAAAAATGATGCCATAAATATTTCCGGCCGGTCAGTAGATCGCAGATGTGCGCAAAGATTGTCATTTGTTTCTCACTTCTTCCTTTCGTTGTTTTTAAATTATGTATACATAATTCAGTTTACACAGTGTTTTTGAACTTTGACATAGCTACACATTAATATAATATGATATAAATAATACATATACCTATTTAGTTTCTGAAGTGAATAATCAATAAATCGTGCCCGATAAGAAAATGAAATTGAAAATACTACAAATTTCATTGTAGAGCTTTGCGAGAAACTTTATATTAATATTGATCGTGAAGACGTAGACCAACTTATAGAAAATGATTTTGAAGATCTTACAAATAAAGAATTATTATGCATCCAAAATTTGCCTTTTTTAATTTTTTTTTTATTAAATATCTTCCCGTGGAATATAAACCATATTCACATTGGTTTAATCTGGCGACCCAATTATATTGTAGAAGCCAGCTGTGAGATGCTGCATGTCAACGATTGGTGTAGGAAGGTAGATCACCGAGTGGAATGGAAGAGAATGCTTATTGCCTAATAACACCAGAAAAGAAGAAGTACGTACACGATCACCTCTCTTCAATCTATAATATTTTTTATAAATTCATTAGTCATAGCAGGACGCGCCTGCGCCAAATTTTAATCAACTGATAAAACATTTTTATCAGAATAAGAGTCGATACTGATAAAAATAAAATTATTCGAGCGCATTAGCCACAACAGGGTGTACCTGCGGCTCCTTTTTGTATATTATAAAAAGTTATATAATTTGTAACATCCAATAAGTACTTATGTGATGTGTATAACATTATATAATGTGAGCTTAGAAAAATAAATGAACAGTATTGTAATCGTAGTCTACTAGTGATAAAAAACATACAAACAATCTTCCAGTAGGATTGAAAAAGTTAAACAAGTAACTTTACACGATCAAAGTTTATTTTAAAATCAGAATTACAGTCAAGGTTAAGTGTCACAGCTCTTAATTGAAAATTCTGTTATTATTTCAGCTTTTAAATAATTCAATACTTTACACGTACTAAGGAATTCTAACCATTACTCCTCGGATGCCTTTGCTTAAAATATAATAGTAAGCACTGGGTATCTTCCTTTTCCACATGTACCTCTGAAGTCATCGCTGTCAATGCTCCACACCGTTGCTCCAGCGAGGTTCATTTTATTGATGTAATTGATCTGGAATAAAGAAAGTAATGGCATAATCTAGAAGAAGGATGATCATTTTAAATGCTTCAAAGAGAGGAAAAATGACAGAGGAAATATTGCAATCGTGAGCATTATCAGTTGTCCCCGTGGTAATTTTTTATTATTATCCGTTGATAATGCTCACGATGAGTGAAACCGATTTTAATCAAAAAATATATTATGGAAATAAGTACAAAAAATGTGTTTTCATTATTTTAAATGTTTGATGTTCTTATGGGTGTTTGACGGGACTAAAAGAAAATTGATGATTCGTCCGGGGAAACATATTATATGATAACGGTGGATGGGAGTTCCACTGTATATCAATCCAAAAAACGCTCTTTATATTGCAAGTAATGAAATAATGAAATACGATGTAAAAATTGCAATTTTTGTAAATATATACGAATCTTTAACGGTATTAATAACACAGTAATTATTACTAATTCATATGCAATAATATTTACGAAAATAACGATTTATATTTTCTTACTTGCAATACTCAATTGTATTTTATAAATAAATACATAAAATTTGTTAAAACCATTTATTTATCACTCTAAAAAACACATCCAGGTCAAGAACATTCACCATTATATTTGAAGCTTATAAATTCCTTCAATTTTGGAAACATCAGGTCATTAACTTGCTGATTTTTTAACTATCCAATTCTTTTTCTACTTGGTTAAAAGAAGTCGCGAAATCGAACCAATTATTTAACTTCAAGTGATCACAAAAAATACGATTTTATAAAAATTATTTTTCTCAGAAATTGACATCGATTACTGTTTTTTTAATCTTATTTTAATTGAGATTTGACGTCATCTGCTTAATCGTATTATTAAAAATATAAATTTTTCTGAAAACCTGAATAACGTAATAGAATCTATATAACATATAATTCACTTTTAAGGTGTCAACTGTTTTGAATTGTTACAACTTTGTATGATTCCACATGTTTTGTCACTAGCGACCCGGGTTTCGCCTTTCGGCATCTTAAGGCATTCTATCACACTGATGCAACAGAACTGACTGTTAGCTGTTTCTTATTGAAAGAAAGGCGTGATAGTTTAAGTAATAAAAAAAACAAGTTAGTACTATTTCCACCATATATATGATGATGAGCGAAAACCGGTTCTGATCAAAAAATATTTTGTGGAAATAGTAGTAAAAATGTGGTTTTATTATTTATAACTACATATATCTCAATGGTATTTCATTGACTGAAGGTGCTTGATGGAATTTCTATATCAAATTTGAATTGTTACAACTTTGTACGATTTCACATGTTTTCTCACTAACCCGACCCGGGTTTCGCCTTTTGGCATCTTCAGGCATTTTATCTGCATTCGAGTGATAGAACGCTCGAAGATGCCGAAAGGCGAAACCCTGGTTGTTAGTGACTGCATGTGGAATCATTGGTATGTGTTGCCTACATCTTTTTCAAGCAGCGGTTCAAATGTCAAATATAGTAGCCGTTTTCGATATTAAATATTCTATTATATTTTTCGGCTTTTGAACTTACGAAAGCTATACATTAATAGACAGTGAATTTCTGCTCTCGTTCTTATATTTACTACATAAACTACTACTATAAACTACCTTTGACTGTATCGTTTTGTATAAAAACAGCAATGTTTTTTTACAACGCATTTATTATGTTCACAGCTTTCACGAAAAAAAATACGTTTGAGACATTTGCTCTTCTTATGTTATAACAAAGTCTTCATTCCAATACTTCCCAGAGAACTGGATGTGGTTATTTGTAGTGAGATTTAAAAAAATGCTGATTACTTTAACTGGTTGATGTAATATTTTTACGAATTTGCTTTAATTTGCTGTCTATCGTTGTTATTTCTTCTCACAAATGTGACTTGAGAGTATCAAAATTGACTCCACGGTTCGTTGATCGAATGAAAAATCGACTGAAAACAACAAAAAAGCGATAACTTTTTTTGGAACGTGATAAAGTTACCTAGTCTAGTTTATACGCATTTAGTTAGTTGCAGAGATATCTGTCAATTCACGCTTCATTAATCATTAAATATTAAGGCATTTTAACGCAATTTGCTCTATCGACTTTAGTACGGCGGCAAAATGGTTCGAAGAACTAATTTCGCCTATATGAGTCAGGCAAACTTTGTTCGAACAGAAAATGGAGACAAATTATTAGTCGTATATAATAAACGCGGTAAATTGGCGACGCAGAAAATTAATCGCGATCAGTTTCGCCAAGAGATTTATTTTTTGTCCGTTCAATTCACCGTGTTAATTTTGTCATCAACTTTTACTATCAATTAAAAACGTTTGCAATATTATGCTGTCAAATATTCAACCGATACAATGGAGACACTCCAATATTGTAATAGAATATGTTTCACCTTTGAAAATAATACTAAGTTAAAGTGATACGATATCATATTTATGAAAACGAGATTTAACTAATGGTGTTTTTCTACACCAATCACTTTTTGCATACTCTCTCAAAAGCAGGAGAAGCTAACCTTTCGGTGTTACGGAGTACAATATTCACAATTTGACGATTTTTTAGTGAAAAATTAATCATTTAGCACGAAATAACATCATTGTAATTAATTAGGAAAAAATAATTATAATGATATTTATTGTTGCTTTTTCTAAATTCTTGACTACAATAACATTTTTGGAACGATTTCGCGGATCACCAATTTTTTACCCACGGACTTTCAGTTGGTTACCGTTGCTCTCAATTCATTTTGTATTATATTATACATATTATACAACCGAGTATTATTGAGTTTAAGCCTGACGTTCTTGGTAAAAAAAATTGATAGCCGAATGACGAAATCCATTTTTCAAGACGGATGGCATTACGTAACATGAAGTATTCTTTAGTCTCTTCTGAAAGGTTTCGCGTTTGAATCATAAAAAGTTCTTCGAAAAAAAATAAACTATAACCTACGTCAAGAACGCAATTATGAGAAATTCAAAATATTATAGCATTCGGGTGAAGAATAAACTATGCATTGAATAAACCTTGGATCAATTCAGAAGTTTTCTTGCATGCTTTGATTATTTAAAAGTCATTAACTAAATAATAATGCAACGCAATTTAATTAATGAAAAATTTATTTTCAAACAATTGACTACTGTAAACTTATCTCAGGAATATTTATCAGATGTACTATTTACCAACATTCAACTAAATTAAATACCATAGGAATAAAAATGTTGTTCGTCACTTCATAAATGTACTCAAATTGTTATTGAACGGAGATATTAGGTAGCAGTTTGTATTATGAAGGTATTATTTTGTAAATGATAAAATGTTATTTCTTTTTTGTTCCAGATCTGTGTGCAGTGATAGTGGTGATGTAAAAGTTGTATTGAAAGTGAAAAAAGTGAGCATACGTGATATTCGATATCTTTTGAAGTGAATTTATTTCTGAAGTTTCCTGAGGAAATATGAAGTGGCAGCTGCACACAATTTTATTATGGTGCCGGTGAGTAATTTTTTTATCACAAATACTAAAAAAGGAAAAGTGTTTTTTATTATTTGAATATTGTTGTTATAATGGTAAATAAAATATTACGTTGGCAACACTCATTTCAAAAAAATATATTTCGAATATGCCTGTTCCAATTGCGGAAAACTTGTGCTTTCATTGGAGATTGAATAGAAGTTGATATGCAGGATCGGTGTGTTACTTAGCAACTCGATGGAATCATTTTTTATATGTTTATTTTTTAGCTTATTCATTGGATATGACACAATTAAATGGTCGGAAGTTAGTAACTAAAACCAAGGGCACGAGTCTACAAAAAGGTTCAACAAATCCAGTTATTTTTTAACTCGTTCCCTGCTAAGTATTTACAAGTAAATTCCAACGCCTAGACTTCAAAAAAATATTTGTTTGAAAGAATCTTATTGGGTTGTCAGGAAAAATCAAGCAATGCAACTCAAAAATTAGCGAGAACAAGAAGGTTTTTACATCTGTTAATTCATATATTTTCGGGTATCAACTATCAACACAGTAAAATCAGCCGTCTCAACAGTTTAAAGTTATAATCATAAAAACACAATGTTTAGAGAGCATTATCAAATGATCAGTTCTTAAAAGAATATGAAATTGTGGAAATATTACCAAGAATTGTGTTTTATTATTTATATATAAAAAAATTATTTAGTATATATTATTTACCCATTTACTTTTTTGCAAACATTGGCTCAAAAATAGACGAAATAAAATAATCCTTCAGAAAATGCTTCTAATTTTAATATTCGGTGTAAATGAAGCTTTAGCGTGAAAAAGTGAAATAACAACCTACTCGTGTGAGAGGCAACGAACTACTGAAAATCGCGCATCGAGGTCACAAAATACCGACGTCAATCGTACGGCCGGGGTATTGAATGATTTAATTATTCGAATAATTATTTGAAATCTTGGACATGGTAAACGAATCTAACTCAAATTTGAATTGTTACAATTTTGTACAATTGTCAGTTCTGTTGCATCCGTGTGATGGAATGCCTGAGGATGCCGAAGGGCGAAACCCGGGTCGTTAGTGACAAAACATGTGGAATCGTACAAAATTGTAACAATTCAAATTTGATATTGAAATTCCATCAAGCACCTTCAGTCGATATCATAAATTGAATCTAACTCAGTTAAATTTCTATTATTACATGCGATATATAATATTACAGCTGTTTTGTTATAATAGAATATAAGAAAGTGTTTTTATGCAAAATAGTTTGAGATACGTTGACTTACACGATTTTTCGAACTGTATAAAAAACCTAAAGTAATATTCCCTCTACAGTGAAATATTTAGATACTCTGTTACTGAAGCGTGTCAACGTGTACCAAAGAACTGTCTTCTAAAGGAAGTATTGAATAAAATCTGTCACCGTGTTTCATCAATCTCCAGCTGCATTCCGAGTCTTTTGAATGAATTAATGGAACCTGTTTTATGGTTCTATAACCATTTTTGTTAAGAAGACATGAGTTTTTTTAAGGAAACAGACATATTGGATATCGAGTGCGAACCGAAAATAATTAAAATGTCATAATGAACGAATGTGGAGGTTTATTTCATTACTGAGTAGCTGATAATAGTTTTAATGTTTTAAATATTTTTTAAACCACTGCACTCTTTCATTTGAGCACATTGACTCTTATGTGAATAGATTAATTATTATGGACATTATTAATCGATTAATGAACGTTTTTTTTATGACGAAACGGATGTGTCACGACGGGAAAAAATGTATTAATAACATATTTGCGTGTAACAATAATTATATTCTAGGTCAGTGATTGCGAACCTTTTTGAGAAGTGGTTAAAATGTCGTTCACATTTTAAATACTAGGCTGTGGGTCACTTCAAGAAGTTAGAGAGAGAAATTTTATATTTATGAAAAGGTTGCACAATACCTTCACAAAAGAAATAAAATTCATGAAGTATTACTGTTTTCAGTTGCAAATTATATATTTTTATTTTTAGTTTCCCTAAAAATAAACAAGCTAAAACAGTGTATTAAACGATTTTCCGTGTATGCATTGTTGAAATTTCATAAAAAAAAGTGTCGAAAGTGGTGGCTTTTGAAAAGGTTATTAGCTCAACCTTAAACTTTCAAATTTGAATTGTTACAACTCTGTACGATTCCACATGTTTTGTCACTAACGACCCGGGTTTCGCCTTTCGGCATCTTCAGGCATTCTATCACACTGAACTGACTTAACGTCGTTAGTGACAAAACATGTGGAATCGTACAAAGTTGTAACAATTTAAATTTGATATTGAAATTCCATCAAGCACCTTCAGTCGATATCATAAATTATTTAAACTTTCAAATGTTGACTGCCTGACTGATATATTTTCAACTTTTAACAAAACGATTAATTAATAAACCGTGTTTTGTGGATATAACACTGGTTACGGTCAATCATGATATTTAAAAAAAAATATGATTCAGCTTTTTTTTAAATATTAATTCATATAATTTAGAGGGCTTCAAAATAACATTATAATAAAGACAACGTCTACAATTTAGTGGCCGCCATCTTGGGTGATGTTAGACTAAAAAAATACTAATAAAAAAAACATGTATCTCAAATTAAAAATGAAAGAACCATTGTTGATTCAGTTCTAATGACAATATTTTTTGTTTGTTTATTATACCTTTTCAAATTAATTAGTTTATTTTAAGCTATAAATTAAGCAATAAAAATGTTACCTATTAATTCAGTAGCGTTCCTTAATTTAATGGCGTTGTAAAAGTAACAATTAATTAATATTATGTGCTTGTATGCCTTACAATCTAAGATTGTCTATTGCGATAAAGATGGCGGTGTCGATTCTCGTTACGTTTTTTTAGATCAAGCCATATTTCAATAAAATGATTGTTATCTATTTTGATATCCTTTTGAGTTGTTGCTAGCATTTAAATGTCATATTATTTATTTTTTCAATCAAGATAGATGTGATTTTGAAATTTTGAATACAACAAAATCAAAACACGATTTTTATACAATTAACCCGTTGAGGAGTATGGCCGTACATGTACGTCCAAATATTGTGATGTCTTTTATCAATTGCAAGTTCCGTATTTTATGTTGAATAATTATAATTTCTTCAGATATTCATGCTGCACTTATCTGGCAATAATTTTAAGCAGTCGAGCTTACATTTTTTATTTGTTTAAAATTAATAAAAGAATTTTACGACAAAAAAATTAAAAGAAATTACATTTTTCAATCATATATCATAAAATTTACTGTCTGTTCAACCGCTTTCTTTCTAGGAATCAGTGTCAATATCGAACTATGTTTACTCAGACTGAAATTATATTTTAGGCTCAAACTATAGTAATTGTTTCTAGAAAAGTCATAGTGAATAAATTTATTTACATTTATTAGTATGCATTTCTTAATTGTACAACTTTATTTACTACGTGATATAATAATAAATATTCTTTCTAGATTGAACCACAAAGAAAAACATAATTTTATATGAAGTGTAAAAAAAATATTTAAAATAAACCAAAAAACTTATTTCGCAAAAAAATAACTCACTACTGAAAGGGTTAAGAATGGTAAATATAAATTAAATATTTTTAACACAGTAAAAAAATTGATTATTTTTTAGTTCTATAAAATTTATAAGAAATATAGTTGACAGCTATTTCGGCTCACGCCTTCATCAGAACTATGTTTAAACTTACATTTACTTATCTATATATATCTGTGTAGAAAGCGTACAATAATAAGTGTAATAAGGGTAGAATAGGTACGATCTTCGGAATGTTTTAAGCGTATTATCTATCGAAAAATCATTGCGTTTCACTGTGATATTTCTGTACACTTCCTGCTGTATACAAAGTAAGGATAAATGCTTTTTAATTTTACTTCCTTCCTGTGAAAACACATAATGAATATTCCATTGGAATCGGCATTATTCTAAGTACCCTTTGACGTATTGTTCGATAAATCACCATGTTTAAAAGCAGCTGTTCAAAATTAGAACGATTCAAAATAAAACAAAATGGTGACAGCACGCGACTGCAAAACAAAAGAGTCGCCATTGTGATACAGAGAGGGCGGGAAACCAAATCAAAAATCGAACAATGCGTGGATGAATAATTATTACAGGGTGCTTCAGAAATTATTCCGCCTACTTTACATATTTCGTCAGCGAGGAATTATTATTATTGATGAATTAACATGTCAGCAGTGTTAGTACTGATGCATGGACGGAGAAGTAAAATAAGCGTTAAGTCTTTAGGTATTTGCATTTAAATAATTTTGTATTACAGACTGACTTAAACTAGCAATTTATATGCAAATTTTTCTGTAATCGGTCTTCTTTCGACAAATATTCAAATTAAAAATTATACACATATTTTTAATATATATATCATAAAAATTACCCAGATATATATATTAGAAGTATATATTAAATATGGAGTGAAATAAATAGCTCGCAAAGAAATAGAGTATTAAAATGAACGACTAGGAAATGTACGCTACATTTATATTCTATTGTAATTATGAATGTTCAGTTCACTAACTAATCATTAAAAAAAATGTTTATTAATTTTTTAGTTGTAATTGTGATCTTGAATTTTATCATCATTTTTGCAAAAAAAAGTTTTGGTATATTTTAATATATTTTTTAATCACATTCGATCCTAGTAGTACTTTTAGTTCATAAATTTCATAAAAAGTTGATCTGCGAGAATTTCATCAGTCGGACTCTTGACGTATTATTTGAAGAATCAGGTAGAGGAAAAAAGAAGTGAGGACATCCTAGATATCCATATCATTAAACAAAATTCGTATATCGAGTGAAAAAACATTTTATGAAACTTTCTGCACTGAAAATTGAATCCGTGGATATTGAAAACTCAGCCAACGACGTTAATAATACAATTATCTTTTATTGTTAAAACATAATTATGTTTGTTAGATGAACGAAGGCTTTTCGAGAGACTTGTCAAAATATTAGCGTGCTAGTTAGTAAATTAAAAATGAACCTCAGTAACAAGAGTCTCACATTATTATTCTATTATTTTATCATGTATAGATTTTCTTTTATAACCTGTAGGGATTGAGAACAAAAGCTCAAATGACCGATGAAATTGTTTCCGGATTTGAATTCGTTTTTGACTCCCGTTTTAATAATATCTTAACCATTTGATATGAATTTACAAAACACGAAATGAGTGGCGACTTAAAAATTACACAGTTAAGTGCATTAAATGCAATTTACTGATTTGTGGAATAATAAAATTACATATATTGTAGTATTATTTATTCATAATAGCCAACAGTGTATTTTTGTAGTCATTTTCAAGCCATGGTATATATTTTATTCTTTTCATTTAAAGTGACTGCTTTATCGACATAAACCCGTTTTTTTACAAAACCTGTCATATGTTGTATATAATATAATAACGAATAAAAAATAATTGTTTACTTTATAACATCAAATAATATAGCATTATAATTATTGGTGTTGTATATTTCTCAGCCATTCTGTGCGCAGTCTTATTATTTTATACGGCATAAGCTCAAATTATGCACTCTGATTTTTATGTTGTCATAAAAGCGTGTTCCGTTTTACGCACAAAAATTGCTGCCAACTCTCCCAAAAATAATACACGCCTGTCCGTCTACATACGCATATATTTTATTACAAACAAATATTTTACCTTGCACAACGACTGCAATAGGTTCAACTTGCGTTATTTTCATTTTTTTTGGATTGGCAATATTTTTTATATATATAAATTTTCACTACAATAAACAGAAAGGGTATATTTTCTCTCGTCGCGAAAAAAAATCTCTGACATCGTAATTGAAGAAAGAAATGAAGTAGCTCGTGCAGATAAAACTTCAATTCTTTAAAGGTGTTGTTTTATCTTAAATTTTATGAACTGAAAAATAGTAAAAAGTAATAAATAGATCATTAAGAATTTACCCTTTGTGGGTTAAAGAATAAATTTATATATATATATATATACATTTGACTTGATTATTATTAAAATTCATAATTGAAATTAGTATAACGAAAAAAATTTAATTGCATTTCAATAATTTAACAATATGTCAGGTGAATTCTAATTTTGATTTCAAAACAATTAGATTCTTTTTTTAGTTCTTGCCTTTGGGGTCTGTGTTTTCCTTTAATTATTCCCTTTGATATATTTACCATACTAACTGTTTATTGTGGGTCAGTTCTGTTGTATCCGTGTGATTGAATGCCTGAAGATACCGAAAGGAAAACCCGGGTCGTTAGCGACAAAACATGTGGAATCGTACAAAGTTTCAAAAATTAAAATTTTATATTGAAATTCCATCAAGCAACTTCAGTCGATATCATAAAAATTTCTAATAATTAGTATTAAATCCAGGCAAGCGTCAAAATTAATAATAAGAAGTATTTATTAATATCAATTGTTGACGCATTGACGCAACGACCCGGGTTTCATCTTTTGACATCTTCAGGCATTCTATCACACGAAAAGAGTTTGCATCGGTTATATACAAAAAGAATTGGTTATAAAGAAAAAAAACACCGATTCTAACGGTAGAGTCGAAACATACATCGGAAATAACTTTCAAAGTTATTAAAATTGATTTAAAAAAATGAACTCGATTAACCATACATCGGATCCATTGAAAATAATGTCGCTATATATCTAGCTATTGCCTTATTTTATTTTTTAATCCATGTTGTTTATAATATTCATTAAAAAATTGGGGCGTAAATCAAAATGTCACTATTGGTCACCCTAATAAAAGGGCACGTTAAAGAAAGCGCAGTGATTTTTATGCTCGTATAATGATTGTCTTTTTTCATTGTTGTTCCATTTACCCCAATATTATAAGGCGGCGTCAATAGCGCTCAGTGTTGGCATATAATTTTTGAAACAGTATGTACTTATCAATTATTATTATTATTTACGAATAGTTATTATTAATTTAAATTGAATATATTTTAAATTTGGAATTGGCGGCGAAGCTATAATACAATATAACATGGCATGCAATAATGATCGATAATCTTGTTTGAATAGTTTTATATGAAAGTTAAGTAGTATAAGTTAATATATGATTACCGAATAATTAAAAAGATTTTATTGATTAATTTGGCATTTACTTGTTAGAACTCCATTATAACACGGTGAAAAAATAGTGATTTATTTTATTTCTAGAAAATTTTAAAGATAGTTGATAGTTCGGCTTACGCCTTCACCAGAATACTAGGCCGAAATAGGTATCAATTATTTAATAAATATTGTCAGAACTAAAATACATTGCTATTTTTTCACGGTGTTAAAAAGGTTTATTTTTAGGATAAGATCTTTTTCTACCATATATGTTCCCAATTCACGGAGTATATGCCTACTTGACCATTTAAATCTTTCCGCTGGTCGATAGATTAGCTCTCTTAGAATGAAAAAAATAATGGAGAATTTCAATGAAAACTAATTTAAATCACTTAACACTTTCCTCGATTCCTCTACACAAGTCAAACATTAAACAAGGTTAATATAATTACAACATTACAAAGTCAAAATTCTGCATAGAAAAAGCTAACCGGAAAGTGTCTGGCACGTAGTGTTTTATACCCATATAAGATAACTTCCCGCCGCCAATGGAAATATGTAGTTTGGTGAGGGCTTTCAAATGCGGTAGTTATTGTTGAAAACCGGAAGTGCAAGTCGGAGGTTTGTTTTTTGATTCGTGTTCTCATTCCCGCGGTTTCCAGTTCAAGTATCCAGACCGATTCCATTTTCGAACACTCATATTAATATTGTATCATATAATATATTTTTTTTTGCATTTAATTAAAAAATGTGTTCCAATTTTAAATCACATCATCGTAGCTATAAAACAATTAATTTTGGCTTTCTTTATAAACCTCTTACAGTTTGCTTACTGTCTTATTGTGGTATTTTCGGTCGCTATAACCAAATAGTAACGTTTATACTAATTTACATTATTTCTATTTATATTGTATGGTTAACTGTAAATTGTTTTTAGTTCTTAAGCCCATGGTTTTTTATACCTGCTACCTTTGACTTAAATATTTTGTGTAAATAGATTTGTTTGTAAATTGTATTCTAACAGTTGATAATGCTCGCGATGAGCGAAACCGGTCCTGATCAAAAAGTATATTGTGGAAATAAGTACTGAGAACTTATTTTTATTATTTATTTCTATGTTATTCGTTTGTTCATCGAATCTTGAAATATGATTTTTTTAATCTAATACTAAATGTTTGTAATGTTAGCAACACTTCAAAATCACCCTTTACGATCTTCCAATCGGATACTTGGAAATTCTTTTATCTTTAGACTATCTAAAAAGCATTTTTTAGCATCTCACTAAAACCCTTTTTTTCATAAATACTTTTTTCAATTCAAATATAAATATATTTTATAATAACACGGTGAAAAAATAGCAATGTATTTTAGTTCTACTATAGATAGTTCTGACGATGGCGTGAACCGAAATAGCTATCAACTATATCCTATAAAAAATTTGTAGAACTTAAATACATTACTATTTTTTCACCATGTTATAATGGAGTTCTACAAAGTCAATGCCAATTCAATCAATAAAATTTTATTATATTTACATGAGTAATATAAATGGTTTATTTTTTTTACTCTTTTTACATGCACTAAATTTTCCCAACACAAAGTAATTGTTTACATTGTGGAGTGGAGTTACACTGGAGTGTTGTCCATTGTTTTATTCCTTGTATATATAATATTATATTATATAATATAACCAAATGTGATGAAACAATAGGTATTTCAGGAATAATTGCACTGGAAAACTCTCACTTCACAGTTCGCGCACGGCAACCATGACACTTAAGAAAAACATCCGCCATTTTAATGACCGCACCGTCTTTACGACAAGTCGTTAAATTTTGTAGAGTAAAAGGCTTCTCAATTTTCATTATAATTTAATAAGTAATTGCTATTTAAGTAGTTTTTTAGATAAAATTTATAAAATAATAACAGCCAATAATCGACGATATCTTTTACGTAACAGCTGACATTTCAATGCAGATAATACAGAGAAAGATTTTATATTTTATCAAATTATATTGTACGATTCCAATTCTGTTGCGATATATATATATATATATGTATATAAGTATATATATATACTTCACTATCACTTTTAAGATGTTAACTGTCACTTTTAGATGGAATGGCATGATATTTTAAACAATAAAAACACATTTATTTATAGTATTAGTAGTATTATTATAGTATTTCCACAATATATTTTTTGATCAGGACCGGTTTCGCTCATCGCGAGCATTATCAACTGATAGAATACAACTTACAAGCAAGTCATGTGAATAATTCTACAGACTATTTAAAACGGCGCGTTATTGACTCGGTCCGTGATGTCATTTCAAGGTAAAAATCTACAGTATATTGATTATCGGTTAGCGAACAATTCGGATAACAAACATAGTCTTGGAGCAGATAATATTCGCTAACTGATCTCAACTCCATGAAATTTCGTCAAGTATCGTCACTCGTAAATTAAATCAATAGCTCGTTTGAGATTTACAAGTTTAATTTAATTTTATCTAATTATTAATCTATATCTATTAAAAAAATCAAAGAACTTTTAAATATGATGTAATATAAAATATAATTTGTAATTAATAAAAATACTGAACAAAGAACAATTAGTTATCTTAAGCAAAGTATTTATTATAATTATTCCCATTAAAATAAAATTGCGCCCAGAAGTCAATCTCTCTTCAGACAACAATTTTACTTTTCCCATTGTTGTTATTTAATCTCATCAAACCAAAAACAATGTGACATTATTAGATAGAAGAGCAATTATCTTTAATGTGGGAACCGTTAGCTATTGAGTGAATCGCTGTGGGATTTAGTGGGTATTAAGATATAAGACGTTTATACTGATTGAGATTGAATCTAATCTATTGGATTTATATTCCAGCTAAACAATGGTTAACCACAGAATAAAGCCTTATACTTGGTAAATACAACACCATTAATTTAAGTATTAGAATCTGTGAGATATTTCGGGTGCGTACCTTGGCGTAGCTACCTGTTACGGAAGGCGAATGAGTCATTCAAGCTACTCGATTCTTTTTACTGATTCATTTGATCATATGATTCGATCGCATGAAGCGTAGCAAAATTTTTTCGGATAAAGTTATAATGTTAACATAAAGAAAAATAATTTTATTTATTTTATTTGTTAATTATTTTATTTAGTATTATTATATTTATTATTTATAAAACATTTTAATTAGCTTAACTTAAGAAAATAGTGTTAGTGTAAGAATACAAATGATTCGCGATTCGATTCAACAGTAATTTTGTTTTATTCGAATTGATCGACGATTCATTTGTTTTTTCACTCTACCAGCCGCTTATAAAGTAGTTTTAGAAAGAGATACGAATCTTTTTTCTGCATTGACTTGAGGACATAATTCATATATTAAAATTATAACTATAATCAAATTTGAATTTGAATTGTTGCAATTTTGTACGATTCCACATCTTTATTTTATGATGTCAACGGAATGTGCTTGATGTAATTTCAATATCAAATTTGAATTTTTACAACTTAAATAAAAGCAATTTAATACTAGTTTTGCATTGTCTTAAAATTAAGTGAAATAATTTTAAATGGCATAGCAAATGTTACACGCATGTATAATGTTTTTTTCATGCCCTGGGAGTGCATCAAATAAATTGCAAAATACTTATGAATGAAGAATGATAAAAATCAATTGATGTCAATTTTATACAAATACAAAGATATGATGTAAAAACATGTTGAAATTCTTGAGTTTTATTATGAGTAATATATGTTTGATGCACTATTGTTTGTAATAGTTTGAGAATCGCAAATACGCGCGGGAAATGAATCGAGAAATATGCGGACGTAGTTCCATCACAGAGGAAATGGTCTCGGTCCGCAAAGGCAGGAGCACTCTAATTGCATACCTGGAGAAAAGAGCTCGTAGAAAAAATATTACACCTGTGGAATTTTACGGCGTTCTGAATTTGAATTTCTGAAATATTGGCTTTTATACGGCCGGAGAAAAAGTCATTTCAAATGTAATTAATTGAATATGACTAGTTTTGTATTTTCGTATTCATAATATTATTTTGTGAAGAAAATATTGTGTGTAAATCATTTTTTTGAATACCGATTGCCGTAGCTGAGTAGTAGAGGTTTACAATGTGATTTTTAAATAATAAAAACAATTAATTTTTTTACAATTTTCATAATATATTTCATGATCAGAAACAAGTTTGGCTTATTGCAAGCATTATCATAGAAATAGTTCTAAAAAGGTGTTTTTATTATTTAAAATATCATTCCTTTACATCAAAAAGTGACTATGATATTATTTTACACTTTTTATAATCACATTTATTAATACTTAGATAAAATAGAGGCTCCCAACACTCTTTGACTCTCTTCTGTAGATTGTTTAACACTTACTCCAAACGTGTTTTGAAATATATATAAATGTGATTTTGAAAATATGATTAAAATCCAATCCCCCTAGGGCTTATTCCTCCCCATTTGGGAATCTCTGAAGTGATAATTTTTCATTGAGATTGGGTTTCACCTTGACAAAATTGAATGTCAATATCAAATCAATAGTTTTTCTAGTTGTTTCAGATGTATATTTGACTCCTACCTAGCCTTAGGGTTTACATTTTCCTATATATAACCGATACATGATGCTTAATGTATGTCAATTCTAATGCATGCGTGTGATTGCCGAAAGATGCTGAAAGGTGAAACCCACTCGTGACTGACAAAAGATATGGAAATGTACAAAATTTCAACAATTCAAATTTCTTATTGAAATTCATATCGAGCATTATATTATAGTAGTACTGTGATAAATGTGGAAACTATTTTTCGTTTAGTATCAAAAAATACCCCTGATCCTTTACAAGGATTTTTTTTTTAATTTTCTTTAAATATATTAACGATGGAAATTTTTATGTGTGGTTCCGTTAGGTCGGGTGTACTCAATGAATATGAAATCAAAATTATCGAATTGAAATTCAAAATGTTTGCCCCTATGCTCGAATTCAGTTGATAATGATCGCGATGAGTGAAGCTGATCCTGATAATACCAAAATATATGGTGGAAATATGTACTAAAAAAATATGTTTTTATTATTTAAAATACAATGCCCTTCCACCAAGAAGTGACAGTTTACACTATAAAAGTGTTCAAATTGAATGATTGACAATGTTTGCCGATGAATTGAATTATAAAAAAAAACCATTCCAAAAGTACACCATTTATACTGCAGGGTGTGTATTTGTTTAACAAAGTCTCACCAACGTGCAGTGCATATAATTTTTCGCTATTAAAAATGCACCCCTCGTCTGAAAGTAGGTTAGTTAGTAATTGAATTTAAAGTGCATTTTACGTTATATTTTGATGCAGAATTTTTAGTATGCAAAATGGGAACTAGTTTTCAATTATGTAATCACATTTTTAATTGTTATTTTGCATATTTTCGCGTCAACGATACGACATTTTAATTAGTTAAATTATGTTGAACTCTTTCAAGCGATTTAATTAAAAAAAAAAAACGATTCCAATATCAATTGAAACAAATATATTAAGTCCAATAGCTTTATCAACTACAGCATAGTGATATCAATTCATAGTAATAGTTAATGGTTTTGGTATTTATTGTGTCTGATTTTAATTTAATAAATATAAATATTTATGTATAAGTGGTCAACAGTCAATTATAGGCTATATATTGGAAAATATCATAATCAAAAATTCTTAATTTACTATTTCTTAATGTGAAAAAAAACAGCAATGTATTTAGCCCTACAAAATTTATAAGATATACAGGAAAGCTATTTTGGCTTAAGTCTTCATCATAACTATCTATGTAGTAGTTATAATGAAAGCGTCAGCTGAAATAGAATAAATCTATTCTTTACTGTATACATTTTTGTGGAACTAAAATTCATTGCTATTTTTTCACCGTGTTATAATGGAGTTGTAAGTAAATTCCAATTATATCAATTTATTTATATAATGATTAATGGTATGGAAACCAATTTCAATTATAGGCTTGAAAAAATAATATTTTCACGGCTAATGTAATCCATATGATAGCAATAGCAACCTACGTTTGAAGAAACCTTCATTTTATCGTAAACCAAATTAGCAGAATTCCTTTTTAAAATGAATATTTTTCGCCTTGAGTATTTTTGAGTGTCATTTCAGAAGTCCCCCAGTAGACTGTCAATATTAATTATTGTCTGGTAATTAAATAGATTGGTTTAATTTGCCGTTTCCTCCAATTCGCTCACAAATCGTTAAGTAATTAATGACTCAAGTAATTGGAATGCCATTGAATATTCATTATTTATCATATAATTTATTAAAGAAACCCAACAATTATGTCTATGTTGGATTTTTTTAACACGTATAAATGCAAATCGATGAATAAATGTTCGGAATTGACTTTTGTTTCGACATTGCTAAAATTAATGACCTTCGTATGGTTTCTGAACCTCTTAGTCCAATTTAAATTACTGTCGATTTATTTTGATTATAGTTTCATAAAGATTATTTTGATATGAAGCAAATTTAGATTTGTATTATAATGTTTAATGGTAGTTAAGTTATTTTACTTGTTTTAAAAATACTATACAATTGAATATGTTAATTGTCGCTTCTTTGTCGAAAGAAATTATGTCGGAAATAATAAAAACATTAGTACTATTTCCGCAATTAAATATATAGGTATTTGTGATCATGGTCGGTTTCGCTCAACGGTATACAAAACAAAAGGCTTTAGAAATGAGTTAGAAAATAGTTCAGAATAATAGAAATTTACTATTGTTGACCATATAAATATACAATATTACGGTCGTTGAGTTCATATTCAATACGAGTCTATAACATCCATATTCAGAACGGAAACCGTTATAATACATATATTATATAATACAATAACAAATTTGAATTTTTGTACTGTGCTCAATTCCCCATGTTTTTCCACTCTCTATTTGCTTTCGCTTTGCGGCATCTTCAGGCTTAGTATCAGACAAATTTGATAGAACAATTAAACGAAATCAGTTTGCATCGCTTATATAACATATAATATATAATACAAAAAGAATAACATAATAAATATTGACCCCAAGTCTAAGAGTAAAATTTTATGATATCGAATGAAGGTGCTTGATGGAATTTCAATATCAACTTTAAAATTGTTACAACTTTGTACGATTCCGCATGTTTTGTACCAACGACCCGGGCTCCACCTTTCGGTATCTTCAGGCATTCTATCACACGGATATTGACACTGTCAGTTCTAATAGTGAAATATTTATATGATTGATTGAATTGTCATTCACTTGGTAGAACTCCATTATAACACGGTGAAAAAAATAGCAATGTATTTTAGTTCTACAAAATAAATTGCTATTTTTTTCACCGTGATATTTATATGAATTAATTTTAAGCTACTGATTTGATTAATTAATGACATTGAAATTTCAAAAAGATAATCTATAAATCAATAAAGCGTAAGTAATCTGTGATGGAAGTTTAT
Source organism: Himalopsyche japonica (assembly GCA_028555115.1). NCBI lineage: Eukaryota > Metazoa > Arthropoda > Insecta > Trichoptera > Rhyacophilidae > Himalopsyche > Himalopsyche japonica. The sequence goes on along the minus strand of JAHFWJ010000224.1, from coordinate 404,557 downwards.
ACTGTTTATTATTACAATAAGCAACCTTAGTCGATATCGTTAGAGTATAACTTGGAAAGTCGTTCACCTCTACAATGTTTTTACCGTTTCTTATGCCATTTTTACATGACGGTTTTCGTTATTTTAATAGGAATGTGTACGAATTAATAAGCTGGTATGTAAATGACACATGTATCCTGTCATGTCCTGTAAAGATAATATGTGCATTCAGTTCGCTCCAGTATATATCATCATCTGTATGCAAGTCGAGTCACAGGTATCAGGAATGCATAAATGCCAATGCTTAACTATTGGAAACTGGAATTTACAATAAACTACAATGGCGTGCCGTTCTTGGAATAGAAGAAAATAATATATTTCCTGGATGTATTCAATATCTGTGACACAAAACATATTTGAAAAACGCATTGAATAAAAACCACATTTTATAACTCGCTTTAAATAATACTGATTTTCATTGTCAGTGAATCAAAACATTTTTAAAAATTATTCTTACTATGTATCTTCCCGTTTTGTAGTGTATAAATAAAAATGATAATACAGTGCTTCTTTAAGGGTTTTCGTACTTCTGTTCAATTTTCTTAATACAATATAATGGAGTATAGCAGAGTTATCCAAACTGTGCGCCGCAGCTGTTCTATCGGGGCTCCTTGAAATACTCTTTTACTTACCTTTTCAAGAGGTATGTTTTTCAATTTCACAGGGAAATCGGGATTTTTAATTATATATTAAATAAAATTATGACAACATTGTAGGTTTATATATATATATCAATTAGTTTCTGAAATTGAAAATGAAGAAATACTATTACATTATAACATAAAGTTTGCCATGAGATAACCAATGTTTTGACTTGGGAAATTTCAAGGGAGCTGCAAACCGAACAAGTTGGGAACGCCTGGAGTATAGAGTTTATTAAAACAAGCAACCTTGCACCATTGGTGAAGTCACACATATGATATCGACTGAATGCGCTTAATGGAAATACAACATCGAATTTGAATTGTTGAAACTTTTCATAATTCTACATGTTTTGTCACTAACGACCCGGCATTCGCTTTCGGCATTTTAAAACATTCTATTATAAAAATGCAACCAATCTGACGATTAATGAAGCCTGAATTGTTGAAATTTTATGCGATTCCACATTTTTTGTTATCCGTGATTCGCCTGAAAAAACATGTGAAATTGTACAAATCGAATTGATGTAGTTTGTATGGTAAATGTATATAATTATGAAGTGAACATAATTTTTATTCGTAAAATCAAATTATAATAAGAGTATAATCAGACTGAAGTTTGCGTTTTTTTAATTAATTCACAGCTCTAAATATAATACATAACGCAAAATAAACTATATATTTTGATATTACCAATATAATCCACTAAGCATTGTTAGATGTATTTTAATTTTTAGATAATTTTAATCCCTACCCTGATTTCAAAGACTACGGACGCTACTGCTGATTGGCACTCATTACTCTTTAATGATATTTTATGTACACATATGATATGTAATGATAGCCTGTGACGGTAATCCTGGAGTCAACTCACGCGTGGGTAGAAATAATGTTTAAATTATTCTATCACTGGAATATTCTATCGGGAATAGGGACTGCGGTATCGGATTAACGTGTCAATGCCGGTATTCAAATAGTAGATAAAAATCAGTAAAATGCACCGTATGCAAAAGTCCATACCGGCATTCCTATGATTTATACTAAATTCTGGTATTTAAATAATACATTATCATTCACTAAAACAAATATTTTTCAAAGAAAAATACGTCTCATAGTCACTTTTAAGGTGTTAACTGTCACTTCTTGATGGAAAGGCATGCTATTTTAAATAATAAAAACACATTTTTTAGTACTTGTTTCCACAATATATTTTTTGATCAGGACCGGTTAACTGACGATAATAGCGAAACTGGTCCTGATCAAAAACTATAATAAATTGTGAAAATAAGTACAAAAAAATGTGTTTTTATTATTTAGAAAGTCTGATAGTGGTATTTGGAATGAAGTGATTAAATATTTTATGATATCGACTAAAATTGCTGGATGGAATTTCAATATCATTGCATCCGTCTGATAGAATGCTTGAAGATTCTGAAAGGCGAAACGCGGGTCGTTAGTAACACTAATATAGAATCGTACAAAACTTCAGCAATTAAAGTTTGATTGAATATTTGTGCGGTGAAATAATACATTGTGAAACAGAATATGTAGGAAATTATTTTCGTTAATCGGTATTCAGGCATTTTAAAATAGTTAAATTATCGGAATCTCGGCAATACCGGTATTGCAACTCTACTCACGAGGATCACGTAACTTGTGAATAGAATTTCTCGGTTTTCATTTTCTTAATTAGCGACTACTTATAGCTTTAATTGAAATCAATCGGCAACCATATCATTGGCAGAAGTAAAAAACGCGTTTTTAGTATTTCCAAGAAGGATACCCACCGCTATTCGTTATATGCCACTGACTTCACGGCTACATGTCCACAGTGGTCTATAAAATGATAATGATCAAGAAAAACCATTTTCTGAATCAGTTAGGCAAGAGGAAATTTTCAGACATCACAAACACATATGCCTTCAAACATGTGCAGATTGAAAAAAGCTATATTATTTCGGATACAAACTTGTAAGATCCACAAATCAATTCAACGACGTTTACAACTACATTACAGACCTAGTGAATAAATACAAATAAAATTATTTTCACATCAATCATTTTTTGGCAATAATAGATAGTAAGAAATAATTCATGCGTCTCGTATCTTCAAAACCATCCAAAATGAATGTTTAGTGATTGAATCACATCAGTTTTTCATTAAAATGTTCCGACAGATTTTCATATTGAGAGATGATAGTAAAAAAGTATCTCATTTGAATCGTAGTAATAGACCAGGGATTCCCAACCCCGTGCTTGCCATTATTCGACCGTGACAGATTTTTTCATAAACACTGATTTAAAACACGGTGAAAAAATAGGAATGTATTTTAGTTCTACAATTTTTTCATAAGATGAAGTTGATAGCTATTTCGGTTCACGCCATCGTCAGAACCATGCTTAAACGATCATTTGCTTTAGTCAATACATTGAAAGTAGCCGATATGGCTACCCAGGCAATTCTTTTCAAACGACTTAAGCAAATGTTCGATTAAGCATAGTTCTGACGATGGCGTGAGCCGAAATAGCTATCACTATATCTTATAAACAAATTGTAGAAATAAAATACATTGCTATTTTTTCATCTTGTTATAATGGAGTTTTACCTAGTAAATGCCAATTCAATCAATTAATTAAAAATGTTTTTTTTTTATATATAGCTTTTTTTGATTACCCAAGTTCATTATATTCATTCGTATGTTTGTGATATTGTACGTATAAGTCTTTTTTTATTTATTACTCATGTCCAATTATAAATAGGCGGTGCCTACCAACTTAGGATATTTTAGAATGCGCTCTAGAGTACAAAAATGTTGGGAATCTCTGTAATAGACACTTGACTTGTTTTTAGCGTAGCATGTTAATAGAAATTTAAAATCGAAATAAAAAAATAGATTAAAACATTGTCGGCTGTTGGAGGATTGAGGCTGAAGGATTGCTTGCTTAAATACAATATTAATGATTATTATTAATTATTTATTATTTATTATACGGTATAAAATTTACAGTTTATAAATTCATTGCTTTTGCAACGTTAACATATTTGAACATAAAATTTAACAAACACACAAGAAAACAATGAACAAAGATTGCAAGAAAGTCAACCAAGTAAGCTCATGAAACATCTACTTCAACTGAAAAATAGCATTCGTCTGAACTCACTTTCGTCCACATGATATGTCAACATTCGAAGCAATACTGTTGAACATTGTTAATGCTAACAAACTATAACAAACAAATTATGTCCACGATTTCTTAAAAAATATCTGGAACATACAAATTGATATTATTAAGGATGGTAGAATCCTCATTTTCGCCTCAATGATATTTACAGTTATTTCTTAGTTTAGTAAAGACACTTGTTAATATTTTTTTTAATTTACGATAGTTATTAGATACAACCGATATTCTGGTGTTGTACAAAGTATTGGTCGATAACTTGATAATAGTTTTCAAACAGGTAAAATTTTCCAGCATCTTAACAATTTATCAAACCATTCAGACACCACTAAAAGCAATATTATTCAATCAAGGGTAGACTTTTCGGCTGCTAAGAATTACTCCCTTCTTAGCCTGTAATTATTCCGCGGTTTCTACGAAGAATAGGGGCGTCTGATTAATTTGCGATGGCAGAAAGTTTCGAGAACTTTTTGAAATATTATTGTTTTTAAGGACTGTGGTGGCGAAATTACGAAAACAGAATTTAAACGAAGCGTTTAACAGGCTCTGTCTTCTGTTTAATCATGGTGATCTTTCGTTTCTGACATGACAAATAATTCGTTAAGATTTATAAGATTTTGTATGAACAAAAGAATATGTCTTCAAAAGATTACGTTTAATTTGAGTCTTATCGTTGTACACAGAAAATTTGATAATGCTATATCGAAGAATATACACATGAACGTGTATAACATCAGATTATATTACACTTTGATGTGAGACTTTTCAAGTTTTTTTTTTAAAAGCTTCATATAATAATACAAACGATACACCGCATAGTTAACTTTTTACAGTACAAACAACAGAATTTTTGCGTGTGATTATCTATCACCATTTATTTATATATAAATAATGAATATTTATTTTAAAATCATAACAAGCTAATCACGTTCTTTAAGCTGTTATCTTGCGATTGTTAAATTAACATCATAAATTTAGATAGTAGAAAATAAATGTGGCTATCTTTCAAGCTGTGTCACACAGTGATCTAATACATTTTTCAATAATAAAACGTGTTTTTAGTACTATTTCTACAATTACTTCTCATCAGGACCGGTTTCGCTCGTCGTGTGAATTATCAACTAAGAGAAACCTGTTCCAATTATACACACAATCTATATTATAAAATGTGATTATATAAGAAAAGAAAATATGCACATCAAGTAAGCATTACAAAGAAATCGTCACTATTGATATATATAAATACGTCATAGCGAATTATTTGCATTTATATATATGATATATCAATCATGTGGCTTGCCACGGAAGACAAAAAGTTGAAGGGCGCTGCTCTAAATAACAGTCACTGTAAAAACAAACCCTATTTAAACGGTTTGTAGTTGCAATTTTTTCCCGAGAAACTCTATAGTATATTATTTTTAATTACAAAAACACATTTTTTTTTGTACGATTTATTGTAATTTAGTAAATTTCAGTTGAGTGATGAGGAACCAATTCTGTTCATATTATATAAAATTTTGTGGAAATGGTACTAAAAAAATCTGTTTTTTTATTGATTGATATGATTTTCCTTCAAGTAGTGACAGTTTTGATCTTAAAAGTGATTGAATACAATTTTGAAAAGAAGAAACACTAACAAAATTACGTTTTCTATTTAATTGAGTATTCAATTTATACTGTAATTATAAATATTATTGAGGTGCTCTACGCCTTCATGTCACAGTTAACCACAAATTGAATTGATGAACTCTAAGACTCTTGTTGATATTCTTTCGTTAAGTATTATATTATGTCCCAGCTACGTTCTTAAGAAAAAAAGTGAGTTATTGATTGGTTTGATATATAAATATCGTATTTTGTAGCACTCTACTTAAGTATGGTTAAAATTGAAAATATTTAGTTGTTTAACAGAACTTGTTTATATAATGCAATAAGTACTGTTTCAATATCGTACCATTGTCACAGGAATGCTATAACGATAACTTCATCTTAAAATTCTGAGGTATAATAAACGAGTACGTTATTGTGTCAAATCAATTCACTACAACTTGCTATATTGTGAATGTGTTATGCAATTAAATTAGATAACGTAAGTAGATTAAAGAAGTAACGTCTTCATTATATCCATTTAAAGTTGTTGAATTATTGAAATTTCAAGTAAATGCTTCATAATAGCAATAAAACACCGTTTGAAGAAAAAGTTAATACAGGGTTGCCATTAGTTTTATGAAGCTTTACTTCCACCGTCGCTTTCGAGGAACGCATTTCATCTCATCGTTAATTGCGATAGAAGAGCCAGGACAAAGTGTATCTGCAACACTGCAAAACTTCGTCCGTCGCTCGCTTCGTTTCCCGCAAAAAAGGCTTTTAATTACTGGCCGGGAAAGTGGTTTTCCGCTTCCCTGGAAATGCTGCCTGCTTACAGAGCGATGGATTGCACAAACCCATTACTTACCTTTTCTAATGTTAATTAATTTTATCTATTTAACTTTCAATCGGCGAACAAAAGCTGGAAATTACAGCAAAGAAAATAAAATATCAGTATGTCGAAGATGTCTCAAGATGACTCAATGACAACGATTTTTCAATTCAACAAATTTTACTTATCGAACTCGTTTTTACTTGCAGTAATCCCAATATATATATAAACATTGTTTGTAATTTACATAATAAAAACACTTTTTTAGTATTATTTCTACAATCAATTTTCATATCAGGATTAGTTTATAAGTTTAAAATACTCGCGATGAGCAAAACCGGTCCATAAATAAATAAAATAACCATAAATTTACAGTTTTAGAATTTCTCCGGGAAAAATAGATTAAAATAGATATAAAAACAGTTTTACACTTATAATATTTGAGGAGATTTCCCGATATATTTGCATTAAAACTTCCTGTTTATTAAATATTTATAGACCAGTACATGACCAGTAATCTGAACTACAATCAAAATGACAGTTTATATCTGTGTTAACTCACTGTCACCTAATCGTGATAATATTACCATAAGACATCTTGAATTCACTGTTCTATCTTCAATCTATCCGGAAAGTAAAGTTTTAACCAATTGATAACAGTTAGTTTTCGCATATCGCTAATAAAAAGAACTGGTTATAAAAAATGTTTTGTAAAAATAAATGTTAGTAATTTTTTTCTGTTTTAAGGGTTAATAAATACTGCATTATTATGTGTAATGGGAAAAGTTTACTTACTACAATGACATGTCTCTGTGTTCATAATATAACGTCAAAGCTAAACAAAGAGCTCTTAAGCAAAAAGACCTTAGCAAGTGTACTGTAAATGTAATATCTTCATGCGCAAGCTTCCTTTTAAGCTCTGTTATATAAATTGTTATTTAATCACTTTTTCAATTTTGTTTTGACCAAAACCGTGTCCAAAAGGCAAAAGATAAAGTATTCTGTGACCAATCGTTATGAAACTATTTTTGAATCAATCTGACGCGGATATACGTAGATATATTTCAAGAACACAAATAGTGAATCTGTTAATTATACTATTAAATTAATCGAGCACCTTTTAACATACGAACATGTATAAAACCACAAATTTAATAATTCCCAAAATTAGAATTGCTGAATCTTACAATTTCATTTGTTTTGTCACTAACGGCCCGGGATTCGCCTTTCTGCATCTTCAAGCATTCATTACACATATGCAGCATAAATGAAAAAAACATATACCCTAAGACTAGGATAGAAAAATACATCTGAAATCACTTTCAAAACTATTGATTTGATAATAATGACATCAATTACATATGACAAGATTATAAACATTAAATATTGTAAAGTGTTTTATGAAAGGATTTTATAATATATAATAATAAAATTTGAATTGTTAAAACTTTTTACGATTACACATGTTTCATCTTAGTTTTGCCTTTCGGCAACTTCAGGCATTCTATCACACAAACTCAACATAAATTTCTGAGATTCAACATTCCTATATAGACAAAATGTGAACTGTTTCGCGAAGTATGCATTTCTTTACTAACCTGGCACTGATAGTGTCCAGACACTAGTGAATGTGGAAAGCTAACGAATGGACTATTAGGCTAATTTCACCTTCCTGGAATATCCTAACAGAAATTATTACATTTAATGAAAACTTAAAAGTTCTTTTACCTTATTTCAGCTGACTACTGGCTTGTTTATTGTGTGTCAGTTTTGTTGAATCTATATAATAGAATACCTGAAGATGCCGAAAGGCGAAACCTGGCTCGTTAGTGAAAAAACATCGTACAAAGTTTCAACAATTAAAATTTAATGGTCCATAACTTGGACCTCATACATATATATATATATTAGAATAAGCACGAAATAAATAAAAGTTGTTCAAAGAAAAAATCATTTCCCATAGATATAAACCACCTTCAGTCCATATCATAAATTAACAATACCTACTTCGTTTCACTTATGGTTTCTTAATAAATATAATATATTTTTATAAAAGTTTTGCAAATGTCTGTAGCAGACTGAACTTGGAACCCTCGGATTCTTATGCACATTGCGCTTTACCATTACCGTCTACTTTAACCTATATGTACAGATGTGTATATATAATATATATACAATTATCGCGGAGAGCTTTTTCGCCGAAGTGGTTGATAAATTGGTGAGCTTTATAATGGAAAAAACATTTATCTTACTAAGTCGCATCGCATTTTTTTTAGAGTAAGAAATTCTTTGTGCGCGAATGAATGGCGCAGTTTACACAGAACGACTGTAACTAAAGTGTATTGCGTAATAAAAAATGAAGATTTTTCTCAGAAAAACGATTCGTTTATAATAGGCCTGAAAACAAGACTTGCCAATTTCAAAATGAAATAAAGCGATTTTATATTGGCATCTCTATATTAAATATGATTACAATAAATAATATCACAATTTATTGTATTTTTGTTGTTTTATACAGGACTGTGTTGTCGTTAAAAAACACGATTCCGACATTAAATAACAAAACGACTCCAACTGAAAAAAAAAAATATAAGGTTTTTCCGACTTTTCTTATTTATGTGCAATAAATTAAAGATCTACCAATCAATCCAGAAAATTGTTCGTTTAAGTTACTTCAAAGACTCGTTAGTTAGAAAGAGTTAATAAATAAAACTTTTCAAAGGCAAATGAGTGTCATTTTAACACGGTGAAAAAAATAGCAATGTATTTTGGTTCTACAAAATTATTTTTTAATGAATGAAAAAATTCATCGGGAAATTAAGAACTCAGTAAACGTAGCTTTCTAGGTCAACAAAAATTTAGGCAGATATCTTAAAAATAGTAAAGATAAAATTAATAAACTTGACAGAAGCGGTATTTATAAAATGTCCTGTGGCTCATGTTTGTCCGTTTATATTGGACAGACAGGTAGAAGTATATCCACTCTAGCTAAGGAACATGTAAGATCATTCAACAGTAAAAAAACAGATTAACAATTCGCTAATCACGTTATAAAGGAATCACATAATATAAATTCAAACTCAGCGACTAAGTGTTGGCATCTTTGTAGTAAGGGTCGCAATGTGACGGCTTTGGAACAGCTGGAAATCGATAGATATCAATTATCACAAAGGATTCTTAACGAACAAACTAACATAATAGCATCGCCACTTGTTCAGCCGTTGTACAAAGGGGTGGTCTGATTTGCTTCCATAATGACCATTTCCGTCCCACATATATACTCATTGTCATAGACACCTATTGTTTCATTTAGAATTTTGAAAATTTAGTGTCATTGTGTTAAAGTAACAAGCTAGGCAGTTGGAACAGGAGAGAGGATGCGTTGTGTACCCTTTCTACACAGCTATTTATAGATAAGCAAATTTTAGTTTAAGCGTAGTTGTGACGATGGCGTGAGCCGAAATAGCTATTAACTATATTTTTAAAAAATAATTTTGTAGAACTAAAATACAGTGCTATTTTTTCACCGTGTTATAATGGAGTTCTACCAAGTGAATGCCAATTCAATCAATCAATAAAATATATTTAGTATTCGGATGACCTGGTAGTCCAAAAATAAAATTTGGACCACAGTCTCTTTCGATTTTTGTCTAACCTGTGTTATGTGAAAAACAGTCATATTTGTATTATTACATGTTTTATATTTAAAGTTGATCATTAATTTAATACATTTCAAAATAAAATTTTGTAATGAAGAATATGTATAATATCACTAAATGTGTTTTTTGTGTTACAATTCGTAAAGTGTCAAAACGTCCTAGGTGTCCGTCAAAGTGACGCTTATTCACGCGAACGTTTTGATTTATTAATTGGCTAAAATTAGGCGACATCTATCATTTTGGAATTCACAGAGCTTTCGTGCTGTTTCACAATAATTATTGTAGTGCTGACGTAAATTCTGTGTGTATGTATACAGAATGATACACAAACACCCGAAAGGTGAGTACTTTAAGTAAAATTTGGTAAACGATTTAATATGAGGGATTTGAAAACGTAGAATGTCAATTAGTGAGATAGTAAACTGCTTTTTAATGTGGTAACCGTCACTTCTTGATGGAAAGGCGTGATATTTCAAATAATAAAAACGCATTTTTGTACTTGTTTCTATGATATATTTTATGATAGAAGACCGATTTCGCTCATCGCGAGCAGTATTTGATCGATCATTTAATGTTCACGATGAGCGAAACCGGTTCATGTCATAAAATATATTGTTTCATAGCTTTTCATAGCAATAGTTTCAGGGTCAACAATAACTTAGGCAGTCATCTTAAAAATAGTTAAGATAAAATTAATAAACTGGACAGAAGCGGTATTTATAAAATGTCCTGTGGCTCATGTTTATCCGTTTATATCGGACAAACAGGTAGAAGTATATCTACTCGAGCTAAGGAACATGTAAGATCATTCAACAATAAAAAAACAGATTCATAATTCGCTAATCACGTTATTAATGAATCACATAATATAAATTCAAACTCAGCGCCTAAATGTTTGCATCTTTGTAGTAAGGGTCGGAGAATGACGGCATGGAACAGCTGGAAATCAATAGACACCAATTATCACAAAGGATTCTTAACGAACAAACTAACATAATAGTATCGCCACTTGTCCAGCCGTTGTACAAAGGGTGGTCTGATTTGCTTCCATAATGACCACTTCCGTCCCACATATATACTTATAGTCATAGACACCTATTGTTTCATTTAGAATTTTGAAACTTTAGTGTCATTGTGTAAAAGTAACAAGCTAGGTCGTTGGAACAGGAGAGAGGATGTGTTGTGTGCCTTTTCAGCACAGCTATATATAGATAAGCGAATGTTTGTTTAAGCATAGTTGTGACGATGGCATGAGCCGAAATAGCTATCAACTATATTTGTTAAAAATAATTTTGTAGAACTAAATTACATTGCTATTTTTTTCATAGATCTATACAATACATCTTCTCTCCTGTTTTAAAGGCCTAGGTTGTTATTTTCTCACTCGTGTTATAATGGAGTTCTACCAATTGAATGCCAATTCAATCAATAAAATGAATTTTGAATTTGAATATGTATATATCAGTTAGTCTTGACAAGTAGCTTTTTTATAAATTTGTATAATTGAATTTGATATTGTCTCTCAAACTTTATTTTCACTTATTTTTATAATACATTTTAAATACATCAACTTTCATGGATTGTAACATATTCTTGAATAAAAATAAATGAAAAAAATCGAAAATCGAAATTTTCAAGTTGACCCCGAACTTAAGCAAAACATTCACTGAGTTAACGCCTTGGTTACGATCAATGAACAAAAACATAACGCAGAATGCAATTTTGTATTGAATTCACAAAAATAGCTTCGATTGTAGATTGACCAGTTGGTGCCAATTTTAGTATTTTAAGATCGAGTCAATCCATATGGAATGTTTTATTCGAAAAAATGTAATATAAACTAGCAAGTCAAAAATATATATCCAGGATGGGTAGCAAAAATGAATATTGGCAAAAAAAGTTGTGCATTTTTTTATTACAATATATTTTAAATAAGGTAAGTGTCGGGAAAAAAAAATCACTTTGAATAACATTTTTAGATGCACAGGTCATTTTTGCATATGATAAGGGTTTCTAAACCTGTGATACGAGATAATTTTATAGTTTTGAGATGCATGATATAATGTTCGAAAAGGTTACGTTATTGAAATATAAATCAATATGTATACAAGTAGAATTTTAAAAAAACTGCTGAAGCCAGAGTAAAATTTACGAGCACTTAACACATAAATCAGAGGTAGTCAACCTTTTTATTCCTGCTGCCCATTTATGTATATCTGTTACAAGAAAAAAATTTAACCGCCCACCGGATATGGTGATTTATAAGGTAAATTGTAAAACTCATACCATTGAACATGAAATCTGAAAAAGTAGATGACTTCCCGTGACTCCTTAAAATAATTAATATTTAGCAAAAAATTATCTAGACATTCAAAAATTATTTTATAATGAAATCTAAGAAATAAACACGCGCAACTAAACTCTTCGCCAATTTTGAATGCACAAGTAAACACCCATTTTCCTTTTTTTTTATCTTGTGATATTAGTGAAGTTAGTCAATAATATAAATAATATATCAACTGTAATTTTATCCCACCAAATATCATCTATTTTAAATCAATTGGTATCTTCAAATAATATATTGTTGATAATAAAATTTTGATGGTTTTTGATTCTGATAAACGACCATTGTTCCAAATTTAAATAACAAAACAGTCAGTATAAAAATTGATTACAATGTATATATAACTCCTAGAATTGGGTTCTACATTTTTTGTAAGGATTCTGCTATATAAATGATGAAAACTATTTAGTTCGTGTGCGTTCGTTTATTAAATATAATGCACGGAGATGCCGAAATACGAATTACAAAGGATGAACGAATACAGAGTTTGAAAGATTTATATATTGTGTATTTTTATAACAATGTAAAAAGTAGTATCACATTTTCAAAGGGGTGTCGATAGTAATAAATGTTGAAAATACTGCACTCGATGCCGTGATAAATAAAGTAAAAGTCAAAAGCGATGCGACAATTTAAAAAAAAGATTGATTATCCAAATCGACTAATGCGACACTGAAAAGTTAACGTAAAACAGAATATCTTAAATCTTTATAAAAAAGAAATCCACCTGTCTATTATCAAGATTTATTGTTACGTTACCGAAAAGTTTGGCGCGATGGCGAAATTTTAAAACGTGATAATCTGAAGGTAAAGATGAAAAAGTAGTTACATACCAGGGAAAAAGGTTGCTATCGGTATCCAGGAGAGCAGTTGTTAACCTTTCCGATGAGAATATGATGACTTTATTAAGTTAATTTGTGAACTTCTTTCATAGCAATAAGAGTATTTGATTTGTTTTCTTCGCGTGTTAATATTGTAATAGCTATGCTGTAAGTCTAGTGGTAAAAGTTTTTGGATTCAGCAAAGGTCCTCACGGGATCTAGTCCCAGTACGGGTAGTTTCATGAACTTTTCAATGAATTAATAGACCTTTGTTTGAAGACAGTGCTCTTTTACTCTGTTCACTTTCACGCATGTAAAGGATATATTGATTGAATTGGCATTTACTTATAAGATATAGTTGATAGCTATTTCAGCTCACGACATCGTCAGAACTAACTAGCTAACTTTAAATGGATAAACAAATATAAGTCGGTCGCCGCTCCTCAGAACCATTGTGAGGTGCTAATGCCCATAATAAACCATCCCCTTCCCGTAATAAACCATCTCCGTCCAATATTTAAGTTTATTGAAATTGCCGCCTGTTTAGTTTCATTTGTATTTTATAATTTTTTTTTTATTGCTAGCAGGATATGAGCTAGGTCGTTAAAACAGAAGAGAAGATGTGTTGTGTAACTTTTTACACATCTATATATAGGTAATCAAATTGTACGTTTAAACATAGCTATCATTCCCTTAAAAGCCTTAGTATCTTAAACTATCATTATGTTTTAAATAATAAAAACACATTTTTTTAGTACTTATTTCCACAATAATTTTTTTGATCAGGACCGGTTTCGCTCATCGCGAGCATTATCAACTGATGATCTGATATCATTATGTAAAAAATATTACAGACCTAATTCACATGTCACTGGTTGACGACCAAAAACATCGGCGACAAAATATAACGAGGGAAAGGATAAACTCTTTTAAGGGAAGAAAACATGGGACGAAAAACAACCGCATAAGGGTTTGACCATCCCTCAAGCCTGTTAGCGGAGGATCGACGAAATCAAACGTTGTGTATTATTTAAAAAAAACTTGACAATATGAAACAAAGGTGATACAATAGTAATGCATCATTGTATAAGTATGTAATATATTTATATTTTGTTAAGGAATATTTAGTTTCAATAAAAACGTTTAAATCATTCTCATCACAGCGGCTTTTTTGTATCACCTTTTAAATGAGAGTATATATAAGTATATTTTCATACAGATACATGTTTTATTGATAATAGTACACAAAAATGATTTTAAAGTTATTTGATGGCATTTCTAATTGATAAAAACCAGGACTAAGTTATCTTTGAAACGAAATATCTCTGACTATCCATTATTCAGCTCAATCTCAAACTGGTATTTCTTTAAAATTTTCTACCTTTCTTGATTTTAAGTCCCTTATGTAAATTTTCAGCGATATGCGAAAAAGAAGTCTAAAGTAAATGTTTCTCTCTCAAATCTAAATAAATTTCTGTCCCACTTATGCACGATCATGAATTGAGAGTCAAATGAACACGACAATTCTTTTTGAAAGATTCGTTCATTTGAATCGTCATATTAGATCAATATACAATATTTTTACTGTCGCCCCTTATTTTGCTGAATGTACATGATATATATGAATGATATAACATGAAGCAATAATTCAATATGAATATATCTATAAAATTTATGTATGAGGGTGATTTTTTATAGTAAATAGCATACGCAAGCAAATAAAAAGGATTTAGGCGTGAACGCTTTTTGATTCGGAAGGGCAAAACAATAAACATTTCTCATTATCAATCTATCTATCTTCAAAATACGTTTTCACAATCAATAAAGGTGTTATGATGTACAATAATATCGTTCATTTGATTCGTCAAATTTCTAATATTTCGATGTTCGTATCGTCGAGTCTTAACAATTTGTGATTCGTTTGTGGCTCCGGTTTATTTCGATTTGTTATTTATTTATTTGTAACAGCACGGTACAAAACTTACAAATTAGCAATTCATTGCTCTTGCACCGTAACATATTAACATATTTAAATATAAAAATTCAACAAATACACAGTAAAACAATCAATAAGGATTGGCAAAAAAATTCAATCAAGTAAGCTCATGAAATGTCTACTTTAACTGAAAAAATAGCATTCGTCTGAGCTCACTTTCGTCCACATGAAATACGTCAACATCCGAAGCAATACTGTTGAATATTGTTAATGCCCATACCATTGGCATCCCCATTGACAGACTGGTTCTACATTTTGGAAGAACAAACAAATTATGTACACGATTTATTAAAAAAACTATCCGGAACATACAAGTTGATATTATTAAGAATGGCAGAATTCTCATTTTAGCCTCGAATTAGTCGAAAGAAATATGTGGCTAGATACATTTCTCTTCGATTTTTCAAACTATCAAAAGTGAGCATACCTAAAAAAAAGTCAGTTGGATAAAGCCACGGATAGTATCCGTTGTTTACCAATGACAAATATCTACGACACATTTATTATTTATACAATTCAAATATACATAAAATAATGTTTTGCAGTTTTTGAGTTTCAAATATAACTAGATGAGAATTAAGTATAACTAACGTCATTGTATTACAATAAGTTGTTGAATAACAATTTTATATTTTGTGAGTAGAACTGTTACCAAAGCGATGTTTTATTAAATAAAAACCACTGAATATCAATCTTGAAAACATGTTCCACATTATGAACTGAGGTCCGTCCATTAATGTCCATATTATTTATTGGTTATAGACGATTTATTTGTAAGTCAAAATTTTCCCATCTCCGTAAATTATGTTTGACATACGCTGTTAATTTAAAAATACTTAAAATTTAATCGTAATCCGACAAAATCAAAATTCAAGTTAAACAACTATAATAATATCATAAATATTTTAGAATAATATAAAATTTGGAATGTAGTTTTGTGGCCGGAAATGTCGTGGTATTCCTTACGTTCGTAGGCACGATAAACGAACCACTGAGATTATAATATGCGTAAATTTAAAGCCTCGTGTCGCTCAACCATTCTTGCAATTCTTAAGGCATTTTTTGGGGATTTAGAAAGAGTTTATTTAATCGTCTTTCGTTAATGATAAACTGTACTATTACTTAAATAAATATTATAAAACGAAGTTGATAGCATTTATGATATCGACTGAAGGTGTTTGACGGAATTTCAATATAAAATTTAAATTGTTACAACTTTGTACGATTCCACGTGTTTTATCTCTAATGGCCCTAATAATAATACACACGGATGCAACAGAACTAACGACATCAGTTCAGTCAACAGTCAATACAGTTCTGTTGAATCTATGTGAAAGAATGCCTGAAGATGTCGAAAAGTAAAACCAGATTCAAAACATGTGGAATCGTGCAATGTTTTAACGATTAAAATTTGAAAGTTGATAGCTATTTTGACATCGCGTTATTATCAAAAATTCACTTTTGTGTTGCAGCGAATTGTATTTTTTCTGTGCTTTAAAAAGATTTATTTATTTTTTTCATACGTCTTATCATTAAAAATGGACCCTTAGAATAGCGTATAGAATAAATCAGCTAGAAAGCTACTAGTTATTTGCTATCCCAATCGTTTTATCTCTACTGCGAAAAACACAAGTTGATCAACTCTCCAACAAGCAAATCTCTTACAACTTTTTTTAGCTTTATAAAGTGTCATTATGCGTTATTTATTTATAATTATACGTTACAAAATTTACAAATAATAGATTCATTGTTTTTGCAACGTTAAAATATTTGAACATAGAGTGTTGGAAATTTAGCAAATACACAGCAAAACAATCAACAGGGTTTGCAAGAAAGTCAATGAAACAAGCCCATGAAAAATGTACTTTAAATGAATAATAGTATTCGCCTGAACTCGCTTTCGTCCGCATGGAATATGTCAACATCCGAAACAATACTGTTGAATTTATTGATTGAATTGGCATTCACTTGGTTGAACTCCATTATAAAACAGTGAAAAAAATAGCAATGTATTTTAGTTCTACAAAATTACTTTTTAAAATATAGTTGATAGCTATTTCGGCTCACGCCATCGTCAATAATTTGCTTCCATTTATTTTTCTCAAATAAAAACATAATTTTGGCATTATTTCTACCGTATATTTTATGATAAGGACGGGTTTTCTCATTGCGATCATTATTAACAGATACAATTAAAATTACAAACAAGTTATTGCTTAATACCAGTCAGCATCGTTCAGTTCAATCAACGTTCGCCGAAACAAATTTTGGAGAAGAGGTAAACTAAATTGAGGTTTTAATCAGTTGTTAGAATATATTAAAGTGTATAATTACAGTAATTGAATAAAGTATTTTTATTATAAGGAAATATTAAAGTTAAACGATTGAGTTAATATTGTTGTTTAATACCGACTTGTTTAGAATGTAATTTTAGCTAAGCACTAAATTAAATTTGAAGTCGACCATTTTTACCGTTGAGTTTTTTTATTATAATTGACGTCGATATAACAGTTAACTTGTGATGAATTTACGAGGCAAAATAACGTTACAGTTAAAACTAAGACCGAGAGATTATATTAGTAACTTGTATAAAGATATATTAAAATAATAATACGCGTCATCCTAGAGATAGTTGCTCATTTAATTAACAATAATTCTTTTCGGCTTCCTGTCTTACTTTTAACACCTGCTGTAGTCTAAAAAAAATCGTTTTAAGTGGGAGTCGGTTTACCGATCAGAATAATATTTATGTGTAATAAAAACCGGTATTTTAGTAATTCAATAATTATATCTAAACTATGTATCCTTTCTACGCGTAAATGATGCAATCACAATCGCAGTGTATTGAACTGTGGAAGAAATGCTATATTTGCATGCAAAATTATTTAACCCTCTAATTGCCAAAGTTCGCAGTGTTCGATTTTATTAGTCAAACGATCAGAGCTGAATCTATCGGTTCTGGCGATATTATTGAAGAAATATTCGATACATTTTGTTAGCAAGAAATTCTTTCAAAGTTAAAATTGTGCTTGATGGAATTTTCATATAAACTTTGAATTGTTAAAACTTTGTACAATTTCAAATGTTTTGTCACTAACGAGCTGGGTTTCGCCTTTCGGCATCTTCAAGCATTCTATTACACGTGTGCAACAGAACTGACAATTGTACAAAATTGTATTGTAAAACATAACGTGTCAATAAACTTAAGTTATATATTATATTATTTATACTATACTCGTGGCTTATCTTGCATAGTAATCTGAAAGGGTCTCGCAACTATAATATTAAAATATATAATTTTACGGGCATAAAACTAAAATATAGAATTTATAACCTACAACAATATAGTGTTTTTCATCGCCGTAAGGCAGTATGGGTTTATAATGTCAGTCCAATTGCTTTAGTTTCACGTTAAAGAACGGTTTAAGTCCAAATTTCGAATTTTTCATATACAATTTAAGAACATAGATAAGGTTGTCTGTAATGTTATTTCTCCTCGAGTTGATTTGAGCGATAATAATTATTGAGCTGTAATAAAAAAAATCATCTAATTATTGAACACCTTGGCTCGTTTTTTAACGTAACATTTCGAATTCATTTTTTTTTTATTATTTTACAAGTTGTGATAAAAATTCATACAATGAATGATTTGAATTAAAGTTTATGAATGTTTATGATTTATTAATTATCCCCAAATAAGTATAATATTTATAGGGAATATTGTTTAGGAAACAATATACAAGTAGATGTTATTACAACGTAACTTAATGATCAGGTCATACTTATTAAGAAGCTAAGTCGAACATCGCAATCAATGTGAAAATGACATCTGTTCATTTTATATCGGAGTTGTCCAAATTAAGTCGACGTGACTTTTATAACGAATAAAGAAAATTCAAGTTTTGCAGTGATACACAACTTTAAAAAAAAAAAATATTTGCCATGTATACTAATATATAATGTGCCTTTTCAGATGATAATTCGCGTGTGGTGTGACGGAGAAGGAGGAACCCTAGTTCCAGTAACTCCGAGCACAACCTGCCGTGACATCATTGACTGCTGCCGCGATCCTGGTGACGAAAAGTGTCATCTCCTCAAAGTGGACAAGGGCAACAAAGGTATCCACATTTTGTTTCATTGTTATTGAAATTAAAAACAAAATTAAATGAATTTAAAGATTTATCAGTTCAAGTGTATTTGGCATAATTGAGGTACATATGATAGAAAGCCATCTACATTCTATATATAAAACAGTAGTGGTTGTTTGCTTGGTGCTAGGGACATCGTGATCTACAACTTATATGTGGCTGATTGCTATGTGTTAACAGTTGACAATTCAAAATATCATTGGTTTGAAAAGATCAGAACATTCATGTATGTCACTTTTAAGATGTTAACTGTAACTTCTTAATGGAAAGACATGATATTTTAAATAATAGTCAGTTGATAATGTATTTTAAATAAGTATTAGTTGATAATGCTTGCGATGAGCGAAACTCGTCCTGATCAAAAAATATATTTTGGAAATAAGTACTATAAATGTGTTTTTATTATTTAAAATAGCATGCCTTTCCATCAAGAAGTGACAGTTTACACCTTAAAGGTAACTAATAACATATATCGAAAAATAGATAATGCATGCATTAGTCAGTCTGTTTGTCTCAAGATCTTTTCCCAAGTTGTCTACAGAGACAAAGTTCAATTCATAAATGCAATTTTGCTGTCAAAGCCTTAAATTTAGTTTCCATTTTTCAACTTTCTACGTTAACAATGTTATTGATTGATGGAAAATATTTTACGGAAATCTCTCGGTGATATTTTCAAAGTCAAAACTATTCATATAATTATTTTTTGTTATATTTTAATTTATTGATGGTACATAATGAAAGCATCATCAAACATTATAAATGTTAGTAATTCATGATCGATACAAAAAAAAATTCTATTCATATTCCAATTAATTCACCGAAATGTTTGTTTTGCAGATTGCTATCATATAACTTAAATTAATTAGAGTAATCAATTCTATAATCAATTGTAAAAAAACATCTAAACGACTTTAATTATGTTGTGTCAATGTATACGAGACTTTCTGCATTAAAATTAGTTAGATTAAAAAAAAATATTTCTGCTATGGGTGATGAATTTAACTCGTTTAATAAGCACTGGCTTTAAATATTATACGCGGATGTAAGATCTGCGTAAAAAACGTAATGAATTAGAGCTAGAAATGTATATGTTTAATTACGGCAAAAAATTAGAATGACTTACAGTCACGATACGGCTTGTATGAAACCATTTCTTGAATTCAATTGATGAATAAAAATGGTCAGGTAGTTGATCTCCAAGCCAGAAACTCTTAAAATCACCTTCTACGAGGTCATTACATTTGTCCCTCATGAAAGGAGTACTGTTAAAAAAGTTTTTATTAATATACTATTTAAAATTTATCAACTAAGTACTGCAATAGACTGATTTTTGTTAAATTAGATTTACACTATAATTCAGATAATAAAAAGAAAGTGTCAATCTATATTTACTGAGGCCGCTTGGTGGAATTGAGATATCAAATTTTAATCGTTAAAACTGTGTACATGTTTTGTTGTTAACGACATTAGTTTCCCCTTTCACCATCTTCATGAATTATACTACTCAGATTCTCTTGAACTCACAGTCAACAGGCTATTAAAATCGTTTTTTTATTTATACATGACAAGTTACGAAAAAATAGACTCCTATTGGAAGAAATAAAAAAAATATATTATATATAGTAAATATAAATATTATTTATTTATAGCCTAATAATAGACAAATTATGGGTGAAAATGAGTATCATTGATGCAACTTTACGGAATCAAATAAAAAGAAATGTCCCGCGCAGGACTCTAGAGCAGAGCTCCGAAACCTTTTGTCTTCCACGGCACATCGATATTTTTTTCCTAAATTTTACGGAACACTATAAGTCAGTATTTGTAAGAATGCGGAAGGTTCACCTTTGATGCATGTGTTACAACTAATTACTTTTGTATTATATACTTTATTAATATATTTTTTTTTTCTCTAATAAATTTACATTTTGTGGTATGGATTATGTGTATAATGTTTATGTCACTATGACATTTTTAAACGAAGAAATAATTATTTCTGGTTCCTTGTGATTTTGTCTTCACAAATTATTTTATAGTGTAGACGAATTATTCGATTTTTCTTCTGTTGGAAAATGTACCACGGCATATCGGTTACGGGGCACTGCTCTAGATTCTAGTATGAGAAAAATGTAACAAAAAGATATACAGTATATTCTTTATTAGTATTGTCGCGAAAATACATTTTAAAACTCAATATGCAATAAATAAAATGATTCTTAATCGTATATATAACAGTTCGTTTGGGGATTACCACGTTCGTTTGAACGAAGCTTCCAATTCGTGATTCGTTCGTATTAATTGTAATTGTAATCGTAAACGACGCAAATTTAGTAACTTCATGAATAGGTTCATTCAAGACGCACGGAAAACGTACGGTATACAATATATATATATATTATTTTTCTTTCTGTAATATAAGGTTCATAATAAATCTTATGATATTGTTCTCTGATAAAGAAAGTGTATAATTTTCGCGTTTGGAGATGTATGCTTTTGGAGTTTTTGACACGTCTATTTGTCAACGTTTCCGACATAGTAATTATTAATGTTTTTTTTTTGCGACAAGTCAAAGATGGAGAGAAAACAATTTTTCTTTCAAACCAGTACATTGCATTTAAATCTCTATACAGCCTCCATTCTGTATTGAGTTGAGATTTTTGTGAACGTGATCTGAAATTGTATTGCTGGGCTTTGTGAGAAACGTCACTGGAATGCAAATCAGAAGATTTTATTGAAAAAATATGGAAATGTCCAGTGGCGCCGTAAATAATAATGGAATAAGTTTCGAATATGTTTTTCAATGCCAATTTTAATGGAACACGTTTCAAAATTATTAAAAAAGTTGTCAGCTCCAGACAAATAATTTAGTCAATATTTGTATCCAGGTAGATTTTTTTCTCACGTAACTTGACTTGTGTGTTATTTTTAAATATTTTTTTGTATTATTTAAACTCAATATTCAAGTTTTAAATGTCGTTTAACCTTACTAGAGGCATTTTATAATTTACTCCTAAACATGAAACTATTTATTTGAATACGTATCGTAGATTAACTATTTATTTTCCTATTAGAATACTTGATACTTAAGAATTCGAAACATTTTCCTGACGCTTGGGCTCACAGTTTATTAACTCCCTCCTTGTTTATTATATATTACATCCCTTAACTATGCAAAACAAGCAAAATATTCCATGTTAAAATAACAAATTTTCCATGGCAGAATAAAATAATTTACGACGTGAAAATGCGCCTTTTATTTGAGTCACCCAGCTCACGTATTTGCAGAAATGTACAATATATTGCCTACGCTCCAGGCGCTCGCCATTTTCGCCTAATAAACACTTCAAAAATACTAGCAATAAACGTTTATTTAATTATGAACTTAATTAATTCTGTCGATGTCTTCAGCTGAATTTACACGGTCGTATTTCATACACCGCAGAGTTTATTAAAA
The DNA here is from genome assembly GCA_028555115.1 of Himalopsyche japonica. Taxonomy (NCBI): domain Eukaryota; kingdom Metazoa; phylum Arthropoda; class Insecta; order Trichoptera; family Rhyacophilidae; genus Himalopsyche; species Himalopsyche japonica. The sequence continues at coordinate 381,856 of JAHFWJ010000224.1, read as the reverse complement.
TAACGTGAAATATAACACAAGCATAACGTGACATGTTAATTTATTATGATGCGTAGATCTCTGTAACACGAAAAATATTCGAAAAAATACACATGTCCACGGGTTTGAGAGTATCTTTAGAATAAGCCAGTGTTAAACAAGCTTCGAGTTGTGGGCTTTAATTGCATTCTATGATTGCTGATATTTTGAGTTATCGTATGAATTGCAAATATATAAAACATACTTTTACCGTTTATACAATGCATTCAAAGTCATACATTAAACAAACTAATTGTTCTTTTTTATCGTTTATTTTTTTGAGCCGTTGACACCAAACATGTGTGTTCTCGCGAAACACAAATAACTATTGAATTTTATCAATATTTAAATATTTTTATTATTTTCACATTTCAGTTGATACTCCTTTGTTTTCAAGTTTAGTTATATAAATCAATTCAGATATCAACAACTAACAGACTAAGTGTTTTTCGAAATTTATCTTCTACAGGGCGTTCACTGGGAAAGCTTATTTCTTTGTTTGGTCGCTATTTTGTTAAAAATAAATTTTAACAGTTCATATTTTGCAATCGTGGTATTAAGGCGAGGAAAATTAATTATGGAAAAATATTAAATAAAGTAATATTTCTTAAGCGTAAAAACATTTATCAAAATCAATCATTAATTACTATGACGGTATGAAATTTATAAAAAAAATCATAAAAATAATATCCCATGAAAACCCACTATCTATAGTGAATGACTTTGAAGAATGAGGATCTTTTTCAGATCAAATAATTCTAGGCCACTATAACCGGGAAGGTCAGATAAAAAAAATGTTGCTATTCAAGGAAGTGTAAAAAACAATTTATTAATTTAGTTCGAGGCCATATTTAAGGAATTGGAATTAAGACACCAAGTTTGTGGAAAATTATTCAAAGTTCGAATTCGCCATTTAAAATTTTATAAACACATTAGCTTCTTTCAAAAGGCAATTTATACATAATGTTCCAAAAATATGCCAGTAAGATGTAACAGCTTGCTTCTGATAGCTCTATTTTTCTAATATCAAAATGAATGACAAGGCTCATTTCTATTTAAATGGATAAGTTAACAAAAAAAAAACGGTCGGTTATGGTCAATAGAAACAAAATATGTAAAAATAATGTCGTATACATTCTCGGCAAACACTCTGTATATAAACGATGTTATGAGTTTACTGGCTGTTAGTTAGTACGTGTTCTTGAATACACTAAGATGCCGAAATGTGAAGGCTGGACCATGAATGACTAAACATGTGGAATTGTAAATACATAGTTTGAACTATTCAAATCAAACCTTTCATTATTTCACACTCTTATTATTCCAATGAAACTTTTTCAATATAATCAGGTGAAATCAAATTGATGGAATGATTGAAATAATTTAAAAATTTTGTCAAAAATCTTCAATAGCATACTGAATAACTGAATCGGCGGATTAAAACTCGTGAATTACCCCCGAGCATGATCATAAAATTCAAGCGACCGTACCCAGTTAAAACTTTTACTTGACAATAATCGTTAAATTTATTGAAATGAAATTGGATAATGGCACCCATTTGAAATCACCCAGTTTCTGTCGCACTTCTATTTCGATTCGTTAACTGTTAATCCAATGGCATATATATTAAGCTAATAAATAAATAAAACACTGGCGATCGGAAATGCGTCGTAAAACTTTAAATTAATATAAGAACTAGTTGACCATTCGACGTGTATACAGTAAATTATTATTAAGTAGTAAAAATTTCAACGGCCACGAAAACAGATAATTTAAAATATATTTTTGGAACCAGTTATTTATATATTTTGTTTGGTAGTTAACTGGAGTTTGACGATGACGAAATCTTGATGCTAAGCAATTATAGTATGTTATATTTTATATGAACTTCGAAAATAATATGTTACCTGAATACATGCTGAAAAATATAGCGTCACACCAATGGTCAGAAAACCTTGACGTGATAACGTTACAATGTATATATATTATATTTCTTCAAGTAGGCAGATACAATGGCTTCCTTTAGAAGTTTATTATTATACATTGAGCTGCGTCTTCACAAAATGACACTGCTATTTCATCAGCTACTCACTTTTAAGGTGTTAACTGTCATTTCTTGATGGAAGGACATGATATTTTAAATAATACCAATTGAAAATGATTACGATGAGTAGAACCGACCTGATTATAAAATATATTGCGAAAATAGTACTTAAAATTGATATAAAAAAAAACGAGCCGGGTTTCGCCTTTCGACATCTTCAGGCATTCTATCACACAGATGCAACAGAACTAACGTAAAATAAACAATAAGCATCGCCTATGTATCAAAGTTATTAATTACTAGAAAATACCTACCCTAAGGCAAGCAGTAAACTGTAGCTATAACAAATTTAATAAAATAATATTTAACACAATTATTGTCTGTGATAATTTTCATTAACGATCTTGTTAATGAGTCATTCTTGAAAGGGTTTTTTTAAAAAATATTAATCAACTAACATTACACCGGGTTGTTAGGGACAAAACATGTGGAATCGTACAAAGTTGTAACAATTCAAATTTGATATTGAAATTTCATCAAGCACCTTCAGTCGATATCATAAATTATAAAATTATGTTTAGTAGTATAGAACAGTGAGCTTTCACCTCACTTAATGTCATTTTGCCACTAAAACTTTTATATTTTTTAAGAAGAGTTAGACAATATGTGCGTGTATCATCATATTTATTATGTAAAATTTTAATATTAAGCTTGCTTTACATGTACAACTATATGTGAAATATAGATTCTTATAATTAAAAAAAAATGTAATTTCAAGCCACAAGTCCTATAATATAAATAACAATGCAATTATTCAATTAAAGAATTTTCTCATTGAAAAATAAAGCTGTGTTTTACGATATCCTATTAAGTTGTGAGCTTTGCACTTTAGCTTAAGCTTGAGAAAGCACGACACTCAAAAGCTCTATTCTATATATTATTTAGCGAGATGATGGTAATGAAATCTTTACAGTTTCTCTATTAAAACTACTCACGACTTAAATAAATGTCAGTATGGAGAGGCGAGAAACGTTATCAAGAAAATTAAATTGGGATCCCATAAGAAGTAAAACAAGACAAATAGTCTTTACTGCAGCCTCCGACGTTTTTATAGATACGACGAAAGCTTTAAGAAAAATGGCAAGTATTTAATTTTCTAAATGCTTTTGGCAAATGGCATTTTCCCGTTGGGATATTTTTAGTTTAGTTGAATATATGAATACACCATTGTGCTTCACACCTCTATTTAATTTTTTATAATGAAATAGTTTTTATATTTTTATTTAATATTTTGCGACAAGTTTCGAAATTGTTGCATAAAAGACCGGATATAATTTTGACAGCCTTAAGTAATATTATCCATTCCACGCTCCGTTTTTTTATCTTCTTATGTCGATTACTTACCTCCTGAACTGATTCTCAAGAGACACACCATCCATCCAGCAAATTTGTGGTATTCCAGCGTCGATACTTCTTCGTCTCAACGCCTCTTATGTAAACATTACAATATACGTCATTCTCTGAGCGTCCCCTCATCTATGCGTGATATATTATATTATATTCGATACAGCGAATACGTTAAGTTTTATCATAATTGATAATGCCTGGTTGATCGTAGAAATTTTGGCACATTTTTGCTTAGTCACGTAAAAGTATTGTTAGTGCTAGACAAAGTAATGAAGATTATCAAAACGAATATGCTATATTTGATTCAAAAATTGCTTAAACAAGAATGTTTTAAAAACATAAAAATATTTCTGTATAAACTATTAACACACTACAGCCTGAGTAGTGCTAAAAATACTTTGCATATATTTTAAAATTCCCTGATTACAATTCAAAAAAAATGAGTATTTGTTTAATTGAACAAACCTTATTTCAAGCTACTGTGAAAATTGTTTATGAGAAAATCAAACAACTTTTCTTAACAAAGAAAGCGTCAATATCTACGTCATAATTTTGTTGGGAAAATGTATTCCATTTATCAGAGTGATTTTACTCTTATTGCAAGAATGTGTCTTTGTTTATTAAGTGAATTGAAAATATTGGTCAAGTTACAGTAAGAAAAATCTATGAATAATGCAATGAGAATAAATATTTGGTTTATTTCTAAGTCTTTGGACTACAGTAATTCTTATTTGTATAATATAGTGTTATATAACAAATGTCCTAATTCATTCTGTTTCTAGTTAGGTATGTTTTTATTTTTGTCACGAAAATAACGTATGCAAAATATGCATCCAAAATTCATTAGTGTTAATAATTTATGTAGTTAACCTAGCGTTAAAACAAACCTAATTATTAAGCATTTAAATAATGTCCAAGCTATACTAAGTAATAATTTGTACCTTAAACCATTTAGAAACATAATTTACTATCAAAAAAATATACAAATTATTGTACATACAATTGTTAATCTTCAATCAAAATTAAAAACCTTGAGTTTAATTTTGATAGTTTTGGTATGCTTTGAATAGTGTTATAATTCATGATATCGACTAACGGTGTTTGATAGAATTTAAAATATGAATTGTTGTAACTGTAAACCTTTCTACATATTTTGTCTCATATAATCCGGATTTCGCTTTTCGGCATCTTCAGGTTTTCTTTCATACGCATGCAACATAAGTGTATAATAACAGTTTGCATCGGTTGATAATGCTCGTGATGAGGAAAATCAGTTCTTATCATTGTATTATAAAATTTTATTAAAAAAGTAAACTATTTATTTTATTATTTCAGAGTAGCAACTTTTCACCAAAAACGACGTTTCACGCCTTAAATGTGGTTACTATGATTCTATAAGAACTAATTTTATACAGATCTGAACTTGAATTGAAGTCGATGCAAAATAGTGGTAATTGAAAAATTACACAACTATAAGGATTTTGTTAATAATGATCTAAAAAGAAACCTAAGAAGTGCACTTAACATAAAAAAAATAAGTTAGAAGAAATTTTCGTATAATACGTCGTTGTTATACTTTTTAAGTCATTCACGAATATAAAACCAGTTAAAACCTCACAGTTAATTTAAACTGTCAAAATTTTAGCAACGGGCTCTTACACATTGTTAATTTCCATCCCTTTATATTCAAATTTTCCAACCCTTAATTTATTATCAATTAACGATTCACTAATTTTTTGAATAAAATTTTAAGAAAGAATTTTAACCAGAACGTTTAATTTAATTAACAATCAAAAAACTCGTCCGACCCGTGGAATCTAAGATGGCTAACTTTAATAATAAAATAAAAAGCGATTTTTTTTATTAAAGAAAAAAGAGTTATCGATGGAAAATTATTAATTCTCATCTTTGTGGAATAAATGAATTTTATTATTTTTTGTCAGAATATTTTCATTTGATTTCAAAATATTACCGAATAAATCCTCAAAATAGAAAAATAAAAGAATACTGTCTTGAAATAATTTTATAGGATTAATAATTATTGTTGTTGAGAGAAATTTACAAGCAAGCAAAAAACACAACGGCAAAATGTATTTATTATACATAGATATTATGTTATATAAATCAAAGATTAAATATAGTTTATACTAAAGTTTTTTACAATATACAGTTGCATAAAGTATTTCACTCTCTTTGTAACAATAACCCTAGTCAATTCGGTGGGTATTTTTTTCTAAATTTTTACTGTTCAAAATCATCGTACACTTTTACCGTATACATTGTTTTGTCTGTAGATTATAATGGTTTTTATTTTGTGGAATTATGTGTTTATAATTGTCATGGAAGTGCATTGTTTACTAATAATCTTTTTGAAAGCATTGTTTGTTTTCCTTCATTAATATTTAATTACATATTATTTTATTTTCAGCTCGTGTCCTTGGTGAGGATGAAAAGCCGCTGGAAATCCTTCTGGCTCAAGAAAATGCTGTTCAGTTTATCCTGCGCTACGCAAAAACTGGTAAGTCAAACTTAATTCAAAAGCATTAAAAACTACAATTAGACGAAAACCATCATAATGTAGATAACATGACATTTATGCCACTGCATACTCTAAAGAATGATTTCGTTCCGAACATTAAAATACGAAATCTGTTTTTTTAACTGTTTAATTGTAATGTATTATATTTAATGGGTAATTATCTTGTTGAGATTTGTTTTTGTACACAATACAATATATCGCGTTATATGATTTATTTTAGATACCACTCTACTATAGCAATCGGTGTTATAGAAATGTTTATGAATCAAAAAACCAATTTATTCCTGTTTTTTTAAATTACTATATTAAATTGAATTAAATTTATTAAGCAGGGTACAACAAACCTTGTATATTTAATTAATTATGTAGAATATATCCATTTTAAAATAGCCAATTAAAGCGTTAAGCAAAACCAAAAGCTGCCTCTTCGATCGAAGACATACCTTCCGGAAAAGCTCTTGTACATTAGCCGTATTAAAATTCACTGTTACCTTTTTTATATTCCTGCCGAAAGCACAATTTATTCACGTCCTGAAAAATGAGAGCACCTGTTGGCCGGAAGAAGATTGATCGTCGACGCTTTCTCAAAAGCTCTTTCCATGCCACGAGCTTTGAGGGCAACCCTGAATTAGTCAGTTTTCCTTTTAAAGGCCTTATTAACACATTTCAAAAACCGGTTACTATGTAAAATTCATAAGCATTAAAGTTTATTATATTTAATAAAATAATTTTACATGTTTCTAACGCCGATCATACAACTTTATTGGCGTATAAAAATTTGTATAGAACTAAACACAAATTTTCTACGAGAAATATTGTTTTGTCATTATGATGAAAAATAGCATTTAAACAAATTTTACGATGCTTTTCAAATACGTGAAACATGTGTCATATTTATTAACACACTGAATAGAATAAACAAGTTGTGATTATTAATTTTATTGAAAAAGAAAAACTATTAAACCATAAACTCACCGCCAAACTTAACATAGCTTGCTAATCGCTCTCAATACATCCGCGTTATTGTAATCGTATGATAAAGAAATAATTTATACACCAAAGACATTTACATCTTCGAAAATAAAACAAACAATCAACCAGTTGTCCTAAACTATCTGATTTTTGATTCAATCTCAACCTATTGTGTGCTTAAACAGTCGCTGATGAAACTATATACTCCCTGAATAATTAACTATTAATATGTATGCAATCATAAGCTATACAAAATTGTAATCAACATTTAAAAATCAGATTGTGTAATGCTAACACTCACCTGTGATCCACATGAAGGCGTTTGACGTTGATTAATTCCTTCGGGGTGCGTTACGACTTTAACAAGTGTTATTTGAACGTCAAATAGTTGGGGGTGAAATATTAACGTTGCTTCCACCCGACACACGTGTCGAGTGAAAAGGGTTGCCAGTTATCCAAATTTCTGTAAGCTGACGGGAAATTCCAGACGGGAATTATATATTTTACTAAGTAATTGGAGTAAACATTCGTGAACCGTGTTAATCTAGGTGGTCTAAAATAATACTTATCAAACTTTTATTCATGAGAAAGGGTAAACAACGAAACAATGAATGAAATTTACAATGAGTCAAAAGAAATAAAACATAACTGACATTAAGACTGCTTTGTAGTTTCGGTCATTTTTTAATTCTGTTACAATAATTAGTATCATACACTGATAGGCATTCCTAGAAATTTTTATCACTTTAAAGGTGTTAATTATCAATTCTTGATATAGAAGCATGATATTTTACATAATAAAAACACATTTTTTTGTACTTATTTCCACAATATGTTTTTTGATCAGGACCGGATTCACTCATCACGACCATTATCAACTGATACAATTTACAAGCTTGTCTTTTTACACCAAGTCCTTTTTTTACGGGATACACTGATTCCAGAAAAAGGCGCGTAAAAAAATCCCAACTTTCATATAATTTGATAAATTGGTTCCAAAAATTAAAATATCGCGTTACAAAGTACCAGAAACGTATGAAAAACCGAAATTTGTTCTTTAAAATTCGTGCAAAAAAAAATTATATATTTTATTATTTTATATGGATTATTCGCTGCTGTCACTCTCGGTTGCGATTTTTTGAACGAAAGTATTGAATTTTGCATGAATCTGAATTTTGCTCAGACTCTTGCTCGAAATCTTGAATTTTGCTCGGAGATTCTTGATATAAGTCAATTCTTGATACAATATGAAAATAATATTTATATGAAAAAAATCGCGTAAAAACGACTGAAGCACGTAAAAAATGTAACGGTTTCGTCCAAAAAAATCGCGTATAATCGAATTCGCGTTAACAAAGGACTGCGTGTATACAAAATATTAGTGTTAACGGTAGCACGTATACAAAGCCACGGGCTCAAGAACTAAGAAACAATTTAGAGGAAATCATACAATATTAATACAAATTATCTAAATTAATTTAAAAATTACACGTTAATAATCGCTTATTAATAATTTTCAAACAAAATTAAGGTAAATCAAAAAATATACTGTAGAAATAAGTACTCCTTTTTCGTTGCTATGTCATTTCTTAATGGAAAGGTTTTATATTTTAAATAATGAAATGACACATTTTATTTGTACTATTTTCACAATATACAATATATTGTCGAAATGTGGTAGGTTTTCAACTGTTAATAAAAATAATTTATAATTCTAAACTTTAAAAATAAAACTACGATGATTGCGTTAGTATTTGTTACTACTTTGTATTCAAATAGTCTATGAAGATATTTTTTTTAAATCATTCGATTGAATTTAATACAGTCAATTTTTAGCGATAAATTAATCACTTTAATTAAAATAAAGCTAATTATTCCACACGAGAAGATAATACTTACCATCTCACGGACCATTATCCTCACAATTTTGAATCTCATAGACTACTACCGTGATTTTTTTCTACATATATTGTATATATAAATCGTGACACAAAAGTTGTATGCTATGAGATTGTACTTCCATCAAATATTATTCAAAAAATAATTAGTTTACTTTTTGATGTTGATTGTATTAAAGATGTTTATATGTTCCTGGCTTGGTTAAACAATTTTTTTATATCGAGCTACAAAATTTAAAAAAAAACCGCTCATATAAAAGATATCATTATGTATTTTTACATTTTGCGGAAATATTTTCATTTTAAACATAGAAGCTTTACTTAAAAACCCTTAGATCTAAAAACTATTCTTACGTAATTAATGCAATTAATACATATTTATTTCTACGCTATTGAAGCAAGGTAAATTAATGGCAAAATTATATTAATATTGTGTTCGCATTCGTGGCCCTTTTTTTCATAAGAACCATCGTCATAGTTACTTAAAATATATTTTTTTTATATTTTGGCTCAAGTATTCCTTTATTACAATTGAATGGATTCCAGTACGTATCAGCAGGTCAAGATTCAAGAGCAATTCTTCTACTTTTATTTAGATTTGGCACTCAGTGAAGGGCTGGGGAGGAATTCATCCCGAGAGTGCCAAACCATTTCCACAGCTCCCTTTTCAAAATAAGCTCGTTTGACTGCAAACAGACCTCAGCGACCAGTGCTGTACTGCGGAATAATAGAGTGCATAAAATGAACAATATAATTTTAATATTTTTATGCGCTTCTTAATTTACCTAACATACATGTGATCACCAACTTTTTTTTGGTCCATGAACCGTTTTAAAATTTTTCATAATAAATTCTACCCCTCCTTATGCATGCTTAATCTAGTTTAAGAAGAGCATTCCAAATAATATGAAGAAGTATTATATTATTTTTTTTTTTATGTTAGGGCAGCGATTTTCGTCAGACATACTAAAACTCCGCCATCTCTTGGAGAAAATCTCCTACTAATTGGGTACTAGCGAAGACATTTTAGTTTTGCTTTTTTTTCCAAGGAGCGGCAAACGTCGATTCTGTGATTTGTCAATATGGGAAATCCAGTGTGAAAACGGATAAATCTATGATTTTTCAAACTAAGGAAGGTAGAATTGGCGTCCTTGACGGATACCCCTGTGATATAGCATAATTATAGCATATTTTGTAGCCACAAATTTTTTTAGAGCAATTATTTTTTATGCGATGTGTGCTAAATTAAAAACTAAAAAATAACACTAGAGATAAAATTAAGATAAACAATAAGACGTTAATTAAGTAAGAGTGGAAATATAAAATTTCGAATAAACAAATAAATATTCATAAATAAATAACAACTCATTTTGAAAAAGAAATTCAATAAATTGATAAGAGTATTTTCTATGCATCTATAAATAATTGTTTAATAAAAAGAAAACGTTGAACTACGTAAAATATTTTACGAAAAAACATAATGTAAAGGCAAAACTTATCGTTTCACATTCAAAATTTATTTTTTGGTTCTCAAATCAACGACAATGGTACTCTCTTTGTGTTAAAGCATCCTTAATGCAGTTCTGCATTTGTCCTAGTCTTACATTTGACGTGGGAAAAAAGGTCTTGATCCAACAACCCTTGAATTCTAAGTAGCCACTTTGCCATCGGGTAACAGATGTACATTCAATCTTTTCAGATGTTCGCAAAGGCAGACTTTGGTTTCAGTTGTTTACGCAGGATTAACTTTCACTTGAAAATTTTATTTTTGAATAAAAAATGCGACGGCAATATGATATATTTTGTCCTGGGTTGTATACATTGTCGTGTCTTTGATGTATACATATGTGTAACAATAAAATGTTAAATTGTTGGAAAACCGTTTAGTGAATGAAATACCAGTGAATCCGTACACTAATTTTTGCAGCACTTTAATTGCGTAAATTTCGATTTTAAACCTCTGCGTGCCGACACCTGAAATAGTCGATGTCCAATGCCTGATTCATCAGACCGGCGTAATCATTTAAAAAGTATATTAAAAAAATAAACGGTCTAAAGTTTTGAATTGTTGCAATTTTGTACGATTCGACATGTTATGTCACAAACGACCCGGGTTTCGCCCTTCGGCATCTTCAGGTATTCCATCACACGGATGCAACAGAACTGACAAACGAAGGGCGAAACCCGGGTCGCTTGTGACAAAACATGTGGAATCGTACAAAATTGCAACAATTCAAATTTGATATTGAAATTCCATCAAGCACCTTCCGTCGATATCATAAATTAAAACGGTTGTTAAATTATTTTTTTATGGGTACAAAATGCTTCAAATCATAGAAAGTGTTTAAACGTATGCTAGAATATTTATTAAATCCCTCATAATTAGAAGATTTAAATAAGATAGCTTATTGCCTACTGTCAAATAAATTAAATACTCAAAATTTATTGCATTTAACATATAATCCAGAATTTCAGTATTTATTCGACGGTTATTCCATTTTTTTAAAAACTTTCTATCTTATATATTTTTACAAGTCTTTGCTTAAGTGATCGGCATTTCTTGTTTCAAAGCATCAAATATGCTTTTCAGGACCTTGTATAGTAATTCCAAAAGACCCGGCAACCTACTGGTTAAGAAGACCTTCAAGTATGTTTATATTAGAAGTGTACGTATATCACTGTTTATTATGTTCGAATCTTCAAATTATTCAATTTATATTATCGTGCAGAGGAACAGATACAGTGATCAGCCCGGCCCGTTAAGGGTAAGGTTATTATTATATAATAGGTCGGCACAAGCTTATTAGTAAGGTTTTATTGAAAGGTATTTTCTTACAGATATTGAAAGATCTCAGTATATTTAACATAACAACTACAAGGAAAAAAAACTAATTTCAAAAACGTAGGTAGAACTTTTTGAATAATAAAAACAATTTTTTTTAGATGAATTTCCATAATATATTTTATTATCTTGAAATTAGATAATTGACAATGCTCGTGATGAGTAAAGCCGGTCATAATCATACAATATATTGGTGAAATGTGTCCATCAAGAAGTAACAGTAAATACTTTAAAATTAGATTGAGTCATCGGTCTACTAAACAAATTATCGTTTTTTTTCAGACTAGGCACGTAAAAAGTCACCTGTTGTTTATTTATTTATTAATTTAATTTATTTTATTATTCTTTAACTATTCTCTATAAATTATACACATGACGCTTATTTTGTATTTAGTATAATACTAATTAAAAGTGCTTAATGACATACTGTGATCAGCAAACCTAAACTTTTTTTTGCGTACCGCCTATTTTTCAGAACCCTCAAAAATATAAAATATATTTGTAAACGTATTTTTTTATATATAGTGTGGTATATCTATTTTTCAGTTTTAGATATAATAGTTCTGACGATGGCGCGCACCGAAATAGCTATCAACTATATTTTTTAAAAATAATTTTGTAGAACTAAAATACATTGCTATTTTTTTCACCGTGTTATATTATTACATTTCTCTAAAAACCGGGGTTGGCACATTACAAAATACAGTTATTTTTATTCATACAATTATTTTTTGTTAATATTACTTCCGATATCATTAATAAAAATTTTGTCACAAATACCCATAAATTTGATAAGCTCGTATCAAATGACGATGCAACCCTCAACAAGACAATTGTATGCATAGCATTCTCTATATATAAAATATTTGTGAGTGTAATATTTAAAAAAAAATATACTTGCATATATATATTGGAATAACATTGTAGAATACCTTTGAAATTTTATGGACATCGTAGTCCGCTTGGGAATGGGGTCGTGCATTTATCTAGGACACCGGTGTCCACTTGGGATTCAAGTGGTTAAATAGGTACCTACCTATGTATTGTGTTTTACCGCTGAGTGGCCATCACTGAAGGGGGCCGACGACTGTATGTTACCCTACGTCATTTTGTGCTCATTGTGAAGTCAGGTCACGTCATTTATGAGGCAACAGCTTGTTGAGTTGATAAACAAGTTTTGCAAATTAGTACTCTTTCACGTGGAGCTTAGTAACGTCATCACCACTCGATGTGGGAGAAACTTAGTTGCCCAACTTTTCAGCAAAATCATAAATAATAGACTCTATAGCTTTTGAAAATGTAAATTTAGAAACCTGCCGTTTGTTTTTTTTTTATTTAATTAGGTTTATCTATCCAAAGATAAGGGCGGTTGTTGTAATATATATTTGATTCATATCCATCTTATCTGCTTCTGAAATAGATTATTAAAGTGAAACACGCTTTTCAAGGGACCCTAAAGAAAGAAACGAAAATCCTGAAATGAGAGAAATGCAGAAAAGCTTAAAAAAGTAAAATCTTTAAAAATATAAAATACATATTTGTGGTGTGAAAACGTTCCATAGTTAATCGAATTAATTGCTCTGATGGACGATTATGTTGATCATAAAATGGACGTAGTGCGCGATACGTATTTCGAACAGAATCATGATTTTCAAAATAAATTTGCACAATTTGGAAGCGATGTTCAGGCGTCAGTCTATTTATATTGACATGCCAAACCAAACTCACCAAAAATCACTTGACAACTAAAAAAACCAGTTAAAAAGTTTTGCCAACTTAAAGTTCTATACCTCTAAAAAAACACCAATATAAAGTTCCCTCTTTAATTTCCAAAAATTGGGTTTGCGAAAATTTGGTACGCATGAGAGGGTTTTGTAAAAGTAAAATTAATAAAATCTCATTTATTGAAATAATCGAATAGTGTTTTAAACTTATTCTTCTGAAATTCCTTAACAAAGAAAGTCTCTAGACATTTGAGTCAACTATGATATATTTTTCATCATTTATTTCTTTGGTTAATATAAAAGATTTATCTACGAAAACCGGTAAATCGGGATAATAATTAGACGGAACTATAATATTATATTTAGATGATAGATCGAGGAAATCTATTAATTGGGGAACTCTTAATGCGGGATTATTTAACTTTGTTTTTATGAGTGTTTGACGGGACTACAAAAAATAAACCGGGAAAACGTATTATACGAGAACGGTTAATCGGGGTTTCACTGTACCAAATTATGAAACTGAATGTTTACTTTATCTTCTATAAAAAACGAAGGCTTGTGATTATTGAAAATACATATATTTCTACTATAAAGCAGTTTTACAGGCCATAGTTTCAGAAAAAAATCATGTATTATCATATCAGAATACGGCTTGAAATTAAGAAATGAAAGCGCTTATAAAAAAACTAAATTAACGGATCCACAAAATGATTAGATTTTAACTCTCTTGGCTGTACAATGAATAAATAAATAATTTTTCATCCTAAGTGGATATATAAACAGAAAATTTACAAAAATATTTCTTAAATACCAACTACAATTCTGTCCTCGGGAATTCTCGTAGAAAAAAGTCGTAATGAAACAAACTTTTTTTAATGACAGTCTTTTATTTCATATCATTATAATCTTGTGTTATTTATCTCAATTCCAAAATAATTAGCAGAGACACAATGTTGCCACAACATTCAAAATACGCTAAGCATTAATCATGTTTTTTGCTGCAAAAAAGTCTCGTGTAAAAACAGAATAATAAAAATCAGTGACACGAAAATTTTACTCCGGCGTTTTCATTTAGTTTCTCGGGTGTGAGATAGAGAGCTTTGACAGTTATAACCGACAACTACTAGCGACATCTATGAACGTCACTTTGGAATTTATTTATATTTGTGTTCATTTAGGAAACAGGATTTTATGTACAAAACTGAAAGATTTTTTTTAGTTATTTAAATATATATATCATTTCACCATATAATATTGTTATGGGTGTATTGTTTGTCATTTATATTAACCAGGTGGTATATGGTTCTATATATCTGTGTAAGCTAGAATTTATATTAAAAATTGAATAATGTGTTCCAAAACTCGTAATGAGTGTCAAATAGATTTGAAGATACATACATTGAACCATAATTATCATATATACTGGATAATAACAAGCCGGCAAATTTCGTGAAATCTGTTTTTGATCGCGTAACCGAGTAGGACAAAAACCATTCGATCTGTAAATGATTCAATCTAAAAATCCTTTTTAAAAGGTTAGGTTAGGTTTGGTTAGCGCTCGTGTATTGTTACCAAAAAGGAAAATGATGTAATATTCTGATAAATTAAAATAATGAATCATTTTATGTTTTGAATATATTTTTTGTAGTTGTTTTGTTCTGTGTAGAACTTAGGTTTCCAAAGTGGTCCCTGTGAGCCCCCAGGGGCTTATATAGACTCGCAGGGGTTCGTGACAGGAAAGGAAAAAAATGGGAGTCCGCGAGATATAAATGGAGATCGAATTCAATTTACTATACTTACAGTAACAAAATGCAGTAAGGTTTACTCGACGAGCCTGGATGTTTTGACGTTGGCAATACGTCATTAATGATCCATACTACGATATTGAAGAATAAGTTGTTATATTACAATGAGAATTGATCGTATCAAGTACAAACGAAGAACTTTAGATAGGGTTCTGCGGTAGTTTCATTATGGACTATCGCAAGAAACTTTTCAATGGCATTTCCTTATTCATACTTCGTGAAAAGAAGTTTTAGTGCCATTACTTATATTTATATCGAATCGGTACAAAACCACTATGAGCAATATTGTGTCCACATGTGAATTTAATATGGCTAGAAAAATTTAATATTCTGTAGAGATCTATGGCAAACAAAATGAAACATTTAAGGGGTTCATAAGTTAAAAAAAAGCTTGGTAAACTGTGGTGTAAAGCAATACTATATTTAAATAATATAAAACCACTGGAAAGCACCTCGATAAATCGTATATATTCCTGGCATTCAGTAAGAATTCTCTTTTATGTAAAGAATTTTAAAAAGACGTACTGCAAGACGAAGAAATGCTTCTTGAAAAAGTCTATCTTTTGAGGTTAATTGACTTTGTACTCAGTTAATTAGCGTCCCCGAGAGAAGCGTCCTAGTTGCACACCAATGGAGGAGACTCACAACTACTAGAGTAAATTGATCTCTGACTCTATTTGATACTGTCTTTCATTTATCACTTTTAGGTGTTAACTGTCACTTCTTGATGGAAAGGCATGATATTTTAAATAATAAAAACAAATTTTTTAGTACTTATTTCCACAATATATTTTTTGATCAGGACCGGTTTCGCTCATCGCGAGCATTATCAACTGATATCATCATTTAAAATGTCTTTCATTTTTCAACGTATCACCTTCAGTTGGACAGAAATGTGGAATTGTCTATTTAAATGTTAACCAAAACACATTATTTTAATATATTATATTTTCTAAAATTGCAGTATAACCAAGTATGAGTAGAGCGAAGATTAAGATTTATTCAAAATCTATCGATGTATATAAAATAAAATATTAATCGATAATTCTTATTTTATATTTATGACCGAAATCTCATTCACTCAATAACTTCTAATAAATACATTTAGTGTTATCCAGACAAATATATACATTATAGCTACAAAAATGGATTTTTTTAAAATTTAATTTAAATTTAATAATAAATATATTTTTGTTTTCAAAACTTTCTTAACATTATCTTTGTAATGAAAACGTATAAGCGTAAATTGATTTTAGCCAGAAACATAAAATAAAAACCTATTATATAAAAACTAATGTTTTTTTTTGTTCGTATTGTATGTGTTGCCATACCGTTCATAAGATTAGAATAAAACTTTGTCAAATTATTGTCTGCACTTTATTAAATGTTATAGACATATTAAAATTTACATCACGTTTGTTTCATATATAAAAATCAACGTTTGTTCATATTTTATGGCTTGCCATAACGTTCATTTTGAACTTATTGCTTGCGTTTACGCGAAAGTTAATGGAAAAATTAACTTATATAATATATACTATTTTTATAATTCACGGTTGAAAGCAAGTAGTCATTACACCGAAATATGTCACACAGTATATAATATATCCATTGTTTTTTTACGAATATGATACACAGCAAGAAAAAAATATTGTTGTATTCATTTGGAGATTGCAATATTTGGCTTACACTTATTCAATTCTGCCAGACGATATATAATGTTTATAACGAAAAAAGAGAGATTGTAAAAATCTTCATTTCACCTTGTTTAGTAAAAAGTTTTAGTAATTTTTAATTTATATTCAATCTTGTCTTTAGCAGCCATTCTGTTTAGAAATACTTTTTTGGGTTAGCACATACAAAAAGTACTCGACCCGTTAGAACTTTGCCTATTGACAATAAAAAGAGAAAAACTTTAGAAATAACTAGAGATGTTCTCAGTTACAAGTATCGAGTATTTCTGAAGGCACTTTTTCATACAAAATTAATTTATTGACTACTGGTATCGAATAATCACAATTGGGGTACAAATAAAAGCAAAGTTATGCGTTATGTTCAATTGTCTATAGTATAAACATTTTAATATTGAATGATATTGAATAATTTACCCACGACTGACTTGGGGAGAACACACAAAATATTACATTTGTTTTGATTTGAGTTGGGAAAGAGTCACTAAAATATGAAATCTTTGATTGATTGTTTCATTTGACTCGTATTGTTGCGTGAACGAAAAATTTAAGTTTCCTAAAATTAAATCGCCTTTAATTGAGAAAACATGGCTTAGTCCTGAATTGATTCTCATTAAGTCATTTGTTTTTTAATTTTTCTTTGCATTGAAAGGCAGTGTTAGAGTTAGGAATGAGATTATTGGAGGTTATAGAGGTAGGCATGCGACTCTTATTCACTGCGAAATTGTTGTTTTGATTCGTTTGTTGACGATCGTCGTATATTCTACAATTTACATACAACTGTTAATTAGGTATGCAGGGAGTTTAGATGAGCGAATCCTGTTCTGCCGTATTTATGAAAATTGTGAAAAAAATATGTCATATTATATGTAGAAAACTTTCGGGTATAAATACTCGATTACATGAATAAAAAAGTATCGAATATTTTAATACCACAAAAAGCATCGAAAAAGAAGGCATTGTATTATATTAAAGTATACGACTAAGCTTGGGAAAGTCTATTAAAGTCTAAAACGATTTTCTTTATTTTTCCTCCACGACAATACCTTCTGGCTAAGCAAAAGAAGATTTTTTCATTATGTCCATTCATTATGGCGAGGGTTGCCTTTCTTTGTGGCAGCATTTAGACATTTTGCAAAAAAATAATGGCATCCTACAAAGATATAGCATTTTTCCATTACGTTTTCCTTTTATGTATCATAATCCTTAAATGGTTATTCAAAGTATTGACAGTAAACTATTCTAGCGGTATGAACTAAACCAGCAACTTTTCGATTGGAGTCTTAAGCGGTTAATACTACTTTAATGTACCCCTATTAATTGCTTGAAGGCATGCTTATTTGTGATGGGTTGAATGTTCGGCAATAAATAAATATGATGGTATACCTTTATTTCGTCCTCGATTCTCGTTATTCCAGTCGTATCCTCGCACTTTTCTGGTTGACAAAAGAAAAATTTTGACTGATGCCAATTTGAATGGTTCCTTTAAATACATACATATGTATATTTTTTTTAACAATATAATAAATTAGATTTGTCAATGTTTATTTTTTCTTAAAGATTTTTTAAATTGCGTTTTGACTAATTTATATTGTGAATTAAAATATTTAGTTTATAGGGCGGGGCTCAACGTTTTCTTTACTGCGGCCTTATGGTGAATCAGAAAAGTGAATGTGACTTTCGAAATGAAAAGGTTCCCCACCCCTGGTCTGCACCAACAAATAATAATAAACAAGAAACAAAATAATACTTAAAAAGGATACAAACATGTTTTAATAAAAAAAAATAGTAATATCTCCACAATTGAATATTTTACGATTAGGACCGGTTTCAGTCATCAGGTATAATCGACTGATCACAACGTGCATTATAAATCAGCAGACAATGCTCGTGATGAGTAAAAGCGGCCTTTCTCATGAATATGGAAAAATAAGTAATAATAATCATAAGTCTGGAAAAAGTTTAAAAAAAATGTTTTATACCGTTTAAAATATAATTAATGCCTTTCCGCTAATAACTAATACATTGTGATAAAGAATATATTATTAAATGCAATATGTTTACCATGTATATCAGTCCATTAAAAACAATCTGATGTTACTAGGTATTAAATAGTTTAAGTCTGTTATTATGGAAATTAAAATACATTGAAAAAAATCTACTTTAGTAACACGGTGAAAAAATAGCAATGTATTTTAGTTCTACAAAATTATTTTTAACAAATATAGTTGATAGCTATTTCGGCTCACGCCATCGTCAGAACTATCCAACATTGCTATTTTTTCACCGTGTTATAATGGAGTTCTACCAAGTGAATGCCAATTCAATCAATATCTACTTTAGTTGTATGAAAATGTTCATTAATAAGGTCTAAAATGAATAATTTCTACTCTTCGACACGATTGTTTATTCACAATTATCTTCTCAACGCGTCTCCTTTTTCTTAATAAAACAGTTTTAATTTTAAATTTGACATTTCAAAATAATGTATATAGGTGTGTCTATTTCTTGTGCAATATTTTTCTTCTTCTACTTGATTATTAATGTTAGTCTTCAAAGGTTGTCAAAAACTTAAGATTATTTGACTAATTTTGTTATGAAAAAAATATTTTTCCGCTCTTTGAATTTTTTAAACTCTGACAAAACTATATCTATAGTAAAAAATTTCTTTCGGCATATTTAGTTGAAAAACATCTAAGTATGCATGTGTTTGATTTCGTAACCAAACAACACACTTCGTCATTCGTTTTGAATGTAACTGAAAATACAATAGTTGTTTTATTATACTGCAATCTTTCGGTTACATAAATAGACAAATTCTCCATGTCATATTTGTCTATTCCACACCGTATTGCAGACACGTAATCGTACGTGATATGCCAAAATAAAATATTTGAAAAACTGTATAATTTAAAATACAAATGATTAAATCGTGACAAAAATATTATGTTTATTTTTTCTGTCAAAAAAAAGCTATAAAAACCATCGACAGCAATTCTTGTCTGACTGATACATTATTGCTGAAAAAATCACTATTCATTGTTTCTTGTAAAAGTTTACATGTATTAAGCATACATAGACTTATTCTGACCTAAGTTTGACGGGAAGTGCTAAAAAAGAGAGTTTTAGTATGTCCGAAATAACATTAGTCCGAACACTTTTAGTTAGATAAACAAAAGTTTTCTTATCAAAAAACGTTTCCTTTTATTTTGGTACCAAGTAAAACGAACTGTAATTTATACGAGACAAGAGTGTTCGAACAAAAGAAAGACGTCTCGAGACGTTTTCATAGATTTGAATCAAATTAAATGTG
The DNA here is from genome assembly GCA_028555115.1 of Himalopsyche japonica. NCBI lineage: Eukaryota > Metazoa > Arthropoda > Insecta > Trichoptera > Rhyacophilidae > Himalopsyche > Himalopsyche japonica. Next base: position 361,600 of record JAHFWJ010000224.1, on the reverse strand, counting down.
CTAAATTCATTGATATTTGCTATATTAAAAAATAATAATACACAATTATTCATTTCGTGCATTACCCCTATTTTTTAATGTATTTTTCATATTGGATGAATTAAATTTTCAGTCTTATTTGTGAGACTTAAAATTTACATTAACATTTTAATTGTTAACTATCAAATTTCATTAAGTATGATTTGAAGGATGATTGAACTATTCGTTATTTTAAGCTCAATTTTATATAAATATTCATTTCAAATCTACATTCTACCTTTAAATTATTCTCGCGATAAACAAAACCGATTCTGATCACTAAATAATCATATCAACTAGGCCATATAACTGATTTGATTTGAACGATAATACATCACTTTTAAAGATTTTAACTGTCACTTCTTGATGAAAAGGCGTGATATATCAAATAATAATAATAAAATTAAAACTATTTCAATAATATCCACATAAAATTTTAGAAACAGGATCGGTTTCGCTTATTGCAAGCATTACCAACTGAAATTATTTATGATACTAAATATTTGTTCTATTGATCGAATCGGCATTAACTTGGTGGAGCTCAATTAGTTGTCCTAAGTTCTGATGAAGGCGTAAACCGAAATAGCTATCAACTATATATGTTATAAATTGTGTACAACTAAAATACATTGCTATTTTTTCACCGTGTTATATTAGTTTTTGTGGTGTATATTTTTTTACATCGAATATAATACGAGTACCTATGAACAGCACAAATAAATACAAACAGAGTCCCTCTCTCTCGCATATTTAAACTCATAATTACTCTCAAAAGCAAACTGCTTCTCTATACAGCAATATCTTGTCCAATTATAGTGTACGCTACTCCCGCGTAGGTTACAGTAAAATTTTGAATATAATTAACGAGCATAAATCTCACTAAAAAAGTCAGTATTGTTTGATACATCTTGTATATGTTCTTTATATTATATATGACCTAACTACGTGTTAATAAAAAGGGAATTCGTATTGCGACGATTACTTGATGCACAATGGTGTTTTATGTGGACCCACCGCAACTTTGCGACGGATTAAATGTCACACGACCATAATATTCAACAGAAGTAGTCGTAACTGAGATTTGTGACTATTCTATTGTGGACATTTCAGCAAGGATTTAGTAGTCCGCTGGGAAAATGAACAGGGCAGTACTAGGGTTAAAAAAACTAAATAATTAAGTTTACTTTTAAATATTTTTTTTTCAAACATATTATTATGCAAATTTATTGACATGATTATAAAATTTATTAAATATGGTTTCAGTATAACGCTGTCGTCAGGACTACAAGTTCAATGGAGATAGTAAATTTTGGTGATAATTTTATTTAAAATTTTTGATATTATTCCTTTGATAAAAGTATTTTCCGAAGAAATCTTTGTTATTATTATTTTCGATTTTATTGCATTTTTTCTTCTTTTTCGTGGCTAAATTAATGATTCTAAAATTTTCCAGAACATCAACTTACTCTTAGCAATTTTTTTATCTTCAGTTTTTCCCAAAATTTTCCGTGCCACGCTCCCCTAAATCTGAAAAAAATAATCCACGGCCTCCTAAATAAAAAAAAACTTGCGACCCCCAGTTTGGGAAGCATGGCTATAAAAATATACAACTTATTTCATAAAACTTGATCTTATGTGTGTGTTTGTATGTGTGTCTGTCTGTCTTTTATGCATTACTACACCATTCATCCAATTGACATGAAACTATACCAATTTCTTGAGTACATTCCCGCGAAGGTTTTATCATACCCCCCAAAATAAATCGATGTATAATATAATCTATTATACTACTATTAATATTATAAACAATCAAATTGTTTTTTATAACGCGTTTCCTTGAATTTCCTTGAGCTCGCAGCAACGCGTGACGTGTCAGCTAGTATATAAATAAAACTATCATATCTGTATTGGCGTTTTTATTTAAAATCTATGTTTGTTCATCAAAATATTTACGTACTTGTGTCTGTTGATCCAGATCTTTTAAATTGGTATATATATAGATTCTATATTTTTCATCATGTTAAAAAACATCATTTACATAAAAATATATAATTTATCCGCTGCCAGAGAAAAATATGTCGAAGGAGTTTGAACGATTCAAATTAAATAATTTACTATAAGATTTGACCTAAAGCTTGTTTTATTTCTTAAAATTATCTTGTTAAAACATTGTTTAAATTGTAAACTAAATGCGACCCTGCTAAGTCAAATATATATGCTTCAGGAAAACCCCGCAAGGTGTAGCAAGCCACCACAAGCAACTCAGTGATTTCGTTTTATAGGGGTCGGATCGAGACGTGGAATACTTGTTACTACCAACACGGTCATTTTATTTTTCCCAAAAAATATCAGCTTTTATTTGCTATATTATTTACGTCTAACCACACATATCGAGAGAATTGAATAATAATATGCGGTAAGTATAGTGCAAATGCAATATTAAACGTTTTTTGATATGCTCACTTTGGCTTGTCCATTCAACATTTAAGGCAGCGCTTCTCAAAAAAAAAAAAATATGCCACGGACCCCCTGAATAAAAAAAAACATTTTGATAATAAAAATTGGGGTCCATACAGAAAACTGTGGGCTTACAGTTTGGGAAGCACTGATTTCGAGCATGCCTGAAATTAAAATTTATTATTCTCAGGTAAACCGAAAAAAATAGTCGTTTTTTTTACCTCAGTGAAGCTATTGCTACCTTTACCGTTGTAAAATGAAAGAACAACCCTTAACAAAGAATGTATACATTTATATATGTGCGTTAATAGATTTTTTTAATATTCGCTTATGAAAACGATTTTAATGCAGAGTAACTCAGATACTGTATTTCAAAGAATTTTCCCACCAAGCTTCACAAAGTCCACTGGTGATATGTGAAGACGTGTGTTTTATATTTGAATTCAATTTAGCTTTATATAATAACTAAAAATATGACCGATTTTACTATAAATTATATAATTAAATCACACTAAAAATGATATTATTCAACATTATATCCCTAGGTAATATTATTGTCGGAAAAATTAGTTTTGTAAAAAGTTGTGTTAAATATATATTTGCTATATTGCACATATAATTAATTTCCAGCAATAAAAAACGTGTATCTTTTTTCGATTTCAATGCTTTATTTGCTGTCATGCTTTCGTGGCAATTTAAATAAGCATCTGAACAAAGTGTAAAGCACAAATCGGCTAAGAAATATCGCTGATAAAGTAAGTAATTGTTGCTATGCTTTGTATCTTGAGTAGATTTTGGCATTGAGTAATCCCATAGGAGGCTTAGTTAGCTCTATGACTTCAAAACGATGATTAATTTTATGGAAATTGTTCGTAATCAAATCACACCGCTTATTGTTTTGTACAAGTGGATTCCCTCTAATTTATTCCATTAAGCATCTCAAATTTCTAAATTGTCAGTGAACAGAATCGATAAAATCTCATTTGGTAAGCTACACTTATCGAGGATTTTTTCAAAGGAATGCCTTGTCAATCGTCGACCGATTTTTTTGCAGTTGTTTGTTGAAATTTGATTGATAAAATTTATTTAATTTAATTGGCTTGTATTATTTATTGATTGATTAAAACTTTAATTATATCTCATTGATTTTTCTGTCTTTTGTCTTTTTTAAGCCACATCTGCTCCCTGTGTGGAGCGTATTGCGAATGGAAGCAAGTGATTTCACCAGAACTAATAACATTGAGCGCTTGGAACCTCCGAATGATTTGAAATTAGGGATTTCTTTTAAAAACCGGAAATAGTTTATTTTCATTTTAAAAGTTTTTAATCATTAATATTTATAATACTATCGCTACTATTGTGAATTTTCAGTAAAAAAATTAATTCAATTAGTTAAACCAATAATGCAATCATTACAATCCGCAATCGTGTGCTTCTGTTCGCTTGGCTGTTTTCACTTGACGTGGCAAATTTAAGCACCCTGTCGAACCGCTGTGGAATACAATTCCGTGCATTAAAAAGTAATCTAAGCCTGTAAGCGATTACTCAAATCCCTCATTCATTATTGAGTTTATTTAGCCGTCGATGCGTATAATCACAGTAAGCTATGTCGCCATATGTCAAATCTGCAATCGAAAGCATTATATGTATATTATGTAGAGCAACACCAAATTCTACAGATAAAATTCAGTACCTCTGGAAACCTATGGAATATCGTTTATTTTTGAACGGCTCAAAGTGTAAACTATTATCACTGGAAATGAATGAACATTTTTCCTATAGAGTTAGATCTTACATAGAATATAGATAGAAACGTACAATAGAAATGTTAAATCTATAATTACTTTTATGGTGGCGGAAAGGCATTATAACACGGTGAAAAAAAATGCACTGTATTTTAATTCTACAATATTATTATTTTTTAAGATATAGCTGATCGATATAGAGATAAACGATTCTTAACGAACAAACTAATATATGTCGATCGCCATTGCTTAACCCGCTACGGGGAGCCGTTTTGTCTCCGTAATGGAACATTTTCGTGCCATATGTAAACTTAGCCGCACATTTTAGTTTCATTAAATTTTTTTAGTTTAATTCCGAGCAAGAAACAAGCTAGGTCGTTAAAACAGGAGAGATGTATTGTGTACCTTTTATATACAGCTATATGTATATAGTTAATCAAATGTTCGTTTAAGCATAGTTCTGAGGAAATAGCTATCAACTATATCTTAAAAAATAATAATTTTGTAGAACTAATATACATTGCTATTTTCTCATCGTGTTATAATGGTGTTCTACCAAGTGAATGCCAATTCAATCAATAAATCAAGAAATGCATTATATTTTTAATCAGTGTTCTGCAACCTTTTTTTACCTACGACTCACCAAAATTCTTGTTAGAATTTCGCGGCAAACAAAAACTTTAAATATATATGTATTACATTTTAGAATTAATTTTAAATTAAATACATAATGGAAATTTTTTATGTCAAATAAATTGTATTTAACCGCGGCACACTTGTATCCGGCACACGGCACACCGGTTGTGGAGCACTGTTTTAAAAATAAAACACATTCTTAGTACTCTTCCAAAATCATATATATTTATGATCATGGCCGGTTTCTTCAAATCTTTATTTATTGAATTGTTAGAAATCCAAATATATTAAAGTAAATACGGTGATAAGATGTGTAAATACTAACGAAGTTGACCAATAGACCACAATTCCGCTTTATTGTCTTTAAACTTGTTATAATAGAGCTTCGCCAAGTAAACGCCAATTTTATTGAAACATTTTTATGCAGTGTCACTTTTGAACGATATTTTCATATTTTAAAAAATAACAGGTTTTTAACACGGTGAAAAAAATAGCAATGTATTTTAGTTATAGAAAATTATTAAAAAAAAAAACATAGTTGATAGCTATTTCAGCTCACGCCATCGCCAGAACTATGCTTAAACTAACATTTGCTTATCTATATATAGCTGTGTAGAAAAGGTACACAATACATGTTCTCTCCTGTTTTAACGGCCTAGCTTGTAACTTTCTCACAATTAAACAAAATTTTCAAAAATTGTAAATGAAACAAAAGGCGGCTATGACAATAAGTTTACATGTAACACGGAAGTGGTCATTACGGAAGCAAATCAGACCACCCCCCAGGAATAGGTTGTACTAACGGAGACGATAATATATTAGTTTGTTCGTTGGGAATCCTTAATAGTTGATAGTCAATGTCTATTGATTTCCAGCTGTTCACCGTGTTATAATGGAGTTCTACAAATTGAATGCCAATTCAATCCATAAACAGGTTTTCTATACTATTTCCAACAAGACTTGTTTCGTTCATTGCGACAATCATCAACTGTATCTTATTCTTTAAATTTTATTAAATTTTAAATAATATTATTTTCCACCAAGACGTGACAGTTTTCACATTAAAATTGAACATTATCTTACACTATATTCAATATAAGAATAAAACATTGGAATATATTTTATACCGTTCTTTTTCAAGATAATGAAATCGTCGTCTGTTTATACAAAAATTGATGTATGAAAATTAAATAGATTGTGCAATTCATTCATTCGCACTTGGATATAAATCCGTCTAATATAACCCAATTAGCATAATATACGTCTGCGCAATCCATTATCCCTAAATTTCCTATTAATTGATCATATGCCGAGATTCATAGATGCATTTAACATTAATTTGTTAACACTTCCTGGGGTTTGCTTCCGAGTCTTACCACGTCCTTTACTTCACCTGTCTCCTTCTCTGCTGCCTCTCTAAAATGCCTTACGGATAATTGAATTAAAACCAAAATTCTAGAGTTCTCAAAATTTGCAACTCAAATACGGATACCATCGCCTACATTTGACACAATAAAGTTTAAAATATTAAATATTGTTACAAGTAATAAAGAATTTTTGAATCAATTATTCGTGAATTTTTTGATTCACTCTGGCAGAATTACGTAAATGTTTTTAAGAACAGCACTATTCAAAAATTTTAATTTCAGATTTTTAATCAGAAAATTATTTTATTTATTAACTAGTCAAAAATTGAAGCTTCTGTTCTTCAATCGTAGAGTCAAAATTTTATAACTAGGTATCACAAGATAAAATTTTGCTAGTGACATATAATATATACAGTGGATGATCGGTTAACGAATATAATCTATTACAAAACGATGTTCGTTATACTTGTTTTTCGTTAACCGATCATTGATTTACCACACATTTTTATGAGAATCTAGAAAGGTCGTTTTAGCTCGTTATCTGAATATGTGTTCGTTGTCCCAACTGTTTGTTAACCGATCACCCACTGCATATATTTTTTTTCATAACGGAAACATATAATTTTTGTTCCTGAGAGCAAGTTACTATATAAATATACTATATATATATTTTTAATCCATGTCCTACATTGAAAATAAAGGCCTTCTAGGCCTGTTTATTTTACGTCAGTTCTGTTGCATCCGTGTGATAGAATGCTTGTAGATGTCGAAAGGCGAAACCTGGGTCGTTAATGACAAATTCTTCTGAATAAATATCTTCACATTTTTAAATGTTATAACTACTTTATACACATTTGCCAAGTGAATATTTAAAAAAAAAGAGTAGTGATGGAATATATACGGTTAAAACAGACTTAGTGGTTAGCTTATCGTCCTCTCTACGCCGTGGACTTAGGATCGGTTGAGAGGGAAGGAATTTTTAGACATAACATATATGAATGCTTTTGAACAGAATCGATAAGTCGATTTAATAAAAGCGTTGCTCGTACTACCACAAAGTGTCACATAAATTTAATGATATGAAACTTCTTTGTATATAAATTATTTCAGTTACGATGCGACATTTGACATTGCTAGATAACTGAGTGCCATTATAACCCCTCTCCCTGAAATTACGTAGATATTACAGCAGTTAATGGGTTTATTAATTGAAATCCACCGGGCGTTGCTTTATTCAACTGTTTATCTTGAGCTTCGCGTTTTCGAGCACAGGGAACATCAACTTTTCGCGGGAAGCTAATTAAAAATAAACTTCCAACTAATTAATTCCTGGGCGCTGTGCCCTCGCTTGCTCTTCAATTCCAACAAAGTCGGTTGAATTGCAAACCAAATTTCTTTTGTGCAATCCTTCGATAGGATGTTGCATATTTAATACAATATGACGTTTAGCTGGAAAGTTTTATTTAAACCTTAAACTAAATTACCTAGCCCAACAATTCTTTCAACTTGTGAAAGGCCAAAATGATAATTCTGCTATCTTTGAAAATATTAAATTGTATGTACCAGATATTTTTTAAATAGTCGTAAGCATGAACTGTTTGTTCTTCAAAAGTAGTAGAACCAATCTACCAATGGAAGTGGGATAAGAGCATTGATAGTATTTCTTCAGATGACACGGTGAAAAAATAGCAATGCATTTTAGTTATACAAATTTTTTATATAGTTGATAACTATTGATAGTTCTGACAATGGCCTGAGCTAAAATAGCTAAATAATATCATCATATAAATCAGCTATATAATATTTTGTAGAATTAAAATACATTGCTATTTTTTCAACGTGCTACAATCGAGTTCTACAAAGTAAATGCAAATTCAATCAATAAATTTCTTCAGATGTTGACATATTCTACATGGACAAAAGTGAGTTTAGAAGACGACACTTTTTCATGTATTATTTAGTTTTGCCTGAGTTTGCATGGTTGTCTAGTTGTCATGACGTTTTTTCTTTTAATTTTCAGTATTATCATTTATAAATCTTTTCTGTGTTGTAAAAGCAACATATTAATAATCTGTACTTTTTGTAGATGTACCAAAAATAAATAAACAATAATCAATAAATATCCATAATAAGTATTTTTTTTCCGTATTGAGGTATTTAAACAAAAGCTCTTTCTATAGAAACTACCCATAAGTCGGTTGCTCACTGTGATGTTGAGATTTTCCTACTTACAATATATGTATTTAATTGGTTATAACAAAAAATATATTATTCACTTCTTAAATGTTAACTGTGCCTTGTTATGGAAAGAAATTATTTAGTAATTAAAATAAAACGTACTTGTTCCACAATATTGTAATAAAATGATCAGAGCCAGTTTCGTTTATCGCGAGTATTATCAACTTATAAAATACAAATCATTAGAAAGTAATTTTTATGAATTGGAGTTTAATAATTAACAAATGTACAAAACAAATGGTTCATGAGCTAAGTGAAGAAATTATCGATAATACAAAATATGGTTAAGTTAAATCCATTAATTTACAAATAAAATAGCCTATTATTAATAAATATTTATCAACTAAATATAATCAAAAACAAATTATATTAACATTTTACTGTGAACTTACAGTATCTTATCAGCTTATAATCCTGGCAATATAAAGCACCAATTCTGATCATATTATAAAAATGTAGGAATAGTAAAAAAATAATTGTGTTTTTTTTATTTTTTTGAAAAAACGCACACAATATTGTGTCTGTAATATTTATTTCGCAATTTATCTGAAGCGATATTTTGTAGAATAATGAAAACGATTTCACAATATTACTCACTGTATTTGAAATTGAATTCTAGTTTATCCATGGACTGCCCCCAGTGTCTTTGATTTGATATCGAATTGTCCATAGTTGCTCTTTGAAAGATTTGATATTTTCGTGTGCGATATTGGATATCGATATATTCTTTTATACTTAGAATAAATATATACTTACGTTATCTTACAAATATTTTTTGTTTCGCAACATATCAAAATGAAATTTCTATACAATGTATACATACAAATACTATGAAATTTAGTTTCATAGTATATGTTTACGTATTTATATAATACATTGAAATATCATTACAGATTCATTGATACAAATAAATTGATACAGGATCTAAATTTTAGTCGTCTTAATATAATAAAACACACCTTAAAGCAAAAAACGATAAGTCTACATTTTATTACATGTTAAAAGAATTTTTATTAAGATTGTAATAAATCATTATGCATCAGTGGTTCTCATATGCAAGCATCAACAGCTTCATAATAAAAATTGATATTTGTGTATGATGCTATTTAATTTGTACCGGTGCGGTCATGAGATATTTACATAGGACAGCTGATTTGTATAATGCGGCCACAGTAAACTGTACTTTAAAACTACCGTTCTACGTAGTTTAAAATTATGTTGGAATTACCATCATAACTCAGAAAAACGAATAAAAGTGTTTCGTAACAGTTTCTTAACTGTTGTAAAAAACGCTCCTAATGTAGAGCGTATCTAAATAGAAGTAGTTTCTTCGATAACTGATTGTCATTCAGTTGCTTTAACCATCTTTTTGCAAAGATAGTAGGGAGTATAGGATAGTTGTCGTACGGGACTATACGTAAGCCAACGGTTCTCGTTGTACCACCGTTTTAAAATATTTTTTTAATTACCATGCATTCAAAAAAATTGATTGAGAAAAATAGGCTTTTCGTATCGAGATTCGAGCTTTTGAGATTCACCACAGAATTTATCAATTTTATAATATTGACAACTCGCACTGTATGTTTTAAAAATCATTAGGAATCGTCGATATCTATAGACATAGCTCTAAATGATCAGAAAATATGGAAAAAAAATACTATGTATGGGTTATTTCGTATGAATTGTTGACAATATTTAACAGCCTCTGGTAGATCGACCATCGACATTATGGTTATGATTGATTATATGTTTGACAATCATAACACCATAGACAACCGGTCGTCTTGGGACCATGAGAATATTGCCAGTCGATGAAAAATGAAAACCCAAGTATAAGCAATTGGCATTATTACCTCATTTGAATCAGTAAAACTTAGTGCTTTGTCGCAAACGAAATTAAAATAAATTTCCCATTGGGTTCATAAATCGTTAATTGTATGACATTTTAAAACAGGGCAGGTGAAAGTTGTTCTGCATGAGTTAAAGAACAGGTGTTAGGACGGCTGTATTGTGTTAGTTTTTATGTGTCATCGACACGATTCCCGTAAAACAAATATGATCGTCGGCTTATGATAAATTATTGACGTTCATAACATACTGAGAAATTGCCACTTGGATGACGAATTAACAGAACTGTTTGCTGTAGCCCGTCCTCATACTAGGCTAATAGACCAGGTTGACTAGATTTGACTAGATAGAGTAAAATATTGCGTGTTGTAAATATCAGGACTGTGGAGTCAACAGTTCAAAAAACACTATTTCGACTTCGACTCTTTGGCTTTTTGGCTTTTTGCAACAATCCCTACTTATGTGCATTAAATTAAAGAACAACCAAACAATTCGGCAATTTTTTCATAAAAATATTTTTCAAAATCTTTTAATCGAAAAAGTATGCAGATTCGCTCGTTTTTCATGACTGCTACTCCGACTCCAAAACTCTGATATCAATCCACGCAGAGCTGCACGGAATCGTAATTTTTTTTCTCCAATATAACTTTACAGAAGGAGCCCGGGGAATTTTTTACCCATAATGGCAGAATGCTAGAGTAATAGTGTTATAAATTAGCGGTTACTAATCCTTGCATTTTTCAGACCACAATAATTTCATTTATATACAATAGAATATAATGAAAACACATAGAAAATTAGTATCATAACAGTTTTATATTCATTGGTTCAAAAAGTAACAATACCCATATTTAAAAAAAGAATTGGAATTCCAAATTTGAAATAAACTTTTTAGTTTTTCGATTCAGCGGGAACGATTTCAAAATTCTTGCGAGACATATATTTATTGTTAAGCAGATTTATTATCCATAGAACAATATACTACAAGTTTCGCTGTCACAGAAACATAATATTTTTATTCACCATTATCCTTTCCAGGAATAAGGACGTACTAATACGTCGGCGCGATTTTTTCGTAAAGGAATATGGACGTACTTGTCGTATATGTCAACAATTATCGTGATAATATATTCAAGTGCTGTGTGTCAATGGTTTGTGAACCCTGGATTCTGCAACTAGTTTTATTAGAGTTGTATTTTTTTACAATGATTTGATTAAAAAAATGTCATGTATAAAAAACTCATTCCTGACAGCACGGTTAAAATAAATTAGTTACTCCTGGAAAGGTTAACATTTTCTAAATCAATTGTTTTTTTCATTTACTAAGCGATAGGGCTTTTAATAATCTCTAAAAGAAATAATACTGAAGTTTTTATCGATATTTAAGAACCCAAATAAAATTTGGGCAAAATGATATTTTTTACAAATTGATAATGGTATAACGATTGTTAGTCGACTTCGATTAAAATTTGGTTGCAAAAAAAATATTGATAAGGTAAATAAGATGTTAAATGTTTTTGAGAGCGTTACTCATCTATATAGTAGATTATTTTCAGATTTCATCTAGCCGCGCAGCTGTAGCATGATTACAGTCGTATAATCGAATGGTTAATAGGTCAGCAAGCGTGAACACGAAAGGTAACCCGCTAAAAGTTAGTCTGACAGTCAGTTTCGGTCTGGGGTTTTGGTTAAGTTTAGTTACAGACCTCGCGATTCGAACCGCCGCTCACCTACAATGTAATAGTGACCGCGGCAGTGATGTAGCTGAAACCAGAAAAGTTTTTATTTTCAAAAATGTGTAGTCGAATTCAATCGTGGGTTTGTAATAATATTCCAGTTTTTATAAAAGCGTTGGAAAGAAGAAAAAAAACGTTAAATCAATTTTTAAATAAAATCAAATTAATGATATGTACATTTACTATCAATAATTTCATGCAATATGTAATGACAACTTAACCTAACATAAAAGAACATGAAAAAAATTGTCAACGGTATTTAGAATATATATTTTTTAATGCCTGTAATTAATTATCGATATGCACAATTTCATTTTATATTTATTCATATAAATTAGCGAATGAATAACCATTAACCTCTTTCCTGTTGAAGTGTGTCAAGGATATTTTAATTACACATACTTAAATTTGAATTGTTAAAACTTTGTACGATTTCACTTGTTAAATGACTAACAACCCTCTGTTGTATTCGTATTATAGATTACCTGAAGATGCCAAAAGGCGAAACCCGGGTCGTAAGTGACAAAACATGTAGAATCGTATAAAGTTTTCACAATTCAAATTTGATCAAGAGCCTTCAGTCGAAATCATAAATTATAACAAATACTTACTATGTTAATTATTAAGACATTTTTAAATTTGAATGAAATAATTCAAGTACACATAACTCATCACAAAAATCCACACTGGAAAGGCTTAACAACGATATTTTTTTTAGTTGATGCTCATCAAAACACTAATATATGTTAAGAGTTATTTTTTTTAAGCAAAAGCTAATTATTATGCTTGAATACCACCTGATTTGTTCAGTTAAACTCCATAAGTTTGTTCTGCGCAAACACTGTTGCATTATTATGTAAAATATATTGTGTTGAAATACCTTTTACGTGGCTCAGCAGAACAATTTGGGCATAGATTTGTTCAACATTTACAACAGTCATCATCTTACCTGTTTATTAATATTTTTTCTAATTAAATTAAATTAATATTTATTAATAAATTAATATAAATTCTATTGATTTCGGCTACACCTCTGTTAATGATAAAACCCTACCTCTACCTGTCCGCAATACTCGTACTTAACACACATACAATCAAAAATGTAAACGTAAGCTCCGTATATCAACATCTAGTACAGGTAACAACTAGAAGAAACGAAAACTTTCCAACTCGCTCGCACGCGTGATAGTTTCGCCAAATTAAAAAGAGACACTAATTTCGTTTAAGGTTCCACTTCACCCACACAACCACACCTGTATTATTGTTATACGTACAGATCACAGGTTGTTTATTTCCATTCATGACGCTTAAGAGCGGCAGAAATATTGCCATCTCGTTTTTTTGCGTTCGGGAAAGCGTGGCGAAAAAAGAGAAGGCTGTAGCGGTGGTTGCCGTATGCGCGGGCGCCGGTCTCGCAGAGATCTACAATACCGACAGTTCGATCAACGGTCTTATGCCGAGCCTCGAGTTCGAAGGCAACAAGACAACATTCCGATGTATCGGGAATCGCGAACGAAGCCGTGCCCGTTCCGATAACGACGAAATTACGCTGGAACACAACGCGAACAACCCTTAAAAGTGACATATTGATTGCACAAACGGTGCAATTGTGAACGTGTCGATTGAAATTATTGTCTATGCCGCGTAGATCTCGTTCGAAATTCGAATCTGCGACAGTGTGTGCGCGCATTCGAACTTTAAAATTGTGCCGCGTTCGCGCTATATTTTTTGACGACAAATATCCAAAAGTGCTTCGTTCCCGTTTTGATTTCATAGATAGTTGTGTTACATTGTTGCACACCCGTAGTGAATTTCAAACCGTTTCTATTTAAAAAGTGTTCTGTATAGCTGTCAAAAATTGTGCTCATGCGCAGACATCGCCACTATAAAAACTTGTGAATGTTCAAAATAGTGTAAACCAAGCCTTACAAAATTATCAAAATACATTTTTCTTTCGTGTAAATAATAAATTGAACACTTTTCGCACGTATTGTTAAAGATATATTAAATTCAATTAATTGCGCCAATATTCGTAAAATTTTAAATTATAGAACTGCAAAAATCTTCTCATCTTCACTAGTAATATTTTATGGACGCCCAGCGTTTCTCAAACTACCTTCCGCAGATAATTAATCAAATATCTCATCAGATATCTTACTAATAAAAACAATATATTTCAGAGGACGAAGAAGAATGTCAATAAATCTTATTTATAATTGATAAAAAATTGGTTAAACCATTAATTAAAATGAAATATTTAATGCTCAAAATTTTAATACGATAATTTTAGAAGGAATGCAGCATTTTTGCATTATCATAATCGCAATATATGAATAGTATATTCGAATAAATAAGATTTTTTATGCGTCATAACATCACACACACGTTGGTGTGAATCAAAGCAAAAGTTGAGAAACGCTGCCGTAACCAATGTCAACAACCTTGTTTCGATAACAACAAATATTTTATACAACATTAATATTCACAAATTTTTTTTTTTATTAAGCACATCGAACTATTATGATAGTTTCAATATTATTTTAAGACGTCTATGGAATTATAGAATTAATGAAAAATATTATGAAAACTTCTTTAGGTAATCATCGCGTCAAATTGTAAGTAATCAATTTTGAAAAAAATCAGTGTATTTAAAGTTATCAAAAGTGCTGATATAAAATTAAAGTGTTAAAAAAATAAGAAAGTGTCGATTTTTTCTGATAAAAATCACTGTGAAAGTTTGAACGAATGTTTCTTTCGAAAACAAGTTCGCAAGTGTCTTAAGCTTATAATAGATTCGTGTTTTTTGAGTGACTTTCGGACTAGCACCGTGAATCCTCATATGGTAAATATGTACAAAAAATGCTTATTATGAACGAATATTTTGTTTTTCATATGTCGATGTCAGCGCGCTCGCTGCTCCAAGTTTTTTTTGCAGCCTTTGCGTTATTTCGATCGACATCATTCAAGAGGCGGTCGATCGAGTTCACGACCGGTGAATATTTTGCGAAATAATAATATATTTTTATTGCCGGTAATCGCGGAATAATATCCACAATTGCAAGACATAATGACGCTAGCAATTTTGTTCTGCTACAGAAATATACTTATGGAAACTAAAAGAAATTATAATGAAGCAAAATCGCTCAAATATTATTATTGTACTGAATATAAAAGAAAACAAGACTTATATTTAAACGTCGTCATAAAATTTTATAAATAAAGAAAAAAAGAATTATTTGTTACAGCAAGAGTAAATTTGAAGTAAAAATATGATTCACGTATTGAGACAGTAAAAATGTATTAAATTAAACATGTCAACGAAATTATCGTAATGTTGTCTATGGTTTTAATAAAAGTTCTGAAATGTACCTCATATAACTCGAAAATTTCTATTTAATTATATTTTTTTATCTTTCAATAAAAGATTATATAGTTTACGATTTGAACTGAGTATGCTTGATGGAATTTCAATATGAAATTTGGAAAGCGAATGATAACGTGATAAGGTGCGATAAGATTATTCTGCGAAGTGATTTTACTGATACGTCAGTAAAAATTATAATTTGAAGTACACTATCGATGTAACTTATTATATTTACTAACTCTTACTATAATGACATCAATTGTATTAAATCACTGTCTAACCTATGTAAAATACACTACACTTTCCACAAGGTACATATTTTATTAGCGCCACCTCTAAGCGGTTTTTTGTAACATAAAAGTCTCGATTTTTTTTGATAATTATACATATAATGAACTGATCAATATCGCAAACTCACACTTTATAAAACGTTCATGTAAATAGTTGAATGTTTTATTATATATTTGTGTCTCCAAAAATAATTTAATGTGCAAATTACGTACATTTAAAAATAGAGAGAATTGATTACATGTTGTATTAAGTGTCTCTTCTATGTCATACTATCTTAAGATCTAAGTTAGTATGTGGCAGATAGTATTATTTAAAAAATACCTTTTTTATTTTATAATGAATTTAAATATATTAATTTAGACAGGCAATACCATGTGATAAAAACTCAACAGAACTGGCGTGTATTACTATTTTCAAATTTCGAATTCAAATAGAAGCACGTATTAAAACAATGTGATGATATCAAAATGAGTCAAATATTCATTTCACTGCTATCACATTTGGTCAAAACTTTTTAGCCAAAATGCTTGAAAAATCCACAGAATGGAAACATTATAAAATTTATTCTGTGAGGAAAATTAACAGCAACAACGCATAATTATATAAAGGTGTAATTGTTTTTTGCTGATATCTCTAGAAGTATTGACTAATCTTATGTAATTTTTCTCATTTTAAGTTAAGTGTCATTTAAAAATGTAATAGCTAAAACACATTAAAAACGTTAGAAACAGTGCCGATTTTATCTCACCGTTGTACTGATACTTGTAAAAATTAAATCACCGATTCTTTCCAAGTCTTGAGAGAAAGTTTATTAACCAAACCTACACGACATAATGGTTTGCAGCAACTGTCCGATCGGCATATCACGTGGGAATACGGAAGTTGAGCGAAACGCCTCTCCTTTGTCTATTCATAATTAAAGGGCAGATTGTTGCTTAGTTGAACTGTGAGTTATGATCCCGCAGCGGTCAGCAACCGTCAGTCGGGGAGCCGCAAGCCGCAAAATCGCCAAACTTCGGCCGCACGATTCTTCTCTTTGCGCAGCTGTATTGTTGAGAGAGGATTTTTCCCAAGGCACATGGTCTCACAGATAGTCTACAACTCATTACCGAACTTCCCTGTGAGACGGATAAAGCTCTATTTTACCTACATATCTGGCTTCGAAATAATCCTGATTATTTAAATTCATGGCTTAATTA
Source organism: Himalopsyche japonica (assembly GCA_028555115.1). Lineage (NCBI taxonomy): Eukaryota > Metazoa > Arthropoda > Insecta > Trichoptera > Rhyacophilidae > Himalopsyche > Himalopsyche japonica. The sequence continues at coordinate 344,701 of JAHFWJ010000224.1, read as the reverse complement.
ACAATTCTAGATAAGTTAATAAAGCGCAGTCATCGAACGGATCATCACTTCATTAAACTTAACTCGACCTGTATTTATAAGAGAATTTCAACAAATTTTTGCTTAAATCACTTAATAATTCATTCATTAAAATCATACATCTCTATTTAAAAACAGTTGTAGTAGTGGACGATTAAATATTATATATGTCACAACGAATTCAAATGAAAAAATAATGTTTTTTTCTTTTACCTGCAACTTAACTATCAATTCATAATTCATATAACAAAATTGTTTATCTATCAGACAACTACAATAGACTGATAGATAATATTAACCCATTTACTGCTGGTCCCTGTAAATGATATTCAAATACTGATTTTTTCAAATCCGATTGAGTATTAGTAGCTGGCGTTATACCATCATACGGAGAATATGTCTATAAATCGGGCTATATTTAAATTCACCAATTGGCTTGAATACGAATGATTTCACACTATTAATTATATTGTAATTTCAGTCATCAACTATCAACCGTCTAAACAGTTGACACATTAGCTGTCGGTGGTTTAGTAAAATCTGTTTTCATTCGATTTATATTAAATCGTTTCAATTTTAGACAATTTTATCATTCACATCGTGAGAAAAACTAACCATCTCTGGGCATTTAAGTACACGGATAAACTCAACTGACAGTTTCAATTTGATATTGGTATCATCCCTGAGGCATTTTATACAAGAAATCATATCTGGTTTCTTCTGATTTCATTCGTAAACTAGTTCATGTTTTCGCTGGATTTGACGGTAATTTTGAGAAAAGTTTGTTTATATTATATAAATATATACTAAAAAACGAGATACATACATATGTCACATTGAGAAACACAGTTATGATTTTTTTAAATATTAAGCCAGCGTTTTTAAAATACACAAGTTGATTATAATGTCGTCTGTATGTTCAACCAAAACGTAGTTATGAAACTATTATCATATATATTTGATAGTAATTTTTCTAGAATAAATACGTCAAAGTTATTTTTACGTGCTTTATCTACGTAACCAACAATCTTAAGAATTGAATGCAGTTTTAAATTAAGCTTACTGCTGAAATATCTGTTATTATTATTTTAAGATTTACGGGTATCTATTGTTATTTGAACATTATTATAATTTATTGATATTACATTTGAATTGTTACAACTTTGTACGATTCCACATGTTTTGTCAATAACGCCCCGGGTTGTTGTAACAATCCAAATTTGTTATTATAATTCCATCAAGAACCTTCAGTCGATGTCATAAAATGATTAATACTAAATAATGAATTTGTTTTGCTATATTCCCACATCAATTCTGAATGGAAATTTATAACAATTTAGCACCGGAGGGAATGTCAAACCTTTTGCGTGAAATGTGAAGAAATGTTTTATCAAAATTCAAAAGAATTCTCTTTTGAATTTTCTCATAAATAAGATAAAGATATCATCTTTTATTAAGACATTCTCGTATGTTGTTAGCGTGTGGAATTCTGTTATGCCGTACATAAAACCATATTGCTGCCGACAACGTTTCTATCACATTAAAAAAATCAAAAAGATCTCCGCAGATAGCGCCTGCTTACAATATGTTTTTCGAAAATTATTTTCCCGAAAAGCCTTAATCACAATATTACATTGCACCTGCGTTTTTGAAGGTTGCATGTTGTAAGAACTTGTTTTTTTTTTAATAATGTTTTCGACTTTTGCGGTCTCGCGAAGCGTCGTAATTTGTAAAGAATTTTTACCTGTTTTCACACAAAAGGGTAGTCCGTCTAATTTTATATTCCTTACAGTATATAAATATATCACTTAACAACAGCGGCAGAATGTTTGTATGATACAATAAAATATATTATAAAAGTTTATTTTATAGACGAAATTTGTAGAGAATTTTTCTACAATATTCATTTTTAAATAAGCGATTAACCTAATAATTTATTTATATACATAATTTTGTAAAAAATATATACCAATGATTTTTTTTCTATGAAAAACCTTGCATTATATATTGATTGAATTGGCATTCACTTGGCAGAAATCCATTATTGTTATAATGAAAAAATAGCAATGTATTTTAGTTCTACAAAATTATTATTTTTTAAGATATAGTTGATAGCTATATCGAGTCATTTCATCGTCAGAACTATGCTCAAATGAACATTTGCTTATCTATATATAGCTGTGTAGAAAGGGTACACAATACATCTTCTCTCCTGTTCTCTACAACGATCATGCTTGTTTCTTGCTCGCAATAAAACTAAAAATTGTGAATGAAACTAAAAAGGCGGCCATATCAATAAGCTTACATATGACACGGAAGTGGTCCATTACGGTGACAAAACGGCTCCCCGTAGCGGGTTAAACAATGGTGATCGACATATATTATTTTTTCGTTAGGAATCCTTTGTGATAGTTGATACCTGTTGATTTCCATCTGTTCAATTTATAAATACCACTTCTGGCGAGTTTATTAATTTTACCTTTACTATTTTTAAGATGTCTGCCTAAACGGTTGCCTATTACTGCCTATTTTTCACCGTGTTGCAGTATTTAATTTATCAATTTTAGCCTGCCTGTGTATTTTTCATGTAATCTACTTCTAATATACAGTTTTTAACGAAAAATAGCACCGTCTTATGGAAGTTTTGTGTGGATGTAATAAATTAAATTCAAAACTATAAATCAATTCATAATTTGATAATGCAACATTCAGTCGAACACCTTGAATTCAATTAAATCTACCGATTAATGTTAATTTCATTCCTATTTTTTTCCTTAGTTAAATCGACGATATGTAACAGTTTTTATATTGTAAAGACACTTTGTGAAATCTGAGATTTTTTACTGTCAATATTTCATATTGTTTTATTACTATCAGCGTTTTTTTGGTATTTCGCTGAATGTAGACTCTGTTCTTAGCGGAGTCTTAATATGTTTCATAACCATCAATAACTTTTTTTATTCAAATATATTTTAAATAATAATCACAAATGTAACATTTTTTTGTTAACAGTAATTACACAATTCTGAAACAGGTTTTGTATCCTTAGTTTCAATTATGTTACTGTAACAAATCTTGAGGACCACCCTATATTATCGTATATCAAACGCTGCTTTATAAAATAAATCGTTTTTACAATGAGTTTCTAAAACAAGCTACATATTTTTTTATAGAATATTAATTACTAGTCATACATGAATAATTTTTTTACCTATGTCCTGCAAGAATTATACTGTTGAAACTTTTTCTATATACATATTAGTTAAACTAAAAACACAGACATGCCAAAAAACATGCTCATTACCGTAGCGCACCGTATTTCTATGGACCGGCATAATTAATGATCATTAATACATCATTACGGTTTCTTGTTTCGCGCGTTCAGGTCTCAGCATTGATTACAAATATTTCAAGATAATTAGGCAGTGGAGAGAAGTTCTAACAATTTGCCATTCGTCTTTTATTATATGCTGTTATTATCGCTTTCTCTTATTCTCGTATTTTATGTTTTTCTACATTCAATGAAATTGCATATTTTACGCAATTATTTCGATTTTAGCTTTCGATTAAGCTATTCAAGTATTTTTTATAAGTTTCTTAGTTATATATTACATGTTTTAAAGATATCATTAAAAAAGAAAAGTAACGCTGAAATTACAGTGATAAAAAATCAGTAAGGGAGAGTATAATGCTATAAAAAAAATATGTGTAAAATAGTTTTGCTGTGGATAGTTATTCAACTCTAGAAAACTAATATGCAAAACGTTATTTGTATAATATAACACATATACTATTTGAGTGATAGCGCATCTTTTGTTTTAAGCTATACTCAGTGAAAAAAATATCAGTATGAAATCGTTGGATTTAAGATTAAAACTCTCTCAATTGATTGATTGAATTCGCATTTACTTGTAGAATTTCATTATAATATGGTAAAAAATAGCAATGTGTTTTAGTTATATAAAATTTATAAGATATATCGTTGATAGCTATTTCGTCTTACATCCTCACCAGGCGTGTGTCACTGTAACAGTCCAAAATTATAAAATTTCGAGTTTTCTCACTATCCTAATAAAATTATTATAAATTAATATGAAATAATATATATTTTTATTTATTTTTGCCACACGTGCCAGTAGATGACACGCCTTAATAATAATTAAATAAAAACTTAAAAATATGAATTAAATATTGAGATATTAACTTCCAAATCTGAGCATCAAGAGAATCAATAATGCTTAAATACAGTAATTTTAATAATGCTGCATGTAGCGAGTATTTTTAAAGTTACATAAAACGTAAATTATTTTGTGGCACGCCGATGTATTTGAGTTTCCGACCGCTGGCTTAGTGTGTAGAAGAATCACTATTAATTTGGCGATAAATGTATGAAATTCATAAATCGTATGTTACAAATCTATTTTTTGGTGGCAAATCCTTCCTCACTCACTTCAAAGGGAGTAATGTAACAAGATGGTTGGTCCGTACACGTTACAATAATATCAACACTAGTTAGAGTTTTTTTTTAAGTCTTTATTTTCCTTGTGGCACGTTCCACGTGTTTGGTATGGAAATTTTGTAAAAAGAATTTCAGCATGCGCTCGCAGATATAATATGTAATAATATGTTAATAATGATGCTGCTGATAATAGTATGCAATGTTGATTGCGCACGCCGGCAATCACTGTATTGCAGAACCGAATTCAGGGATAATATGGCCAAATAAGTATATTATTTTTTTTATAATGTAGCAAACTATTACAATTTTAAGGGCCCATTTATTTGAGAATTCAATGATAAATTGAATTATTTATTGAATGTGAAAAAAGCTTAGTATATGTAAAACTCTTTAAAAATATGAAAGGTAAGCGCTCGTGATGAGTGAAACCGTCTTTAATCATAAAATATATTCATACTAAAAATGTATTTATTATTTAAAGTATTTATAATTACCAATAAATATATTTGAATCCCTTTGATTTTAGGCAACTTATTTATTGTGCTGCAAAATAGACGATAAATAAATCGTTCATTCATTTTTTAATACAGCGCCCTTATATATTTTATGATATCGACTAAAGGTATTTGATAAAATTTCAATATCAAATTTGAAATGTAGAAATATTTTACGATTCTACACGTCTTATCAATAACGACCTAAGTTTCGTCATTGATATCTTTGGGTATTCTAACAGAGTCAGTTCTGTTGCATCCGTCTGAAGATGCCGAAAAGGCGAAACTTTGATCGTTAGTGACCAAGCATATGGAGTCATAAAAAGTTTCAATTAATCCAATTTTTTATTATTATAATGCTTCATTGAATTCAAATTTGACACATGCGTCTTTGCGTATTGCTAGTCGACTCTGTTAACGTTTTATGACAATACTGTATCTGAGTTACTCTGCATTGAAATCATTTTTATCTTTATAATTATCAGCGAATATTTAAAAAAGTCTATTAAAGCACATACATATAAATATATGTATACATTTTAATGGTAGGGTTACCTTTATTTTAGCTAAACTGTTTAATATTTTCCATAATAGTGTGTATATACTGAAAAGTCAATTACTTTGCTATTTTTCAAGAAACTTTCGCACGAAGTAAAAAGCGTTTCGAAACTGCACGCTTCCAAGAATATAAATTGGACATTAGTTGTCACGAAAGAAATTTAATTGTGTTTAGTTTCCCGCCTACCAAAGGCAACACCTTAGCTCAATATTGTTTGCCCTGTACCAGATGCGGCTCTGTCGTCAAGCAAGCAGCCATGCTTGCTTTGTACGTGTCTTGACTGTTTTCAGCTAGAGGCCACGTAATTACTGTGTTCTTTTACAGAAAGAGCAATTCGCTGAAGTAACAGAAAAAAAAAAACGCATTCGCTACCAACAGTAATGCGGGAATCTAAGGCTAACGGATATTTTATTAGTGTTTTTATCATGCTCGTGTGAATCGATGCAATACGTACGCGGTTACTCTGATAGGATAAAAATAGCAGTGTCTAACTATAAAATATTTTTTGTTAATATTTCAGTCACTCCAGAGCAATTCAAAGATAAATTATTTCACATACACGCATGTTTAAGATCGCGAATAAAAGTTTAAAAAAAAAACAAAATTTCGATTTTGACCTTGCCGGGACCATCAAATCGCTAAGACAAACCTTTAACCTCTAGATCAGTGGTTCCTACGTGAAATTTCACTGTGGCCGCATTATAAACATCAGCTATCCTATGGAAATGTCTCGTGACCGCACCAAATGTGATGAAAATATTTTCGATATTTATTTTTTATGTGTAATGCACTGATTGATCTTTCGCTATAATTGTAGGTAAAATCGACAAAATTAATAATACAAAACATATTTTTCAGATTTAAAATATATATTTACTTGTGTTTTAAGATTTTTTACATTTATTAATTAATTGCACGATATATATGTGTGCATTGAAATTTAAATCAGTGTTTCTTACACTTTTAAGTGAGCTGCACCCTTTTGAATCTGAAAATAAGTCTCCGCACCCCATTGAAAAATATGTTCCAATTTTTTAATTTAGAAATATACACTTTTTTGCGAAATATATTGTTTATTTAATAAATGTACATTTTATATATCAATTATGAAAAAATATTATTTTTATTAATGTCTTGGGTGTTGTTGCTTGTTACTTTCGAAGCAAGGCTCAAACAAAGAAACAATTGACGGATTATATCGATAATTCAAATAGCTTTCAAATATCGCAAAGATATTTTATATTGCCAGAGACTTCTCTCGCATCCCCGGTTAAGAACCAGTGGTCTAAATAAATGGCGTGAATCAATGTTTGTTTGGGTAGATAGGACGTTATTACCTCGATATATATTGATCAATTTCATTTATTTTCCGTGTGCACTTTACCTATGACCTTTATAGACATACTGATCCCTAATCAGTATACATGCAGTATGACTACCCTTTATTGAGTGGTTCACGAATTGAGAATACGTGTTTTTATTTCTTAATGACCTTTAAGTATGTTTATATTCCAGTTGAACAACTCGCAACTGGTCTTTGTAATATGTAGCAGATCACGTAAACAACACGGTATATTAATGGTAAAAATATATGGTCGTTTAGTTAACCCATTGAATGCCAACGTCTCAATTGTTGATAGATAAAAAAAAATTAAAGTGTTAAAAATTTTGTACCTAAGTTAGTATTTGTCTTCAAATATAGCTGAGATATATATATATATATGAGAGATATTGCTGAAATATTGTACCTTACATAAGTAAGTATTTTATCACCATCAGTGCTGAATTAATTTCTGAAATATTCGTTTTGTGTTATAATTTATGATGACAGGATATTTTTTAATTTCTGAAATATTCGTTTTGTGTTATAATTTATGATGACAGGATATTTTTTTTTACCAACACGATAATTTTTTTTAAATATTTTAAGTCACATGATACATTTAAAATGTAAGTCCATATTCGAAATTAAAAATCTTAAATATAAACTTCATAGTAACCTTTAATGGCATAGTAAACACGAAACATACAATTTATGACATCGACTGAAGGTGCTTGATGGAATTTCAATATCAAATTTGAATTCTTGCAACTTTATACGATTCCACATGTTTTGTCACTAACGACCCGGGTTTCGCCTTTCGACATCTTCAGGCATTCTATCACACGAATGCAACAGAGCTGACGCACAATAAACTGTTAGCATCATCTATACCAAAGGTATTAATTACAGGAAAACGCTACTACTACTAACTAACTAAATGGCAGTTAAAACAAATTCAATAATATTGATATAATAATAATAAACACAATCGCCTGTGATATGAATCTTGTAAATGAGTCATTCTTGAAAGGGTTATACAACAAATACACCCAGCCCTCGCTTAACACGTTTTCGGTTTAATACGGTTTCAGTTTCGGTGAAAAAAAAATGTTTCGACGTTTCGTAGATGTGCACACAGCTGTGCGAAATTCTAAGAATAACGGTAAGGGTATACCGGGAATAGAGCTGCGTATTTCAATCAATAAATAGTACCTGAAATATATAGACAATACATCAGACATTTAGTCTCTCGTTGCCCACCATGTTTATCACTCGTTGAATCATGACAGCTAATAAAATAATTACTGCTTATAATTTCACAACTATTCAAGGTATATATTTTCTTATTTCTGATAAATATTTTTATTATTTGTATATTGCAGTTTAAATAATATATAGACATATAATGTCAAAAACGGAATTTAGTAGAAAAATAATTTCTCTGGAGACAAAATTTTTGGCTCAACTTAAAGATGGACGGAGTACGACTGATATTGCAAAAAAATAAAGTCTGAAGTTCCATCTACTTGTTTTTTCTTAATATCCTTAAAAAAACCTATCCCCTCTATTTCATACATTTGTTAGTCTCGCTTAACACGGTTTCGCTTAGCACGGCGATCTAGCACCTATACTTATCATCTAGAACCTATCTTCCGTGTTAAGCGAGGGATGGATGTATTTAATTTAAAATTATTTACCGTATAATTTATCAAAAGTAATTTAATTAAGGAACATGTAAGATCATTCAATATTAAAAAAACAGATTCACAATTCGCTAATCACGTTATAAAGGAATCACATAATATAAATTCAAACTCAGCGCCTTGTTTTTGCATCTGTGTAGTAAGGGTCGCAGGAATACGGCTTTAGAGCAGCTGGAAATCAATAGACATCAACTATCACAAATGATTCTTCATGAACAAACTAAGATATGTCTATCACCATTGCTTAACCCTCTGTGGAGTGCTTCGTTGTTTCTGTAATAGACCATTTCCGTGCCATATGTAAACTTATTGATATAGCCGCGTTTTTAGTTTCATTTACAATTTCGAGCAAGAAACAAGCTAGGTCGTTAAAACAGGAGAGAAGATGTATTGTGTACCTTTTCTACACAGCTATATATAGATAAGCAAATGTTAGTTTAAGCATAGCTCTGACGATGGCGTGAGCTGAAAGAGCTATCAACTATATTTAAAAAAATAATTTTGTAGAACTAAAAGACATTGCTATTTTTTTCACTGTAGTTAATTAAGAGGTATTCTTTATACAAGGCACGTGGGCCGTACATAATTAATTATGACGAGAACCTAAATATAAAAAAAAACAGTCATTATGAAAACGCAACATTATATGTTTTATATTCCTCGTATATGAAATATCTCTCTTTTTCTAATTGCTTATTGCATCCTATAAAGAAGTCATAATCATAAAACGTGAGTGATGACTATTGACACTAAACTGTAGTATGATGATCGTTGATTGACCCTCCACCACCTTGAATGTGTAACGTGTATCTGTTAATTTATGGCAGCTATTCACAATGCCATAAAAATACCATAAACTTTATGGGATACGGATGGTAGTTATTCAAATATACAAATTAAGTAATATTATTTTATTTACATATGAAAATGATGGCGTCGTTGTTTCATAGCTTTCAAATTATCAAGTTATTGGTCTATTTTACCGATGATACGTATTTTAGCCTCCGTAAGTACAGTCCTTTTCAAACTTTTATAAAACTAATATATCAAACGAAAAAAAATAAAAGGAAGTAACCCTCGATTTTTATGCAATAGATTATTTTATTATCACCATAATAAGCGTTATATGATAACAATGCAAGCTTGAGTGCTAAAAAAATCGTTTTTTTGTTCTGTAAAAAGGAGGGTCTGTCAAATTTTGGAACAGGAAAAAGGACTTATTTGTTTTTTTTATAAATTAATTCTACAATAGATTGGATAAAATAATTCACCAGTTTAATTGTCTCATAGGCTTTTTTATATTTGATATTTTGCTCGATGCTTTGTGAACGTACATATAATTCGATTTGACACGATCGGGATAGTCTTGACAATGACGTAATGTCGAAAATATGTAACTCAATTATCAAATGAAATCTTTGAAGCCTGACTCAGTAGCTGTTAACCTATGGAAGGCAGTCTAAAGCAACTATTTATGTTTATAATAAGTAAATGCCAATTCGTTGTTGGTCCATATCTGGACTTATAAATATTTTTATGTACCACAAAACCTTTCTTATGCATCTTCGCCTTATTACAAATATTTTATTTTTATCGCTGTTATTATTATAACATTGTTTTAAATTAATTTACAAGAATCGCATAAAAATATATGCATTTTAACTCTTTGGTTGTCGAGTCTTTTGAAAAAATATTCCGGCAACCATTGTACTCCTGACAAAAACGTGAAAATATAATATTTTTTGTAAACCTTTATGTCATTGTTTATGATATGTTGTTTAGATGTGACATGTTGTATACCCCTGTCATAATATACTACAGACTGTTTAAAATATTCCAGACGTATTATTTATATGACGTTGTTGAGCCGACGGCTCCGTCGTTTTTTAGATATTTAGCGGTGGCCGATATATCATCTTTCTGCAACTAAATGGTTAAATGCACCTGCATATCAACAGATGTCATGTTTTAATTGGACAATTTTTACTGATGACAGTCATGCGAATTGACATTTACGTGTTTTTAATGATTACCTCAAACTTTCACACCGAACAATGTTAAAATGTCGAAATTTTAATTTAAAACGTGGTATGACATTTGATTCGTTAATTATTTATTTATTTTAAATAAAAACAGCAAATACTATATTGTCAAGTGATAGGTGGGATTGCATATACATGTATATTTCGGTATACATTATGTATACATATTTGATTTGCATTGTCTCTTTTTTTTCTATCATGCTTTAGGGAAGTTTGAACTATGCGGTTGTTAATTTGTAAACGAACAATTTTTGAAATTGTTATTAAAATAGATTTATTGATTTATATTCGAAAACACGGGCAAATAGAATGTTTACAACCCCTTTAAAACATCCAATTAGCAAACTACTAATACTCAAAAGTAATCACCTGTCATTGGTCTTGTACATCTGCTAAATATTAACACAAAAAGTGTATAAATAGCTATGCTTAATCTATTATTGTATCAGTTATCTATTTATCTTGATAAGAGTATTAAAAAAATGGAAATAGTTATGAAACATTGTGTCTTATTTGTTTAATTACAAACAAAATTTTTATGTATGACAAACTTTTGAAAAAACCTTTAACACAATTAATATAGAATATTTTGTATTTTTTTGCTGCGTTCAAAAAATACATCTCCACGGAACCGGCTACCTTTGATTTTGGAAAGCTCTGTTTTAAATCATTAACTTATATAAAAAAAAGCATTTGATTTACTTGATATCAAAAAGTCTTCGTTTAAACAATATCTGTTTAGATCCTTTGTTATTCGTTAATGTGTTCTAAATTTGGAGCGGAAACGATTTGCATAATATCAAGTCATCAAATGAAGTCACACTTGAATTTTTTCTTGAAATAATATAATCGAATATATAAGTGTAATTTATGTTTTTAAAGTTGCATCAATTTATTGTAGTGTTAACTGCAATATGAATACCCAATCCATAGACAAGCCGGAAGTGAATCGCCTCGTATTGTACGGAAATGGGGTGAAAAGCTAGTGTCACATTTATTCTGCATTTTTAACATCATTTAATTAAATAAATAAATTCATATTATTAAATGGTAACCTTTAATTGGCTGGTAAATTTACATATTTTTATATTTGTGTATGTGGTGCACAGTTTATTTTCACTATTTTTATTTATCACTTTTAATGTGTTAACTGTCACTTCTTGGTGGAACGGCTTGATATTTGAAATAGTAAAAACACATTTGTTTTTTACTTATTTCCATAATATATTTTATGATCAGGACCGGTCTCGCTGATTCTGATCGTGATGATTCATCAGATGATTATGCTCACGTTGAGCGAATCTGGTCGTTATCATAAAATATATTGTGGAAATAAGTATAAAAAATATGTTTTTATTAATATAGTTTATTTAATAAAAACACATTTTTTACGTATTTATTATTAAGACATCATAATGTTGAAGTGTCTGATCTTATTTTACCTAAAATATGATATGTTTACAGTGAAATTAATGAAGTGAAGTGACATTCTTTGCTATACAGGTTATCCTTGACTTACGACCGAGATACGTTCCTGGATTTTGGTCGTAATTCCTGGTTATTATGGGCACGATTTATTGATTATTCAATTCAGAAATTAAATGGGTATATGTATTATTTATATCTTATTATATTAATGTGTATCTATGTCAAAGTTCAAAAACACTGTATTATGTATATATAATTTAAAAAAAACGAAGGGAAGAAGTGAGAAATAAACGACATTCCTTGCGCACATCCGCGATCTACTGACCGACAGGAAGTATATATGGCATCATGTATGTTAACGCATGAATCAGGGTTGACAAAGGCGAACCGTAATGCATTTTGGCAAAAATGCTATTTTTTGGTCGTAAGTGCGAATGGTCGTAAGTCGAACCGTCGTAAGTCGAGGACTACTTGTATTAATAAAAAAAAAACTGAATTACAGTAACCTAGTTTATGTGAGCCCGGTATTTGCAATCCCGAAAGATGTGTATAAAACTTAAGATGTGTAGTTAAAATAATATAACGTTTTAGTAAATAGTTAAATATTAAAATAATGGACTCGTTAACTTCCACGAGAACCCCCAATGGGAACAACGTAATAAAGGAAACAAGCACGCGACAAGAACATTCGCGCACTTTTATTAGGTCGCCACTTAGACGGATGTAACCGCCGCCATTTTAAGAGGGGACAAGCAGTAAAAACAGTTTTATACCTGTGCACTTTTGAGGGGTAGTTTTAAGTAGGTGCTTAGTTCGCAAAGGGTGAATGTACGACTTGGGGTTGACGAACATCTGACATGGTTATTTGCAATGTAAAATCGATATGATTGTACTCAATTAATATATATTCATATAACATTTGTTTTGTATATTTTCGTATAAAACAAGCTTTCAGTATTATAAGGCAGGTGACAGTAATTTGACATCATTTTTGTAATTGAAACTAAATATCCATAATGCAATAAGTGTTAAATATATAATTTAAATTGAAGACGTGCTCACTATTTAAAATATTATGCCTTTCCATAGAGAAGTGACAGTTACCACCTTAAAAGTGACGTGCTTATTATATTTGTATAACTCGCTCCCCGCGATTTCCGAAAAATTCCACCCTTCATAAATTTGGATGTAAGTTATTAACCAAAATCTCACGAAAGAGTTAAACTAAAGATGCTTATCAAAGAACGGAAATATGTGCTACAACTAACACAATAACAATATGGGTAAAAAAGTATAATTTCAATGTTGAATTATTATGAATTATTGACACGGTGAAAAAATAACTATGAATAATTAACAATAATATTGAATGTATTACAGTTCTACATTTTTTTAAAGATATAGTTGATTGCTATTTCGGCTTACGCCATTGTTAGTATTATTCATAAACGAACGTTTCCTTATCTATATATAGCTGTGTAGAAAAGGTACATAATACATCTCTCCTGTTTTAATGATCTAGCTTGTTTCTTGCTTGCAATAAAACTAAAAATTTTCAAAAATTTAAAATGAAACTAAAACAGCCGCTATATCAATAAGTTTACATATGGCACGGAAATGGTTTATTACGGAAATAAAACACCACCCTGTAGTGAGTTGAGCAATGGCGACCGACATATATTAGTTTGTTAGTTATGAATCCTTTATGATAGTTGATAGTTGAATTATTGAACCACATTTCCACATGTTTTTTACTCTATTGTTGTTAAGTTATAGCGGGGAATAAGGTAACATAAACTAGATTCCAATCAATTCAATGTCTTTATTAAACGTGCAATAAAACCTCCCTAATTCTCCCATGCCTTATCACTTACATGAGATTAGTTTAATGAATTGAGAGTGTGAAACAATAATTTTTAAATAAAGTCACCTGAGATTTATCTATTTACCTACTCATTAAATATAATTAAGTATTTATATGTTTCAAATTACGCAATAACATATTTAATATTGTAAAAATCATTTATTACAAAGTCGTTAAGTTGTATTGTTTATAAGATTATCCTATTCAAAATTAACAGTCGTTATAATCAAATCAGTAAGTAATTAACATTATTTCAAATATATACTTAGTTCTTAGCCTTAGGGTCTATATATATATATATTGTGTAATTCCTATTGTATGTAATCGATACAAACTATCAACTTAGTCATTTCTATAATTAAATCCATGTGATAGAATGCTTGAAGAGGTCGAATTGCGAAACCCAAGTCGTGAATGAGGAATCGTGCGAAAATGTATACAGCCTCGAAAGAAAATTGAATATCTACAAATTATCACTTTTAAGGTGTTAACTGTCACTTCTTGATGGAAAGGCATTATATTTTAAATAATAAAAACACATTTTTTTAGTACTTGATAATTGATAATGCTCGCGATGAGCGAAACCGGTCCTGATCAAAAAAATATATTGTGGAAATAAGTACTAAAAAAATTTGTTTTTATTATTTAAAATCTACAAATTATTAAAAATATTAACAATACTTTTTAAAACAATGTTTTGGTCGCAGTAATAAATTGTTTCACTAAAGTGACAGCATATGTTTTATTGAAAGAAAGCTTAAAAGCGCACCTCAACTTCTTGCACCATGACTGCACTGACTTGTAAAAGTCAAATACGTTTACATTTTTAGAGTTTTTTTAGTTCTTTCAAATTCCTACGCTCTTGAAAGCTGTAAGATAAATCAACGAGTTAGTACATCGCCATTGTACTGAACTCTTAGAAAAGTAGAATATCTATACAGGATATTCCGATATTCGTTTTCATTATATTATAGCTTTTTTGTGAATATTATTTAATTATTAAAATATTTGCATACAAATTTCATTGAAAGCTTCATCTACATCAAATGTTTAAGAATTTGTTATTTCTTTTTTACTTACGACCCAACTTTTTGTATAACAGCATCTGCAAGCATTTTATTATAGAGATGGACTGAGACCGACTTGTAAAATTTAAAGAGTATGAACGATTTAATTTGAAATTGGAACTCCACCAATCATCCTCAGTAATATTTTAAATTATAGTTTCTTGAGTTAGCAATAATATATTTTTCTTAAATTGGTCTTATACCGTATGTTATATTATATATTATAATGTATCTAAATTTTAGTATTATCTTCAAAAAAACAAAAGAACTGAATGAATTCATTCTGAATGAATGATTAACTCGCATTTCGAGAAACGCATAAAATTAAATGGCTGCATTTTAGACTTTATTAGCACAATATGAAACTAGGGTGTTAAAATAGAAGAGAATATGTATTTTACGTTTAAACATAGTTCTGATGAAAGAATAAGCCGAAATAGCTAGCAACTATTATCTTATAAATTTTGTAGAACTAAAATACATTGTTATTTTTTCACCGTGTTATAATGGAGTACTACCAAGTAAATGACAATTCCATCAATGAATGAATTCAATTTTAAACAAATCTTGTTACATATATGCACAATGATTCGCATTGATTTACCATTAAATATTATTTATATATAATCATTTTAACTTTATCTAAGTGCAGTTAGGAATTTCTTAAAAAATTTAAAGTTAGGCAGGTTGCTAGTTAAACGTGTGATATAAACTATTTAGCTACAATCAATACGAGTATATATGTTTATTCAATATCTGAAGATGCTGAAAGCCGAATCCCAGATCGTTAACGCCACCATATATCGAAATGTACAATATTGGAACGATTGAAATATAAATACATATAGATCGACCACTTTACTTATGCGCGTGTAAACGTAGCGCTGTGTGCATTTACGGTCTGATGCAAAAGTTGCTAGAATTCAAAAAAAATTAATTCCCTAGTATTCCATAAATCCTCTTACATAAAAATATTTATCTACAATAGGTTTCAATGTTCATAAATACCGTGGCTTCTTTCTTGTCATTTTTGCGATCTGTTCACTCGCTTTATCCAGGGATTTCAAATTTTAGTTTCATCATCCGCCGCATTTCCGGACGCACTGACAGCGGTAATATGTAACGATATTTTTTATATACTGATTGAATTGGCATTCACTTGGTAGAACTCCATTATAACACGATGAAAAAAATAGCAATGTACATTTGCTTATCTATATATAGCTGTGTAGAAAAGGTACACAATACATCTTCTCTCCTGTTTTAACGATTTAGTTTGCTTCTAGCTCGCAATGAAACTAAAATTGTAAATGATACTAAAGAGGCGGCTATATCAATCACTTTACAAATGGCACAGAAATCGTCCATTACGGAGACAAAACGATCCCCCGTAGCGGGTTAAGCAATGGCGATCGACATATATAAGTTTGTTCGTTAAGAATCCTTTGTGATAATTGATATCTATTGATTTCCAGCTGTTTGTTCTAAAGCCGTCATCTTGCGACCTTTATTACAAAGATGCAAACACTTAGGCGCTGAGTTTGAATTTATATTATGTGATTCCTTTATAACGTGATTAGCGAATTGTGAATCTGTTTTTTTTTTTACTGTTGAATGATCTTACATGTTCCTTAGCTCGAGTGGATGTACTTCTATATTTTTATACTTATTTTAACTTTGAACGCAATTCTATCATTGTATGTTAACTTGCAAAGCGTCCTGTACATTCCAGGTATAAACAAATCCTCAGCAGATGGGCACGGGAGGTAACTTCTCAGCCCTCACGCATATAATAAGAGGTAATCCACCTCTCTGTACCTCTGTCGTGATCTCCTGGCGCTAGAGTACTCGAAAATTGGTACTTTTTAGTTACACCGAGAAACGTGCGTCGCCGGCAACAAAGGGCTCGCTATTTCCCGTGAGAGGAATTTTAATAGATGTCACATATTAACAACATTCCTTGAATTCTATTCTTAGACCGTTTCGTGTTCTTCAGAAAAAAGCATTACAGCCTTATCTTATCATCATCATTGTTTTTATTGAGTTGGCAAACCTGGGAGATTTGATATTATTCGTCAGCGTAAGGTGTTGCTTTCTTGGAGAGCCAGAAGAAACCTCCAAGCAACTTAACCCCTTCTATGCCAGAAGTTTTAGTATGGCCAGATACGGAGGGCCGCGATTTTATTTAAAATAATAAAAACTAACGAATATATATTTTTTGGCAATATATTATACATAAATATGTCAACTGTAAGTATAACACTATGATCCTAAGAGATGTCGCTGTGTAGTTGAAATATTCAAATTGTTAAGATTGTCGACATTGTTCAGGTTTAGTATGTCTTAAGTGGACCGTGTATATACGCGGATTTTGTATGGTCGGCACTGCTCTCACGGAATTATAGGCCACATTTACACGTCTCTGGCAGAGATTCGGTTAAATACTATAATATATATAAACGTCTAGGGTTAAATTTATTTAGTAAAGCGCTGTGGTGACAATACTATAATATAAATTCATTTGAATTGTTACAACTTTGTACGATTCCACATGTTTTGTCACTAACCACCGGGTTTCACCTTTCGGCATCTTCAGTCATTCTATCACACGGTCGCAACAGAACTGACCGGGTCGTTAGTGACAAAACTTATGAATTCGTTCAAATTTTCAACAATTTAAATTTGATAGTGAAATTTCATCAAGCACCTTCGGTCGATGTCATAAATTACAATATATGTTTTGATGTTTACTCTGTCATTAAAGGTTACAATGAAAATTATACTTAAGATTTTGAATTTCGAATATGCACGCACATTTTAAATGTATGTGCTTTAACATATCAAAATATAATATTTTTTGAAATTCGAACACCAAAAAAAATCGCAGCCTTGCAAGAAAAGTGTCACAAGTCACAATTATTTTTTGATTTAATGAAAAAAGGTTTGTCACACATTTAATATTATAATTCTTCGATTATAAAATAACATTTACATCCATTTGTATATTCATTTAAAAATTCCAATTTTAATATAACACTTTTCGTACAAGGGTGCGATATACTGTGTTAGTACGGTATTAGTTAACCCGTTCTGCTCGAATGCCGCCAGATTATCTGTTATATTATTTGTTTTTTTCTTTTATATACATACAAAGTCATGATTATAAACGTCTATTATAATTTGACTTATTTTTTTTTAACCTTTTGCATTTGAGTTTGACATTTTTTAATTCTAACTGTAAAAGTGACAAATTTAATTTAAGTTGTGTCATTTCGTAAGAGTATCAAAGATTTGTGCCATTACGTATATAAGAACATCTCTTGGAAATAAATTTGTTTTTGATGCTTGATTAAACAATTTCTAGTAAAGAATACATTGTAAAGAAATAAATACACATTATCTTGTTGTATTTTGGTATTATCACATATTCCGAAGTTGCACGACGCTAACATCAAAGCTAAACAATGTAATGGTAACGTTTAAGGGATACAGACGCCGACAGCTTTACACCCGAAAGGTCCTGCCGCATTCCTTGCTGTGACGTCACGATCCTAGCGATACGTGGGAACGGCCTCTGACTTCGTGGGAGTTTGAAGAATTATTACCATGTCTCAAAGAAATGCGATCGAGTCCTTGAAGAGCGAACATTTTTTGAAATCATTAAGCATGTAGTCATCTAATGCATATATTTTAAGATAACTGCTTGCTAATCAGTTGCTTAATATCTCTCACACCAATAGGGGTGTTTAGTAGGGATAAGGGTAGAACAGGCTTTCTAGTTAACTGAGCGCTTAGGCTATGACCCGTTTTTAACACACTATTTGCTAATAATTAAACTGTTAAGAAAGATAATTGCAATGTTTTGAAAGTTGATAATACAAATGTTAAGGGTGTTAAAGATTTCGTTTAAAGCGTATTTTTGTATATAAACCATTAGATCGCAGAGCGTTGATTTTTTGATTCAATTGTCACACTTTTTTTTTAGAGCAGCCGTTTTTACCTGCATAACTGTAAGAATGCAGTGTAGAGCTGTATTATGTATATATTTCATCCAATGAAACTATGTCGAAAAACCAAAGAAGGCCAGCACGACTTAAATATTTTTGAAAATTTTGGTGTTGAAATATTCTATACGCAAAAGATCAGTTGATAATGCTTGCGACGAGCGAAAACGGTCTTGATCATATTCATTTTTTGAAAATTCTGCTAAAAATGTGTTTTCGTTATTGAAAATAACATTGCGATCATTCCGTACTTAATAAAATTAAAAATAAGAAAAGATTTTCCCCTCCATCAAAACTGAAATCAAAAATCAAAAATTACGACGGAAATTTTGCCTATACGAAAATGCCATAATTTAACCGTTGATTGTTAACTAATCTATTAAGAATATTTAGTAAAAAATTATGTATAACGTGTTATATTCAAAGTTGGCCTCTTCACAAATATTTGCTCGTCGATAATACAAACTGTATCAATAACTATGTAAAATAACTGTTACGAAATGAATGAGTTTTACTTTAACATGTTTTTACTTTTTGACCCGCTCAATCCACGGGGCAAATAGAAAGGCCGTTTATTGTTATAGAATGGAAAACAAATAACCAAGAGAAATATTAGAAACTGAACATATTTTCATATTTCGCATTAGACAACCCTTTGTTTTATACAGAAAAATCCAACATCGTGTTCTTAGGTCCCACACATACAACTTACACTATTTTGTTTGATGTATAATATATCTGCATGGAAATATGCTTAGTTTTTAAACCCAGGAGTCAAATAATTATTGACAGGGCTGATCAGAAAAGGAAAAATGATGAATTAACACAAATTTTTGTTTGTGTGCGTTGTGTTTAAGACGGCGTAAAATAGCGATGTATTTTAGTTCTACAGAATTTATAAGGGCATTCGTCAGAAATATGGGCGTACGCCAAAATAACTTTATAACTATATATATCTTCTAAATTTTGTAGAACTAAAATGTATTGCTATTTTTCCAGCATATTACAATAGAGTTCTAACAAGTAAATGTCAAACCAATCAATTCCCTAAGTTTATTTATTAAATATATCATTTTATATGAATATAAAATCTAATTTAAACTTATAACAAAAAAAAATTGTCCACTTAATGCACGAATTTTCCACATAATTTTTTGAATCAAGTAATGTTTTCTTCAAAACAGTGCTTTTTAAACTTATTAAAGCTCATGCCCTTATCGTTTACCCCTCACTGCGGTAAAAATAAATTAATTTGTCGCACAATATTTTGATGGAGTCTATTTTGTTTATTTAAACACCATAACACTTAGTCGAGACACATAGTTGAGTATTTTCGAAAACTTTAAGGTTGGGTTAGAAACAAACATATGATTCATTTCTTTAAGAAAACTCAATATTTTTGATTAAAATACTTAAAAGTTTTAAAATGTATACATATGAAAAATTATGCCAGTACAAACTCAAATTGAAAATAAACTTCCGCAAAGTTACTTCCCAATCCATCGAAAAAATCAAATAATACTGAAAATTTGTTTTTTTTTTAAACCATGTGCACCTTTAAAAAATTTTCGTTGATGAATAATGGTTAACTGGTCCTTTATTTGAAAATACCTGAGCTAACGCCGAGTTTCCACTTGGGATTTACTAAAAGCATTTGCACGCTTTTTTTATTTTTCCATTACATTTAATATTTATTTTATTTCCGTCTCAAAAATTCTTTTCTATTATTTTTGACTCCTGATGCAATACCAATCACCTCCGTCAATATTTCCATTGAAAACCTTTCAACTTTTATTATTTTGTCAGGTCTTTGCTACAACTTACAATGCTCTGTTCGTCTGGTGACCTTTTTTAACTATGAACAATGTTTTCTTGATATAAAAAAACTCGGGGGAATTTTTGAATCACAAAAACTCAAATTATATACGGTCAACATAAAACAATGCAGATTTTGTATTATTCTCGCAATCAAAAGTGACCATTGGTTGTAGTCTCAAAATCAATAATGTGGATTTATTGATTGAATTGGCATTTACTTGGTAGAACTTCATTATAACACGGTGAAAAAAATAACAATGTATTTAAGTTCTACAATTTTTTTTATGATATAGTTGATAGCTATTTCGGCTCACTCTATGGTCAGAACTATAGTTAAAACTTAGTTCTGACGATGGCGTGAGCCGAAATAGCTATCAACTATATCTTTAAAAAAATCATTTTGTAGAAATAAAATACATTGCTTTTTTTTTACAGTGTTATAATGGAGTTCTACCAAGTTAATGTCAATTCAATCAATATTTAGTAATAGTACTTTAAATGTCATGTTTTATTATATCAATATTATTAAATATCATATTTCACATTTACTGAGACTCCCTTGCAAGCTCACTGTTAAGTCTTAAATAAATTCATTAAGCAAAAAAATATGTATCATAAAAAGACTCACCAAACAACAAAATATTTCCATCAACTATATCTTTTAAAAAAAATTATAGAACTTGAATACATTGCTATTTTTTTCACCGTGCAATAATGTGGAATTGCAGTTAATTCAATTTAAAAAAATTGCAAGTATGCTACTGTACAAAATAATTTATTACGATAAGTGTCTGTGAAATAGATAAAACAATATTATCAGCGAAACTTTGCACGTGCAAAAACCTAGTTACACAACCAATTTAATAACATGGTTATCGTGCATACTTTAAACATATTTTCTGCTGAGTCCTCTAATGGATATTTCAGCATTAAATGTTTCAAAAAGTCCCAGCAGTATCAGTGTTAAAAAAGTGCTCGGTGTTAGAGATGACCAGGGAAAATCAGGCTATATTTCAACACATACATATATTATCTTGTACACGAAACTTTTGACACTGCTTACATTCTTATATTTTTTAATATTATCTATCAGCCGTCTCAACAGTTGAGATGTAATCAGAATTTTTATTTTTATATACAAAATTAAATAGCTATATATTTTGTTATTTTTACTTATTTTGATAAAGTAAGTAAAGTAAAATGCAAGTAAAATCCAATACAATATACTTCAGCATTTTTGCCAGACTCGGTAAAATATATAAACTTTGCAACGAAATTCAGAAACTGACATTTTCTCGCGAATTGTGTGTATTTTTAAATGTATAATTTTCATACATTTATGACCAAGTTTTATTTTTCCGCGAATCACTTTTCAAATCAATCATGAAAATTAGTTGGTTATTTTTATTTTAAAGCATTAATTCGATTTTGATATCGCCATGAACTGTCTTATACATGACGATAGTAACGACACTGGGCGTATTCCGTAACACACCAGGTAGCAAAAACGTTTTAAAAAGAGTATTTGAGTGTCTTAGTATTACGTAAAGTTTGATTGTCATTTACTAATGATAATTTTAAAATACGGGAAAAAATATTTAATTTTTCCAAGTCTCACATACTTAGGGCTTATTCTAGATATGCATGCGCTAAGATAATTTATGGAGAAACACGTTAAAGCGTTAGGTAATAACAAGCTGAAAAGTTGTCTTTCTAAAAAAACCCACAAGTTTTAGTCAACAAGTTATGTTTACTTCCTTAATATATGAGCAAAATACGCCCAGAAACATGAAGACATCCCACGCTGTTGGCGCCGACTGCACCAAACGGTATATGTGATTGATACAACAATGTACCAAGTCCCAGTTTCTCGCATTGGAATCTGTAAAAGGAATGGGACATAAGACACTATAATCGTGACTCGATGGAAAGGAAAATTCCAGTTGAGTCTAATAGCTTCACGACACTCGATAGAAATTTATACAATGGCTTTGTTTTATGTCTCTATGAAATTTTAATTAATTTTATAGCCTCGTATTTGTTTCGTAATTTGCTTATTGCACTAACATTTTTATTTATAAGTATCGTGGTAAATGGATAAAGGCTTATCGTGAATTGCCAATTTATATCGATAATTAATTGTTTTAGATATAAAGAAAGATTTATTGACTGAGGGTTTATTGCTTTCCTTGTTTGAATGGTTATTTATTTAATACAGATCATCGCAATAGTTATCAAAATCATAGTGGTCTGAAAAAGATCTGCGCGGGTTCGGGTTTGATCTCGGGCATATATCCGACTCATAACTTAGACCAAGTTTGGGTTAATAAACAAAGAATAAATATCGAATTTATTTTTCACAATAAAATGTCGGACTCATGAGCTAATCATATGGCAGACAAAAAGAAACAATTTAACATATATATATATATTTATATGCTATAATATCATAAATTCAAGAAAATCGAGATTTTTTCAAGCTGAGTAAAAAACGGACTTAGGGCTTAGCTTGGTCTGCAATTGTGATATCAAGACTCGGGTCTGGGCATAAAAGAGCCAAATTTGGACCGGGAAATTTTATAATTTTTCGAACCGCGCAGAACTCTATTGTCATTTATACTGCCGTATCTTTTGATCAACATCTGGACTACTTTAATCCAGTTGACTTTAAAAAATATCAAAACTTTTTAGGCAAACAAAAATTTTAATTTTATAAATCTTGAACACTTACAAAAATATATTTAAAAAAACCTTTGATAAACTTTGTTCTACCAACGTTCAACAGTTAACGACACAAAATAATAATTACAACGACAAATATAGAAATTAAGTGGACATAATTTGGTACACTCGTGAGTTGATTCTTTTATGCGACACGCATAATTCACATACAGTTATCTTCGTAACACAACGGTGTGTCACGATCCACTGTTTGAGAATCACCGAATTCAATGATTATATTAAAATGCGTAATAAATAGTGGCAAAATTGTTTTTATAAATATTTGAAAATTCTTAAATTTGTCATAAGTATATTTATTTATTCGAAAAACGAATTCATTATAATTTAACCGTCAATATGTGTGTTCAATGATGGAATCAAACGTATTAGTTCTAATCTAGAATAACACTCTGTCCACGAAATTTATCATTAGTCAGCTGTCCGAGACACAACATGGCCGACCAGTTTGACACTAAAATCATTAATAGTTCGACTTGTCAAACGGTCCTCGCAATCTGTATTATATTGTTTGATATTTTATCATTGCATTGGCTTATTTGAAGGCCCATTTTGATAATAAGTTGACGTTTAGATTGCCGATACAGGGTTTTTCTACATAAAAGATTCGTAGCAGAAAAAAAATAATATTAGCAATCCGTTCTAGACCATAGTTTCTCCACCTTTGGTCCGCGGACATAAAAGATTATAAAAATATACATAAAAGATCTAACAAATCCAAAATGTTCGAAGCTGTTTTGATACAAATGCTAATTCGTACATAATTTTTTGTGTTACAATTAAAAAACGACAAACTTTTGACTTATTTTCACCGAGCGAAAAAAGTCGCATTCATAAAGTTTTTAAGAAGAAAAATAATATTTTGATTCCCAGGTACGTAACTGTCATTTTTTAAATTTGTTCTTTTTCAAAGTTGCCATATTGTTCCTTGAAATTGTCAATTTTTCTTTGTTGCTGTTTCAATGAAAACCTGACCAGCCGAATCAAGGAAATGATCATTTTTGTACTTGTAAAGTAAAAAAATCTTTGTTTCATGGTCTATTTATTATCAAGGTATTTCGTACGATTCGCTTGAAGGGACAAAATCATAGAGACCTGAAAAATATGCTGTTTTCTTTTTATTGAGATGCGAACAAAAAAATAAAAATTGCCAGTTGATAATTTTCAGCGGATCCAGCGAATAATTTGTGGTAATTATTTAGCAATATGAAACTGTGAATGAAAGTTTTGTTTCCAAAAAAATATAATTTTAAATTTTACCCAAAGAAGGCGTGATATAATTCCTCCCTCCAATGACACTTCACTAACAGGTCTGCTAAATGGAATACGGGATTTATTTGGCTCCCATCAAAACTTTCATTTCAATAAGCATTTAAGAATGAGTCAAACAATTTGGAATCTTTTTTGTAAGTAATAAAAACACTTTTTTATTTATATTACACGTATTTACACAATATATTTAATGATCATATGATGATAAAATATATTGTGTAAATAATCAATAAAAAAGTGTTTTTATTAAGTAAAATATCATGCTTTTTCATAAAAAAGTGACAGTTAACACCTAAACAGTGAATTTGCAATCTTCTCATTTTTTAATTGACATGAGAAAATCACAAACATATTCATCCGTTCGTCACGATGTACATATGTTATGTTCACATTAGCGATACTTAAGGTTTTGAATATAAACTTCATCTTTGTGTTAAGAAAAATATGCTTCGTTGTGAATTTATTTATACTGCCTTACACTCATCGACAATAAGTGGTTCGGATCATGCAGAAAAACATTCGTTGTTACGTCAAAAGACGAATTAGCAATAGTTATAACGCTTTTTATACAGTTACGTAAAATAAATAATAATTTCGATTGCGAAATCGAAAATGATACAATGAAATTATGGTCAAATAATCATGGTTTTTGTTGGTTACTTAATTATGATTTTAAAGTTTCTATTGGTATAAAAATAGCATCTCCTTGAATTGTGTAGTGGGTTAACTCCGCTAAAATTAATGTGATACAACAGTTTGGACAAACTGAATGTCATTATCTACGGAAATAAATTTTACGATAAAGATTAATCTGTGCTACAATTTTGAACGTCCACATCAACTTCCACTGGATTTATTTTATTTTTCAATACCAAATTGCAACTCCTTAACTAGGTTACAAATTCTCCCGCAGTTGAATACAACAGTACCTGTCAGCTAGAAACATATTATTACTTTAAAACGGTCTCGGTAAAACATCGATATTACCTTGTCGTGAGAAATGAATTGAATATGTATTCCACCGTAGATTTTACAGTCAACATATTAAGCCCTTGGGGTATTTAAACTGTAATTATTGTGCATAATTACAGTTTAAATATGATTCACTTAGATTTGACACTTATCAGTAATTGAATAATTGGAATACGTCATGTAAAGTAAAACGATTAAGGTCGGGAATATTGATTATGATTACGTAACACAATTTATAATCCGGCTACAAGATATTGTGCTGTATACATAATTTAATTATTGTCTTTAAATGCCATATATCGAATTTTGTTGATGTTTTGAGAATGATGTAATAAACGGCCCTTGCAGTTTCGTTATTTTTCTTCTAATTCGGTTGTACCATGAAGGATATTTATAGATTATATCTTATTACACTTATGAATTTAGTTAATATGTATTAACACTTTGAAAATTTCCTTACGACAATCGTTGTGTTACATATACTCTTTGAATAACAGTGTTCGAGATCAACTCGTTAACCCAAAGTATCTTCATTCGAATGCTGCAATAAAAATATGCTAATTAAAAATTAGTGAATAAGAAACAGTTTAAGATAAATAAAACAGTAAATTAACCAAAAAGCTTCTCCTCTCGTATCATTTCTATACTGATTGTGAGTGTATTAATAATCTCATAAAGTTGATATTCTATAAGCCCATTTAAATGTCTATAATTAATTATTCGCTTTATGAAAGCTTCAAATTCACAAGCAATTTAGCAGACCAGTTTGTATAGTTCTTGCATATTAGTTGATCAACTAACTAACTGCATCGAAATTTTGACAGTTTACCGTGTATTAACAAGCTTTCAAAAACACTTTCCAGTAAGCTTTTTCGTCTTTTGTAAATGATTTATCGAGAGGTATATGAGTAACTATTTTACCATGATTGCAATTTATTTATATAATTTCTTGAACTATAATAGCTTTTTGAACTTACGTCTCATAGATGAGAGTTTATATTATCTGTATTTCTTATATGTGAAAACCATTTTCCACATGAAACGTTGTACAATGTTTTTATTTTTACTGACATAATAAAGAATGGTGGTCTTTTATCTTCTCAAGAAAACCTCTTACCGGATTATTGCACAACGACGTTGTAAAATGCATTTTGTGTTATTTAGAAGAACAGGCTAGCTGCAACGTCGCAACTCATCCGAGGCTCGGTTTTGCGGTTTGACAGAGACAAAATTTTGATTAAAGGCGAACAATGGCGACAAATTGGTTTGTATCTCGCCTTTGTAGCCGTGCGAATTTAACTCAAAAGAAAATGTCTATGGTATATGGTCACATATTTATCAATTAAATACGTAAGTTGTTACCGTTTTGTTACTATACAATATATCAGAAAGTACCTGTGTACAGCTTTCTGTCAGCCACAAGAATTTTTTCCACACGATTATAAACGAGGATTGATATTTGTATTATCTACCATTTTTGGTCAACTGTGATATTTTGAAGCTTAACATTTTTATCTATTGATAGTTTGTGTATCATTTAATGCATGCAGAAAGGGAAAAAGCTACGTAAGTCGATCCAACCTTCCACTGGACCGGTCATTACGCCGATTTGGTGGTACATAACGTAAACAATTGTCAACATTAGCTCGCACCAAAATATCGCTATACACACAAGCGTCTTAGTGTTAGCATCATTTACCCTGACGATGTTATTAGTGTATTACTTCTTTATAATATTTAATTTGATAACGTTGTCTTTTAAATGGTAATTTTTCTACGCGTAACAGTTCAATAATTTCAACAAAACATTTGTTTCGAATATTAACGGAGAATGTGTGTGAAAATGACTTAAATGTGAAATGAAATTGGCTTGCTACTGTGTAATGTCTTCGGGCAAACTCAAATGAAACTGTTGAGAGCCTTTAGTTGCATGCAACCGCGGAAGCTTTTTCTCGCCTTCGCCAGTATTTGCGTCGAAGTGCTTTATGTTGAAACAATAAAACGATTACTTAGGGTTATAAGTTATTTACCACGACTTGTTTGAAAACATAATGCAAATTTTACGCTAAGAAGAAATTAATGGTCGCATTTATTGAGTCGTTCTAAAAATATTGAGAGCTTTGGCGAGCACAAGTCATATAAATTCCACGTGACTTGTTTATTGTAATAGTGGTGTTTGGCAGTCAAATAATTTTGCATGTATAGAAAAAAAATATACATCAATATAAAAAAGAAAATCAAATCGACAATCGCCGCTCTTTCAAATATTTTTTTACGTATTTTTGCAAGATTTATGACAGTTGATTCGCCCGTCTTTTCGATAGTGTTTTATTACTTTGTAAAGGGATACGAAATCTCTTGATAGATTCAACTCAGTTAATTGTTTTTTAATTGTATCATTTGTAAGAACTTATATTATATTTTTTCATCCTGAAATATTTCGTAATAATTTCTATATCATTTTCCATGTCCCAACTATCCGAGGGATTATATAAATATATTATATTTAAAATAATAAAATTTTAGTTAATTTTGTATAAATAGCATTTTTTAATTTGTGTTGTAGCAATCGATGATACTTGTGACAAGCAAAACCGGCTCTGATCTTAAAAATATAAAATTGTGGATATTTCACTAGTTTTTTATTTACAATGCCTTTCCACCATGAGTGTGCCATGTTATTTTATTAAAGTTTAAACGGCAATACGTAATGAATTAATACTTAGTTATCTTTGCAATATCTTAACAGCGAATGACTAGAGAAATTATGTACAAAAATTTGTATGTTATTCTTTTACTGCCGCGTTCCTAGCTTGTTAATATGTGAAATTGTAGGATCATTTTGTCACATCAAAGACAAGCGAACTGACCTCGTCATCATCAAAGAGATACATTAGAATCTACTCGCGTGCGAACCTTTATCGAGAATGCTGTTCGGAGGATGCTTGGCATAGAACGATACTGGAGTTGTATGCAACATTGCATACTTCAAAAATGTGTGTAATACATATATATCGAGATATAGACGCTTATAACAAATTTGGCTTTTACCATTGTCAGAATTACGATTTAAGAAAATCAATGTTAAACTATTTATATAATATTTAATGAGATACACCCGGTCCTTTTTTTTACGCGAATTCGATTATACGCGACTATTTTGGACGGCACCGTTACATTTTTTTACGCGCTTCACTCGTTTTTACGCGATTTTTTCCCCAAATTTGTTTTAAAGAAGAAATTTATATATGATGGTAGGTATGTACGTTTCATTATTTTTTTAAATTAAAAAAATATGTGTATTTTTAAAACGGAATTTATTGTAAAAAAAAAAAATTTACCCGTGGAACAACAAAATAAATCCAATGTATCAAGAATCTCCGAGCAAAATTCAGATTAATGCAAAATTCAATACTTTCATTAAAAAAAACGCAAACGATTAGATTTCGCAACCGAGAGTAACAGCAGCGAATAATTCATAAGTGAAAAAAAATATTATAATTATAAGACATGAAAATATACATTTTTTTTGCACGAATTTGAAAGAGCGAATTTTGGTTTTTCACACGATTTTGGTACTTTTTTACGCGATATTTTAATTTTTGGAACCAATTTATCAAATTATATGAAAGTTGTTTTTACACCTTTTTTTTTCGCGCTTGTTTCTGAAACCAATGTATCGTGTAAAAAAAGGACTGGGTGTAGTTGCAATATTTCCTGTCGTTTATTTAAGCATCAAAATTTTTATGTTTTTAATCATTTTCTAAAGTGTAGAACCAGCTTGCCAATGAATATTATACTGCGCGAGCTTAAATATATATATATTGCTTCGGATTGTCGGCATATTCCACGAGGACGAGAGTAGGTTAGACGAATGCTATTTTTTAATGTATGAAAATAGGTTTAGTATCCGGTTTTTATATAAATTTATCAACATTACGCTGCAAAAGGAATAAACTAACTTAAAATATAATATAATATAAAATTATTATATATTTTTAAATAAATTATTACATCTAGTAAATCTTCCAATTCATCTAACTTTAAAAAATAAGACATGACGTATGACTGATTATATATTTTTTGTCTATTACCTAGGTTCACAACCTGGGGGTCGCCAACTTATACGGTCAACTAAAAACATGTTTTTTTGGTATGCTTTTGGATTGTATGGGGGGTCGCGGGTCACATGCATTTTATGAATAGGGGTCGCCACCCGAAAAAGGTTGGGAACCTATGGTCTATGACGTATTAAAAGCTATATATCTGAATTTATAATTCAAAACAATTAACTTTTGACATACGACTTTCTGCCAATCAATTACCTCAAGTACCCTTTTAAGGTGTTAACTGTCACTTCTTGATGGAAAGGCATGATATTTTAAATAATAAAAACACATTTTTTTAGTACTTATTTCCACAATGTATTTTTTGATCAGGACCGGTTTCGCTCATCGCGAAAATATATTGTGGAAATAAGTACTAAAAAAATGTGTTTTTATTATTTAAAATACCTCAAGTACGTTTATTAAGTTTTCAAGCATAACAAATAAACGAAAATTAGTTAATATTATTACATAATTGGCGATAACAAACCAAAAATAAATGTTATATTTTATCAATAAAAAGTTTTATTGATTTAGTTTTTTAAGCAAAATGTGGAAGAAGTAAATCACAAATTGTGTTTTATTCTTTATGAATACAGTACCTTTCTTTCAACATGTACAGTTAAAAAATCAATAGTGACCTATGATTTATAATAAAATATATTCGTTTTGTAGTCGAAAACGATTTATATCAACCATTACTCGAAATCACTCATAGAAAACATGTAATTTTATTACAATATTTCAATGCAATAATATTTTATTTATATGATAACCCTATAGTATTGCGAGGCGATAAAACTGTCTACTCTTAACGCGTGTTTTTATTCCACGGCATGATAGTCTACTGTGAATCAATTTTACCATAAAAACATTAAAGAAAATAGATTAATACCATAGACTGTTTGATTTATTTAACATCAACAAGTTACACCTTTTCTGTGTTTTATATATTTAGAATACAGATTTGAAAGCAGGTAAGTGTTTTTTTCGATAAAAACAATTGTAGACTATATGAGGCGTATAAAAGCAAAACACCGCATCTCTATACAAAGAATAACATATTTGTGTTTTAAGTAAAATAGCTAATTTTAGCAATACTTTTATCTTACACTTTAAAGGTGTTAACTGTCACTTCTTGATGGAAAGACATGATATTTTAAATAATAAAAACACTTTTTTTTGTACTTATTTCCACAATATATTTTTTGATCAGGACCGGTTTCGCTCATCGCGAGCATTATCTAATAGAATACAATTTACAAACAAGTCTATCCATACAAAATATTTGCCAAAAATATCAGGTATGAAAAACCATGGTTACAAGAACTAAGAAACAATTTACAGAAAATCATACAATATTAATACAAATACTGTAAATTAGTTTAAAAATAAAATTTTCACAATCACTTATTAAAAATTTTCAAACACAATTAAGATAAATCAATAATCGTAATGGATTGACTACTATTTCAATCATTAGTAGTTTAGTAACTTCGGATTGAATACTATTTCCAAAATATATTTTATAATCAAGACTGGTTTCGCTCATTGTGAGCATTATCAACTGAATATTGATTACATGTGGAAGTGTACACAATTCAACATTTTCTTGTAACGATTAAACTTCAAAATTTCAAAATTCATAAAAGCTAAAAACAATATATTCATATGTATTTGTAGGGTTCTGTCAGCCCTATTCGCATATAATGATTTGATTTCATATAGCCACTAAACTTGTTTTTATTTACATACCTAGGGCAGTCAAACTTTAAATGCGCTTGTTACAATTGATTTATGAACTTTTATTCTACAGTATGTCACTTTATTTATTGTTGCGTCAGTGTGATAGAATGCCTAAAAATGTCAAAAGGCGAAACCCTGGGCTTTGGTAATAAAATATGTGGAATTGTACAGTTTCAATAATTAAAATTCAATATTGGAATTTCATCAAGCACCTTCAGTTCAGTCGATATAATATTTTAATATATGACCGTAGAAACAGTAATAAATATTGTGTCTTATTGTTTTTTTGTTTTAAAATACCAAAATCATTACGTTATGCATAAATAAAATCCGAATTGAGAATATGACCGCTTGTGCTTCAAATTGTAAGCCGGCTTGGCTTTGAAAATAATTTGGTATTTTGTAAGCTGATAGTTTAAAATATTAAAGACAGATTGAGGCGACAGATTAAAAAAAAGGCGACACTACTTTGTTCCACTGAGTAAGGCAAGACT
Organism: Himalopsyche japonica; assembly: GCA_028555115.1. Lineage (NCBI taxonomy): Eukaryota > Metazoa > Arthropoda > Insecta > Trichoptera > Rhyacophilidae > Himalopsyche > Himalopsyche japonica. The sequence continues at coordinate 312,592 of JAHFWJ010000224.1, read as the reverse complement.
TAGAGACAAGCTACAGAAGCAGGTGTTTGATTTCGATCAGATATGCCAATATTTATTCGAATTTCTTTTACTTTTAATAGACTCAAATGCATACCTCCTACTCACAATATCTTTTTTCATAATATTATTTCTTTATTGTTTATCTTGATAAAAATATTTTTTTCAACGTCAAGTGCTATCTTAACTTGGATTGAATCGATTGAATGAGCTGTCATGTTGCGTTAAGAATTTTGTCGTCAATAACAATAAATTTGGATTTTCTTCTCGTTAAATAGTGAAAATGTGTTCCAGAGCAGCGGTCGCCAACATTTTGGACCACGTGGGCTTAGAATCCCACAATTCACTGATAAGACTACAAAAAAAATAAACCCATTTATTGTATTTTTTTGAACTATTACAATTTTGTACGATTCCACATGTTTTGTCACTTACGACCCGGATTTCGCCTTTCGGCATCTTCAGGTAATCCATCACACGGATGCAACAGAACATTTACGTTAGTGACAAAACATGTGGAATCGTACAAAATTGTAGCAATTCAAATTTGATATTGAAATTCCATCAAGCACCTTCGGTCGATATCATAAACTATATATTGTATTTCCTTTAATTGAAAATGCCACTAACACAAACACAGTCACAATTTTGTTCTAGCATATTATGAAGTATTTAAAGGAAGTAACATATTATGTGAACACTTTTAAACAAAACTTCGTTAGATTTAATTATTTTTTTTTCTGAGATGTTTTAGAAAATATCTGAAGATGTCTCTAATTGAAATATATACAAGGAATGCTTTGACTATTCCACCTCCTCCCATGTCTTCCATAACGCATTACTGATAAAAAAAAACGAATTTACTCTTCTTTTATGGCTCGATACAAAGCTGCATAGACTGATCTTCGAACCATTTACCTTTGTTCTTAATAGAAAAAGTATACAAAAAAAATATTTTTATCACATATATCCGTATATTGAATCTACTAGATATTTCGTTATCCATGTGATGCTGTAGATTTATCGAATGCATGAAAGTTGACCTTGATTGAGATAAAGTAAATGTGACCCATCGAGCTTGTATGAGAACGAACCACATCGAAGAGTTTTATTCGTTCGGTATACATCTCGGTTCTGAAGGCCGTATCGACAATTTCCATGGTGTCTTTCAACCAATTTTTCCAGCCCAAATAGTCAACCATTATACCATATAATCTGTCAGGTTGCTATACAATGAGTTTCGCAAATTGTTACACATACAGTGGAATAAAAGTGTTATCGATTGATATATCATATTTAAGAAATGAATCCCCACAAAATTCCCGCGAAACCCAACAAAAATATTACCCGCTGACCTTTATAATGTATAAAATAGTATTTTATTGTATAAAATAGTTTTAAGGTGTTAACTGTCACTTCTTGATGGAAAGGCATTATATTTTAAATAATAAAAACACATTTTTTTAGTACTTATTTCCACAATATATTTTTTGATCAGGACCGGTTTCGCTCATCGCGAGCATTATCAACTGATAGAATACAATTTACAAACAAGTCTATTTATACAAAACAAAAAATTAATTTGAGTTAAAGGTAGCAGGTGTACAAAACCATGGGTACAAGAACTAGGAAACAATTTACATAAAATCATACAATATTGATACAAATAAAGTAAATTAGTATAAAAATTAAATGTTCACAATCACTTATTAAGAATTACAATTATGGTAAATCAATAATCCATTAGGAGCTCTAAACAATCAATAAGGAAGTAAGGAGTGGGAAATTTTTAATGACGAAAATAACCCACAATCACTACTTAATGGAACAAAATAAATTAATACATGAGAAGTCGATTAAAGATGAATCGATGAGATGGGAAGATATGGTCAGTCAGGGGCGTTCCAATATTTTCTGTAAAAAATTAAGTAAAAGGAGGCAATATCATTTTTCAAAAAAAAAAAAAAAATATTTATTTGAAATATATATTTATTAATCTAATTTAATGAGTATAACAATGGTGACGACGCAAAAGTAGTTTGTTCATTTATAAGGTTAGAATTAGGCAAAAATTTATATCGATTAATTTCAAGGATTTCTTGTTTATCTAATTTCAGTGATTTGTTATTGAAATGCAGGATTTTGTAGTTTATAGTAAAATCACATGAATGTTTATTTTGAAAAAGATGGTTTCCAAAAGTAGAAATCTCATCGCCTTTTTTGGCACAAGCTAAATGTTCCTTAAATCTAGTATGAAAGGATCTTCCTGTTTGACCAATATACCTAGCCTCACAGGAATCACATTTTAGAAGATAAATACCACTTTGGCTTAAAATATTAATTTTGTCTTTCGTGTTAACTAACATTCGACTAAGATTATGATTGTTATAAAAAGATACATTAAAAAGTTTTTTGTCTAACTTCTTGGATATGTTTTCAGAAACTCGGCCTAAATAACTTAGTTTTACCCAACGTTTTTCAACGGAGGGAACATCAATCATCAAGCTCGAGGTTACATTTAATAAAGCTAATTTTTTAGTTTTTTTAAAGACAAGTCGATCAATCAACTTCTGTTTAATGCTTCTGCAAGCGATCTGTTTAATGGTGTTTAATTCTAAATTGAAATTTGATTCTGTCATAGGAATTGTCAACAAGCGATGAATAAAAGAATGAAAAGTTGACAACTTATGTGAAATGTGGTGTCTAGACGAGTTACCAAACTGTTACCAAAAATCCATAAACAAAGTATGCCCTTAAGGCCAGTAGTTTCCTTTAATGCTGCACCGTCGTATAAATTAGCAGGGATTGCTAATTCCTTGTTCAAACATAAGTTGGGATTCACCCCCAAATTCGGGATTAAAAACTCAATTCAATTAGTAGAAAAAATTAAAGATTTATCAGTACCTTTGAACGCGAAGCTAGTTTCATTTGATGTAGTGAGCCTATTTACTAGTGTGCCTATATCTGACCTAAAGTCAGCGATTGTTGATTTCATAGATATGAAAAATCTTAATCCCCGGTTGGCTACAGATGTAAAATCAATCATTAACTGTTGCATAGATCAAAATTATTTTAAATTTAAAGATAAATTTTACAAACAGTTGGATGGTTTGGCAATGGGTAGTCCATTGTCACCAATTTTAGCTGATTTTTTCATGAATTTGATTGAATCAAAAATTAAAAAATTAGATCTTTTTAAAAATATCATCTATTGGTATAGATATGTAGATGATATTTTAGTACTTTGGGGAGGTACCGAAAGGCAACTGCATACTTTTTTGAATAATATGAATAAGATTCATAGTTCAATTCAATTCACAATGGAATTGGGTATGCATAAAATAAACTTTTTAGATTTAACCGTTGAACTAATTAATAATCGTCATAGTTTCAGTATTTACAGAAAAGAGACTTTTAGTGACAATATCATAAGTAGCTCGTCTAGACACCACATTTCACATAAGTTGTCAACTTTTCATTCTTTTATTCATCGCTTGTTGACAATTCCTATGACAGAATCAAATTTCAATTTAGAATTAAACACCATTAAACAGATCGCACTTAACAATGGATACGATGCAAAGTTGATTGATCGACTTGTCTTTAAAAAAACTAAAAAATTAGCTTTATTAAATGTAACCTCGAGCTTGATGATTGATGTTCCCTCCGTTGAAAAACGTTGGGTAAAACTAAGTTATTTAGGCCGAGTTTCTGAAAACATATCCAAGAAGTTGGACAAAAAACTTTTTAATGTAACTTTTTATAACAATCTTAATCTTAGTCGAATGTTAGTTAACACGAAAGACAAAATTAATATTTTAAGCCAAAGTGGTATTTATCTTCTAAATGTGATTCCTGTGAGGCTAGGTATATTGGTCAAACAGGAAGATCGTTTCATACTAGATTTAAGGAACATTTAGCTTGTGCCAAAAAAGGCGATGAGATTTCTACTTTTGGAAACCATCTGTTTCAAAATAAACATTCATGTGATTTTACTATAAACTACAAAATCCTGCATTTCAATAACAAATCACTGAAATTAGATAAACAAGAAATCCTTGAAATTAATCGATACAAATTTTTGCCTAATTCTAACCTTAAAATGAACAAACTACTTTTGCGTCGTCACCATTGTTATACTCTTTAAATTAGATTAATAAATATATATTTCATATAAATATAATTTTTTTTTTTTTTGAAAAATGATATTGCCTCCCTTTACTTTATTTTTTACAGAAAATATTGGAACGCCCTGACTGACCATATCTTCCCATCTCATCGATTCATCTTTAATCGACTTCTCATGTATTAATTTATTTTGTTCCATTAAGTAGTGAGTGTGGGTTATTTTCGTCATTAAAAATTTCCCACTCCTTACTTCCTTATTGATTGTTTAGAGCTCCTAATGGATTATTGATTTACCATAATTGTAATTTTAATTCTTAATAAGTGATTGTGAACATTTAATTTTTATACTAATTTACTTATTTGTATCAATATTGTATGATTTTATGTAAATCGTCTCCTAGTTCTTGTACCCATGGTTTTGTACACCTGCTACCATTAACTCAAATTAATTTTTGTTTTGTATAAATAGACTTGTTTGTAAATTGTATTCTATCAGTTGATAATGCTCGCGATGAGCGAAACCGGTCCTGATCAAAAAATATATTGTGGAAATAAGTACTAAAAAAAATGTGTTTTTATTATTAAAAAAAAAAAAAAAAAAGTATAAAATAGTCTTTTATTTGTCAGACAGCTGTAATACGACGCTCGAGTTGTACTACAAGTGCTGTTTAGTAATGTGTTTGATAAGCATCGACTAAACTACACACCATGTGGCTATATTATACTGCAGTATATTTCGGAGATAAGTATTGTTTGCGTTACAATGTTGGAATACACGAACGAAATCATACACACTGGATAATGGGAAATACATTGTAAATACAAATACAGTCTGCGCAATAAAAATGAGACTGTAAAAATGAGTTATTTATTTTTAGGTTACATACAAAAAATAGTATTTCACGATTTTCGTACTATTGCGTATTATAAATAATAATTTTTGTTCTTAATTTAACCTGTTCCCTGCTGACATGTGTAAAACATATGTTATTATAAAATTAGGCCACCAGAGTAAGTTTAGTCAAATTTGTTGCTTACATCAAGAAAAATCAAGAAGTCACTTCTTGACGGAAAGGTATCATATTTTAAAAAACAAAAACATTTTTTTTAATTAATCTATATTTAAATACAAAAATAAGCTCTTTCAAAAAACATGTTGACTCTTTTATATTCTTATGTGTTAAGACATAAGCAATCAAAAGGAGTCTTGCGAATCACTTAAAGGATTATTAAAAAAAATATATAAATAAGAACTCTATTAACGAGGGAATACAATCAAAGTGTTAAGAATGCAATGAGTTAAAAATTATAGTCTAATTAAAATTGAAAAAAAAGATTACATTTCAACGATTTCGTTGCAAGTGTTGCCATTTGAGTCACACGAGGAAAATCTATACCGCCTCTATGGTATTCGAGCGTAAAAGGTTAATATTAAATTACTATTGTATGTGTTATTTTTTTCTTTTATGAAATAATATTCGCAATATTTGTTTGTAAACGAATGATATTTTTGCTCGTTACTTAAGAAAAATGTATTACGTTGTTGTAAATTGTTTATTAGTTCTTTGACCTTTGGTTTTTTACGCCTGTTAATTTTTAACTCAACATTTTTTAAATAAAAAAATATTTTTCGTTCCATTTCCTTAATATATTCTATGATCAAAACCATTTTCAACTGATCGGCTATCATGTTCGCGATGAGATAAACCGGTCCTGATCATAAAATATATTGAAGAAATAGTTGTGTTTATTTTTTAAAATGTCATGCCTTTCCATCAAGAAGTGAAAGTTAACAACGTAAAAATAAATAGCTTTGTTTGTAGTCCTATCAGTTGATAATGCTCGCAATGAATGAACCCAGTCGTGATCATGATCTATATTGTGAAAATATAGCAAACATGTTTTTATATTATAATATTTATAAATAAAACATTTTCACTTTACCTTTTCATAGTGACAATTTTGTTTTATAAGCCTGTTTTGATTTTGAATAAAATTCCTAGTCTTGTTTGTTGTCGACGACTCATATTTACGATTCAGATAAACTTTTGTGTCTCGGAAAGTCTCTTGCATTAAATAAACGCAATATATCGAACATTTGAACGCAAACGTCTCGCCAATAAATATCTTATGATAATTTGCTCTCAGTATTTGTAACTGAGAATAGGAAAATATAAAATTAAACGAATATGAATGCAGTCAAATAAATGATCACATATATTATTCTTGATAAGATGCTATCAAGTCGAATAAAATTTTGTAAAACGTAAAAAATGTTACGATACTGTAGTCAATGTTCTTTCATTCTATTCGGTTGTAGTCTGCTTCGGTCACAGTGCTGGCTTTGTTTGAAAATTAGGGATATGTGTTATGTTTATTTTATCTCTTGGAATATGCTATATTGAAAACGATTAGTCGATTATCAAATTTTTCCTAGTCTATAATTTTTTTAACATTTAAAAAAATACTTAAATAACATACAATTTTTGTGTTAGCGCGCAACAAAAGTAAATGAGTTCTTTGTTGATTGAATTGGGATTTTTTTGGTAGAACTTTATTATAAAACGGTGAAAAAAAATAGTTTTGATGAAGGCGTAAGCCGAAATAGCTATCAACTACATATCATATAAATTTTGTAGAACTAAAATACAATTCTATTTTTCACCATGCTAAAATAGTACTACATGGGCAAGGGTCACAGTTGTACAATTTTAATATTTTATTATAACACTAATAGGCCACACAACGTAATACAATATTTGTATTAATAATAATACGTAATAGTCGGTTTTAAATAAAGTTTTTTTTTCTACAAACTTTAATCATTACAATGCATATTAACTTTTTGATTTTTTTAACACCTAGTTTTATTGAGTTTTGTCAGTGTTGTCACACAGTGCGCGAATTTTATGTTGAATATAAATTTTGCACAATGTCGCTGAAAGATGTCATGTTTTTTTATCAAATATTATTATAGTCTTCAATGCAAGACTTCTTTTATTGGTTGAAATAAAATTTTCAAAGCACATGGTAGTGTGTATTATTATTATTTGACGTCAAAAGACATTTAAAAAAATAATTTAAAATTGAAAAATAATACTCACTCTTTGATTTTAAGTTATTTTTGTTGTGTGGTTATGAATAAATTATTGTATCTCTCAACAGATCTTGTGCGACTATTCCAAATTAAAAATCAAAGATGTTATTCATACCACGGATATTTTCCTCGTCTCAACAATATGTGACGACGAATTCCTTCACAAAAACTTCACCAACTCCGCGAGCGGGAACCAGTTTTTGCCACGACGAGAACACGGCGTTTATCAAAATAGTTCTCCGTCAGATGGGCAGCTTTGGGTTATTTGTGATACTGCTTACATCAAAATACCATTCAAAGCTGTCAAACCTGAAGACGGAGACGAAACTGAAACAAGCGACCGAATATAGTGTGTGAACGCAACACAGCCAATAACCAGTTTGGATAGGATTTTTTCAAAGAAAAGTACCGAGAGTTTACGTATCCGAACGAGAATGGTTATAGCGTACGTATATGTGTTTGGTTAAGTGTTTTTTTTCTAATATAGTTATATAGGAAGTTTTTTGTTTCTTCCCATTGAATCGGCTTGTAAGTCGCCGTCAAATATTTTGCTTAGATTGGCATTAACGTGGCCAAAGATATCACTTTGATCTTGAGATAGTTGTCAGGCAGATTTTTTACATGTAGAAACCGTATAATAATTCAATTCTTGGCAGAATATTCAATACAGAAAACGAAACATAACAGCTGAGAATATTAACAAAACAATTTAAGTTGGTCAAAAATTAACCGACTGACTGCTATCGTATCAACCGAAGAGACGGCAGATTGCAACGTTGATGAATATTTGATATACATATGAAAATATTATAGTGTTAATACTTTTTGAAATATTTAGTGATGGAATAGCAATATACAATAATAAAGGATTTTAAACTAATATGTGTCGATCGCCATTGCTCAACCCTCTACAGGGGGCTGTTTTTTTCCGTAATAGACTATTTCCGTGCCATATGTAAACTTATTGATATAGCCGCCTTTTTAGTTTTATTTACAATTTTTGGAAATTTTTAATTTTATTGTTAGCAATAAACAAGCTAGGTCGTTAAAACAGGAGAGAATTATGTACCTTTTCTACACAGCTATATGTAGATAAGCAAATGTGCGTTTACGCATAGTTCTGACGATGGCGTGAGCCGAAAAAGCTATCAAATATATCTTAAAAAATAATAATTTTGTAGAACTAAAATACATTGCTATTTTTTTCACCGTGTTATAATTGAGTTCTACCAAGTGAATGCCAATTCAATCAATAAAAACAAATTAAACTAAAAGTTTAGTTGATCAATAAAGGTGTCATTATCTATCTGGAGCAAATTAGAAAGAGCAATAGATTCATGTTTTTGTGTACAACAACAGTCATGAGTGGAGATTAAGTTAAATGTATAATAAATAGCTCTGTTACTATTTAAAAAAAAATCTTTTCCCGCTTTCTAATGAATGTATAATATCTTAACAGAATTTTTAACCAAGGCTGCTGGTTTTTTTTAGTACTTCAACGTCTTGTTTGCAAAAAGAGAAAAGAATAGAAGGGACTGGGTATATGTTTAATTGAACAAGCTTTCTCTAAGCCTCGTTTTTAATATGGCAGTAAGATTATTTCTAACATAAATCTTCAATTCAATTTTTGTATCTTATAAACTTGCAAGGAATTTCAATAAAGCAATGATTATTAGTTATATATATCAGTGATTTCCATGTTCATATATCTTCATCTACTTTTCAATGTAATCTGTATTTGTCTAAGTAAAAAGAACTGCTTCTAGATTTCTAAAAGTATGTTCAACTTGAACATTGTAATGATACATTGGGGAACATCTTTCGTTGATTCCGTTAATTTAAAAATATTTATTACTAAATTTGAGAAGAAGAAATACAATTTTTATTCATTACGATATTGTAGGCATTTTATTTTATTATTTACGTTATCCGTTTGCATGTTTTTGTGTTGGATTTTACGAGCATTGATTATGTACTCTATTTTGTTGTGATTTTGAGGAAAATACTGTGTAGAAACCTTTTGGTTTACGCATGCCCTTTTTTTATTAAACCAATCAAAGTGAATACCGTTAAAAACGGCAGACTCAGGAATGTAACTCCTTAGGTTTAAAAAGATTTTTTTTATCAACACAACCTTATGTTCCAGGTGTGAGAACGAAATCAATTAAATTTAATCTCAGATCCTCTGCTAAAAAGATTTATTTGTTCTCTTGAGTATATGATAGCTCGGTAAGCACGGATATGTATGATACAAAATGAGATTGTATAGCTTATTATTTGACGATCATTAATTAGTAGGAAATATTTTGTTGTTTGGTGAGTCATTTTATGATACATTTTTTTGCTTAGTGAATTTATTTAAGACTTACCAGTTAGCTTGTAAGGGAGTCTCAGTAAATGTGAAATACGATATTTAAAAGTATTGATATAATATATATAAAACATGTCCTTTAAAGTACTATTACTATATATTGATTGAATTGGCATTCACTTGGTATAACTCCATTATAACACGGTGAAAAAAATAGCAATGTATTTTGGTTCTACAAAATTATTTTTTTAAGATATAGTTGATAGCTATTTCAGCTCACGCCATCGTCAGAACTATTCTTAAACGAACATTTGCTTATCTATATATAAAGCTGTGTAGAAAAGGTACACTATATATATCTTCTCTCCTGCTTTAACGACCAAGCTTTTTTGTTGCTCGCAATAAAACTAAAAATTGTAAATGAAAATTAAAATTGTAAATAAAACTTAAAAGGCGGCTATATCAATAAGTTTACATATGGCACGGAAATGGTCTATTACGGAAATAACCCTGATACCCTGTAGAGGGTTGAGCAATGGCGATCGACATATATTAGTTTGTTCGTTAAGAATCCTTTGTGATTGTTGATATCTATTGATTTCCAGCTGTTCTAAAGCCGTCACCTTGCGACCTTTATTACAAAGATGCAAAGACTTGGCCCTGAGATGAAATTTATGTTATGCGATTCCTTTATAACGTGATTCCAAATAACCAAAAATCGTAAAAATAACGCAACAAGTGAATGATTACATTGAATTAATATAAATATCTGTGTAAATATCCAATGTGTATTATACATACCTACCATTTAAAAATGTTTCATTCAATCTCGTCGGAGCGATCCATCTATTAGTTGTTATTGTCTATGGCTACAGTATTACTATTACAGAACAGAGCGATGTGAATGTCCCGAAGATAAATTAATGACATTAAAATATTCCAAGGATGCTCGGTAAGGAGCCTTCGAGTGGATGGCCTTGAAAGTTTGTTTCGCTTTTCATTATGCCGTGTTTAATCGGTGTTGCCGTGTACCGAAGAGAGTTTTGATTTAATTATTTTAGCGATGTTGCTACCCGCTAATTCAATTTGTAAAATAAATGATTTTAGCAATAATAATAATAATAATGCAAATCTATTCATCACTCTTAATCGCTTAATCGCGTAGTGGCTATTTTTATTATTTTGTATGTGTTTCGTAATTGGCTGTGAATATCTTCATGCTTCAATATTTCCAAGTAAATAAATATCAATTAAATAAATGATTAAAAGACGGAAGATATTAATGATATTCTCATAATTAAATTGAATGTATTTTACTCTACATAATATTTAAAATCGTAAATTATAGATATAGCAAATTTATCATGGAAAAATATTCAACATAACGCGTGAAAATATAGCAATGTATTTTAGTTCTACAAATTTGTATAACTAAAATACATTGCTATTTTTCAACGTGTTATAACGAAGTTCTACCAAGTAAATGCCAATTCAATCAATATAATATTTAACATTTTTAAGCCATAAAAACATTTTAACAAAGTCAATCATCAATCATTGTGCCGATTAGTAAACTACAAAAGATTTTGTGTAAAAATATTGTGCTATGAAAACGAGTCTCTGTGGCAAATAAAAACAAGCTTGGGTCACATTGTATACAAGAATATCAGCTTAAAACATTACTGTTTTCTAAGAAAGTGTTGAAAGCAATCTATCAATTTCAATTAAGTGTAGTGCTAAAATGATTGAACATAAAATAACTTTGTGTAAAATTATGAACAATAATTTGTTTTTCTTTCTATTTATAATTCAATTGCCATAAATGTGCTGATAAAAGTTACATATTGCTCAAGATAAGCAAAATTAACTAGATAACTAACAGTTAATGAGGGATGTAACAATGATTGATAACTTTTTTACACCGTGAATGTTTTGGGTTTGGTTATCATGTTGTTCCAACAAGACAGTGCAATTTCACACACAACCAATGTTGCAATGGAATTACTAAGTTTAGTAAACTTTCCCGGCCAACACCCTGTGTTATCATCATATTAATTATATTCTCAAATAGGAAAAAAGTAATTATGAACTCCTATTCACAAAGTAATAGTCAACGTTATTCACCACACATTAATTATCAATCCAATCATCTAAACATTTCCTCATAGCTTTTATTCTTTCTAATTATAATAATGCGATGTTTTATTTAATGACGATGCTCCGATTATAGATATTTCAAAATCGTTAAATTTGATAAGTCGCTTCCGCTATTCACATATTCATCAAGTAAATGCCGGAAATGTGTTAACTATACTCTCTTTTAATGATGCAATCAACCAATATTGTAATAATTAAATAAAATTCCTTGTAACATTTTTTTTTGTTACATAAAAGTATATATAAATATAAAGATCATCGACAGAGAACGACATCTCGTAACTATCTTTAAAAACCTTCTTAATTCATATTTATGTCTTCTGATATTCCTTTACCTTGCGAAATTTATTTTAAGCACAAATGCAAAAATCAATAATCTTAATTTAGATGAAGAAAATGTTTCACGTTTATTTCTCAATTAAGTAAACACTATAATGTTCTCAATGCTACAGTTCAATACAACAATATAAAATAGTTGACCGTTATTTCGAACTGTGTATTTCTGAGAGCAGCGTTCTTTATTATTTTCCTTTTTTTCATGATTACAACACTAATCAAGTTAAGTACACATTAAAAAGTTTAAATCGTATACTTTTCATCGATGTGTGTATATCATTAATAAATATCGACAGTGCTTATAAATTATTAAATAATATAAAATGCATGCAGTACTGAATTGTTACAACACTACATTTCACAATATCTCAATAATAATCACGCTTATCGAGAAACGTCAAATTTGAAAAACGAACGCAGCATTCTCCACCGCAGATTAAAACGAATTATAGATAAATTCAACGACTGTGACCGCTCAATTGAAATATTATTCTCAGTTCATGAAACTGTTTTATAACGATGTCGACAAAATTCTGAAGATTCCTTTTTAAGTATTATTTAAGAACATTTTTTAATTTTTTCCTTACTGTTTTAAAATTCTAAAGAGTAAATTCCATAAAAGAATGATTTAGATATATGATGTTGTTCGAATTATTTATTATGACAGTTAAGGATTTTTGTAGTTCACAAATTTAAACACGATCGTAACTTTTTTCGAATTTATTCCAAAAGATTTGATTTATAACATTAGGCATATATGAAACTCGTCCAAAATTATCAATAGTACGAATTTTTTAATTACTATAAAAAACATCTTTTTTAAGACAAAGTATGTTATGTATGGACTCAATTTACGAGATAAAAAAATATTCAAAAGTTGCACAGGAAACTAATGAAAATTAGTTTGACAGGAATATCTCAAGTTATGTAAATACGACTATGAATCTTTCAAACGTCATGCATAGAACAAATTCGAATTCCGTGGCGGGATAATTCTCATGCCCCGTGATTATGATAAATTAATCATAAACAATCAACATTTTATAGACATTGTGTATCAAATATCAGCCATAAAATTAGTATCTGTACTATTATAGATATTCTCTCAATTTTTTACGTAGGCATTTTTCTCGAAAAAATCTTACGGTAATAATATACGAACTATTACTTACCCAAATCAGAAAGAATTCTCTGGTTAAATGCTGTATGAGAGATAGTAAAAAAAACTTTGTTCTGTTCGGACTGCGCAAGCGCATAGATTGTTCCTTTTCTCAGTACCGCGGATGGCCTTGCTTACGGACGCCGCCGTTTGGCGGGAAATGCCTTGGTCAACTTTATAAATATGGCTATCGCGTGTAATATGTTTTGGGTCTGCAACTGAATAAATTTTATTTTTTAATTCATAGATGAGCAATTAAAGTGCTTCAATATCTTTCAATTAAAGAACTTCAATTCCACATTATTCTATGGAGATGTTCAAAATTTTAATTATGCAAAAATATTTCAGTTTTAAGATTATTTTTTTTTTGTTACTAAGTCGCTATTTATAATAAAACTATCAAATTGGTTCGATGAAAATTTAATTACCTTGATCATTATCTTTTTATGTCCAGTTGGACATAACCATAATCATTTTGCCAATATAATCTGCAGAAACCACATAAATCACAATTTCATTGTTTTTTTTATGCTAAAATTTGCTCGCTTTAATATTTGATCCAACCGAAGCACGTCTCGAATCTTAAAACAATAGCGAGCGAAGTTAACATTTTTCGAATTGCTGGAAAACTATTTTGACATTGAATGTTGCTTACATTTGAATAAAATTATGGTTCACATTTGTAGAAATACACACAATGGAATATAAAGCAGAGGATAAGTCCTAGACTTAAACTCAAAAATATATCTCTCATAAGTATTTTTTTGTATGAATAATTATTTTAACTATTAAAATTTTTATAGTTAAATTGAAATTTTATCAATCACTCTAATGCGATATCGTAAATTATAACAATGGTTATCTCTTTATTTATTTTCTCAGGAAACGAACGGACAAAAACTTAAATAAAAAATAATCGTCTTTACTTGTTACCTATATTACAATTAATTTCATAATATTGTTTAGTGGCTTGAAACATTTTTATATAATTCAATCTTAAAATTCATATATTTTATTATAAAATAATAACATGTTGGCGTATGATTATGTCACATTAAAGTTAAAATGAAAAATATTCATAAACTTTAAGTTGAACAAAATGGTAAGATAAGGCACGCGGTATAAATAACATCATTTTTAAATCAAAGTAATTGAACATTATAATTAAATATCATAATATACTTCTTGTCTCCGACACTTTTCAATTATTTTAATAAATTTACTCTACTAGATGCTTGCAAAGTTAATCGTTCGACTTGTTCTTATTTCAAATATAAAAATCGTAAGTCTCTTAAAAAATCTGAGAGTGTGTACCCAGCTTTTAGTGTTGCCATTCTCCAAGCCACGAAATTTGTCTTTTATTTTGATACCCCGTTCTAAACCGCAGGAATGATACTGGTGGTTGTGCGGTTTGTCCTTCAACCAAGTTGATGCTTCGCTTTGGATAAATTGGCGGGAATCTGATCCTCGAGAGCATTCGAGAGACCATAGACACGCCATATTATATGTCGCAGAATGAGCGTATTCGAAAAAGGATATAGTTTTTTCGTTTTGTTAGATACGCATTAACATTTCTCTTTTAAAAATAGATGACTTGTTATTTTAATTATTAAAAGCTCAGTGACTGATAAATGATGTTCACTAAGTGTTATTATTTATGATATCGACTGAAGGTGCTTGATGGAATGAATAGTCTATTGACACGTTATGTTCAGTTCTGTTGCACCCGTGTGATAGAATGCCTGAAGATGCTGAAAGGCGAAACCCGGGTCGTTAGTAACAAAACATGTGGAATCGTACAAAGTTGTAACAATTCAAATTTAAGTGTTATTAGGTGTTTGGCAATATTACATTTTATAGACATTTTTTTTAAACGGAGGTCAAGATTTTACAATCAATTTATGGATTTTGTTCTAAGGGATAGGTGTGCGTGCATTTTATTCTACAAATTTAATATTAAAAAACAGGACGTTGAAAGGGCGGTTAGCTAATCAACAATGAGAAAAAAAGCGTATGAAATACTTTCGTTTGAACACCTCAATTAAGAGACCGTTTGTTTCACACAGAATAAACAAGCATAGTAAAAACTTTGCCATTTTTTTACAAAATTGACGCAGTTGCGCGTCACCTAGTCAAGGCTTGTTTTTTACATGCGTTGCTTTATTTAATTCTGTAGCAAACAGCGAAAATAAGAAAAAATGCTAAATTCATTAAAAAGTCTAATTAGAAAAATTGTTGCTATGCCATTGCATTGTACTAAAGTTACATTGTTTCAGCGCTGTTTATTGTTATCACAATTGTTATCATTGCCTTGTTTTGTTCTATTCATTCGGGTGTTGCTTCTTCGGCACAAAAAACCTTTTGTGCGAAGGTACTTATTCGTTCAACAAGTTTCACTTAAAACAATGCCAGTAAATATTTAGCTCTCTTTTAACATGTATCCATTTGACCTGTAGCCTTATAAGCAACAGTATACAAGTCATTATAACCCAGCTTCGACCAGGCTAGAGGGCGTTAATATTTACACGTTGGCGTTCTTTTAGTGCAAGCTAACGTTAAAAAATGAAATTATCATCATGGATTTTAACTCATCATGTAATACTGAAAACAATCAGTTCATCAGTGCATAATTAAAGTTGAAAATACCACTGTTGACCTAGAAATGACAATGAGAATAATATGTTATATTGTTACTGTTCATGTCACAAATGCTCACGCCTTGGGAAAAAAAGATTGATCGATTGAAAAAAAGTGGTCAACGTGGACAAGTTCTGTGTCGAATCATACGTGATCGAGTATTCTTGCAAATAAAAACAATAATAGCTACAGCGGTTTGCTAACCAGTAGTCCTGTCTCAGCTCTATCTCTTTTACATATTCTCTATTCGTAAAATAAAAGTTTAACTACTGAGTAAAAAAAGTTCCGTTAAGAGACTTCTATTAGACGAAAACGATTTACATTTAGAGCAGACTTTCATCGTTTGGGAAGATTTCTTGTGACAGATACACACCAGTCAACATATGCTTCTTCTGCTATGTACGATAGATTTAATAAAAATCTAACTTTTTATTGAATATGATTTTTAACTAAATGATAATAAATCATTCATCCTAGCATCGGGCATCTTGCTCATAGGCCAAGATATAAAATTTGTAGTATACGTAAGCAGATAAATGTCAAGTGAATGATTTATCAATGAATTTTTTTGTATTTTACCGAGAGTTGACAGGTTTTCTTTACATATAAGTACGATACCAAGTATTGCGTTTTTATTTCTCATATAATTATGAGACAATTTCCGTTGAATGGAAAAGGTACAGCTATGTGTAAAACACTATCTAAAATCAATGGTTCCCAATTGTGGAGGAGAGAATAATAGTTGCATAGCTAAATTAATTTAAATATGGACAGCTTATATAACTATTTCTGGATGTACGCATTTCAAGATTACTGACATAAAATTACACAAATAAAATAAATCATAAAGTTAATACATTATGTATTATTATAATTTATTTTCTATTTTTTCTTCTCTTTTAAGCACAACAGTAAATAGTTTAAACATCTATCCGTGTAGTCCTGTTTCGGGCCAAGAAAATGACGAATAAAATCGATTCTTTTTTATCAGTATTGCGTTATGGAAGGTGGCCGTGTAACGGCGACTGCATTCATATAAATGGTCGAGGTGGGACTACTAACTTGTACGTACATTAATATTTTTATTGAGACAATATACTAGTAAAGATTCTTGAATTGTTTTGCATTTTTAATTGCACGTTTATAGAAAGTTTATGGTTACTGTTTTTTTTTGTTTCATCCCTCTTTTCTTCTCTTCATTAATCGATGGCTAGTTTTTTGTCTAGTATAACTAAAGCTTTAGTTTAGATATTAACTGAAGGTGCTTGATGGAATTTAAATATCAGATTTGAATTGTTATAACTTTGTACCATTCCACATGTTTTGTCACTAACGACCTGGGAGTCAGTTCTGTTTCATCCATGTGATTTGATGCCTGAAGATGCCGAAAGGCGAAACCCGGGTCGTTAGTGACAAAACATGTGGAATCACACAAAGTTGTAACAATTCAAAGCCTTAGTCATTAGTATACGTCATTCGTTTTTTTTCTTATTATATTTACCATATCTTCTATACAACTTTCTATAGATAAACCTCCAAAAGGTTGTAAGTTACATTGTCTCTAAACATTTTTTTTAAACGTGAGAAATCAAAAAAAGTCATCCGGTAAACTATTTTCGTGTAATTAAAAACCGACACTGCTAATTAAAATTTCTAAAAAGATTGTCGACCCGGATGCACAAAAATTGTACTAGACAAAGTTTTTACATTTATTGATTAAAGGAAGTCCAGAGCTACATAATGTTAGATTTATACGTCCGTTTGTTCGACGCTCTATCTCAACAATTCTCAATTTTTCGGCTCACGGGCCACATGCGGTCGACCAAGGTTTTCTGTCAAGATTTTATTAAAAAACGAAATAATTGATTCTTTACGTACATTTAAATTTTTAATGAATAATGAATTTATTCTTGATTATGAAAAGGTTGCACACGAACAATGACATAACTAATACGCATATATTTATTATTAATTGAAAAGAGTTTCAACAATTCAAATTCGATCTTTTGTTTATTCCTGTTTTGAGGAATTTCAATGTTAAATTTAAATCATTCAATTTTTTGTTCCATAGACTGAATATTTAGGTCTATAATATGTCATCCGTTTGATGAGAGGTCTGAAGATATCAAAAGACGAAACCTATATCGTTAGCGGGGAGAACAAATTTTACATTTTAGATAGTTTCAACTATTAAAATTTGATGTTGAACTCCATTAAGTATGCTCATTTTGTATTATAATTTAAATACAGATTTATCAAATTACATATATCTGGAGTAAAAATCGAATAGGAAATATATTAGAAAGTTGGGGGCTATCTGCAGCTGTTAATTTTAATTATAATAATGCTATCGGAATCAAGGCTAGTAACATCCAAAGGAATACTGTTTAACGTTGTTAATGCTCTAACCACAGGCATGCCTATTGGCAGACTGGCTCTACACTTTGGAAGAGCAAATAATTCATGTCCACGATTTCTCAAAAGCTTATCCAGGCAAACAACATAAAATATGTATTTAAATGAATTAAAATAACACGGTGAAATAATAGCAATGTATTTTAGTTCCACTATATTTTTAAAGATATAGTTGATAGCTATTTTGGATCATGCCATCGTCAGGACTATGCTTAAACGAACATTTGCGCATCTATATATATATAGGTGTGTAGAAAAGATACACCATACATCTTCCCTCCTGTTTTTTTTTTAAATTTTCAAAAAACTAAAAAGGCGGCTATATCAATAAGCTTACACATGGCACGGAAATGGTTCATTACGGAAACGAAACAGCCCCCTGTAGTAGATTGAGCAATAGCGACTGACATATATTAGTTTGTTCGTTAAATTTTTTTTGACAAATTGTTAACAAATTGCGAATCTGTTTTCTTACTGTAGTATTATCTTACATGTTCCTTAGCTCGAGTGGATATATTTCTACCTGTCTGTCCGATATAAACGGATAAACATGAGCCACAGGTCATTTTCTAAATACCGCTTCTGTCAAGTTTATTAATTTTATCTTTAATATTTTTATGTCAGCCTAAATTGTTGTTGACCTTGAAAGCTACGTTTACTAAGTTTTTAATTTCCCAATGAATTTTGTCTACATAAATAATTGATTGGTTTAAAGAAGCGGTTATCTTGTATTGTGTTGTTAGGAAACGAATTTACCCGAACTATAATTTAATAAATTAGATGTATAAAAAAGCTCCTTGATCTATGGTCGATTATCAGAACATTCTATCGCACACAATATTGCTGTATGTATTAAAGTTGAGTGTGTTTTAAAGGTATTTGAGACTTTATACTGTATACTATTTTCAGATTTAAAATATTCTTATATCCCTCAAATTATAACATAGTGTATGGAACAAGTTGCGAAAATAGTCTACTGACAAGATTGAAAAATACTCCATCTATTAGAGCGTACAATTAAAAACTTTCTATGCATCACCATTCAAATGTCAGATTGCAAATATTGCGCAGTTATCGATTGGAGAGTGATTGATGATTGATGATTGTGATTATTTTTTATATCAGACGATTTTTTTTTTTTTTTAACAACATTTTTTTAATATTATTTCCACAATATGTTTTAAAATCAGGACAGGTTTCGCTCATCGCGAACATTTTTACTGATAAAATACGAATAAAAAAAAAGGCTTTTTATATTTGATTTTACATTATTTTGATTAAAAGTTATCATTCAGAGGTCGTTTACATTTTATTTGTAAACTATTTTACTTTATTGATTAAATTGGCATTTACTAAGTAGAACTTCAATATACCACGGTAAAAAATTGCACGGTATTTTAGTTCTACAAAATTTGTAAGATACATAGTATTATGTATTATTTTACTACATTTGAATACATATTTGATGTTGTTTGCCTGTAAATTATTTTCACATATTTAAAACATTTTTTATATGCCTTGTATGTAATATATTCTATCGATTGATGATGCTCGCAATGTGATTCGACTCATAGGAGGCTAAAATGGGAATTCTGTCATATTTGATTATATTAAATTGTATATTCTTCCGAAGTGTAGAACCAGTCTGCCATTGGGGATACCAATGGTTAGAACATTCACTATGTTCAATAGTATTGCTTCGGATGTCGACATATTCCTCGTGAATAAATAATGAGATCAGTCGAATACTATTTTTTAATCTATTAAGATAGATTTTACGTGAGCTTGCTTTGTTGACGTCCTTGTTTTTTTGCCTTGTTATTTATGTCTTTACTTTCTTTAAATATTTTTGACGTTACAAAAGCAATTAACCTACAATTTGTAATAAATGAATAAATAAATAAAAAATATAAATGTGTGTCGCAGAGAATTTTGTTAAGTTTAATCATATCATAGAATTGTAAATGAAATTGTTTCAAATAATTTTAGCAGTTTAAATATACTGTCGCTCTGATGTTTCTTAAACATTAATTTGTAAACGGTGATAAAAAACTTTGTACATCGCTCACTGTATTGATTTTTCTTCAAAACTCTGCAAACGATGAATCAGAAATATTTCTAACCTTGATTCATAAACTTTAATTATAGGTGTATTAGCTCCATACTAAATCTCGACACCGCTTAGAGACAAGATATAAAGTGTGGCTACAAACTTATCTACAAAGCTACATTCCATTGTTTCGTAAACTTTAGGAGGTCATCGTCTTTTTGTTTCAGACAATGGATACACAAGAAATCAACAATAACAAATAGTTAATCTGTGCAGTGGCGTGTCTGATTTTTTGACCCCTTGCGGATGTCTTGGGAGACATGCAGTTTTAGATGATTTTAGGTTGGGTTCTTTTGATTGGGTCATTTCGTTTTGCTTAAATTGTTTTTAAATTTGTCTGTAATCACTTTAGTGTACTTAATTTTTTATGATATTTCATAATTTAGTGTTGAAATTATTTTGGTGTCATTGTTACATATATATTGCTCAATAAAATCTTGCATCAAAGCATTTTTTAAGTAACACGTAATTCAGCGAAATATCATATCTATATAGAATATCGTCATCAATACGCACCTTGTTATTTACATTTTTTTCAACTTAGCACTTAAAATTTAGTTTGGCATATTCGCAACTTGGGAATCTATGTGTTCTTTTTAATTTTTTAAAATTATTTGCTTTCTTCTACAGCGATAACCAGCCAATCAAAATTATTTGAAATGCAACATTATTTTTAAAGATTTGGTAACCCCAAGTGTTAATATTTGCAAATCATATTCGCTAGACATCTGTTTTAAATTATTGTTTTCCATTATTAAGTGTTTTTTTTTTTTATGTCAAAATCCAACGTATTTTTTCGGTCACGTGTTTTATGTAATATTAATAAAGAATTGAATCATATCATAAATTTTATCAAAATCAAACAATAGTTCATCAACTGGTCAATTTATTTTCCCTTCTAGAATTTAAAAAAAATACGCCTATGATTTTTCGATTAACTTTCTCATAGTCATACGAAAGATTTTTTCAAATTGAGGAGGCGTGATGGATTTGCTCGCAAATATTTTATAAATAACTCGACTGCGAAGTAGTATGATTGTATATGAATAAACACTCTGGCATGTATATGATTAAAAAGATAAGACGGCAAAGTGATAATCGATGTTTCACATTATTTACAATGTAGATAGATGATGTCTTGAATGTAACACTTATTTTTTTAGGTATTCTATCGGGGTGAACAATAAGTCGTGTTCCTTGACTTTTATTTTTATTTTCCTTAACCCTTTGGCTGCCAAGGGCCGACACAATTTGTCAAATGTTCTGACCTTTTTGAAAAAGCAAAATACCGGTATTTCGGTATAAAAAATAAAACTTGAAATCAGTAATAATTAATAAGTTGAAAAGATAATATCATTTATTTTCTTATGTAACATGCTATGTTAAAAGAGTTTAGCGTATTTTATGACCTAGTTATGTTCATTCAAGTTGCCTTAATGTTAGTTACATCTATTATTGAACTCACGATTACAGCTGTGTTTTTACAGGTACAATATTTTTCACATTTATGAAATTCTGTTGAGGATATTTATATTATTGATTGAATTGGCATTCACTTGGTAGAACTCCATTATAACACGGTGAAAAAAATAGCAATGTATTTTAGTTCTACAAAATTACTTTTTAAAAAATATAGTTGACGCCATCGCCATGTTCTGACGATGGCGTAAGCTGAAAAAGCTATCTTGTATTGTAGAACTTAAATACATTGCTATTTTTTTCACCGTGATATTTATATTATACTGCAATGTGCATTTGACACAAATTGCAAACCCCAATAAACCGTAATCATAATGACGTTTTTCTCAATTTAGCTATTTTTTATACAATTATAGAATTTGTTATACTGATATTGATAATTTTTAAATAATAAAAACATTTTTGCACGACACATTTTCACGAATTTTTTATGATCCGGTTTCGCTCACCGCGAGAATTACGGGCCCATGAAAGGTCCTGATCATTAAATATAATATAATGCGGAAAAAAGTACTAAAAAATGTGTTTTCATTAGTTAAATATCATATCTTTCCATCTAGAAGTGACAGTTAACATCTTGAATGTGGTATTGATGAATTCATTCGGTGTCACAATCCTTTGCTAAAGGAGTCAATATCTATCTTATATGGTTCCTTTTCTTAAAATATCTTACTCTTTTTATCTTGGCATATTGGAGTACTGCCAAGTAAATGCTTTTAAATGAATACTCAAGTTGATAATAGTCATGTGTTTCGAAAAACCGATTCATTTTATTAATCTCAATTAATACGGTGAAAGCAAATAGCAATGTATTTTAGGTCTATAAAATTATTATTTTTTAAGATATAGTTGATAGCTATTTCGGCTCGCGTCATCGTCATAACTATGCTTAAACGAACATTTGCTCATCTATATATAGCTGTATAGAAAAGGTTTTTGTCACCGTGTTATAATGGAGTTCTACCAAGTGAATCCCAATTCAATCAATCTCTATTGCTTACTTAAAATTTTCTATTGCTGTATATCAAAAAAAGACAATAACCGATTGAAAAACTATTATGCATGTTTTTCCTGGATGAGAATAATGAATCATTCTCCACGTTTTGATTTTCGATACCAAATAGAATAAAAACAAATACAGAATGGAAGGAAAACAATACAGATTTAATGGAATCGAAACAACGTCATTTATTTATCGCCGTGCAAACAATTGGGAGGGTGCAACAGGAAACGGTGTGTTCCCTTCGTCGCATTTTCGGAAATCACAACATCCGGTCAACAGCTCGTTAGCTTCCTACTCTGCAACGAAATCATTACAATTTATATTTATTTAAGGTGTTAACTGTCACTATTTGGTGGGAAGACAAGGTGTTTTAAATTATAGCAACGCATTTTTTAGTAGTAATTCTACAATTTTATGTTATCAAGATCGGTTTCAGTTGTCACAAGCATTATCAACTATTACAATATAAGTCTGAAAAAGGCTATTTGTTAAAAAAGTTGTGATAATAAATATCCGGATATCTAAGCAAATGATTCAAAAAATAATCTGTGTAAAGACGATCAGATGTCCTTATTATAAATAGCTTGTCTGCTCGTCGTCCATGAACATGGAAGAAAACAATGGTAACATCACGAAGATCTAAAAAAATAATAGCACTTTATATTTTTCTCCCGTTTGGCCATTTACCGCCATTTTTAATGGTAACACTATCCTAGTTAAATGACTTCGTAGCTACGAACGAAAATTCATACATGAACGACTGGCAATATGGCGAAGGCAATTTAATTCGCGCGACGAGAGGATTTCGCGAAGGAAACTTCAAAGTAAATAGGTTGTTAATAAATTTTAATAAGGCCTTAGAGAGATGTAGAGATATTTTTAATAATGCGGTACCTGCAGCGAAACAGGATATCATGCTGCGCCTATATTGGAATTAATATAGGTGAGAAATATTTTCACACGGTGTGGTAGGAAAACTGCAAAGCAATCGTTAGAAAATGTACTTGTTTTATTATTATACTGAAATATAATGTTTTTTCACCTATGAGTGAAAATTGATATATAAATAGTTATCAAATTTAAGTTTATAAACGTCATACTCGAACAAAGTGATCAGTGTTTCCAGTTAAAAATTTGTAACGAAAAAATTAAGTTGCGGTGTTAGTCGTGAAAAACGAGCGACTCTCAACTTCTTTTTCGATTGAACTATTTTGAAAAATATCTCAATGATTAATTTACCGGATTGGTTGGTTGATCTTTAATTTAATGCATATAAATAGGAAAGGTAAAAAAACTGACAAAATTAAACTTTTTTTAATCTGACAAAAAAAGCCCTTTCAAGAATGACTCATTAAAAAGATCGTTAATGAAAATTATCACAGGCAATTGTGCTAATTATTGTTAGATTAATATTGTAAAATTTTTGTTTTAAGCTGTAATTTACTGCTTGCCTAGGGGTAAAAGTTTTCCTGTAATTAATATCTTTAGTATATATATACGATGCTAACTGTTTATTTTACATCAGTTCTGTTGCATCCGTGTGATAGATTGCCTGAAGATGCCGAAAGGCGAAACCCGGGTCGTTAGTGACAAAACATGTGGAATCGTACAAATTTGTAACCATTCAAATTTTAGTGTTATTGGGTGTTTGCTCAATATTACATTTTAGAAACATTTTTTTTAAATACATATATTTTCGTTCACGTATCTACAGCTCTATGAAAAACTAATGAAATTTTTGAAAACCGCTTAATTCGTTTCGGTACAGTAGTTTTCTTAATGTGATTGATGTGAAATCTTTATAATTATCAATTAAAGCTTGTGTTTTTGAAGTCTAATTGCAAATTACCCTAGCTTTTCAGTGATATTGATGTTTGAGAGTCATGAAAAAAAAAATTAGGAAGACAGATACATCTCGTTTCAATGGAGTATAAAGGACGAGTGCTATTCAAGTTAATGGAAAGTATAAATGTGTTCAGAGCTCCATTGAAACTTTCTTATCATCGACAAGATCTCTCAGAAAGTGTTGCTTTTAAATATGGAACACGATAGGATTGTTCTTTTTAATGTGGGATTCTCGCCTAATTTTATGTTCTCTTTTCTAATTGGTCTGTCAACTTTTGCAGTAAACTTTCTAGAAAATTTCACGGCTGACAGCGCGTTTATAAATGGATCGATTGTGACTTAACATACCTGCATTTTTCTCACGGACCAACGTTTAGATGATGCTAGTGCTCGTGATAGAAAACATTGGTATAAACAATCGTTATATGATGTTAAGATAGATCGTTACATTGTAACCCACTATGAAAATAATTATTATTAATTAGCTAATTTCATGTGGAAAATGAAAAGTAATTTATTATATGAATAAATATATACTTATATTATGACAAAAGATAATTTTTTAATTTTATAATACATCGTCTGAAAACATTTGAATTTTAATGACACGGATTTCGCCTTTTGGCATCATCATGCTTTCTAATACACTGATAAACCCAAGCTGACTGACTGATCTACTGAAGATGCCTGAAGATGCTGAAAGGGTAAACTCGTGTTGTGAGTAATTAGTCGCTAAACCTATACAAATTTGAAAAAAAAATGGTTTTAAAACACTATATCTCACTGACTTCTAAATTTAAATGAGCTGGCTTCACAGTTACGCGCTTTCACGCGCGATTGTGTAAAGTGTGTTCTTTAAAACGAAAACACGATTGAACGCGAAAAAATTAAATACACACTCTTTTATATGCTTTTTAATGGCATTTGGAAGTGAATGTAAAACAATTTCTTTCTTAAAGTATAACTTATATTTTCTATATATATATATATATATACATAAATAAATCAATGTATTGTATGTGTGTCTGTTTGGCCATTTACTACTACGCCATTCATTTGATCGATATAAAACCTTAAAAATCTCTTGAATACACCCCCGCAAATGTTTACAGCATACCACTTTCTCCACAACCCAAATAGTAAATAAATAGAATTCAACCGACACTTTTAACAATTATATTGTTTGTTATCATAACGAGTTTCCTTGAATTTCCTTACTCTGAGATTGCAGCAAGGCGCGACGGGTCAGCTAGTACACTATATATTAGAATTTTCAAAAAAACAAATAGTTTTAAAAGTGAAATTAATTAATGTGAAATTTTCTAGCTGCGTCTTTGAAATACTATGTTTTTGGTGTGTGACTTTAATAATGATATTTTAATATCTTTGTGGACCACTGACTGGCGACTGATGCTATGGTATAATCTTGCTGTGAAACAGTGGAAACTGGAAACCTTATGCTTGGAATAATTTTAAGCCTTATTAAAATAACGCCGTCCTCGTGCGCAAGCGCACCAGTCATGTGGAAACGACGATGGGATTTTATTTTTAATGCCGTTTTTCTACTTATTTTTGCGTAAATATTTTCAATTACATTAATAACGACACAATGGAACAAAAAATGTCGCAACAATGAATCCAGGCACGTTTACCTTATATCTTATAACCATATATATATTTATCAACACCATTCTAAATATAACTGATTTTGTTTAACGGTGATATTATAAATCGATTGGCCAATAAAGCATTTTGCTCTGTTATGTCATTTAAGCATTCTACAAAATGACTTTTAACATTTGAATTGAATAATATTCTAAACGCTCAGTATTGCCAACACAAAGCGGAATTTTACAGGTCAACCACTTTGACGATTTTGAATTTCGTTTGGTATTTCATTGTATGATAACAAAAGTGGAATAGCCTTATTTATGATCAGTGAACACTTGCGATTTAAATTCATTTTATTTTATTGAATGTTATATGAAAATAGAAGTGAAAAGTTTCTTAAAACACTATACAGTTTGCAAATATTTCATTGATATTGACAAATTGTAAGAAAATAATTTTACTGAGAAATTAAAGAGAATTAAAAACTGCTGCATAAATATTAATCTGTAACCAACTTGTTTTGCTATTTTCACACTATTTATTGATTTAATATGTATAATTATATTGAAGACAGAAAACCACTGGATATATAAAGATATTTTTTTTCTAAGATTCTCGTCATTTTTAACATAACGATTGCTTCTTAAATAGTGTATTATGAAGTGAAGTAACGTTTTTTAGTATCGAGGAAAATCACTTTTAAGGTGTCAACTGTCACTTCTTGATGGAAAGCCAATTAAAATAATAAAAACACAATTTTTAGTACTTATTTCGCTCATCGCGAGCATTATCTACTGATAGAATACAATTTACAAACATGTCTATTTATACAAAATATTTGAGTTAAAGGTAGCAGGTATACAAAACCACGGGCTCAAGAACTAAGAAATAATTTACAGGAAATCATACAATATTAATATTATACAACAATCATGACAGACTATATATTGTGGAAATAGGTACAAAAAAGTGTGTTTTTATTATTTAAAATATCCAGGAAAATCGTCAAGGCCTAGTTACTTGCACCGTAGCGCCCATAAAACAAATATTATTTCAGTTCTTTTTCGATTTTTTAATTTTAATTTATTCATGTGTACTTTTCATATTAAATTAGTCTTTTGATTTTTGTTTCTGTGTTGGAATTGTTAAAACTTAATAATTTCTTGAGGTATCTCCGCTACAATAAAGTTTTTCAAGCATCACAAAGCCCAAACCGGCTCGATTTGAATAATTATGTAACAATATTTAAAAATCATCCAAAAAATACAGCTTTTAAAATATTGTGTTTTATATAATTATTTAGTGCTCACAAAAATCTTTAATGGACGGCAGTCTGCTTTTGGTATTTTTACTACAATTGAAACCTTTGCTATACAATAATTATACCACACATTCACTTCTTAATTCGATGCGGACAGGGTATAAAATTAGAATTTTTAGTCATACATTATGGTAACGTTTTAGGAATTAAGATTACACACTCGATTTCTGCAATGTATTAATTCGACTGCCGTTTTCTGAAGCACTAAAAGAGATCCACGAGAATTTTGTTATATAGTTAATATAATTAATTATAGATAATTACGCATGGTAATATTGTTAGCTATCTGATTAATTGCATATTTTTACTTCAATTTTACTATAAAGGTTGTCAATTCTTTGTAGAAACGCATTTCATATAGCATGAACATGATTGCAATACTTTTACAATTCACTTGGCCAGCCAATTGTTTCACATACCAATATTTTTTATAAGTCACTTTTAAATAATAAAAACACATTTTTTAGTACTTATTTCCACAATATATTTTTTGATCAGGACCAGAGTTGATAATGCTCGCGATGAGTGAAACCGGTCCTGATCAAAAAATATATTGTGGAAATAAGTACCAAAAAATGTGTTTTTATTATTTAAAATATCATGCCTTTCCATCAAGAAGTGACAGTTAACACTTTAAAAGTGAGTCACTTTTAAGTTGATAACAGTTTCTTATTGATGGAAAGGCATTATATTTTAAATTTGATATAAAAAGACTTTTGTTATTTGTATCCTGTCAATTGATAATGCTCGTGATGAGCGAAACCAGTCCTGATCAAAACATATATTGTGGAAATAAGTACTAAAAAATGTGTTTTTATTATTTAAAATATCATGCCTTTCCATCAAGAAGTGGCAGTTAACACTTTAAAAGTGACTATTGAATTTAAAATATCTTTTAAACGTTTATGCATCGCGCGATAATGTTCACAATCAGAGAAACAGGTTCTGATCGTTTTGAGGAAAAATGTGAAAGTGTGGCAAATTGAGTTAATTTTAAGTTATGTTTTATTATGTGTTATATTCAACACTGTTCATTATCTTTCCCTAGTGAAATATCCAACAGAAATAATTTGGCGAGTCTTTAATATAGAACTAGAGGGATACGTATGAAATTGTTTTATTTTTATAAGAGACGTTTTTCTTTCTAATTAATACACATGTTTTACATTGATAATTTCATTCATTTGTCATTCCTAAACTCGACGTACATTGCAATTGATTTTTTAAATGTTTTCATCATGCAACCTGCTGCGACACTTAATTTTTACTATCTTTATTTTAAGATAATTTTTATAATGAAAACTCAAGATATTTAAATGAATTATTTCATGTTGAATTAAATATTACAAACCATAATAATTTGTTTTAAATATTGAAGTCCCAATGATATCTTAATCGAATATTTTTAATTAAAAATATTGCTAATTTTATGAGGGTGTGAATGTTTTTAATGTTAATATTCTTCTCCAAACCATTCAATCATATTAACAGGGTATTATGAGAGAGAACTTTTAATCATTCTCAAGCCCCAACGTTATTTCTCTTAAATATTATAATAACGAGTTATTGTAAAACAATTTTATCGAAGTTCTCATTAAGAAGCTTTTCTGTATCACATAAAAATCTCACATGTTTGAATAAAAGATGTACTATGACTATTTTTCTTGCCTCTGAGTTTATAACGAGCCTTGAGCTTTATATATTTTAACCGCTATAACCTTTTGTATCCGTTACACCGTTTTTCTATTAAGTCCAGCTTATCCTTTATGATGTAAAAATAAGTGCCTTTTGTATAAATTGAGCGAAACTTCGTGGTGTATTTGAAATATTCAATTTGAAAAAATAAGCTTCGCCATTCTTCAAAGTGTCGTCTTACTGAGTGAATAATGGTACGTTTTATCCACTATCCCATGCTAGTCACGTAAATGAAGTTGGCTCGTCGGGTATATTATGTCTTCGGCAACAAATACTGCCGTCACAAACCTTTTAAAATAACACAAAAAAGTATTCAAACTTACTAATCACCGTTATATTGAAGAAAACATTTTTAAATAAATTAACCCATTCCCTGCTATGCCACATGAGTGATATTCCAACACGAAATATTTAAAAAAATAGTTTGGTAGTACTTTAACAAGCTTTTGGATATTAGTCGCACAAAAAATACTTTGTATTAATTCAAAAATTCAAAGCATGTGAATGTGTACTTAGGTGGAACGATTCGAATTTAAATTATTTGTCGACTGAAGGTTTTTGATATAATTGCAATATCAAATTTGAATTTGAGCGATTTAAAATGTTTTGTCACTAACGATCCAGGACATGTTTTGTCAGCTGTGTTGCGTCTATGTGATATAATGCCTGTAAATTCCGAAAGATGAAACCTGAGACGATAGTGACAAAATATGTGGGATCGTACAATGTTTCAACAATTAAAATTTGATATCAAAATCTATCAAACATCTTCAGTCGATATCATCAATTAATAATCCATAGACAAATGGTTTAGTACTGTCAATACTCTTCTAATCTAACACACTGCCATCAATTTAGACTTCAATATTTAAAACAAACAAATTAAAATTCTAACAAATGTTATTCAAATGAGCAGTAAAAAAATAGACAATAATTATTTCTAAGTGATTTTCTTTTATTTAAGAATACTATTGTTTGTTTAATTTTTTTATTTGATACAAGCAAAACTATAATTTTATGAGAGGTTTTAAGTGTAAGGCCTCAGCGACAAGCGTGTAGCGTGGTATCGCTAGCAGTGTGACATTTAAGCTTTATAAGCACATGATTGATATCACGCTGCACGCTCTACGACGCAAACGCCACATGCTACTGAAGCCTTACTATATCACGCAAATAATCCAAAAATACCCTGACCTTTGTTATCAGGTAAGACTTATACATTATTGATTATGAAGGTCCAAAAGCACTGAATTCAAATCATGGTATTACGAATATTTAACACGTGTTTTTAAACAAACAAAAAAAATTGATTTTATTTACTGTGTGTACAGTTGACAATTTCAATCCCTAAATTTGCATAAACATTTCATTAGTCAATTTACAATCGTTAATATTTTATACACTTCCATAAGCTTTGCCATTAACGCTGCGGGTTCCGCTTTTATGTAGAAGTGTACGCATTTGAACAATTCTTCTTGATATTGAGTTTATCCAGGTAAAAAAATTTGCACTTTCATATTAGTATATCGTAGTTTTTCTAGAGCAGTGGTTCTCACGTGAAATCTTACTGTGGCCGCATTATAAACACCAGCTTTCCCATGGAAATGTCTCGTGGTCGCACCAAATGTGATAAAAATAGTTTAGAAATTTATTTTTTATATAGCGCATTATACTGAAAAATCTTTCACAATTTACAGTTGTAGATGTAATCGACAAAATTAATAAAGCAATTGTTGTTAATTCTTTATATTGACTTGATTTATGGTCAACGTATAACTTCGACCACAATTATTGAACAGTTTTATTATTAAAACGCTTCTTTATTTAAACTCGACTAAATGCTGGATAAGTCAGCTTTATTCAATCAATTTTAAAATAATAATAATTGTACAAAAATTGTTGGTGGCCGCAGTGAAATCTTCTGGTGACCGCACATGAGAACCACCGTTCTAGAGCATCAAATAAACTATACAATACGAATAGTTACTGATATAATTTTAAGTGCAGAATCTTCCAAAGGTTGGCCAGACATGTTTGAAACAAAAACACAAAAAACTGTGTGATCGCTTGAGTTTCAACTTCCTACACATTCGAGCTAATTGTTATTTTATGCAGCTTAGATTCAAATCTGATCCAAATCTCTTTAAATCACGTTTTGTTTTGCTTTTGAGACATTACGAGTAAGGTTGCATTTTGATTGTAATTTTATTAAAATTATGCTGTTAAAAATAGATTGGCTAAAAGAATATGCGTCATATTTGTGCAAAGCCTTTTTTCTTATTTGGTTCGATGACAAAACAATACTCATTAATGATTTAATCATATTGAATATTTATTTGAAAATGTGTAAATTTTTTATACTTACATTTATAAAATATGAATTAACTTGATATAACTCCATTTTTAGATCACAACAGCAAAGTATAAAGCCTTAATTTTTTTATATACACGTTACAAGTGTTTTAAACTTCTTGTGGAATTTTTATTAAAGAAAATCTCAAGACATTTGAGCGAACTGTACTCACAAATTGTATTCGATAGGAAGATTTATCGACCAAAATCGGTCAATCGGGATAATATTTGAGATTGAACTATTATATTTAGATGATAAGTCAAGGAAATCGATAAATCGGGGACCAGTTAATGCGGGATTGCTTAACATTATTCTTATTATCCGGGAAAACGTATTATGCGAGAACGGTTAATCGGAGTTCCGCTGTATACAGTTGTCAATAGTTATTTCGGCTTATACCATCGTTTAAACTATCTCATTTTTTTCATTATTCATGATAAGGACTTAGGACTTATAGGTTGATTATGGTCCGACTAAATATTATTTTAACATACATTATAGTTTAGATACACGACTTATTGACATCTGTGTAATGTATGAAAATTACGATCATGCTTAATTGTACACAGTTTTAACTATTCAAATTTCATGTACATAATGTTTGAAAGATTGGCAATATATTGTCTTAGATATGCAAACATCATAAGTTTTATGTTTAAATTTAATGACTATGTGTAATAACGCGAGATTCTTGTTATGATAATAGTACGGGTTATAAACAAATATTATATTGATCGATAAAAAGACCAATCGAACATTATTTCCTTAATTTGACGTTTTACAGTGAATCAATGTTTAATTATCACTCTTTTGTACATTTAAAATTAAAAGAAAGGGTTTAATTTTTACATATGGCAGATATAACAAAAATATATTATATTTTAAAATCTTCGTGTTATTTTATGTAGCTGTATTTTTTTACCACGTCTAATCTTCTATAACGACTGCTTGTTACTATAGTATAGTACTTCTTCCTCAGGCTGTATTTTTTAAAAAGCTTCTGGTATAGGAAAATACACGTGTATACAGAATTAGTGTCTAGTTTTTTAATATTTTTAGGACATCACAGATCTATTATACATGTCTTTGTCTTTTGTATCTACAGATGCGTTCTTTTTTAATTCGGCCGTTTAATATGAAAAAATTAAGTTGGTTGCAATCTTTTCATGTTTAATCTTTTCACTTTGAAAGGAGCAAAAATAAACAATAATATCACAAATATTCTGCCATATTGTAAGATACAAATTCATAAATCAACCAAAAAGTGTTTGCATATATATCCATTCGATCTCAAAACAAAAGAGATTTTAGAATAGTATCACGATGTTTACTGCATTGAAATATACGACTGATGTTTCCAATTTTATTTATCTTTCAATTTCTCAGGTTCAAAATCAAAAATAACAAAAATATTTCCCCACCGCGTCTAGTGACTTCTCACTTGCTCGGAAAATTGTGAAAAATAGAACAGATATCGGGAAAATTCATTGATTTCTCTGTGTTTCTATTTCGAAACACTGTATCTCTCGTATGACTTTTAGCTTGGAATTGGCTCTTGCAATCCTTCGATGTCTTGCTTCATACTATTCAAGGCGTTATTTTAAGAGTATTTTCACAAAGAACGTGCTATTTGTTTTGACAATTACGATAAATGTATAAAACTTGGATTATATTTTTACTACTCTATGAAATACAAATAGATTCGACTTCTTCTGTCTAAATACTCTAAATGGAAGCAAACATTATAGAATCTTGTACAAATAACGTATTTTTCAAAACTGGACTATAAATTTTTTTTTCATCTACATATTTTTTTTCGCTAGTGGCCATGTTTATCGACATCTCCAGTCATCCTAGAACTCAGATACACTCGAACTGACTGTAAATAATTATTTCGTTCTAATACGAAGGTTTAAAGTAAAATATAACCATGTCTATGATTAATGATGTCATCTGAATGTACTTGATGAAATTTCAATTTAAAAATTGAATTTTTGCAACTTTCTACGATTCTACATGTTTTGTCACCAACGACCCGGGTTTCGTCTTTCGGCATCTACAGGCATTCTATCACACGGATGAAACAGAATTGACGCACAATAAATAGTTAGCATCGTATATATACCAAAGGTAATAATTACAGGAAATCACACACCCCAATGCAAGAACTAAACATATTTAATAATATTGATTTAATTATAATTTACACAAATTGCCTGTGATAATTTTTATCTTATTAATGAATCTTTATTGAAAGGGTTTTACAACAAAAAATCAACTATCATTAAAATATAATTGGTCTTCTGGTTGGATTATAACTTCGTCTATGATTAATGATATCGACTGAATGTGCTTGATAAAAATTTCAATATTAAATGTGAATTGATGAAACTTGGTTCAGTTCCACATGTTTATAATTAACTGTCAGTTAAGATGCATCCGTGTGCTAAAATGGCTGAAGAAATTGAAATGTGAAACCTGGGTCAATAATTACAATTTGATGTAAAATTGCATTTTGTAAAAAAGCAATTGCTACGTCGAGATATTGCAATGATGAAATTTATCCTTTTTTCTATGCGAATAAATATGCCGATAAGAAAAACAGGGTAGTTTATGGGGATATCATTTTTATTACACCTTTCTTAGCGTTTTCCATTCACATTTTTTTACTGTCGATTTTTTTATCAGGTTATATAATATCGGCCAGGAGGCGAGAAAAATCTTTTACCAAAAAAATGTCAGTAGCCAAATGATAACGTATCGTAAATTTACTATGGGCATGACCAATGAGGGTTCATCACGCCAAAACGGCTCGCGTAAATCGTAGTTTACCTATTTTATAGCCAAGTTTAAAAAGAGTGAGTTATGATGATTTATATATTTTTTAATTTATGTTTAGTCATGTGTCAAAGTAGACAACGTGTTGTGATTTTTAGACGATTTTTTATATTTATTTCGAATTGAATTGATTTCAAATCTAAGTACCAGCGTCATAATTTTGTTTCAGATAAAATCCTTGTCTTTTGCCTTTTTAAAATACATATTCAGCGACAATATTTTTTTTAACAAATCAAAATGTGTGACACAACTCATTATAAATTTCATGTCGCATTATTTTTACCAACGAGAAATAATATTGCATATATTTCACAATTGAC
The DNA here is from genome assembly GCA_028555115.1 of Himalopsyche japonica. Classification (NCBI taxonomy): domain Eukaryota; kingdom Metazoa; phylum Arthropoda; class Insecta; order Trichoptera; family Rhyacophilidae; genus Himalopsyche; species Himalopsyche japonica. Next base: position 277,780 of record JAHFWJ010000224.1, on the reverse strand, counting down.
TGAAATAATTATCAGTTTTAATATTTGAATCTTAACGATAAAACATTTGATAAATAAGAAAAAATTTCTAACTTTTTTTTTAAGTTCAGTACTTCGAAACGTCGAGTGATCACCACTTTTAAGACACTACGTTATATCAAAATTATAGTTCCCAATGTTATTCATATTATACTAAAAATAAAATGACCATTTGTGATTTTTAAATCCTATTTTTACATTTATATTTGTGATCCAATTTATCAGATCATACAAAACAGTGTAGTTAACTCACTAATTTTTTTTCAGCTCCAATCTATTATATCCCGTAATAGACCATTTCCGTGCCACTTGTAAACTTATTGTCATAGCCGCCTTTTAAGTTTTATTTACAATTTTTGAAAATAATAGTTTTATTGCGAGAAAGAAACAAGATAGCCCGTTAAAACAGGAGAAAAGGTGTATTGTGTACCTTTTTCAACACAGCTATATATAGACAAGCAAATGTTAGTTTAAGTTAGCTATCAACTATATTAAAAAAAAATAATTTTGTAAAACTAAAATACATTGCTATTTTTTTCACCGTTTTATAATGGAGTACTACCAAGTGAATGCCAATTCAATCAATATATTATATCCCTAATCGATTTATAAAACGAGAGATTGAGCAACTGAGTTACAGGGGAGGTTGTATGCTCTAAATAGAGAGAAGAAATGTCTAAAAAGTGAAAACTTAGTGATGTAGGAAATAAGAATTTTTACTTCACTAACTTTAATCATATTTGTATAAATAATAGCTCATATATCACGGATTGAATAGTAATAATATTTTATGACTATGGTCCCCAACACGTGTCGTAAAACACCTTTGCGTCTCAAATAATGTTGTATGAATATGGACGTCTGTTTTTGACACATTTAGGAATTGACATTTCCGATCCCTTGAGAAGCACAAGCACGTCGTAATACGTTATTATTTTCGAAACTTTACTGCTAAGTACGAAACTAGTTTTACGGCCAGTGGTTTTCAAAGTTGGTCTATACAGAATAATGTGTTGATGATGAATAGTATGGAAGGATTTATCCTTTTAACAGAAGGTTGGAAAAGAGAGGCGATTTAAGAAAGAGATTGTTATTAACTAATAGGTCTCTAACATTTTAGGGTCTAATGGGTACGAGGTAACGTTAGTGGTTTTTCATGCATTTGAACACACTCATGAAATTCGACTGCGGATTCCAATCTTTATACACCTAATGCTCAAAAAAATATATATTGAATTGGCATTCACTGGGTAGAACTCCATTATAACACTGTGAAAAAAATAGCAATGTATTTTAGTTTTACAAATATAAAAAATAAAACTAGCTAGTTCTGACGATGGCGTGAGCCGAAGTAGCTGTCAACTATATTTTTTTTAAATAGTTTTGTAGAACTAAAATACATTGTTATTTTTTTCACCGTCTCATTGAAATACTTTTATTACTTACTTCACCTTTTGTTTTTTAGGTGTATAATAATAAAGACATGTTTTCAATAATACTAACTTTAATACAAAACACATTAAAAACTACATTTAAATTAATCAAAGATGTGAAAAAACATGGCTCTTACATTGAGCAACACTACTACTCTAGTTTAATTTGTCAAGTTACTCCCACCTTTCCTATTTATGTGAATCAAATTAAAGATCAATCAACCAATTCGGAAAAGTGTTCATTAAATATTTTTAAAAATCATCTAATCGAAAAAGTAGTGGACTCCCAGTTTTCCAGCTCAGTTTTCACTCCTCTGACTTCGACCAAAATAACGCGACACCACGAATACAACTTCATAGTACTGAAATAGATAATAACAAGGCTTTGATATGTATAGTACAGATTTTTTTTAATTTGGATATTATAGTACGATCTTTTTTTAAATAGTTTTGGCGCCTATCTTGCAGGCTCGCCTCACAGATTGGAAGCCATTGAATTAAAATGATAGTATTATAGCATTGCCTATTTGACTGCAGGATTGACAGTATTTTTTTACTATCGGTATAACTTGTAACAGATGAATAATAATTATATAATACGTCACTATATCGCCATTTATAAATTTTACATTTACAGTTTTATTAACCAAGAGTTTCATTTCATATTATTCGCAGATTCTTTTGATAACAGTTTCAGTTTTAAGAAAACATGGAAGATAAAACTTCGATTTCTTAAAAAATATATAGCAAAGCGAAAGTGTTTTGACTCAACACTCACAAGGTCACTAGTCAAGAAATCGATATATTGGGCGCACATTTGTTTCAACAAAAACAGTTGCTGCGTTGGTCCGTTCATTGTAGCCATATGTATAATGCTCGCTTTAAATTGTATTGAAAATTTATTTCATTATTATCGTAACCCTCGTTTGTAAATACAGCGAGTGTAAATTTGCAGATTTTATGAAAAATATTATAACTTCTTAAATAATAAAAAGACCCATTTAAAAGTGGCATATATATATTATGTTGATAAATAATGGCATTAAATGTACGATAAAATATTGAGATAAAAATATAAGTATAATTCAAATTTGAATTGCTACAATTCTGTACGATTCCACATGTTTCGTCACTAACGACCCGGGATTCGCCTTTCGGCATCTTCAGGCATTCTTTCACACGGATGCAACAGATCTGAAATCCGTGTGATAGAATGCCTGAAGATGCCGAAAGACGAATCCCGGGTCGTTAGTGACAAAACATGTGCAATCGTACAAAATTGTAACAATTCAAATTTGATACTGAAATTCCATCAAGCACCTTCAGTCGATATCATGAATTATAAGTATAATTTCTTTATACATGATAAATGATTTCAGACAAAAATTTATGTGAAGGGAAAATTTTCATTCGAACAAAGCTATCGGCCGTGATACAGAATATATTTTCCTTAACATGAGCGCTTACATTTCCGAGTGGCAGCATGTCAAACTAAAAACATGCAAATCATTCAACGTTACGACGCCGGAAATGAGATTTCGACGCCCGCCGCCGCTCGAACAACCGCGCGCCATCGCGTTCTGCAGGATTTGACGCTCAAACAATATGAAAGCCTCATCATCTGTACGGTAACAAACTGACTTAGTCGCGGTGAGCGAAAAATTGTTCTAGTGTGAATAAGTCAAACCGATCTCACTAGTATATTCTATAGATAATATAGAATTTTAAATATTCATAACACATTTTTTTTGTACACTTTTCCAAAATATATTTTATCAGGACCGTTTCGCTCATCGTGAGCGTTGTCAACTGGCGGGACACAAATAACACGGTGAAAAAAATAGCAATGTGTTAACAAAACTATTTTTTTAAATAAAGTTGATAGCTATTTCGGCTCACTCATCTTTTTTTTACCGTGTTATAATGGTGTTCTACCAAGCGAATGCCAATTCAATCAATAAAATAACAAATAAGCCTATTTATACAAAAACATTGAGCTGATATTGAGCAGGTACACAAAACCAAAGATTCAAGAACTAAGAAAACTATATATACAAGACGTATATATCTAACATTATGTAGCTCTGGACTTCCTTTAATCAATAAATGTAAAAACTTTGTCTTGTACAATTTTTGTGCATCCGCGTCGACAATCTTTTGAGAAATTTTCATTAGCAGAATGTCGGTTTTTAATTACACGAAAATAGTTTACCGGATGGCTTTGTTTGATTTCTCACGTTTAAAAAAAATGTTTAGAGACAATGTAACTTACAACCTTTTGCAGGTTTATCTATAGAAAGTTATATAGAAGATATGGTACATATAATAAGAAAGAAAAAGCGAATGACGTATACTAATGACGAAGGCTTTGAATCGTTACAACTTTGTGTGATTCCACATGTTTTGACACTAACGACGCGGGTTTCGCCTTTCGGCGTCTTCAGGCATTCTATCACACGGATGAAACAGAACTGACGTTAGTGACAAAACATGCGGAATCGTACAAAGCTGGAACAATTTAAATTTGATGTTGAGATTTCATCATTCAGGCGATATCATATACTAAGAAAACAATGTAAAAGAAATTATAGAATATATATTTAATTGTGTAGTTTTAATACTTGAGAAACAATTTAAATATTATATTATTTAACAAGGAGCTTTGAAATAAACATTCATAAAAAAATTATATATTTAAATTCAATCAGCTATCTTACTGCTAGATTCTATAATTTTTCTCTTATTACTGTGACAATTTTATTTTTAAACTAATTTACATTATTTATATTAAGATTGTATGATTTCTTGTAAATCGTTTCTTAGTTCTTGAACCCATGGTTTTGTATACCTGCTACCCTTAACTCAAATATTTTGTATAAATAGACTTGTTTGTAAATTGTATTCTATCACACGGTGAAAAAATAGCAATGTATTTTAGTTCTACAAAATTATTTTTAACAAATATAGTTGATAGCTATTTCGGCTCACACCTTCGTCAGAACTATGCTTAAAATAACATTTGCTTATCTATATATAGCTGTGCAGAAAAGGTACACAACATCTCCTCTCTCCTTTACCAACGGCTTAGCTTGTTATTTAAACACAATGACGCTAAATTTTCAAAATTCTAAATGAAACAATAGGTGTCTATGACAATAAGATTATGTGTGGGACGGAAGTGGTCCTTCAGGAAGCAAATTAGACCACCCCATTGTGCAACGGCTTGACAAGTGGCGATATTATTATTTTTTGATCGTTAAGAATCCTTTGTGATAATTGGTGTCTATTGATCTCCAGCTGTTCCAAAGCCGTCATTCTTCGACCCTTACTACAAAGATGCAAACATTTAGGAGCTGAGTTTGAATTTACATTATGTGATTCACTAATAACGTGATTAGCGAATTGTGAATCTGTTTTTTTACTGTTGAATGATCTTACATGTTCCTTAGCTCGAGTAGATATACTTCTACCTGTCTGTCCGATATAAACGGATAAACATGAGCCACATGACATTTTATAAATACCGCTTCTGTCCAGTTTATTGATTTTATCTTTACTATTTTTAAGATATCTGCCTAAGTTATTGTTGACCTTGAAAGCTACGTTTATTGAGTTTTTAATCTCCCGATGAATTTTTTCGATAATGCTACCTAGGTAGTTAATAGATTTATAGAAGCGGTTATCTTGTGTTGGGTTCGGGTAAATGAGTTTCTATGTATTCTATCAGTTGATAATACTCGCGATGAGCGAAACCAGCCCTGATCAAAAATATGATGTAGAAATATGTACTAAGAAATGTGTTTTTATTATTTAAAATATCATGGCTTTCCATCAAGAAGTGACAGTTATCACCGTAAAAGTGATTAATTCTACATATCATTCCTTATTTCGTATCTATTTGCCTTTATTTGATGCTCAATTCAAATTAGTGGCGAATAAATATATAACGATATACTTCTATGCTTGCCAATGTGGCTATTTGTGAATTAAAATATTGTATCATCATTATTTTTATACTAGTTATGAAATATTAACGAAAAATTATTCATTGTAATACGCATTTACACCATGAAATATCGAAAGCACTAAAGCTAAGTATGCAAGAATGAATGTTAACCATTCGGTCATTTTTATCTTCTTTCAGTTCGTTTGCAATAACTTTGTTTGATTCATTATAAATGCGAGCCACACGTAAATACGCCACGATTCTTTTTATCTAGTCAACGTAGCCTTTACGAAAAATTGTAAAGCTGGTTCCCATACAAAATATTTATTTTCCTATTTGCTTGCATTGGACACAGATTCAAGTGTTGCTTTCTGTGCGCATCGAATCACTCATTCAGTTTGAAAAAGAGATTGTCAACCGCTCACCGATCATTATTCATTTTCATTTAATATTATCAAATTAATCATAGTAAGTAAATGAAAGTTCATCATTTTAATGACTCGTTAATTTTTTGATGCTTTGAACGTTGGTGGTCCTATTGTATGAATGCTGCGGATATTTTCAATAACACAATAGCGATCAAGAAAAAACATATTCTTCATGCTTTCAACTTCGCCTACGTAAAATGAGTGTTAAATTGAGCTTAAATTTAAATATAGAAAATGCATCGTCCTATTAATTAAAACTTTTATTTATGTTAGAAATAATTAAAATTTAATTGTTCTTAGGCAGGGTTACCCAAACTGTGCGCCGTGTAAATTTTTAAATTACAAGGTAATATAAGGGTTACCATGAGACATCCAATGTATTAACTTGGGGCACCACAACAAATTTTGATATTTCAAGGGTGTCAGAATCCAAAAATAAAATTGGGAACCCCTGTGCTAACTGTTTATCTAAAAAGATGAACGTAAAATTTATTAATTAATCGCTTAAAAAAACGCAAGGGAATCTATTATTTTAAATTTGCAGATGTTACGACTTTTTTGTTATATTTTGACTATTGAATTTTAATGTAGCTCTGCCAAGTGACTATCAATTCACCACTATCGAACGATGTCGTGAGCCGAAACAGCTATTAACAATATCTTATTTTAAAAGAAATTTGAACCAAAGCACATTGCTATTTTTTCACCGTTTTATAATGGAGTTTTATCAAGTAAATACCAATTAATTCAATATACTATCAAATCATTCAGTATACTATTTTTATAATGAATTAAATTATTATACACTTTTTGATACAACACCAAGACTCGATATTAAGACTGGGTATTCAATCCAAGCGCGGCTTAGTGTGAAAGAAGATGAATCCCCTTCCTATCCCAACGTGGTTAGTCAGTCTAAGACTTATTCTGTTCCTCTCTCTTATGTAGAGTTGTGAGATCGGGTAGTACTATTATATGGGTAAAAGAGGAACTAACAAAACCCATGTCATAACTCAGCGGTTAAGCAAATGCTTTTGTACTGCGGTTTAAGCATTAAACACTCACCTAAAATTTATTGATTTTGTATCAATTTCTATTACAATCTGATATATCAATTCGTATACGATGGGATTTGGTTACGTGCTTGCTACACGGCCTCATTGATTGCCTATGAATTAGTTAAATTTTCAGTCATTCCAAATTTGTCATACTGTTATGTAATTTTTAAGATAATGAAATATTTTTCAACGATTTTTCTATTTTAAAGCATTCTTGGCAAGCAAGCTTTCAAAGTTCTACTTGATTTTTTACAACTTAAAAACAGGGCTGTGGAATTGGAGTCGTTACTTTTTCAATTAGACAATTTTGAAAAATATCTCAATGAACAATATGCCGAATTGGTCGGATGATATTTAATTTAATGCATCTAAATATGGAAGGCAGGTAAAAACCTGACCAAATTAAACTTATTTTGGTCAGAGTTGTGTTGTTGGTCAATGTCAGAGTCGTGTTTTTTAACGATTCCACGGCCCTGTTTAAAACTAAACCTTTCTATCATTCATCTGTAATATCATTGAAATCTATTGATTGAATTTGCATTCACTTGGTAAAACTCCATTATAACACGGTGAAAGATCATCCAACAGTAAAAAAAACAGATTCACAATTTGCTAATCATGCTATAAAGGAATCGCCTAATATAAATTCAAGCTCAGCGATAAAGTGTGCAGGAAATCAATAGATATCAACTATCTATCACAAAGGATTCTTAACGAACAAACTAATATATGTCGATCACCATTGCTCAATCCACTACAGGCGGCTGTTTTGTTTCCGTAATTTACCAGATCCGTGGAATATGTAAACTTATTGAAATAGCCGCCTTTTTAGTTTCATTTACAATTTTTAGTTTTATTGCGAGCACAAGCTAGGTCGTTAAAACAGGATAGAAGATGTATTGTGTACCTTTTCTACACAGCTATATATAGATGAGCAAATTTTCGTTTAAGCATAGTCCTGACGATGGCATGAGCCGAAATAACTATCAACTATAGCTTAAAAAATAAAATTTTGTAGAACTCAAATACATTGCTATTTTTTTCACCGTATTATTGAAATCCACAAATGATCGTTATATTTACATTATCTTCAATTGAACTTACTATTGGATTCTAAAACAAAAATTAAAATTGACAACTCCATTTTTTTCACCGGTTTTGATACTAACTGAAGTCGTCCTAACATGACAATATCACTTTTGAGGTGTTGACTGTCACTTCTTGGTGGAAAAGCATCATGAAATGAAATATTAAAAACACATTTTAACACTGTCAAAAGTATAGTTTATGATCAGGACCGGTTCGCTCTTTGCAATCTCAATGATATTGCTCGCCATGAGCAAAGGAAATATATTGTGGAAGTATTATAGTAAGTACTACATATGAGTTTTTATTATTTAAAAAAAAATACGAAATACTTCGTCGTTCATTTTTATGCTTTTTTTAATGAAACTCTATAAGCTTATTTATTGCAGGCAACCTTCAACTGGTAAAAGTTTCTTTCACCGTACTACACACTGACTAATTTTCTTTTCAATAATAATTTGAAAAATTTGAATCGTTACAACTTTTTACGATTCCATATGTTTTGTGACCAACGACCCGGGTTTCGCCTTTCGGCATCGTCAGGCATTCTATCACACGGATGCGGAACAGAACTGACGTAACCAAAACATGTGGAATCGTACAGAGTTGTAACAGTTTAAATTCGATATTGAAATTCCATCAAGCACCTTCAGTCGATATCATAAATTATATCAATAATTTGAAAAATTACAAATTTTATTTCAATGATGTGTGTCATACTGCAAGTAAGATATAACAAAATTTTGGATACTTTTCATTTCGTAGACGATAACCACTCAGACAGGGCGTATTTAGAAATATTATTTATTTCAATTATTTTAACATTTTATGTAAGCAAACTATGCTAATTTTCTTTCCTATTATAGATGTGGTATTAATTAATTTTATCTTTCTATTTCGACAAGTTTAACTAACCTGTATTTCGGGGGTCACTAGTACATTACAAAAGACGTATAATGCTTACTATTACAAACGTCCGAGCGAGTCCTCGCCGAGGCAGGACCTCCCAAGTTGATTCTGGCGAGGGCATTCCGACGAAAGGACAGCCGGCCCTTTGACTCATCAGATAAAGCGTCGCGGTGCGTCTGTTGTTCGACTTCATTGCTTTTAAAATGTGATCATCATTAATGTTAATCCTGTCTCTTCATCCTTAGCATTTAAGCTGAAATATTTACAATTAGTTTCCGCTTAGTGTAGCGGCATGGCGGATAGTTAAATCTTAATTTAATTTTTTAAGACTTCCCTTTTGTTGAAATATCAAAAAACTTTTTTTCTACGTTCACTTCCGACTTATAGCAAACGAACTCCTTTCGTAGCACCTTAATACAATTATTCAGGATCGTTTTTATTTATTCGATCAATCATTCTTATTCAGAGAGAATAAAACTAAGAAAATACACAAATAAGAGAGGATGAGAAGAAATCTTTTATTGTAAGGAGATTCATTTCAACTGACCGTAAAAAATGATAAATTAATTAACTATAAATACTTTCCGACACCCGTCTTTTTATTTTAACATTCTTTGAATATTATTATTGAATTCATTTGTGATGATGTTATCAAATATTCTTAAACTGGACACAGGAACCGTAAACGGTTCAAAATTTTACTTGTGTTTATAGTTTAGTGACCAAAGTAATATCATTTATGATGTCGACAGAAGGTGCTTGATGGAATTTGAATATCAAATTTGAATTGTTACAATTTTGTTCCATGTGTTTTGTGACTAACGACCCGGGTTTTGCCTTTCGGTATCTTCAGGCATTCTATCACACGGATGCAGCAAAACTGAAAATAATATCAGACCAAATTACCTACTAAGAAAATCACTTTCAAGGTGTTTACTGTCAATTCTTGATGGAAAGGCTTGATATTTTAAATAATAAAAACACATATATTTGAATACTAATAATTTCCACAATATATAATATTTTATGATCAGGAAATGGCGAGTATTATCAGCTGTTCTGATAATTAAATATATTATGGAAATAGTACTTAAAAATGTGTTGCTTTCGTTTAAAATTCTGAATTATTCTGTATTTATTATCGACTGAATGCTCGTAATGAACAAAACCGGTCATGATCATACAATATGTCGTAGAAAAAGTACTCAAAATGTTTTTTTTTATTATTTAAAATACAAATAAGATATTTGTTTTACTGATTTAAAGTAAATTGTTTTTTAATCTTGTATCATAATTATTTGATACCCGTGTATATTTAATTATGTTAAGTTATTTTCTGTTATGTTTTATTTTAGTATGAGGTTAAATAACTAGTCTATGAATGACTTAACCCTACATTAAGAAAAATACCTTTAAAAGAAATGAATATTTACTCTTTTCTAATTACGTAAGGATGTAGTGTTAGAAGACATTTTAGTAATGTTTTGACTTTTTTAAGCTCAAAAGCTCGCCGCCAAAGGCTTAACGACCGCATTCTTTATTAGGGTTGAGGCTCTGGTTCCATGTCACATTAACGCAAAGTTTTTAAACGACGCCGTGTAAGTTTATAAATTTTCATTTAAACTTTGGTCGTTTTTTATAGCTGATTACTACTGCTAATCATTTATCATCTTCGATAGAGAGTTTTGGGCATACCAATGGATAATAATTTATGAATATTTTAATCAATATTAACTGATCGCAAAACGTGACGCGGGGTTTAGTTTTTGTACGTTTGTGCATTTTACAAAGTTGACATCACTCCTCTGTTTGTTACATGCATGTATTATATTTATTGACTCCGAAAGTGCAACGTGTTTCGTCATTCTTTTAAGAGAAAAGTATTCTACTTGTTTTAATCAGGACTTTTGAGTCGTTAAAAAAAAAATAACTCCAACTCCGATATTGACCAATAACTCGACTCCCACTAAAAAAGCTTAATTTTGTCAGATTTTTTCCAACCTTTCCTATTTATGTTTATTAAATTAAAAATCAATCAACCAATCCAAGAATTGTTGATTGATATATTTTTCAAAATTTAAAAAAAAAACAAATGAATTTGTAAAATAATTATTATTTTAAAATTGATTGAATAAACTTGACTTATCCAACATTAAGTCAATTTTAAGTAAAGGACCGCTTTAATAATAAAACTGTTCAAAAATTTTGGTCGAAGTTATACGTTGACCATGAATCAAGTTACAACAATTGCTTTATTAATTTTGTCGATTTTACCTACAGCTGTATATTGTGAAAGATCATTCAGTGTAATGCACTATATAAAAAAAAAATACCGAAACTATTTTCATCACATTTGGTGCGGCCACGAGACATTTCTATAGGACAGCTGATGTTTATAATGCGGCCACAGTGAAATTTCACGTGAGAATCTGTGGTCTAGTCGCTCGATTATCACGACTCCGACCCTATGGCCCTGGTTTTAACAATCTTAAAACATATGTTTATTTAAAAATCAAATATATAAGATATCAAATATGTATCAATAAAGCATCAAATATAATACAATGTAAGGCCCTTGCTCAATACATATATTAAAAAAAAAACTTTGGAGTCTAATTTAGCACATTCACATGGAATGAGATAATCTTGTCAATGCCCACAAAATTCAGTGTTAAAAAAAACTGTATTATCGGATAAATTAAGAAAATGATTTTGTTTACCAATCGTCATCACTAAGCTTCAAAATAATCACATTGTATTTAGTTTGTTTTAAATCGTAATTTATGATGTGTGCATAATGACTTCATATGCATTTTTTTATAAAACACCAATAAAAAATAAAAAATCTCGTATTATTGATTGAATTGGCATTCACTTGGTAGAACTCCATTATAAAACGGTGAAAAAATAGCAATGTATTTTAGTTCTAAAATATTATTTTTAACAAATATAGTTGATAGCTATTTCGGCTCACGCCGTCGTCAAAACTATATATATATAGTTCTAGTATAGTATATATCTTATTTATTTATTATTTATGTTTAAAAATTTAGATATTTGACCTAAACCTAATTTAACCTACTAAGTTTCTAATAGATTCTTAAAAAAATCTCGCATATCACGAGAAAAGCAAATGAAAATTTTTAATTTTCGAGACTCGTACAGCTTCTAAAAAAGAGTTCTCTCATTCCTGAGAATCTAAAAAAGTCAAGAAATCACGATCTTTTATCTCAACTGTCTCGATTGAAAATTCTTTTTGAAAATATATCGAACTATTTTAACCAATTTGAAATAACTTTGTTATTATCTGTTCTTACATTTGAATCGTATTATGTGATATTCAAAAAAGATTGGAGTTTTAATCAAATGCTCTATGAAACCGGCCCTAGGAGTTAATTATATTTACAGCAATTTTGAACTGCAAAACGATTATCATTTTTATCAACTGTGCAAACGATGCTAACGTGTAGTGTTTATCTTGTAATGTTTCATAAACTGCACTTCGCATAACGGTTACGCGTGCCTCCAAATTAACAGCTAGCTTGTTTAAATACTTCATAATAATTCTACAAACGAGATTATTAAGTGTGGCTCGAGAAAGATGAGCGACGATTCATTCATAGATTTTTATTGCAAGAAAATTTATCTTTTCAACTGTTGGCATGATATTGTGGTATTAATCGATTTGTAACATGTATAATGAAAAATTTATAACACGTGTGTTATGACTACAATCTTTGTATCACATAGACAAATATCACATGTTCCATAATTTACTTGATATCTTTGTTTAAACTAACAATAACACATTTTTCCAATATAATAAAAAAAAATATTGATTGAATTGGCATTCACTCGGTAAAACTCCATTATAACACGGTGAAAAAATAGCAATGTATTTTAGTTCTACAAAATTATTTTTAACAAATATAGTTGATAGCTATTTCGGCTAGTCACGTTATTAATGAATCACATACTATAAATTCAATCTCAGCCCCTAAATGTTTGCATCTTTGTAGTAAGGGTCGGAGAATGACGGCTTTAGAACAGCTAGAAATCAATAGACACCAATTATCACAAAGGATTCTTAACGACCAAACTAACATAATAGCATCGCCACTTGTCCAGCCGTTGCACAAAGGGGTGGTCTGATTTACTTCCAGAAGGATCATTTCCGTCCCACATATAATCTTATTGTCATAGACACCTATTGTTTCATTTAGAATTTTGAAAATTTAGTGCCAGTGTGTTAAAGTAACAAGCTAGACCGTTGGAACAGGAGAGAGGATGTGTTGTGTACCTTTTCTACACTGCTATATATAGATAAGCAAATGTTAGTTTAAGCATAGTTTTGACGATGGCGTGAGCCGAAATAGCTATCAACTGTATTTGTTAAAAATAATTTTGTAGAACTAAAATACATTGCTATTTTTTCACCGTGTTATAATAAAAAAACATTTTTTAATTTTTTAAATTCTGTTGAAAAAAAATTATTGGTCGCCACTGAAAGTACTGATGATACTGAAAACGTAAACAGATTTGCTTATGGCCAAAGAAGTAAATTAAAGACTTGAAATGTGAGACACGATTTTGTAAACAAAATATGTCATTTGTCGTCAGTAGAACTATAAAATATTAGATTACCCGAGGCAGAATAAGTCCCCTGTAGTAATCGCTTTTTAGTCTTTGGGTTTTACATCACAATCGATATGCCCCAAAACCTCTTTCACAACTTACAAGATTTATAATAAGTTCTTAAAGTCGTGATTGCAAAGACTTTGATAACGAATTCAGCAGTACGGTCGTTATAAATTACGCAAAACTGATTTTCGATTTGTGATACTAAGGTACCTATTTAGATATACTGTAAATTGCTTTAGTTCGTGCACATTTTTAAGGTCAATTGATTTTGAGCGTGGCTTAATCTAAGCGCAAACATCGAGGTCTTTAAACTAATACGATTTTATAATGTTTACACACACGCATGCTACATACAGAGCTGATTAACTTAATTTATTTACAACTGAATTTAAACTGGTAAATATTAACCTTTATGATATGTCTCTTTAACTACATTTTTATCTTAGATTCGCCTTCACTGAACTCTCACATTCACGTGACTTCTATTCTTTCTAATGCTTTTTGTCAACGAAAATATAAGTGTTGGTTCATTCGCGTGTAATACAACTCCAGTTAACTCAATATGAATATTTGACTACTGAAGTATTTTGTTCTTTGGTCTTTATAGATGATTGGCAGTTTAGATAAAACAGTAGATTCGAGTCCTAGAACGAAAATTTTCATCTATTTTATCTATCACCATCTACCAGCTATTTAAACAATAGTGGGTTAATATTGTTTTCATTTCTAAGCCTTTATTAGCCGACCCTAAAAACTAAACAACCTGAACTTAACTAGTCAAATACTAATCGTTTAACACCCCGTTGATAATCCTTACGATGAGTAAAACTATTTCTGGTCATAACTATTTAAAATTGTAAAAATAACACATAAAATGTGTTTTTGTTACATTAAACATATTATACGGTATGCTTTCCTAATAATTTATAAATCGACAGTGTGACTAGTTTATTTTATTGATGTACACCTCATAAATTCAATTGAAATTAATCGTCGCAACTATTACGTTATTTTATAATGTCGTAAATATAAATTTTATTACAAAATGGACGTAAGACAAACTGTACCCGAAGTGTAAACAGGCTCGTTGAACACCTACACCGTTAGTTGACTGCGTGAACTAAAAACTACGCCAGATTGTAGTAAACTGTTTTATCTACCATGTATGTATGCATCTACAATATCTACGCCAAAGTTGAAACCGTGGCATAGTATTTTAATACGATATTGAATTCGTTACGTGTATGGCCTTTTCGAAATTCGTACTAGCAAATTGGAAAGGACTTTTAAGAATTGCTTTACGCGACAGTGGTAATTTTCTCGTGAAATCTGAAATTTCACACTGTGGCCGCATTATAAACATCAACTGTCCTATGAAAATGTCTCGTGGCCGCACCGTATGTGATAAAAATAGTTTCGATATTTAATTTTTATAAAGTGCATTACACTAAATGATCTTTCACAATATACAGTTGTAAGTAAAATCGACAAAATTAATGAAGCAATTGTTGTTAATTCTTTATATTGACTTGATTCAAGGTCAACGTATAACTTCGATCAAATTTTTTTAACAGTTTTATTGTTAAAACGGTCCTATACTTAAACTCGACTAAATGCTGGATAAGTCATGTTTATTCAATAAATTTCAAAATAATAATAATTTTACAAATTAATTTGTGAAAACATTTTTTTTTATATTAATATTTACTATAAAACTGTTGGTGGCCACAGCAAAATCCTCTGGTGGCCGCACATGAGAACCACTGCTCTACACCATACTATGATGCTTAAAAAGTTTTTATACGATTCTAATATACGAATTTTAGGTTCCATCTTTATCCTTTATGTGTATACATATGCTGTTTCACGGCCGCCTTCCTTAACGAAGTATTTATCAAAATGTAACATACTTTCTTAACACTGTACAGAGTGGCACGGAATCGATCATTTAACCATGTAATATTAAGAATCATGTTTATCCGTATTATGATAATTCGCCGTGAGGAAAGCATCAAATCTACTCTGCGTTGAATTTAAAAAAGGAATCGAAAATATCTCGTTCCTTATAATATTGAAAAATTATCAAACACCTTAAATAAAAAAAGCCTTGATAAAGATCAAGTCAGCGTGACTCATTTAGCTCGTAAAAATACGGGAAACAGCAAACGACTTTACCTAAATGAAAAAAAATATTTTACTGTCGTTAATGATTTGATAAATTCATTGGTCCATAACCAGAGTCTGATTTAAGTGAAGAAGTTTCTTACTATTATAAGAATTCTTTGCATAAATGTTTAAAAAGCTCAAATAATAGAGCACGACGATTGCTTTATATATTCAAATTTTTAAACAGTTATAAATAGAAGGCTTTAATCGCGTATTTAAATATGTCGAAGGATACCGAAAGGCGAAAACCGGGTCGTCATTCACAACACGTATCGTAATTCAAATTGAATATTGAAATTGCACCACGCAGTCCCACTCGATATCTTTATATTCATTAAGATAATTCGCAAAATTTGAAATTAGTTGATTGAAAAAATAGTTATATATTTAATTTTTAATATAATGTGTTTTATTATTTTAGGTGGACGCCGCGCTCTCACTAGCGATGGTATGAAGGAGCCAGGAATTCTCGACGAAGTGGTAAGAGAAAATTTAATTTAACTATAATAAAAACCCTTCTTATTCAATACTAAATAACTATTAACCCTTACACTCCGGTGGACGTGGTATCTGCGTCGTCTATTTTTTTGTGTAGTGGCGGAAAACACAGATAACTTGCCTTGCGGTATAGTTGGCATTAATCATTCATAACTACGTAAATATTATTTAGAGATATTTATTCGCCACAAACTAAGCTACTAATTAAATAATTATGTACTCATTTATTTATGGTTGGCAATTATGAAATAAAGCCATTTAAGCAATGTTATATTTTATAGATTATCCTTAACTGTAAACGATTGAAAAACACATTACAGAAATATAAAAAACAATCGAGCAATCAAGTCACAATATCTCACGAAACATAAGTGTTTTTTTAAGGATATTAATTGCTTTAAAAAAAAAAACAAATATACGGCAACAACATGTTAAGTAACATAAAAAATATTCTATATTTTTATTGTAAATATTAAGTACAGAGGGCTAGATAAAAAATATTACCAACTTTCTACAAATATTTCCCGGTTGAGTAAAGTTTATAATGACTTTTATAGAACTTTTCAATTTTATTAATTCAGCTTCGCGTTTGCGCATAATTTGAGCGTAAATATCTCGTCGTGAATGTGTTAAGATTATTTAAAAGTTTCTATATCAGAACTTTTATTGTAGCAATCGACACAATATGTATTATGTTTTCGTTACTCGTTCGATACTATTTTAAATATTTTAGTTACGTGGCTCTTCACTATCTTTGACATCACACTTAGACGACACAAAAAAGAGTTGATGTATTGTAAAAACAAATTATAAAATCCCGCTCAAATATTTATTCAGCAATACAATACAGTGTGGAATCTTTATTTTTCACATGAATGTGTCAATGCATACATATACATGAGAGCAAATATGTGTGACGCGTGTGAAATTTACACATGAATCGAGTAAACGGTACATGTATATCGATTTCTTGAATTAAATTCCCACCAGTTTTATATTAACACGACCTGTCACCTGTATAAACAATCAATGGACAGAATTTCATTAACACATCAATAACGGCTCCTCTCTTGTTTTATTTCATTCCGAATTCCTCCCATCATTCATAAGTACTTATTAAAGCTTATTTTAACGTTTTCGCTCTTTCTTCTACGATCGATAAATAAAATAAAAAAATCGTCATTTCCCTCGCTTAACTTCTGGTATGTTTAATTATAAAATTATTAAAACGGTGTATCGAATAATTGTAAGGGAAATTAATAACAAGATGGATTCGGTAGTAACTTTGTGACAGTTCATTTTAAACATTAATTATAAAAGATGATAGTTTTGTAGTTAAATTGTTTTTTTATTAAATGTGGCACGTGTTTCACTTTTTTCCATATTAATAATATTTTGAAAAAAACCTGTTACAGAAGAAAACCTTCATAAAGCTTAACAAGACCTCAAAAAACTATCGGTCAAAATTTTTCTGAACACCCCATTTTATACGAATATGTTTAATATGATCCATAAAATAACTTAACTTACATATAAGTTTGAAGATGATTCTCAAAAAAGCGAAACACATGTAACATCTAGTAACACATAAAATGGAATAAAAAAAACTTATCAATTTAATTTATATTAGAAATCAATAAATATCAGATATCCACACAGCCGAACACAAATTGGAATATTGATTGATCAATCAATTCATGAAATTGATCGCATGTATTATATATTATAATACGACGATACTACAACTGAACTGAATTGACCATTTGGCTATTGG
Organism: Himalopsyche japonica; assembly: GCA_028555115.1. NCBI lineage: Eukaryota > Metazoa > Arthropoda > Insecta > Trichoptera > Rhyacophilidae > Himalopsyche > Himalopsyche japonica. The sequence continues at coordinate 259,823 of JAHFWJ010000224.1, read as the reverse complement.
TGTGATCACTTCTAATATTCTACAGTCCTTTATTTATTCAATTGTATGATTTCCTTTACCATGTCTGCTTACTATGCAATACTACCGAAACTAGTTCCAAATGAATTTATTCGAAAAGATCATCGGTGAATCATATTCGTTGGAAGAAATAGAAAGTTAACACGTATTTAGCTTATCACTCCCATTGCACCATATTTTGCCTCAAGATCTAACAGGTGGGAGGAAACTTAAGCAATACATGCAAAAATAACCAGAATGTGACTTTTTATAGACTTAATAATAGAATGTATAGAATAAATAGCGTTTGGTAGTAATATAAGTATTGTGGAAATTCTCAATCTAATGGACGGAACATCATACTATTGCTTAGTCGAAACATGGGCGGCAAACTGAGGGGACCCTAAGTTTAATACTAAATAATAAAACCTAGCCACAACTAAAGGCTTAATAACCGCGAGTCTAATGAGACGTATCTAACTGTTAAAACACGTTCGAATCGCGCTATCCATGCGTGTTGTGATGGTTTATTTCAGTGTTTGATAACTGTGGGATTCGAACACTGTTTATTCTTCTACAATATACTAAAACCTTCATGTGGTCCTTTGAAATATAGCGATTTCACATTTACAAAGCGAACAGTTCACAATTTAAGAAAAAACAGCCAATCGTGTTTCACACGATATACAATTTTGGTTTTATTTTTGGTAATTTTTAAATGTCTACTCTCACTGTGAATAATATCAATGATCTTAAAATGACAACTCTTATCGTAATTTTAACTATTTTTATTGCTAAGCCTTTTATATATCAACATCTAACACTTTATAACAAAAATATATATGAATAAATATATTTATTAAATGAGCTGTCTCATATGTCACCCGTTAAAAAATATATGTAACAACAAAAAAATGACTATATAATTTTTTTTCTTATTAAATTTAAACAAACAATTATTTGAACAAGATTTAATTTACTATGGAAGACATAAGTCAAATGTGTTATACGAGAAGCTCGAATATGGCCTTTAAAGGGCACTTATCCCTACGGAAGTGTTTTTTACAAAATCTGCTTGGTATTCAGTTACCCAACCTTTTATTTAAAAGGAAATTTATATTCGCCTGTTTTTAGTATTCAATGGGTGGGCATTTAAAGTCAGATACAGACATTGGCCTCAATTGGCCGTCAATTGATTGAAAATCACTTTATAAAACTGCCCATACTAGGATTTGAACCCGTAAGCACTGTGATTTAAGCCAATGTTGTTAACCACACGGCTATCACTCATCAATAATATTTAGTAATTCTTACATTACTATCGTAGAATAGTTGTTTTTTTTTACTTATCCTAATTTATGAATGTAATATTCCCAACGCAAAAAGTAAAACGACAAAAACACATTGTTAAGTTTTAGACACGAAACATTCTCAGTAATTTTTAATCCTCATTAGTATTATTTAAATGACAGTTAGAAATATTGTTTTAGTTGAATATTTACATAAAAGTGTAACACAAGTGATATTCTTAACGAAATTTTATCAGTTATTTTGGTTAAGAATAGTTTTTTATAACAAATTAAAAATCATTTCTCATATTTCACAGCGTACGAAATATCCTTTGCTGTTTTCGGTCACAACAATACCACTGTTCTTTGATTCCATTTTAACAATATTTGACAGTATATAAAATGTAACCCTTATCAACTAAATGATACGGTGACAGTTTTACAAATTTTAACTCGAAATGACATACGTATATAAACAAAACGGTTGCCGACCAGTGCTTCCACAAATCGTACTGTATTATCACCGCGTAAACTTCTGAATGCAGAACTAAACCACTGACTGAGTTGTTATTACATTACTGTTATTGTGTGGCCACTTTTTTAGCGCTCTTCCTGTATTTAATAATGATAGTTATGTTTGGGAACCATAACTAAACTTCGATCGTGCTTATGTTACCTTTACACGGGAAATATTTATAATGAATTTACCTGTGCGGGAAAGTAGAAGGTACGTATTCAAAAGTCATAAATTTTTGGGAAATTCGGAACAAAATTTGCTTTTTGGTAGCGTTGATTCTACAGGTTCCATTACTCAGGTGCGCGTCATATTATTGCATATATTTATATTGCCTTCGTCATTCTCTTCTTACGTCATGCCAGATCAGACCTAAAGCTTCATCGATTAGCTATTGGTTGCTGTCAGCGGCCTTTCAATGAGAAAAATTCATCTCCTCGGTCGAAGAAACAGGAAAAAACGTTCAAGCTTCGTTCGGGCATTGGGAACACTTTTGAAAGCTAGAGTGGAGTCAGAATCGTGTTTTTGGTGAACGTTGGTTTGTTTGGTGAAAAAAATCGTACTACAATATCTAAAATTAAATAAATCTTCATATTGTTACGTATCAAAACCTTGTTATTATTTATTTTAGTGCTGTGAAGTCGGGGTCGTGGAAAACAAGTGATTCCGACTACCTTTTCGATTAGACGAATTTGAAGAATATCTCAATGAACAATTTTCCGGATTGGTTGGTTGATCTTTAATTTAATACACATACAATAAATAGTAAAGGTACGAAGAAATCTCACAAAAATACACTTTTTCTGTCAGAGTCGTATTGTTGGTCATTGTCGGAGTTAGGTTTTTTTAAACGATTCTACTCTACTCTAGATTTAATACGTACTACGTCACCTACGTGTCCATACATTTTTTTCCTCCAAACTTTGACAAAATTTACCATTTTATTAATTAAACTTCAGTATCGATTTTTGAAAAATGTAAGGTTACCGTGTGCTTTCACGAACTGTCATGGCACCACTGCCAAAATGCACGCGTTAAATAGGTGACACTTTGCTGTGACCGTGTACAACCGAGAGTGTCAGATTTTCCCTTCAATATTGACATGAAATTAACTACAGCTATCCTGAATCAGGTCGTGAACTTTACACACAATGTTTCAGTGTTTAACTTATGTTCACTCTGAAACCGATGCGCTACGAGTTGCCTGTATCTTATTTCATGATCATCTTCGATAGATTTGTCAAAATTATTTTCAATTTCTTTATAACGGTCACATGTCAGTTAGGTGGAATTGACTTCTTGACAATCAATAGGAATGAAATTATGGCCTCATTTTTACATCATACATTTATCTTCCTTCGCACACATTATGCTATATACTGTGACTACGACTTTGGATTATTCTGTAGTCTATTGTTTAGCACTGTTCGGATTTCTACCAGTAAGTTTTGGTATCGAGTATTTGAATCCCCAAATGCAACCTTTTGCATAATGAATTTGTATTCCGTACATCAATATCTGTGATGTTTTCTTTGACCACGAAAACGACACAATTTATCTCTGTCTATTTACCTTCTCAACAAAGGAAAGGATGTTTTGATTCTGCAGAGAAACTCAATCAATATTTCTTTATAATCCACATTCCATATTTATTAATTACAAAATTTTACCTTTTCATAGATGTCACTGTTGAATATTGCATTAATAGATCAACCTTTATAATTAGTCTGTTTAAAGAGGGCGCAAGTGTCGCGGAAGTACTGTTGACACACTAATTTACCTGTCATGGCCGACACGCAACCCGATTATTGATTGGAGTCTTGCCGTCTTCACAGAAGTGTCTCACTTAAATAATATCCTCCCTCACATTCCATTTTTTGGACTATTTTCAAAATAAAGTCTTTCAAATATAATTTCACAGTATTACTTATAAAAGCAACTTTCATGACACTCGTGAGCTTACGTTTGACAGCTACACACCACAAGTTGGCTGTTTTAGTTCCTATTTCTCCCGCGACCGAGTTATATTGTTGGATAATTAATAAAACAATGATTTTTTTACGTCATGTACTTTTATATTTAGATCTTTGTTGGTGCAGTAATTAAACGTCGTTGGCGTTGGTTTTTGGATCTCACGCGTTGAATTCTCAGTTCTGATATTGTTCTTTCAACTGACTTATGGATTTCAGTTCGAATGCATGGATATTTTAGATAACTAAAATTTCTTCCCTCATCCGATCTTCCTCTCTTAAAAATAGAAACTGAACAACTGAGTAACAGGCTGTTTTCATTGATTGAATTAGCATTTATTTGGTCGAACTCCATTATAACACGGTGAGAAAATAGCAATGTATTTTAGTTCTTCAAAGTTTAATAAGATATAGTTTTTTAACTATTTCGGCTCACGCCATCGTCAGAACTATAGTTCTATAAAATACATTGCTATTTTTTCACCGTGTTAGGCTGTTTTCATATAAAAAATGTCTTGAGATATATCCATTCAGTGGCATAAGCTATTTATTATATATTAAATGTATATGGCTTAAGGAAGAAAATATTTGAAATATATCGCGGACTATCCGGTCGTCGAAGTCCAAGCACACCACTGCTTGTGCCGCTTAATCCAATGTCCCGTATCGGAATCCAGCACGTGCCTTCACGTCATACTAAATTCGTTCTACCGTATTCCAACAATAAAATTCACTCCAAAGTATAAAAACGTCTGTTTTTACAAGCCACGTTCACATCTGGTGGACAACAATGGAAGTTTTATGAAGAATGCTAATTGTTACGAAAAAAATTTTTGTTGAAGCTAAGAACGAAAAGTATGCCCGTTTAGTTAAGAATCACACAATGGCTTATTGTTGACGCTGGATATAACCTGATTTTAAAAAATCACAAAAATTGTTTTTCCGATTGTTTTTCCGATTGTTTTCATCGTATACGCAATATGTGTGCTAGCTGAAATGATTCCAATTTAGTACGATGTATTTAAATAGTATTATTCGGGACTATGCAGTCGTAAACGTTAAAAAAAGAGCGACTTAGAATACTTTTTCGATTAGACGATTTTAAAAAATATCTCAATGAACCAGAAGAAATAAATCGTCCTTTTTTGAATCCTTTTAAAGTAAAATTTGGCTATTTACCGGATTGGTTGGATAATCTTTATTTAAATGCAAAAAATAGACATGGCAGGAAAAAACTTGACAAAATTAAACTTTGTTTGGAGTTTTTTTAACGACTCCACAACCCTAGTATAAAATTATCTATAGATTGCTTGGATTGGCATTCACTTGGTAGAACTCCATTATAACACGGTGAAAAAAATAGCAATGTATTTTAGTTCTAATTTTTTTTTTTAAATATAGTTGATATCTATTTCGGCTCACGCCATCGTCAGAACTATGCTTAAACTAACATTTGTTTATCTATATATAGCTGTGTAAAAAAGGTACAGAATACATCTTCTCTCCTGTTTTAACGACCTAGCTTGTTTCCTGTTCGCAATAAAACTAACAATTGTAAATGAATCTAAAAAGACAGCTATATCAATAAATTTACATTTGGCACGGAAATAGTGCATTATAGAAACAAATACATCAGATACATTACAAAACTTATTTTATCATCTATTCTTAGGCGTTTTTCTCAGACATAGATGCATCAAATTTCAATTTCAACAACTTTTTACAATTCCACATGTTTTGTCACTAACAACCCGGGATTCGCCTTTCGGAATATTCAGGCATTCTAGCACTCGGATGGAACAGAACTGACGAAAGGCGAAACTCGGTTCGAAAGTGATGAAACATGTGGAATCGTACAAAGTTGTTAAAATTGAAATTCTATAAAGCACCTTCAGTCGATAGTAAACAGTCATAAATTATAAACGGATCAATATTCATATTAACAAATTCTTCGAAGTACTCAAAATATGTTGAGATATATTTCTTCAATTATGATTTAAAAGAAATGAAACCTTATTCAACAGTACTAAGCCAACTCGACCGACAATTTTATCATATGATTTATAACGCAAAATCATTTTTAATGTTTGACTTTTTTTCGATCCTTGTTGATTGTTTTACTGTGTATTTGTTGAATTTCTTATACTTTAAATTTATACATGTTAACGATGCAAAAGCAATGAATTGATAATTTGTAAGTTTTGTACCGTGTGGTTGTAAATAAATATATAATTTTAATATTAAATGAAAAATATAAAAGCATTCTGTCGGTTGATTATTGTGTTTCAGTAAACTGATTCGTATTGAGACGTGATGGGCTTTATTGTCGACAAATATCCGTCAATGGTTTTCTTTTCTTCAATTTTATTATGGCGTGAGGAGATTAAAAAAAATGACCGTTACTTTTAAAATCGCTGGTTATTGCCGCCAGGTGTCTTAAGGTGATTCCTAAACGATGTTGCCAGGTCTATAATATTATTACGTTTATTTTCAACACTCAAAATACGGTGGGGTTGTGTAACTTAAAGCAAAGGTGATTTTTTTGACACGGTGAAAGAATAGTAATGTATTTTACTTCCACAAAATTCAACACAATTTTGTAGAACTCAAATACATTGTTATTTTTTCACCGCGTTATAATGGAGTTCTACCAAGTAAATGCCAATTCACTCAAGTGATTTTTTTGCTTTGTAAAATCTATTTATACTATTAATAGGTGATTCTACTGGTTGTTAATTATCTTATCAAAGGAGATACCATTCTTTTTTAATTACATAAACGTAAAATGTTTTTTATTATAATTGTAAAAAAATATAAAAGTGCTTATTTCCAAAATACGCATGAAATATTTCATGCCATCAATACATTATAATGATTTGCTTAAATGTATTGTGTTTAATAACATAAAATTTATATATGGTACATAGAATTCAAAAATTTCCCTAAAAAAAAATCTTAGACGTTTTTATGTTTTCAAAATAAAATAAAACCTAGGTTGAAATGAATAATATTTCACTTTTTACTGACGCCATCGTCGTTTTATTCGTTAACAAGCATATTTTTGTTACGTTGTATAACAAGCAGTTATCGTAACAAAAATACCTAAACTCAAATATTTGGTGAAGCATTAAACTTTAACACGGTGAAAAAATAGCAATGTGTTTTAATGTAGTTCTACCAAGTAAATGCCGATTAAACAAATACATAAAACTTTAATCGATTTTTCTCTTATATGTCTTTTTTTGAGAATATTGAGAAAAAACTATAATTTCAATAAAAAAGAAACCAATTTTATGTTTATTGCGAGAACCTGGTAACACTGAAATTCTTAATGATAGCTCGAACTCCGTTGCCAGAATAATGAGGTATATTTATTCATTACGTGTCAACCGGTAAATTGCAACTTCCAACCACTGGACCACTAGGTCATCGAATATTATTTATCCGGTTATCATAGTAAAACATGTTATAATCATTCGTAAAATATAAATGAAAATTATGTATTGCGTCATACGAACTACAGTTGTTTTCCATTACAATGATTTAAAGTTTTAAAAAATTCAATTTTGAAAAATAATTGAAGAAAATAAAATCATGATATTATTGCATATTTTATTTTTTATCATTTAATCAGCTTCGTTAAAAAATAAAAATGATAACTTTGTATCATTAGTATGAAGGCTTTATTAAGAAATATTCACAATGAGTCTTTTTTTTATTATTTAGCTTTGCTGAGTTATTGGGATCTTCAACTGATTGAAAAAACACTTTTAATGTGTTACCAATCACTTCTTAATGGATAATCATCATATTTAAAATGATAAAAAAAAACCGTGAGCGAAAACGGTTATCACAAAATCTGTGCTACCATAGACTGAATAATATTATATTAACAATCAAAATTGTTTGATGCAGAAAGACAGTTTATTGAATCTAATATAATCAAATATTAAGCCTACAGCGAATCCTCCAAATGTCTATATATCCCGAAAATATCCGTTCTTCTGTCAGTGCTTCTTAACCTTTTAAGTAAGCCGCACCCCTTTGAATCTGAAAATAGATTTCCGCATCCCATTAAAAAATGTTATTCGATTTTTTAATTCGTAAAAATACATTTTTTACGCAATATGCTGTTTATTTTAAAAATGTACATTTTGTATATCAATTACGAAACAAATTTATTTATTTTTTTGATGGCTTGGCTGGTATTGCTTTTTCATTATACTACTTATGAAGCGAATCTCAATCAAAGAAACATTTGACCAATTACATCGAAAATTCATATATGTAGCTTTCAAATATCGCGAAAATAATTTATATTGTTAGAGGCTTCTTCCGCACCCCCAGAAAACCTTCCCGCATCCCTGGTTAAGAAACACTGGTCTTAAGAAAATATTTTTTATTATGTTTTTAATTAATTCTGAAATCATTCATCTTTTGCGATTTTTACCATCATAACCGAGTCAAGTGCATCGCTATAGCATACACTCACGTCTAAAAGTATATTTCTGCTCTTCACCTGACCTGCTGTTCCACTTTCATACAACCTGTCTGCTATTTACTCACCCTATATTTATCGCAGGAAGTGTACACAAACCGTTTCAAAACGTTTTTAAATAAAGCATATTATGTAAATACTTCAGGTGCGCTAGAGGCCGGTGTTTACCTGTTTATTTGTTTTGTGATAACGAAAGCCTTAGTATAGTAATATGGTCTAAATGACTTTGTATACAAAGCTATATAATTGATAAAATCTGTATGGGCAATAATTGTGTTATAATATCACACATATATATCGTATTGAATTTAGAAATTTTTGTATTGTATTGTTTGTGTCACTCCTCTACTATAACAGGAAATACACGTGTCTGTCTGCGATAAGCGTTCTCTCAAACGGTGAAGAGTAATTAAATAAAATTTGTATATGTAATTCTAGTTTGTATTTTGATACTGTTTACACAAGAATATGTCAATCGTGATATTTTCGATTTCTATCTTTTAACCAGGGCTGTGGTTTCGTAGTCGTGAAAAACGAGTGACTCCGATTAGTTTTTCGATAAGACGATTTTGAAAAATATCTCAATGAACAATTTGCTGGATTGGTTGGTTGATCTTTAATTAACTTCGTAGTTTCTCAAGCGGTGGTCCTCGGAGATTTTATGGGTGAGCCGAAACTATCAATTTTTATATTGTATTGTTTTGATTTTCAAATTATATTTTTTGGTACTGTCTGTTTTAATATTCTTAAATACTATTATAACACCGTGCTTAACAAAATTAATTGTTTTTATTAAAAAATCAATTATGAATATTTATCATTTTATTCCAATATTGATGGTCCGTAAAACATGTTTGGATTTTTTGGTGGTCCGCAGATGTAAAAAGTTTGAGAAACTATGATTTAATGCATACAGATTAGAAAGATAGAAAAAATCTGACAAAATGAAACTTATTTTTTTTAGTCGGAGTTTTGTTGTTTGATGGTCAATTAATGTCGTGTTTTTGTGAGTCCACCCACAGCTTTCAACATTAACAATCATCAAAAAAACTCCAAAAATTCACATTTCTGTATAGATTTATAAGTTGAATACAACCATGGAGACGCCGGGAACTTACCTACTTTACTACTAGTAGAACCCAAATGGTATATTAATAGAGACATTGTACAATATATCAGTTGGCGTATTTCATTAAAGGTTTACATATTTATGATTTGGTTGAAACTCAAGTTATATTATATATATACTCGTAATGAATAAAATGAGTCTGATTCTATTCCAGTCGAAGCTAGGTAATAAATACTAGCTTTATATAATCTAAGATGACAGTAATGCTGGCTGAAATGGAAGAAATATCACCACAAATAATAAGTCTTTTCATTCCAATCAGCTTCAATTACCTTTATCAAGCTTTCTCCTACTCACAATTACCTTATCAATGCTTAATGGAGGCTTTCACTTACGACTGATAGAAAAAGCTCGCATTTGAAATTAATCGATGGCAGAAATAAGCTTTTAGTTAGGTTTCAAATAAAATGCAATGATGATTCATGTTTATCGAGTATATTTACTATACATCAACAGATTTTTGGTCGGAATCGGTTCAATGAAATCATCTGGATCCATCGAATAAAAAATGATATTTTTTAAAATTAAAAAGTCTATGTATAATTACTACTAGACTTAAGTGACCTAGATTTTTTTTCAATCGCTAGATATGCACAAAATATTCAAACATACCAAAGATCGTTAACTTGAATTTTATATAAAGGTAGATATTGACAATATTATACAAAAGTTACTAAGTAGAACAGTACTCTTATTCTTAGCACACAACACAGCTACAGTTCAGACTCTTCTCAAGAAAAAAAGAAATTTTTGAAAATGATTCTATAATTATTTTTATTTTGCGTTCTGTGCATAAATATTCGAATCGACCCAATTCAATGATAAATAATGTTCTCTCCTTCGAGGAAAATATGAATACCCTTGATCGTGAATTGATTGTATACTCATACATATTCATGAACCCTGTATTGTAAAATAGTCATACATAAATATTTGTCGATAAAATCAAAAATGCTCTATATTCAAAAACAAAATAGCGGTTATGGTATGATTTTGTCCATTCTCCTGTTTTTTATTTGAATCGATATTACCTAGAATATATGATATCAATTAATTTGAATCGCTCATATTTTAGTGGTGACAAAGCACCAATTACTTAGATTTCACCATTCGATACTTCAGGCACTCATACAAGTCCTCGGATGAAATCGAACTGTAAGTAAACAAACCGTTTGCATTTGCTTACATGCAAGAATAATTTAAATGTGGTTATATTATTACTATCATAAAACTTATGGAAAATTTTATGTTAATTGTTTTAAATTAATGTTATTCATAATAATTTGACATTAACTGCGAGTAAAATAGTAAGTAGGTAACAATATCCACATTACATTGTTACACAGCCCACAAGGCTGTGTAACAGTTAACAATCTGGTAAGAATATATTGTTCAGTATATTCTTGAATAATTTTAAAGATTCAAAATATAGCTATACAGTTCGAGTAGGTTACGGGTTAACTTCCACTTTATTGAAAATTCATTTGAATAAAAAGGTGCATATTTTTTTATTTGACTCTATTACTTCATGTATACTACGTTGGAATAGTAATTCGTCATATATATATTCATATATATATAATTAATTATATACTAACTAATTCATATATATATAATTAATTATATAATAACTAATACATATATATATAATTCGTCATATATACTAGACATTCCAAGTACCCGTTATGATATAATAAAAACGGAATGTTTATTGTAAATAAATATAGATATCGAACGGACCGGATCCTTTTCGATACCTCTTCGTGTATACTGCTCTTGCTTCGTGACTAGCTACCGCACTAGCACGTTAGATATACACGTACATATAAATGACTACAGAATTCAATGATAGTTTATAAATCGTAGAAAGTTTTTGACTGTCCTTTTATTTCTAAAATTACATCCTAATTTATTGAGGCTAAGATAAATTTATGGCCGTTTCATTATCACGAGCGGCTCGACTTAATAAATCGAGTTGATAGTATTTCAATTTGTCAGCTTATATATGAATTAAATGCTTTCCGTCGACGTTTCAAAGATTAACTCGAGAGCTTTTGATTACATTAACTCTGTTTCATTTAATTTATTAGAAACCTTTGTTTATACTCATAAATCGAATAAGTTTAAAAAGGAAAGACAAAAAACATTTCATTTATAATGTTGACTGAAAGTGCTTCTTGGAATTTGTGTCATTGAAACTTTGTGTGATTCCACATGTCTTGTCACTAACAAAGAATTATGTATTTTATGATAGGTTTATAAAGATGTTTAATCGAATTTTAATATCAAATTTGAATCTTTGAAACCATGACTGTCGTTACAAAAAAACACGATTACAACATTGACTAACAACACGACTCCTATTAAAAAAACGTTTAATTTTATCGGGTTTTTTTCCTATTCCTCATATTTATGTGTATTAAATTAAAGATCCACCAACCAATCCGGAAAATTGTTCATTGATATGTTATCATTGACATGTCATCAAAGACTCATTAATGATATTATTGTTAGCCAACTTATCATATTCAATTGAACCTTAAACTTATTTCAGACGTATATTTGGATCTTAGCCTTAGGGTATGTATTTCTTCTTAGTTTTTAAGTCCTTTTTTTTAATGTGTTAACTGTCACTTCTTGATGGAAAGGATTGATATTTTAACACGGTGAAAAAACAGCAATGTATTTTAGTTCTACAATATTTTTTTAATATGGTTGATAGCTATTTCGGCTCACGCCATCTTCAGAACTATGTTTAAACGAACATTTGCTTAAAACAAAAGAGAAGATGTATTTTCAACTTTTTCTACACAGCAATATATAGATAAGCAAACGTTCGTTTATACATAGTTCTGACGATTGCGTGAGGCGAAATAGCTATCAACTATATATATCTTAAAAAAACAGATTTATTTTGTACTTATTTCATTGTATCATAAAATATGTTGTGGAAATAACTAAAAAAAATACTTTTATTATTAAAAAAATAAACATATTAAGTGTAAGTTCTGTTATATCCGTGTGATAGAATGCTTGAAGGTACCCAAAAGCGAAACCCGGGACGTCAGAGAAAAGATATGTGGAATTGTAAAAAGTTTTAACAATTCAAATTTGATACAAGTATTATATATAATATTTAGTTTTACATGAATGATTTACATTGATTGAAAAATATTTTAGCCTTACGCCGAATAGTCCCTTTACTAAACTGTTATGTTATAATTACTATGATAAGAACATGAAATATGCATAACAAATATCTATCTTCAAGATTCTGTTACTATTTTGAATTCATTATTAATTATTTTTGATTTTTTTCACTGTGGCAATGGTAACACTAACACATTGTTATCACAACCACATGCTACGGTTTTACGCACACTCACAGCGTAAAAACTGTATTCTTTTTTTAATTTTGTGCAAAGAATGTTCGAGGAGAATTATTCAAGACTTGATAGGAATTTAAAACACAATTCTTACAGCGGAATGACAATTTATGAGCTGAAAAGATCTATAAGACGACGTAACCGTTAAATAAACTACTAATTTTGCTATTTTTTGAAATACCTCTTTGGAATGGAATAAATAACATTGAAAAATCGAAAAAATAGTGTATTTGATATAATTTACAACAATATTATGATTTAACGTCTTAGTTTTTCAGGGTATCAACGGAGACGGTCTCAAAAGTGTCATTAACTGCATTATGGGTATATGAAATAGTGGCATGTATGCTTTAAGGCGAGAACGTTAAACACACTTTATCTTATTAACTTGCGTATATTAAAGCTGTTTCAAGTTACGCGAATTCAACTGATACTTGCCAGATTGAAATAAGTAGGTATTTCTAATAATAAAAAAACCCATCTATATTTTAATGGTAGCTAATTATTATGTGCTGTAAAATCCTTTCAAGAATGACTCATTAATGAGATCGTTAGTGAAAATTATCTCAGGCAATCGTGTTATTTATTATTAGATTAATATTATAAAATTTTTTTAGCTGCCATTTAGTGCTTACCTTGGGGTTTGTGTTTTCCTGTAATTAATACGTTTGGTATATAGGCGATGCTAACTGTTTATTGTACGTCAGTCCTGTTGCATCCGTGTGGTAGAATGCCGGAAGATGTCGAAAAGCAAAACCCAGGTCTTTAGTGACAAAACATGTGGAATTGTGCAAAGTTGTAACAGTTTAAATTTAATACTTTGAACTTTGAAACGATGCAATAAGAAGCGTTTTAGAAATTAACTTCTATGTTAATAATTTATGATATCGACTGAAGGTGCTTGATGGAATTCCAATACCAAATTTGAATTCGTCAGTTATGTTGCATCCGTGTGAATGCCTGAAGATGACGAAAGGCGAAACCCGGGTCGTTAGTGACAAATCAAGTGGAATAGTACAAAGTTGTAACAATTCAAATTTAGTATGTTATATATTTATACTATACAGCTATAACGACGTTAAATGTTAATACTATCAAAGAAAAATAATAAGCCTTCGCTCTTTTTTGATGTTTTGAATTTGATTGAAAATGGTAAAAAGCAATTTAAAAGTCAGTATGAAAATATGTTTTCAATTTCTTATAAATTATACGATAGGACAAAAAAGGGCTAGTTTTAAAAAGGTATAAATAAAATAGTTTTCCTGGCAATTTGGGCAAAACGTAAAGATATTATGTATAGAACAAGCAGTGCCAGGGTAGTTTGGGGACGTTCGTGACAGTGGGGTAATGTGGGGGCATTAAAAAGGCATTAGAGGCGCTGCGATAAGGGTCGTTACCCCTCCGCGCCACCTGCCGTCTCACACATTCTCGAGCTTAGCGACAACTTGCTCCCATTTACCCCAATCCAGCAGCCAGATTGCCCGAAGTTAGCAGTACCTACGCTAGCTTTATATCTCTTAAAAATCTCAAACATGTAATATCGTACCAATAAGTAAGAGAACCGTGAAATTAATGTAGATCTTCTCGAAAGTTCCAAGTTGTAATTATATATATTATATATAGAAGCTTTCTTCGTGTTAATGAACCCATTGTGGCCTTGACCTTCTCCAGAATATTTTTTTCGAATCATAATCCTTCAAATGTAAAACATAAACATTCTTAATGAAGCAATTCAACTTATTATTTTAAGAAAAGAATTAGTTTTAATAGACGATACAAAGAAAGTTTTGTGTATATTTGTATGAGACATTATTTTTTTAAATATTTAAATAGTATATTGATTGAATTAGCATTCACTTGGTAGAACTCCATTATAACACGGTGAAAAAAAAAGTAATGTATTTTAGAACAATAGATCAGTGGAACAATGATATAAGTAACTGCAAAAGTAAGCAAAAGAGACGAAATGCTATCAAGTATCGCTCTTCTGTACACCGTATTCATACTACAGAGTTTTTTTTAACATTATTCATTGTAACACGGTGAAAAAAAATAGCAATGTAGTTTAGTTCTACATTTTTTTTTATAAGATATAGTTGATAGCTATTTCGGCTCACGCCATCGTTCGGAACTATGTTTAAACGTACATTTGCTTATCTATATATAGCTGAGTAGAAAAGGTGCACAATACGTCTCCCCTCCTGTTTTAACGACCTAGCTTGTTTCCTGCTAGCGATAAAACTAAAAAATTTGAAAATGTAAATGAAACAAAACAGGTGGCAAATAAATATTGGACGGGATGGTTGTTATGGCTTATTACGGGTAGGCAATAGCCCTTCGGAATGGTCTGAGAAGCGGCGACCGACTTATATTTTTTTGTTCATTTAAAGTTTCGTGTGATGATTTATATCTATTGATTTCCAGCTGTTCAAAAGCCGTCACTTGTGACCTTTATAACGAAGATGTAAACACGTAGACGCTGAGCTTAAATTTATATTATGCGATTCTTTTATAAAGTGTTTTGCAAATTGTGAATCTGTTTTTTTACCATTGAAAATCTTACATACACTCGAGCTAAGGATCATGTAAAACTATCAACTATATCTTATAAAAAAAAATGTAGTACAAAAATACATTGCTATTTTTTCACCGCGTTATTTAAATGTCACTATTTAAGTGAGCGAAGATTTTTAAACGACTACGAATCCGCGCATGTTTAAATTAATAATCCATCTTTTATGGATATTTATTTAAGATATCGTGGACATGAATTGTTTGTTCTTTCAAAGTGTATAACCAATCTGCCAATGGGGATGCCAATGGTAAGAGCATTAATAATATTCAACAGTATTGCTTTTGATGTCGACATATTCCACGTGAACGAAAATGAGTTCAGCTGAATACTATTTTTTAATGTGTTAAAATAAATATTTCACGAGCTTGCTTTGTTGACTTTCTTGCTGTCCTTATTTTTTGTTTTTATTCCTTTAGTTTCCAACATTAAATGCTTAAATATTTTGACATTGCAAAAGCAATGAACTTCTAATATGTAAATTTTTGTAACGTGTATATTAAAAATAAATAAATCTCGATTTTCACCCATCTACCCATTTGTACGCCTTCACAAATAATTATTTTTGTGATTCCTTTTTTTACGTATACGTATATACGAGTATTTGATAGTGTGTCGTTGTTAATTCCGATTTTAGGGTATAATTTCATGTACAAATGAACATGGAAAAAATCTACATGATTTTACTGCATTTTTACACGAATTATTTATATAATACGATTCCCAGAAACATTTGTAAAATTAAAAATACTTTTAATTAAACGCATTATTGCGTGCCCGGTGTTCGAATCAACGTTATCGAACTGCAATCACAACGGTTCAAAATGTGACCAGTCACTTATAAACGCGAGCGTAAGTCATCAAGTTGCGATCACTACTGCATATGTTATTACTATAATGTTTAATTTATCCTTAATTACAATCATATTTTTTATATTATAATTAAATCATCATTAAAAGATTGTTTCATATTAGTTTTTATATTTTTTTTTCACTGTTTTCCATACTAAGCTGTTGTTTTTTTCTTTTGAAATGGCGTTTTTTAAATTTAGATAACCAATCTTTATTTTTTCAATGTGTTTTATAACTTTTTTACACGGTTTTGGTGTACCACAACAACAGTGTAAAAAAAAGAGTTTGGTTTCCACATTTCCTTATACGTCATTACCATGTTTACCTCTTTGTACTCGCATAAAAAAAGAACACAGTATTTGTCGCAGATATTCGATAATTCCATTCATATTGTTTTCGACATTTTCCCAAAATCTCTTCCTCGGTTACTTAAATATTAAAACAATAAATTCCACGCTATATAACCCTGCTTTATTTTATTATCTTAGCATAATCCCGAGTTGAAGGTACCCAATACATTTGGTTTTTTATACCATAAAAGGTACTCATGTTCAATGGAGAGTAAAAACATCCTGAAAACGTGTACACTCGCCTTAATCCACACCATAAGATGGCGCGTAATCTACATAAAGCAGCGAATGTTAAACTTTCTGAATTGGGATGCCAAATACCAACTTTTATATCAGGATTCTTACGTTTTTATTTTGTGTTAGTTTGTATTTGATTTTTACAAAATAATGCTTTTACCTACAATAAACATGCTTACATTTTTATAGAAGAACATATTAATCAATATATATAATTTAACAACGAATTGAACAAGTGTTGGTCCAACTGAATTGTATTTGGTTAAAAAATGGACCTAATACATATTTACTTAAAAGTGAATTGTTTCAGGCTGTTCTGTTGGATAAATGTATTAATTTCGAAATCTTATGTAAGTCGAGCTTAAATAAATCAAGGCTATGTGGTCGAAGAAAATGATTTTTTTATACATTTTGTGGAATCGAAATGGTCTAAAATCGATCGTTTTTGTAGTATTTTCTTTTGTATACTTAGGATAAAAAAAAGCGTCGATCCCCTACAGGGGGCTGTTTTGTTTCCATAATTAACCATTTTCGTGCAATATTTGAGCTTATTGATATACCTGCCTTTTTAGGTTCATTTACAATTTTTAGTTTTATTGCGAGCAAGAAATAAGATAGGTCGTTAAAATAGGAGAGAAGATGTATTGTGTACCTTTTCTACACAGCTATATATAGATAAGCAAATGTTCGTTTAAGCATAATTCTGACGATGGCGTGAGACAAAATAGCTATCAACTATATCTTTAAAACAATTGTAGAACTACAATACATTGCTATTTTTTCACCGTGTAATAATGAAGTTGTACCAAGTGAATGCCAATTCAATCAGTAAGAATATAATATGTTTGCATTGATGCACTTATTTTGAAACAAAATTATAACTTATTTAATTTCTAAAAGCTTCCAGCAAGACATTTGTTAAAAAATAGTCTTATGCTTAAAATTTTTAATGCTATGTTAAATTTAAATTAACAGTAACGCATAAAATTTAAACTTCGGTAGAAATTTGCTGGGCATGTTCAATTTAAACTTTCAGTAACCGGGTTGCCTATTATATACTTTGCTTTATCTGTCGTTCCGTAAATGCTAATTGTTTTCGTTGTGATACGAAAATTTTATTGTTGTTATGAGGAAAATAATATGAGAAGAAGATTTGATATCGAATTCTTTTTTATTATTTTCCGGGCTTCTTCTTTACTTTAGAAGCTTATTTCTCAGAGACCATCCCTTCCTTTTTACGCTCGACTTTTCACTGAATACGGTTGTTTACGATATCATTTATTGCCAGACCGTGTTAGGCGCTCGGTGCTTTGAGAATATATCGATATTTTCTCAACTAAAAATCTTTTAAGAACTAAGCAGTGTCAATTTTACCAACCCAATAACTTTTCAATAAATCTTTTTCAACATATAACTTGATACCCTTAAAAAAATAACGTATCTTTAGACACGGTAAAATTTTATATGGTATTTCTTTATTTCGAAATGAAAAAAAAAGATCGATTTGTTTTTGATTGAATTAAAATTCGTTTACTTGAGAAAACTAAATATCAAAATAGTCAACTCTAAATTTTATTCTTGTATACATATTCCTGTTGATATCTATTTTGCTTCACGCCATCATCAGAAATATAATTAAATTAACACCAGATTAATTTTAATATAAATTAAAAACCCCCGTTTACACTTAAGTCGGAACCGTGTAATTGAGGAGTGAATCTAATACAAAATTAGGGATTTGGTAATTTTTTCACGAAAAATGTATTACTAGGATTATTCTAAGTTTTGAAAAATCTAGCACACAGACAGGCGCCCGGCTGTTGCACGTGTTGAATACACAAACGCTAGCCAACATTTGACTGTATGCAACGCACAGTCGGCCGTCTGGTTGTGTGTTCATTCAAGCGATAGTACAATAGGGGAATTTGCGGCGAATATTTCAAGTAATCGCAAAATTTGGAGTAGTGTAATTTGGGGTCTGCTGAGCTGTTCAAAAAATGTAGACAATATATCGCATCACTTATTATATATGCATACCATAAATATTTATTGTAATAAACATGAGAAAATGAATAAGTCGAAAAATAATTATCATCGAAACACCCAAATAATTGCGCTAATTTTTTTAAGTATGCATAACGACGTAAGTTCTGTATATTGGTTTAAGTAGAGCCAGAGTTACCTTGTCTATAGAAACGTTAAACAAAAAAAAAATAGTTGCTGGCCAATTTATTTATTCCCCTGAATATTTCTCTATAATTCACTCGTATGTCATTAATATTGTTTAACGTTTTCCCATGTTATACAATATAAAACGGATACAATTACGTCAAAATCATCGCGTGCGTCGGTCGATCACGATGTTATTTTTTACAGGCGCACGTTTTGTGGAAGAAAATTGGTTCATTCGTCCATTTTTTTTCCCCATAATAATTCCAAAGTTTGTCTACACGCAAACAAATTTATGTGCTCACCCATATTTGCATATTGATGGATCAAACCAGAACCGTAATAACTTGGATTCTAAAAATAATTATACAACAGCGTCTTAACAAAAAAATAACATTACATTTGTTGTTTCATATTATATATAATATATTGTAGAAAATAAATCAAACTTAGAACTCCTAGAGAGTATTGATTTTAAATATAATCCAGTTCCTTACGCTCAGAATTAAACAACTTATACATATAGTTTCGTACGAATAATAGCCTCTAAACGATAAATAAATATTGTATATTTTAAGAAATATAAAAAAAAAACTATTTCAATTGTAGAAACTGTGTACAATTTCATACGTGTTTAACGCACGATCCGGGTTTTTTCCTTCCCATATCTTCAGAAATACTAGCACACAGATGCAATAGTACATAGTTTCCCATCCTGGGGGTGTCGAAGGGTTGTTTGGGGGTCGCCAACTTGTAAGGTCAACTAATTTTTTTTATGCTTTTGGATTTTATGGGGGTCGCGGGTCACATGGATTTTATGAAAAGAGGTCGCCACCCGTAAAAAATTGGGAAACTATGCAATCGTATTAACAGCCAGTATCGCTTATATTATATATATATATATTTTACAAATAAACAGAGCACAATTAGTTCAATGCATTTATTAAACGAGCAGTAAAAGCTCCCCAATTTTTGCTTGCTATATTCTCACAATAGGTCATTCAAAAAGACATAAGGTTGTACTATATGTAAAATTGAATGTTATCTTAATCAAATCAGTAGATACTAGTCGCATGGTTTATATATCCTAATATTTATGATCCCTCTTGTATATATGCGATGCTTACTGTTTACTATCTATCAGTTCTATTGCATCTGTGTGATAGAATACTTGAAAATTCACTTCGAAAGACCAAACCCGGTTCTGAATTGTTTTTTTTATAAAGCACACTCGATATTTAAAAAAAAATATTGAAATATTTAGTTTGATGGAATTAAAACTCAGACTCAATCGAGATCATATTGAAGAAATATTGCGTATACAAAATAGTATTTCGCTATTTTTCATTAATACATTTTCTCGTAGAAATGGCTGTATTTTGAAATGAATACCTTTTTAGAGTTCATATCGTTTTATTCCCAGCCAATGAAAATTATTATGAATAATTATTATGATATCAACACGGAGCAACTAAAATAACTTGGTAACAGGTATTCATATAATGAAAAATTATTTTTGAAATTATACCGGGTCTACATTTTTCACTATTAAAGTTGAAGGTTACATGTTTGGCCTTATTTACAAAGGTTCTTTTATAAGTCAGAAGTGTATACTCATTTATGCTCGTATATTTAAATTAATTTATTTCTTGATTCAGGAACAGTGCTTAAAACTACGTGTTAATTTAGATTATCGTTTAATTTTATCGTACAATAAGATAAAAACGGTTTCAAAATATTTTATAAATATGAATGTGTGTGTCACTAATATCACTACTAACTGGAAAAATATTAGGGTTGATTCTTATTGGATTCTCCGTGAGTCACATATTTTCTCATCCTGCTTACAGTTGTAAAAGTCTGATAAGGCTGAAAACAAAAGTGTTAGGAAGTGTTAGTTAACGTCCATTTGTGCACGACTCACCTCTACGTTAAAATGATGGTAAAATAGTAATGAATTGTGTATATGACATACTGTTTATTTAATAAATCTAGTAATGCTTTTAAATTCCATATCATCCATACCAAGCTAAAACGGCGTTGGTGACAAATTGCTTACATTCAAGAAAGTGCAAAAATATAGTATCAATGAGATAAACTTCGTTTTTTAATCACTTCATTCCATGTCTTATGGTTTGGATAGGTTGATTTGTTCATCGTTAGATATACTTCAGCTGAAAAGGAAATTAAGACTTTAGAATGAACAGTTGGTCGCTAATCAAAAAACTATTCTCACAATATTTTCACAAAAAATTTAATAAGAATGAAAATGTATGTTAAAATATATACAACAATAAAAAAAGCCGGATTGGCCCCGAAAAAATAACCAAATAGCTGTGTTTTATCCATGCTTAATATATGTAATAGTCTAATATTTATATTTCTTATCTAATGTCTGAATGTTACTACTTTTGGAACATCTTGTATTAAATAAAATAATGTCATGTCAATAATGAGTGACCAATGAAAAAGCTTCATGTCACCAAGAAGGTATTACGTGATTGGCTAGTTGTAATATTTTTTTTTCTTGTTTCAGGTAAGCAATATGGATTACATCAAAATGATTTCTTCTCACTAGATTCAAGGCGGTAATATAAATGGTTTTTTTAAAATAATATACATATATAAATTTGAGTTTAACTTTAAAGGGTTTAAGTTAAAATAAATATTTTAAAAATAGTAATGAAATTAATTAAATCTTTCAGAGATTCTATAAACTCAAAAACTGTTTCTACGTAATCTGGAAATATTTTAAAGTAAACTTAACATCAAAGTATAATAAATGCTTTTTTATGCTTGTGAGCGGTTATATCTAGAGACACGTCGAAAAACAAACCCGCAGATGGATTTATTTTCTTAGATGATCCGTTAGTTAAAAGGCGTTTTGTTGATTGTGAATACTATTTATTCACAAGTCACTGATACAATTTATTAGTAACATCATTAGATACCGATTAAATAATAACACGATATCTTCTTTACCGGATCACGTAATTTTTATTGTTATAACTCATAATTTTAATAAGGGTAAATTAATAGCTATTAATTGCGCATCGTTTTCATACACGAAAGTAATCCCATAAGAAACGTGTAATAATTTACCATCGTGATGAAATTTAGTAAAATGTTGTATAGTGTGTTTCAACTGAAATGACTTATTTTATGATAAAGATTTTTTTATTATTTGTATCTATATCCGGACCCTGTTAATATGTCCACTTTGCGGTGTTTAATTCAGATATCTCGCAAAGACTTCTTAACTTGTAAATTGATCCAGGTGAAATGTTATTTTATTGGCTTCTAGAACGGCCGAATCCTTATTTTTTACTGTTTATTCGTTGGTATATTATTAGCATTGCAAAGCATACAATATAATAAAATTGATATTATAATCTATAAGATATATGTGTTAAGTGTTTTAAAAACGAGCTATGCACGTAACAATATTACATATAAATGAAATTCAAAACAAAATTGTTGAAGTTGTACACTCAATGTGTCTTGTCACTCACAAATCGGCTTTCGGACATTTTATCACACGGATGCAATAGAATTGAAACACAGATTAATAGTTTTTATCGTTTATATACGTACAAGAGGATTGACACAAGAATATATATTTTAAATGATTTTAATAGCTACTGATATTATTGTAATGATATTAAATTTTCGAAACGATAATATTGGAAACAATACAACTTAGTGACTTTTTGAAGAGAGAATTTTCCCAACAATCAACAAACATAAAATTGCAATCGGATAATTCTGAAGGACGCCTGCTTGTTTTAAATGGGAAGTTTATAGTAGAATTAAATATCAAAACATCCATTATTGAGAGAATTGTCAATAAATAAGGCACGGGAGAATTAGGGAGCTTAAATTGTTCGTTTAAAAAAGGAAATGAACTCATTTGGTCTTAGTTTATAACTAAAATTTCTTACTATTTTATAATTGATAATCTTAAATGTGGGTTGTGATTAAAAATGAAAATATCACATATATACGTGCCTTTAGGTATCGCTCCAAAAATCAATCAAAAACTTAACGTATGAAAGTATAGATTTAGGGATTCAAATCTTAGACTTCGGCTTCAAGCAAAACCACCAGCACTGTACATAAATTCCGTGAAAAAATATAGTATAGGTCTAGAAAATATGATAATCTTTTTTTTGTCTAAAATTTCGGTTCATCGTTCGTGTTTGTTGGTTTGCTGTATATTGACTAATAAATAAATTGCCAGTAGCATAAATTAGGCGGGAATGCAGACAGTAGCGGTTTTGGGTCGGGTTAGATAATTTAGTGGGCAACATAACCCACTATTATAATAATTATCATAATTTTTGCCTACCCAGATAGTTTCATGGAACGGCCAATTTTCGCAAAATGGCGCTGGCGGCCTGCCAAACAAATACAGTGGCCCATTCATGAATAGGCAGTTAACATACCAACAAGTGGATGAGCGCCACCTCTCGGTGATACACGAAAGCTTCGATGTTGTCAAAAACGCTTTTCGGAAATGTTTTAGACTGATTGGCGACAGCTTTTGCGAAATCAAGATTTTTCGTTTTTTTTTTATATAAAAACGTATTTTATTTCAATGTATTTTTTCAGTTTTTTTTAATGTTTAAAATAAAAAACAATACCTATTGGGTATTATTCTAGAATCGACATTTTTGATAAGGAACACAAGTCACTGAAAGAAGGCACGTTTTCAATTACCGCTGCGTGAAACTTTAAATGATAACCTTAAAACAGTGGCTGCCAACCTTTAATACCTCACAGAACATAAAACGTCCATGTTTATCAATTTGAAAAAAAATCATGTTTAAGAAATAATTATTTTATATAATATGTTATGTAAACTAATGAACATTGTAGATAAGTTTAATTTGTCATGAAATAAATGGTAAATACGTACATAATTTGAAAAAAATATTGTGACACTTGATGCCAATCGTTCCAAATAAGTTTACGGATTTTATGATATTACTCAAATAACTTTGTGAATCACCGAATTTTTCTCCCAGACCACTGGTTGGGTGACGCTTGCTGTAAATATTGTGATTTTAAAGAGCAAAGAAACACTTTTAAACTCACATAAAGCTGTCAATGTTAGAATCATATCCATATAGTCCAATGTGTCGGTCAATAGTGTTCGCGATAAGCGAAACCGGTATTGATCTAATGATTGCATTAATTTATTAATCTTTGCGAATATGTGCACAATAACCCACAAAATTTTGATCCCAATAGAACGCATAAAGAACTCACCAATCAAACAAAAAAACATTAATTTTTATAATTTAATATAATATATAAGAAGTTAACAATAGTATTTCCGTTATATATTAATATGAATGGATCAATGATATTCAAAATGATTGATATAACAAAAGCACTTTTTTACTCCTCATTTCCACAATATATTTTTTGATCAGGACTCGTTTCGCTCAAAAATATATTGTCGAAATAAGGTCTAAAATTTTTTTTTATTATTTAAAATATCACGCCTTTCCATCAAGAAGTGACTGGTAATACCTTAAAAGTGATTTATATAACTATGAACAGTATTTTTGAATTATAAATAGACGTCTAAAAAAGTTAAAATATTATTTTAAAAATCATAACAGCATCAAAAACGAGCAAAAATGAATCGCAAGTTCACAATCTCTGTTACGTTGTAATAATAATATACGTATGTTTCCTTCGCGTAACATAATACAGCCACTTTGGTTGACTATTCTTCCATGCAGAGCACGTAATTGGATCCACCTTTTGGCTAAACAGACCGCATCGTACAGTCTGCAAAAACCGAAACGTTTGTCTTTGTTATTCAATATTGCAGTATCACAACAAGCACACGCACGATTTTTGTATCAGACATAAAAATACATTTTTATTATTTAAAATAAAAATATACGTTTTGATATAAAAAAAAAACTGTATAACACCTCAAATATATTAATCATTTCACACATTACAATAACAACAATATATATTAATGAGTTAATACTCTCAATTATTAAGACATGCTGTATATTTAGTCTTAAGAAATGTTGATAGTAGGTAGAATTTTTGTGAACGAATTATTGATAAAGAGTTTTTAGAAGCGATTTTTTATTTTTGAAATTGGTGAATAGCGAACTAAATCAGAATGTATTGTAAACTTTTTTAGAATATTCTATAAATTGATTTAAAAATAAAAAATATTCGAACGTGGATGACATTGACCACTCCGCTATAGTTCTGATAATATTCTTCGTTATGAGAAATTTTCCCAATAATCAACTACTGATAAAATTTTATTGGGATATGAAAGAGTTTTTAATACTTATTTAAAATTGCTGGGTTATGTTGAGTTTCAATATCAGGTGAAATTTTGTAATAATTGTATTTTAGATTGTTGACCAATTTAACTAATTCTCCGAAAATAATAAGAGAGGCTAAACTGATCGTTTAATAAAAGCAATGAACTTAAATGAATAAACTTTTATCATGAAATTTTAGAAATACAATGAGCCAAATTAAGGTTTTTTTGATCATATGATAGTCAAATCAGTGTTAATTTAAATTATTTCAAATATTATTATGTTTAGTTCATAGCCTATTTTTTTTGTATATAGCGTTGCAAAAGTTTTACTGACAGTTCTATTGTACCCATGTGATACTTCGAATTTGTTTATAAAAACTTTACCATAAATAATAATTAGGACGTTGATTAGTTTCTATTTCTCTGCTTATTTCAAATTGTAGTTCGTTTGATTTTTTTTTTTAATATATAGAGCATTCTTATATAGAGCAGATGGAAACGGTTTACTGACTATCAGTTCTATTGCATCCGTTTGATAGAATAGCCGAAGATGCCGAAAGGGTTGTTCGTGACAAAACTTACAGAATTGTATACAGTTTCAACAATTTGATATTTAATTTCTATCACGTCCACTAAATTTATAAACTAACAAACATTCTATTCATTGAAAGAAAAACAAAATTACTAACAACAGGTGGTAGAACCTCTTTCGAAATTTTCCCTTCGAATATAGGCAAAGAGTAATTTGCTACAGATACACAGAAGATAAAAGTATGCTGTGAGATGTAACATTCACACATGTATTACTTGTTATAAATTATGTAAATTTCGCTCACCCCATGTAACTATAAGAACATATTTCATATTCAATATGCCAGTGTTAAGCCCTCATAAAATAAACCATATTCTTCAGTCAGACCTTAATATTTTGTGTCTAATATGAACCATTCTGTCACACTAAAACCTCATACAACACTTGTAAGCACTGAAGCTCTTTCGTTAGCAACTTCCAGTGGAGGATTTAATTAGTAAACTGCTTTAAAGTACTTGGTCTCACGAGTATATGGCGGTATCCCCGTTCGCCAGTATTTCATACAAGGGTAGCTTTTCGTAAACTACAGGGGCGAGTAAATTTTCGCTAGGGTGTTTATGTACTGAAAACTTTGTGAATGATTTGGCAATTCATATTTGTTTGCGGTTGATTGATTTTTAATAAACATTGATTCATCGAATTATGAAGCTTTTGTGGGTGTACTTATCACGTACATTATATACATTTTTTAAAGTTGGCGTTAAAACTATTTGATAAAAAAATAACCATAAAACAACGTTAAATTTCAATCTAACATCATTCTTTAAGAGATTGCATTGATGATTGCAGTATGTTGATATTTTGATACTCAAAATTATAAAAGAATCAACAATCTCAAAACTTTTGTGAGACCATATTTTTATGCGAAAATATAACACTTCTGAATTATTTTTTCAAATACTTAGGTTTGAATACCTTTTTGTTTGAATACTCAGTAAAAAACGGATTAAATGGGTGCATTCATTTTTTTACATACATTTATCCGAGTTCTTCTACATTGGAAGCAAGGTGACATTATTTGGCACGTATTCCATTAAATGACACTTATAACAATAATTCGTTTTTACAATTTTTGTTAATACGTGGTATTTATTTCAAACGTGAATAATATTACTCTTGTAAAAAAACAATTTATTTTACACGTCACAAAAATTACAAATTACAAGATAATTGCTTTTGAAACGTTAAAATATTCAAACATTTAATGTTGGAAATTAAAGAAATAAAAACAAAAAATAAGGATAGTAAGAAAGTAAACCAAACAAGCTCACAACATTAACACATTAACATACACATACACAATAGCGTAAAAAATGTGAAGAAAGATGTAGTTAATATATTATGCTGTCAAGAAAATTACAATTCAATTGGTTAATATAATTCTAATAGAGACTTGCTGTATTGTTTTCAATACATTACAAAGCTTTTGTCCCTTTTTTAAGTGCAGCCACTTTAAAGTCGCTTTAACGAATCTTTTAATAACAATTCTAATAAGTTATAATGAAATAAACCAGTGACAGCGCACTATAAACTTAAGTTGAAGTCGAGCTTTTTGAATCCACTTGAAAGTTTAAATGAAAAGCATGCAAATGTACCGCCGCCTGAGATGCAGGCGGTCCAAACTTTTAAAATAACTCAAAAGATGATATAATTATAATGGATTGAACAAAAAATCTTGGCAAGCACATCGTTTATAAAAGAAGTTTTTAATTTGATATCATTTTCATGTTTTAAATATTGGATGAATTTAATGAACGATCACGTCTCAGTTGCGTGTCTGATTTGAAATTGGCATGAATAAAAAAGTCGCCTTTTTAGTTTCATTTACAATTTTTAGTTTTATTGCAAGCAAGAAATAAGATAGATCGTTAAAACAGGTGAGAAGTTGTATTGTGTACCTTTCTACACAGCTAAATATATATAAGCAAATGTTCGTTTAAGCATAGTTCTGACGAAATATCTATCAACTATATCTTAAAAAATAATAATTTTGTAGAACTAAAATATAATACGTTGCTATTTTTTTCACCGTGTGATATCGAATATTTCTTCCTGACCTTCACATACACATATTACTAACTATACCTACGACAAACGTAATAGCAACATGTGTTTTGACTTGAACTACTTACTGTGGAATAATATCCGAGTATCGGTTTCGTAAACTTGATATTGTGATCTTGAAAATAACCGCAGCACCTGTAAACATCTGATCTGGAATTGAACTCCTGACCGAGGCATCAGGCCAAGTAAGTCATCCAATATTCTGGTGCACTCATATCGCATGCAAATTGGTTCACGGGCGCACACAGCTACCGAAGCTTATTTTATAATTTTATTATACCAACTAACTCCAAACACTACAGCCGTGCCAATTCTAAATTAGTTCGAAAATAAAAGACCACGAGCTTTGGTAAGTTCGCTGGAACACTTTCCCGTTAGATAATGATCTACAATATCATAATAACCCTTTCAATGAGCTTACTGTCACTTTTTGATAGAAAAACATTTATATTAAATAAAATTTAACTTGGTTTTTATTACTATAATATAATATATACACGATTTAGTAGTTTATTTATTTGACACATATACGTTACAAAAATTATAAATTATATGTTTATTAAATTTGAATTGTTACAAGTTTGTACGATTCCACATGTTTTGTGACTAACGACCGGGTTTCACCCTTCGGCGTCTTCGGGCATTATATCGCACGGATGCAACAGGACTGACCAATTTGATATTGAAATACCACCAAACACCTTCAGTCGATATTATAAATTATATAAGTTTATTGCTTTTGCGGCGTCGACATTTTTTATAAAACCTAACATTGGAAATAAAAAGAAAAAAGTTTCAGTGAAATTTACCAAGCAAGCTCAGGCAAAATGTACTTTAATATATTAAAAAATAGAATTCGTCTGAACTCACTCTCGTCCATATGGAATATGTCAATATTCGAAGTAATACTGACATACATTATTAATACTCATATGATTGGTATCCCCATTGGCAGACTTGTTCTACACTTAATAAAAACAAATAAATTATACCCACGATTTTGCAAAAAAAATCATATTGATATTGCCAAGGTTAGCAGAATTATCACTTTGACAACGTATTAGTCGAAAGAAATATGTGGCGTACATTTATTTTCAAGTTTTGAAACTATCAAAAGTAAGGCTAAAATAAAGTTATTTGGATTATTTAGAAAGCAATGGGTAGTTATGCCTTCAAGTGAAGACAAAAAATATTTTTTTTTTAAAGCTATTTATGTAAATTAAGGGTTGATAAATACAGTATATAAAAATGTACTTTCAATTTAATTTAATTTTTGATTACAGGTAAGTAGAAAGTAATTATTAATTGGGCCGTAACATTTTATATGATATCTATTTAATTTAATTTATAAACTTAAGCGCTCAATTTCAGTGCCCACTTCTACAATATTTCTATTCAACCGTCAATTAAATGCGTTCTTTTTTTTAACAGTTTTTGGTCCTTTTTTTAATGCGGCTACACTTGCATTTTTTCCGTTCTATTTACCCTCGGATAACCACAGCCCTTTATACATATGTTAATTGAACAATGAAAAAATACCGTATAGAAATATTGAGCGATTGTACCTTAGTTGTATTTAACCGTGTCCATATAAATTCATACAATCATGTTATGCTTCAGGGAACATATGCTTGAAGCATTTATTCTGTTTCTCATGTTATTTTAGACGAGTGACCAGCTATGGCCACGTGACTTGCAATAAATACATGGTTATTTCTGCGCATATTATCATAACAGGGAAGCATACACAATAGCAATAAAACACAATGAAGGACCGCCGACCGCTTGCATTTAATTTTAAGGGCAATGCCAATATTAAGTTTTTCCTACAGTTAAATGTCTCCCAATGAGAACATCTGATAAACAATGTTTTTAGCGACAAGCTTTTTTCACTACATACATCAGATTATCAATCAGTGGATACTATCCGTGGCTTTATCCAAATGACTTCCTTTTAGGTATGCTCACTTTTAATGGTTCTAAAAATCGAAAAGAAACATATCTAGCCACATATTTCTTTCGACTAATTCAATGTCAAAATGAGAATTTTGTCATCCTTAATAATATCAATTTGTTTGTTCCGGATATTATTTTAAGAAATCGTGGAAATGGATTGTTTGTTCTTCCAAAGTGTAGAATCAGTCTGCCAATGGGGATGCCAATGGTAAAGCATTAAGCAATGTTCAACAGTTTTACTTCGGATGTCGACATATTCCATGTGAACGAAAGTGAACTCAGGCGAATACTATTTTTTTTTAAATAGATTTTTCATGAGCTTGCATGGTTGACTTTCTTGCTATCCTTATTTTTTGTTTTGTTGTTTATTTATTGAATTTCCGACACTAAATGTTTAAATATTTTGACATTTAAAAAGGAATGAATTTAAAATTTTTGTAACGTGTATATATAAATCAATAATTATTATTAAAAAAAAAACATTTGAATCATACACTAAAAGTTTCCAAGTGTTATTGATTTTACTGTGCACTAAAGTATTGACGATTAACTTTAGTGACATAAGCCGAAAAGCTTCATTATAGAAATGCTCCAAAAATCACTATCGCTCAGTATACAAGTGTTTTTATGTGACGCGTAATAAATTCACGATTCAATGTCTTCAGAGCTTTCAACAATACTTTCTAATCGCTACGAGACGCTGAAAGCTTGCCAACGCTTTGGAATTCTTTGTCATTTATTTAATTTATTTTGTTTAACCCGTGAATTATTTATATTATATACCAAATGTATATACAATACGTTTCTTACACACTCGACAATATGATTTTAAAAAAATAAATGAAAAAAATATGCATATTAACGTGATTTTTCATGAATATATTTGTCCATTAGCAAATGCAATCGTTACCTTATATTAATCATAAATTTAAATTGCGAATTAAAATATTAAATGTCTCTCATCGAAGATTTACAGTTAAGATCAATATAAACCTGACATATTCTTTGCATTATCTGCGGAAATTTACGAATAAGTAAATTTTATTTCTCAAGGAAATATAAGTTAGAAAAGTATTAAATTAACGTAGTTTAATAACGCAAAAACTGATTTATCTTTCATAGTTTTTGGGCCTTTTTGTTTTATTATAATATTTGAGCAATACCGCTATTTTTTCACGCATAAATATAATTCATTTTGTAATTATTTTACAAGGATACTCCGAAAAAATGTTCCATAAACTATTGAAAACGTATCGGATGTTTTTCTAATGATGCCGTTAAATCCAATGGTAAAACAATTTCCCCTTCAATAGCACAAGTCGATACAAGCAATTTCACGCAATCTGAAGGCTATTATAATAATCTGTTTTTTCATTTCACTGATTTCATGTATAATTTTCATTTATAAAATATTGCCGATTCATTTTAATTGAATATCTATTTGAAGCTAGTTGAAAGCTGGATTTTTTAATTTGTGACCAGATGGTTAAATCCATTTTTTCATTTCACTGCTTTAAAATTATATTTTCATTTATTAAATAATGCTATTTGATCTTTCTTTGCATCTCTATTCTAAAGCTAATTCAATGCGGGATTTTTAATTTGTGACTATAGGGTTGAATCCATTTTTTCATTTCACTATTTACGTATTTATTTTTATTTATAAAATATTTTTCATTGAATCTCTATTTGCATTATATGCAAGTACTTGCTTTTTTAGGGCTTTAAGTATAACACGGTGAAAAACATATAATATAGAATAGCAATGTATTTTAGTTCTACAAAAGTATTTTTTTTAATATAGTTGATACCTGTTTCGGCTCACGCCATCGTCATAACTATGCTTAAATTAACATTTGATTAGCTATATATTGCTGTGTAGAAAAGGTACAAAATACATCCTCTCTCCTGTTTTAACGACCTAGCTTGTTTCTTGCTCGCAATAAAACTAAAAATTGTAAATGAAATTAAAAAGGCGGTTACATCGATAAGTTTACATATGGCACGTAACTGGTCTATTATAGAAACAAATAAACACCCCACAGAGGGTTAAGCAATGGCGATAGACATATCTTAGTTTGTTCGTTAAGAATCCTTTGTGATAATTGATGTCTATTGATTTCCTGCTATTCCAAAGCCGATATCTTGCGACCCTTACTACAAAGATGCAAACACTTAGGTGTTTTAAGAATTTTCTAATTTGTAATTTGCGATCATAGAATTTAATCTATTTTTTCATTTCACTGTTCCCAAATATTATTGTTATCTCTAAACTAATGCAAATTCATTTTGAATTGAACTCCTGATTGAATGCAACATTTATAAGTTATAGTACATAGGTTACAGTTATTACTCGATTCGCTCTTAACAATTAATACTTTATGAATATTAAGATAAGAAATTCACTTAGGATCTTTCAAACCAAAACACAGTTAAACACTGGTTGCCAACATGCGCCATTGACTGGAATAAATATATCAATAATATTACATCGGCGCTTATATAATATGATTCTTTCTGTTTACTGACGATTTTTGATATAACAAACAGATGTGTGAATAAAAAATTTAATTAATATTCATCAAGACTAATTTGAGTTGACATATGTATGTCAAAGAAATGGCGGAAAAAAGTGATAGCGTCCAAATCCGCGTGTGTTTTGGAAAAGTGTCTGAAAAGTTTAATTTCAGAAGCGTCGTCATCGTCTGAAAAGATCAAAGACACGTCTTTGTGAAATTATTAAAAAAAACTCACGCGAATTCAAAAAAGTGTTTCATATTTTCAACCGGAAGTTAGACGAATAAATAGCGTCAAAATTTATACAAGTTCTAAGTACTCGTTAGTGATTTGAAATATTCGAATATTAGACATGAAAACTACTTAGTATACAATTCGATTTAGATACTTTATATTTCATATTTCTTTCTAGACGTACTAATTATTAATTTAAACAGCTTTGTCAGGACGAGACTTTTGTGGATAGTTTATTATAGCAAATATTTTCAATATGTGACCCAATTGAATATTTTTTGTCACCCTATTCTAGCTTGTAGCTTTCTATATACTTATCATTTTGTTATTCATAATGCTTCAGTGTAATTTAATTGGGGAAATTTAGATTTTGTTTGGGAATGTATTGTGAAATTAGTTTTCGTTTCGTTATTAAACTAAACAAAAAATGATATCAATTTTGAATTGCTACAACTTAGTACGATTCCACATGTTCTGTCACTAACGACCCGGGTTTCGCCTTTTGGCATCTTCAGACATTCTAACACACAGATGCAACAGAACTGGAGCACAATAAACAGATAGCATCGTCTTTATACCAAAGGTTAATTATTACAGGAAAACACACCCCGCGGCAAAAACTAAATGCTAAAATTGTGTTAATTTTCATTAATGATTAATCTTCAAATAATAATCAATTATCAACTTATAGAATCGTACAAAGTTTTAACAATTCAAAATTGATATTTAAATTCCATCAAGCGCTTTCAGTCGATATCCTAAATTAAAAAAATAATTATTGAAACTACAAGAATTATCCTAAATAGAAAATATTAAAAAAAAAGTGTCGCAACAGGTTGATCGACCTTAAAATCGTTAATACTATCAAACACTGCGATGCGAACGGCATGCCAAATATGAACTTTCATGAATAGCTTTCATAATAATTGATAGAGAAGCTGACGCGGTATTGCATGCTTTATGGCGATATGCATCTGATAACTATGTCTCCCAAAATCGCAACCAATTTCCCAGTCAGGGAAACAGTTAAGTAGGTTAAGTGCTCTTTTTTTCATTCGGTCACCAAATCCTTGTGATCCAATGTGCCAAGTGTGCAAACAAACTGAAATACTGGCGTATTTTCGTTTCGACGTATTTATTTATATAAATAAAAAAATAGCGCCAACACTCCACCGATATTAAAGGTGTCGAAATTCAAAAGTATTCATGCATTCACACTAATCTTTGAACATTTGAAAGCTTAATTTTATTGATTGAATTGACATTCACTTGGTAGTATTGCATTTTAACTTTTGTTGAAAAGTTCTATCAAATAATATTGGATTAGATATATAGAGAGCACTTAGAATATCTTAAAAATAGAGCACACACAAAACATTAACCTTTCCAGGATTATGGACGTACCAGTACGTCGGCGCGATTTTTTCGTAAAGGAGTATGGACGTACATGTTGTAAATATCAACAATTATTGTGATAATACATTCAATTGCTATGTGCCAATGGTTTGTGATCCCTGCATTATGTAACTGGTTTTATTGTGATAAAACCCTAAAAACGTGAGTTGTATTTTTTTACAATGATTTGATTAAAAAAATGTTATGTAAAAAACTCACTCCTCACAGTACGGTTCAAATAAATTAGTTACTCCTGGAAAGCTTAATATATCTTATCATTCCAGAGTTGGAAAAACAACCTAAGTATATCTCCTGTTTTCAGTGTCCCAAAATACTCGTCATCAAAACTAGTGAATGCAAGAGATTTATTGCAAACTCTAATCGACATATTCTAGCTCTTTGTTTGTGCGTCTCACACTCTCAATGAGAAGAATATATGGAAAAAGAAATTATGTCACGAGATTTGTCACTGGCATCAATGAACGTCCCACTGGGAAGCCATTCGTGATCAAATGCACCCATTATCATTCGTATTAGACATACACGTTCCTTGTTTCATTTGTATGTGTTATCATATCAATGTATTCGAAGCATACAGTTTCAAAAGATTTCATTGATGAGTTTATTTATAAATATGTGTGCACATTTCTTAGACGCAATTATCGTGTTTTTAAAAATTATGATAAGAGAGAATCGCTGATAACAAGGTGAAAGATTGTTGCAATTCAATTTAGTAATTGCTCTGATTCATTCAAAGTCAAAGCGCATAGTGGAAATATTATCACTGATTTTTTTAAATATAATTATCATTAAATAGTGATTAGTTATTTGTTATCTATTTGCAATACTTATCTTCATTGACTGGTTTTTTTGAAACAATTAGTATATTTATCATTAGATTTATTTATTTTTGCTGTAGATATTTTATTATAATACATTAAGAATTGTTAAAATGACATTATTGGATATATCGTTGATTCAAGTGCACCCGTGTAGAATGGTTGAATATAATAAAAACCGAGACCTGGGTAGTGAGCCACAAAATATATTCAAATTTGAAATTCTTTCAAGCGCCTTCAGTCGGTATCTTACTATACTTAAAAATAAAAATAAATGTATTTTATACATAAATTTAAAGGTGTAAAGATGTTGGTATTTTGTTGCTAATTGATTTAGAAAAACTCTATTGTAATAAGGAAAAAATAGCATTGTTTTGGACTTCAGCAAAATTGAAAAATTAGTTCTCGCTGTCAACCATATTTTTCAATTCTTAAGATATCTATTTTTTTTTCAACTGCAAGATTATTTATTAACTTTTTAGTGTCATGTATCTTATAAACACAACAACTTAGCCTGGCTAATTATATTTTTTAATAGTTTTTTATTAAAAATTAGAATGTTATTCGATTTTTTTAATATGATTTATTTGATAATCTAAATTAATTGAAATCAATTAGTTGTACACATCCAATTGCTTTAAAAAAAATATTGAAATAAAATTATACGTTCAAAAACTACTCTTAACGCCGTAACAATTTATTATGAATCCTTGTATGTATAATTGGAGTATGAAGTAATAAGTTTAAAATCATCATGTCGCCAAAAATAAGACGCAACAATAATGACTAGTTTCTAAAAATGAAGCCCCGTTTCCATGCACGCGTCGGCCAGTGATTCGACGTCGGCCGCACTGCGACGCCACAAGTGGTCAGCCGCCCGCCAAAATTGCGCGCGCTTACATACGACGAACTTTTCAATAATAATCCCGCCGATATTCGAATAAAACGCATCGTTCCAATTTCAAAAAGTGACAGTTCGTAAAGAAGTTTAAAATTTTATTTCTAGTGAATGCGATGTGAAGTTTTCCATCTTTAAATTGTGTTGTTATTGTTGTGTCTATGATTGTTTTTTTTTTCATATGTCAACACTGGTGTACAAAAGTGTGTTCGAATTTTAAATTGTGTCATTGTAATGTTTTCAAATCTGTGCCATATAAATAATTATGGCGCGCTTATGAATTGTTTTTTTTTTATATATGTATAGCTAAGAGATTTTTTTCGTTACAATTGTTTTTGGAAAAATATAAGTGCTCAATTTCACACTCCAACTGTGTTGGTAGGAGAATTACATCGTGTAATTCATACTTGCTAATAACTTTTACAATAGTTTCGTAGGAAAATTTAAAAATAATTTAATGTACGAAAAACATAATCATTTGTGTTGTTAATATATTTTTATATACGTAACGTGTAATAATTGTTTTTTTTTTAATATGTCATAATGACATGGCAGTTTTTATTCAATTTGAAACCCAACTCACTCTAAAAACAATTGATGCTTTATCTTTATACCTAAAAATATTATTACGATGCAAATATTATCAATGCGCCACGGTAGTTACTTCAACTTATTATTCAATTGACGACAAAGTTTCTTTCAAAGAGTTTTTACAAATTGACATTGACAATGCTGATTATTATATTGAAACGAATTTCATACTTAAATATAATATAAGAACAAACTATTTGAAATAATACTTGCTTATTTTGCATATATACTCTATTCATTAACAAAAGTCAATAATGTTTTTAACCTGTTCACTGCTGAGCCCCATCAAAGACATTCCAACAATTAGTATTAAAAAAAAACAGTAATGTAGGTGCTTAATAATCTTATAGAGACTATTAGTACAAATCAGACTATTTATTAACTTAAAACAATGTTGTGACACTGACGATAAAGTATACGAAACCGATCAAAATCTTAATAATAATTATTAATTAATTATAATGTTTTAAAACCAAGACGTCACTGTTAAAACTTTAAACGTGACTAACCTAAAAATCCAAAAATTTATCTTTTACGTAAAAGTTTTAGTATTGCTCATTGTGCTATTTTTTAAGCTGTCAACAATCATCTCACTGAAATCAGCTGTCTCAACAGTTGGGACGTAAGCAGTAAGACGGTTTAGTATCATATAAAATTAACGTATCTCAACTCTATATATATTTTCATGAGTTAAATTTAAAACTATAACCTTGAAGTCTTGAATAATATTATTTGCATTCTATAAATAAATTTTATTATGTGGCATTAATTATTAATTGGAGCCCAAATCCGTGAGATCAGTAACCAACGCTAATGTTATCGACCACTGCACCAAGGAGTCAAACAAAGTCGTTTAAATTTAACTATTTTGAAATACCCATTTTTTTATTGAAAAAAAATTGATAAAATATTATTAAACGTGTCCTATAAATCATTGCTTTAGCAAATATATCTGTCGGTGTAGTATTCCTAAATATAATATATTTTGTTTATTTATACACCGTATACTTCTGACACTTGATAACAACTAGTGTGTATTCAAAATTATTGTATTTATCACTTGAAATATGAAAAACAAAATACATTTTTAATATTTAAATGCATTCGAATTTTTGTTTTTATAATAAAATTTTAATTATATAATATAATATACATTGCGATATGTCGTTTTAAATCAATGATAAATTGAGAATATTTCTTTATTTTTCCGAACCTAATTTACAGAAAAAAGCTTATGCAAACACTCGGCGAGTCTACTTCTAAATGAAAGCTCTTTCTTTTCTATAATAGATTCCTCATTTAAAAGCATTGAACTTTCCGAGAAACAAAACAAAGACGTAAACTTTGTTTTCATTGCCGTCCAAGAAATCTTCAGTGAAAGTGGTTTTATATACTCTGCCCTGTGTAGTACGGCGCATGTTTATTTACGTTGGATTTATGAGTGGTCTCTCTATCTGAGATGACTTATACTGTAGGAGTATTAATATTTAATACAAGTTATTTTCATATTTGCGACGGCACAATGACAACTCCTTCTATTACATCTGTATAATTTTACGAACCATTCAAATAACTTTATTTAGTATACATTATTACTGATTTGCTTAAACATTCTTACCCTACGATCTCTTATCTTAGGATGAGACAGTACAAAATCATCGTTTAGGATTGTTCTGACCATCCATAGATTTTTTCATACAAATTGTTTTAATCGGTGAAGGGAAAAAACACGAACTTGGCATCTGAAAATGACTGTCCTTAATTCATTTCTTTATGTATTATATTTGTATTTGTGTGTGAATTTGTATTCATGTGCTATTGTGAACCGGATTTACCGAATTGCTCATCTCTGCAGCGAGTAACTTCTGTTAACAACGATAGAAAAATTCAAAATAATTAAATCAGAACACTAGAAATGAAAAGTTATTATTTTACAACTTAATAAATTAATCATAACTATTTTCGCCCAGCGAACGATCCAAGAATGTCACTACCAAATATTGTTTTTCATTTCAAATTAAAAATTCAAGAGTAGATTGAGTGGGGTATTGAAAATTTTCATCCAGTTTACTCATGTCGCCTAAAAATATGGTGCTTTGGCTCTATCACAAGTAATGAACAATACATTTGTTTCAAAATATTTATATGCTCAAAAATGTCTATAACGGACATAATAAAATTAAAAACACTAATTTCCATTCTCCTGTGGTCGGTGGTGCAAAAAATCACACAATATAGTTAAATTATTTATTGCCAGGCTATTTTCAACGTTATTCCAATATTTCAATTATATGTATTTAATGTATATATTTCGCAATCACCAGGTGCTTGTCTTTTTTTCTCGTTCATTCGAGTAAGTTTATTTCAAAATTTTACTTTATTAAGTATACTGTTATAATATTATCAAAGTTTGTATAGTAAACTTGTTTTCATTACAACCCATTATTTTTCTCTTTTAGAGACTCTAAAATAAACGGAAACTCGTAACTTTCAACAGGTATACGATGCTATGAGAGCGAGCAAACTATCTCAAATCTCTTTTGGCCTATATCCTCTCATATTTTATACACCTTAATAACACACTTACCGGAAAAGTTTTCACCAACTTATGTTAGCTTTCTCAACTTTATTTCATTCAGTTACTTCATCTTACTCTCGTGTCTCGAGGGATATTCGGAATATATGGCTTCATTGGTTCTTTATATAGCGAAGAATACGACTCAAACTTTAACTATTAATTTGATATAGGACATAATAAAAACACGTTTATTCTATCTGTCTTTGCGGTCAGTGCAAGTTCACTAGTAAGCTTTTATATTTTGACTGGGAAAGTTGGTTGAAAATCGGGATCGTATTTGTAGAATCAACTATTAAAACCCTGATCACGTACTGTGGAACTACTTAGGGTTTCTTTTTGTTTTTTCTACGGGTCTACTAGAACACGTTGACATCATCTATTGGAAATCGTTGATACCTTATAAAGTGTAGGGTTTTTTTAGAGGTATAGAACTTTAAGTTGGCAACACTTTTTTAACTGGCGGCCATTTTGTCAGCTGTCAAGTGATTTATGGTAAGTTTGGTTTGGCATTTCAACATGAATAGACTGACGTCTGAACAACGCTTCCAAATTGCCCAAAACAAGATTGCCGTTGATCTCGATTTTCATAAGCGAATTTTGTTTAGTGACGAAGCTCACTTTTGGTTGAATGGATACGTCAATAAACAAAACTGTTGTATTTGGAGTGACGTAGGGCAGTGGTCGGCAATCAAAAATTTCATTTGATAAGTGGGTAAAAGTTGAAAAAAATTACCATATAATGAAATATATAAAAATAAAATAAACAAAATAAAAATTATCATATAATGAAATATATACATGTATGTATGTGTAAATACAAATTTATTTTATAAAACAAACATTAAAAAAAATACCTCTTCACGTTCGATGATAACAGTGTAAAAAAATTACCTTCTGTTATTTACTTAAAATTATTAAGTGATAAAAAAATATTATTACTTATTGACCCTATTTTTTTACCTATCGGTATTTTCAATGAAAAAATAATTTTATAAAAAAAACATCATCATGTTTTCTTGGTAGGTAATTCAAAATTTAATAGTGGGTTATTCAATTTCCCGTGGGCAGTACGTTGCCGACCACTGACGTAGAGTGTATCAAACTCAACAGACGGATAGACAGCATATTTTTTGACTAAGTATATAAACAAGTAAAACTATTTTTTTTTTGCATTCACGAATCTGCAAAGTTAAATGATGAAATCGTATAATTCTGCTATTTACTTAATCGGTATTCTGTTTTACGAGGAACACAACGTGTATCGTTTCTATTATTTGTGGATAATAGAGTTCTTCATAATCTTACCAATATATGTAAGCTTCTGTTGTATAATCAGTCAACTGGGGCGTATCTCGTTCTTGCTCGTTGAATAGTTTTATTGTGTGGTATTTAAATTTTCATAGTCACTTTGAAATGATATATCGCGACCAAGAGGATACGTCAGGCATGTCTGAATATTCATATTTCCGCATAGCTTATAAAATGTTCTAGTAAATATTATGAAATTGTCATAGTTTATGATATAGACTGAATGTGCTTAATGGAATTTTCATTCAGCCAGTTCTGTTGTATCCGCGTGATAAAATGCCTGAATATGCCGAAAGGCGAAATCTGGGTCGTTCGTGATAAAATATGTGGAATCTTACAAAGTCTCAATAGCTACAATTTTCCATTCAAATGAAATGATTTCTCAAAGATTTCTTTACGAAAATTAACTTTAAGAGAAAGTTATTTCTATTTTCACTTTTAACCGCCAACCCTAGTAAAAAGGCATTAAATTTATTTAGTCCAGATCACATTCCCAATATTATAAAGTTGTGGAAATGGAATTAAAAGGTATGTTATATTTACCTAAATATTAATTATATAGCATCTTTCAATAGGGACGCTCAACATTTTTTAGGTTATAGCAACCATGTTGTTAAAGTAACATTTGTTAAATTTAAAACGGTGAAAAAAATAGCAATGTATTTTAATAAATACATTGCTATTTTTTCACCGTGTTTTAATGGAGTTCTACCAAGCGTATGCCAATTCAATCAATAAATTTGTTAAATTTGTTGTAAATTTTTTGGTAGAGTACGGTAAATTACCATAAGATGTTGTAGTGTTGAAAAACTATGCTAATTATTATTTGATGGACATTCTACACAAACGATTATTTAAAGGTATGGAACTAATCACCCATATCTTGTAATATAATGCCTTTAGACTTCTTCCTTTGGAAATATGTTAAATTATTAGTCTTTGCAAATAATCCGCAAACAATTGAAGCCTTAAAAGCCAACATAAGAAACGCCATTCAACAAACCCAGCCAGA
Source organism: Himalopsyche japonica (assembly GCA_028555115.1). NCBI lineage: Eukaryota > Metazoa > Arthropoda > Insecta > Trichoptera > Rhyacophilidae > Himalopsyche > Himalopsyche japonica. Next base: position 218,566 of record JAHFWJ010000224.1, on the reverse strand, counting down.
CTAAGGCGACGAAGTAATTGAAAACTGACTTCAAAAAGGTTCCCTATAATATACGTACAAATTTTAAAAAATGAGTGCGAGATGCACACATTTTTTTTTTAAATTTACGTTTACACAAATTTTGAGCGTCTCTTAGACTTTTTATATGTGGCGTTGAACAATTGTGTGTGGGTATAACAAGTGTGTGTTAGAGATTTTGAATGTGTGATTTTTCTTTGGAATGGCGCGAAAAGAAATTTAAAACCATAGAATTTCATTTTTGAATTGTAGAAATTGTATACAATTCCACATGATTTTGTTTACAGACAAAGTCAATTGTATTTTATCTGAGTGGTAGAATGCCTAAAGATGCCGTAAGGACAAATCCGTGTCTGAGTGAAGAAAATGTGGAATTTAACACACTTTTAACAATTATTGGCGGTAAAATATACTAGCAATCATTTGTTCGCGGTCAATTGCTTACTCGATAGATTGACGCGGCGGTAAACTGGAAGCGAATAATTGCAGGCGGTAAATTCTCAACGTTGGTACGCTCGAAAATGGTTATAAAAAAGCTATTTATCGATTCCGTGTTCGTGTTCAGCAAAGAAAATTGTTGAAAACAAACATCTTCCTGTTTAGAGCGGACGTTGTCAAATAAAACTCATTAGTTCATCATTTCATTCGTACATTTCATTAAAAATGTTGCGATGTTGCTAGATACAACGAAATATCATGTTCATGTAATTTGATCTCCCTTGTCCACCCACTTTTCATCAGCAGCCGACTTGGCAATTTATTATTATGGAAACAAATTAGGCACACGCCGACTGCAAAATTTGCATAATTTCTCGCCTAGCTATTTATAACTGGCATTAAATTGCGCAACAGCTAGACTTATCTCTTAATTATACTGTTTATTTTATTATATTATAACACACAAAAAATGACCTTAAGCATTGTGAAGAGATGCCCAATTTCAGGTCGTCTTAGGCCCGCATTGAAAATTGTAATTTATCCAAATGACACATCCAATCAAAATAAAAAATCTTTAATTATTGTTTCTTTACAAGTATTATACTTATACTAATAAAAAATATGTTTTTTTTTCAATATAACGTATTTTATTAAAGTGGTAAAGAGTTGAGAAAAGTAAAAATATCACTACGAATCGATTTTAACACATTCGAGACGTGGTTTAATGTGCCTAAAGTACGAATAAATTGAAAACTAATAAAACTGAAAGGTCTTACAAAGGTTATCAAAACTTTTTCTCTATCGGGAAATATTTGTTGGAAATTGTTAAAATTATTTATCTATCGTGATAAAAGAAATGGATTGAATTTTTTTTATCATTATTTCGAGCTTTGTCGCAATATGTTTTATAATGTCCGTTTATTAATAAAACATTCATTTTGTATTATATTAATATTCTTATAAAACCAATGTATTTACGTATTGGCAGACACTGTTGCTTGAGTAATCGATTGTTTTCTATACTATTGTGTTTTAGTATGTAATCATTCAGTGTTTGGGATAGACCACAAAATTTCACATTATTTAAATAGTTTTACTTCAGAATTTCATATCATGCGAGCAATAAGTAGCTCAAAATTAAATAATATAAGATAAAAGAGAAAACATTCAAAGAGTTACTAGCAATTAGTGTCAACTACAACATATCGATTTACGTGGTATCTGGGTTTCCCGGCGCTGACGTTTTAATTAATATGGTAGCTTCTTTTGTCAAATTCAAACAATTCCGTCCTTATAGCCTGACAATGTTCTATCGATTTTTCTGCAAATTTAAGCGAAACTAATTTTAATAGTAGGTAAATGCAAGATTTGATACAATTTTGGATTTTTTTCATATATTGACATCATTTAAAAACTTTATCTGTTGCGGCCCGCGGGTATTATTTTCGATACCTCTGGCATAGATTATCATGTAATTTATTATTAATGATGTGAATACTTACAATTTATAAAAAAACATATCTAACTGACTAGTAAAATCGTTATATGTTGTATATAAATAAAATTATTACTAAATGTGGTCGTTTCTAAATCGTCAAATCATGAATTGCTTTAAAAGTAACAACTTTCATAATAGAATATTTTTTTATAAATATTCACTGTATTCTCAAAAGTTTTCAATCAATCCAAATTCATCATAACACTCCTCTTTACAAGACAGATAGAATACTTAAACCTTCGTTAAGTAATTATCTACTATTTTAATTAACTTTGTTAAAAATATGTATTTTTTATATATAAAACATTCGTATATAATTGTTAAAATATAATTTATTAAACCTGTTGAATAACGATGTCTCACTCGTTATTCTTATAAGTTTTGATTACAAAATAGCACTAAGAAGTACTTAACAATTTATTACCTTTACATATTTTTCTCAGTTCGTGAACCTTAGGTTTTATACAACTGCGAACTATCAAGAATTTTTTTAAAAAAGCCTATTTTATTTTTTTGTATTCATTGATAAAACACGTGGTGAGCGAAACCGGTTCTGATCTTAAAAATATAAAATTGTAGAAACAGTACTAAAAACAATTTTTATTAATCAAATTTATAGAACAATTTGAAAAATTCAAAGATAATTAATTAATTACCAACTGAAACGTTTTGAAAAATCATGATGAATAACTATTAAGTTTTATTCAAATCTTTTACCAAACATTCCTATCAATAGATGTCACTGTTAAAATCCTCAGATTTCGCCTTATCATTAACGAGTTACCTTTCCTCTAATATTTAATAATATTTCGAATTCTTTTTTAAATACAAAAAAAACCTCCAATACAATTGCAAGTGTCCAAATAATGAGGCGTTCGCGAGTAGTTTGTAGACTTCGTATGACAGTATGCGAAATGAAATTTTGTTAACGAACAATTATTATGTCAGCTGTGTTCGCTTTGGGTACGTTAGTTGATCATTAGAGCTTTATACAGATCTGTATAGAGATCAAAAAATTTACATGTAGTCAAAATAATTGCAGTGCCATTTTCCGACTGTAAGTCAGAAATACGACTTAAAATTACGTTTATAAAATGTATTCATAAAATATACGTAAACATTAATACAATATTATTTGTACCGATTCTTGATACCGCGAGTAATTATTGTGTTTAGAACTATCATAAGAATATTGTTTTACAAAATGATGACTTTTTATTGTTTTTTTTTTCCCAATAGCATTTTCGTTATTTATAGCGTACGTGTTGCGCTAATTTTTATTCGAAAACAAAAGAATATTTTTCAACCCCTAATCGCTAAAGTTTCAACTGTTAAGACGGGCATTGCAGTTTTACTGCAGATTTAAGTTAATACTGTCAAAACTTTCATGTGACGTAATTTTTGTTTGTTTTGTAACGTAGTCTGGCTTATATTGATTATATCTATAAGTGTATTTAATACTTTAGTTATTTAAACAGTAATGAATTAGTTTCTCAATATTTACGGCTGGATTATCATTTACGTGGCTCAGTACGCAATGGGTTAAATCGAATTATTCGATAAACGAAAAAATTCATTTAGTATATAAGAAAACACTTTTTTATTGATTTAAATCAATCATAATCACACAGTATAAAATTAGGTTTCTAAATTTACCTCTTTTTTCATGAATATAATGAACTTCAAATTAATTTAATGTGTTAACTGTCACTTCTTGGTGGAAAGGTATGACATTTTAAATAATAAAAACACATTTTTTAGTACTTATTTCCACATGTGTAATAGAACATCTTGTATGTGGCTCAGCAGGGAACAGGTTAACAAGAGATAGAGAATATATTGTCCCACTTATTCTAGCATCGTAATAGTTGAAAAAAACAATAATAAATGATTGTGAACATTTCATTTTTGACTAATTTCCATCATCTGTATTAATATTGTATGATTTCCTGTAAATTGTTTCTTAGTTCTTGAATCCATGGTTTTGTATACCTGCTACCTTTAACTCAAATATTTGTTATATATATATATATATATAAACAAGAGGTAACAAGTACAAAAAAATGTGTATTCATGATTTAGAATTTCAAATTGTTTCACTTAAAATCATTAAAGTGACACGAAGATTTTTAATATTTTTTATATTTTCAGTAACTAGATCAGTATAAAAAATAGTATAATGATATTTTTAAGTGCGCCAAAACGTTAAAAATAATCCATGTGTGCATTGAATTTTGTTAAACGATGATTATATCTAATTAATGATAGTGCTAAAAAATATTGAAAAAATGGATAACAGTAAATCAAGTTACGACGATTCTTCGTCTGGAAGTATTCAATACCAATCCAGCGAAGCTCCACGCAGAGTTCGTCCAAGAAAAACGATCCATCCTTCACGATACCAAAACATATTAGAGCTCAAAACGAAAGACGAAGAATCCAATATAATCACGATTTGCTCTATTCAGGATTATAGAAGATCTGGTACTTACGAAAGCGAAGATGGATGTCCACAAAATGATGATTATGTTGTATCATACCCCGACGACGAGAGCGATATTTACTCTATATGCACAGACACTGGTGCATCAGTCAGAAATAGTATATATTCAGTCAAAAGTGGACAAGATCTAAGAGCAGAAGCTTATTCGTTAATTGACGCTACTTTAGCTGAAACAATAGCTTCTTTAAATGAAAGCCTTGAAGAATTAAACGCCGAAGAGCTTAAAGCTCAACACGCTGATTTGATTGTGAATGATAAGAAATGTATAAATGTGGACGAAGTGTTTGAAACAATGGACTGTTGTGACACTAGAAATGATGCTAGATTATTGCTGAATCGTGATTACAAGCGGTCGTTGGACCGTTGCGAGTTTCGTGATCATGGTATTGTCCATAATGAAAAGGCTACTGCGGCAGACAAAGTCGTGGACAGTGATTATGTCAGCGAAAGTGAAAGTAAACGATTCCGGTACTGTTTTGAAGATGGGCCTGCGACTGACAGGAATTGCCCAGTTATTCTGCTTAACACTGGAAGAGCTCCGAGTATCCAAAGAATACTTAAGTGGTCTGGATTTAAAAGGGTGAGTCAATATCGTTTCATTCACTTTGTTTTTATTGCCATCGTTCAAACAAACTTTCGCTTGACAAAATGACGTGGAAAACAAATATTATGGAGGTAATTGTGTTGGTGAAATAGTACAGAAAACAAACTGTCTTTCCAAATTTAAATTATTTTAACATTGTACGTTTCCATATGTTTTTTCACTCACGAACTGAATTGGGTTTCGCTGTTTGTCCTTCTAACACACGAATACAATAAAATTGACACATAGTAAATAGTTTATACGAGTTATATTTTATATTTTACAAGCGGAATTATATAAGAAAAATATGACCCAAATATATATATATTTGAAATGACTTAAAAAACTATTTTATTTTAATAACTTTCAATTTTGTATATGATAATTTTGTAAACAATACGTATACAGTGGAATCTCGATCAACCGTTCTCGCATAAAACGTTTCTAGGATGGATCATTCATTTTTTATTATCCCGTCGTATACCTATAACAACAATGTTAAATAATCGCACATTAACCGTTTCCCCAAATATCGATTTCATCGATCTATTGTCTAAATATTATGGTCTCGTCTCAAATATTATCCCAATTGACCGGTGTGTGTAGATAAATCTTTATATCCAATACAATTTGTGAGTTTCATCTCATGATTTTTTTTATAATTGTCAAAGAAATTAATGATGAAATATATAGTTCGCTGAAATGTCTTGAGATTTTCTTTAATAAATACTTTCACAAGACGAAGCTTAACATACTTTTCGACTATTTCAATAAATAGCATTTAATTAATATGACTCTTACAAAACCCTCTCATACTTCTTGATTTTCACTTTTAATGTGATAGATGTCACTTCTTGATATTTTAAATGATAAAATCACATTTCTAGTACGTATTTTCACAATATATTTTTTTTTAGCTGTTCAATTTTATATAGCTGAGATCAGGATCGGTTCCGCTCATCGCGAACATTGTAATCTTTAAAGATCTTTTTCCAAGCTAATTATTTATACAGAAAGTGAGTCCCGCGTTAGGCATTCGGTAAAATACTGCTGACTAATATTTTTTTGACGTGCACGGTGTAACATCTGTTAAAAATATAAATGTAGACGTAATAAAAGTATTTCATGTCTGCCCGTAATAGAAATGGCTTATTTATAAAGGTAATCTTATTCTTTTGATTTGCCATTCAAGATCAGACGAATTGACAAGCCATTATAAATATCAAACGTATGATGCGTTGTTCCAACATTCGATTTGCAAATCTGACACTAAACACTTTTCGCGGCTAAACTTTTTACGCGCCAAAACTTTACAAACGCACACCCTTTCTGTTACTTTGAATCGCAAATCTCGTTTGCTGGATTGACGTTCAGCTATTGCCAGGCCCTCATCTAGAAATTAATAACAAACATGATTTTAAATAAACGGTTCTCCAGCATTAGAACCATTCTTTCTTGTCAATAATGTTCTATATTATAACAACTCTTTTAACACGATGAAAAAGCAGCAATGTATTTAAGTTCTACAATTGTTTTTTATAAGATATAGTTGATAGCTATTTCGGCTCACGGACATTAACAAAGTGAAAAAGTATATTTATTTGGCTGAAGCTCTGACGGTAGCTCAAACAGAAACAGCCAACAGTTATTATATCAGAAAAATCAAATTGAGACAAAGTTATCTTTGGAGTTCTACTAAATAAATGAAAATTCAATAAACACGTTATATTCATCACTCTGTCGCTATGTTTATGATAAAAACTGAAGGATGACAATGGCGTGAGCCGAAATAGCTATCAACTGCATCTTATAAAAAATTGTAGAACTAAAATACATTGCTATTTTTTCACCGTGTTGTAATGGAGTTCTACCAAGTAAATGCCAATTAAATCAACACAATTCTTTAAGATTGAATTGGCATTTACTTGGTAGAACTCCTTTATAACATGGTGAAAAAACAGCAATGTATTTTAGTTCTACAAAATTTTGTTGAACTAAAATACATTGCTATATTTTACCGTGCTTATTCTTTAAGAATCAAATACTTTACAAATCTCAATTGTTAAATTGTTCCACATGTTTTGTCACTGACGATCCGAGTTTCGTCTTTCGACACTTTCAGGTATTCTATCATACAAAACTGACAGTTCTGCATCCGTATGACAGATTGCCCGAAGATTCCAAATGGCGAAACCCAATTTTTCCCCACGTTTCAACAATTTGAATTTTATATTGAAATTCTTTATTGACAGAATTAACGACCCAGGTTTCGCCTTTAGTCATTTTAATGTACACATTCTATAATACGCATGCAATAGAACTAACAAGTCGTGAGTGATAAAATATGTACGAATGTACAAAAATTGAAGGTCATGGATGATATTGAAATTCCATCAATGACCCTCAATTTATATCGTAAGTAATAATTGTTGTCAGTCTCAGTTTATATCGTTATTAATAATTGAATTTGAATTGTTAAAACTTTGTACGATTCCGCATGTTTCGTCACTAACGACCCGGGTTTTTGTCTTTCGGCATATGCAGGCATTCTATCACGCGGATGCAACAGAACTGACATGTGAAAACATGTGGAATCGTACAAGTTGTAACAATTCAAATTTGATATTTAAATTCCATCAAGCACCTTCAGTCGATATCATAAAATGATATAATTGAATTCATATTATTACCGTTAGTGTATTCTGTGGTTTCAATACAAATCATCGAAATTGTTCAAAAAATATTCATAGTAAATTTAATGTATTCAATAACGTTCCACGTTAGTAATTAAAACGCTTTATATATGTGTCAATCTCAAGAACCACTTTTTGATTATTATAATAAAACGAAAGTCATATCATGTCAATATAACAAAGTAGTATAGTTAATATTCTTTGAAATTATATATTTAACATTGCTTTCATTTTTTAATAAATAAACCCGATTTGTCAACAGTAATTAAACATTATCACGCCTGAATACGTCCCTGTTATCCAAGCTTCAACTTTTGTTAAAAAGGCGGGCTTGTTTACCCCAGGGAAGGAATAGTGTTTACATTTGCTTCCCTTATTTCCACTGAAAATTCCGGTTTTGTTGTTCAATTATTCTTCCGTAGTTTTTGCAAAACGTTGTAACTTGTTACGCACCTGGCGCTTTCACGATGATTTTAAATCCTCGGGGACAATAGGGTAATAATATTATTACAGCATTTTGTTTTTCTTCTTTAGTTCTGGAAAGCCTTTTAACGACTACTAAGGAATAATACTGAAGAAAACGAGTCTCAATTTTATTTTACGACGTAGGCTATCTACGGTTACCTTGATCGTGACCGATGTTAGCTTGTCAATAAAAAATATAAACACAGACGGTATTTGACTTTCGTTTGATTGTTTTTTATTTTCCTGTCATATTTACAAACATTTATCAAATAATATGAAATAAATTGTCATTATCTTAAAAAGTTTTTGAATAATGTGATCCCTAACACTCAGGGTTATTCTAAAAGATATTATTTAAAAAAAACTCTTAGTATGAATACAATTTAAAGAAGTTTGATATTCTATTATTTCTTGTAGCATTGCGTCTCTTTTGCTTACTTTTGCAGTTACTTATATCAGTTTTCCACTGATTTATTGTTCTTCTAATATTCTTTCTATTATACATTATAAAGTCGAGTACTAACTTTATTAACAAGGCGAATTTGGAGACGAAACTGTAACATGTAATTTTTTTATTATTTTCATTTATATATTAACATCAGACATAATCGAATATCTTATAATGTAAAGAAATATGAGATAATAAGAGTGTTGTTTTTTTTTTCAATTATATCTGATCTAATTGTAGAGAATGCATTCATAATAGATTAAATCAAGAGTATTTCAAAACTAGTTGTTATCCAGTCGCTCAACTTTTTTTCTTTCAGAGTGATTAAAGAAATAAGGTAGAGAGTACATTTTTTGTAATTAACTACTAGCATTTGATCCGATCTGTTTTTGGAAACAAATAGTTAGATTTTTCACAAAAAACAAAGTCACTCTTAAGGTGTTACCAGTCACTTCTTGATGGAAAGGCATGATATTTTAAATAATTAAAACATATTTTTTAGTGCTTATTTCCACAATATATTTTTTATCAGGACCGGTTTCGCTCATCCCGAGCATTATCAACTGCTCCTGACATTGTGAAAATAAGTACTATAAATATGTTTTTGTTATTAAAAAAAAACAAAATAATTGATAAATGCTCGTCAATCCAAAAGCATTGAACTTTTGCATAAAGAACAGTTAAATATCTAGATATACGAATTTTACTCGCGTTTTTTAAATTAACACCGTTCATTATCTTCAAAACACTAATAAAAATGATTTAAAATCACATTGACGTCTTGTTTTTCGTCTGGTATGTATTAAAAGCATTTTATTTTTAACAGTACAAATTTTTCCGTGCACGTCTCAAATGCGTCTGATCGTAAAATTCAATTTACTGTAGAATAATGTATGTTGAATAACCAAATCATTTACATACAGGACGTATTAAATAAGACGCAATGCTTTTAGATGTTTCTGATATTAGCCGATTTTTAGCTCGGCGTTATGCGGAATGGTATGATAGAAATCAAAAACGTTCTTAATCGAACACATATTTTATCGTGGAAAGCTCATAAACTTCTGATCGAGCATGTAAGCTTTAAGCGTTCTGCAAATCCGATTATTGATATATGATGTAAAATTTAAGTATTTAATAGTGAAATAGTTCTCCTGAAATATTTTTTTATTAAATTTTAATTCTATTTCTTGAAAATATTTTTTAATTGAGGCGTTAACACATAGATAAGCAAAGATTGCCCCGTAAGAGTGCTATCAACAAGTTATTCACCACAACTTCATGGTTACTGATTTTATTTTATTTTACAATGTAAGTTTCATATAATAAAATTTGCAACCTGTCATAATCAATTTTTAAAAAATCAGAATTAATTAACTATGTAAGTTAATTTGAAAAGCAATCAATCATCTTTTTTAATATTTCAATATGAAAACTGATAAATCTGTAAAAAAACTCACGCTGAACCAAAACCTTTTAATTGATGATCTTTGCTAAGCTCTTTTGAAAGTGAAATAAAAATGAAATAATAGCTCCAGCTTATAAATGACTTGCTTGCAAGAAGGGCGTAATTAACATTTTTTTGATTGCATTATAAAAAAAATATTTCCATTTTATGAGAAAATAATAGCAATGAACTTGCTTTGTATTATAGATTCGTTATTGATGATATTAGAATCTAACCGTTCAATGAATAACGTTTGATTTTGACCGAGTACTGTATACCGTCTAAATCAAGTTAAATGTGGCTACAGCTATTCTTAGGCGTACAGTTATCGTCTTTATTTTTTTAATTGACTCTATTTGTAACACAATAAGACTTACATTCTCGTCAACGCGTTCAAAGTTCTTAATTTTTTATAATTTCACTTTCAAGATTTACACGTTAAAAGTTGATGGCTTTGTATTAGATTCCTCTACAGCGTTGAAGTTGAGACTACTCTATAGAAATACTTCGTTATAGAAGACTAGTAGGCACACATAAAAAATGGGATTATTTTTTTTCAATTGTGGAATTTCAATGTCAAATTTGAGTTGTTACAATTTTGTACGATTCCACATCTTTTGTCACTAACGACCCGGATGCAACAGAACTGATTGACTGTGTGATGGAATGCATGAGGATGCCGAAGGGCGAAACCCGGGTCGTTAGTGACAAAAGATGTGGAATCGTACAAAATTGTAACAACTCAAATTTGACATTGAATTTCCATCAAGCACCTTCAGTCGATATCATAAAAGAATATTATGTATTTGTCTGCACTTAAATACATCTAGTAGAGTCAACGGAGCATTCTTATTTGACCTGAAAAATCAGCGTTTTGTAAAAAACTGGGCTGTACGTAGGAACACTAACACGGGGAAATACCGCATGTACTATAGGAAACTTCTCTATATATAGGGAACTCTAAATAATAGTTAACTGTTCAGTATCCCATCCCACTTTAAAGTATGTCGACTGAGCGATAAACGCACCGTCGCATTTTTTCCGTCTTTGAAGCCAAGATTGAAAAAAAACACTATGTTAAATTAATTATCAAAGGAATTTTTCTCTGATGTGTATTATCAAGATCAACACTAGGCAAAAAAACAAAATATAATATTCCACTTAGATGAAAACTTTTCAATAATCAACCACGTCTCAATTCAGTGCATGGATTCCGATATATACCGATACAATTACCGTTTTAATCTATTACGGATCGATCATAGGTAAATTGTACATTTAGATATTTTAACAATATAAAATTAAGAATTCTAGTATGTCTGCATGTGATTTTGTTTCTTATAAAGTTAATCTCGAATCATATTCCGATTTCAAATAATTGGCGCGTTAAGATTGGCGAAACGATTAAAGTAGATAATTAAAAATATAAAGCATCACTTAAGACTTGTGCTTTTATTGTATCCACGTAATGAAGCCTTCATACTATTGTTGTGTGTACACGTGAACAGTCGTGGAAGCTTTTTCAGGATTAAAAAGGTTTCAGTTCGAAGGCTTTACAGAAGTTATGATGTACGGCAGTTGAAGCTGCGGTATTTATTTAAATGAGGGAAATTTCAAAGGCCAAAGCTACGTAATACGGGTCCTTTAAAAGTTATATTTTTTATTCTATTGTTCGCACTGCATTTTCTCCCTGATTTATATTATGTTTGATATTTTTTAATGAAATTGTAATTTGAGCATGTAATAAAAACTCTCATTTTTTTCTAGGAAATTTGATTATTTTTTTGAAACAGAAAAACTTAATGACGTAAAAATGTGAAGTATTATACAATAAAATCCCGATATATCGTTCTCGCTTTCATTATTTTCCCGTGCCTATCGCTGTTCTTTTACTTCCAGCAAATAAAATAGTGTTCAAAAATATCGCATTCATTGTTTTTTTAATACCCACGAAAACGATAAATTTGTCTTTTTTCCCAAAACTCCCAACAATGTTAAAAATATTCAGTTATATTTTAATATAATTGAAGACTCAAATTTCAATTATTTAATCATTGAATTGGCATTTACTTGGTAAAACTCATTATATTACGGTGAAAAAATAGCAATGTATATTATTTCTACAAATTTTATAAGATATAGTTGATAGCTATTTTGGCTCACGCCTTCTGTTCTGCGTTCACAGTTCTGACGAAGGCGTGAGCTGACATAGCTATCAACTATATTTTATAAATTCTTTAGAACTATAATACATTGCTATTTTTTCACCGCGTTGTATTTAAAGATGATTGAAGACTCAATTTCAATTATTAAATTTTTCACAAACAATAACAAAATTATGATTGGCTTCATTCTAGGTTCGTTTATCGTAATGTTCAATGAATGATTATGTAACAAATTTCTTGTCGAATTAAATATTTGGTGTGCTTGGATATTGAAAAATCACTTGTTCAATCATTATAACAATACTAATTAAGTTCCAGTGTTACTAAATTTTGTTTAATCACTTTGAAAAATTTACATATTTACTTTTCCTCTCGTGGTGTTTTCACGGCAACTAGCTTGCATTATCAAAACCTCTTAAGCATGTAAAATTATCTTTCGAGAAGCCATTAAAATATCACTTTGGCAAAATGCTCGCTACACTGTTTTCGAATGCATAATCTAAATACTAACGGGAAAAGCAATTTTCCGCGTAAAGCGAGGGAAAGCCAAAAAATCTCATTCCCAAACGGCTAGTGTTCACAAGTGGTTCTAAAGAGAAAATTGCATTTCCTTTTAAATTTTCGTGAAGGACATTTCAAATTTTTGTTTGCTGTAAACTGTGCTTAACACTATCACCCTGATTTCAAATTTCATGCAAAAGTTTTCCGAGGCGACGCAGAAAAGAGTCAACAATGATAATAGATTTTCATATTACGTGTTGTAAAAGAGGTTACTGTTTTATTATATTTATGAAGTTATTTTACCTAGGTATTAAGGTCATATCGCTTGTAATTCTTCGTCTAAAAAAAACGATTTAGTAAAAATAAAAAAAAAAATTATCGATGATTCAATTCATTCTTCAAATAACATTTAACATGTAAAATATTTCTGTTCTTACATCTGATTCAACCAAGCAGTCTATTTAAAATAATAACGACAGATTTTTAGCACTATAATATTTCTACAATTTAATAATTTTATGATAAGGGCTTGTTTCACCCATTGTTTGAAACTATACGAACTTTAATTTTATACAATCAAGGCTGTTATACAAAACCAATGGTTTGAAAAATGAGATAATAATTCGCAGGTTCCTATGTAGTTTATACATAAAATGGAAACTATTACATTCGAATTGCATCCGTGTGCATAATAACTGACGATGCTGAGAGGTGAGCCCCGAGCCGTGCGTGACAAAACATTTGAAAATTGTACAAAATTTCGAAAATTAAAATTTTTTATTGAAATTTTATCAAACACCGAAAGCCGATATCGTAAAATGTATTTTGCTGAATTTGAAATAAATTTTTGTTTTTTATCGCTTTTTGCTTCATACGACGGCAAACGATCCAAAGAAACAAATACTTTAGTGTATAGAAAACATATAATTTTTGAAATTTAAATTGCAACAAACTGACTACTTGTCAGTTCTGTTGCATCCTTGTGAAAGAATGCCTGAAGATGCCGAAAGGCGAAACCCGGGTCGTTAGTGAAAAAACATGTGGAATCGTACAAATTTGTAACAATTCAAATTTGATATTGAAATTCCGTCAAGCACCTTCAGTCGATATCATGAATTATATAATTTTTGATTAATATTGAAAGATATTTTCGGTTGAAGTTTTCTGTTTATGAATTAAGTCAAATAAGAACGAAAATTCTTTTTTATAAAATTGACATCTCCTATATGTTGATTTTTCTTTCGACATATTTCTTGTACAAATTTTTTGTCTTTTAGTATTGTATTTTTTATTATTGGTATATAAAATTTAATAAAAACTTTATTAAAATGTTTATTGTCATTGGCTTACAAGACGTTGTTTTAAATATAATTTGGAATCTTTATGAAGCCAATATAACTTTCGCTAAGTAGTTTTATGTTAATACAAAAAACTGGAACAAATGTGAACGGATTGGAAAACTCCTAAGAAGTTCTCTTTCTAAGCGAGTTGAGTAAAGTAAATGTGTGCTTTATGAATTTCAATTTAATGATTTTTTGCAATATGTTTTCAGCAGCCGTAGTTTTTCGTATAAATTAAATTGAAAGGCGTTTCTTTGGTAGTTTTTATTATCCAACCTTCAAAAGAATAGTTAAATCGTTGAATGATTACTTTCGCCGTGAATAATAAACATTTTTTTCATTTTAAGTTAAAATGAATAAATATTTCATTAAATCGCTGAAAAAGTTCCACCTGCTTTCTTCATTCCTATATTACATTGGCTTTTTTACGTTACATTCATATCGTATTGGAATAATATTACATTAAAATGTATAAATATTTTTTATTTCATCCCACAATACATTGGATAATAACAACGCCGTACAAAGAAAAAAAAACATTAAAAAATCCACTACGAAAAAGCTCCACAAATAATATATCAGAGAATTACGTAGAGCTTTTTGCAGCGTATTTTTCAGAGCTTACAGCGTGCGAAATTTCTCGAAGCTCACCACAATGGCAGCCAGTTTATTGAATCGAAATGAACTATCTACCAGCTAACCTACCCTATATAAATCATGCGGAGCCTTATACCACTGAATGGGTGATAGATTTTTCACAATAAAATTGCCGAGTTTTTCGCATAACAAACCAAATGGTGTCGAGGATGAAGCGATGTAGAAGGCGAGATCATTTTTGGATAGAGATTAATTATGTTGTAACTCTATTTTGTGTAAAAAAATAATTCTACTTGACGATCAATAAAGTCTTAGATTCGATGATTGAGTAAATACCTATTGATAAATGGTGGCAGCTTTATGAATTTCTTTTATCTGATCAACTTAAAACGCTATTCTTTAGTGGTGATCTGTAATATTTTATATTAAACTCGAAAGATAAATAAAGCATACTTTATATTTCGTTTCTTATGTTAGTCTGTAAGTAAGATAAAAAATACATTTCTCTTAGCAATCATTTAATGAAGAATCTAATCCAAAATTTCTTAAGATTTTTTCCATTCTAATTAGTATTTAAGATTTTTGAAAACAGCGAATTTTCCCATGTCTCATTCAGTTTTGTTTAATTTTATTTTTTTAAAACTGTTAAACCTATTCTCTACTCTGCTATAATTTTCTTTACTTTTCTAACGTTAAATAATTGATGATTAATTACTGATAGCTACAGTGAAGATTTTTTTATAACTCAGAACTGCCAAGTAAGAAATGCCGTATTTCCGAAATAAATAATTGACAAGCAAAATATGTTTCATTTATTTGATGTATCCAGAATTAATTTTGAGATTTCTGAAATTGTATCGGAAATTTCTTCATTAACACGATCATATTCGACAAATCGTAACATTTATATAAATATGGAGATAGAACCCTCTTATTGTATAGTTTCATTAACAATAGACCCTTACGGTCGAATTGGTTGACGAGATAGCCTGCCAAATCGTTTTTATTCTTCACGTCAGCCAAGAAAGACGTGAACAAACTCAATAATATACTAAGATAAATACCATTTCCATATTTATACTGAATGCAAGCGAGCAAATTTTTGGTACTTTTTTATTGTATGACATGAATTTTTTCAATATTCTCAATTCGCAGTACACATAGACATTCATTACTTACACAACAATAACCGTAGTACACGCTTAAAAATGATCCAGAGTAGTGAACTATTTAAATTGTAAATCATTATAAGTGTGTGCCAAGTGCAAAATAATATGAAAAATATGTCCTTTCTATGAATAGATTTCAATAAATTTTCACTGCGGTCAGTGACATTTGACCAACTGTCAAAATGCTGTCATTGAGATGTTTTTAAGAATTATTTTACGCGGTATTTCTTATCAAAACATTTTAAACCTAGTTCTGTGAGGGCGTAAGCCGAAATAATTATCAACTATATACCTTATAACATTTGTTAATCACTTTTAAGGTGTTAATTGCCACTTCTTGATGGAATGGCATGATATTTTTAATAATAAAAACACATTTTTTAGTACTTATTTCTACAATATATTTTTCGATCAGGATCGGTTACTCTCATTGCGAGCATTATCTACTGATAGAATACAATTTACAAAATGTTAAACTATAATTGATTGCTGTTTTTCCACCGTGAATCGTTTTTGAATGTATTAAAAAAGGTTCGTGTAATTCTTTTGTAGAAAATTTAATTTAAAGATAGACTAATTACATTTTTATTCCACTTGTACAATTGATTGTGACGTGTGTTTAGTTTGCTTGTAAAGTATCTTCCAGCTTAATGCTTTTCGATGATTAATCAGTATCTATTTATAAGAAAATATCTTACTAAATATTGAAGGTCTCTGAAATTTCGAGCGATATTGAATTTTACCGGTGACTGGATGTGGATAGCTTTCTTGTTGATCTTTAATTACCTGTGAAGTAGTAGCAACTATTTCATTGTGAGACATGCTCTATTTTATTTCTTCTAACGAATCATCCGGTTTTAAGCTTTGAAGTAAGCTATAAAACTTAAGCTTTTATCCTGGCATTTTAAGCTCTGTCTTTAAGACTTCCCGTTGTTCATGTCATCTCATATAAGCGGTCAAAATGGTACTTAGAAAAAATGTGTATAATTTAAAAATACTGTCTAATTTTCATGCTTTTTATATATAGTCACTTAAATTACACAACTTCGTCGTCTGTCTTCGCCATTTTATCTTGTCATCGTTATGTTCGTAGACCACCGTACATTGGCAGGGCAAAAATCTATTTTCATCTAACATACTTAGGTCTGACTTTTTTATTTGTCAACTTCCTGCGTATTTTTTTATAGCTGTCTAATTCTGATGCTTATGAATCATACAGACTGTGTTAAATTTTAAGTGAATATGAATGGCTCTAGAATTGTAATCACATGAATCATATGCGTTGAAGCAGGCTTAAAACTAAATATTCCATCACTTGCTGTCGGTGTATAAATGAAATTTGGCATTCGTTCAAACCACTGCCATGTTTTAATATCCATTCCAAGTCGTCAGATACGTTTATTTATATAATTAAAAAAGTCGGTTTGAGGTTTACTAACCAAAATATAAATATCTATTTAAATTCTAAAAAAAAAATACTTGGTATGTAAATTTTAATTGTATAAATTGATCTTACATATACATATATGACATAGATAATATATATTAAAATTCGATATTATAGATATAATATTTTCAATGGATTCTATAGTAAAATAAATTTGTTAAAACTGTGCAATTTTAATGATACTTTTAGCCTAACTACAGTGCCTCCTGCCAACATTCGATCAAATCGATTTCTTTCTCTCTCATTTGCGCATCGTGGGAAATATTCGAATAGAAAACCGATTACGGACAATTTAAATTAGAGTGTTAACACAAGTTTCATACTCCCATACTCAAAAAGTCAGACGTAAATATTTGACGTGTTAACGCGTCAAAAAATATTATTCAATATCTCGTCTATATCGAGTGTTTTATCATAAAATAATTTGTATTTTAAATCTTTTTGTGTAATTTATTACTTACAAACGACTCACTGAATTTTTATGTGTTGTATCTTTATGATATATTTCCAGAAATAATATATGTTTTGTTTTTCGAAGAAATTCCTGGCCCCACAGATACCGCTATTTGAACAGTTTCTTGCTTTCCAAACAAAGTTTCAATCACTGATATTTATCAACAATCATTCAAAGCAAAATATAATATGATTGATGTAATTATATTACATGCCCAGATAACATGACGCTTAAACAAAAAATAAACACCGCAATTTGTGACAGTTGTCATTTGCACATTTTTTCCCCGCCAAAAATAAGTTTCTCGCGTATGTCACGTTAACTTGATAAAAAGAAACGCTTTAAGTTGCCAGTAGTTGAAAAATTCTTTCCACACTCTGAAAATTGAATATTTTCCCCGGTTTCTTTCGCATCTTGGTGAGATTATTCATTTTCTTGGAAATGTTATTCTTGCGTACTTATTCGCACTTAAAGGCACCTCACCCCCACCCTCATACGTTTTGATTAATGGTCGAGCCTTTTCACCTTCTTGGGTAAGTATTCCTTTCTCATATATTTTATACGCCTGTGTTAACACTGGCCACTAAAAATAACCGCAAAGATAAAATACGTATTGACTTCTTAATACCATCATCAATTTTTCAACTAGGTTCTACTTTTTTTTACCCATAATTAAGAAATATTATACTCACACGGTGAAAAAATAGTAATGTATTTTAGTTCTACAATTTTTTTTTATAAGACATAGCTGATAGCTATTTCGACTCACGCCTTCGTCGGAACTATACTTAATCGAACATTTATTTTATAATTATTTCATAAATTGTGAAATTAGTAACATTAAAGGTCTTATAAACTTAGAAATTGTCAATTAAAATCTGCTCAATCTTCCCAAATCTCCCTTGTTTCATCCTTTAAGTTTACAATTCTTATATTTCATCACTAGATGCCTAATCTTTATTTACTAAATTAAATTTTATTAAATTTAAAAAAACACCCCCAATTATATATTAATGATAGTTGATTATTATTCTCTTTCAAAAATGACTCATTAACAATATTAATTGTTAATGAAAATCATCACAGGCAAATGTGTTGATTATTATTAGATCAATATTATTACATTTGTTTTAGCTGCCATTTAGTTCTTGCTTTGGGGTCGGTGTTTTCCTGTGATTATTACCTTTGGTATAAAGAAGATGCTAACTATTTATTATGCGTCAGTTCTGTTGCATCCGTGTGATGTAAATACCTGAAGATGCCGAAAGATGAGACCCGGGTTGTTTGTGCCAAAGCAAAGTTGTAACGACTCAAATTTGAAATTATCAATTAACGTCAATCAAGTTTTAATGCCATTTTTTTTAAAATATCTTAAGTAAGCTTTTACAAATGGTAATACGAGCTTTCAATATTAGTAAAGCCAAGCTTTTATTTACAGTAATTTTGCTCTGCATTCTCCTAGTAAATGAATTTTGAATCATTTTTTACGCGTAGCATTATACAATCAACGCTTACACTGTTTTAAGATAACGAAGAACTTTTGTCTACACTTTTTTTCACGAGAGCTTCAGCCCGGAACAATCGTTTTGATAAATTCAAACGCCGATTTCAATTCCGAGCTTTTGATTCTCTATTCATGTATTCAAATCTTCCTTTTGTGTTCACGCCACCTATTTCAACTTATTCTCCATACATTATTTCAACCATTCAGTTGTAGAGTCAGTCTCAAGACACGCTGTCATTTTAGGAAATTTCCTTTGAAGGGAAAAGTCTTTCAACAGAAAGTACTTTGATAAAACTTACTTTTTCGTAAGTAATTTTATTTCATCTGTTTGATTCTATTTAATTATTTTGAAAGTTTACATTGGTAGAAATATTAGAATGTTTCTGAAGAGCTATAGTATGTTAAAGTTTTATAGATAACGCTAACAGTATATGTATAGATTTTGACACAAATATTTAAATAAAATCGGCGCGTGATTAAACATTTTAGTTGTTAAATTAAGAAGGTATATGTTATAAACTACAGTGCAATGACTGCTAGGACTTCTACGTAGGTAAAACCACGCGTGCTCTAGGCATTAGAGTATTAGAACACTGAGCTATTTTTAAATTAAACAAAGATACATCGACATTTCTATACCATTTAAAATCGGACAACTAATCATTTAACGCGGATGAAGATGTCAAAATATTGCATCAAAATATACGGGAGACCAAAAACTATGCCATGAAAACATTTTAGAAATAAACATAGCTCAATTAAATTCAACGTTTATATTAAATGATCAAGTAAACCTTCCTGATTGTCTGTTAGTATATCCCGATATATATATATAAGTCGACAATTTGAAGAAAAAAATCCTACACTACGCCATCTGGTATTTAATCTCACCGTAAACAACAATTTTTAAATAAATAATTGGTATTTGATTACTGTATAATGTAAAAACATTTTATCATAAAATAATTGACTGTACTGCGTGCTAAATTATCGCTACCAAAATTGAATGCTATTAAAATCAAATATGTAGTTGTTAAAATTATTTGAGGTATAAATTCAGCTCTTACTCTTAGGGCCTATGTTTTTCCTCTTTAATCCTTGTCCGTGTCCTTAAAAGACGTTTATATTTTGTGTTGGGGGTATTATTTTATAGATATTGCAACGAGGACAGGCGTACTTTTTCAGGATGTATTAAACTTGTCAATGAAAGACATCAAAAAAGGCTTGTAAAGCCACGCAGATCCCAATAACGATTGAAATAACCTGGCTTAACGCATTCAATGCTGATATTAAATCCCATGTAAAAGTGTCATGCTGATTATATTTAAATTATAAAAATATATTGATAATTATTAATAATGTGCATTATTATAAAGACATTACATGCGAGTGTCGGTAAGTACAAATAACTCGAAGTCAGTATTTTTGTGTCTTATATTACACTGATAAATCGGCGGCAAGTTCATATTATAATGGTTGGTCCACTCGTGTTTTTTATTTTAGAATATATATTGATTCAATGTTGTAAATTTATACTATACAATTTTTAAACTGGATTATTTAAAAAGCATTCATGTTTACTCAAAATTCACTAAATCTCTCAAAATCGAAGATTTCCATAATATAATTTTTCTGTGCTGAACTTTTCACTAAACGACGTTATAAAAATAGTCCAGATATGTTTATATTCCAATATCATTGCGAACATCCAGAATTACAAAAAAAATATTCACAACGACAGGTGTAGACTCAGCTTTACAATGCAAAAAAGAGTAAGATCCAAAAGCGACGAAATCAGAAATGAATATTAGCGGTTAACAAAAAATTTAAACAATATCGTAACAGTCGTACAATATTTTTTCTACATTTCGGGTCCTGAGTACATAGTAGATATACGTATGAACACACTAGAAATGTTCTTGGCGTGGAATGAAATGAGTTAAACATATCAAATATCATCACGGTATGTTATAAAATTTATGGATATCGAATACTCTATTTACAGAATAACTTGAAGTACAAAATATCGACAGCGACTGCTTAGTATTATCATTTGAATAATATTCTTCTAAGTAAATTTTCTGCAATACTCCAATTGAAAACTTCAATTTGGATATTGACAATATCCACCCTCCTAAATATTCAATAGGAATGGCTCCGCGCATATTTTCTAGTTAGGTAACATTCTCTTATTATCTAGTCTAGGTAACCATAGAAGATTTCCTGAAAAGATTTCCCATCGTCGAGTCAGCTGGCTTTCCATACATTTCTGGATCAGGCACAAAGCGGCGAATGCGGCCAAATCGAGTAATATTATATATTCAGAGTTTGTTACCGCAAAACATTGTATGCTACATTTTATTAAAAAAACAAAATGAATCGCCCATGATTTTTTTCATGTATCTAAACTACGTACACAGCTTCCCATGATTATTAAATACAAGTATTCGCATCTCTATTTGTCGCTGTTTAATTTTTCACGCATATCAATGACACTATAGACGAGTTATAATAAAATAATAACAATTTTTAGTACTTTTTCCGAAATTTGTAATGCTTAACACCAGGATCGGTTTCGCCCATTGCGAGAATTACAAACTGGTTGTATAATACAATCATATCTTGGTTTTCAAGGTACTTGATTTGAACGATTTTTAGGCATGGACGTATTGATTGAATTGACTTTTACTTGGTAGAAGTACATTATAACACGGTGAAAAAATAGCAATGTATGTCAGTTCTACAAAAATTTATTATATATATATATATATTTGATAGCTATTTCGGCTTACGCCTTCATCAGAACTGTGTACGTTTGTATATTTACCTAATTTGAATTGTTAAAATTTTGTACGATTCCACATGTTTTGTCACTAACGACCCGGGTTTTGCCTTTCGGCATCTTCATGCATTCTATCACACGGATGCAACAGAACTGACTTAAAAGTGTGGAATCGTACAAAGTTGTAACAATTCAAATTTGATATTGAAATTCCATCAAGCACCTTCAGTAAAAAAAAGGTACACAATACGTCTTCTCTTCTGTTTTAACACCCTAGCTTCATATGAAATTTAATGTGGTTTAACTCTATTACACTCCATAGGTTACTATAGAAAAATGTGTTAAATGTATATTGTTCGGAAGCAATCTTTATCTTTTTAACACAAATGCTTAACTTGATCTACGCAATTTTGAATAACCTGAAATTTCGAAGGAACGAATTCACAGTGTAGATCGAGGAACGGCGTATTGATCCCTTTCAGTTTTTACAATAAAGTCACTCTTTTTGTTTCTTGTACGTAGTATCTCACTTTTGTATTATTTTTTAAACAATCTTCCAATATTTATATAGAATAATAAATAAAGTGTAGAGGACAAGGTTTTTCTACATAACCCTTGCTATTCAGCATTCATCTGGTTGCAATACCCGATGCACTTGATCCCTTTGCATATCCACGCTGTGAAATATGTACGGCAACTCTTTAGATGGGTTTTTTGAGAAGTATTCATTTATGAAGGATTTTTTGGTTTTGGTTTATTTAAATTAGTACAAGTATTGTATTGGTACGATATTCAGCCAGAAAAGAATATACGGAAATGTGATTCTCATTGAATAGAAAATTGAAGATTGTTTGATTTGATTAGAATGAAGATAAGAGTTTAAAAATACTTGAATTCACTTATTCAGTCAATATAGTCGGTAAAGTCATCTCATACTTAAAGTTGTCTTCTAATGCTTTTCTTATGTTTCAAACGAAATAAATAACTCTAACATATCTTTTTAAGGAAGTAGTTTTATTACAAAAACAATTATCGCTGTCTAAATAGTTGTGCAATATAAAATGTAATTAATTTATCCATGTCATATGCTTTTACTACTCTCCTTTTGAGAATGAACTCTTGTCGTCTACAGATATATTGATCGATAATCCGCATGCTGTTTTTTTTAAATTTAAATCAGTTATATTCAATACAAATGCAATTTGGTAAGTTTAATGCGTTTTTTTATAAATAGTTTAATGATAAACGTCTTCTTATGTAATAGATTTTATTTTAGTCGTTTATTGATATCGAAAATTTACAGTTTTAAGACATAAAATGCTAGTATCGTTTGAAATAAAATTTCAATCTTTATATAGACGCAAGTTATAACCTCAGATAGTAAATCAAATTTTTAAATGCTATTTGACCCAATATTGGTTTCAATAAGATGTTTATTGTTATGTATATATTTATTGACTTTCATTTGATATTGTAGGTCAAATTTTGTTGATCAAATTTTCTCACGGCGTCTGCATCGAATCACGCTTTAAGCTTCTAATATTATACTTCAGAAAGCTTATGACTACTGAAAAAGAACGTCTAGGTCAAAACAATATCAATACATTTTCGGATGAAAATGCATATCAAACAAAAAAAAACAATTGACAGCAATGTAAAGTGTTTTTCTTAATTATCGTATGATATGTTTTCTCGGATGGATCGTTCATTTTTTATAGACCCGTCAAACATCAATAACAAAAATGTTAAATAATCCCGCATTTACCGTTCTCCGATTTATCAATTTCCTAATTCTATCATCTAAATATTATGGGCCCGTCTCGAATATTATCTCGATTGGCCGGTTTTGGTAGATAAATCTTTCTATCCAATACAATTGGTGAGTTTGAGCACATTTAATTTTACATATTATATTAACCAAATAAATTAATTATGAAATGTATAGTTAGCTGAAATGTCTTGGAACTTTCCTTAATAAATAATTACACAAAAAAGTTTAAAACACTGTTCGATTATTTCAATAAACAAGATTTAATAAATTTAACTTTTACAAAACCCTCTTATATTTACCAATTTTTGTAAAACCCAATATTTGAAAATGGATGAAGACTTTTCAAGATCTCAATTTTTGTATTCCTCGTTTTTAGCATTTTTAGTTTTTTACGATTCCTTAAAAAATGTGGATCGAAGTTTTACTGCAAGTACAAACTGAAGCTTTTTCTTACGTCATTATATTGTAGTGATATATCAAGTAATTGTTAATTGATTTTGGGTACAATGAACTACTAACACTTCGATGTATTGTATAACTCTAAAGTTCTAACGATTTTGTCAATACACGTATTGTCTTAATGAATTGATTCCAATCAATAAATAATCAAGCTTACCACAAAATCATAAAAACCAACTTTTCTAACAAATTTACTTTTCCTTTGTTGCAGGTAAGTCATCTTATAATGGAATACTTTTTGGACAAACCTCCGTCAATTACGGTGGCGTTATTTTCTCTCACGGTTAAGTCTGTAAAGTTACTTCGTCTTTCGCGAGAAAACTTTAAAGTACAAAATAAGTGAGTGAACTTTTTTATATTTAAATTTATGGCATGAAAAATTTAGGGATTTACAGGGAGGGCGCAATTTTAGATGATTGATTTTACCAGATTAACTACTGGTCTGTGAATAATTTTTCTTTTACACAAAACAATTTATAATTCAATACTTGCCACAACTTTATTCTTAATTCGAAATTATTCTGTGAAGTGAAATTAATTATTCTTAGATATTATTTTATTTAACATTCAATACTAGCAAACATTGACTTGCTGACAAGCTGTAATGAGAATGTTCATATCGCTCTATCCCTACTCTTGTTACTAAAAAGCTGTTAATTCATACAGTTAATTAGAAGTCCATACGCTTCACATTGAAAGTGAATATGCTTAATAAATGTTTATATTCAGTTTTTTTCAATGATGGTGTGATAATATCTATTAAATATTTTTCAATTTATTTTTATTTAATACTTTATAAGTCTTAATTTCACGCCAGAAAAACTTGCGATACTTGGTAAAAAAAAAACGAGATTTTCTTAGATTTATCCATATATTAACTATAAGTTAATTATGGTAGGACAATAGATGACAACAAAAAAAAAACAGTAGATAATGGGCGTGTTGAGTGAAACCTGTCCTGATCTTCATAATTTAAAATTGTGATTGACAGTATGTACGATGTACTTTTAAGGTCCTAACTGTTACTTCTTGATGGAAAGGCATGATATTTTAAATCATAAAAACTTATTTTTAGGATAGTTCTGACGATGGCGTGAGCCGAAATAGCTATCAACCATATTTGTTGAAAATAATTTTGTAGAACTAAAATACATTGCTATTTTTTCACCGTGTTATTTTTAGGACTTATTTCCACATAATATTTTTTGATCTGGACCGGTTTCGCTCATTACGAGCCATTATCATCTAATGATTTGATATCATTTATGATATCGATGCTTGATGGAATTTTAATTTCAAATTTGAATTGTTAAAACTGTTTACGATTCCGTTTGCTTTGTCACGACCCGGGATTCGCCGTTTGGCATGTTTAGTTTAGTTGCATTCGCGTGATAAAATGTCTGAAGATGCCGAAAGGCAAAAACCGGTTCGTTAGTGACAAAACATTTGGGATCGTACAAAGTCTTAACAATTCAAATTTGATGGTTTGATATTAAATATATACGAACTACTTGATAATATAATTTCATAAAATATGCTGTGAAAATAAGGACTTAAAAATGTGTTTATATTATTTAAAATATTATGCCTTTTCACTAAGACATGACAGTTAACACCTAAAAAGTGATAAGATTCGACTTTTTTTACGTATGGAGCGTAATCTTTTAAAAATGTATAATGCATCTACGATTTCAGATTTAATACGTAATGTCAATATCACGCTTAATAATTCTATCTATTAGTCATTAAATCATTCCAGCAACGAATGGATTGTTACACTTAACTGTTAATTTCTATAATGTAAAACAGTCGTTGGCGTATTTCTTTGTTAATGGTTGATAATAAGTGTCATCAACAAACTAGATTTATAAAATATTCCGAAATGCTGTACAAATCCTCCATTTAATCTTGTGTTTTTCGGTTTTTCCAATAAACAATAAATCTATTCCGTCCTCCCCAACCTTCTCAGGGAGGAGAGGGTGAAAATATTTTCATCTTGACTTACCCCACTTCAATTTCTTACCTCCCACCCTCTTCCGATGTACCTGCGAGGCATTTCTTACACTATATTAGTCGCATCAAGAGATACTCTGAGATAAGATTAAATACGTAAAATTGAACGGTTCTCAATCTATCCAATTTTTAAAAACACCTTTTATAAAAATTCATAATTGAATCTTAAATCTTTTATTTTATATTGATTTTCTTTATTTTTATGAACGTATTTTCACTAAACTAAATATTATGATTTACTATAAAATCGTTAATTGTATTAAATCTAAAAATCTCTTTTAGTCCTAAAAAATCATTTTGCTTAATTTATTTGGACGAATATTTTTTTTTGTAGTTGAGTTAACTAAATTATTGAGATACTTATTGATAATCTTAATAAAGATTATTTTACGAGTGTCGAGTGTGGAAAAAATCACTTCAACTTTCTTTCTACTAGACAATGAGGAAAGAAGAATGAAGACAAAAAAGGGCTTTTAATAAGCTAACAGAAAATAAAACATTTCATATTGTGAACTGGAAGAAGATTGGTTGGAAGTGATAGAAATTTATATTAACATATACAATTGACTTAATATTTTTTAGTATAAAAAACAATTTTTATTACACCTGTGTAATAGAATGCCTGAAGATGCCAAAAGACGAAACACGGGTCGTTAGTAAGGAAACATGTGGAAGTATACACAGTTTCAACAATTATCATTTTATATTGGAAAATACAACTTTTTTAAGACACGATTGTACATAACAAAGAATCGATTTATCAGTTGGTAAAAGTGAGATTTGAATTGTTGAGACTGTGACATATATATTCCGCATATTTCCACATTCGTTTCTTGTCATTAGTTCTAAAGAGAATCCGTAGAGGTGCCGAAAGGAAGTAAATACACATGGAATGTAATGAATGGAATTGTGAATAACTTAAAAAATTCAAATTTTGTGCAGCTTTTTATTTATTATAATTTAAAAATAAATGATAACCACTCTTTCTGGTTGTCGCTATTATACGCTTCGTTGTCGTTAGCAAACTAAGTATAGTTTTACATATTAAGCCGATTAAAATAACTGAAATCGCTCAGACAGTAAATAGTTTAAGAAGCATATGATTAGTGTATTGGCGCAGGAAATTGATTCTCCTCAACCTCTCCACTCGCTGGGTTGTAGAATTTCCCGGATTTAATAATGGCTTATTTATTTACGCTACCTTTTAAATTCATAGCCGTTTTTCTCAGGTACGACAGAACAGGTAACAGGTGCCTCTTCCTGTATTTCATTTTAATACGTGAACGATGACTGTGAGACTGAAAATTATAATTGCATATTTTTTCTACGTATAGAATATGATAACTTATTGATTGAATTGGCATTCACTTGGTAGAACTCCATTATAACACGGTGAAAAAATAGCAATGTATTTTAGTTCTACAAAATTATTTTTAACTAATATAGTTGATAGCTATTTCGACATTTAGGGGCTGAGTTTGTAGTAAGGGTTGGAGAATGACGGCTTTGGAACAGCTGGAAATCAATAGACACCAATTATCACAAAGGATTCTTAACGAACAAACTAACATAATAGGATCGCCACTTGTCCAGCCGTTGTACAAAGGGGTGGTCTGATTTGCTTCCAGAAGGACCACTTCCGTCCCACATATAATCTTATTGTCATAGACACCTATTGTTTCATTTAGAATTTTAAAAATTTAGTGTCATTGTGTTAAAGTAACAAGCTAGGCCGTTGGAACAGGAGAGAGGATGTGTTGTGTGCCTTTTCTGCACAGCTATATATAGATAAGCGAATGTTAGTTTAAGCATAGTTCTGAATAGGACTGAATAGTAATCTTTAATTGCTTCGAAAAATTTCTTTACATCACTCTCAGTTCAACGTATAAATAGAGAATTCTTAAGATACTAACTCTCACTTCTTGATGGAAAGGCATGATTTTTTATATAATAAAAACACATTTCTTAGTAATCACTTCCACAGTATATTTTTTGATCCTGACCGATTTCGCTCATCGCGAGCATCATCAACTGAATCTTCATTTTATATGAAACTAGCTGACTCGTCGCACGTTGCTACAATCTCAGAGTAAAGAAATTCAAGGTACCTCATTATGATAACAAACAATTTAATTGTTTATAGTGTCGTTTTAATTATATTAGTTTATTTCAACTTTTTTTTTGGGTTGGGGTAATATTGATATGCTAAAACCTTTGCGGGAGTGTACCCAATATGTTTATAAAGTTTCATATCGATCGGATGAATGGTGTAGCAATTCATAAAGGACAAACACACACACGCGTTGATTTTCATATATTATACATAGATTTAAAATTTTTTATTTATTGCAGACTCTTCATGGAGTATTAATTAACAGTATTTAGCGTTAATATAGCATATCATGGGCAATCGAGTGTCATTATAATTTGATTAATATTATTAAATGTTATTTCGGTTGTTTGTTTAGATCCTAGCATTAACGTCTGTATTTACATTTGTAATTAACTTCATCAGTATAAAGCCAATGCTAACTTTTTATTGCATAGGCTCCCAACCTTTTTCGGGTGGAGACCCCTTTTCATAAAATTCATGTGACCCGCGACCCCCAATACAATCTAAAAGCATACAAAAAAAAATTTTTTTTAGTTGACCGTATAAGTTGGCGACCCCCAGGTTGGGAACCTTTGGTTTATTGTGTTTCAGTTCTGCTGCATCCGTGTTATAGAATGCCTGAAGATGGCGAAAGGCGAAACTCGAGTCATTAGTAACAACACATGTAATATCGTACAAATTTTCAACAATTAAAATCTCATCAAGCACCTTCAGTTGATATCATAAATTATACCATCGAAAGCTTTTTTGTCTTTGATCACGGGCCATAGCACACCTGTTGCAAATAGTACCGCATCTCCATTTTCGCTCACTCTCAATTTTCTTTGTGTTTACGTTAATATCCTCCCGTATTTTGGGTGTCATCTAAGAATGCCATCCAGTTTGTGTACTTTTTGTGAAGTAGTGAAGAATTTGGTTTACAAGAATAATAAATAAACGCCTGTTGTTCGCAAGTGCTTTTTAGCTCTTGTGGCTATTTAAAATATTGTTTGCCAGCCTTCTTAGCTAATTGTCACATCTTAATTTGTTTATCTTATGACTTGGTATTGTCTTATTGGACCATAAACAACCTACTTACTGATATTGTAATTATTCTCAATGAAATTATTTTTTATATCGTAGTTATTATCTTTTTATTAATATATATATAACACTATACAGTTGAAAATAACATTGAAAATTATATCTCTTCATCTTTAATTTGTAGAAGATGAGTGCCAGAAGTTAAAATTATACAATTTTGACATTGGTTTTAATATGCCGTTATTTTGGTGTCATTGTGTTGAAAGTTGAGAGTTGTAAATAACACTGAATAATATATTTCCTCAATGATAAATTAAGGCTCAATATTTATATCAAATAGCTGCGCTAAAAATATTATTAAATTATTTACTTCATCTTTTATAATAATAATCAATATTTAAAATTGAATATAGCAGATTGTATCTGGAAATGACATTCGGAATGAAAAATGGAAACATCATGTCACTTCTGAATATATTATGAGAAGGATTTTATGACAGACAGATAGACAGTTATGTCAAAATTTCATTGTTAAAACTGTGTACATATCCACATTTCGCATTTTGGCATCTATTATACAAACATTTTATCACTTCACATTCAACTGACTATTCAAACTATATCATAATATATACTATGAAATCAGTTCTATTACATCCGTGTGATAGAATGCCTGAAGGTGCCGAAAGGTGAAACCCGTATCGTGAGTGACAACACAAGTGGAAATATGCACATCTTAAAAATTCAAATTTGTTACTGAAATTACATCAAGCCACCCTCAGTCGATATTATAAATTAAGCATTATAACACGGTGCAAAAATTGGAATGTATTTTAGTTCTACGAAATTCATTAAGTATATATATTTGATAGCTATTTCAATCTACGCCCTATATACTTAAAAAAATATGCAATTTTATTTAAAAGGACAAATTGTTTACAAGAAACAATTATGTAAATCATATAAGTATTAAAATTCGTGGTTTTATAAATTGATAGTAAAATGAAGAAAAGAAAACAAAGACATATTTAATGTGCAGTTAGTTAATTTTTCATTGCATTTGCATCTCTCTTCGTTATTCTTAATATCACAGTGTGACAGTGTTTGTATCTAAATCTCTAGTTTATCGTAAATAAACCTAGGATTTCCTTGAGTTTATTTATTTAATCCGCTAATTAATCCGAGAATAGTTTAATGTATTAAATTGGATCTTTCATCCATTCATTCCGAAGCGAAGTCTAGCGAAGCGTTCATTCAGATCATTGAGTTAAAAGACGATCATTAAAAAAGCTAATCGGTCCGTTATTTATAAATTAACAGAGTTCTTCAGTTGCTCGTAGCTTATGTTGACGTTTTGATTCATTCTTTAGCATTCAGACGGGCTTAACTTTAACATATATTTTTTATAAACAACACTTACAAATGCATATATCGTCCTTCTTGTTTTAACATATACTATGAAAAGTCAAAAAAAATAGCATTATAATATAATAAGATTTTTAGGTTCAAACCATCTGAACTTGATACATAAATATGCGTGTAATTCATTATTAAATTTATGATATCGGCTGAAGGTGCTTGATGGATTTTCAATGTCAAATTTGAATTGTTAAATCTTTGTACGATTCCACATGTTTTGTCACTAACGAGCCGGGTTTCGCCTTTCGGTATCTTCAGGCATTCTATCACACGGACGCAAAAGAAGTTAGATTCTTAGCTAGAACTTACTTCTGTTGCATCCATGTGATAGAATGCCTGAAGATGCCGAAAGTCGAAAACCGGGTCGTTAGTGACAAAACATGTGGAATTGTACAAGGTTTTAAGAATTCAAATTTGATATTATAATTCCATCGAACACCTTCAGTCGATATCATGAATTTTACTATATTGAGACTTTAACGATGACGATTTATAATATTTCTTCTTACTCATTGAAATATTTATCAAAATCATCTAATTGTAAAAGTAGTCGGAATGTAACAAAACAGGAGTTTTGATAAATCTTAGAATATCTAGTTCGCAATAGTATTGTGTATTGATGGAATGGTCTTGCCAACGCTCTTTAATAACATTATTAAAGCTATTCCATGCACGAATCGTCGCATCGAAAGCTTAAACAAATAAAGCTTTTGTGA
Organism: Himalopsyche japonica; assembly: GCA_028555115.1. NCBI lineage: Eukaryota > Metazoa > Arthropoda > Insecta > Trichoptera > Rhyacophilidae > Himalopsyche > Himalopsyche japonica. Next base: position 187,000 of record JAHFWJ010000224.1, on the reverse strand, counting down.
TACCTTAGTTTAAAGTCCTCAACCTTAAACGCCGAAAGTTTTATTATGAATGTGATATAATGAAAAAATTATGTATTTCATAACAAGCTTAGTTCTTTATGCAGTGTCTTTTGATTCCATATATGTTTTAAATACACATTTCTCGACTGATATACGATCTTCCGATTTTTTATCGTTTCCTATCAACACATTAAATGCGTGTTGGGTGCAGTATAATTGGATATTTTAACCTCTTTAATTTGATTCTTTTTATTAAATATTACCTTAACGTTTTTAATATATCATTTAAAATGACAATTAAAGAGCCGTTAAACTTTTCTCAGTCAGGCCCATGTAATAATAACTCACGCCTCGGAGGCAGCAATATTTTTCACAGAATGAAATGAAAAATTCATTCCGCTCAAATAATTTATGATGCACTTTTCTACAGCGTGGCAGCACAGGAATCTCGCCTTTAATAATAGTTATTACACGTATTAAATTCGTCTATGGCCGCAAGTCTTTTTCCCTTTGAGAGATCCTACGGTGATCATGTTCTTGAATTATCGTTACATATTTTTTTTTACATCATCTATATCAAGAGTATACGGTTATTTAAAATGGCGTCAAAAATATTTTTAAAAAAATAGTTAACGAAACAATTGATAGTGGATAATTTATTTCTAGATTGTTTCAAAAAAAAATTATGAAGAATTTTGCTTGCTAAAGATTATTGAAAATTGTTTTAATAGAACATTTTCTTTTTTTTTTATAAATACTTGAGAAATCAGGTCACGTATGACAAAATTCATGGAAGTATAAAGAGATTCAACGATTCAAATTTTAAACTAAAGCTTAAATTTAAACTTTTCCATAATGGTGACTATAGTTCCACCATCAAATAGTTATCAAAAACTTTATATAAAAAACATATTTCAACAGACTTCTACCAAGTAAATATCGATGCGAAAATAATCTTATTTTTTGAATCGTCACAATTTTGTACGGTTCCACATGATTTATCACTGAAGACACGGGTTTCGCCTCTCGGCATCTTCAGGCATTCTATCACACGCATGCAACATAACTGACGCAAAATAAACAGTTAGCATCGTCTATATACCAAAGTTATTAATTACAGGAAAACACTTACCCTAAGGCAAACAGTAAATAGCAACTAAAACAAATTTAATAATATAATCTATTTTTTCAATAATAAAAACACATTTTTTAGTACTTATTTCCACAATACATTTTTTGATCATCAGTTGATAATGCTTGCAATGAGCGAAACCGGTCCTGATCAAAAAATACACTGGGAAAAAGTACTAAAAATGTGTTTTTATTATTTAAAATATCATGCCTTTCTATCAAGAAGTGACAGTTGACACCTTAAAATTGAATATTAATTTAATAAGAATTAACACAATATAATTTTCATTAACGATCTTATTAAGGAGTTATTCTTGAAAAGGTTTTTCAACAAATATTAGTCAACTAACGTTAAAATATAAATGGGTTTTTTTTATTATTTTCATATAGTATACATACTATTAAACATCTTTTATTTGATCAGAAGGTTAGATTTATTGTTTCAAATGTTATAACTGATATATGTTGTTTTTTTCAATTCAAAGTGATTCAATTCAAAAATTCACTGGAACAGTTTTTCAGTGATTTCTGTATAATTTTGATATTTCAGAGTTACGTATTTGTATTTTAAAGTCTTTCACGATCTTGCAATATAAAAATCACATCGCAAAGATTGGACACTTATTTATCTATCGTTATATTATTCCACAATAGAGATTCTAAGAACGCTTGGCCGGTCAATCAGATTACTATTTCAACAGTTGTGTGACATGTTTCTTCGTGGGAGCTGAGCGTATACGTATTTGATGATGGATAATAAAAGCATTATGTCAAATTAGAAGACGCACACTTTACTATAGTATAATACATTCAAGATAAAATAGTCTACAAGTGCCATACATTTTAACAGTGGCGCACTAACAATAATATAATCTCACGGTGAAAAAATAGCAATGTATTTTAGTTCTACAAGGTACATTTGATAGCTATTTCGGCTCACGCCATCGTCAGAACTATGCTTAAACGAACATTTGCTTATCTATATATAGCTGTGTAGAAAATGTACACAATACATCTTCTCTACTGTTTTAACGACTTTGCTAGCAATAAAACTAAAAAAAATAAAATTGTTAATGAAACTCAATAGGCGGCAATTTTCAAATGAGCTTTAAATATTGGACTGAGATGGTTTATTGGATAGGAATGGGGCTTAAAAAATTTGTAGAACTAAAATACATCGCTATTTTTTCGCCCTGTTATAATGGAATTCTACCAAGTAAATACCAATTCAAGCAATATAATATTTATTTGTTTATAATGATCATTCGTATATGTTTTATAAAAAAAAACTCAAGAAGTTTTCGATGAAACAATTTTACTGCAAATATAATAGTATTCAGCTACCGTTGAAATACGATTTGGTAGACGGTGGGATTAAATTCACATGACGTAATCTATAAATTGAAATTGTGAGGTTGTCGATTCATTGACTTAATCTCACATAAGGGATATAACATGGGAGAATTGGTTTGGTTACCTGATCGTTAAAAATATAGAATGAATGTAATTGAGCTCTGTTAAGTGTAATGTATAATATGTTTGTAGGTATTTACATATCTAATGTAAAGCCATAATTGAACAGCAAGTTAACATTTAATTTTATATTCAACGAAATACTTTATCCTGTTAGCATTCGAATAATTAAGTGATGCAAAAGATATTTAAACAGCACGTGTATGCAAAACAGATAGATAAAATGATAAGTACTTGACTGGGTTCGCTTAGCAAAAAATGCGTATTTATTTCAGCAATAAAACCTTTAATAAATGTAGTACTTTTCTTGTAGACGACTACGTAACAGTTAAGTATTTAAATTATATTTGGATATCTTTTTATGGACTGCACTGCCAGAAAAGTTCTTAGCAAACTGACTTCTTCTATAAGGAACGCCGACAAAAGCAATCGCAGCGGAACAGTGTTGTGTGCTATGTTATGTTTCAGCACAGTTTTTCATTGGGCCATAATACATGAAAGATCTCTTTATAAAAATAGACACCTATATATTATTATACTATGTAAGTGGAGAATCAATATGCTGGTTAATAAAATATTATCGTCAACTCAATATCGCGAGACAATTCCGTTATCAATATAAGTTTTGTTCATTTCCTATGTTTCGTCTAGGAAAGCCCTCAGATAGTAAAATTCTCTGTTGTAAAAGTGTGTTTCATTCTTATTACCTTTTAATCTCTTCTGAAATTCAAGAAAAGACAATAGTCTCATTCCATACTTAAAACTTAACTAAATAAATTTAAAAATCTGATTCCTGTTTAACCTTAGTAATGCATAACTTTAAAATAAAGCTACTCTTTAAAAAAGCGTGTCATGTCTAGTAACACAAAAAGTGTAATAGTAAATTTATCAATTTTTCAAGTATATTTATTACTCTATCTTTTTTCAGTTCAATGAAAATGAATCATATACTTAATACTACGACTTGCAACGTCTCAAATGTTGAGACGGCTGGTTAAAGACTGTTGATTCTTTATACTCAACAGCGCAAACAATGTCCATGTAAAAGCTAACTGTTGTGTTTGAATGTAGCCCGATTTAATTTATGGTGTCGACTGAAGGTGATGTTGAATATCGAATTTGAATCTTTGAAAGTTTCTCAGTTCTGTTGCATACCTGTGATAGAATGCCTGAAGATGCCGAAAGGCGAAACCCGGGTCGTAAATGACAAAACATGTGGGATCATTCAATGATGAATTTATCTGATGAATTCAATTTTTTTCTGATTTCCATGGGTATATTTAACATCAATGACAAGATTTTTTTTTAAAGTTTTTGAATTTGAATTGCTACAACTTTGTATGATTCCACACGTTTTGTTGCTAACGACCCGGGTTTCGCCTTTCAGTATCTTCAGGAATTCTCTTACACACAGGTTGTAACCATTTAAATTTGATATTGAAATTCCATCGTTCCAAGTTTTTGAATATCCTTTACGTGTCTCACCAGGCAACAAGTTAAACATTAAAACGTTCAACAATAGTTAAAACATCGCTTAATTTATTATGTCAGTATCCTATAAAATGTTGTTGCAGTTAAATTAAATCAGTATTTCTCATAAACAGTCGGTGTTAAATATTATTCAAAACAGTCGAAATTATCAAAAATCTTCACTTCGCCTAACATACACATTTACTTGTATCAATAAAATTCTAGTTTTTTACACCAGCTACAAGTGAGTATATACATAATAGATAATTTATCGTTAATTATGCTCTTTTAATAAATATTTATTTATGGTTTTTGACCTTTGCCGTTTACGTCAAATCTCAGTCTGTAAATTATATTTTGTGGGAGAAAGTTGTTGTTTGAGTCGACAAGATCTCTGAAGTGACTTAGCTAATATTGAGTGCGTTAATACTATTGCCTACTACTTACCCATTCAACTTTCGCCTCGTTACCTACTTTCTTAATGCACTGTTAGACCTTTCGCTTGAGAAGTTCATAAAGCGCCAAAGAGTGTTCAAAGATAGTTCTGATGAAGGTATTAGCCGAAATAACTATCAACTACATTCCTTATAAGTTTTGTAGAAATAAAATACATCGCAAATTTTTAACCGTGTTATAATGGAATTCTACCAAATAAAACCAATTTAACCAAATCGTTTGTTTCACCAAACTACTATTGATATAACTTTGTTCGATTCTATATGTTTTGTTACTAACGACCTGGGCTTCGCCGAAGATGCCGAAAAGCGAAAGCGAGGGTCGTTAGTGACAAAACATGTAGAATCGTACAAAGTTGTAACAACTAAACTAATATTGCTTATAATTGTGGGCCGTGAAAATTTTGTAGGCAAATATTGAACATTGATAATTCTCACGATGAGCGAAACCGGTTTTGATCTTAATGATTTAAAATTGTAGAAATAGTACAAAAAATTGTGTTACATTATTTTAATGTAATCCCTGTTCACGAAGAAATTACAGTTGACAGATTAAAAGTGATAGCTGATGAATTGTGACTCATTGGGAATTAAATAATATCAAATCTTTAAAAAATTATTATTTTAGAGTAGAAACCACAAGCCGTGGCTTACTCTTTACAATTCAAAGTGAGTTAATTATAACTTTATATACGTCGTATAATTACATCCAATAAATATTAAATGTTTCAAAACGTAATCATTCAATATTCTAATAATAAATGAAAATTGAGTATTTCTTTTGTTCAAATAAATGAAAAAGGTAAATGAACCCGGTTTCAACAATGTTTTACCTTCGTTAACCTTTTACAGAAACAAAATGTCCGGCAAACGTAATAATTTGAAAGCATTATGTATTGTGCCACTTTTGATTTGTCCAAATTTAAATCTAGCATAAACGCCGCATTACGTGTATTGCAAAACCCGTTGAAAAGGACAATATTAATCCTGAACTAATCCTTGAAATTAGTTCATCATTCAAAGCCCTCATAGCAAATAGGGTATCAGTAAATTCAGAACATTCGAACGTAGCCGAATTTGTTCCGAATAATAATAATCCTCGACATAATGGTCACACGCAAGCATGACTAATGTAATACCATATGGACGATTGTACGTGAGATGAGTTATTGAACACGATTTTACTATTCCCATAGATGAATGACTGTTTTGTGAGCTTTTGAGAAACACTTTATTGCTTACAAAAGCTAGAAACAAACATACACTCTTCAACTCACTTTTTAATTTCAAACTGTGACGAGTGAGTTACAGGTTGGAAAAAAATTATTGAAATATGTTTTATTTATGAGGAAATCAAAAAACAAACAATAAATTCAAAGTCCAAAGAAAAATAAATTCAATTTCAAGTCAATTAATCATGTATTTGTGATTGCAATAACATAAAAAACATATTTCTACAGACAACAAAGTCATATTGGATAAGCTAAGGAACATGTAAGATCATTCAACAGTAAAAAAAAAACAGATTCACAATTCGCTAATCACGTTATTAATGAATCACATAATATAAATTCAAACTCAGCGCCTAAATGTTTGCATCTTTGTAGTAAGGGTCGGAGAATGACGGCTTTGGAACAGCTGGAAATCAATAGACATCAATTATCACAAAGGATTCTTAACGAACAAACTAATATAACAGTATCGCCACTAATCCAACCGTATTACAAAGGGGTGGTCTAATTTGCTTCCATAATGACCACTTTCGTCCCACATAAAAATTTATTGTCATAGACACCTATTGTTTCATTTAGAATTTTTGAAAATTGAGTGTCATTGTGTTAAAGTAACAAGCTAGGCCGTTGGAACAGGAGAGAGGATGTGTTGTGTGCATTTTCAGCACAGCTATATATATATATAAGCGAATGTTAGTTTAAGCATAGTTCTGACGATGGCGTGAGCCGAAATAGCTATCAACTATATTTTTAAAAATAATTTTGTAGAACGAAAATACATTGCTGTTTTTTTTCATCGTGTCATATTGGATAATATTAGATGACTATACAGTTAACCTTCTACAGGGTTCCATTACACACAGAATTTCCTATAACTCGCGAGGTAGTCCCCTGTATAACGCCCCTCCCCTCTCTAGAACGTGTTTTGATATCAAGGTCTATTAAAAAAATCCTTAATATATTATAAATACATATTTAATGTACGTGCATTAAAAAAGGGTTTGAATTGTTAAAACTTTGTACGATTCTACATGTTTAAAAATGTTTATCAGTAGCCTCTTGATATCACCAGAGGTATTCAACGTCAAAGACAAATGCAAGGTCATGGACTGCTTTTTTTTAATGCCAGGCAAATCAAAAGAACAAATGACTTACGGAGAATTGTTTTCGAATCAAATTGAGAATCATTTGTCTTAGTTTTGGAAGAAAACAATCGGCGATTCGCACCTCAAAAGACTCGATTCCCATATCTTTGTCTGACATGTATTTGCTTGTTAAATAAATTATATAAAAACAATGCTTAGAGTATTCTATGACTTCAACTAAAATAATTTATGACTTAAAATGTGTGAATCGATCAGCGTTTGGAAATTAATTTATTTACCTACGTGAAAACACTTTGTAAAGCGCGCGACTCTAGTTTTAATACCGTATTGTTGAATTTTAGTTGGCTACATTTTGTATGACTTTATCTCTGCAAAACAGTGCTGCTTAAACTTCTGACTATAAAACTAAAAAACATTTTGTTCATTTAGACTCCACTTTTGTTATTCAGCTTGAATTACCCATACCTGCAAACTAATGAGTCTGAAGCCTCAAATTTCCCCTGGAAATCCTGGAACTCGAGACACCATTTATTGAGTCGAAATATATTTGAGACTCAAAACCAAGCGTCCTTTTAACAAAATCTCACTTGCTCATTGTATTGCTTTCATTCATTATGTCTTGAACAGATAACAGTAAATGAGAGCTTTTAACATAAAAAGATCCTCCACTTCCGCCGTATAATTTCGCACATCACGTTGTCGCGCAGGTCATATAATATTTTATGAACCCCACTGTTTACTTACTGCCTACTTTGCGACGGTTTTTATCTGCGAGTTGTTGTGAATAATTAAAAGGTGCCATGTTAAAAAAATTGAATGTCAAGAGTTTATTTTTGGAATTCTAGGAATTGAGAAAAGCAACGTTGTTATACGGTTGGCCACAACACAGAATCTCTAATTTTGCACCAGTTAATTTATCTGTTTTTTTTCCTGTGTATATTATTACATATATTACAGTTTTAAGGCCTTTATTTATCAAAAAAAGTATCTTCGAAGAGATAAATTGATAGGTAACTATGATTCGATACTAGTTATTTTAAAAAGCTTCATTTATCCTATGCGGTGCATAAAATATATATAGCTAAAACATCATTAATGTGTTAATAAGAAAGACAATATTGGAAACTTTAATTATAATCCATATTTCACCGTGTAAAAATAGCAATGTATTTTAGTTCAACAAAACTATTTTTAACATATATATCTAATAGCTATTTTGGCTCACGTCATCGTCAGAACTATATATAACTTTTAATTAATTTTAATACTTTAAACTGGACAGAAGCGGTATTTATAAAATGTCCTGTGGCTCATGTTTATCCGTTTATATCGGACAGACCGATAAAAGTATATCTACTCGAGCTAAGGAACATGTAAGATCGTTCAACAGTAAAAAAACAGATTCACAATTCGCCAATCACGTTATTAATGAATCACATAATATAAATTCAAACTCAGCGCCTAAATGTTTGCATCTTTGTAGTAAGGGTCTGAGAATGTTGGCTTTGGAACAGCTGGAAATCAATAGACACCAATTATCACAAAGGATTCTTAACGAACAAACTAACATAACAGTATCGCCACTTGTCCAGCCGTTGTACAAAGGGGTGGTCTGATTTGCTTCCATAAGGATCACTTCCGTCCCACATATAATCTTATTGTCATAGACACCTATTGTTTCATTTAGAATTTTGAAAATTTAGTTTCATTGTGTTAAATTAACAAGCTAGGCCGTTGGAACAGGAGAGTTGATAGATAAATTATGCGTGTAAAATTATAGAGCGCCAGTGAAGTTTACCATTGCAATTTTATTTGTTCAATAGGTTCATTATACACCTGCTTCTTCATCAGAACTATGAAAACTGTAATTCTGATGAGGGCATAAGCCACTAAATTACATTGCTATTTCTTCACCTGTTATAATGGAATATCATTCTTCCAAGTAAATTTCAATTCAATCGAATTCAAATGAACTTATTCATTTGAATTTAGCCAGAATTTTTTAAGCTTCTCTATACATTTATCAGCTATATCATTTTTACAACTTTTGAAAAAATATTCAATTTGATATATACACGATGTTTTTGGAAGCTTTCTAAGCACAGCTAGCATGGCATGACTGAATCTTTTTGAATGCGAACGTTGGTTCGCCTGTGATACGCTTTTTAAATGTCGCAGTAGTTAGCAAATCGTATTCATACTGACTTTTGAATGAATGATGCAGTAACGACATAAATTTTAAACTATTTTTATTTTAGTTATAATCTTCGTTGATGATCGCGATTTAATAACTACCTCTTATAAATATAATATAATACACCCGACAAGTCGCGTGATAATTTAAAAGGTATGAACACAGTTTTCCAACATTTTTTATTTTATTACACTATTTTTATCAATTGATTTTTCAAACGATTTGTTAACTTGTTTGCAAAGACATGATTGTTTTTGCTGTTTTCTTATCCCTAAAACTGGACTTGATGAAACTGACTTGGAGATGATTAAAAGCTAACCATTCTTTGTCCTGTGTTTCTATCCTCAGTCTGAAAGTTTGAGCCTTTTATATGTTTTCTCGGGAATGTATTTATCATTTTATTTGATTAATTACTTACTGTGAAAACTTCCAATATCTTTCAATAAAGGTTTTTAGTGTCCATATCGTATTTCTACCTACAATCTTCAATATACAATACAATCAAATAAAACCTCATTTTTACTTTAAATGTATATTGAAAACAGACAACTTCGTTTTTCTACTAGTTATATTATTGAGTGTGTTACCAGTCACCGTATTAGTTAGAAAATCTTTCTCGAATAGACAAAACACGTGCTACACATTATAACACAAGTAGTTAAATAACATTTTTTTCTTAATTTTTCAATGCATATTAAAAAACTTCACAAATTGAACGACGAAGCTATTGCAATATTTATTCGATGTACCGTAATGTGGTTTATCCATTAAAAAAGCAATTTCACCAAAAGATTTTACCAAATTTATCAATTGTATTTTAATCCGACTGGAGGCTTAAATCATTTCTGCATCAGCGATTTATAATATTATAATGCATGTGTGTGGGTACGGCATTTGAATTTACGACAATGTTGATATTTTGAATTCTTCTTGTTCATTCTTTGACTTGCAAATTTATTTTACTTGTGAGCATGTTTGTATGAATAACTTTGAAGATTTTCAGCCTTTGTCAGACAGATTATTGGGCATTCATATGAGAAATATTAGACTTAAAACACAACATATCTCTGAAACAAATCAGTTGTTAACTATGTTAACAACTGATTTGTTTCAGAGCTTTTTTATGATATCACATTAATGGAGATTTAAGATCTATGACGCGTCAGCATCGGAGCTTTTCAAATCTCCTTCATGTCTTATATAAAATAAATACTGATTTTTATATCATTTTGTGTCGTTGTTGAGAAACTTAAGTCGCTGCAGAGCTGAGCAACCCAAAGTGAATCCGGTTCACGCGGAAAACCGTACACATTATAATTATGTTTATCTCATCACATACTATACCCACACACGCATACATATTCATACAAGCACATACACATATACACGTATGCATAAACAATACGTTAGGAAATGAACCAATAAAATAATTTTCAGATGCGTATTTTGATATCAGTATTTTAAGATTTTATAGTTTTCAGAGATAAGTAATACTGTAAAAGCAATTTTAATGGTCTTCCTATAAAACGATGGTGTATAGTCTTGACTTCGTTAAGAATAACATAATTCCATTTCTATGTTTTTTTTTATCCATGTTGCTTTTAATAGCTAATATAATAAGAATTCTAATTATATATATTAATAGATTGTTTATATATCAATATATTGTTCCCGCTATAATGTAGTATTCTACTACAATATTATATTAATTAATTCTTAGGGAACTTTATTTGATTTTATTTTGAATATTAATTAGTACTAAGAGGTCCTTAACACTTTATTTATAAACTATTTTACCTTATTCACAATTTAACATAATTTTTGAACTGTTGATTTTGTACACCTAATAATTATTTATCTACATTTTTTTTACAAATAGCCTTGACTTTTGCTTATTGTCCATGGTATGACACACGCACAATCTATTGTAAATTAATTACATTCGCAAGCAATAAGTTGACAAAATGAACGGTATTGCAAGGCACAAAATATGAACAAAAAATTATTTTTGTGTATAAGACCTACTGTAAGTTAATTGCATTATTTCTATAACTTTTAAGCAAGTACAAGCAATAAGTTCGCAAAGTTTTATCAAAATTCGATGAGCGGTATGGCAACGCATAAAATACGAACAAACACATTTTTTTGTATTTGAACATATTTTAACCCATTCAATGGAAATGAAATGAAGGAGACTAAAAAAAGGACTTTTACTATAATTTCTTTTCTAAAATTTCGTTTTGAGCTTATTCATAGAATAGTAACCCACAATGTTGGATAATACGACTGAATATATTTCATGTGCTGTCTAAATCCTTAGCGACGCTGAAATGTATCTCAATTTCGCAGTGGAGAATATTCTCTAAACATATGCAGCGTAGGGTTACCTTTTCCGACCGAATCTGAATTGTATACCATATCAAAGGACAAAACGTAATTAAGCTGCCGAAAAGACGGTGGCGTCGCAGGTTTTGCGGGCGTCTTGCAGCGGTCGACGCCTGCCCCGACCGACGCCGCACGGTGACTTCGTTGAGGGGTTTAATCAAGTGGAGGGCGGCAAACTTTCTACCCGGGGATTATTAGCCTTTCATTTATACGGATAACGGTCGACCGAGGCTTACTCATTTATAATTCAGCATTTGTTACGTTATTCTACGAATAACGGTTTCGAAACGGAAATTTTAGTACAAATTGTATTTTGTAAAATTAAAGCCATTACTCAAATCACTCAAATCTCGATTCAATTGACTTGACAAACATATTTTTAAATTGCTAATTCATCCAGTTACAAGATATTATTCTTCCTGCATAATCCAAGCAATAAAAAACATTTTGAATATGGTAACAATGTGAAGTATGGTATCTACAAAAAAATCTCTGTTCATGTTTTTTTTTAAATGTGTTGGGTCTCTTTCTAAATTCACAAAAAAAATTATGAAAATGTACTTTTTAATTGAATTGACATTTACTTGGTAGAACCCATTATAATACGATGAAAAGATAGCAATAGTCCTGATGAGGACGTAAGCCGAAATAGCTATCAACTATGTACGTAATTTTGTAGATCGTAAATACGTTGATATTTTTTCATCGTGTTAAAATCTACTTAATTTGGAAATAAATTTTCGTTAAACCATTTAACCAATATTTTTTATTGAATTGTTAAATTATTTATTCATTCATTTTCGCAATGCCACAGATATCCTGAAATAAAGAAATATTACGAAACACGAAAAACTTGCTTTAATTTCAGTTCTCCAACTTAAGGGAAGTCTATGAATATGTAATAGACAATTAAAGACAATTAAAACTTTTGATTTAATTTTGCTTTGTCCTACACGCGACCCTATAGAATAATTTGTACGGCCTTATTTCAGTTTATAGCAATCAATATAGTTTGCATTTTGTTATAAATATAACATAAAAAAAACGAAACAAATCGGTTTAGGAAATCAGTGTCATAGGAACCTTCGATGATATGTATAACCACTTTTAAGGTGTTAACTGTCACTTTTTGATTGAAAGGCATGATATTTTAAATAAAAAACACATTTTTTACTACTTATTTCCACAATATATCAGGACCGGCTTCGCTCAGTTGATAATACTCGTGGAAATAAGAACGAAAAAAAATGTGTTTTAATTATTTACGATATGTACAATATAGTGGCAGTTGGAAAGCACAAGTCTATCTGCAACCCTTTCTTTAACATTAACAACATTATATAGTATAGAGTAAAATTGATGTGTTGTAAGAAACGCTAATATAATATTTTATATGGCCCACCAATCCATTTCTGTTGGACATCACTGACTTAAGGCACTGGCTATGAGAAAAATATATTTTCCCTTATTTATACGATGTAAGTTTTGCAATTAGCAGTAATCCTTACATGACGTGTTTACATTGGTAAATAAATAAATACAAAACAAACAAATTTCCTGCAATTAAGCAAAGTTAAATGCCTTTAAAGTGTCTGGTAGTTAAATGTTAATTCCAATGACACCCCAATATCCGCGTATCGTATTTCCCGTAATCCGATAAAGACGGATTGATCCTGGTGTAAGCTTTGAGAGCTGGTTGTGGAATTATCGTATTCATTGTTTCATTATAGGTGGCGGGAGGTTCTCGAGGGCGTCAGACTGTTAAATCCCTCCGATGACGCATGACAATTAAATAGCCTTCGTATTGTTTTCCCCGGTTTGACGCGGTCGAGAGCTTTGCGTCAGAGCTTTCTGTGCGTTCATAAAAAAAAACAGAGGAAAGAGAATTTATTTTCACAAGTTCTTATTGAATGAAATTTGAGATTTTTTTTTCATTTACATTGTGTAATAATTTTATTCGTGCGTATATTACTGCTAGCGATTTAGTCTTTCGATTTAAAAAGTCAGTGTCGGAAAGAGAAAAATAAATTGTATAAAAATGTCATCCAAGATTATCTTGACTAGAAATTTCATCACAAACAGCAATGTTATATTTTATGTTTTTTAAATCACAGTGCCTTCAAGTGTTTTAGCACAACAGTAATTTACTTACAAAATGTTTCATTACGTTATATATGTATATTTTAATAAGTAAAAGAGAGAAAAAGGAATAAATTCCGCCGTCTCTTAATTGTATATCTTTCAATATTAACATTGACTATATAGAATCATCTGACTAGTAAAATATAGAAATTTTATTAATATACCCAGTGTCTAGATACCTATTCATTTTATTTTTAAATTAATCGTGTTTTTTTTCTTTTCTTTTGCAGGTAAGTGGTTTGGTCGTACACTGCTTGATCATATTTTTCAACGACAGACACAATTCCTTGGTAACATGTGAGTTTTTAAGAAAATAATCATATAATTGAAATCGTAACTTCTCAGTGATAACTGATTTTTCGACATTTACGTCATTACCAACAGTTAAAAATCAAATATGATTTTAGAAACAAAATTGTTATTGATTCTTGTATTTCAAAAACATTACGTGTCACACTTTTGTAATTGCTTAGGAGAGTGAAATTCTTCGTGTTATATATATTTTATAGCAGGTATTGACTCTTGAATTCATACTAAAAAAAGTTTGTTAAGGTTTTATATTTTAATTAAATCCATCTTTACTAATGTGGGCACCTAATGTTTTCATAATACAATAGATGCATTTTTTCAATATTTTAAAATACTTTTATACCGTTCATATATGGAAGGTTTTCGTATTATGTTTGTGTATTTGAGTATTTTGAAAATGTTTGCATACTAAAGCCCATTTTTGGGAAAAGTGTGACTCGTATTGTTTTCGAAATACACGATTGAATTCTTCTTGATGTTCATTTGCACTCGTTAGGTAAATCATAGAAAAAAATTCACTCCAATTTTAAAATGAAGTATTTCGAAAAAAAAATATTTCGTGTTCGGGAAAACCAGGCTAAGTCATTGAAAAATTTGAAAAATATTAAATAAAAATTTAATCTCATTCGTAGATATTCAAGCATTTTTTATTCCACTTAAGTTGTTTTCACGATATTAAAACAATGAATTGTTGAATCCATACTTAATAAAAATATTTAACACAGAAATACTTCCAGATACCAAAATTAAATTTCCTGCTGTAATATGTTCTTGCTTGCTCGCCGATTTCATTAATAAACTTCAATTTCTCAATTCGTCTCTATAATAACGTTTAAACTCGCTATATATGTTACATCTCTCTTTGGTAATAATACAAATCTATATTACTTTCTACAATGTAGCGTAGACGTCAAAATATCAGCAGAAATAGATCTAAACTTTCAAAAGTTAACCTTAAGAAAGCTTCTATATTAAGCTACAATGTAGACGCTTGTAGACGGCAAATGAACGCTCCCTAAAAATTGACAATATTGCTTTTAAAATAACTCAAATGATATCTATCAGGCAGATAACTTTAACGCTTGTTTGTTGTTAATCTCGTTGACGAAATTTTCTCATTACCGTCTCGTTTATTTCGAAAGTTGGTTTGACTTCCCAGAGCTGAAAATGAATCGGTTGACGAACAAAAGATATAACAGGAAAGAAACATCAGAAACATCAATGCGAAAAACTATAATAACGATAATAATTTTCATTTTATAAAGTCTTTTATTTTGATTTCAATTTCGGAAATTTCGTTCCAATATTGTATTTAACCTAAAAAACAAAAAAACAATTCACACTTTATATTTCTCGTATAATAGTGAGTATATATGAAATATTTTTCTCAGTTAGTGTAAAGGGTATATTGAATCAATTTATTACGTATAAATACTATCTGAAAATAGTCTCTGATTTCCAAAAGCATTTACGAAAAATTTTCTTCATATTCAGAGCAATTTTAACTTATTCTACGAAGCTTTTGGTTGTGTATCTAGAGCAGGGTTTCCCAAATATTTTAAGCAAAACATTCTTCAATAATCTAAAACTTTTAATTAAACACTTATTTTTTATCGATTGAATTGGCATTTACTAGGTAGAACTCCATTATAACACGGTGAAGAAAATAGCACTGTATATAAGTTCTACAAAATTACTTTTTAAAATATAGTTGATAGCTATTTCGGCTCACGCCATCGTTAGAACTATGCTTAAACTAACATTTGCTTATCTATATATAGTTGTGTAGAAAATGCTAGTGGTGGATGGGATCCAAGAGCTTCGCAGACTATCTCTTGTTTTCTTCCTGCTGATAATGGTAGCGAGTCTGACAGGATATTAAGGGCCGTTGGACGAACTTGAAGATGTAGCAAATCAATTAATAAATTTAAATATCAAATAAAAACAAATAAATCAGATCGTTATAACAAATCAGCATTGTCATAAAACATAATTTAATTGTCAATCTTAGCCCACTGACTGCTACCAAAATATCAACTGTAAAATCAGGTGATAATAATGTATGTTTAAAGTGCTAAAAAATCTGTATACTAGGTTCAATTTATGTATCTAATAATAAAGTCTTATTTTTGCTAGTTTAGCAGCATCAAGTTATTTGGTGTAAAATATCCTTTAGAAGGCTGAGTAAGATATTTTTTTTTTGGGATATCAAATTGATGGAGCGTTAAGATCTGTGTGACACGTTAGCATCAAAGCTCTTCAGGACTCCTTCATCTCATTTATGCCACCATGTGGTAGTCTGTTTGGTTTATTGATTATTAAAAATATATTGAAATTTTTTTTTTCAATCAACTTTACGATACATGTCAACGGTTACGCTGCTTGACACTGGGGGAGCTAGATTTGTGTTTGAAGCTTTGCAGCTGAATGTGGCTCCACGATCCTTTCTCTGAAGGTTTCTTACGATTCGAAGATTGGCCTTGACACAATACATCTTCTCTCCTGTTTTAACGATTCAGCTTGACTTATTTTTTAGTTTAGCGAATTCATAACAGTAAGTATTCATTGATAAGTGTTTAAGTTTTAGTCAAATTAACACGTATTTAGGGTTTATTAAAACCGGACCTAGAGAGCTTATTTTCCTCGCACTTATGCTAATTTACGCCATCAAATCCTAGTCAATATTTTCGATGGTTTTGGCGGTAACTTTGTGGAAGATCATCTTAATATAAAAAAAATTAAATGCGTGGAATAATCAAAGTTATTTTAAATCCAGTTTTACATACGAAAATATTTATCATTTGCGGAAAAAATGTTGATATATCTGTAGTTTGTTACGCCACAGAATAAAATTAAAAAAATAGAAAAGCAGTAATTGGTGTAGTAGGGCGAAGAATAGCTTAAAAAAAATGAAAATAAATTGATACCACGCTTCAAATTCATTGAACATATAAACACCAATATTTATGCTGGTTCTGTATTAAATTATATTTTCCCAAGATAGGTCATACAAAAACCAAATCTTTAATTGGCATAAGCATCAGATAGCAAAAGCATATTATTATTTTCGGATTAAAAATGTTATCTAGAATAAGGGAAACGTATTCCCGTGGACGCCTCACCGTTTATACGTTATTTTCATTTCTTTTTCTGGCCAAAAGCTCTCTAATTTCTCGTTCCCGGTACCATGTTCTTCCACACTTTATCTCTTTTTTCGTCAAGTCTCGTATATAATTAATAACCTCCGAGGTCTGAGTACATCGCCTCGGGGTATTTTATGTACAGGATAGATTTTAGATTCGGTGTACACAAATGTGTAAACGGCAAAACTATGTTGTTTATGATAATTATTACAAAATTATATACATGGATTTTTGTGATTTCGTTATTCATGATATAATACTTACTGCGAATCCAATCGTTAAATTTTTTTATATACTGCCTTTTGAAGAGGCATCAGATTATTGTAATAAAATAGCTTTAAATCAAAAAGTTGACGGCAAAACGTAATTCCATCTGAATTTTTAATGTATTATATATACATACTGATTTTTTTATAGCTTAATTATTATAATTGCAAATTTGTCCAAATTGAGACCATATAATCATATAACACCCTTAGTAAAATCGTATCAAAATTGTGTGATTCTTTTTTTACGTTATCAATACGATTCGATTCAAAATCGAAAATTGTTTTGAGATTATAAAATATTTTCATTATATAAGCTCAACTGTTTTGTTAAGCATTTGTTGTGCCCAAAAAAAGTGTAGTGATAAAATTTATGATATTGACTGAAGGTTCTTGATGGAATTTCAATATCAAATTTGAATCGTTTCAACTTTGAAGTCATTCTTGAAAGGATCGTTAGTGACAAAACATGTGGAATCGTACAAAGTTGTAACAATTCAGAAAAGTAAAGTGAATTTAACGATTTGGTGGCTTATAAATAAAATTGATTGATTGGTTTGACATTTATTCGGTAGAACTCTATTATAACACAGTGGAAAAAAAAGGCATTATGTTTTGTTCTACAAAAATTATAATGTAATAAACTTGACTCTTTCGGCTTATGCCATCACCGTTATTATGACTTACCTTTTATTTGTTATACTGTTTTACTATTTTTCACCATGCAAACTCAATCAGTTCATTCAATCACATTTTAAATAATTGCGGAAATATAATATACTTAAAATACTTGTTTTTATTTTTCTTTAAGAAAATAAAGATGTAGACTTAAAAGCATCAAATTATCCTTATATATTTATTTTTAATACATCTCAATGCTTCTAACATAAAAATTTTATGTTTTGTTTTTGTTTAATGTATGCTATTTTTTTTGTCATAAAATTACTATGTTGCGCAGCTCAAAATCAAATAAAAATTTCTTTTAATTAGGATTTTATAAATTGTAATGAAACTGTATATTAAATGATTTTAATTCAATTTATAACTAAATTAAATTATAGCCTTTATGAAGATTAAAATATTTTCCTTCATAAATGTATTACATAATAAATATTTTGTTGTGATATGAAGTAACTTTTAACAAAGTTTACACAATTATATTATTTCCTTGTCATAAGACCCTACTCAGAATATATGTTTTACAATCATATTTAATACACATAATGGAGGGTTATAATACATTGTTTATAAAGACAACTAAGGGGTGGGTCCTTCTTTAAACGTTTTCAATCAATTATGTGCTCATCATATTTATGTAATGTAAATGTTGAGAAATATTGAACGTACAAACAGATTCTATCATAACATCAAATTAGTTAAAAAAATAAATATATTTTATGTTGTTATTTTCTGTGGTAAAAAGACCATATGGATGTGACCAATGGGGTCAAAATGATTGCTAAGAAAATGCATTGTTGATTTGATTGGTATTTTAATTTCTGAGACTCGAGACACAACTTTTGAAAAGTCCTGGGAATTTAGAGACTCGAAATATTGACCTTTTTACGTAAAGTTAAAGTTTTTTTTTTTAAATCAAATTGTTACATTCTGTTGCATCCGTGTGATAGAATGCCTGAAGATGCCGAAAGGCGAAACCCAGGCCGTTAGTGACAAAACATGTGAAATCGTACAAAAGTTTAACAATTCAAATTTGATATTGAAATTCCATCAAGCACCTTCAGTCGATATCATAAATTAAAATCAAATTACATCACGGTGAAAAAAAAGCAATGTATTTTAGTTCTACGAGCTATTTCAGCTCACGCCATCGTCGGAAATATACCATCTTAATATATATTGAAATAAATAGAGAATATTTCATAAACTATTTATTTTATGTATTTATATAAAATAAATATTATATGAAATTATTACATCGATTTTATATTAAAAATAATGAAATTGTATTTACTTACTGTCTGTTTTTTGAAATACCCGGGATTCGAGACAGCGAAATATCTTAAAATTCTCGGGAATAAATCCTCACGTTTTCTTGACGTAAAATTCCTGATTGTCACGTATGTTTTTGGTATTACATGTTCTTCCTTATACTCTTCAAAATTAGTCATCAATAAAACGAAAAACATCCGTTGTATTTTCCTTAAGAAACATCCTCTATTTTCAATTTAGACACAGAAAAAGCGTTTTTGCTTTTTTTCTCTCCCCCAGGAACAAAGACAATTTCAAAGTCAATTTGTTTGTCGTTTTAGTTAATTGGCAATGAAAATTTCCGAACCGCTTCACACGACCACTATTAATTAATGTTCCCTTATAGAGATTCTTATTATCAATTATTTGTTCGCGGAATATCGCATCGTCGAATTTTGTATAACTTGTTTATTGTGGTGGTTCCACTGTGCATACTTCAATAATTGTTTTGTTTAATTTAATTACATATTTGCTCTAAGGCCGCGGTGCCCTCCCGTAGAGACGTTGCGGTATAAGGTTTAATTTACAACTTGGCAGCACAGATAACAATATATTTGTCGTTTGTTTCTTAGAAATCGCATGTATATCATAACACGAATTCAGATAATCTTCCAACAAGAAATAATTATACAAATATTTGATTTATTTCAAGAACACTGGAAACTTACTACAACAAAATTAATATACGCAATTACGGCAATAACGCTGAACCAATTCGCAAAATTAACGTGTTTACATTTTATAAATAAAGAGATGAGAAACTGACTACAATATTTTTTTTAATATGTGTGTATCTACTTAAACTAACATCCAAATATATATACGAAATAACTTTCATAACTATTTAATTGATTATAATGACATTCTTTTAATTCCTGTTCTGTGTAACTACTTTTGTACATAACCGATACAAACTATTTATTGTGTGTGTAAACCGAAATGCAAAATCTGGTTCGTACGCGAACGAACACGTGGAATTGTACAATTTTTCAAAAACTCAAATTTTAAAACATGTTTTATATAGATTTAAAATACAATTAACAATCTTTCAAAATGATTCAATTTCTTAATTTGCATCGTTACAACTTTGTACGATTCCACATGTTTTGTCTCTAACGACCCCGGGTTTCGCCTTTCGGCATCTTCAGGCATTCGATCATACGGATGCAACAGAACTGATGAACTGACTGAGAACGGGTCCGTAGTGAAAAAACATGTGAAATCATACAAAATTTTAACAATTTAAATTTGATATTGAAATTCCATCAAGCGCCTTTAGTCGATATCAAAAATGATTATTTCTTTTATATCCATATAGTTTACGTTGATGTGCTATAAATAAAACTTAAAAAAAAATTATATGGTTATAATTAAACAAATTTTTGTTGTTTTTTTCTATATTCCGCTTATTAATATCACATTTAGGTTTTTTAATATAAAACGTCATCAATTTCATTTTAACCTGTTTTTATATGACGTGATCGTTAGATACTAAAATATAAATGCATTGAAGATTAACCCTGATCACAAATAAGAACTAATCTGCAATTCGTTTGGCATATAATTGCGAACGGCTACTCTATGAAAGCAACTCGCATTGATAATCCTAATTTAGTTAATTCATCGTTATTCTTTTAAAAACATTTAAAGTTTTTACAATTTAAAACCAAAATTCCTTTTAAAACTGCCTACGCAAGCTTTATAATACAAAGGAAACTTTAAATATTCCTTATCAATATGATAAAGCGTTTTCTAATTTTCATAAGTATGTAAGCTTCATCCAGCAAGCTATCTCAATTCATAAATTTGCATTAGAGTAATCTCGTTTAGTTCAGGGCGTCGATAAGAAGGTAAGGATGCTTTAAATTTCCCCCTTCTTCAAAACTACGGGATAATAAAAGCGACCCTTAATTATTATCCCTTAGCGACGCGTTGCATTCTACGACAGTTAAAAGGTATTATCTTTGTTAAAAAAATTAATGCCAAAAACGCATTACAATCGTTATATGTCTTGCATACGGTCACTGTGGATACGATAATACACTCTTCTCTGCGTACAATCATTGTTCTTCCTTTTTGATTAATAAACAGAGCTTTACACTATTCTGACAGGAGCTTTTATAGGACATAAACTTTTACTTGAAATTTGATTTCACGTAGACTTATCGAATCATTTACTATATTCAAATGTCAAGTGCTATCTTATATTATGAGAAATTATGTAGTACACTTATTTTGTTTATAAAAATACTGAAAGAATATTTTCATCACAGTTAAGTACATGGCACATGGTATTTAGATGCACTCGCTTTTTTCGGCATTTGATCACACGGGTGCAGTAATTGAAGTTCCATCAAACACGTATATCGACGTCATAACTTATATTTAGAGTATATTAGGAATTGGGAAATGTTGAAAGTCCGTATAAATTATTCGTGTGTTTTACAAGTGTCACTTCTATAATACAACTTACACTGAACCATTTTTTTTTAAATTTTCTTCTTATTTTTTTCTAAAACAAAATCCTGGAATATGAATAATTCCTGCAAAAATTGTGCTTCCATTTTATAAAGTTCACACTGTGAGAGTACAGTGAGTGCAAAAAAGAAAACACTCCAAAAACAAAACACGGCTCTCAGTTTTGTGGTACTAACTCCAGAGTCACATGCACTTTCTGAGAAAGTCTTTGGTATATTCGTGTCAAGTTCCTTTTTACAGAACTGTTGAGTGCTTTTTTAAGATGTGAGTATAGTTGCATCTAAACACAACAACAGCACGTATCTATGTTTGTGAAACATTGGTAATGGAATAAAACAGATGTCACTTTTAAGGTGTTAACTGTCACTTCTTGATGGAAAGGCATTATATTTTAAATAATAAAAACACATTTTTTAGTACTTATTTCCACAATATATTTTTTGATCAGGACCGGTTTCGCTCATCGCGAGCATTATCAACTGATAGAATACAATTTACAAACAAGTCTATTTATACAAAACAAAAAATTAATTTGAGTTAATGGTAGCAGGTGTACAAAACCATGGGTACAAGAACTAGAAACGATTTACATAAAATCATACAATATTGATACAAATAAAGTAAATTAGTATAAAAATTAAATGTTCACAATCACTTATTAAGAATTACAATTACAATTATGGTAAATCAATAATCCATTAGGAGCTCTAAACAATCAATAAGGAAGTAAGGAGTGGGAAATTTTTAATGACGAAAATAACCCACAAAAAAAAACAGATGTCTTTGAACGGATTTGTTAATTACAAAATTCGTTCGAATTTCGTATTTATGCAAACAACCACATAAAAAATTCAAAATTCAAATGAATCAAAACTGGAGAAAAGTCAACATTTTTTTTTTTTCATTTAAATTGTTGAAACTTTGTACGACTTCACAATTTTTGTCACTAACGAACTGGGTTTCGCCTTTCGGCATCTTCAGGCATTCCATCACAAGTATGCTACAAATCTGACACACAATAAACAACAAGTATCGTTATCATTTGTTACCAGTTCTGTTGCATACGTGTGATGGAATGCCTGAAGATGCCAAACGACGAGACCCGGGTCGTAAGTAACAAAAAGTGTGGAAACGTATAAAGTTTCAGCTCAATTCAAATTTGTTATTGAAACTCGTAAAATATATTTTTGAAACAGATACACGTATTGTATATATTACAATGAAGAAATTTGATTTTTGTGTTGTTTTCATTTAAAACTCGTATAATTGATTAAATTAACATGGTTTCTAAAAAGATCGCTGGCAGGAAAGTGATAAATATAACGTGTTTATTGAATTTCATTTACTTGGTAGAACTCCAAAAGTAACTTAATTTTACTTATTTTTTTTGACAAAGTTTCTGATGGCTATTTCTGTTTGAGCTACCGTCAGAGCTATAGATTTTTCACATTATTTATTTCCATATGTTTTACCATTGCATGTGTAATCTACTGACCAAACAACGATCCTTACGTTGGTATATTTATAACATAGAGTGTGAATAATTAACATTTTTTTTTTTTAATTTTACCTAAATGAAAATGAGGATACCGTTAAAGAATGAAAGACCTATTATACGTAGATAACTTAGAAACTGTAATCAAAAATTGAGCCACATTAAAAGTCAATGATGACTTTATATCACGGTGAAAAAATAGCAACGTATTTTAGTTCTACAAAATTATTTTTAACAATTATAGTTGATAGCCATTTCGGCTCACGCCATCGTCAGAACTATGCTTAAAATAACATTCGCTTATCTATATATAGCTGTGCAGAAAAGGCACACAACACATCCTCTCTCCTGTTCCAACGGCCTAGCTTGTTTCTTTAACACAATGACACTCAATTTTAAAAATTCTAAATGAAACAATAGGTGTCTATGACAATAAGATTGTATGTGGGACGGAAGTGGTCCTTCTGGAAGCAAATCAGATCACCCCTTTGTACAACGGCTGGACAAGTGGCGATACTATTATGTTAGTTTGTTCGTTGAGAATCCTTTGTGATAATTGGTGTCTATTGATTTCTTTATAAAGTACACTTTATATATCACAATGTATTCTAATTAATTCATTTTTCGTTGATTTGTTTTCAAGCTTTTGTTTCGCTCATCTGCGAAATTTCTACACGATAACAATACAATTCTATTTCTAAGTAAAATTAAAGTTATTTTAAACCACAGATGAGCGTAGGACAACGTAAAACTTTAAACTAGAACAGATATCAAATTTAACTGATTTCTTCATGGAAAAATCCACGTTGTATTACGTAGATTTTTTTTATTATTTTGAAAACTTTGTCACCGGAGATTTCTCGGCAACTTTTAACCGTACACTGCAATATTTTCCAAGCGGACTTGACATTTTGTAATTGGAGGAGGTAGCGCGAATAGCAAACAAGCGAGTATACACATACAATACTGCAACCCTCTCGTCTTCACCCCATCCCAACGTTGCCCCTTCGCTGTGTGCTTTTATGCAATGGCCATACGGCGATTTCGACTCAACTCGACGTCTAGAACTTTTTATTACTGATATTTATCAACTGAAACTATCTAAAATCAAAGATTCTTGACTATTTTTATTTTTTTCATTTTTCGACTAGTTTATTTCACAAATCTTTATTTATATTGATTAAATTGGCGTTTATTTGCTAGAACTCCATTATAACGCGGTGAAAAAAATATCAATGTATTTTTTTTCCACAAATTTATTCATAAGATATAGTTGATTGCTATTTCGGCTCGCACCACCGTCCGTATGTTTCGCCGTGTTTCGTTTCCATAACAAACCATCACAATCCAATAAACCATTTCCGTGCAATATGTAAGCTTATTGATATAGCCGCCTTTTCAGTTTCATTTACAATGTTTAAAAAAAATAATTTTATTACTATCAGGAAATAAATCAGTAGTTCTTTAAAACAAGAGAGAATATATATTGTGTACCTTTTCTCCGTAACTATATATAGATAAGTAAATGTTCGTTTAAGCTTAGTTCTGACGATGGCATGAGCCGAAATAGCTATCAACTATATCTTATAAAAAATTGTAGAATTAAAATGCATTGCTATTTTTTCACCGTGTTAATCTTTATATACCTTTCCGGCATATTTTCGAACTTTGAAGTATGTGTTACTAGGCTATATTGTAGAATTCGCTTAATTTTTTAATCCACGTGAAATGTGTTTTATGTTTTCCAGCTGTCATTGAAATGAATGTCATTATAAATATTTTTATTCAAGTGCTATTTATGTTACATCACTTCATAGTTGAAAGTTAAAATCCACTTATTTGTAAATTTTTAGATTTTTGAATTGTTACCACCCTGTACGATTCGACACGTCCTGTAACTAACTACTCGGGTTTCGCCATTTGGCATCTTCAGGCATTCCATGGCACAGATGCAACAGAACTGACGCACAATAAACAGTCAGCGTCGTCTAAAGCATTGCATAATATTTAAATTACAACAATTTTTATATTTTTATAATCAAGGCCGGTTTCTCTCATTGTGAGTATAACCAACTGAACACACAGAACTTTACTGATTGAATTGACATTTAATTCATAGAACTCCATTGTAACACGGTGGAAAAATATTAATTGGCATATTTTTATTGTGTTATAATAATACTTCTTTTTATACAATATAATTATTAAGTATTTTTCCGCTACTCGCAAAAATTTGTGAACGATGAAAATGATTCAATTGTCTCCCTCGACTTCATTTGAATAATCACATTAAGATTTATTTTTCATCTGTTCATCTTAATAAAAAATGTGGATTGTTTATTTCAATACAATTCTTTCTGCCAAGACTTGAAATAAAAAACAGCTTTAAGGTTAAAATGCTTTTTAATTTGTGCTTTTTACTTAGTTGGTCGGTTAATTTAAGAGCTTTGTGTCAAAATTTCAAACGTCATATACGACATAATTTAAATATGAATTTTAATTTTTTGAGAAAATATTTTCATTATATACCTTCAATGTTTTTTTGTTTACATTTATTTTCAATATTGTAGTGTATTTTTTTGTTGTTGTTGATAATATACAGTATATCCGGTCATAAAATAGTACTTAAATAAACCAAGCTTTAAAAGCTCTCATTTTACTGAATACAACATAATATATACCACCAAAGTACTGTATATATAAAAATACGCATTGTTGGTGGTACTTGGTTCAATAAATTAAATAAACAAAAGATAACGACACAATGAAGCTTTTAGTTACTGCGGTCGAAAATAATTAACTTGACAATTTTATTCCATTCCTTTTTACTATTATTCAATGCTAAAGGTAAGACAAACTTTGAAAATGTATGTTTTTACCTGACTCGTACACTGAGATAGATACTGAAGTTGTAGTTCTTACAAAGCTTTTAAGTATAAAGTTCTTTGGTTCAATTTTTCTATTCAAAAGTTTGTTGAATGGACTAACAATTATTTACGTGAACTTTGTATCAAACATTTTAAGATATTACTTTCAACTTAACAATCTTGACTTTCAAATACAATTATTTAATATAAGTACAATTTTGACTCTTACGAAGTAAAAATGAGAATTTTGTCATTCTTAAAAATATCAAATTGTGGACATGAATTGTTTGTTTTTTAAAGTGTAGAACTAGTCTGCTAATGGGGATTTCAATTGTAAGAGCATTAACAATGTTCAACATTATTCCTTCAGTTGTCGACATATTCCATGTCAAATAATATCAAAGGAAATTTTATATGAACTTGTTTGTTTTTTCAACTTTTGTTTTTGACGTCGCAAACGCAATAAACTAATGATTTGTATTTTTTTAAGTGTTTACAAATAAATAAATAAATATTTGTTTATCTTCAGCAAAATATTTCGGGAGCTTTTTACACACTTTTACACTGCCCTATAAAAGGTTTCATTCATGTAAAAGATTCCACTAAGTATTCTTGAAAGCTGTGATCAATTAAAATTTCGAAAGTGTTAAATATATTCAATTGTATCAGTATATATGAAAGATGATTTATTCGAATGAAAGGCTTTTGTTTTTTGGATATCATTTATTTGATTCAATATAATAAATTAATGTGGCCATAAAATATGGAGACTCAATTCTTTACATTATAATTTAAATTATATCTTATCCGGGTCTACAAATGTACTAAAAGGTGGTCTAAATTATAATCAAAATATCAAATCAAAAATTGTTTTTATTGAAATATATGTCGAATCCATTTATTGAGTCCATTCACTACCAATGTCTCAACTGTTCAGACGGCTGATTACAGCGTGCTTATAGGTAATACTGAAAACGGTAATAGAATATCTGAACTTAAAGTTAATGTATTAGCTTATTTTTTGTAAAAATACAGTCCAATAAGTGCTTAAAATTTTAATTAAATATCTCTACAATTGAATTGGTTTTTGAAAGACTTGATGCCAGAATATCTTTTACGACGACTTGCAATGCTTGCTAGGGATAGTTAAAGAAAATCTCGTTCGAAGTATTTTTTCATTTGGTCCATATATAGTGTTTGTTTATAATTATATAATGATTACGTGAATTAAACAACTTGATTTTTCAGTTAGCCAATACATTTCACTGAAAATATTTTCAATTTTCACTCAATAGTAGAAAATCTTTTTTTTTTAAATATTAAGAACGCATTTTTAGTACTTATTTCTAAAATACGGATAGAAAACAGGTGATAATACTTGCGATGAACGAAACCGGTCCTGATCGAAAAATATATCTTTAAAAGTACTAAAAAATGTGTATTTATTATTTAAAATAGCATGCCTTTCGATCAAGAAATAACAGTGAATACCTGAAAGTTAGAAAGTCTATCAAATATTGTTTTTATTTGAATTTCTTGAAGAATTGTATTAAAGAAAACGGCTTCAATTCAAATAATTTGATTGATTACAAAGAAAGCTATTAAAAAAACTTAACAATCAAACCAGTTCCAATTTTTCTGTATCACAGGTCATTAACAATGGTTTTAAATATTTTAACTCTCGGATAATCTGGTAGCAAGGTTTTTTTCATTTAAACCCCTGGGCCACATGACAAAAGTTAAATAATTTATTCAAAATTAAATTTATTCGGTCGTAAAGAAAGTGATTATGATAATGGAAGAGGTAACAGTCTCTAATTTAAAATTGTCACCCTGACATAATAATTTGTAATAATTCTAAAAGTACTGGAATGCCTTTGTTATACATTGTTACGGCTTGACTCGCTATGTTATAACACTTGGTCCAGGGATGCTGAGCATTTTATCTTTCGGATAGAGAATCTAAAATATATCACTCGAAGAAACTGCTTTGTAAATGAAATATTCTAGTATCTTTTCTCTCAAAGGTATTACGCGCCGCGTACTTTAAAATTATATTCGTATATAGTAAATAGTTTTTAGTTTTATTTGTAAATATTCACACACTTTCTTTAAGTACTATTTCTACAATTTTAATTGTTCTTGCGTTGGTTTTACTCGTCTACAACATTATAAACTGATTGATACAATGTAAACTAAGACAAGGATATTTTTACAAAATTTTGAGCTTAAAATTACTACATACAGATTTTTAAGATTCAAAATCTGAAAAATATTGTGTAGACGATTTTTTAAGGTGTGAAAGCTTTTTTAGTATCCGCTATCAACACACTACAATATGCCGTCTAACAGTTGGAACATTTATATTCAGATAGTTAAAAAAAAAACAAGTGCGAGAGGGGAAAATGCAAAATACAATTACACAATAATATTAGAAATAAACTTACAACGAATGTATTTACACAACTTTTATTCCACATACGATTCATCGAAATTCGTCCACAGTTCTCTAGAAAAGTTTATTCATGCTGCTGGACGAATTTCTCTATTGTGGTATTGTATATAATATTTCATTTTGTATTCTATAACGCAGTAGCAATTGCAGCTCGATTATAATTATTTTATTATTTTTTCAGTTTATTTACACAAACTGTATCTAACATATGTGTGATATCCGAAAGACAGTGAAATTGAAACTAAACACCAAAACAAGTGAATTTTTCCTCGCAGTTAAATATTCTATGATGAATTGTCTACCGGAAAGTCTACATATTGGTAACAGATGAAATCCTTACGACACAAAAAGCTCAATAACACAAACCATAAAACAAAAAGTTTGAATATAAAGCTCATTGGTTTGCAACAACTGACCCAAATTACAATAATTTAGATTCATCGAGTGCCTAAATGCCGTCGCACCTATCGAAATAAAAGGTCAAGGCTTATGCCAACGGAAAACATTGGGCGGCCATGTAACTTGGAATAAATTTTCACTTAGGTTTTGCGCAAGAGCGTGACGGAGCTTTTCCGGTGTGTTACTTGAAACTTCTTACTTAATGTCGAATAACTTTTGTAAAACAAATCAAAAGCATTGCGGATTTTTTCTTTCTCCTCTGGACCAATTGTTTGATGTTATTATACCATCGTTACATATTCTCCAAATGATTGATACTGTAGAAATTACTTCTATATTAACCGTAATTCATTCAGTTGCGTGGATGTTTTGTTTTTCAGAGCCAAAATTCCATCGTATATTTTTTTAGTTAAAAATCCACTATCTAGTGAAAGGTTAGTGTCAGCCGCTTATCTAATCATTTTTGGATGGAATAAAGTTAATTGAAATATAAAAACATCGCAGTACATTACCCGAGATTCTCTGCCATTAAAAGCCCTTATTTGGATCACCATCTTCAAATAATACATCACTTACCCCTATTTTTAGACAGTTTCTTCCGTTTCTCTCAAAATTTGGTTTAAACCTCTTAGTATATATTTAATATACAAATAACATATGATTTCAATGTTGCATTCTTTTTTACAAAACAACTTGTCATTTTTTTGCCATTATATGAAATTATTTTGCCATTGTTCTCTATAAATAAATCATAAATCCTTTTTTGCTTATACTTTCATTTTTTCTAATCATGATATTATAATTTGCGATACCGACTGACGATGTTTGATGGAATTTCAACATCAAATTTGAATTATTGAGCTGTGTTTAATTCCACAAATTTTGTCTTTTATGACACAAGTTTCGCATTTCAGTATCTTCAGGCAGTTAACAGTTTGCATTGTTTATAAATTAGAAAATTTATACATTATATATTTATTTATAATAATAATTAAAGCAGGGGGAGGCTTTCATCCAGCAGTGGATCGAACCCGGCTGATGATGATACAAAATAAATAGAACCTAAAGCTAGGGGTTTCATATACAAACGTGATATCTGAAATATTAATTTTATGAGATTTCAGAAATATATTTAGTTTCTGTCCTTAAAATGACGAAACATGATGAAAATGATGAAAATGAAAAAAGGCGAAACCCGTATCTTGAGTGGTAAACATGTGGAATTGTATTAAAGAATGTTTCAATAATCGAAATTAATCAATTAAAAGTTGTGTTACTGAATAACTACCCTTACTCTTTAAAATGTTATGTTAAACTTTTTGGGAGCAGGTATTGTAAAAGACAACCTTTGAAGCATACTTCTTCTTTTCTTGATGTAATAGACTGCTAACGTCTCGAACTCGTCTTCCCACGCTAAACGCAGACTTTAGCTGGCATTTATTGCCTTAGAAAGACAACGTCAATAAAAACCTTCTCGTTTTAAAACACACACAATTTATGTGATTTCCAGCATCTAAAACTATGATAGTCACTCGCTAAACTCCTAAAAGGCCAACAGAGAAATCGTGGTACTCCTGTAAACATTTTTCAAACAGTTTATAGATATCTTAATATTTGACTGTTTTGCCGACCTATTCCAATATCGAAATATTCGATTATAATCGTTATTTTCAATTTTTATTACGTCAAATCTTCGCCGAAACAATTCAATCACTATGCCAAACTGAGGTTATATAAATCTATTACTTAGAATTGACTACGATTCTCGATTGCTAAAGTTTTGTCAATGTGCATAGTCTAGCGAATGGAATCCTTTATGACTTTCCTTTATTATGGACCTCCGTTGACGGTGACAATTGAAAAGTTTGTCGCTAAATCTGCTCGCAGGCATAACAATATCTTTTCAGTTGGAAGCTGGAAATTTTACTGGGCGCATCTAAACTAACTTACACTCCGTAAAGAACTTTATAGGAAGTTCTTCAATAAAGCTAGACTATTCTAGTTGAGGTGAGAAGAAAAGTCATGAAGTTTATAAAATTTCATTTATTATGTAATCTAATGAAGAATGGAAACATAGAAATCATTATAACTTAGAAATGTTCTTCCAAACAACAAAATTTCTGAGCGAATGTAAAAATGTAAATAATTAATTCAGTAAATTTTTTATATAGCTTACACATTTCTACTACCCGGTTTTTATGACACGTATCATGTTGATGGTCAAAATACTACTCACTCTGGCGGATTTAAGCTTAAAATAAAACGGTATCAAATACTTTCGATGCATGCCAACTGTAAACCTTCATATTGCTTATTGCAGTGAAAACAAAAAGCTAAATATTATAATGTAAATAAACAACGAAGGAAATAGATCATGCTTAAAAACCTCGCGTTTGGACAACACTCTATACATAATTACCTCATGATCTTGCAGATGCAGCATTTTAAGCATGTGCCGGCCGATAATAGATCTAACATTTATTTAGTTTGCGACAAACCCCAACTAAAGATTCGTAAAAACTATATCTTAAAAGAATGTTACGTGATAATTTAGTTTGCGACAAACCCCAACTAAAGATTCGTAAAAACTATATCTTAAAGAATGTTACGTGATAATACGGTGAAAAAATAGCAATGTATTTCAGTTCTACAAAATTACTTTTAACAATTATAGTTGATAGCCATTTCGGCTCACGCTATCGTCAGAACTATGCTTAAAATAACATTCGCTTATCTATATATAGCTGTTCAGAAAAGGCACACAACACATCCTATCTCCTGTTCCAACGGCCTAGCTTGTTACTTTAACACAATGACACAAAATTTTCAAAATTATTAATGAAACAATAGGTGTCTATGACAATAAGATTATATGTGGGACGGAAGTGGTCCTTCTGTAAACAAATCAGACCACCCCTTTGTACAACGGCTGGACAAGTAGCGATACTATTATGTTAGTTTTTTCGTTAAGAATCCTTTGTGATAATTGGTGTATATTGATTTCCAGCTGTTCTAAAGCCGTCATTCTCCGACCCTTACTACAAAGATGCAAACATTTAGGGGCTGAGTTTGAATTTATATTATGTGATTCATTAATAACGTGATTAGCGAACTGTGAATCTGTTTTTTTAATGTTGAATGATCTTACATGTTCCTTAGCTCGAGTAGATATACTTCTACCTGTCTCTCCGATATAAACGCATAAACATGAGCCACAGGACATTTTATAAATACCGCTTCTGTCCAGTTTATTGATTTTTAGCTATCAACTATATTTGTTGAAAATAATTTTGTAGAACTAAAATACATTGCTATTTTTTCACCGTATTATAATGGAGTTCTACCAAGTGAATGCCAATTCAATCAATATTACGTGATAATGTTTTTTACAACAAGATATTTTAATCCGTAAATCATAATTGTACACTGCGTGTGTTATTTTTTTAATATTCTTAGAAATTCGATGGCGTTTAAGACCGAATTGTACATTTATTAATCATACATAATCAGAGGACGTTACGAGATTATTTTCATGACAAATACTTACTCTCTCTGAAAAAGAAATCTCGAGAGATAGTGTCACATGTATATAATTCCGATAGAATAATTTTTATAGTTATAAGACCTGTTAGAAATCCATATTTTTTACATTAGGAGCTGAGATGGTTGAAAAATTAAAATAGTATATTTCAAATTTGAATTGTTACAACTTTGTACAATTTCACATCTATTGTCTCCAACCACCCGGGTTTCGCCTCTCAGCATCTTCGGGCATTCTTTCACACGGGTGCAACAGAACTGACTTAACAATTCAAATTTGATATTGAATTTTCATCAAGCACCTTCCGTCGATATCATAAATCATAGTATATTTCTTTGATTCTCTGTTGATATAGATATTTAATATCTCAAATAAGAGAAATTTTTGCATTTTATTTCAGTCCAAAAAGTTTTCATGCCTTATGTGGTATAGAAACCTTATCATCTTTTTAACCGTCTTAACATTGTAAAAAGGTAATGAAAAACTATTAAATTTTTTTTTATTATATATGAACATAATTTTTAAATTATATGTTTGCTCCATGCCACGCTAATAAATACGAAATACATTATCTAATCTGACCCTTGGCTTGTGTTTTGTAATGTAAAAGAAAGTCAACACTAAAAGTCTTCACCATATAATTACGATAGCATTAAGAGGGACATCATAGGTCAATAAATGCTCCTATTGCGGGGGTGTATTTAAAAGCCGTGGGTAGCTACAACACTCGCGTATTTATTTACGACTCTCCTATTGGATTCAGTCAGTCTGTCACGCTAGATTCTGGACTATAAATGTCTTCATTTCAATATTAAATGAACGCCGAGATGAAGGCCCACACAAAACCTCACTATGACAGTCACTGGGCGAGGCGGAGTGGTTAAATGTAGGCGCAGCTTAATAATTCTCGGGCGCACCTCTACGTTGCAAGGGTGCTTATGCAAACGTGGCTCGTGAAGCTAAACATAATCTTTAGATCAGTGGTTCTCGTGTGCGGCCACCAACCTATATTTTATAGTAAATATTGATATTTTAAATAATAAAAACACATTTTTTTGTACTTATTTCCACAATATATTTTTTGATCAGGACCAGTTTCGCTCATCGCGAGCATTATCAATTGATAGAATACAATTTACAAACAAGTCTATTTATACAAAAAAATGAGTTAAAGGTAACAGGTGTACAAAACCATGGGTTCAAGGACTAAGAAACAATCTACAGTAAGTTTAAGAAACAATTAATAAATTTTATTATTTAAAATATCATGCCTTTCCATCAAGAAGTGAAAGTTAACAGCTTAAAAGGGAAAATATTGATATTTAAAAAAATATGTTGTTACAAAAGAATTTGTAAAATTATTATATAATAAATGATATCGACTGAAGGTGCTTGATGAAATTTCAATACGACATTTGAATTATCACATCTTTCTACGATTCCACATTTTTTGTCACTAACAACCCGGGTTTCACCTTTCGGCATCTTCAGGCATTCTATCACACGGATAATATTAGACGTAAAATATACAGTTAGCATCGTCTATATACCAAAGTTATTAATTACAGGAAAACATTTACCCCAAGGCAAGCAGTGAATCGGAGCTAAAACAAATTTTATATTATTAATCTCATAATAATTGGCACAATTGCCTGTGATAATTTTCATTAATGATCTTGTTAATGAGTCATTCTTGAAAAGGCTTACAACAAATATAAATCAACTGAGTCAGTTCTGTTGCATCCTTGTGATAAAATGCCTGAAGATGCCGTAAGGCGAAACCCGGGTCGTTAGTGACAAAACATGTGGAATCGTAAAGAGTTGTTACAATTCGAATTTGATATTTAAATTCCATCAAGCCCCTTCAGTAGATATCATTAATTTTAGTATTTTTTTTTTAAAGAACTTTAATATTAACAGTTGCATATTCCCTGAAACGGTGTTCTGATTTTAAAACGCGATACAATCAGAGTTACACATTGTTGAAATGAACGAAAGTAAAACTTTTTTTTTTCTTTGTTATGATTTTTTTATTCACCAACTGCCACACACGTACCCTTTTTAGAGCTTTAAAATAATTAGACCAAAAAGATACAAAAAAACTTTTATGCGTTTTGTTTGTTAGTAAAATGATTTATAACCTTACCCTTATATTTTATGGTTAATTTATTTATTTTTTCAACTACACACACTGATAGGGTAAGCTATAATTATTTAATGGACTTTTTGTCCTATCCGGACAGATATTTAAGAGTTGTTTCACAATGCTATAGTGAGGCCGCGGCAGATTTTTGAATGGAAAATAATTAATAATTACATTCATTCAATTATAACATATGAATAATATATTTTTAATAAAGATTTGGTATAACACGAGACTTTTACAGGACAATTCGGATACCGCATGGGTTACATAGTGACATATTCTTGAATAAACCGCGTTAAAAAAAATGTACACATTTTGAGTAGTCAGTATTATCGCATTGAAATCACATTAGATTTATTTATTGAATTGTCATTATTTGTTAGAATTCCATTATACTTAAGTGTTAGCTCTAGAATTTTTTAGATATGTAAGATTATATCTATTTCGGCTTTCGACATCGTCAGAACTATGACCAACCAAATTTAGGTTGTATTTCAATGCACTTATTAAAACAACTTATTTATATTGCTAAACAATTGCTAAACAATTGCTGAACAAATAAAAAATATTTTAGGTTTGCATTTTACCTGCAAAAAAACCAAATTTTAATTTTGTATGAGATTCATTCCCCCAATTACACTACTTCGAATTACATGGTCCCGACTTCAGTGTAAATAGGAGTTTTACGTAACATGTTCGAACATTCCCACGGATTTCATACGGATTTGTCAATAGAGGCTGAAAAGTCCCTGTTGAAGTAAAAGAATGTGCATTCGGGGTCACAGACGCATGTATCTGTAGTCTTAATTCCAAACTAAAAGTAAATATAATATAACTCCATTTTCAATGAAGCGAAAATTTAAACCTATGTAAATTTGAAAAACGAAACGAAACGAAAAAAAGTGTTCAAAGCGATTTCTCTCAAGATTTTATTTTGGAATTTGAACATTCAAATTCTTCGTAACATCAAACGTTTTTTTATTCAAATAACGGAATACTGATTAATAATAAAATATAATTAAACCGCGAATCGTCTTATTCTAAAACAAATTGAAAGCTAACATTTTAAATTGACGCCATTGAATGTGGCCACTTCAATCAACTGGCTTTAAATCCTTCTGCCGGAATTTTCAAATAATATCTTTTTACAATGTTTCTTTGATCAGTACGGCTCTCGATTTCGATTATTATTTAGAGTTTTAGCGCATAATATAAAGTAAAGCCTTTAAAGAGGTTTTATTAAGATTTGGTACTATTCAAGTTAATTTCGACGGATTCGGCGGTTGCTTTGTTGTAAATTCGTTGCCAATATATAACGAAAATCTTATATATTTGTTGTTTTATTACATGAAACATATTGTACATTTAGATATTATAGAATTATTAAAATAGAATATTACAGCAATTCCAATTAACCTCGTCTCCTCGTTAAATATTGAGTAAAAGTATTTAGTAAATTTTTTATCATTTCTTTTATAAATAGTAAAGTTGACCGAACCCAAATATTTAAGAAACGTGTATAAAATATAGTTACTTAACAGAAAGATAGCTGTTACTGATTGTTTTTTCGATAAGGTATTCGTTATATTGTCTATCGTCTATCAAAATAAATTTGACTTTCTATCCAATAACTGTCACTTCTTGGTGAAATGTCATTATATTATATTTGAACAATCTAACACAATTTTTATTATTTTATCCTCAAGTTTACATAAAAAAAAGATTTGTCCAGGTTTCGCGTTTAACTAACACGATACAAATTAAAACTAGATTAATTTTACAGCTTTTTGGTGTTAATAATTACCAGGTATAGAAAACCAATGATTTCAAGAACTATGAAAATAATTCACAGGTTTTCATACAATATATTCTATATCTAACTTAAGTAAAATAAAATAAAAAGGAACTTAATGTGCTATTTTCTAACCAAGTTTGAATTGTTGAAACATTGTAACAGCATACAAAGGCAACGTAACTGACTGAATATGTCAGTCCTGTTGCATCCGTTTGATGGAATGCATAAAGATGCCAAAAGGCAAAAATGTGAAATTGTACAAAGTTTGAACAATTCAATTTTGATATTGAAATTTAATCAAGTACATTTAGTCAATATTAATATAAATAAACAAATTTTAAGGTGTTAACTTTCACTTCTTGATCTGACCTGTTTATAATCTTTGTGATGAACAAAACATTCCTGATCATCCTGAAATTCACAATTTTTAGTATCATAGGTGCACTAAAACTAAAATGTTCTTTTCATCTTTATAAAAACATAAAATATTTAGTAATATTACGACAATATGAAAGAAATTTTACTGCATAACCCTACTCGAAATCCCGTAGTGTTTTTCATTTTTCCTTAAAACAAAAACAACTTTCTGTTTAGTTGGCAACCTCAAAAAGCCATAAAAGCCTCCGTTTGAACCCTTATCCCGCCATCTCGCGGTGAATATGTGCTTTATCTCATCGTTTTTCACTTTCCATCATGGCCTGATTTGCTGAGACGGCCGTACGATTATGATCCAACCAAACCGTTAGTTTAATATGTAAATACCAGACGATAAATTTCAGGGATTTTCCCGCGAGCTTATTTCGCGAAGTTTCTGATGATAGAGATAATTTTTCATTTTGAAAAGCTCACTTAGGAATGAATTTTTTTTACCATGAATGAAAAAGGTGATGAATTACACGGACGCACAAAGAAAGATTGTATCTCGACAAATCTATGACAAACTCTGATTATCTCAAAAATATAAGATCAACGCATTTCGATATTCTTCTCAGTTATCCTCTTCTCTTCTATTGTTCTCACCTAAAGTTTCAAAAGATTTATTCCTCCTTTTTATTAAAATATAATTATAAACATTATAATCTGCAAAAAACGCCGCTGGATACCTTTGAAAAAGTCATTTGTTTGCTTCAGTGATGTCTGCAATATGTATTTTTATTTGCGATCACATAAAATTTATCAGCATTATGACTGCAGTAAATTTTACTGTTGGTAACGTTTCTCAATTTATTTTATTAATCATCAAAAGCGAAAAGAACTTAATCATCCATTGCAGAACTCTAATTTTTATCCTTCTTTATCGTAGATATTTCTAGACACAAATATCACTCTAACGTCTTTCATTTAGTTGTACCTCATAAAGTCAACCCTCCTATTGCGTCGCCGCTAGAGGAAAGTTTTCTACAGCATATAAGGCAATCACCTTTATAGTAGTCCCCCATATAGAGTCGTTTTTTTCCACAAATTTTAAATTACGATTTCAATAAATAACAGTTATAAAAACACATTTCACGTATTTAAAAATATTTATCGCTACAAAGAAATGTGAAATGCGCCCTTGTGAGACACTAAAAATATTTCATTATTAAAAATGGGAAAATCGTTTGATTTGTCATCATAGTATTAAATAATAAACTAAATAGTAGAATCACTTTTACGATACAAAAAACAAACCATTTTTAGTTATATTTACATAATTTAATATATTTATGATCAAGATCGGTTTCGCTCTTCGCTAGCATTATCAACTAGTACAATAAAAATCACAATCAAGGATATTTTTTTCAATTTTGATTTAAAAATTAGCTCGTATACAAAACCAAACCGAGGAAAATATATATATATAAATGAAATATAATAATTTTTACATAAAATTTTTAGTTCCTCCTAATAATACGTAGGAGATCATGTAAATTATGTTTTAAATCCTTTAGTTTTGTATAACTTATAATTTTTACTCTAAGTTTTGCATGAATAGCCTCGTTCGCAATATGTATTGTACAGTTGATAATTCTCGCGATGGCTGAAACCAGTACTGAATTGCTCGCGATGACAAAACCAATAATGAGTTTATTTATTGAATTGGCATTCACTTGGTAGAACTCCAATATAACACGGTGAAAAAAAAAGCAATGTATTTTAGTTCTACAAAATTTCTACAGAATTTTGTAGAACTAAAATACATTGCTATTTTTTTCACCGTGCCAATAATGAGTCATTAAAAAAGTTGAAGCTAAATAGCCCTTGAAAAAATATCACAAATGTATTATCGTATAAAGAAGTGCTTGCTGTAACGAATATCACAAAATTCCCTTGATGGTTTATTTAAATTTACAGGATTTTATAGTAAATCAATTTAAAAAGTGTGTCTATTTGTTTTCTTTTTAAGAAATTTAAATACTATTCCAACTGTAGAAATATGCTTCAATTAGACCACGAATTGTTAAGTCGACTTTGACTGTATTTCTTTGGAAGTCTTCTAAGACCTAACTAAAATATATATTTTGTAATTTTTATGGAACAAAGAAACCGCTTGTTACTTCGCAGAGTTTTTACCACAGCGTAGTAAAAATGTCTCCTTTTTGATCCCGCCAATTATTTTGGCAAAGTGGATTGTCCATTTATTTAAATTGGCTTAACGAAGTCAACGATTGGGATTACTCGCGGAGACTTTTTCAAATTGAAAATGATTTAATTTGAGCGCGGCATTAAAAAGTTAGATGAGACGAGCTTCGAGCTTTCTCCGTTCGTTTGAAACAGTTTGGGAAAAGCTCGCTTGTATTGAATACACGACGCTTTTTTCTCTCGCCTAATGGACGAAGCCTAGATATCACGAAACAATAAACAATAAACTAAAAAATATACATTATACAATGTACTTTATTTAATGCAGTTGAAATCTATTTATATCAATCTAAAAATATATATACAGTACCATTTCGTTAGTCACATGGTAAACAAAGCAGTGTTTTAAAGCTGTTTGAACATTCCGTTTGAGTCCATCGAAAAAAAATATATTTGTTTCTAGTATCATATACTCTTCCCACATTTAAAGTCTGTATTCGATTCATGAAAAGAATTACCTGTTAAATTTGAATTGTTATTGAATTAATTGAGCTTTTTGATTTTAAATACTTATCGTTACTTGCCAAATTGAAATAAGCAGATATTTCTTAGAAAACCCCAATAAAATTTTAATGATAGCTGATTATTATTTGTTGTAAGATCCTTCCATGAATGACTCATTAAAAGTATTTATCATTAATAAAATTTGTCACAGTCAATTGTGTTAGTTATTATTAGATCAACAATATAGATATTTGTTTTAGCTGTCATTCAGTTCTTGCCCCGGGTTCTGTTGCATATATGTGATAGAATGCCTGAAGATACCGAAAGGCGAAACCCCAGTCGTGAGTAACAAAACACGTGGAATCGTACAAAGTTTTGACAAACAATGATTTTATATTGAAATTTTATCAAGCAATATCATAAAATGTTTTTTATTCATATATTTCTTACAAGAACAATTTCATTACTTTAAATGCTACCCTGTAGTTCATGGTTCCACTCTTTTACTCTCACTAAAATCAAGGCATGGACGAAATTACAAGTCGTTTTAGTTGAATAGTGATTATCGAGAACAGTTCAATCAGATCTTCGTGTGTCATATATTAGGTACAGGTATTTTGAAGTAAACGAAAACACATATTAAACGTTGAAAAGCTGTGAAAATGAAAGCTCTCTTAGATGTTAAAATATTGTCACAAATTGTTTATTTCTTTTTCCAACCCCTTGAAAGGGTGTCATGAAGCGTAGGCTTTGGCGGGTTGAATAAGCTGAGCGATATTAGTGAGGCTTATAGGGTGCTTAAGTATTTCTCCCGAAAAGCGGCCAATTCAATAAAAATACCATCAAAACCGTCCGGCGGCCTCGCAAGAAAACTGCTCCTCTTAACCCCTTTCTTGCCATTTAATTTTCTTTGTCGTATTATTTATTATTGAATTAACGCACGTCAATGCTCGATATAAGTTCAATAAAGTGAAATACTATTGAAGTACTATCAACGATTTCATATAAAAATACCTTTATATATCGTCAAAATCAATTAATTACAAAAAAAAAATATTTTTTTTACTAATATACAAATTATTTATGATATTGACGGTGTTTTATGGATTTTCAATATCAAAATTAAATTATTGAAATTTTGCACGATTTCACATGTTTTGTCACTGACGACTGTCAGTGCGTGAATTACAGAACTGACGAACAGGAGTGTAAGTCCTGTTGTATCCATGTGATAGAATGCCTGAAGATGCTAAAAGATTAAAATCGAATCGTACAAATTTTCAACAATTCAAATTCAATATTTGCGTTGGTAACGTACATGGTTGGTACTGTCAAAAAAGTGGTTCTAAACATACTTTAATTTAGAAATTAATACATTGTTTCCTCTACTTGCAAGATGTATACGTTCCACGCAAAATAACCATATAAAGAAGAGAAAGGTAACATAGTGTACCATGCTGTTCCGACATAGTGTTATAATAAATTATACATAATAGAAAAAGGCGTATTTTGAAATGCGTTTATTTTTATCAATATATAGAGCTTTACTAATAACAATATTTTTTGCGTATAAAAGTGTAAGTATTCTTTACAAAAGACATCATGTTAATAAGAAAAATTATTTTCCCCCAAGCTGTAAAGTTGACAAACAATACTTGGTTTGACTTCCTACATTGAAAATTTTCTTGTGCAGCTAATTCTCGAGAGGCATTTAAGCCCAGCGTATTCGACTAAACGCTTTTGACAAACATGACTCCGAGTTTTTCATTCTTTTTTAAGTAATAAAAAACATATTTTTAGTTCTATTTCGATAATATATGTAAGTTCATGACCGTTTTCGCTCATCACGAGCACTATCAACTGATGAAATGATACAACAAATGTGTTTATATTTTTTGAAACTATTTCCACACGTGCATTTTCTTGTTTTTTTTTCTGAAGTCTTATCGTTAAGAAAATTGCTTAACAATCAGGCTCAGAAAATGTTTAATTTTATTATCACAATTGATGATAACCACAATTTTTATAAACGTTTAATTAAAAAGATAAAATTACATTTTGTAGCCATTTTGCAGTGAATGTGTTAAACTTTATTTTTTTATCAATTAACCCAAAATAGACGTTGTCGTGTTTTTATATCAGGGGGTAAATAGAAGGGTAATATTTTCCGAAAAAGATTTCAGCAAAGCGTCTAGTTTCGCAGAGGAAGGCGTACATAGCGAGCGATTTCTTTTACGAGTCTATTTGTATAAATTTCACGACATATTTATTATTTAGAGCTCGAGTCCTCGGACCTGGAGCAAGCGAGTTCTGGAGTACTAACTTATTTTACGGCAAAAGTTATAAAGTTATAACTGAGTGAGCCGCTTTTTAAAAAGTATTAAGTCCAGGCCAGTTAAACTTGAGAGATTGCTGTCTTAAAAACTCGGATATTCGTTCCGATGAACTAGGCAGAAAATCTTGGCTTTGTGCGCATAAACGTAAATCATAAACAAAAGCTTACAAGTTTGCTAGGGTCTATCGCTTCATCAGAAATAAAAAAGTTATACAAATAAAATACAATAGAACAGGTAAGTCTTTTTTCAAAAAAATTAAGGAATATTGTTTTTGTCCTACTCAGGTTCTAATTACACACACGAGCCCTTATAATACGATCATCTTTGCTATATTTTTTTCTCTATTATAATCAGGGCCGTCGATTCATTATAAAAAAAACGCCTCCCTCTCCGACATTAAGCAAAAACTCGATTCCGATTCCGTCTCCGACTTTGTCCAAAAACACGACTAAAAAAAAGGATTATAAAGATAAAATAAACAAACTAATATATGTCGATCGCCATTGCTTAACCCTCTGCGGGGTGCTTTTTTGTTTCCGTAATAAACAATTTCCGTGCCATATGTAATCTTATTGATATTGCTGCCTTTTTAGTTTCATTTACAATTTTTAGTTTTATTGCGAGCAAGAAACAAGCTAGGTCGTTAAAACAGAAGAGAAGATTTATTGTGTATCTTTTCTACACGGCTATATATAGATAAGCAAATGTGAATTTAAGCATAATTCTAATGATGGCTTGAGCCGAAATAGCTGTCAACTATATCTAAAAAAAAGTTTTTTTTGTAGAACTAAAATACATTGCTATTTTTTACACCGCGTTATAATAGAGTTCTACCGAGTCAATGCCAATTCAATCAATTTAGGAAAAATGTTCTCACTTTTCTCATTTTTGCATAAAATTAAATATTAACCAACCAATCAGACAAGTTGTTAATTGAGATATTTTTTAAATATCGTCTAATCGACAAAGTAGTTGATTCGCTTTTTTTTCACGACTCCATTAATAACACTCCAACACCGGTCGAAACTCCGCAACCCCACGGCTCCGACTAAACAGCCCTGATTATAACACTATTATATGTATATTTAAAGAAAAATTTCATTGTACTTTTTATCATAAATCTTTAATAAACCGGTCCTGATCATAAAAATATAGTGTGAAAATAACATTAAAAATGTGTTTTTCTCAGGGCTGTGGAGTTGTTGAAGAAACCACTCCGACTTCATTACTTAAAACCACAAACCTTAGCTGAATTTTCAATCCAATAATATCCTTGATGATACAAAGTATTGTATACCATCCAAGGGTAGTACTAGTGAAATTTGTAGGCAACTTACCGCAATCATAAATACAGTGTTTTCCAAGAATTATTCGAACCTGCCGTAATTATTCAATATCAAATAAAATAAACATATCTTGAGCGCTTTCCGGTATCATCTTAATTTGATTTCTCGAAATCAAGTTAATAACTTCTAATGAAAACCGAACTTCAATTTCCACAAAACAAAAAGCTTGTCCATTATATTGATGTAATCACATTATTCCTTCCTCTCTTTTTGGATTTTGATTTCAATCAGAGCTTCTGATGTCAAAAGCTTCATTAGGAAGTCTTTGGGATTTATTATATTATTGTAATTAGTTGCGTGAACTTTCATTGAACGTTTTGTATTGTTAATTATTTTACTTTGATAAACTTTTAAATTGCCTTAATTGCTCTGTGCTTGTGTGTTCACTTATGGTATATTTCACGTTTGTCATTTACCCAGACACCGTACAAAAGTTTTCATAACAGTATTTGTATGAAAAATAATTCGAGCTCAGAAACTTTCCAATTAGTTGTTTTTGCAAAAATACATATTACTTAAGTATTATTATCAATAACATCGATCAAGTGTATGTATTGAATAGTTATGATACCGAATATTTTGTCTGTATTGTTGAATACTTTCTTATATGCAGGAATTACTCAAAAATAAAAAGAATAAGACACGGTTTTCTAGATAATCTTCACAAAAAAATTAAAAAAACACGCATAAAAAATATATTTTTTAGATGAAAAAATCGATGTTTGGTATCTTAAAATAGACTAGTGACAGTTTATAAATATAAAAATATATTAATATTCAGTTTTATTGATTCATCAATCATCAATCAGGCTTTATATAATAATATAATTATATTTTAAATCAACAGTAACCTCGAACACGCATGTCTTAATACTATTAACACATAATTTAAATTGCTTAAACTTTTTCAATTTTCATATTTTCCGTCACTCACGACCCGGGTTTCGCTTCCAAGCATTTTCATGCATTCTATCACACTGATTTAATTGAATAGTCAATACAGTAGAACTCCGATCAATCTTTTTTTATAGTCCCCTTAAATACCCATAAGCGCTAAGTTAAATAATCCTACATTGACCGTTCCCCCATTTATTGATTTCCTCGATGTATTGTCTTAATATTATGGTTCCATATCAAATATTTTCACGATTGACCGGTTTGGTAAATAAATCTTTCTATCCAATACAATTCGTTAGTTTGAACATATTGAATCTTATATTGTATATTAACCAAATAAATCAATGATGAAATAAATAGTTCGCTCAAATGTCTTGAGATTTTCTTAAATAAAGAATTTCACTAGAAGAATATTCTCTCTCTATCTTGTTATCTATGTTGAAATAATCTATTCAATTATTTCAACAACTGAAATGTGAAATTTAAATTGTTACAACAACTGAAATGTGAAATTTAAATTGTTACAACTTTGTACGATTCCACATGCTTTGTCACTAACGACCCGGGCTTAGCCTTTCGGCATCTTCGGGCATGCAACAGAACTAACAGTTGACAGTTGGTTAGTTCTGTTGCATCCGTGTGAAAGAATGCCCGAAGATGCCGAAAGGCGAAACCCGGGTCGTTAGTGAAAAAACATGTGGAATCGTACAAAGTTGTAGCAATTCAAATTTGATATTGAAACTCCATCAAGCACCTTCAGTCAATATCATA
The DNA here is from genome assembly GCA_028555115.1 of Himalopsyche japonica. NCBI lineage: Eukaryota > Metazoa > Arthropoda > Insecta > Trichoptera > Rhyacophilidae > Himalopsyche > Himalopsyche japonica. The sequence continues at coordinate 142,113 of JAHFWJ010000224.1, read as the reverse complement.
AACTAAAATGTAATCAAAAAAACTTTTACGAGACCCTCATGTTTACCAATTTTTGTCAAGCCCCATTTTTTGAAATTAAAAGGTTTTACTTTTTTATCATTATTCTAAGCTTTTAGCATGTTTCGTTTTTTTAGAATCCCCTGCAAAACGTGGAATCGAATTTTCACTATACTAAATTTCACCAATTATAATTTTATATTTAAATTACACCAAGCACACTCAGTTGATATTGTTAACTAATAATAATGCTGAGTATCAACTATGAAAGCAAACTGTAATCATATATAATATATATGTCTCAGTCGTCGAGACGTTAACAGTCACTGTACGTAACTTGAAGTAGTATATATTATATTTTAAGCTATAAACATTCTCTGACAAGTCTTCTCCGACCTATAATTTTGCTAGCAAAATGTCCGCTTAGTTCAGACACAGTTAATACCCAAAAATCATTGTGTTTTTATCGCAAATTAGTTAATCGGATTACTTCACACAATAAAATATAATATGTGAAACGATGTGTTCCCCGCCTTTTTCAAATCCGATTGCGCGAAATCATTCTCTTTGAGCTCGCTACGTCTACCTGCACGTTAGGGAGACCAGAAGTTATCATAAACCAAATATTAATATCAAATATTTTTTTATTCCGCATAAAATTCGACGAGAAGTATTCTTTTCGTTAAAAATTAAAGTAAAACCAAAAATATTTCGTTTGTAAATGTGCAGTTAATTCTATTTAACAATTTTGTGATTGCTTTAAAAATAGTCTGCATAAATGGTTTTAATTTTCGTTTCATTCTTTTAGATGACTTAGAATTTAAAACATCTGGATTCTACATCAAAATAAAACAGTGAGTCATTTCATCAATGCAAAAAGAACTATATGGTGAATCGGATCAATGTATGAAAAATATGTGACGTTAAACTGTGTAACGCAATTTTGTTGTAGTAGAGTAGCTTGGAAATATCAAAAGACTCTAATGATCAAAATTTAATTATCCTTTTTTATCATGAACTGGACTTTGAATTAATTTTTTCTTGATCCTTTGTTCAAACCAATTACAATTTTTCGATCTCGCCATTTGTCCATCAACCGCCAGATATCATTGAAGAATAAATCCTAATTTTTTTGCAATATATAAAATTCTTTTTAACCTATTATTCATCATATCGTAAAATCTACGAATGAATATTTTTTTATAGAAGAATGTTCTAATGCTTTATTTAAAATTACATCCCACTCCTAAAAGCGAACCAAATCGCTTCAGAAATTATATTGACGTCAATGACGTCATTAAAAATAAAAAGGGCGATTGTCATTTGTTGTTCATATTTTTTTTCATTGTGTTAACAACTAACAGTTTCCATAATTAAATAAATATCAATTCAAAATATGAACATTCATATGGTAATTTTATACTGGTATTGATGTTTTCTGTTTCATCATATTCAAAGCCGGTTTGGCCTATGTAAACGGTATTGCAGTTGACACATAAAAATTAAACGTAGAATTTAAAACTGTTTTCGTTTGGTCACCCGTCGCTCGTATGGTCTCTGATTTAATCGCATACAAACTTTTGTATCGAAGAAAGCGCTGAGCAGACAAAGTGAACTCAAAATCGTCGAGACTGCCTCCACGGCTTCCCTTCTCCTTCATTCACTCTTGAACTATTTCTAAAATCCTTTTGAGCAGCTTATTTCCTTTTGTCTTATTGAAAACGTTTTCATTTTCTTCTTCCCACTCCACGTCTTGAGATAGATTCCATCAATCGTCTTCGTCTCTAAGATCTCTCTTTGATATGAAAAGCTAAATTGAATGTAGGTGCCTGCTGATATGGTAATTTTAATACTTCCGGCGTTATTTTAGTAAATCTATTTCCGTGTGAACTTTTCACTGGGCTTGTGTGGTATTTTACTTGAATATTTGTTTAGTAAATATTGTGAAATATATTATATATTCTATAGATAATCCATTTTATCGTATGTCACAAAATATGTTATAATCTTTTACGTGAAATTAGCTCAATGAATCAATAAGCTCATAAAAATTCATATTTTGTTCCCATATGACGTCACCTGGTGATTAATTTCCACCATTACACACAAATTCATAATATTTTAAATAATAAAAACACATTTTTTAGTACTTATTTCCACAATATATTTATTAAAATTTCCCACTCCTTACTTTCTTATTGATTGTTCAGAGCTCCTAATGGATTATTGATTTACCATAATTGTAATTGTAATTCTTAATAAGTGATTGTGAAGATTTCATTTTTATACTAATTTACTTTATTTGTATAAATATTGTATTATTTTATGTTAATTGTTTCCTAGTTCTTGGTTTTGTGTTTTTCAACCCATGGTTTTGTACACCTGCTACCTTTAACTCAAATTATTTTTTTGTTTTGTATAAATAGACTTGTTCTTAAATTGTATTCTATCAGTTGATAATGCTCGCGATGAGCGAAACCGGTCCTGATCAAAAAAAATATATATTGTGGAAATAAGTACTAAAAAATGTGTTTTTATTATTTAAAATATCATACCTTTCCATCAAGAAGTGACAGTTAACACCTTAAAAAAGAAATTCATAATAATTAGGTATTTCTAAGTCTAAATTTAGCCAATTGCATTTTAATCATAGTTGATTATTATTTGATGAAGACTTCTTTCATCAATGACTCATTAACAGTATTCAGTGTTAGTCAAAATTATTACAAGCAATTCATGGTCATTATTATTAAATAAATATTATTGAAAGTTATTTCATAACTTATGATATCGACTGAAGGTGCTTGATGGAATTTCAATGTCAAATTTAAATAGTTAAAACTTTGTACGATTCCACATGTTTTGTCACTAACAACCCAGGATTCGCCTTTTGGCATCTTCAGGCATTCTATAACACGGATGCAACTGACAGTTGACAGTTGGTCAGTTATGTTGCATCCGTGTGATAGAATGCCTGAAGATGCAGAAAGGCGAAACCCGGGTCGTTAGTGACAAAACATGTGGAATCGTACAAAGTTTTAACTATTCAAAATTAAAGTTATGTATTTCAGTTTTGTATTTGGATACTAGCCATAGGGTCTGTGTTTTTTTTTGTAATTAACGCCTTTGGTGTGTCAGTTCGGTTGCATCCGTGTGATAGAATGTTGAAATGTTGAAGATAACGAAAGGTGAAAATCGGGTAGTTACGGCCAAAACACGTAGAATCGTGTAAAATGTCAACAATTCAAATTTGAAAAAATATATTGTATATTCTAAAAACTTTTAATAATTTAAATTTGATTATTTGAAAATGATCCCAGCTTTTTAATTTAAAAAGAATAATATATTTAACTTAGGCCTATTCGATTATCATCCCCTTTTAGTCAAGCGGTGGTGTTAGCAAGATTAATTGCATCCCTCTACCAACACACATTGCTAAGCTTGAAATAATAAAATAAACAACACGCATTCCCGATGTGTGAATGTTAAAGGAAACAAATGAATATAAAATTGGACAACGCTTCTGCGCTCGGGAATTGATTGCTTTGCGGTCATTACACACACTCTTAATTCACTTCTGGATCATGATAGGTATTAATTTTTACTCCCTTCGTTAAATTCATTGACACTTTCAGCATAGGTGTTTCTAACTGCATCCGAATATTTTTTTATTTGTTACCTTAGATGTAAGTTTTATTAAATACTATTTTTAGTAATTTATGTTTCTCTTAGCATACATATGCAATCACAGAGAAAAATTTAAACGTTATAAAAATTCAGTGGAAAACATTTACGAAAAAAATAAGCATATGAAATACGACGTTAACAATTATTTTTTTACGCTAAGAGCTATCAACAACCAAATATAAACAATATATTGATTGAATAGGCATTCACTTGGTAGAACTCCATTATAACACGGTGAAAAAAAATAGCAATGTATTTTAGTTCTACAAGACTATTTTTTTAAATATAGTTGATAGATATTTCGGCTCACGCCATCCTCAGAACTATGCTTAAACTAACATTAGCTTATCTATATATAGCTGTGTAGAAAAGATACACAATATATCTTCTCTCCTGTTTGAACGACCTAGCTTGTTTCTTGCGCGCAATAAAACTAAAAATTGTAAATGAAACTAAAAAGGCGGCTATATTAATAAGTTTACATATGGCACGAAGATGGTCTATTACAGAAACGAAGAAGCACCCTGCAGAGGGTTAAGCAATGGCGATAGACATATCTTAGTTTGTTCGTTAAGAATCCTTTGTTGATGTCTATTGATTTCCAGCTTTTCCAAAGCCATCATCCTGCGACACTTACTACACAGTTATATATAGATAAGCAAATGTTAGTTTAGGCATAGTTCTTACGATGGCGTGAGCCGAAATAACTATAAACTATATTATACATATGTTAGGAGATATTATCCTAATATAATAAAAGACAATTGAAAGAATCCGTTAATCAAGTACACGATAGACGGCTACTGATAATTTTTAATTTTAATTATAATATTTTATTTAACAAAGCATATTCATAGAAGTCTCAGCCTTTTATCTGAGAATATTAATTAAGCTCTTCGTTGCTCTAAAGTGAATAAAAGCTCTATCTTCATAATATCTTTGTTGATTTTTCCAACTAGCGTTTCTCATCAGTAAAATCAAAACCTCGTGCACTTAAAGCTTGCGGTGAACACAATCTATAGAAGCTTTTGTCAACCATAAAGAAGTTTATATCAACTCAAGAAACATGAGTTTTCAAAGCCTCTTCTTGATGAAAGGTATCTTAACTGCACCAATTTCAGTCTATTGTTCTTGAAATAGATTTTTTTTTAATTTATATGTAGTTGTTATAAACTTTCAAAGGAATAAATATATTTACAATATATTCATTTCCGTTTAAGATTATATTATGATATAAATATCTTTAAATTACAGTATTTTTTAGTTAAAGTAGGAAAATATATTGATGTTTCACAATAGTTCTGTTTTTATGATTAATTGGGTACACAGAGGTCAATATCACTGAGATCTTCGTCTACTCCATCAAACTATTAGATATCAAAAACTCTTTCTGTTCAAAATAAATATTAACACGTAGACATCCATCCTGCATCCTGTCTTAGACGTAATTTTTTTTCAGATTGAGAGCGTTCATGGGTAAAACAATTATCATCTTAATCTCGTAGTCAGATATTTCCCATCATGATGGAAAAACATTTGTATCCTTCCGTATGGAGTAACATTTATCATACGACTATTACGCTGTATTATTCAGTCAAATAACAATCAAATGTCATTAAAACCCCATTTAATATTACCTTTACGCAGTGGAAATAGATTTAAATTATAAAACTTTTCTTGCGCGCAAAGGTTTTTCATTCCTGATATAAAACCTTCAAAAGATTTCACTACACTAAAAGATGCGATTCGGTATCGATACTAATGAACAACAATGAAATGCTATTATCGTACATTTTGACGTCAGAAATACTTCAATATTCATATTAGGGTGACTATATCCATTAAAAATGTTAATAATTAAGTAAGCATTAACGTGGTAGAACTCCACCATAAAAAAATGTTTAAAATCGTACTCTTACATACAATAATGCTTGTAGAACTATATCATCATCGAAATAACGTTTTAAACATCGATTATAATCCTGATAACTCTGAAATCTTCAAATGAAATTACAAAATCTACACTTAATCCTTAAAACGAATAGTTTTGACGATAAAGAAAGCTGAAATAGCTGTCAAATCCAGATATAATGTAACGACTGATATTTTTACTTTATTATAATGGAGTTCTACCAAGTAAACGTCAATTCAATGAATATTTTACAAAACGTGTTTGTTAAATCGAAACTTATTTTATCGATAAAACGACATTTGTGAAACTTTGACAGTGCAAGTGAACATATTATAATATCAAACTGCAAATTTGTACGATATGTATTTATTTAAATAATGAAAACACTATGGGTACTGTTTCCACAATTGTATGCGTGCATTATTATACAAAATTGAGAACAATGCAGTTACCACTGAAAATTAAAAATCCGTTTAACAAAATACGGCTCTGAATTTTTATACAGCAAAATGCAGATTTTAAAGTCGAAATATCATTCACAGCTGAGAAATCAATGCACGACATAATTGCTGCGAACGGTTTTAAAAAATAGGAAACCAAATTTCAAAAAAATAACCGAAGAATTGTTTTTCATCTCAGTTTTCCTTTTTACTCGACGTGTGTGGGGAATTTTATTTCAATGAATGGAATTAGTTTTAAGGTGCCAACTGTCGCTTCTTGATGGAAAGGCATGATATTTTAAATAAAAAAAACACATTTTTTAGTACTTATTTCCACAGTATGTTTTTTGATCAGGGCCGGTTTCGCTCATCGCGAGCATAATCAACTGATCAGTTGATAACGATGCCATTGTTTAACTGTTCAGCTGATAGCGATGAGCGAAACCGGTCCTGATCAAAAAAATATGTTGTGGAAATGAGTACTGAAAAAATGTGTTTTTATTATTTAAAAAAAAGAATGGAATTAGTTTTAAATATGTGTATCATATACAAAAAAAAACTTGAATTGAACTCATGCATGTCGAACAATGATATAGTCTAACGACTTAAGTAAATAATTATTGATTTAAAGTGTCGAACAGTTTTTTTTTTTTTTTAATGTAAAAATCTGCAAATTTTCTTTCTGCACACATTGTAAAATTGTACATTGTAAAACATCGGCTATCTTTTAGTATAGTCAACGCTTTTGGTGAGTTCTTGATTACAAAAACCACGCAAGGAGAAAACCATCCCATTTGGACTCAGTCCTAATGACCGACTATAAGTATTTGCGAGTCAGGCGAACTGTTTCCATAACGTTAGGCACAATCTCTATCAGCCAAGTTTAATTAACGAAAGTAGATCTTTCCTAGTAATAAAAGTTCCCATACTGATAGAAAAGAGATTTCCTTCTCAGATGCTTTCTACTGCATCGACAACTTGGTCACCTGAAAACAATAATCTTCAAAAATAAAAGTTTTTTTGATTACATTTTAATTTATGATATCGACTGTAGGTGCTTGATGGAATTTCAATATCAAATTTAAATTGTTGCAATTCTGCACGATTCCACGTGTTTTGTCACAAAAACGACCCGGGTTTCGCCTTTCGGCATCTTACAATATTTCCAAGAAGTTGCCGACTACTTTTTTTCAAACAAGCCTTACGCCCTCACATGAGAATTGCATTGTAATGAAACTAAATATCACACACTATATATTTCTTTCATGTTATTGGTGAAATAAATTTTAAGATTCACTACTAATATTTTGAGGATTGAAAAATGATAAAATATTTTTTTATTATATATATTTTTACTTTAATAATAAAGAAATCGTGTTTTAAAATTGCATTTATAATTATTCCAAATTCATATAAAATGATATTGTACACTTGCATAATATTGTCGTCAATTTGTATTTACAAATATATTTTAATCAAAAATAAGTCGAAAGCCAAAATTTCAGACCTCACAAAGTAATTGACCAACAATTTTGAATCACTGAAACAATAAAAAAAGTCCGTTTATATGTACAAATATTTTTAAATAAATACAAAATGACAATGAAACTTGTTAAATTATAACAAAAAATTAAGTATTGTAATGGTGCAACAATATCGTAGTACTCCAAAAGTGTCTCACATTCCAGCGGTTGACGATCACTGGATTTTAGTTTTTTATACGGTACAATGTTGGGTAAATGCAGCTATTTGAATTTTTTTATATTTTCACATTTTCTTGTGTATTTTTTATGTATACTTGTCATAGCACCTAATTCTTGTGTTTAAAATGTAACAATATGAATTTATTTAATTTTAATTTACATAGAGTGTGCTTCTTTGTAGAAAATGAACAGTGGCCTTCGTTGACCTCACACGTGCCAATCTCCGATATAGGACAATGTGAATGAAGCTCATAAATATATCATCACGTTTTATTTGTTCAGTATATAACTGTTATTTCTGCTCATCCAACCCTTGAGCGGATTAAAAAACGAATACTCAATCGGACCAAATCTCCTATGTGGTTTTCATTGTATGGCATAATTAAACAATCAAATTCTTTTGTTATTTTCAATCGTCAGATTCAAAATTAGAATATTCAAAAATATTAAAAACATTTGGTGTTGCCGTTGTGTCTATTTTTTTCAAATTTCGAATCCTTCAAATTAATACGTTCGAAATCACAAGACAACGTTTTGATTGGTGGATTTTTTGTCGATTACCACCAATCAAATCTTACAGTAGTAGCCTTCTTACATTACAAAACAAATACTCATATAAAAGAAACATTATGGCTTTAAAACATATTTTACTCGCAAACATACTGATTTACGTGTTTTAATCATATTTTCAAAATGCCGTCTAAAACAGTCACACGCTGCTTATCGCTATCTTTGATGCAACTCTAAACTTAGTAAGGAAAAGATGTAGCGATTTTAAATAGTCATTAGATTTATCAAGGTGTTACAAACAGATATAAGTATTTATTATTTTATGATATTGAATGACGGTGCTTGACGGAATTTCAATATCAAATTTGAATTGTCGCAACTTTTTACGATTCCATATATTTTGTCACCAACTAACTGACCAAAGTCTGTTCTATCAGTTTTGTTGCATCCGTGTGATAGAATGCCTGAAGGTACCGAAAGGCGAAACCCGGGTCGTTCAAATCAATTTTTTTATTTACTGTTTATTTATTTTGTTTGTAAAAATTTCCAAGACGCGCCACTTTATTCTGTATTACCGAAACAATTCATTGTATGACGTTTTTAGTTCACCGTTTACGATACGTAAAATAAATTCACTGGAAACACGTAGTGTACCTATTTTTACTGCATTTTAGACACGCAGCCCCTTTGAAGTGCATCAAATATGTAGGAGGCTTCTGTTGTAGTAATGTCTGAACTATGAACTCAATTGAGCAATCTACCAGAAGGTTGTAATGTTTCATGAAAACAGTACTTTTACTTTTTTCAATGGATACGGTAGAAACTGTGATGGGTATTAATTTTAACACAGTAAAAAAATAGTAATGTATTTTAGTTCTATTGATTGAATTGGCATTCACTTGGTAGAACTCCATTATAACACGGTGAAAAAATAGCAATGTATTTTAGTTCTACAAAATTGTTTTTAACAAATATAGTTGATAGCTATTTCGTTAGTTGTTTAGCTAGTGTTAGTTTAAGCATAGTTCTGACGATGGAGTGAGCCGAAATAGCTATCAACTATATTTGTTAAAAATAATTTTGTAGAACTAAAATACATTGCTATTTTTTCACCGTGTTATTTTAGTTCTACATTTTTTTATACAGTTGATAGCTATTTCGGCTCACGCCATCTTCAGATCTATGATACCCTATGATGTTGGTTTACCCAATGATGATACCAACTATTTTTAATTTTGAAACTTTGTATGATTCCACATATTTCGTCAATGACCCGGGTTTCGCCTCTTTCAACTATCTTACATGCGTGTGATATAGTATTTGAAAATGCCGAAATGCGAAATTGGATTATAAGTGACCAAACCAATAGAGTCGTTCTATGTTTCAATAATTCAAATTTGATATTAATCTATCAAGTACCTGCAATCGATATCATAAATACACTATTATAAGTTTTTTAATGTAAGAAAATACGAAATATTTTCCGTTCCACATTGTTTCATGTTAAGAAACATTGTCAGACGGTTTTAATATTATTTCTATCTCTGAGAGGTAACCTGCAGATACCGCTTTCTGATAATTTCATTGTTTGTTACCTTCTGCTTCAAGCTTATAACAGCGGAAAACTACAACTGATAAATAATTCAGCTGAAAACTGGTAGATTTGTATGCAATTGGTTCTATACACTATTTCCACGGCTATTTTCTTGATTCAAACTGAACGATCTGAAAGATACTTTAGAATTCCCTTTACTAGCATCTCACTACATGTTCATATTTCTATTAAATTATTCACTCACTTTCAATGAAAGGTTTCATAGAAATATCAGCAAAAAAAATGTTATTCTTCGCTTCGCAAAGGTATTTTATTGATATATGTACAAAACGATAATGAGACCAGCAGAGTGTAACAAATATGTATACATATATAAACCAATAATTACTGTCGATGTACTAGTGCTGCCTTTTATACATGGTAATTATAACCTCTAAATGCTGTATACATCAACTTATTTTAATTTGTATTGTATCAATTGATAATTTTCATCATTAGGGAAACCGGTTTCGATCTTGATAGTATAAAATTTTATTAAACAAATAATACGAAATATTCTGTTTTATTATTTGTTAATAAATTTGTACCACAGATAAGTGTTTACAGAAAACTTATAACACAAATTCATGTATTAATTGAATTGGCATTTACTTGGTAAAACTCCATTATAACACTGTGAAAGAATTGCAATATTTTTTAGTTATACAAATTTTTTATCGCACATAGTTGAGAGTTATTTCGGCTTACACCCTCATCAAAACTATCACGAAGTAGAACTAGTTTCCATGGTGGAGTAAGTATATACCTTATAAATTTTGTAGAACTACTATACACTGTCTATCAAACACATTCATTCAATATCATAAATAATATATTATTGATGATTACAATTGCTCTATCGAGGAGAAAATAACCCGAAAAGCATTACATATGTCAATAGTTTGCAATATACTCGATCTAGTTTAATATATTATATGTATATGTACACGTGCACTGAAACTGTCGAACGTCTGAGAACCTCAAGCACCCTATTACCTTTTTAAATTGCACATGTGGTTTCGCATAAACAAACACAACATTGTACGGAATGAAATTGTCTGCTTTGGATACAAGACGATGTTCGCCTGGTGTGGTACGTCACACGTTCATTAATTCTATTGTAAAGGGATTCCCTTTTACAGAACAATTGGCGAAAAAGATGAGCTTAGCATAAGTTTATATTAATTCTATCGATACTGAAAGTTTTGACGTATTGTTTTTCTCACAAATCATCAAAGTTTGTCTTGTATTCTGACATTTAACTTACATTTTTTGATTTCAATTTAAACCTTTTTTATATGAGACATGTAGAAACTATATCAGTGTGGAAATCAGAACTTTCTGTTTGACTAAACATACATTCGGTTTTAAGTTTTTTCAATAAATATATATTGTGGAAATAAATACTTAAAAAATGTGTTTTTATTATTTAAAATATCATCCATTTCATCAAGAAGTGACAGGTAACACCTTAAAATTGGTTAAAAGAATGTGTAAATATATTTTGTAACGGTCATTTTTGGGATATGACCTGATAATTTTGATACTACCGTATGTTTATTGAACGCCAAAAAAACTGAATTAATTTTTAACATATTCTGTGTCGTAATATTCTTTAGGCAATTCAGCAGGGAACATGTTAAAGAATAATATATTGTAGTTGATCGCAAATATTGACTATATTTAATTGCGACAAAAGTCGATAATTTTTGTTCCAGTCAAAATAAACATAGTTTTTTGGGTTAGACAATCTTAGATCTAATCCGCATATATATTATATGTATATGAGACATAAAATTAAACAAATCCCGAAGTCAAGTGTTAAGCACTTTCATTCTACTCGGTCTCACTTTTAAGAACAAAAACACTTAATATTATAATAATATAATGCTTAATATAATGGCTTCTGTGTTTATTTTAATCATTCAATTTATTGGGAGGGCAAAATTGTTCGATATGGCTAGCCTTAGAATTACAGATTTTTCCTGGGAGAATTTTTCTTATGAAATTCTCCTTTTCGAAATTGAACTTTCTTCTAGTAGCTGCAAGCATTTTCTACTTTGTCAGGCTAGATCTAAGTGCATTCATATATCAAAACATGAAAAGCGCATTTTGTTTTTAAGACAGATATTTTTCCAGCGGATTTTCTTTACTGCACAGTGCAATAATAAATGATAAGTACAAAGTATTTGTGCTTAACTACTTCCGTACTTAGTAACTTGCCCTTACTTTTACAGCAGCAAGGAGGTTTTATAGTTTCAACTACCAACATAAATATTTAGCAATGTACGGTTGAAAAGAGCTTTTATTAAAAGATTTCAAAGCTTAGGTAAACTCTATGACAAAATATTTTTAAAATTACAACGCATATATTATATAAAGCGAGCATATTACCAACAGATTTATCGTTGATAATGCTCGCGATTAAAATGTTTTGTTGCGTTTTTATCAATAATTGATCGTAATACCTTAACTCACTGGCTGTCAACTTTTAAAAAGCTGACAACAGTGTTATTGATAGTCGATATTTAAAAAAAAAAGATAGTGTTAACAGTGCTTAAAATATCATGTACAAACTAAATTATGTGTTTAAATATTATAGGGTTTATTTATATTATAATTCGGTTTTGAAATACCGTTTTTTTTCAGCAAATAAATAACTTTCGAACGATCTACGACAGATTATAACAAACCGCATTTTACTGATATACCCCGCTCTAACGCTTTCTTATCAATAGTTTGCGAAGTAGAAAAAACAGTGACTCGTGCAGAATCAATTAACAAATGAGTCTCGAGTCATTTATCTATCAACAAAAAAAAAACCAGCCAAGTAAATTGATTCAAAGTATTTAACTGAGTAGATAAATTTATATTTTATATAAATTAAATAAGTTGATCGAAACTGATCCCGATCGTTAAATGTATTGTGGAAATAATAACTAATAAAATTGTCTTTATTACTTTAAATATGTATTTTTTGTTGGGTATAAAAACTGATTTTCTTTTTAATTTTGTTTCAGGTAAGTCATCAATCGAGTACTCATCAGGGTAAAATTTATTGCCGGAGCCTAGACTCAATTATTATCAATTCGACAGCAACAGGTTTGTAAAAAAATAATATAAGTTTTTTCAACCAAATGTTTGAGCTTTTTTTTTTAAATTCTTTTACATTGACGTTTATAACTGACATTATTTATAAATGTATGTATATATTCGTATACAATGAATACAGCTAAGCAACAAGACATTCCTAAGTTCGGTTAAGCGCAATTCTTTCATCTGTTTTTACAATACACAGGATATTCAGAGCATAAAGAAATTATCACCGTGGAACAAAATTTTATTATCCATCGATACAATTGAGGAGTTCTTTCTTCCCAAAAACTTGACACCAATTTTCCGTGACATATGCAATGGTAAATAAATAAAAATGTTATCTAGAGCAATACATTATATTTTGTAACGTTGTATGGGAACTTCGGTTAGTATTTTAAGGATTTTATTTACTCTTATATTATGGGTTGTCATAAAATATAAGTTATCGAAGGATAGATGAACAAAATAATTGTCGATTTATATCATATGTTCCCAACCTGGGGGTCGCGAAGGGTTTTTTGGGGGGTCGCCAACTTATACGGTCAACTAAAAAAATATTTGTTTTGTATGCTTTTGAATTGTATGGGGGGTCGTGGGTCACATGTTTTATGAAAAGGTGTCGGCACCCGAAAAAAGTTGGGAACCTATGATTTATATTAATAAACATAGATATGTTTATTTTCACCAAAGTTGCCGATTTTATATTGATGTTGTAAACGTGTTTCATTATTAAAATAATTTTTTATTTTTAGCATTAATTTATGGACACCTATTTGTCATGGTGACTATATTTTTGGACATATTTTAGTTCTTTAGTCTTAGAGTCTATGTTTTTACTTTGTAATTAACTATTTTCAGTGTCATTTCTATTGCACTCGTGTGATAGAATGCCTGAAGATGTCGAAAGGCGAAACCCTAATCGTCAGTGATAAAACACGTGGAATCGTACAGTTTCAACAATTCAAACATGTCATTAACTTCTCATTATGTGTAAAGGAGATATTTATTGATTTTTTCAATATAATAAATGATATAAAATGATTTGTCATCAAGAAGCTTTGATTTAATAACACGCCACTAATTGTCTAGTATGTGCTTATGATTTTAATTTAAACTCCCAATACGCCCTTTCTTTTTGAACGAACTTCAAACGCAAACACTTGAAACGATAATTTATTACCCAGAGATACTGTATTACTTAAAACAATTTATTCGTGTATCTCTTTCCCTTAAAACTCAGAATTATGCTAACCCTACATTCTGAGAATTCCGCGCTCAAATTCGTGTTAAAGAGAACGCAAAACAACATATTACATTCTTTTCGTTGTTATTTTTCGGCCATTCAAAATACGCACCGTGACTTACTGTATTGTTCCCTTTGTATTTAAAGCGTGGGCTGTTGCATGAAAAAATCAACCCGCATTCAAGCCCGGCCTCTTTGTGCGCCTGGCCCTGGCTATGGCTGGCAATGGCTCTACCTGACTTGCTAGTAAAATCGAAACGTCAGCTTCGCAGGGCAGTGCAATTTAGCCATTTATAATGCAATAGTCGGTTAGGTTACGTAACGCAACTGACAAAACAGGAAACGCTTTCTTCAAATGTTGCTGCATATGTTTTTATTTCATAGCATCAACATCACCATTAAAATTGTCAAAATGTTTTTTTTTTTTAATGATCGCAATAAAACATTACTGTCACATTCATAAGCATAACAACAGTAACGTTGGTACGTACACATACGTACATTTAAAATAGTTAAAGTACATAAGCGTCTTAAATCTCAACATTTGTCAAATAGCAACTTCAGACAGTATATAAAATATATTTGATCATAAAACAACCAAATTGATAACACGGAGAAAAAATAACAGTGTATTTTAGTTCTACAAAATTTATAAGATATATCGTTGATTGATATTTTGGCTTACGCCGTTGTCTTAAATGTACGTTTGAGCATAGATCTGATGAAGGTCTAAGCCGAAATAACTATCAACTATATACCTTATAAATTTTTTACGACTAAAATACATAGCTATTTTTTCACCGTACTATAGTATACATTATAATGGAGTTCTACCAAGTAAATTCCAATTCAGTAAATAAATAAAAATTTAAAATTCTATTACGTCATAAATTGCAATAATATTTTGGTTATTTCAAGTTTGTATAAATCAGACTGCTTAATTTCACTTCCATAATTATCGAAAGTTGTCTACAATTGCGGGAAGGGTTTAACCTATCAACTCTTTCTGAAGATGCTATCACATCTTAGACATATTAAATTCCCTTTCCAAGAATTTCCAGTACAGCAAAAGTTTAAATTTTTTGGTTCCCTCTAAATAAAAACAAATTCAAAAAAAATCTCAAATTTTATTGAATTTAGTTAGATTTTGGTAGACTTGAACATAAAATCATCTATTTTAGCTTGGTACGGCAGGGTAAAGCTTTATCGATAGAACACAAGGGGCAGCTTTAATTAACACAATAATTATATAAATCATATTAATATCATAAAACAATCTTTACCTGTTTAAAAATTCACAGTGAACGACTCAATTTATTGGATTGTTTCTGTACGCTGAATATACGACTATAATGTTATGAATTATTCAACCCGAAAAATAAGCTGTGTTCCGTTATATTTTTCGGATTTGCGAAGTGTTCCGTTGCTGGAAAAGTTAAGGGTTCCCTGATCTATAAAAGCGATAAAACAAATAATAGACAGCGATAGAATTTTAGGCTCATTTGTAACTATGTCACACCTGAATCCCGCACTAAAATGTGTCTACTCCACGATAAAACAAATTGCAATAGGACATTAAGTTATTTTCGAGTTCTTTAGAAAGCTTAGAGCTTGTGTATTGTGCATGAACAGTACTTTGACCCAATGACATACATTTTTAAAGTATTTTTTTATGAGAGATTTGAATACAATTCTTTGAAGATTAGATTTATTATTAATCCGTATCCTACACTTTGGAAGCGACCATAATTTAAAAAAACACTTATTAAATATATTGATGGAATTGGCAGTCACTTGGTTCACTTATTAAATAATAGCTGCATATTTTGTGCAATAAAGATTGACAGATATACTAGCACCACGTAACAAAAACGATCAATAATTAATTACACAATTAGCAAAATGACATCTTGAATATTTTTATTGTAATTTTTAAGGAATTGATTTGTCACGAGTTTATTCAAAACCATTTGTTTTGAATTATTTTTCGAGTAATTCGGTTTTGAAATACCCTTTTTTTAGAATACAAATGACTTACGAAGGATATATATACAATGGTTTATAAAATAATCAACCTCGTTTTACTTAACAATTGACATATTAATTGCGATTGCGAGCTCCAATTATGTTCTTATTGTTACGTCAATGATGCTAAATATTTTCTTTCATTTTAATCAGAGGCTCCCAAACCTTTTCAATTTCCTATTCTTATAAAATATTATAATTATTAGCGGCGCCTCGAATCAAAACATATCTAATTTGAAATGTTACAATTTTGTACAATTTCACATGTTTTATCACTAACGAACCGGGTTTCGCCTTTTGGCATCTTCAAGTATTCTATCACACGGATGCAACAGACGTGTCAGTTGACAGTTGGTCAGTTTTGTTGTACCCGTGTGATAGAATGCATGAAGATGCCGAAAGGCAAAACCCGGGTCGTTTGTGAAAAAACATGTGGAATCGTACAAAATTGTAACAATTCAAATTTGATATTGAAATTCCATCATGCACCTTCAGTCGATATCATAAATTACAAAATACATCTCATGGTAAACCTTATGTTAACCTACATTTGATGAAGTAATAATATTTTGTAAAGGAAAATTTTCCGCGACGCACAGTTTCGATAACAGATCTAAATAGCCACTTAAAATAAAATTTTAAATATTCTTATCAATGACTATTTCATATTATCAAAACTATTGATTGTTTTATAAAAATATTTTAATTGACCAAATTTCCGACTGTTTATTTATTTTTAATATTGGACTTGAAAGTGTTTAGATTAAAACTTCCCATCTACTAAAAAGTTTCGAAATCCTCACTAAAAGTCTTAAAATAGCTACGTAGATAATCTGTTCCCTGTATTACCCAATGGCGCCAGTTTACTCCGTCTTTACAACGTATACATTGAAAGTTATCAAAGTGAAGTGTTTCAAGTATTAAATAACAATAAATTAGTATATATTGCTACATGCCTTCACAAAAAATAAATGGAATTGTGGAACACGACGGAGCTTTAGTTGAGAATGATAAATAGGTTTCTTGCTTTCTGTACCATTCATTCTCTTTGTATTAAATAAAGAACGACATTTTGTTTTTCAGCATGATACGAACATTTTACGAATTCGCTTATTTGTCAACCACTGAAGCTCACGTGGTAGTTCATGAAATATGCGCGTTATATAATAGAAATTAAATTAAATATGAAACGTATATTTATTTACACTTTGAGCACTGGTATCGTTCAATAATTGAAAAAAATGTGTAGCAATAAACATATATATACAATTTTTATTTGAACTGTTACAACTTTGTACGATTCCACATGTTTTGTGACTAACGACCGGGGTTTCGTCTCTCGGCATCTTCAGACATTCTATCACACGGATGCAACCGAACTGACGTACAATAAACAGTTGGCATAATCTGTATAATAATATCCAAAGTTATTAATTACAGGAAAACACAAACCCCAAGGCAGGCAGTAAATGGCAACTAAAACAAATTAATTAATAATTAACACAATAATTTTAACTAACGATCATTTTAATGAGTAATTCTCGAAAGGATTTTTCAAAAAACATGTGGAATCATACGAAATTGTAACAATTCATATTTGATATTGAAATTTCATCAAGCACCTTGGGTCAATATCATAAATGAAAAAATACAGTTTTCAAGCAGGTCTATTTATACAAAATTTCGAGCGAATGAGTGCTATGAGCGAAACTGGTCTTGATCGTAAAACTATTCTAGGGAAATAAGTACTAAAAAGGTGTTTCTATTATTTTAAATATAATTTATTTTAGTTCTGCAAAAAATATAATATGTACAGTTGATAGCTATTTCGGTTTACTTTGTTGAACTAAAATACATTGCTTGTTTTTCAAGTGTTATTATCGAGGCCTACCGATTAAATAACAATTCAATCCATGTATTTTCTGCATACTTAAGAATACCTCCCTTTTTCTTTGCTTATCTTCTTCTTTTGCGATTTTGAGTGCCTATTTAGGTATATAATGAAGTGCCAACTCATTTGA
Source organism: Himalopsyche japonica (assembly GCA_028555115.1). Taxonomy (NCBI): domain Eukaryota; kingdom Metazoa; phylum Arthropoda; class Insecta; order Trichoptera; family Rhyacophilidae; genus Himalopsyche; species Himalopsyche japonica. The sequence goes on along the minus strand of JAHFWJ010000224.1, from coordinate 123,885 downwards.
TTGCAATGCATGAATTAGATAACGAAGCTTAATCAAGGCGAAGTACTTGAGTTGAAAATAATTTAGGGTGTTAGTAACAAAACCTTTAAAATTATCTCCCAATCGACGCATGCGTTATCTAAATCTGTACAGAAACACAACATGACTGCAAATTTCCGTCGTAAGTAGTGATGGCACAATAGCATTCACGACGAGCGAGCCTGTTGTTAAATGTCAATTTGAACGTTGACTAATTGTCAATCTACAATAGGTATTTGTTCCAACAGGTTTCGGTGATATCAAATAACTGTCACTTCACGGAGGAAAATTATTGTATTTAAATGTTAAAACAAAAATTTTAGTACTATTTTCACCGTTTAATATTTTTAATTTCAGGACCGATTTCGCTCATTAAGATAATTATCAACTGATATAATGGATTTTAAAAGCAAGACTATTTATGCAAAAAAATGAGTTCACAATTACTCAATCCATATACAACACAAATCTAAATGAATTAAAATAGTAACACGGTGAAATAAAAGTAATGTGTTTTAATTCTACAACAGAAGATCTTTTGTAGAGCTAAAATACATTGCTATTTTTCACGGTGTTATAATGGAATAATACCAAGTAAATAAAAGCAAAGTTTATAATGCAATATAAAAATATAAAGGACCTTTAAATGCTGATTCGAAATCAAAAGAAAATCAAGTAAGTGGTAAAATTTTACAATCAAATGATTTTCACATAAATTTTTCGGGAATATAATGTATTAAATCATTAGTAATGCCAATAAGTATTTTTTATGTACAACCAACTTATAGAAGATAACATATTATTTACAGGTAATATAAACTATTTACTAATTATTAATCCGAATCCATCATTGAATATGATTGCGTGAAATTTGTAAAAAGCTATTTCGGCTTCCTGATATCATCCGAAAAAGCTCTAATGGTTTTTTTAACATTCATTTCTAGTGTATTCACCTTTGGTTCAGTTAAGATCGACTAACATTATATCAATTATAATATACATTCACATATGTGGTCGAGTAAAAAAATATCAAATTATAGTTCAATAACATAACTTCGAGGGCTTTCAAAAGACATCTCTATTTTTGTTGCCAATACGACCTAATGGATTAAACTTGTAACAATGCAGCGGAAGACCGTAAAGCTTTTGTGACGTCATCACTGAAATAGAAAATAGCTGCTTTCGTACTTACTTTGAAGCTTTTAAATGTGTAGGAATTTTATGGAAGGAATTTCGTAAGATATGGTTGATTATTTATCTACACATCGTGCTTTTTTATGAGATATATTTTAATTTACAACTGTGGTATCACTTAAATTTTTTGCTATTTTTTTACAAACTAGATATCGCTTACTAACCATTCTGAATAACTTTTGAAATGAAGCAAGTTTAGTTTCAATAATAAAGTTATTCGATAATTAATTTAACTGAAACTGTATGCTGTCACTTAATGTTACGGAATTACATATTCTTATAAAATTGCATACAAAAAGATTGCATTGAAATTTAACATTCTAAATATATATATTCATTGGATAATTTTGAATCCATTTTCAATATAAAATTAATATTATTTCCTCTTCAGAGATTAACAGAGTTTAGACTTCAATTTAATACGATATATAAAAAATTGGTTGTCTGTAAAGTCGGTTTACGGACGATAGTTTAACGTGACAACGTCATAAGAAAACATTGATGAAATGATTGCATACTTTTATGAATAAAATGGAATCATTTTTATTGAATTATCATTATTTTGTATGGATACGAAGAAGGACTGAAATGAAATCTACAATTTTTTTTCTGAAAGAAATCGTTGATAATTTATTGTTAAAAGTATATTTGTTATACGTTTATCAGATTTTTAATATGCAAGAATTAATTACCTTTATTGCCGCAATTGTTGTTGTAATATAAACAATGAAAACCACATTAACATTTCACTTCACTTTATAAACAGTTGTAAACAGATCACGTGTAGGTACTGTAGGTGTATAAGTTGTGTGCTGCCGCTGTCTCTTTTCTACTCAGACGCATCGACCAATCGAGTGGAAGAGAGATAGATGCGGCACAATCCGAACGGTAGGCCGATCGTGCCTCTCTATCGCTTATCCGCGCTCTCGCTCGCACGCTTGCCTTCGGCGTAACGCGACAAACGGGACAATGAGTCATGTTTTTTCGTGCGTGCAGCGGGCGTTCATCGATTTATAAGACGTTGTCACGTCAAAAGTGTTATATTACCGTATCTATATAACTAAATCAACTGTTCTTTTAAAAGAGGGTTGAAAGAGTCATAAAATAACACTTTTCATTTAATATTATTATTTTAAGAGTTTTAAATGGTGGTTATAACGAATAACAAAAGTTCATTAGACTCAAAATTTACTAGCTTTCCGTTACATAAGTTAGTAAGTATTTTGCATAATGTTCCATCCAATTCAAATAGGACTCATAATGTATAAATATTCATGTAGAGACATAATGTTATTGTTGATTACAATTTACAATTATAATATTAAGGTAGCTTTCTCGGAATCTATGTCTTGTTTGTTTTATTTAAAAGCTTAAGGCTTTACCAGGGCTAAATTCTGAGAATTACAGAAACGGAAATCTACCACCAAGGATGAGAACTGGGGCAAATAGAGCTCAGAGGGTTTTTACAACTAGGGTTAACACAGAATATTCTCCATTGAGAATCATACTTTTATATACTCTACCATATATTTAATTTCCTCGAGATAATATTATATTAATTTAACCAAAATTAACATTTATTCTTCATAGTTTAAATATGCATTCACGTGTGTGTGATCATTAATCAAAGTGAAAAACTCGAATGTCGTAGACCGAACAGAAAACGAATGGTATTTTTACATATTATTTAGCTGATCCATTGCTTGAGTAAGCAATAATACGCTACTTTATTGCAGAAAGGACTACAGATATAAAAAAATATCTATCCGAAAATTCTTGAATCTCATGAACTCTTTCGATGTCTGACTACTTATACACATGGAAATAGGACCTTTGCTCTGAAACAACATGATTTTAAATTAAATTAAGATTCCGAAATACTTCGATATTTGCCGACCATTTGCTATAAGAAAAACATTATTTTAACGTGGATGAAGGCCTTTAATTATTACATCGAAATATGCGAAATCATAAATTATTTAAAATAATTTTGAGAAATAAACAGATATTAATTAAATTCAAGTTTTATACTTAATGAACAACTTGATCTTCTCAATTCTATTGCTGATGTTTAATCCCATCGTTTCCCGATAATTTCCCAATTGCATTTTAATGATAGTTTATTATTATTTGCTTTATAATCATTTCATCAGAGACTTATTAGTGGTATTTAATGTTAATAAAACTTATCACAGATAATTGATTTTCATAATTATCAAATCAATAGTATTGCAAAATAATTCAGTTGTATGTTTGAATCCTAGCCTTAGAGCATGTATTTTCCCTTTGTAATTAACCGATGTTGACTGTTTATTATTTGTCGATTCTTTTATATGCGTGTGATAGAATGCATGAAGATGCCGAAAGGCGAATCCCGTACAATAAATGGTGTTAAATATAATAATTGTGTTGCATTTGAAGACACGTATTGATATTGTTTAAATTGAACCCTGAAACGTATACTAAAAATTCCATCACCAATATAATAGTCCAGTATAGTAAGACTTCTCAATTAATTTTATTTCTTTGTGTCCTTATTTTGTATATCGGAATATGCAGTCATCCTTTTTCTGTTTGTCTCTGGCAACCCTACATGCAGACCTCTTGCCATAAAGTGACACTTGTTGCATGATCCTTATAAGTTACAAAGCCTTATAAAGGTATCCTGAAATTTGCCTCTGTATAATTTAAACGCACAACTTCTTAATAATATCATAAGAAACCCTTAAGCATTGAACCAAAATACATTAATGCAAATGAATGAAATATAATATAATGATTAGTTCGTATAATGACAAAAAAATTAGCGACCAATACGAACTTTTAAATAGTTTTAGTAAAAATAAGAATTATTTTTTTGTTATGGTTAAGTCTAGGAGGATTATTATTTATTAATTTAATCAGTTAATCAGTTAAAACATTTTAACAATTGTTTAAAAATGTAAATAAATCTGTTTCTTATTAATTTCCTACAAGCTATTACATCAAACTGACTGTAATTCACAATCGCATTTTGAGCACATATGATTCGATACTGACGCTAATTCCATATAGAGGAACGGCCAAATCGACACGTTCCACTTCGGAGAAGTTCCAAGACTTCGTTCCAAATAAGATGTTTTTTTAAAAAAAATTGGTTGTCTGTAAAGTCGGTTTACGGACGATAGTTTAACGTGACAACGTCATAAGAAAACATTGACTAAATGATTGCATACTTTTATGAATAAAATGGAATCATTTTTATTGAATTATCATTATTTTGTATGGATACGAAGAAGGACTGAAATGAAATCTACAATTTTTTTTCTGAAAGAAATCGTTGATAATTTATTGTTAAAAGTATATTTGTTATACGTTAATCAGATTTTTAATATGCAAGAATTAATTACCTCTATTGCCGCAATTGTTGTTGTAATATAAACAATGAAAACCACATTAACATTTCACTTCACTTTATAAACAGTTGTAAACAGAAAACGTGTAGGTACTGTAGGTGTATAAGTTGTGTGCTGCCGCTGTCTCTTTTCTACTCAGACGCATCGACCAATCGAGTGGAAGAGAGATAGATGCGGCACAATCCGAACGGTAGGCCGATCGTGCCTCTCTATCGTTTATCCGCGCTCTCGCTCGCACGCTTGCCTTCGGCGTAACGGGACAATGAGTCATGTTTTTTCGTGCGTGCAGCGGGCGTTCATCGATTTATAAGACGTTGTCACGTCAAAAATCTTTTATAAATTTGAAATAAATTTAAAAAAGGACTGCAAAAAATCGATGACAGATATGCGTGGCATCAATATTTGAAGAAATATTAATAATGCAACGAAAATATACGAAGATAATGATGTAAGTCGACATATCATTTGGACGCAAACGTGCGACCATACTCGTCAAAGGGTTAAGCACCCTTAGTCGATATCGTAAATCGAAAATATAATATGTGCTATAAATATAAATAATAATCACACACACACAAAATAAATAAAATAAAGTACAGATTTCGTATTGAAGTAAAAGGTGAATTATTCGTTTATTAACGTGAGACATCAAAAACATCGCAAGACCATCTAGAAATAAACTGTCTATTTTACCGCAATAAACTTAAGTGATAATTACCAGGGACTTGTCACGGTCCTTTACAACAGCTTGTGCAAGTAAGTGGTTCGATATTTCTATTAAATAGTGCTTTGAATAAGATTTTACCTACGTAAAAAGCATTACAATTCAGTCATTAAACTAATTAGTGTGGCATTAGAAATAAACTATTGATTTAGAGAAATTTGATTTCTTATTTTGTGAAATACTCTGAAAACAATTGTAGAAATCGAAACACTCTCTTCTTATTCAAGGTTTTTATTGTTTAATTAAGTAATTGATCAAAAATTATTAAACATTCATCTTATTATTTTTGAAATGCCACTTGGTGGAAATACAGCATTTTTAAGTTTCGGTCATACGCATACTCTCGACGTAGTATTTGAATTATTATATCAATTATTGGTGAATCTATAGTACAACTTAATCATTATTTTAAAATATACGTCCAAAAACATCAACAAAGTATATCTATACGCATATACATATATATCTTGATTTTAAATAAATATTTTGATAATTAAAATTCAGTTGTCTAACAAATTCCAAAAAAATCATAACCTTTTCATTGAAAATATTTTAATTTTCAGTTTCCAGCTAGAATAATAACGAAAACAAAATATTTACAATATTCTCGCTTGTTCAACAATGTTTACTCTACGATTACGTCCGATCTGGTACACAGTATTTTTATTCCAGGGGGTTTTCTGGAAATCCTCTCAATTGTTATTCGGCTGTTAACAAAAAACAAAATGTAAACAACTCTAATGAAATTTTCATCTCACGCAAATATAATAAAAAATAGTACCTAAATATGATGTCAATTAAAAAAAGAACGATAGTAAGAATTCGACAATATAAGATTCACTGACTTTTTTCGCTTAGTTATTTATACTCTGTAGTATTTATTTTATATAAAAATACATAGTAATAAATGTTTTTGTGTCGATACGCTTAAAGCATACTACCCTTTGTTTTGTATATATCTGTGTTGTTGACAATTTTTCGCGAGGAAAATTGATCTCGTGGATGAATGGGTATAAACGATGAAAACAATCACTCATGTCAATATAGCAGAGTTTTTTCTGAGACGTTTTCTTTATTTTTTTAAAACAAAATATGAACTTAAAAACGACAAATAAAACACAAAAAATAGCTTGAATGAATGTAAAAGAATGCTAAGTACCTTATCACATAATGCTGTATTTTATTCAAATAACAAAAAAACAGTGTCTTGTAATGTTTCCACATTTTTACAATACAAATATTAGAACCGGTTTTTGTCTTTGTAGAAATTTTATCAGTTGATAATACGCTCTCTAGGAGCAAAACCGGTCTCTTTTTGAATAATATGATATTATGAAAATAGTACTATACACGTGATAAACAAACCAAGAAGTCAGATAACACTTTAAAAGTGAATTTTGTATTATATGGATATCCTCAAATGTATTTGGAAAACATTTGTTTTCGTGTTTATGAAATATGTCAGATACTGCAAAGTTTTACAGTTTAGGCTAATGTTAATATTTAAAGCTTGAAAGTAAGTAATTAATTTCAAATTACAAATGTTCTCATTACTCTAATAATGTGATTGTTCAATCTAGCTACCAATATCCGACCCGTAAATAAATACATTCATTATAAAAAATAATTTCTAATATCATTGGAATAGTGTGATCTCAAGTTGCAACACCTACGATTCTAATGTCGTGATAGAGCTAGCCATGTGTGCTTAAATATATTATAATCCTTTGATATTATGAGCATTACATGTGGACATATTTTGCATGTTTTATCCTCTAAGGATTCGACACAGTTAAGATCAACCATGGGCGCATGTTTCAGAAATAAATCAACCTTCACCGTGAAAGGGTCTTGTCTATTTCTTTGATCGTATTTCTCATGTGAGATAGCTCATTTCTGGTGTATTAGATAAAATAACTCTTCAGATTAAATAAAGCCATCTCGTGTACGTGATTCATATTTTTACTGAAGAAAAGAAATGAATTATTATTCGTGACACACACATCTTGAAATAGTCTCCTTATTTTATTTTGTCTAAGTAAGTTGCTAATGTTATCAAAATACCTCAGGGAAATCTGTAACATAATCCTCGACTGAACTCTGTTGAAATTTGTTCCACGTAGTTTTGCGTTGCACCAATGTTATGTTATACATTACTGACCACCAATAGCACGGGAATCACTAGTTGAATACCAATGCCTCACTGAGAAAACTACCCTTGAATTTGATCCCGAAAGTTCGTCGACAACATTGCACTGTTACATTTAGTTTTTTTAAATTTCTTTTTATTTTAAATTTATGTATAATAATAAAGTTAACAATATATTACTTCGTTTTGTTTAGTTATTGTAAGTTTTATTATGTTTTGCCCATTTCAAAAATTCACAAATAATTTATAATATTTATGAACGCTTGATGGAACTTTATATCAAAATTGAACTACTCGAATTTTATACAGCAAAATGAGTCTTTCGACATCGTTTGGCCATCGAATGTATTATACGAATAAATATTTTCAAGACTTCATTTTAAATAAAAATCAATCTCTTTTTTTTACGTCACAAAACACGTCAACGTTTACGTCAAAAGTGATAGTGAAAATTTATATAAGCCGTCATGTCTGAAATGACATTTGATGATAGCGTTTATTAAATGACATTTCATTACATAAATGATATCACCAAAGATGAGTAAAAGGACTTTATTAAAATATAAAGCACCCGGATTAAATAGTCAAACATTATATCATAGTTTTTCAACCTTTTTACATGCATAGACCACCAAAAAATCCAAAAATGTTTTGCGGACCATCAACATTGGAATAACATAATAAATACTTTTAGAAACAAGGCATTATATAAAAAAATATTATTTCTTGCAAACCTTAATGTTAATAGTGTTGCTGATAAATCTCCGTCGACGACTTGCATGGTTTTCATTCAATGTCTAAAGCTACCCCGACCCCAAAGTCTCGACTCCGCCCCTTCCGCCCATAGATCGCAGGTCTTTTGAGTTGGGTCCAGTTTCTCACCCCCGGAGTGGCGTCATCATGTGGTATACAGTAAACAATTCACTACAAGTGAACAAAACGAAGATTTTCTATAAATTTAATATTTTTTACATCAAAAAACTTAGTTTATACTTTCTTAAACTAAAACCTGAAGCTTTTATTATATTATAGTTTGGATTTATTTCACTTCTGCATACACTACGTTTTAAGCAGATTTAGCATAGTATTTATTTCACTTTCGTTCAAAAGTTTTACTACATAAGTTACTTGAAGTATAGCCGATACGATGACACTGAATGTTTCATATAAGTGATGCTCACCTGTTTCCCAAGACAATTTGAAAGCTTGTGACCCTCACTAGAAATTTTTTCTTCTAATTGCAAGATATTCGGATTTCATATGTTGAATTGATCAAACAAAAACAAAATTGACAATTGATTCCGATGAAATTTAAAGAATAATTTAGTTAATGTAAATCTTTCACCTTCTGTAAATTTTCCTCAAAAATAACGTTTACTCGTCGGTATATTCAACACTATTTTCTAGGAATGAATAACATGGCCTGACAAGGGACCGAGTGGCTACCACATAATTGTATAGCTTCCTCAGTCGTATGCTTATCTTAAATATGAACATATTTATACCCTTATTTCTTATTATAAGTCAGTTTTTCGTAACGATTGCTTAAAAATTCACACTTCGTACCGCTTAAATGTATGCTACACATAAGACGCAAAACTCATAACCAGATTGAACAAAGTACAGCATATTGATGATATCTCGAACCATATTCTTCAAAAACTCTTTGCAAGCATTTTCGTCATTAAATTATACAACATAAGACAAAAAAAGCTGATTTATTGAAACTTTGTACAATTCCACGTGTTTTTTCACTAACGACCTGTGTTCCATCTTTCGTCATTTTCAGACATTCTATCTCAACGTAACTGACCGAATGCCGAAAGGAAAATCCCGGGTCGTTGGTGACAAAACATGCTGAATCGTACAAACCTTCACCGATGCAAATTTGATATTGATATTCCATCAAGCACCTTTAGTCGATATCATAAATCAAAAAATCATTCATTCTATATTGAAAAAATCCCTTTAATTACAACCAATTTTTCAATTTTCAATCGGTTAAATAATTAACAGTGCGATCAATTTTTTGTCTCACAACTTTGTTACATCATTTCTGTACCTTCAGGTATTCTATCACACATAAGATACATCCAAATCTAGAAGCTCAATGCTGTTACAAGCACAGCAAAAAAAGTGGAAAAGTAAATATTGATGCATGTTTTATTACAGAGTGGTATATTATCGAAGGATGGTCGACGACTGTATCTGTTACCTTAACTCATTTTAAATCATAAAGGCGAAACCCGGGTCGTTTGTGATAAGACATATGGAATCGTACAACGTTGTAACAATTCAAATTTAACAAAGGTGTTTATTTATTTTTTGATTTATTACAGTCAAATAGTGCGAGTAATCGCTAGTTAAACGGAAGCCAGTTGAACAATTTGGTTTTATTATATTATAAAACGTTCCAATATTCTGAATTTGAGTTAAATTTTAGTAGCACGAGTTTATATTTTCCATGAAATGACATTTGAGTCTACGTAAGTAAATATAATATGCAAAAACGCTAACTTTCTACTTCTACCGTATTTAAATCTTCTATCACATGGTATTAAAATTTTAACGACGTTCGTTTAACAGGTATACATAAATATGAAGCAATAAGGTAAAAATATGATCATATAAAATGTTAAAGTGGCTGTTATCTTTGAACTAAATATATTTTGATTTAAATATATTTTTATTTATGTAATATAAAATATATATCTTTTATTGAAACGTTGAAATCTTTGCTGCATACTTCCCTTTTTAATGTTTTTAGTGAAACCGTCGCCGTTTTAATGACATAGCACAGGAACGTATTCGTTAAGGATATCTACCTATTAGATCCTTGATTTACGCGGTATATTGTACAAAATACAAAAATAATATAATCACGCTACATCAAATTAAACTGCTCTATATGAGATGTAACTAATAAAACTGGTTAAAAAATCAATGATCAGTATATCAGATATAATGTGAAAATAACACTTATTTTTTTTTTTAGTCAGAACACATTAAAAGTGATAAGATCTGACTTTTCATACGTAATCATTGAAAATTTTATAAAACAACGATAGAACTAATATAATATTTTAACGAACAAACTAATATATGTCGATCGCCATTGCTAAACCCGCTACGGGGAGCCGTTTTGTCTCCGTAATGGACCATTTCCGTGTCATATGTAAACTTATTGATTAGCAGCCTTTTAAGTTTCATTTACAATCTTTAGTTTTATTGCGAGCAAGAAACAAACTAGGCCGTTAAAACAGGAGAGAAGATGTATTGTGTACCTTTTCTACACAGCAATATATATAGATAAGCGAATGTTAGTTTAAGCATAGTTCTGACGATGGCGTGAGCCGAAATAGCTGTAAACTATACTTTAAAAAATAATAATTTTGTAGAACTAAAATACATTGCACTTTTTTTCACTGTTTTATAATGGAGTTCTACCAAGTGAATGCCAATTCAATTAATCAATAAAATGAAAAAAATGTGTTCTTATAATTCAAAAAACAAATATCAACAATTTCGGAATTGGAATCACAAATAAATAGTAGCGCCACTGGAAATGAATGATAGTGATTGTGAAGTCTTGTATAGAATAAATTATTGGAGCCCATTGAAGGTTAAATAAAGTACGCATTTTCAATTTCGGGAGCTTTTTTTTTGTTGGCAAAAGCAAAGTTTTCACGCTAAGATTTATTTTCGAGTACTTTCTTTACACCGCTCGTTAAATTGATTCCCTATTTTAACGAATCTTTTCAGCCGAAAGCTTTTCAATAGGAATCGACTACTATATTTTTCCTGTAAGCACATGCCTAGTGCTTACGAAAATTCCTTTTCATTTAATTGTGGTCGAGGAAATAGAATTGCCAGGTTACAGGGCGCGCCTTTCGTATTTTACCCTAACAAGGCTCACTCTGGTAATAAAGTGGTTTATGAATGACAGGCGGGTATTCTTTGTGCCAAATTTACTATATCGATGTTCCAATATCGAACAAAAGGCACCCAGTACATGAGTAACGATCTCCCTTAGACGGCCACCCCCTAACGCCTCCATTAAACTATTTACTAGTTCTTGAACCCATGGTTTTGTACACCTGCTACCTTTAACTCAAATCAATTTTTTGTTTTGTATAAATAGACTTGTTTGTAAATTGTATTCTATCAGTTGATAATGCTCGCGATGATCGAAACCGGTCCTGATCAAAAAATATATTGTGGAAATAAGTACTAAAAAATGTGTTTTTATTATTTAAAATATCATGCCTTTCTATCAAGAAGTGACAGTTAACACCTTAAAAGTGATTAAGCATGACATTTAAAATAAAACAGGTGTTAAATGACAATTTAATTAATTAATTGTATTGGCATTTACTTGGTAGAAATCCACTATGGCACAGTGAAAAAACATTTCTCAAGTTTATTTGTACAAAATATTTGAGTTAAAAACAGGTACATAAAACCATGAGAAACCGGTCGTGATCAAAAAATATATTGTGGAAATAAGCACTAAAAATGTGTTTTTATTGTTTAAATAATGCCTTACCACCAGGAAATGACACGTAACACCTTATAAGTGATAAAGCATGACATTTAAAATAAAACAGGTGGCTCATGACAATTTAATTTATTAATTGAATTGGCATTTATTTGGTAAAATTCCATTATAACACGTTGAAAAAATAGTAATATATTTTTATTCTACTAAATTTATAAGATGTATATTTGATAACTATTTCGGCTTTACACGTTCATCAGAACTAATTAATTTACTTCCACTAGAATTTTTAACAGTAAGTTCTTGTTATCAATTTTTATTGAACACTTGTTTTTGTCTTAAGTCGTCCAGTGAAAAGAAATATGTATTAAATAGGCATTTACTTGGTAAAGCTCCGTTGAAATAAAATAAATATATTGAAGTATTTGGCTTTGCAATTTTTGATACAGCTGTTGAAAGCTCTTTATTCCTGTAACAACATTTTGTTAGTTGTGACATTAACAACCTTCTAAAAAAACCTTGAAGAGCTTTGATATTTTACATGTCTATTAACTGCCTTATACATAAACCTAATGTAAAAATAATTTATCAAGCTGTCCGTAATGGGATTTGAAAAAGTGAATATCGAAACCGAATTCGACGTTATCGACAGTTCAGCAGTCTTAAATCAGCTAGAAAATTTAATCCGAAAATCCGTTGTGGCTCCGCGGTCGTTTTATACATATGTTTTACTTGGATACATTTTTGTGGACAATATAATATCACGACAAAAAGTGATTCTCTTTTTATGTCTGCCTCCCTCGACACACATAAACAGCCACTGAAATAATAATATATAAGGCAGTTAAAAGTACAAAAATATTCCGCCATACCTGCTGAGGGAACATTTCTCGCAATAAAATCCACCGTAAGAGTTTTCCTCCTAAGGACTTTATGTTTAATGCCTCGACGATTTTCTCACCCTTTAGAAAATAAATGTGTGAATATTTCGAGGAATAACTCTCGACTTTCTTTATGGTACCATTCAACAGCATTATTTATAAGCTTATTGTTTATTTTCGACAATATAAACACAAACATCTTTTACGAACCATCAATGTAGCAATTCTAAGCGACACGACTATATAGTCTAAATAATAAAAACTCAATTTTTGATACAATTCACTTAAAATGTGTTAACTGTCACTTTTTGGCGGAAAAGCGTGATATTTTAAATAATAGTACACATTTTCTTACACTATTTCCATAATGATTTCATGACCAAAACCTGTTTCACTTATGAAAAAATCTACATTTATTTATTCTTCAGTAACACGGTGAAAAAATAGCAATGTATTTTAGTTCTACAAAATTATTTTTAACAAATATAGTTGATAGCTATTTCGGCTCACGCCATCGTCAGAACTATGCTTAAACTAACATTTGCTTATCTATATATAGCTGTGCAGAAAAGGTACACAACATCTCCTCTCTCCTTTTCCAATGGTATAGCTTGTTATTTAACAACAATGACACTAAACTTCATTCACTATTCTTCAGTATGTCAAACTTAACATTTGGTTTGGTGACAAGTAGAGACAAATAACCTTACCATTCTGACAGTTATCTTCCCAACAGTTGGAGATGCCTGATGGCAGTGTGACGATAGTTTACGAGCAAAATATAATATAAGAGAGTTAACAGTGTTAGAACAAATTGTTAAAAATTTGTACAATTTCACATGTTTTCTCACTAACGACCCGGGTTTCGCCTTTTGGCATCTTCAGGCGTTCCATCACACGGATGCAACAGAACTGACGCGCGGAATCGTACAAAGTTTTAAGAATTCAAATTTGATATTGAAATTCCATCAAGCATTTTCAGTCGATATAATGAAAAAGTGTTAAAACAGTTGATAACGCTCGTGATTAACGAAACCGGTCCTGATCTTAATTATATTGTGTATAACAAAATGAAAATGTCAAATTTGAATTATGACAACTGTGTACTATTCCACGTGTTTGTCACTAACGACCCGGGTTTCGCCTTTCGCCATCTTCATGCATTCTATCACACGGGTGCAACAGAAGTGACGTACAATAAAAGGTTGGCATCGTCTATATACCAAAGGTATAAATAACAGGAAAATACAGGCACCTTCAGTTGATATCATAAATTAATAAAAAAAAAGATCACAATGTACCGAAATGTATTTGGATTCAGATTTATCAGCCCTTAAAAATACTTACAACGTAATATAAATGCGTTTATGAGACTCATATTCTTGTTGTGTTTTTTTATATGTCTAAATAGTTCTACAATTGTCTACATTTATTTATGTGTGTAGCAGTTACATGTGACAATCAAGCTTAAAATACAATAGCGCTATTGTTATGATTTTTCGAATTTTCCCCTTGTAACTATTGATTTTAATAAAAGTACCATATAAACAGTTCATCGCTTTACATAAACATCGATATTTTAAAAGTTTAATAAGCTTTATATTCAATATTTTTAGTATAGCCGTCACGCTCCAGTTAGTTTATATTATGACCTTTATCGGTCATATTTCGTAGACATTTTACACTAAATGTCGTATTCGGTATTCGTAGCATTTCAAAATGCCATCGTAGACGGCTATTTAAGTGAGTATTTACTGTATCGAACGGAATATCTTCATTTGTAACAGAGAAAACAGAAAGCCGTATTATTTTACTGTTCTCCTTTGAAAATACGCTAAAGCTTTGCAAAATACTTAGTAAGTACTTTTGATCTTTTGTTATTATAAAACGTAGACCGTAACTTTTCTAGAATAGAATTTGATACCTGTGCAATGAAATTTGCCGCTATCTTTTTTTTAAGGGAGTTCTACAAAGTAAATACAAATTGTATCAATATCGCCCAAGACTGCCTTTAAACTGCAATATTATTACTCTAACTTACTTTATGAGCTTATAAATTAAAAGGTTCTATCGTATCCAAGACTTCTAAAACTTTCCAAATACGCCACAGGCTGTTTCTAATATGTAGGTGGATTAAACTTACCTATGGATACAATGCCACATTTATAATGAGATAATGTATCGAAAGCTTAGAGTCGTAGGTGAAAGCTTTTGTAAGCTTGGAATTGTTCTATCAATTTTACGTATATCGTTGTAGAATTCCGTAGTGAAACGAATACTAGTGCAGGAGAGTCAGGCATAAGGGCGGGAGAGGCTTTACAAACTCGCCAGTCAAATTCCATTCCAGTCAGTCGCGTTTCGAACGCTCTAGGGTAAGGTTGTATCCTTTTCGCCCCTCGTCTCGAAAAAAGTCCGATCGCATTCCAATCGAAAACTTAAATAAAGTTCCCGTTTAATTTGACATTAGAAGAAAATTCTTCGGCGCTTTTTGACGTGACCCTCGTTTTTTATAACACATAGTGAAAACTGTTAGCTGTGTTTTGTTTATGTGATTTTTGAGTGTACACATTTTTCAAATTAAATTGTATAGATCAACAGTGAAAGATTATTAATTTTGCTAATTTTATTTATGTAATATACAATAATTATTTGTTTATTTTATCGTCGATAGATCCACAACGTAAGTAATAAAATTCGTTTCGTCTTCGTTTTCTAATTATTTTTTGTTATTTTTACTAAAATATTAAATTGAGGCATTCGCTTTAAGAATTCTAAGAATATTTATTTACTGCTTATTTATAATGTAATTAAAATGAACCGGAAGATATCGTTTTAAACATACATAATTTTGTCTTATTATTTATTCAGAATTTCTTCAAAACATAATTATTAATAATAAATTAATTACCTTTCTATACAACGTACAAAACACTAAACGACTCTAAGTCGATTTACGACATTGTTAAAAACGTATAGCTTAACGTTTTCTACATCTTATTAAAACTATAATATATTATCTACTTTTAATATCAAACTTGAATTGTTAAACCTTTTTACGATTCAACATGTTTTATCACTAACGACCTAGGTTTCGCCTATCAGTACCTTCACGACACTAATCGTTACTTGACACTTGAAATAAGTATGTATTTCTATGTCCAAAAAATCCCAATTACATTTTAATGATTATTGTTTTTTGTAAAATCTTTTCATTATTTAAATCACTCATTGACACTTTTTATTGTTAATAATAATTTGATTAACTCGTTCGATATATAAACGATGCTAGCTATTGTGTCAGTTCTGTTGCATCCGTTGAATGGAATGCCTGAAGCTTCCGAAATGCGAAACCCAGATCGTTAGTGACAAAATATATGGAATCGTATAAAGTTTTAACAACTCAAATTTAATATCGAAATTCCATTAAACAAACACCTTCACCTAGTGTAGCTAAACACAATATTTATCACTATTCCACAAGAATTATTTGTAACGATCAGTACTGGTTTAACGCACCCCGACCATAATCAACTAATACTAGGCTACTTATATAAATTAAGAATTAATGATTTCCGATTGTACAAGATAAGCAGTTCAACTAAGCTAAGTTGTAATTTATCGTTACTATTTTTACGGATTATAATATAAAATATACCATACTGAAGTTAAATAATTAACAAATAGAGTGTTATATAAAGGGCATATTAAAATTAACTATATACTAATATTTAAAACCAAATAAAAACATGTTAATGTTTATTTAGAGCTAGGAAATAAATTTTAAATGTCCATCTACAGGACTAGCTAATGGGAAAATTTTACAAACATCAAATTATGAATGTGAAAATATTTTTGGGAACCATAATTAATATCACTTTAAATTCTTTCACTGCGTTTTGCCTTCGTACTGTATATTGACGAAAATATATTTATTGATTAGGCATAAACGACATGACGTAGTATTGACATACATTAACAGAAGATAGACATTCAGTATTTTTTATTGTTAATAAATTATATTTGAAAAATAAAACGCAACAAATATTACCAACATTATGATTACTCAACAAAAAGGTAAGCTATCAATTTGTTATTTGTCTTGTTTCATATATATTTATAGATATATGAAAACATTATTTCAGTATATTTATACAATGCAGTTTATCCGTTTCATTGGTTTCATGTGTTGGATTTATTAAAACTGATTTTTATTCATAACTGCGACGTATAACTTTTCCATGACTGGTTTACTTTCAAAACAATTAAATATTTCTCACTCACAGGTGTCACACTTATTTTAATATATTGTTGCTTAGATACTGCATATACAATACAATCAAAAAACAAAAACCATTATGTATGAAATGCTTGATACTCCTACAAATATTTGAAGGACTTATCATTTTATGTAATTCCTTTTCATATGTCGACTAAAGATATTTGATGAATTTCAATATTGAATTTGAATCATTCTGATCACAATGAAGTTTTATCGTGTTTCACCGAGCCACGTGTCGTAATGTCCAAATTAATTTTAAACATAGTTATGACGACGTTATAATTCTAAATAGCTTCCATCAATCATATATATATAGTTGAAACTTTGTACGATTTCACATATCTTGTAACCTACGATCCAGGTTTCGCATATCGGCAATACACTGTCATTTTTATTGCATTTGTACATTTCTACAATTCAAACAATATATTGAAAGTCCATCGAACACCCTTAGTCGATAGATATAATACAATATGTTTTTTTGTAGAGCTAAATAAACTCTTTGTCTTTTAACTTTATTAGTATTAATTAATAATGAAATAAAAATTTCATTTTCCATTCAAATTGTAGTTGTATCGATTTACATATCATTTTTGAGGAACTAATCTACTGCGTAAGTCGTGCGAAAGGTGTATTAAGAAAACGTCAAAATATTGCCATTTGCATTGCACACTCCATTGAATTTTCTCACTGAATGATTCTTATTTAAATTTTTAAGTTTAAATCCTCCTTCTCAGTAAAGAGAAAACGAATATATGCATCGTTTACGAGGACATGTTTGATGTATTAAAAAACAACAATCAAGATACAATTATAATAAATTTCTCTTCATCAGAATCAAATCAAGAACAACAGTAAATTCTCAGTGATTAATAGTGAAGAATTAACGTTTTGATGTTATGTTGCCATATGTTTTTTTGCCGCAACGTTTCAACATTACTTATATATCACTTTCAAGGTGTTAACTCAAAAGTTAGTTTATGGTGGAACGATACCATATTTTATATAATATAACACACATTTTAGTTTATTGATTGAATTGGCATTTACTTTGTAGAACTCCATTATAACACGGTGAAAATTAGATTGCTATTTTATCACCGTGTGACATATTTTAGTTTTATTGGACCAATTTATTTTTAGATCATGACTGGATAAAAAACAAACGCGCTGTGCTCTGTTTTCTGTTTCAATTCTAGAATAACGAAAATTTTCCCAATGTGACCGCAAGAGTGTGCCTTAGGTTTCATCGAATCATAAGCCGGCACGCATTAAAATCCTTGCAAATGTGATCACGTATTTATTATAAGCGATGAATCTTAAAATCAAAAATTTACAAGAAGAATTTTTCGATTTTCAACTAAATAATTTAGTTAATTCATGTTAAATTTGTTTATTATACACTGTGCTCTTTTTCACACGCAATGGTATTATAATTAAATAGTTTCATATTATATTGTTTTAAAAGACGAAATTTACTTTTGGTCGATTTCTTACGACCGTTTTTATACTATTAAGCTTATTGTACCTGCTCTTACAAAATGCGAATATTTAATAAGGTTAAAAATAAAATCGATTCCGTGGGAGAAAGTTTGTGAAGCTCCGGATTAAGCAGTAAGGTTTTTCATAAAATAGTTAAAAAGCTCTCGCGAAGAGTTTCTCTTTCTTTATTATCTAAAATAGGTCAACAAAAGCTTCTTTTGTTATTATATTCCCGATTATTGGGTGTCGGTTGCCTTTGTTTTTCCGTGAGCAATCGTATATCATTATTCTGTCAGCTTTCTACAAAATAATAAAATATACACAACCATCGGTCGAATGACAGGGAGGGTTTTTGATTCCGCGTCGCTATGACGACCAAACGCTACACAAAAAACCTGTTTCGTGCTGACAGCTTGCCAATATCGGCATTGACAATTTGTTTGTATTCCCTATAATTGAGAATGATGGTTATTGCTTCAGGAACCGACGTTTTAATTTTTATGTTTTGTAAATTTAACATTATTTTATCATATATCGGGTTTCTCTCAACAGCATTCAAGTTAAACATGGAAAAAGCTTGATTGAAACCGTCTTATAACATTCGCTCATTTTTTTTCCAAGTGCCATTTAGTATAGAGCCTTTTTCCCTAACGGTACACAACGTTGTAACCGTTACCACCCACTAAAATAAGCACACTGCCTTTTCAACATGATACACATTACGGCCCGGGGGTAACCTTAGGCAGTCAGAAGTCAACAACCCAGAAAGTGATATAGATTATATAATATTTAAAGGTGTCTTAGATCATTTTTTAAATAAATTTTACAAATTGCAGTTAAATTTGGTAAAAAAATACAATCGATAAACAGATAATAATAATCAAAAATTCACACCTTCAGTACAATACATTCTTTTAGTCAAAAATGAAATCAAAAATCATTTATCTTACCAACCAGCGTCTTAAGAATTAAGGTAAAACGAATAACTTAATAACTATGAAATTCTTAATTTCTCTTCTGCTTACACCGAAGCCGTTATTAACTTAAAATAATTTAGTTAATATTAACATGTTTAACCAATAAATTGATAATTTATATTAACTATTTTATGTTGTAAATGAATTCACTTTCAAGATACTTGTTGTTAATGACACTTCAATTAGGATATTGTTAGGCTATGACTGTTAACTATGAATTAACTGAAACTATTCTCGGATATACGATTGTAAATAAATTATAATTCCGTGTTCACAACCTTTCACAACTTACTGTAAAGTAAGCATTCTAAACCAGTTTTTCAACTATTCTTAGAACAAATAGAAATGATGATTGCCGTTCATATAAACAAAAGTAAAACCTCGGTTAGCAAATGCACACAACGATATGACGTAAAATATCGCTTAAAAAAATTCATACCTTACTAATAATATCATTTATTTCGCTTCAACATGTTTTGTCACTAACGACCCAGGTTTCGCCTTTCGGCATTCTTCAGGCGTTCTAACACACGAATGCAACAGAACTGACTCAAAACATGTGGAATCGAACAGAGTTTAATCAAATTTAATAATATCAGGTAAGATGCAGTCAATCCATGTTCAACATGTTGTTGTTAAAATTATTCGCCGGTTCCGTAGTGCAATAGTTGATGCGTAATCTTCTGCTTCAGTTACGGTGCTCAATACTCGAATCCTATTGTGAAAATTCCATGGTTTTATAAACTGATACATTGATTTATCTTCAGTGTGGTATGAATGTTTATAAATTCTAAAAAAATACTTCAAAACAATCATTAATATAAGTCGTAGCGAGATCGATTACTCGAACTTTAGCCATACCTTAGCTCTTTAAAACTTAGGATATATTCATTAAGAGTTCATAAGTTACGTATTGGGATCAGACATGGGCTAAATTTGGTTGACGTTTACTTTACCTACAATGTCATTTCTTTATACACAATTATGCAATTAAATAACAGGCAGTTTTCGTAGAAGACTTTAACATTCTCTATAATGAATCCACTACGTTGAAAGAAGACATGACTCAAAACGTCTCATGGTGTTTTATATGGTTTATTCTTACATAAAACAATTCGTCAATTTTTTATGAATATCACGTATATGAGTTATGAGCAGTTTTCATAGAAGACTTGAGCTTTTTTTATTGTGAGTCCATATCACCTTTAAGGATTAAATCTAAAAAAAAACATCACTTATTGGTGAAAAATAGCTATCAACTATATCTTATAAAAAAAAATTGTAGTACTAAAATATATTGCTATTTTTTCACCGTGATAATGAACCATGATTCTTAACGAACAAACTAAGATATGTCTATCGCCATTGCTTAACCCTCTGCAGGGTGCTTCTTTGTTTCTGTAATAGACCATTTTCGTGCCATATGTAAACTTATTGATATAGCCGCCTTTTTAGTTTCATTTACAATTTTTAGTTTTATTGCGCGCAAGAAACAAGCAAGGTCGTTAAAACAGGAGAGAAGATATATTGTGTATCTTTTCTACACAGCTATATATAGATAAGCTAATGTTAGTTTAAGCATAGTTCTGAGGATGGCGTGAGCCGAAATACCTATCAACTATATCTTATAAAAAAAAATTGTAGTACTGAAATATATTGCTATTTTTTCACCGTGATATAATTGAGTTCTACCAAGTAAATGCTAATTCAATCAATATTCTTCTAATTTTATCACAAATGTCATGCATTTTAGATGTAACCAGATTTCATTGAAAAATTGAGATCTCTCAAATATAAATCCATATTCTTTACGTTGGGAATAGAAAACCCCATACAGTGATAAATATACTTTGTATTTAACATAGAATTTTTCGAAACACACAGTTTCGTCACGTGGCATGCTACTTTTTTTATATTTGTACAATGTTCATGAACGTGGGTTCAACAAATATCCGTTTAAAGTTTTTAACGGACTCACCCAGATGCCTTCGCGTTGTAGGGGTATCATTTTCTACAGCCCGTATAAAAAATCTATATGGAATTTTAATATACCGGTTGTGTCTTGTAATGGGTACCTTTGATCGTAAAGTAAGTGCCTGTGATGTGATTCATGATGCCTGAGCTATCACCGAAGACTCAGACTATCAATTAAAAAACATGTGTAATTTAAAATTTGAACTGTTACAACTTTGCACGATTCCACATGTTTTGTCTTTACTTTTACTGTTTACTGTTTTGTTATCTACGATTATGTCTATGTCAGTTCTGTCGCATCCGTGCTATGGAATGCCTGAATATGCCGAAAGGCGAAACCCGGGTCGTTAGTGACAAAGCATGTGGAATCGTACAACGTTGTAACAATTCAAATTTCACATTAAAATTCCATCAAGCGCCTTCATTCGATATCGTAAATTGTATCATTTTAATTGATGTATTAAATTAACAATATATATCGGAACCTCTAGCGCACGACAAATACACTAATACCGTAAAAATGGTATTTATTGATCAAATAAATACACTTCTAATCTATCTTTAAGCTATCAAATATAACTGATAATAGTTAGACATTAATAATATTCATAAATAGACATTCTTGTGAGATGCCATAGTACTTAGAAGCACAAACGCACACGATAGCTAAGATATTTTACTGTTAAATCACTCACTGTACAATTAAAAACAAATACGAACTATAACAAATTTTATACCTACTCGATCTTCCTTTCAATCAATTCTCTCTCATTAAGATCCGTGAATATTATCTATAAAAATTCCCCGATAGTTGTACACAATGTATAAAATCGTCTTCTCAAACTACAAGATTTACATCACGTATATTTTTTTCTGATATTTGTTTTACAATCACACATTTATCGAACCAACAAAGTATTAACATTAAATTTTTGAAACATAATATGCACTCATAGGTTTCCTTTAGTTACACTGGGTAAATATGTTTTGTAACCGCGAAAACCTTTACGGAGCTAAAATTTGTGTTTCAAAACCCAATTGTATTGTTGCAATATTTTAATAAATTCGCGATTGAAACATACTACAATAGTATGTAAGTTTTTATTTTGATAATGAAATGTACATTTTCTTGCATATTTTTTGGCATAGACGTGAAGAAAAAATGAGTATAAGTTATTTCAAGTATGTATTATTTCTCCAGGTAAAAAAAGCTCAAAATTTTGATTTCGTAACTCAAAACGAAACTTTTCGATAAAACTTTTTTAACAGAACAATAAGAGTAAAGAAATATTTCCCTGGTGAATTGATTTAGCCCCAACTGTTTTTTTTAAATAAATCTCCATCACAAAGTCAAATAATTACCTTGTTTCATGAACTTGTCTACGTTACAGTGTATAATTATACTTCCGTTAGGTCAGAACCGTTCCATACATTTTTAATTTAACTCAACTCTTGTAGAATATATTAGACTACATACACTTTATGAAGGGAAAGTTTGGCCTAGTCCTAAAGGCAACCCACGCCTACTTGGTGAAAGGTAAAAGTCTCAAACCCTTCTTCTGGCATACTCGCAACGAAATAAGAGAATTATTTAAATTTTTTATTGACCTTCATTATATTCATTTTTAAACCATTTTATGATTTAAATAGTGGAAAATTGTCATCATTCTACCAAATATTTGGAGATCATAAACTATTTTATCAGCAAACATGTCCAGTTGAGTTCATTTCCATTATTAAATGAACAGCTAAATTTTCATGATTCTCTCTTGTTTTACACTTTATATGATATTCTAACAATAAGTTAATAATCTAAATAACTAATTACTAGTATAATACTTCATCTGATACACAATTCCACCCGTTTAATATTTGTAGGTTTATCTAACTATTAAATGACCCAATTATAATTTAATGTTAGTTGATTATTGTGGAAACCTTTTATTACAATCATAAGTCTATTGGTTATAGCTTACCTATTCCAAAATTTAATGTCATAATCAAAACAGTGGTTATTAAAATTAATTCATATGTATATAATACATTTAACTCCAAAATTTAGAATAATTTCTCTTGTGTAATATATAAACGATGCACACTGTTTTCTGACTGTGTTCATAGCTTAAACGATTTAAATTTCATAAAATATTTATTCCCCCAAATGATTTTTCGATGAAGGTTTTAGAGGGTAAACATGTATTGTCTTTTTGATCATGGATAGGAAACATACAAGGGAACTGTTTCCTTTGTAAATTGTTGATCAAATATATTATGCTTGACATTTTATTATACTTTAGACAGCCAAACATCTATCATTCTCACAGTGAAATGTTTATTGATTACCCTTTCTTGAAGTTTGCAATATCTTTGCATTCGTAGAATTAATTCTACAATATATATCAGTTTCTTATTCACATGCCGAGACACGTGCTGTGAATGCCGTCGGGGAGCTTCAATAATGGTTCTCTTTTTTCTTCGACCGGTGATATTCTAGTGTCCAGAAAATCCGTCGAATTTTTACACGTAATTTACATGTCGACGTTTAGGATGTCGTAGTGACCTGTAAGAAATTATCACGATTAACTAGATATGCTATTATATACTCTTAAAAAACGAATGAAATAGAAGAAGGCAAAAATAATTAAGAAGTCTTTACTTTCACTTCTACTTTTATGTTGGAATATTTAAATCGTGTCTGTTTGTTTATTTATTTTAATATTAGTTAGGTTCATAAATCTTTGATAGAAAATTTATCAAAATTAAATGTACTTTAGTTTATATATTGAACCAACAAAACATAATTTTCAATTATTTTTTTTTCATCGTGTTATAATGGAGTTCCACCAAGTGAATGCCAATTTTCAATCAATTTATTTATTTGTTTTTTTTTGTCATGTTTAATGCTTTATATTGACTTCATTTGAAATTGACATTATCTGATTTTTTTAGCAAAATTTATTTATCATTAAATGTGGATAACTATTCAATTGATAAAATAATTAAGAGTCAGGGGTCGATAATGAATTAATAAGAAACTCTTTTTGTCTTTGATCTATACATTTATATTGTATTGGTAAACCTTTCATCAATCGTAATATAATTTTATGTATTATTAGTCGATGTATTAACTTCTGCTATTGATATACCTGTAAAATTTCAATGATATATTTTTGACCTCTATTACTAAGTTATAACCAAGATCTTTTTAAATATTTTAAGCTCTTTATTTCTAAATAGTCGTGTTACTAATAACTACTATTTTGTATACTCGTCTGTGTGTGAAACTGCTTCAAAGAAAGCTAGATTATAAATGATTTGTTTAGTTAAATTGATTGATTTCAAATTTACAAATAAAAATATATTTAATATTAGAGTATCATATTTTTCTTTTTAATTCGTGTAGTAGACTTATGTTACCGTTCATCTCTTTCCCTTAATGCGAAATTGGTTTTTTTAAGTACTAACATCAAATTTCTGTATAGAATTTTAAGTTCGGCGCAAAGAATTATTATATATGATCTGTTAGTGACCGGTCTCTAGTAAATATGAGGAGACAGTGTGTGCGTTTTATTTATAATCAATACGCGTTTGTAATGATCTCTCTGAATGAAATTTTTCATATATATGTATACATAGGAAGTCTTAAGACTAAAGGATTAAGCTTTCAACTAAGTTGGATGTTAAAATCTTTACAAAACAGAAAAGCTCAAAGTGGGTAACGCAATCCAATTCGAAATGTAAATACGCCATCTGTAACCGTTAGGTTTGCACATTTGGGTTCGAATCCCCGAACAATGGCTGTCGGATCACAAAAGCTCTAGGACTGAGAGCCTTATCAGCGGTTTCTTTTCAGGTGGAGGTATTTACGGTCGCGGGGGCAAGCTTTCGGCAGGAGTTGCAATTATTATTATTACTACCGACGCAGTCAGGAGGCTTTGTGAATGGGACGCCGACGCTCGCTAAATCAAGCGTAGCTTTTGACGCGGCGATTAAAGGGAATGAATTTAGACTTTTAGTGGGTCGGGCGAAGCTTTCGAGAGGGTAGTTATCGGTGACAATGGATAGAATTAAAATCTTGGAGCAATGAAAATAGTCTAATTGCAATTTACTGTGCGGTCGTTTTACTTATCGAAAGCTTCTGAATTTAACGGTTGAGAACGAACGACCTTACTTATACTTACTAAAATAATTAAACTATTTTATTTACAGAAAAAAAAGAAAATATTACAGATTAGCTTTATAAATAAAACAACGAGACATGGATACACCATCGATGTATTCATTCGATTAAACGAATTAAAGTAAAAGTAGTAGGCTACTCTATCGTTTGTTAAGCGTGACTGCCTTATTTCTATTACTACCCGATTTCTAATGAATATGTGAATAAAACCGTGTTTTTAGTATATTGCACGTTGTGGAACCGAAGTCATAGAGTTGCGTTATAATGACCGGAGTTGATTCCGACTACTTTTTTGATTAGACGGTTTTGAAAGATATCTCAATCAAAAATTTGCTAGCTTAGTTGGTTGATCGTTCATTTAATGCACATAAATAGGAAAGGTAGGAAAAAAACTTGACACAATTAAACTTTTTTATGTCGGAGTTGTGTTATTTGTCAATTTCGGGGTTGGAATCGTGATTTTATTAACGATTCCACTGCCCTGGTATACTTTTCTGAAATACGTCGCGATACCTAAATTAAATATTTTTTATACTTTTCCTTTTAATATAATAAAAATTCATGATATCAACTGAAGATTTATTGATTGAATCGGCATTCACTTGTTAGAACTTCATTATAACACAGTGAAAAATTAGCAATGTATTTTAGTTCTACAATTTTTTTTTACTATATAGTTGATTGCTATTTCGGCTCAGGCCATCGTCAGAACTATGCTTAAACGAAAATTTGCTTATCTATATATAGCTGTGTAGAAAAGGTACACAATACATCTTCTCTCCTGTTTTAACGACCTAGCTTATTTCTTGCTCGCAATAAAACTAAAAATTTTAAATGAAACTAAAAAGGCGGCTGTATCAATAAGTTTACATATGGCACGGAAATGGTCTATTACAAAAACAAAGAAGCACCCCGCAGAGGGTTGAGCAATGGTGACCAACATATCTTAGTTTGCTCGTTAAGAATCCTTTGTCATAGTGGATGTATATTGTTTTCCAACTGATCCAAAGCCGTCATCCTGCGACCCTTACTACAGATGCAAGAATTAAAAAAAAAAAAATGTATGACTAAAATACATTGCCGTTTTTTCACCGTGTCAACTGAAGATGCTTGATGGAATTACAGTGTCAAATTATGTAGATTCTTACAAAGTTTTAACAATTCAAATTTAATAAAAATCGATTTATTCATCCACCTTTTGTTATAATCATATATATTGTAAGTAATACGTGCAAAAGTTAAATTTCACTTTGCATGATATTTAACCAGCTTACTAAAGCAATAATATGTATATACAATATATTCCAATGTTTCATTAAACTCTCAACAACTAATTACAAAGAACAAACGATCCTTCTTCCCGATTTCGATACAAAATCAATTCGTTTCCTTGTTATTTCCCCATCAGGGTAGGGTTCCTTCTAGCTTTTACGTATCTACTTAAAACGTGCAAGCAATCAGAAACATAAATTCAATTATTCACCTCTCTTTTTCACAACTTGTTAAATAAACCTGCTTCTTTCTAACAGACTATGTATCTCGAATGGAAACTTCGCAAATAAAAGACAAGGCTATTGAATAAAACATTGATTAAAATAAATTAATTTTTAATAAACGCTTTACTTAAAAAAAAGTTCGCTGCTAAAACATAATCACTGATTAACAAGATACAACAGCCTTTATTATGAACACGAATTTCCCTAATTATATCTACAGCAGTAATGCAAAATATTACAAACGTTTATTATTACATGGTAAAAAAATATAATAGTAACGTATTTTAGTTCTTTTAATTTATAAAATTTAATGTTCATTGTATTTATTGGAATGGTATATACTTTATAGATAACTCCATTATCACACGGTGAAAAAAATAGCGATATATTTTATTTCTACAAAATTTATAGGATACCATAGTTGATAACTATTTCGGCTTGTGCCCTCATCAAAAGTAATTCGATAAATATATTTTATTTATTATAAACTTTTATCACCACGCTTACTACATTTTAAAACATAGCAACCTGTTTTTATTAATTCAATTTCTTTACATTCATATTGTTAAAATGACAGTGTGGCTTTAATTAGTATTTATTTCATACGTGTGATAGAATACTTGAAGATGCCAAAAGGCGAAACTTGAGCCGTGAGTGACATAACATGTGCGAATGTACATAGTTTCAACAATTTAAATTTGATATTGATATTCCACCAATCACTCTCAGTCAATACCGTAAATAATATTATATAAAACATATACTTCTATTGAAATTTGGTGTGAAATCAGTAGACATACATACGAATAATTCCATACTGACAAAGTTATATTGGTGGAAGAAATGACATGTATGGGATATATTTTCAATCACCTAGAAGATTTCTTGTAAAATAATTTAAGTGCTACAACTTCCCAAATTCGAAGGGTAGTATGAAAAGTATTATCGACCCTTGATATGTTTATGGCTTAGTATTGATATCTCGCACTGAATATTTTTAAATTTATTCACAAGCATCCATGTTAAATACATAACAGATAATTTTATAGTTTTCCTTGTTTGTTTTAATTGCTTACTTACTTATTCCTACAAGACATAGTATAAATAAATTAAATGACTATAACACGGTAAAACTAAGATACATTGCTATTGTTCAATTGTGTTATAATGGATTTCTACCAAGTAAACGCTAATTCAATCAATAAATGACTAAATTTATGAAAGCTTACTCACCGCGGAACCTCACACAATAATTTATCAAATCAATTACTAAATATATACGAGCATGTCATTTCGTAAGTTCACTGATCAAATTCATCGATATCGTTTGTTTTTTTTTTTTTTACAACGAAATGGAGACCCTGTATCTGACGCAGGCTGCAGATTTACCACACTATATGAATAGGATTTGTAATTCTCGCTTGCTTTTGAAAGATAGAGGTCTCGCGAGGATATGTTACACGTCATCCTTCGTGCCACATTTGCACCCCGGGGAAT
Organism: Himalopsyche japonica; assembly: GCA_028555115.1. Classification (NCBI taxonomy): domain Eukaryota; kingdom Metazoa; phylum Arthropoda; class Insecta; order Trichoptera; family Rhyacophilidae; genus Himalopsyche; species Himalopsyche japonica. The sequence goes on along the minus strand of JAHFWJ010000224.1, from coordinate 95,141 downwards.
ACGGCGGTGAAACGGAATCCCCTCAACTTCTCAGCACTATTGAGATGCGCAATAATCAGCTGTTTGACAGAAGATTTCTTTCGTATCAGTTCTCTGCTATTTGCTAATTTGCCGTGAATTGAATAATAAATTGAATAAAATTACCTAGTAATTAACTAGCAACAATTTTGCCTACAAACTATGTTAAAAAATTTTAAACTGCAAATATTTCAACATGTTTTTTCACATTCGACCGGGGTTTCACATTTCGACACCGTCGTCATCATATCACGCAAATGTAATATAACTGAACACAATAAAAAAATCATTGATTATAAACAAGAGATATTATACTGGAAAAAATATAGACCCTTTGGTTAGGACCTAAATATACATCTTAAATAATTGCAATAAATATTGATTTCATTATAATGACCGGTTTTTATCATAATCAACTACCATTAAAATGTAATTGAATAATTTAATACTTAGAGATACCTATTTATTTTAAATGAGTGAGTTATAATGAGATTTAATATCTGATGACCTAATGTAAGAATATAATCTTCAGTTTATCGACTCATTCAACAAGAGAAATTTAGAAGGTTTTAACTGGTCGTTTAATACATACAATGAATTAAAATGGGCTCTATTTATTTCGAAATTTCACGATATAATATTATAATTTATGATACCCTGTGTTTTGGTGCAATAATTTATGTGAAAGTGGGATAGAATACCTGAAAATTTTGAAGACATATCAATCCAAAAAATGTCGTTAGAAGGCACAATGCATCTATATCTACTGTATGTCAGAAAATAAACTGTAAAGTGATATATAATATAAATAACAAGGTTTAATCTTAAAGACTAGATAAATTTGAAAAATAAATTTGAAACGGGGGCGCATGAGCGTTTACAAAAATATCCTGTACGTACGGCATGTCGTCATAAATTTTTATTGTATGTTAAATGCAAAATTATGGGTATTTTAGTAACAAAATGTGACGTTAAGAATTTGTGTTACTAATTAGTGATTTTATTGAAGTTGTCGATTTCTGTACACATTTAACAAGCAGGTAGCTTGCGTTTAAGGTAAAAAAAATATTTATTGTTTACTTTATTAATACGCAATTTACTAACAATAATTTATCAATATTTATATTGCATCAATTGAAAATAATCACCATAAGCCGAGCTGACGCAGACAAAAAAGCAAAATTCATAACTAGTTGTGTTTCACTTTTTCAGATGACTGTGACTACTCAAAGCTCGCCGTGTTCTTTTTTATCTAAGGATATGTACAAAATTAAAAAAAAAAGATAAAATATAAAACTACATGTCTTTCTGCGATGAATTGAAGGCTAACGCTAAACTCATCTCTTATTATATAGGGCTTAAATACAGGGAAAGTAAAATTGATCCTTTAAATCGTATAATACTACACCTTTATTAACCTTTGGTTGCCGAGCTTTTTGAAAAAATATTGTGAGCAAAAACTGTCGCGCTTCTGACACAAAAAGTGCAAATATAACATTGTTTTAAAAAAAAATCATTATTTATGATACATTGTATCGATGCGACCTGTTGTTATACCCTTGACACAATATACTATAGACCGCTTAAAATATGTCAGTCTTATTATTATGTAACGATGCTGAGCCGTCGGCTGCGTCATTTTTTCGATGTTTGGCGAATGTCGATATATCGGCTTTCGGCAACCAAATGGTTAAGAAGAACATTATTTTCATCAAATTATACAAAAAACTTATGCAAAAAACATAAATTTTGCTATAAACTAAACTGGTTTGATTTGAATCGTTACAACCCTGCAAGATTCCACATGTTTTGTCACTAACGACCTGGGCTGAAGAAGTCACGCCAGCTCTGTTGCATCCGTGTGATAGAATGCCTGAAGATGTCGAAAGTCGAAACCCAGGTCGTTAGTGACAAAACATATGGAATCGTACAAGGTTGTAACAATTTAAATTTGATATTTAAATTCCAATAAACACCTTCAATCGATATCATAAATTTGTTAAAATGGTTAGTATTAAACATGAGCGCTTTTTTTTAATGAATTTCTGCCAAATAATAATGTTATAGTCGAAGAAAATTCATTAAAAAAAAAAAAAATTTTTTTAACGTCATCAAATCTGTATTTATGGTCAAATATTTACAATATCCGACCCTGTGTTTGGCATGTTTTTATAACTCATTATACATTTAAGCCAAAAATTTATTTCATCTCTCGTTTATGGCAAACATTTAATTTGTTATGAAATACGAAATAGAGTAAAAATGCTAGTATTAAAATATTTATCAACTTAGATGATTCTATACCAAAGATAGCATAATGAATTTTGCTTTTCATGTTTATCTGCTTCAAAAAGCGGGGCAGCGTGTTTAAATATGTATCTAATTAGGGTTGTCACAACATTTTTTAATTAAATTGTAATATTAGAATAATATTTTTGTAATAAAAATCCACTATTGTTTATAATACTGATACATAATAAATCTCTTACGTACTCAGCAAAATATAATCCAAAGAGAAGACCACAAAGACAGTTTATTAGGCACGGTGTTGAATTGATGTTGATGTATTGTTTTGAACACTTTCTTGGACAGCAGCAATGTTTTCACATGATCTTCTCGTAAGTTGAAGCCCAGAGTTAAACTTGTCTGCTACAGAGCCTCTTTCTTTAAAACCATTCACTAAACGATAATTTGTAAGTATTGATAACACATTATTGGTATCAAAATATTCACATAACATTCTGATCGTCACAGTAGTTGTTGATCTACTTTGATGAAATATTTTTACAGCTTAAAGACGTTGGCTTTTCGAATATTTTTTTACAAAAAATTACCACCCCCAAATTTCACGTTTTCAAAAATATCGTCCTAAGAAAGTAGTAAACCTTCCCAACGAACATCCTGTGCATAAGTTAAATGTGACACTTTTGACATAAGTCAATTTGGAAAGAATATTAAATTTTTATAACTTTGCACGACAAAAACTTCACCGTATTCATATGTCATTTTCGTCCACAAGAAAGGATTCGAAAAATACAAAACATATACAACACAATACAAAGATTTTTCTACCTCACAATATTGTTACAATCTCACACCCCTAACCGTAATTCATTTCGTATCATTGAAGATGAGACACAAATTCAGGATCTTAAGGTAATTAATATAGCCGGTGGAGAATGCTGTACCCCTTTGTAGTATAGATACTCCTTGGTGAAGATTAGAAGCTTCCAGATCAAATTAACAACGTTTCATCTATACGAATCTTGGCCGCTGGATTAATTGTAGTCGACTTTATCTAATAATAGAAAATGGGTAAAAATATAATTGTTACACGTTGAAAAAAATAGCAATGTATTTTATTTCTACAAAATTATTATTTTTTAAGATAAAGTCCATAGCTATTTCGGCTCTCGCCATCGTAACATTAATTTTAGGGATAAGTCCGGTATTTATAAATAACAATTTTTGGATTGCCAACACTTTTATGTAGGTAAAACCACGCGCACCATAAAAATTAGAGTTTCAGAACACTTAGCTGCTTATAGATTGAAGAAAAACACTTCTACGTTTGTAAACTATTTGCTGTCGGAGGGACATTCGTTTGACGCGGATGAGGGAGTTCAATTTTTGCATCATAACACAGGGGACCATAAATTGTTTTATCAGGAGATTTTAGAAATTAATAGAGGCCAGTTATTAAACTCAAACTTCATTCTTAACGATCAACTCAATCTTCCCAACTCCCCCTTGTTGTCTCCTTTACGTGAGATCGGTTCAATGAATCGACAATCTCATGACAATAATTCTTACGTCTCATCACTAAATGTTTGATATTAGGTATCCTTTAAATAAAAGAAGACACATTTATAATTTGATTACTTGATTTAAATTTGTTGAAAACCCCATTTCAATGACGACAACTCATTAGCAAGATAGTTAAAGAAAGTTGTCATAGCTAATTATTATTGGATTAATATTGTTACATTCTTTTCAGCTGCAATCTTTTTCTTGCCTATTGGTAAGTAGATTCCTGTTAATAATAATTTTAATATATTATATATACGATGCTGACTGTTTGTTTTACGTCAGTTCTGTTGCATCCGTGCGATGGAATACATGAAGATGCCGAAGGGCGATACCCGGGTCGTTTGTGATAAGACATATGGAATCCTACAAAGTTGTAACAATTCAAATTTAAGATTGATATTTGTTGTAAAACCCTTTCAAGAATGATTCATTAACAAGATCGCTAATGAAAACTATCACAGGCAATTGTGTTAATTGTTATAAGATTAATATTATTGGATTTGTTTTAGCTGCAATTTACTGCTTGCCTTGGGATGAGCGTTTCCCTGTAATTATTAACTTTGGTATATAGATGATGCTAACTGTTTATTTTACGTCAGTTCTGTTACATCCGTCTGATGGAATACCTGAAAATGCCGAAAGGTGAATCCCGGGTCGTAAGTGGCAAAACATGTGGAATCGTACAAATTTGTAACAATTCAAATTTGATGAAAGATATAGATTTGCTATAGGATAAAATTATCTTAGCCTTTGAAAATAGTTATAGAACGCTTATATCAATTTTAGATCCAGTATTAATATTACGAACGTTGCGGTGAGTTTCACCCAAACTTAGTCGGGGAACAGAATACCGACCCATAAAGCATGCAAGTACGCACGCCATCTGGATCGTAAAATTGAATTTAAATAAGAAATTAATTTATTTCAAATCCACGACCGAATCTTTTCGTGTCCCACCTGAAGTATGCAAATTATTTGTACTCCTTGATTTATGGGGATTTATTTTTGGGTTTTACCATAAATTTACCTTAAAAGCATGTCTTATAAGTTCTAAAATTTATAGCATTATAATATCAAAATGCTGACTAGATTTTGTATTATATTATGTAACATCAGTCAGTTTACATTTGATTTATTGAATTTTAATTTTAATCTTCAGTTCATAATTTAACAAGTCATAAATGGCTTTTATGGTATTATCTGTCTGTCAATAGAAAATCCTTACATTAAAATAAAAATCGTTTAAGCATAGTTCTGAAGATGGCATGAGCCGAAATAGCTATCAACTATATCTTATAAAAAACAAATTGTAGAACTAAAATACAGTGCTATTTTTTCACTGTGTTGTAATGGAGTTCTACCAAATAAATTTCAATTCAATCCATACAATAATTATCACTATTCCGACTATTTTACATGATTAATATCAACACCGATTTTGCAAACTGCGAGCACTCCAACTGATATTGAATGTTGATCAATTTGCGATAATCGAAACCTGTTTTAAATATTATATTCGTTTTCAAATTTATGAGAATTATAAAAAAATAAAATAATTGAAAGCTTTTTCGGTTTCTCTCTGATCTGTTATTTACAAAATCACATATTTTCTAATAATTAACGATCTGTTTACATACTTACTAAAACGTAATATTCCAAATACCAATCACTCACTCACCGATCGTCCTAACATGTTCATTCATTAAAAAAGGTGATAGTAAATTCGCAGCTCGTTATTTTCACAGATAGTGAAAGAAAATTACTGAAAAAATAGAGTATTATACAATAGAATATTGTCTGGTAATTAAAAAAAAAAAACTATATCTTACGTATATCTTCTTTGCGTCTTTTGAACTCATTCACGCGCAAATGGATATCGTAAAAATATGATTTAGCATTTTTAAGCTCTTGCCAGTGGAATCAATATTAAAAAGCTGGTTATAAATTTTCAATTAACAAAAAATGTATTCCATCCACATTTTAGACAACAGTAGAATTTTTAATTTAGCTTTGTATAAGCAGTATGTAAGTATAATATAATTAACGATCGACGATTATAAATTAACGAATTCTTGAAATTCTAAGCCGCTGAGATTTTTTAAAAGCGTCTCAATAATAACTTTCAGTTGCGAAGCTCCACTGGGTTTTTTCATATTCTATAAATGAAATAAACTCCAGAAGTTACTAGCAAGTTTCTCTAAACTCGCTAGAAAGTTTTTGTCAAATGCATACGTATATTTTTGTAAATCTTAATGTAATATATCATGAAAGAAAATTGATGCTTTTTGTCGAAAATTCTTTTTATGTAATGTAACGATTATCAAATTATTACCGTCTAAATTCACCACTACAGTGGGTGATCGGTTAACGAACAGTTCATACTGCGAAAAAATCGAACACGTATTCGGATAAAGAACTAAAACGATCTTTCTAATCCACCTTAAAACTAGTTTGATCGTCTTACGAACAATTTTCATATTAGGAACAAGCATAGTATTAGAACAGATAGTCTTCAATAACCTATCACCTTCTATATATATTGAGTTTTAAAAACCTCGCACTGCAATCAAATGGAGCTATTAATCAAGACTATTCTTGAAAAAATTTAGTCGAAAACTTACTCGTTGAACTAACAACCCGCTCTTATTTCACTTATGCTGTGATGTTTCATTAAGGTAGCATATCCTTCAAATAAACAGCAAACTATTGAACAATATATTACCTATAGTTCAACTCAAACTTAAAACGTAGCCAGCAAAAATGTATCACATAGACCGAAATGCTTGCTTTGCTTAAGTTTTTTATTTGAAAAAGTGTTGCTGGTTGACCCAATTCACTGAAAAAATATTCCTGTATGTCAAGAGGAACACTTTAATAGTTACACAATATCGCGCATGCGTTTTTCAAGTCTTTTTACACCGGCAAAAATACATTTTCTTTAAAATTGTGTTTCATTCAATTAGAAATTCAATAAAAAATACAATTTTTTAATTTTATATTATGTGTAATGCATGCAGGCAAAGTTGCTTATGTGTTTTTTTCTTAACTGTACAGATTTAAATTAATATTATTTATCTAAATTGAGAAAATACAACTTTTATGTTACAAACTTGTAAGGCCCAAGATCAAAGATTAAATGTTGGTGGAAAGGCATTATATCTGATAAGTTGCTCATGCTCACAATGAGCGAGCGAAACTGGTCTCGATCCATAAAATACAATACTGAGGAAAGAGAACTAAACATTTTGTTTTTAGTATTTATATTTTAATAGTGTTTTTATTTGTCTGTTATTTGGATTTAAAATGGTTAAAAGTATTAATTGATTGAATTGGCATTTACTTGGTAGAACTCCATTATAACACTGATGAAGGCGCGAGCCGAAATAGCTATCAAATTTATCTTGTAAAATTTTGTAGAACTAAAATACGTTGCTAATTTTTCACCGTGTTAAAATTATTAATATTATTCAAAAATAACGTTTTTATACACTTATTCTATTTTGTTTTAGATTATTTGCGATATATATTGTTAATCCCACCGAAGAATTCTTATATTTGCTGTTTTTCCCGTACTCAACGCAAAGTGACTAAGAATGGAGTTATTCTCGTAAGGTATTCTCGCTCATCATAGATGTGACATAGTAAATTTTATTTCGTCGTTTCGACACAACAAAATTTTGTTAATTTTCTAAAAGGGTTTTAACAATACCCTTGGAATATTGTCGAGTTGCGCCAAGCAAGAACTGTAACCATTTGTTTGTACGAGCAAATTAAGCAGTTTAATTTTTGTCTTAATCGTATTAAAAATTATCCCCATGACATTACCGACCGTACCAAAAAATATATCCTACACAATTATCTGACTTTAAACATAACGCGTTTGTTGCCTAGAGCGGTGTTACTCGAACGACTGTTGCGAAGCGATCGACGATAATAAAATGAATATATCACATTTTCACTAAATACATATTATACTGGTATCTCGATTATTTGGTTAGATCCTTCCTCATACGGAAATAAACCATGGTAATTTCACCTCAAACAATACTTCAAAACATTCGGTATACTAAAAATATCATATTTGTTACACGGTTATAAAATTTTTATAAGATATAGTTGATAGCTTTTTCGGCTCAACCATCGTCAGACCTATAAAGATAGTTCTAGATAGATTATCGATAGTTCTGACAATGGCGTGAGACGAAATAACTATCAACTATATCTTATAAAAAAAAAATTGTTGAAAACTAAAATACATTGCTATTTTTTCACCGTGTTATAATGGAGTTCTACCAAATGAATGCCAATTCAATAAATAAATCATATTTGTTAACTAACGTATCTTTTTTTTTACATCGAAAATATCTAACAAAAACATTTTTGCTTAAAGATAATTTTCACAATTAAGACCATCGGCCTAGTATTATATACCTGATTGTTTGACTATCGCTGATCTAATAGAAACGGAGAATTCGTCATAGAAATTATTACATGCTTATGTTTACTACGTTTATATAAAACACAGAATTTTAAATGGTTAAAAAGTCGTTAATTATCAACGAAGGGTTTTACCTTTAAAAATAATATAATTCATTTCATTATATTATCGTTCAAACATATTTTCCTTTAAGCCTAATATAAACATAAACTAATTTTACTTAAAGTAGAAGAGCTTTCAATAATTATCGTTAGGTTATAAATACAAATTTCATTTAACATATTAGAATATATATATTTTTTTTAAACTTCCCGCTCTCCAAATGTAGGGACATATGTTTTACGATCGATAAAATCATACATTCTATGTATTCTCATATAAAAATTATTTATTCACAGTCTTTAAATATTTAATGGCATTCAAGTTGTATCCATTAATTTATTAAGCCATTTATTTCAAGGATTGTAAGTTAAATTATTAATCAATTTAACTAATTTATTCATTCATTTTTAAATTCAAATATTGATTGTTTTTACAACATTTTGTATAGCGAGACGAAAAGCTACGCTAAAATGTACGCATCAATTTTGAACGAATTCTAATAAACTTATGAAACAGTTTTATTGTAAAGTTCTCGCGTAATGTAGATAAATATTAATCTTGACAATTTTTGATTCAATCACATCACCATTTACAGGCTGGTAAACAATTACAAACATTATTTCTTACATAAACAGCAAACAATTTTACACATCGCATATTTTGGCATCGTTTAATACGAAAGATTTACACAGTCATATATTTCTTCGGTTGAATAAAGCAACTGAACGGTCACTTCTTGATGGAATGGCATGTTTTTTTAAATGATAGCAACACAATTTATCGAACTATTCAAACAATATTTTTATGATTAGGACCGGTTTCCTCCACCGGAAGCATTATCAACTGATAAAATAAATTATTATTGACTCAAAATTCTATATATTGAATATTATAGTATAGCCTCGTTTGTAATATGTGACGTATTAATTGAAGACAAAATATTAGCAGTCGTTTACCTTGGCGTAAAATTTTGAGCTTACATAATTTAAGTGCTGAGATTGTCTCGGGAGCAATCGTCCAAAACACGGTTGCTTTGCACTGCTCACCGATGGTAGATGTATATCATACTACACGCTTCTTATTGGAAATGGTAAATATAAATTCATAAAATTACTATGCCAAAGAAGAAATCATAACCTAACGTTTTTTATAAACAAAACCTCTCAAAAAATTCAAAGCACATCTGAGATAACACAAGTTTTCTGTAAGCCAAAAGATACTACGTGATCTGCAATACGTACGCCGCTGTAAAAAATAATCTCTTTCAAAAATCTCTGAAGCTCTTTAATTAACTTTTAAAAGAAGTTTACGTTTTGTTTAAGCTCAAAGAAATGAGTTCATTACTCAGTTTTTTTCTGCGTGGCATTATGATTAGAGATTTTTTAATTATACGTCGCAAATTAATGGCGAACACTTGGGAATATTATTTTACGACAAAGTATGGCGGCATTATTCTATCGTAAGTTATTATTTAATTTTCTTACAAGAGAGGGTTGTGACTAAATTTAATTTTTACTAGAAATAGCATAAATATATACATTGTTTTAAAATATTAGGCTTGTTACGTATACAGATATAAAATATAAGTCACCAATTTTGATGGACCACTTTTAGTTAAACAAATGATTAAAGCGAATCACTGCTTTTATATCAATCATCGCAGTTATACATCGTACAACTTTAAAATGTCTCAGTTATCCATTTAGCGAAAAGTAATTGCCGTTATTTTAGGGCGCGCTTTGAAATCAGTTTTTGCTCGGTTCACGTCGAGTAAGAAAGCCAATATTTGTATTTTTTTTAAGCTACTTTTGTCCCGCTTCGGTTTCAATATTATTTTTTATTTACATCCATAGAAAAAATGTCACGGCCATATATCGAAAAAATGTAGTTGCGATCTATTTAGTTGTTCTTATATGACAAAGGGTTGAAACCCAAAGCAGCTAAAGAAAGCGTTTGTGAAACCTATGGTGATATTCTGAAAATTCGTTAGTGTCGATGGTGGCTTAAAAATTTTAAAAACGGTGACAGATTTTTGCAAAATCGGGAATTTATCTAAGATATTAGTTTTTTCTTCATCGTGACACATCAAGTGTAAATACTAAGTTTGTTTACAGCTGTCATATATTTTATACCCACTCGTTATTTGATGTGATACGCTCATTCTAAATTTTGCTTGATTAATTTCAACAAAACTTTTTGCCTAAATTTCCTATCACCCTTCATTACTGTATGAACCCGAGATTCCGTCCATTTACCACCGAAGCAGTTTTTGTTGCCGATTATGTAGACCGACTTTCCCTAGAGGTTTTGTTAAACGGACATTATTAACGGCATCAAACTTTATGTACATTTTATATGGATCGTACGTAAGTGTTGATAGTGGAATAGTTAATTTTTTCGGGCTGTAATTTCTAGTGTATTGTACATGTACATTGTTTTGTGTCCGTAATGCGCTAAGCAAATAGCGGGCACTTTGCTAAAACGGCACGGCCTAGGGCGGTTTCTCCAGTGTTGTCAGCCGTATATTATTTTACCCCCGAGTTGTAAATGTTTCCAACGTTGACGAAAATAAAATAAAAAAATACTTCAGCAAGCTAATAATTATTGTTTTGATAGCATTCCATGCAGAAAATTTAAATTCATATCTTTTATCACTCAGGAAATGTAATTGCAATTTAAAGAACCTCTTCCATTCAATTTAGATTTTTTTTCTTGTGATATAGTAGAAAAAGTAAAAAATATTCTATACAATGAGTGATCGGTTAACGAACAGTTCGGATTGCAAACAAATAGGACAACGAACTAAAACGATGTTTTTAATCAAACCTATTCTATCTGTAAAACTTCATCAGTCAATGAACAATTCGGATAACGAACATTGTCTTGAAACAGATTATGTTCGTTTACTGATCACCACCTGTAATTATATTGTATTACTGTTGACTTCAATATCGAGTACTGTTAAGTAAAAGTTTTCCGCTGCATGTCACATAAAAAAATAAACACTCACGTTCCGTATGTGTTAAACATGTAAAATATATTGCGGAAGTAAGTACTAAAATGTGTTTTTATTATTTGAAAGTCGTTTTATTGGTTGAATGAGCGATTAGTATCAAATATTCGCTTATATTATATAATATAATTCAAAGAGATTTAATAGCGAGTAACCGAAAAACTTCTGGCAACATTGGTCCCTCCTAACATTACGGTAAATAGAGATAAATATAATATATCGTTAAACCTCTATCTTCCTTTTACTCTTCCGTTTTTATCCCGCCGTTACATTAACACTAACTGCGCGACTGTTTTTGTTTAAAAAATACATCGGCCGAAATTAACGTCCCTTACACACATTGTTCCTAAATAACTCCAGCACACTTATACAATAAAGAAAATGTCTTGAAAATCCAAGGTAAATAATCCAATTGCCAATATTGGAAAATCGTCAGTCTTTGTGTGTACTTATATTCTTATGCACACTTATATTTTTTAACTGAGAAATAAAAACAAATGTAAAAAGGTAACATATCAACGATTACTTTTAAGGTATCAATTGTCTCTTCTTGATGGAAAGGTATCATATTTTAACACGGTGAAAAAAATAGGAATGTATTTTAGCTCTACATTTTTTTAATAAGATATAGTTGATAGCTATTTCGGCTCAAGCCATCGTCACAACTATGTTTAAACGAACATTTGCTTATCAATATATAGCTGTGTAGAAAAGTTACACATTATTATCTTCTCTCCTGTTTTAACGACCTAGCTTATTTCCTGTTAGCAATAAAACTAAAAAAAAAAATGTAAATTAAACTAAACAGGCGGCAATTTCGATAAGCTTAAATAGCGGACGGAGATGGTTTATTACGGAAAAAATTAGCCCCTCGCAATGGTCTGAGGAGCGGCGACAGACTTATATTTGTTTGCTCGTTTAGAATTTTGTGTGATAATTTTGTAGAACTGAAATACATCGCTATTTTTGCACCGTGCTATAGCGGAGTTTTACCAAGTAAATTACCATTCAATCAATACATCATATTTAAAATGAATGATGAACACATTTTTTTAGTACTTTTTTCCACAGTAAAGTTTTTTGATAGCTAACATATATCAACTTCGCGCCATCGATGGAATTATTACCAAAGAACAGTAATTCCACGTTGTTTACCACGTCAACTGATGGTGCTGTTTGTATCTCAATGTAAAAATTGATCGGTTCCAACACAAAGAAATAAACACTCAAACTTTTGGTTTGATTGATATTGTATGAGAAAAGCTCCATTTCTTCATATAAAATAGTTGAAAATAATTTTGCATTACAGATATCAACCAAAGTGTCATTTATATATTGTATCTCTCGTCTGTATCGCATGGACTTGAATCTAGACCCAGCAAGTCGTTAGAGTAAAGCTGTAATACGCTATGAAAAACAAAGTAGTTTCTACAATATTTGATTAATTTTTTGATAAGTATATTGGCTTCATATCATAAAATCGTCAGGACTATGCTTAAATTTAATTAGGCTCTGCTAAAAAATATTAAATTTGAATTGTTACAACTTTATGCGATTCCACATGTTCAATTCATGTCAGTTCAGTTGCATCCGTGTGATTGAATGCCCGAAGATGCCGAAAGACAAAACCCGGGTCGTTAGTGACAAACATGTAGAACTGTACAAATTTGTAACACTTCAAATTTGATATTGAAAATCCATCAAGCATCTTCAGTGGATATCATAATTTATAATCTAATAAGTTAGTTAATGTATCGTTTTGTCTAGTCAAACTTCATGTATAACTATTTTTCAAAATTGTGGGATAAGAAAATTACTATTACTAATTAATTAATTAAAACTTACTGAAATTTTATCGACAGAGGGTGGGTTTGTCAATTTCCTATTTTTTTTTTGAATAATATTACAAGTTGAATATGAAATGTTATTCAATCTTACATGTATTTTGCCTGAAACACGTTTTCGTTTTAAAAGTATTCTATTCATTATAAGGACGTAAATGTCTTCAAAAAATCATTAAAACCGTTGAAATATGATGAAATTTAAAGTGAGTATACTTTTTAACTCAAGAAAAGTGTACGCAAATTAAGAAAAATAACCTCAAAAGGTGAGCATAAAAAAGCGAAATTGCAACTTAGTAGAGAGTTTAGAGTGAAATTTACGATTGTTGGCTCGAGTAAACAGATATTTTGATACACAGAGGAGCTTTTGCGGAGCTAACGAGGAAATAGCATAGCTTTATTGCACGGCTTATGAAATAACTATTATCTTGGATTGCGAAAGTTTAAAATATCCATTTACGTAACGAGCTTTGCAAGTTTTAGCTATTATTTTTGATAATTGAAGTATTCGCACCGTTATTATTTGATTATTTGTAATATTTCAACGTCTTGCATAAAAAATTTCAATCTTTAGCCATTTTTAGAGTTACTTAATTAACATGAAGCAAATTACTACAAGCTTTATTCTTAAGAAATATTTCTTCAGTTTACATCTTTCAATATTACATATTCACATTAATTTTACATAAAATGTTCACAACAACTTGCAATGAATTTGTTATAGATCAAAAATATTGAGGTTTTAAATGAATCTTTCGTTGGCAGCGAGTGTAGTACTATAGCTATAAAATATATTTCAGTTGAATATCATAGAACATACAATGTTTTAAAATTAAAAGATTTTTTTCTGTTACTTTAAAAATACTCAATTATAATTATTGAAAAACTCATATATTAAATTCTCTTATAATTCTTTGGAATATGTAGGTATTTCAAAGTCTAAAATTAACCAATTGCATTTAATTATTTTTGATTTTTAATATTGCAGAATCCTTTCATGAAAGACTCATTAACAGTATTGAACGTCAATACAATTGAGTGTTATTATTATTAAATCAATATTATTGAAGATTATTTTTATTTGGATCCTAGCCTTAGATTCTGTGTTTTCTTTTGTAATTAACGTCTTTGGTATATAACCGATATTAACTGTTTATTGTATGTCAATTCCGCATCCTTGTGATGGAATAACTGAAGATGTCGAAAGGTGAAACCCGGATTGTTAGTGACAAAACATGGGGAATCGTACAAAATTTCAAAAATTCAAATTTGACATTGAAACTCCATCAAGCATCTTCAGTCGATATCATATATTTAATATCGCAATAGATGTATGATAATAACTCGAGTTACCTAATACCACCTCTTGATACTAAAGAACCGTATATGATTAATTTCGGATTTCCCGGAAACCAACGTTCCGTGGAACCTGATGTGTGAACAAGTGTTACTCAAAGCGTCACTGTTAGATTAATAACGTTTTTATTATTACCCAACCTAATAAATAAGCTAATGTTCCGAAGAAAAAAGTTAAGGATGGTAAGAATAATATATTTGGGAATCCCTGACTGACTATAGTTAACTTTCGAAAGCATATTGCAGAATTGCAGAATCATTACGAACTTAAATATGTATGATAAATATTAACACAATTAAAATTAATACGCAGACACGATATTTACATGAAATAAGTGTTTGTTTCATAGATTGTCACGCTTCACAAATCAAACTAAATTTGAGCTTTAATATTTGGATCACACAATCGACGCTGGTTTATCATTTCTTGGCAAGCCAATGAAATAACAAAACACTCATATCATAGAGTACCTCGCTTTAGTAAATTCGAATACTCAGTCCCGTTAACAGAACGAGACGACCATTCTGCTATGGGTGTGGGGAACTAATTATTTACTTCGAAATGTAGTGCTCTCCATGCACAGAAATTACACCGTTTGTAATTAGTCGAAACAGATAATTTTCTCTTAGACAGGGAAGGTAAATAGGATCAACTTAAATATATCAGAGACAATTAAACACCAAAATGAATGCATATGTGCAACTAATCCTCTTTTAAGACAGAGAATACATTTGATGGTAATTTTTTTTACATAAATAAAAGAATGATTGGTACAATTTATATTTTCAAAACCGTGAACAAACAAATCTCATAAATTAATTTCCAGTATTACGTCACTAAACGATGCTTAATTCCCACCGTTACCCACAAATTAAAATAGTAAAGTAGGTTTCTCAACGTTTAAAATTACTCAATTGAATTTTAATGATCGTTGATTATTAATAATTATAGAACTCTTTCATGGAAGACTCACTATGCAATATTTAGTGTTTAAAACTTATCACAGACAATTGACTGTCATCATTATTAAAGCAAAGTATTGAAAGTTATTTTAGTTGTTTGTTTTGATCCTAGTCTTAGGATTTGTGTTTTTCCTTTGTAATTAACTCGGCGCTTACTGTTTACTATATGTTCTGACGCATCCGTGTGATAGAATGCCTGAAGATGCCAAAAGGCAAAATCTGGGTCATTAGTGACAAATCATTCAGAATTGTACAATGCTTCTAATTAGATATATAAAAAAGCTCTAATAATATTTATTCAATCCAAAAAATTATTACAAATGAAAAATATCGAAATAAATAATTTATATACTCAAATTTAAAAAAAATGGTTGGCTTATTTGTTATGATTGTAGAGTCAACAATGCTGTAAAAGTTCTTGTATTCAATAGTTTTTATTCATATTGTATAATATTATTAATTAAACGCTTTTCCAAGTGTATGTAAAATCATACGAAACGAAATGCAATTCAATCGTTTTCGAAATATAATATGTTAAAAATAAAAATATTTTATCTATGTATACGATTTCCTTGGCACGCGTGTCGCTTATTTGCCATCTCGGCTCTACGGCGTAGCAGGCCATTCCTAGTGATGCAAATTTAGCGAAACAAATATATATTCTCAAACAAATGAGTTCGTATAATTTAAACTACGTTCATTGGAACAAGAACTTTGTTTCGTTGGTAGTGCAGTTTGCTGTATTTGCTTAATTAATACACAATTAAATCAGTGGCTTCCAAATTGTATTGATTTTGGTCCCGCAACTTAATTATATATTATATATGTCATTTCGATTACAATTAGGTTGCGTTGTAGAAATATTTTACTATGGTAAAGTGGGGCACTTAGCCCTCTGTACCGGGCCGACTTCGATTACAAGTTTACCGGTGCAAATCCCAGTTATAAAATCCATATTTTCGTAAATTTATATTATAATCTTTTCATTTATGATTGTATGCTTTATCTTGGATCTATAATCAAGTCTCTACTATCTTCCACAGTTTTTTTGAACAAGTTCTGTTGATATCTTTTAACATGTTTACATTCATTTCTTGCCGCAAATTCTTTATAACATATACTAAAATCAACTAAAATAAGAAATTTTCATTCCTATTTGCAAAACTACAATTTATAATTTTACAGTAATAACCGATCTCACATAACCTTACCACGATCATTATCAACTGCTCACTCATGAACTGCGATGAACAAAACCACACCTAATCTTAAATATATAAAATTGTTTAATAATATAAAACATTGTGTTTTGATAAAAATATAGGTTTACTTTCTTTTTTTAGAAGTGATAGCTAATAACACGGTGAAAAAATGTACAATATTTTAGTTCTAAAAAATTATTTTTAACAAATATAGTTGATAGCTATTTCGGCTTCATCATTTTTCATTTTCTCATCATTTCAATCATTTTTTTTCTATTCTTTATTTTTATAAAAAATATCATTATTTCAATGAAGTCTTCACGGTTTAGACGTAAGCCGAAATAGCTATCAACTATATTAGTTAAATATAGTTATGTAGAACTAAAATACATTGCTATTTTTTCACCGTGTTATAATGGAGTTCTACCAAGTGAATGCCAATTCAATCAATATATGATAGCTAATACCTTGAAAGCGATCTTTCGTCTAATGCAGAATACATTTATTTATACGGGATTATCTCAACAAAGATTTTTTAACGGTAAATAATTCAAAAAGCTTCTCATTGTTTAAAGAGTAGGCATGGCACGTTAAAAAAATAGCAATTTATTTTAGTTCTACAAAATATATAAGATATAAAATTAATAGATATTTCGGCTTACGCTTTCGTCAAAACTACCCCTCACATCGTAATTCTGTTGAGGGCGTAAGCCGAAATAGCTATTACCTATTATATACATCTTATAAATTTTGTAGAACAAAAATACATAGCTATTTTTTCACTGTGTTACAATGGAATTCTACCAAGTAAATGCCAATTTAGTTGAAACATTTTTGTATTTTTCTTCGTGTTATAATGGAGTGTTATCAATTAAATGCCAATGCAATCAATAAAATGGAAGAATTGTGCTAAAAAAGGACTCGTAGCTTATCAATCGTTCTTACTGTTTCTGATACATCAATTAGAAAGCCACATGCTCTGCATTGGGAAGTGGACGTGTAAAAATTGAGACGAAAGCTCGATTTAAGTTTATATACACTGACATAGATCAATTCCAGCCTCCCTGAATCACTTTTATATAAGCCTTTAAAAAGATAAATTGAATTATACATCACCCACTTTCGAAAGAATGCGAAAACTTATCATATAAAACGGTCTACCTTACTCCAAACTATTTTTTGTAACAAATAATGGCAAGGGAGCTTTTATTTATGAGTGTCATTTCGCGATATATATCAGTCACCCATTTTACATTATTCTGTATTGTTTCAAATCTCAAGGGGCTTTTTATCCTTTTCTTAATAAATGGAATAGCTTACCGACCATTCTGTTATATGTGCGCATGACATTTTATATTATTGTGTATATATACAGCATTCCTGCTATATGTTGTTTCATAATATTTATAAGTAAAATATGTCAATTTGAATCGGAAATTGTCGATCCGTTATCGTGTTTACACAGTGTTCTTGAAGACTTAAGTAGTGTATTATATTAGTTACTAGTTGAAATTATACACTTAATCTAATATGTTAAGCTTTATCCGTATCAGTTTGTTTAATTCGTAATAGTTTAATCAGGGGTGAAGAATAAATGTTTCCTTAATAATTTTTTATACGTTATCTTAAA
The DNA here is from genome assembly GCA_028555115.1 of Himalopsyche japonica. Classification (NCBI taxonomy): domain Eukaryota; kingdom Metazoa; phylum Arthropoda; class Insecta; order Trichoptera; family Rhyacophilidae; genus Himalopsyche; species Himalopsyche japonica. Next base: position 76,768 of record JAHFWJ010000224.1, on the reverse strand, counting down.
CCAAAAATTGATAACACGGTGAAAACGTAGCAATGTATTTTAGTTCTACAAAATTTTATAAGATATCGTTGATAGCTATCTCGGCTCACGCATCGTTAGAACATTGCTTAAACTAACATTTGCTTATCTATATATAGCTGTGTAGAAAAGGTACACAATACATCTTCTCTCCTGTTTTAACGGCCCAGCTTTGTTTCTTTCTTGCAATAAAACTAGATTTTTCAAAAATTGTAAATGAAACTAAAAAATGCAGCTATGACAATAAGTTTACATGTAGCACGGAAATGGTCTATTACAGAAGCAAATCAGACCCCTTCCACCCCGTGGAGCGGTTTAATCAGTGGACTAAATGATATATTAGTTTGTTCGTTAAGAATCGTTAAGAATTATATAACGTATCAACTATGTCTTATAAATTTTTGTACAACAAAAATACATTGCTATTTTTTCACCGTGTTATAATGGAGTTCTTCCAAATAAATGCCAATTCAATCTACAAAATTGATAACTTTTAGAGTTAAGGTGTTGAATGTCACTTCCGGGTTGGTGAAGCATAATATTTTATATAATATGAACAAATTTTTAGTTTTATTATCAGGACCGGTTTCGCTCATCGATAGCTTTGTCAACTGATTGGATACAAAATAAAAACAAGCCTTTTCAAACGCAACCGATCCTGATTTGAATGAAAAATGTGTTTAATAATTTAAAAATACATGTACAGTTCCAAAAATGTTATCATTAATGACTCGTGCTTTGTCTTCTATCACACGGATATAATAAACTGGTCAAGTCGGTCAACAGTTTGCATCATTTATATAATACAAAAGAAAAATTGATAAAAATATCGTCCGTAGAATAGGAGATGAATACATATTTAAAAAAAATTAATTACTATTGGTTTGATTATTATGATATTTTATTTAGAAGCCCGCGTTGTATACTCGAAAAGTTAACAATAGTCTACTTTTCTTCCGGTATAGAGACTGTTAACTCTGTGTGATAAAAAATGTTAGATATTTGATTAAAAACATATGTTTTTTTTCATCGAGATCTATTATTTAATTCGAATTGTTGAAACTTAATTTAAAAAATTCCGCATCAAACAACTGCAGTCGATATCGTTAACGAGACCATAATTGCTTAACACGAAATTTTCAACATATTCAATAAACATTCAGGTTAATTAACATTTCGTAAATAGTAGAGGACTTTAATTTAAAGATTTTACTAATTTATGTTTTCTATTCGTAAAATTTCGGGGGACAGTGAAAGTCAATGGAAATATGATAAAAACCGTTTTTAAATATTATGAATTTCGACATAGTTTTAAAAACAATCGATACATGCTTGTTAACCTAGTTCTTTATTCAAGTAACGAAATATTCTTGCGTTTTAATTGAAATCATGATTTTATAACATTATTAAATAAGTACTTATGTTAATGTTCGTTTTACATTTATTAAAATTATATCTGAATAAAATATATGTTTATATACTACAGTTGCTCGATTTGCTACCCTCTTAACCCGAAACTGCGGTTACTGCATATAAATAATATGTATTCCTGGTACGCACCCGTTGCGAGAATTCCCCGCTCGTTTTTCGCCGCGCGGCGTATTGCCAGTACAATAATGCCATTACCCCGAGAAAGGAATATTGCTTTCCGGTATGAATTGAATTTTATTTCGCAACGGGTAGATGTCACCACTAACATATGAACACTTTTCCCGCGCTATTCTTTTTCTATAAATAGACCCGCCAAAATGTCATTTTACATTCTGTTCCATATTACAGTCGACCGCAATTCAATATAGACATTTAAAATAACTGCCATAAACGGATATATTTAACTTTCCCGATAAAATTTTTAAGTTATCGAGAAATTTTACCATCATCGATTCTTTGTTACTTCTGAATTCACTCCACATATATGTACATAAAATATACTTTTTTTCGATAAATTATTTAAATTATTAGCAATATAAACAATCAAACCTCTTTGCGAAACCCACCACCACCCGCTACGGTTGTACGTCGTGATAAAAGAAAAACAAATCATATGTATTGATTGAATTGGCATTGTTGTAGTTGTAGAACTAGGCTGACTAATTAGTTCTGACGAAGACGTGAGCCAAAACAGCTATTAACTATATCTTATAAATTTTGTAGAACTAAAATACATTGCTATTTTTTCACCGTGTTAAAAACAAATCACTTTTCCAACAGATAATTTTCGACGGAAATATCTAGTGGCGTATCAAATTTAAGCATATGCATTTTTTAACTGAGCATGTTTTTAGAGTTAAATTTGCAATAAATTAATCATGCTCAATCAAAAAGAAATAAGATCTTAGATCTTTAGATCCACTCGCTCTCCACATGACGCGGAATTATATCAATGGTCTAACAATTTATCTCATTTGCCACGAAGTCACCGTGGCCCATCGGTAAAGTCAAATGACTCTTGAGTATTACTACTCTACAATATACGTAAATGCCTTTTACGTTTCGTGATTATCGAAAGAGAAAATATTTCTGACTGATAGCACTGCTACTATTTTGTTATTTCACATATTGAATTAGAAAGTCAGAGAGAAAGTACTTCATAATGATTTTTATATATTTATCATAAAAAAATACGATTCTTCCATATTAAAAATATCAATAGGAAACGTATTAATTCGTTCATTTGCGAGCGACACGTTTATTAAGAATACTTAGTTATTATTTTGACTGTGAAAATAATGTCTCAAGATATTTTACAATACATGTATTTTCTATAAGTCTAAACGAAAAAGTACGCGAGTACGCGAAGATTTTAAAGTGACATTTCATTCGCGAATAATATTTGAATAAGTCGTGACGTGCGTGTTCCAATTACGTAGAGATGAATATAACAAATAATATACTTAATGTAATGTATGACGAAAACTTATCACTGATTGAAGCGTTATCAAACACATGCATTGTCTAAAATCCTTCACTCGTAAGCGAAATCATATTTGAATAAAATACACATATAAATAAATTCAGACAACAGTCCTACCAGGAACGTCGCTTTGTTTTGCAAATCCGGCATGCTTTGTACACGGCGATGTATGATACAAGCTTTATATATCTTTTCATAAAAAAAGTCTAAAAAAATGACAGGATTTCTATTTATCTTCAACCGAGCGTTTTACACGGCAGACAGAGAAATAAAAGTAGCCAATGTCTGTTTTTTTTTTTTAATATTTACTTTATAAATTTTACCGAAAATATTTTTACTGTTGTTAATTATTACCTATTTTCTACTTTATTTACATATAAAAATTAGATTACGAATGAAAATAAAATGGCATACATGTCTTCGATATCCGTATATCTTTCTATTTAACCAATATCCAAAAAGTTTAGCCGTTCTGTTTTTCTAACTATAAAAAAATTTGAGAAGCTGTAGGACTGATTTATCGTAAATATCATTTGTTGAGATTCTGCCGTACGATTGAATGTGATCTAACTTAGAAGCCCTAAACTTTAAAGGTTTAGTTGGTGTCAGTTATGTAAATTTCGTGTGATAGAATACTTGAAGATGCCGGAAGACGAAATATGAGGAATCGTGAAAGTTTCAAAATTTTAAATTCAAATGTTTATCTATCATTTATTGGTAGAAAAGCATTATGCGTAATTGATAAAACACAATGTTCTACAATTTAATATAATCAATATCAAGAAAAGGCTTATATAGCGAATGATGAGTAATTTGTCATGATAAGCGAAACCGATCCTGATCGTAAAAATACAAAATTAATAAATATTGTGTTTTATTATTTAAATATGTTCCATCATATTTGTTTTCACATTTCAATATTTTTACAATGTTTCTGACCAGATTTAACAATTAAAAAAAATATATATATTTCATTAATATTGAATTTGTTGAGAAAAACAGTTAAAATAAACAATTCTGTTAAAGAAAAAAATCGTTACTATTTACAGACGCCACTGACCTCATCTAGTGATGATGACATACCTATCTTTAGGTATGTCATTGAATTTTTTGTTCACCGGTCTCGTCAATAGATGTCACTATCAACGATAATATATTTTCCTTAACTCCTTTTTTAAATTTTTAAAAAATCTGATTGCTGCGTGTTAACTAAGTACTCAACATAAAATAAATAATTTTTAAAGCTGATAATTTTGACAGTCAAATTTATTAAAATTAATTTTTCTATTGAATATTGTACTGCATTTTTTTACATTCATTAATTAAATTTTTATATGTAATAAAATAAATTCTCCACCGCATTAATTATGTCGATTAAATTCCTAATGTGTGTGATTTCCAGTATGCAATATTGCATGTTTCATGAAATCTAAAATATACACAATACGTTTCATGTTACCACACCTCAAACTGATGTTCGATCGCCATTTTCAATTTTCTCATTGCGAACATGCCAGAATCAACATTGAATTGTGGTGTGTGAAATTCAGGGTTGGTTGGCACTACGAAATATAACAGTTGTGTAGTGTGGCGTTAAAAAAAATGCTATTGATAATACTTAAAACTTATTAGATAGCCTCCAATCAAAAGTTAAATGTACAAATACGACTTTTTTCATACTGGATAACAATAAAATGAAAAATAATCAATATTTCTTATTGTTATTGTATAACCTGTTTGTTTTTAATACTTAAATTTTACTGAAAATTTCTTTGCTGTATATTGTAAATTACAATGAAAAACTCATCATATCCTTGTATCTGGACTTTATTGTTATTAAGTTCATATTAGAAATTTTGTCTTCTGTATGAATATTACAATCAATCATTCGACATTTCGGAGCGATAACAATATCATTCTTTTTTTTTTTTTGTTGAGTTTTTGGTGAGTTGGTATTAATTTGTTAATAATAAAAACAACAATCACATCTTTGTAGTGTTTAACAAAAAAATTACGGATTTGTAAGTGTTAATAATTAAATCAATTTAATAATAATATGGAGATTGTTTTAAAGAGGTTGTTGGCGCAGTGGTCGAATTCGTTAACTGCAGTAACACATCTGTTAAACTTATTTTCAAACTTCCAATCCTAAAAATTCTGTATGAATATTAAAATGACTCTTTCGGGATTTCGGTGCGATAGCAGTATCATTCTTTTTTATTGTAGAAAGGGTATTAATTTTTTAAATATTTAAAACAACAAAAACATCCCTTGACTTTTAAGTGGGGATAATAAATAAAATTGGATAACAATATGGGGATTGTTTAAAATTGGTCCTTGGTGCAATGGTCAACATTGTTGGCTGCAGCTACGAATCTGACAGGTTCAAGTATATGTAAAATTTGAATTGTTACAAATTTGTAGCTATGTAACAATTCGAATAACAAGTATATTTGTTAAATTCCCTCCCAACCGTCTGATCTAAAAAATATAGCGTATTAAGAGCGATTTCTTACCTCCAGAATAGTCCTTAAACAACATTTAATATGCCTTATCTCTCCGAAAAGAAAGCTTGAACAAAATAGTATACATATATACAAAATGTTTTAAAATTTACTGTTAAACGATGTAAACTATTTTCGATTAAAAATAATGTGTGATCAAATACTGTAAACGTACATGGCAAATATAAATTTTTGTTAATTTTTAAGAATAGAATGTGATGAAAATCATTTTTGGATTGAATTAGAAGAATGTGGGAAGAAATAATTACATCACATATCAATTAATAAATACATAAATGGATAAAGGTTCTACGTATCATAGTAACCTTTGAGATCAGACATCTTGAAAAACAAAAGTGAATAGATTATTAAACCTTATTTTTCTACATGTTAACTTATTCTCTGCTGACTAACATAAAATATTTGTCAAAAAAATATTCATTAGTGTTGCTTTTGACCAAACTTATGGAAATTTGTAGGACAAATCAGGCTGTTGTTCAATACAAAAATTAGCTCCCACACTGAAGTTTGAATCCCTATACGTTGAATTTTAATTTTCAAATATAGAGACACTTCAATCAGCCGTCTCAAAGGTTGAGACGTTGGCAATCAGTGGGCCATCAGTGTCCGCTCATAATGTGGAGAATATGGCATAACAAAAGAAGTATATACGCAATCCCTTGATTTTGTGACATAAACATATATATATATATATATTAACAATCGATGGGGGCTTACTTCATAATCTTTGTTACAAACAGAGACACTCAGAAAGTATCTTTTTGTCAACCCTGGTATACACTATCTGATAGTATAAACACGATGCGGGCACTGTGTTGCTCTTTCTAAGTTATTTTTACTTGGAAAGGCAGAAAATTATATTTTTTATCGGCAACAGACAGCCCTGTATCACGAAAAATGTAGATCGACTCATGAAGTAAGACTGATAACTATAAAATTTTTGTCATCTGAATCAAAAATCTGTCTAAGAAAAATTAGCCTACTTTTAACCGCAGGGAAAAATATCACATTCTCAAGACATTAATTAGGATATGAAGATCAAATGCGAAGCTTCTCAAATCGGATCATATTTTCACTACGTCAACTAAACTAATTACCGTGTATTCCTCATAGCCATTTTTTAATTTTTTTTTATCGTTCTCGTACTACGAAACGCTCGCATGAAAGGGAAGAATTATGCTAGAACTCTTAGTCTTAGAGCTGTATATATATATTAATCACTGTGACTTAAGTTAAACAACTCTGTGACAATGAGGTTATGTCCATCGGTCAGTTGCTGGTCGTAATACGTCGATATATTTTATTGATTTGTCAACGCAATTGATATGTAAATGACAAGATTGCCTCTAGTAGCTAAAACGCGTACAAACAAACCCACTGATTGAAAACCACGTACACAAAACATTATAATGAACCATATGACAGTTTTCATTAACCCGTTTACTGCCGAGGCACAAAAAAACTGGTCCAATATCAAATATTTCTAAAATAATTATTGTGATTTTTCTTGCTAAGCTCGAACTGTAACTTCGAAAATTAGTACTTTAATAAAAGTTTTGACAGTGCTAACCTTGTAAGTTTTAATACACTGCGATCAGCCGTCTTAACAGTTGAGATGTTAGAAGTCAGAACATTAAAATCCGTTGAATATATATATTTCGCCAGTTCTGAAAATGCTGTGATACCAAAACACCTAATAGATTTTTTTCTATTTCCCCTTCTTGATAAAATAAATCATTATTTTGAAAGTAAAACTTAGATTATATTTTATATATAGTGCACTTTTTTGACATGTTGTTAACTAAAATGTGAGGCTTCTAATATGTCGCATTTTATATTACGATCGAATTTCAAAAAAAGACTGAATTTTTATTAAATAGTTTATGATATCGACTGAAGGTACTTTATTGAATTTCAACATCAAATTTTAATTGTTCCAAGTTTGTACGATTTCACGTGTTTTGTCACTAAAGACCCGGGTTTCGCCTTCCGGCATCTTCAAGCATTCTATCACAGGGATGCAACAGAACTGACGTAACGTGCCGAAAGGCGAAACACAGGCCGGCGATGACAAAACATGTGGAATCGTACAAAGTTGTAACAATTCAAATATTATAAAAAGAAATTATGAAATATGTGAAAGAAAATATATGAATAAATAAATGTTAGTTCGTTTCTTCTGTTTTGTTTGAAGAACATAATATTCAAATCACTTCATAATACATTGTTTGGTGCTAAAATAAAATTGTATATAATAATTTAAAAATACGCTGTCTCATCAAATTTACGTTTTAATTCATAAATATTCATAAATTTATTAATCACCTAGTGGAAACTGTATTATATCCAGAGCCAATTTCGCGATACCGTAATACGTCTGGATTAATAATGTATGGTGACGTCACCACCGCACAATTGTGGGAGAGCTTTTCAAAAAAGCGAAATAGCATTTTTATCATCTACCCGATTTTGATTTAATCGATTAAGCATGAGCTTCGAGAATTATTCAGCTCCGCAAATAATACGGAGATTTACTTATACAAAAGTTATACGAAAATATTATCACTGTAAAAATCGGCGGCAACAATGCTAAATTAAAATTGGAAAGATTGTCATCGAAAATTTACAATGTTTCGAAAATAAATGATTTTTTGACTACCTAATACATAGCTACAAATAGTTAATACACTTTCAAATGATAAAATTTCAGTTTATTCAAAAAGTTTTTTTTATAAAAAAATCAAATTTATACTATACAGTGAAACCTCGATTTTACGTTTTCCAAAGGACCCTGAAAAAATAACGGTAATTGCGGGAAACGGTGAATGCGGGAAAGCTTCAAATAATAATAAACAAGTAAAATCGTAAAAAACCTTTATTTATTAGTTACTTGTACATACTGTATACAATATTTATTTTTTAAAAAAGTCCGTTATGTTAGTTTGCTTCTTTGTAATTTGGCAATTTAGTCGGAACAAATACTTGTTACTAAACTTGTGACTAAAAGTTTGTATGTACAGGAATCATTGTTACCATGAATTTTTATCAACTCTACATTTGCATCATAAACAATAATAACGTGTGGTGGATTTCAACCCACAAAATAGCACATGCGTCCAATGCGTTACGTCTAACATGTACAGCGGATTCCAACGTGTCTAGACATAACACCTGCACTCGGCTGTGTCAAACTTGCTTGCCGAGATACGGAGAAATATGCAATTAAAAACGGTCAATCGGTATCAAATTTGTTACGGGACCAAAATATTTAGACGGTTTATCGAGGAAATCGGGGAATCGGGAAACGGTCAATGTGGGACTATTTAACATTGTTCTTATGGGAGTTTGACGGGACTATAAAAAATAAGCGTTCCGCCCGGGAAAACGTATTATACGATAACGGTTGAAAGGGTTCCACTGTATATACATTATTTAAGAAAAATAATAATCAAAACAACTTTTAATTTGTCGTTATCAAATGGTTATATTTTTCCATGAAATTGCACTCAGATTTTTCATATAATGTAGTAAAATATACAATTATTCTTTTCATTAATATGTAGTATTTTATTAATAATTAATTGAATTATTTGATTATTAATTATGAACCATAATTCTTGTATTACATAAGACATGCATTTTGTGTGGTCTGAAAAATGCGTCGCGCCCTATTCACCGCCAAAAATTAATCTGTAAAAGTTTACCGCCGCGTCAATTGTTTTTATATTTATTAAAAGTTATCGCTTGTATTTTACCGTTTTGCAGGATAAATATATAATTTTTATGCTATGACGTTATTTTCAATTTAAATAACAAATAAATTTAAATAAACTTTATATCACTTCTAAGGTGTTAACTGTCACTTTTTGATAGAAAGGCATGATATTTTAAATAATAAAAACACATTTTTTAGTACTTATTTTGACAATATATTTTTCATCAGGACCGATTTCGCTCATCGCGATCATTATCAACTGATCCTGACCAAAAAATATACTGTGGATTTAAGTACTAAAAAATTTGTTTTATTATTTAAAACTTTATATCGTTTGTGCGATCAATTGTCAGGAATTACGAGCGATAAATCTGTAGCAGTGCTTCGTGCTATAGCGTGCGTGATATTTTCTAAAAATAAAATAATTTTTTGTAGTAATAATTTATGTCAAGTAAGCTTTTAAGCTTTTTTTGTAAACAATTTATTTCGAAGAGCTGGGTGGGCGTGTATTAGAGTTTCACGTTTTGGGAATCACAAATTTATTAAATAATAATGATATGTCGAATCGATTCATTTATAATCATATTATACTCCCGCAGCTTCAAATTGTTATAGGTCCTGGTTTTAGACCGGCATCCAATCAAATTTATTTGCTCCGAATCGCTAATCATTGATTGCAGGCTAGAGTTTTGCTTGCAGACCACCGTAACGGCTACATACCAGTACTTATTTGCCTATTAGATTATGCATCGTTTACCGTTGCGTTAGCCTCGAACGTGCTTGATTGGAGGTACAGGGTTATGCAAAGGGAATTTCCAAAGTAAATAACACTATTATATGAAACACATATTATCAATATGCTTTTTTTTTGCAGTGAATATTATAACAATGATGTTGTACCATTACATATATTTACATTTTCCATCGGTTGTGAAACAAACTACGACGTATGTTTCTATTCCTCATTTGTTTCGTAAAGAAGCGAAACACTTTATTGTTTAATTCAAATTTGAATTGTTACAACTTTGTACGATTCCACATGTTTTGTCACTAACGATCCGGGTTCTGCCTTTCGGCATCTTCAGGTATTCTACCACATGGATGCAACGGAGCTGACGTAAAATAAACAGTTAGCATCGTCTATATACCAAAGTCATTAATTAACATTAACATTTATTGATTGAATTGGCATTTACGTGGTAGTACTCCATTATTACACGGCGGAAAAATAGCCTATTCATTTTCATTTACAATTTTTTTTAGTTTTATTGCTCGCAGGAAATAAGCTTGGTCGTTAAAACAGAAGAGAAGGTGTTTTGTATACCTTTTCTACACAGCTATATATAGATGAGCAAATTTACGTTTAAACACAGTTCTGAAGATAACGTGAGCCGAGACAGCTATCAACTATATCTTATAAAAAAATTGTAGAACTAAAACACATACTACTACTACTTTTTCACCGTGGAGAACACTTACCCCAAGGCAAGCAGTTAATTGCAGCTAAAACAAATTTAATAATACTAATCCAATTATAATTAACACAATTGCCCGTGACAACTTCCATTAACGATCCTATTAATGAGTCATTCTTGAAAAGGTTTTTCAACAAATATAAATCAACTAACATTTAAATATAAATGGGGGTATTTTTTTAACTTAATTGTTTAGTTCCTATATTATCAAAAAAAATATCATTTAGTAGTCTTGTAGGTGTGGATAGAAAGTTCTCTTCGATATTCGGCCAAATTGTTTTCAGTGTTCAAATCTCCAAATTCATAAACTGATAGTTATTTAAGTATATTTTTGATTTATATATTTTAATTCATGAACTTAATCCCATATACAAAATATTTGCTTTTAAGTTTCTCTATTTGAAACTCATTTCCTTAAACTAGAAGCTCACATAGCTAAAAAATAAGCATGCTTATTTGAATTATCTAACCATTTCTGCTATCCTGTTACTTACTTCTTATCCGATACGCAATCTAATCTGAACAGATTGTTGCCTCCCCAGTCGATACAGTATCAGGCTATCAGAAATTATCGCGGCTCTAAGATCTCAAACCTACATTAATACCAAACAATTATGTTGCCTACAACTTTGCATATTAAACTCCGCCTGGCTATACTAACTTAATGATCATTGAAAGAACCAATGGTAGAGATAATTCCAATGTGTATTTGCGATTGTTATGTTTGTATTTACCCGTCTAATTTCTAGCCTGTCTGCGATCCTGATACTTTCTTTTAATCCGAAGCATTTCAAAAAGAAAAAATCATCATGAAGTAATATCTAATCTAGTAAATCTTATCTCAGAAGTTCATCTTTCACCGAATATTGTTCTAATGGGCTTTTACTTAGATTTTTATTATTTTAAATCAGCCATTCTCAACTTCCTCCCGTGCGTCACACGTATTAGCCACTTTGCGTGTAACAATATATTATTACACGCAGATTGTGGAATTGTTGTGTGTTTGTTTATATTATTTTCTTTCTATTTTACTTACTTTTTTGTGACTTAATAAATAAATGTACGCCGTGAGAGTAAGATTTTTTTTTAAGTATAAATAATGTATTATATTGACTAAAAGTGCTTGATAGAATTTCCTTTCGACATTTTTAGGTATTATATCACACGGATGCAATAAAACTGATAATTAGAACTAAACTGTCGGTTCAACAATATGAATGTAAAGACGATTGCCTAAAACATTTGGAATTGGAGAAAGTTTCAACAATTCAGATATAATTAATTATGAATGTTATTTGTTGAAAGCTTCAAATTGTATTATAAACTCTTGAAAGCTCTTTGTAGCTTAATTTTATTTTTTGGAAAGAGTATAAGAAAAATGACGTAACTAGAGGTATACACGTATTTAGCTAAACACTTTCGCAACGCCCCGTGTTAACAATCGTATACGTAGGAAGGAGTATAAAACAAATATTAAATTATAACACGATTTAATAAAGATATATGTTAATAATGCTCACTATAATCGAAACCATAGATATAATAAACTTTTTTATATTTCAAAAACAATATCCTAGGATTCAAAATCAACACCGTTCATAAAATACATTCTCTATTAATATAACATTATCCAAACACAGTCGGGTCATAGGAAGTATTTACGTTGGGCACTCATTTTCTATACAATAAATTGCTTTGCTATATGGAATTAAGTTCGTGTTTTTCTTTACCTCTTCTGATTGCCCGATATAAAACAAAACTTCAATGGTTAATAAACTTTACTTTATTTTCCCAAGAGAAAATTTATTTCATTTATGTAGGTAAACAGCAGAGGTAATATCTCATTCATTCGTCATGTTTTTTTTATTTTTTACCAAATAAAAAGCAACAATTTGAGTAAATTTTCTGCATGTGTATCATTGTTCTATTAGTTATTTAAAAGCTTTTCAGCTCAAGCTCATTTTATGGCAAACAATAAATGTTACTTATGGTCTAAGTATGGAGCTTTTTTTATAAATGTTCTTACTTGTTTTATCTTTTAAATTTTCTGATAAAACTGTACGTCACACTGTTAATAAAATCATGAATATTCCACATTTAGAGTCCTGCAATAATAAATAGCTCGCGTAAGGTACCACATGTCACGATACCTCACCAATCCTATCTGCTATTGATAGTTGCAGTCAAACTGGGGTCATTGTGGAATAAACTATCGCGGCAACGGTCACCAATTCTGTATATTAAACCTTAAAGGACTATTAACTCAAAAAATACCCAGATAGAAGATGGGGGGAATTTGTCAGACCTCAATAAAAATGGCTGTATTGATTCCTTTTTATTTATCTTTATGGATCCATCATTTTCACACCAAAACCATCATATTTTAGTCATTCGAAAAGAAGACAACATCTCAACTCAAACATCAAACAGCCGTTGATAAAAAAAAATCCACCAATAAACGCGAGCGCTATCATATGTGCGAGCGCATACTTACTTCGTTGAATGTTGCTAGGTAATATTATATAAAATATGAAATATTGATTTGCAGTAATGTACTTATGTTTATATTGAACATTTATTTAAAAAATATTTTCATTAAGCAATATGTATAAAAAACCTTTATTTCAGGTTACCATAAGTACAATCATTGTATTGTCAATATCAAAATATACCGTTAAAATAAATTTAAAATGATTTCTCTACCCAACGAAATATATTAATATTTCAACACGGTGAAAAAATAGCAATGTATTATATATATAATCTTATTGTCATAGACACCTATTGTTTCATTTAGAATTTTGAAAATTTAGTGTCATTGTGTTTAAATAAAAAGCTAGGCGGTTGGAAAAGGAGAGAGGAGATGTTGTGTACCTTTTCTGCACAGCTATATATAGATAAGCAAATGTTAGTTTAAGCATAGTTCTGACGATGGCGTGAGCCGAAATAGCTATCAACTATATTTGTTAAAAATAATTTTGTAGAACTAAAATACATTGCTATTTTTTCACCGTGTTATAATGGAGTTCTACCAAGTGAATGCCAATTCAATCAATAAATTAATATTTACATAATTGATTATGTTTAAGTAATGTGTACACTAAGTGTAGTACTTTATTATTAATCTTTTATCTTGGAATCATTTTTAAATGTTATATTGTAACAAAATAACTAAATTAAAACAATCATAGGATCTACTTGTTTTACGAAACATTACATATAAAATACGTTCCACACTACAGTATCAAACTTTTTAAACACTTCAATTGTGTTTACTTCCGTGATTTTCGCAAACATTTCAAACTCTCCAATTTCCGCTGCAATATTACCCGCTTTTTTTTTTAAATGCAGAATAAATTGCATATTCGTTTTATCTATCCCATTTTGAACCGATGCATCTGCATACTTATATTTCTGTTTGCATATAATACACTAGGCATAAACACATGAGCGTTTTCCGGACATGTTCTCTTTTTTACATTTCCGGGAAAGCTCCGAGCGAAATTCCCCACACATTTAAAGTTGGGAATATTTTTTCACGAATCAAATGCTTAATTTTTTTACATTGCAGTTTTTTCGCACGGTTTTGCTGATTTTTATTTTATAAAAAAATTGGGTGAATATGGTCACATTATTTTATTTTGATTCGATATTTTTGTATCAATTTTAACTCCCGTTTTTTTTTTTAACTCGTAATGCCTTTTATGTTTTTTATTCTTTGAATGCGATTTTTGACAATTATTGCAAAACATTTTTTTTTATTTGGACTGTTACGATTGAAACGTTGATAATTGTTTTCAAAAATATCTTTTATCATAAACATGAAAATAATACTTTTTCCTCATATTGGTCTAAGCAGGAGTGATGAATCAAAGGTCGTTAAGTCACTTAAAAATAGTGTTGGATAAGGATAAATGCACATATTTGTATGCAGTACCTTCGTTTCTATGAACTTCTCCCAAATAAATGTTTAAAAAAATATTGAGTTATTAGCCGAGTAATCAGCGTCGTCTGCTTAGTTGTCAGGGGCTCAAATTACACCAAAATCAATTTCGTCAAGACAATATATTTTTTTGATATAAAGTTCACTGAGTTTCCATATGCTCTACATCAGTGGTTCTCATGTGCGACCACCAGAGGTCTTTGATGCGGCCACCAATTGTTTTATAACAAATATTGATATTTAAAAGAAATGTGTGATTACAAATGAATTTTTAAAATTATGATTATTTTTAAATTGATTTAATAAGCCTGACTTATCCAGCATTTAGTCGAGTTTAAATAAAGGACTGTTTTAATAATAAAACTGTTAAAAAAATAAATTGGTCGAAGTTATACGTTGACTATGAATACAAAGAATTAACAACAATTTCTTTATTAATTTTGTTGATTTTATCTACAACTGTATACAGTGAAACCTCGATTTTACGTTTTCCAAGGGTCCCTGAAAAAATAACGGTAATTGCGGAAAACGGTGAATGCGGGAAAGCTTCATATAATAATAAACAAGTAAAAAATATTTATTTATTAGTTACTTGTACATACTGTACAGAATTTTTTTTTTTTTAAAAAAGTCCTTTATGTTTGTTTGCTTCTTTGTTATTTGCCACTTTAATCGGAACAAAGACTTGTTACTAAACTTGTGGCTAAAAGTTTTTATGTACAGGAATCATTATTATCATAAATTTTAAACAACTATACATTTGCATCATAAACAATAATACGCGTGTGGTGGATTTCAACCCAAAAAATATCACATGCGTCCAATGAGTTACGTCTTACTTGTACAGCGCATTCCAACGTGTCACATAACACCTGCACTCGGCCATGTCAAACTTGCTTGCCGAGATACGGAGAAATATTCAATAAAAACGGTCAATCGGTATAATATTTGTGACGGGACCAAAATATTTAGACGGTTTATCGAGGAAATCGGGGAATCGAGGAATCGGGAACCGGTCAATGCGGGGTTATTTAACATTGTTCTTATGGGAGTTTGACGGGACTATAAAAAATAAGCGTTCCATCCGGGAAAACGTATTATGCGAGAACGGTTGATCGAGGTTCCACTGTATTGTGAAAGATCATTTAGTGTAATGTACTATATAAAAAATAAATATCGAAACTATTTGTATCACATTTGGTGCGGCCACCAGACATTTCCATAGGATAGCTGATGTTTATAACGCGGCCACAGTGAAATTTCACGGGAGAACCACTGCTCTACTTTATGAAAGTATCCGTCGGTATAAATAGGTTATAAGTTATATGGTGACATAAGTTAATAATTGGAAATCCTAGTTTGTATTCATTGTTAAGATTGGGGATGGAATAGAGAACAAAGGCCGATGACGACGTTGCATTTTGGCATAATGAAGAGGGCACATTGAACACACTTCACTTGCTGACAGTGAAATTGATTGAATTTTCAAATGTAATTAATGAATAAATTCAATTAACAATCAGCTTCATGGTGTATATTGAATGCTTTATGGTGCAACCAATTGTGTGATTTAATTAATTCAATTATGTTTTTCCGATTGCCATAGCCTTGTGGCTTGACAATATGATTTGACATTATTTTTTTCAAATTGAACCTTTTATGTCAGTAAAAATGTATTAAATTTGAATCATTTAAACTCTGATTATAGCTATGTCAAAAATTAACAGGTCAACATAACTTAACGTGTAAAAATTACAGAATCACTTTTAAGGTGTTAAATGTCACTTCTTGAGCGAAAAGCATGATATTTTAAATAATAAAAGCACATTTTTTAGTACTTATTTCCACAACATATTTTTTGATCAAGACCGGTTTCATTCATCGTGAACATTATCAACTGGTAGAATATTATATAATTTACAAACAAGTCTATTCTAACAAAATATTTGAGTTATAGGTAGCAGGTACACAAAACCATGTGTTCAAGACCCTTAGAATACCTGTTTTTTGACCTTAGAATACCTGTTTTTTGACCTTAGAATAATTATTATGCAGATATATATTGTATGATTCCAAATGGTAAATTTCAAAAAAATTCCCAGCCACTCGTTATTCTTGCTATTGACTTTTATATGGATTTCAAATCTGATTACATATTAATAACACGGTAAGAAAATAGCAATGTATTTTAGTTCTACAAAACTTATAAAATATACAGTTGATAGCTATTTCTGCTTTTCGTTCTGAAGAAGGCGAAATAGCTATCAACTATATATCTTTTAAATTTTATGCAATAGAACCAAAATCATTGCTATTTTTTCGTCGTTTTATAATGGAGTTCTCCCAAGTAAATGCCAATTCAATGAAAACCTTACATTTTATTGGTAAACTTAACTATTTCATTTCGTTTAGTTATATATAGTATAATTACCTGTAAATTGTTTTCTCATTTCTGGAAGATTTAATTTGTATATGTGTTAATTTGAGTTTAAAATTTTCTATACATAGCTTATTTTTAATTTGTAATTGTATATTAATTGTTAATATGTTTCTGACGCATTTATAAAAATAAATCCCAATTCATTTCCTGTGTTTATTTGCCATCATAACGTAACAAATACTTATTTCAAAATGTATCGCTGGGAAAGTTTAAATGGGTCTCGACTCCCAGAGGTCAGTTAGCCAATTCAAAATATACAAAACACTTGTGCGATGATAAATTAGTTCATTAATTTTACGAAAGGCGACACCATCTGGCTTAAAAATTTCCAAGTTTTCCCATCGAGTGGTAGTAGCTGCGCCAGTACCATATTTTCACATTAAAAGCTTTCGGCTTATTTCAATTATAATTAAAATAGGAGAAGTGCAACGCTATATTTATTATATATTAACCCGTTGAGTAGTGAGTTATATTTTTACGAAATAAGTTTTTTGGTTTATTTTAAATATTTTTTTTTACACTTCACATAAAATTTTGTGTTTTTTTGTGGTTCAATCTAGAAAGAATATTTATTATTATATCACGTAGTAAATAAATTGAGAAATGCATAGTAATAAATGTAAATAAATTTATTCACTATGAATTTTCTAGAAACAATTACTTTAGTTTGAGCCTAAAAAAATAATTGCAGCCTGAGTAAACATAGTTCGATATTGACACTGATTCCTGAAAGCCGTTAAACAGACAGTAAATTTTATGATACATGATTAAAATTGTAATTTCTTAAAATTTTTGTTTTTCGTAAAATTCTTTTATTAATTTGAAACAAATAAAAAATGTAAGCCCGCCTGCTTAAAATTATTGACAGACATGTGCAGCATGAATCTGAAGAAATTATAATTATTGAACAAAAAATACGGAACTTGCAATTGATAAAAGAAATCACAATATTTGGACGTACATGTACGGCCATACTCTTCAAAAGGTTAAGTGTAATTCAAGAAATCTAAACCTGGTATGAAGAATTCGTTACAAACAAACAGATGACATTACCTGGGCCAGAATTTTAAATGAAATAAATGTATTTTAACACGGTAAAAAAAATAGCAATGTATTTTAGTTCTACAATTTTTTTATAAGATATAGTTGATTGAGCTATTCCGGCTCACTCCATCGGTGGAACTAAAATACATTGCTATTTTTTCACCGTGTTATAGTGAAATTCCACCAAGTAAATGCCAATTCAATCTAATAAATGTATTTTCTAATTTTTTATCAAATTTGAACTTTTACAACTTTGTACGATTCCACA
This sequence comes from Himalopsyche japonica, assembly GCA_028555115.1. NCBI lineage: Eukaryota > Metazoa > Arthropoda > Insecta > Trichoptera > Rhyacophilidae > Himalopsyche > Himalopsyche japonica. The sequence continues at coordinate 58,426 of JAHFWJ010000224.1, read as the reverse complement.
TGTTTTGTCACCAACGACCCGGGTTTCGCCTTTCGGCATCTTCAGGCATTCTATCACACGGATGCAACAGAACTGACTTGTCAGTGTCAGGGGTTTGTGTTTTCCTGTAATTAATTGTAACTTTTTGTTGTACGTCAGTTCTGTTGCATCCGTGTAAACGAATGCCTGAAGATGCCGAAAGGCGAAACCCGCAACAATTCAATTTTGTTATTGAAATTCCATCAAGCACCTTCAGCCAATATAATAAATTAATTTTTATCACCCAATGAGACGCTTTAGATTTTTGTTGAATATCACAAAATAAAAATTTTATATCTGTGTTACGATGGCAGTGAAAAGGCCGATCTAATACGTACCAATCATAGCGTGAAATAACTCTTTCAATATGAGGCCTTACAATTTACTGGAGTACTTTGTCCGGCGTCAAAATACGTGGCACAATGCAAATCGATCCGAAGGAGTTCAGTGGTGAAAGGTAGCTTTTTTTACGGCGTTTTAATGTGCTTATCGCGCCAAAGGGCTGACACTTCAGAAGCGAACAATAGACCTTGTACGTTTACCGCTGGAAGGGTTATCGTGGGATAAGAAATATAGGGTAGTCAATAACGGGATTATACGCTCTTTTCAAGTATTTTAAGGAAAATTCATCCCCTACAATGTATATATAAGCATATTGTCAAAATCGGCTTTGCTGAGCAACGTGGTTATTTTGAAGTGATATTTTGCATCAATGATATCAATGCTGTATTTTTTTAAATCATGATCTCTCAACACTTGAGCAAAAGTCACAGTAAAGAGTCACGTAACATCTCTTTTTTAAAAGAAGTAATTATGGAAATATTGCCTTAGGAAAATTGTATTATATTAGTTAGTAAATGTCTCTTTCTCTGGATTAGAGCGGATAAAATCTTACTCGAAATGTGTTGGTATTAATGGACCTTCTCTATTCGGGCATACTTAGATTTGTTAATAGAAATATATCGTATTAATTTTACAAATAAGTCATTATCTACTGACATTTAAATCTTTTGATGTTTCATTCATTATTTTCGGTATTCTTGACAAACTTAAAGTAGTTGGCCAGAATCAATTAAAATATTTTTTAAGCGGTGTTTTAAAAAGTAATCGAATAAATTATTACATATTTATATTGTTAAATAGGTTATTTCATAAATGCGGAATATAACTCGTTCTTTTGCATCTGTGTATCCGAGTGCTTATGCATAAAAAGTGTTATTTATTAAATATTTTTTTATTATTTTGCCATTTTAAATTAAATTATTGTTACACGGTGTATTCTAAATACATTGCTATATTTTTACCGTGTTATAATGTAGTTCTACCAAATGAATGCCAATTCAATAAATAAATTATTGTTGTTGGTAAGTGTTGGGATATTTGTATTTTTACATAGTGGCAAAGTTTCAATCTGGCTAAGAAACATTGATGATTAAAAGGTAGCGTCTTCGAGTCAATTTTATGTCACCAAATATTCACGAGGAAGAACGTAATAAGTACATGACTTTCTTGTCCACTCTTTAATAACAATTATTTCTTTTGGAAAACCAAGCAACCCTTGAATATTGCCAAGAAGCTGAAATAGCATTTTCTTGTTTTATGAATTTAAGTTCGGACTTAATTTCATTCTTGCAAGAAAATTTGTGCTGGTGGAACATTCTGAGGGCATTTATTAGCGTGCTTTAAAAATAATTAATTCAAAGTTATCTGGTTTGGAGATTGCTTTTCTCGATGAAATTTAATATTCATTGCTTTTTGGATCGCGTCTGGATTATACGAGCGCCCGTTATTTGTCTTACATGACTTTCAGCGTCAGAAGAACGAGAAATAATTATACTATTTAATTAAGAATCATCGCTTTAAGAGCTTTGAGCTTATTCCTGAAAATATGTCGCGGAAAAATTGTGAATAAATTTCAACAATAAACGAATATTAGTCGCTTTGAGATAATTGTATGGAAGGGTAAAACGTGTATAATCTATTTAGACACATCTGGAAAGAGCGCGCTAGTAAGCTTATTATTTGAAAAAGTTGTGCTTAAAATAAAATCGATATTTTTTGTGACGACGAATATTTACCAATACTATACAAATTTAAAATAAAATAAACAAATCCATATAATTCACGATATCGACTGAAGGTGCTTGATGGAATTTCAATATTAAATTTGAATTGTTACAACTTTGTACGATTCTACATGTTTTGTCACTAACGACCCGGGTTTCGCCTTTCTACATCTTCAAACACTCTTTCACTCGGATGGAACAGAACTGACATGTAATAAAATATAAAGATAAGTTCTTTGAATATTGAACTGGATGTTATATCATAATAAACGATATAATTAATTCTTATAAAATGGTCATATAGATGCAAATGGTTTGATTTGTTACTTACTTTTTGAGTATTAACTGTCATTTTTAGTGGAAAAGCAATTTATTTAAAAATCGAAACACAGTAATTGAAAATATTTTCGTATTTAATTTATTATTAACATCAGAACTGGTTTCGCTCATCGCAAGTAATATCAACAAAGGTAAGTTACAATCGCGATCTTATAGATCATTTTGGAAACAGTAATAACCATGGTGTGTTATTGTTTAAAAAAAATGTTGTTTTAATCTATTTATAAATCATTTACAATAAGCTTGCCCTGCTGAATTTCAAAAAATTATTTCTTTGTACCATAGAATATTGCTTTCAGATAGCTACAAACAGTTTATAAAAAACGTTTATTTGTCCTCGTAGTCTTTTGTAATTACAAAAACCTTAGCTTTTTTAATCACATTAAAAACATATTTTCTGAACAACTAAAGTAAAAAAATAATTATAATTAAGATTTCAAACATACCAATTTCGCTCTTCAATAATATCATTCAGTGTTTTATTAACGTTGCCAAAGTCAAATAGATTAGGGTGGCACGTGAATCAAAGTTAACAATCGTGGGCGAAAGTTTTAACAGAATTAAATCCAGATTTTGCAAAGCTCACAATTAAAAGCAAACGTCTATCGAAACTTTTTGTAACTAGAGAAACGTAACAAATAAAATGATTTGTTGGATGGATTCTAGTAGGAAATATGAAACGAAATAAGCGATTGACGTAATTTATATATGTATATTTTGTAGATATAAAAAATTTCACACAGTTCCTATCAAAAAATATTGCTTTTGCGCTGATAATAACATAAATGTTTACCTGAAAATAAGCTGTATAATTTATACATTACATGATACATTAAAAATATTTAATTCAATTTAATTTAAGTACGTTTCGTTTACTGAATTGGAACTTGTTTTTACTAAATATTAAGAGTCAGTAGTCATTACAGGGTTATCATATACAATATCATTGAGATGATTGATTGTTAAGTCAGTCTTAAAACATAGAAAATTTGTATTTCTGAAATAGAATAAACTTACAGCATAATTTAAAATTAAACATCATTTTAAATATACACACTTTAATTTATTTTATTATCTGTCTACATTGTTGGCATTTGGTTTTATTGTATACACACAAAGTTGTCTTGAAATCTTCAAAGATGTGGACGAGGTTTATTGATTGAATTGGCGTTTGCTTGGTAGAACTTCATTATAACACAGTGAAAAAATAGCAATGTATTTTAGTTGTACAAAATGTTGTAGATCTAAAATACATTGCTATTTTTTCACCGTGTGGGAGAGGTTCTTTGTTTCTTAATCCCCTCTATAAGGATAATGTAAAAGAGCTTTATTTTTTATTTGATTTGATTTATCTAAAATAAGCGAAGACGTCATATACTGTTAGGACCTTCATCTATAATTAGTGAATTACAATAAATGCGTTTTTAGTTTGCGATAATCATTAACTATCTCATAATCGCTACACGAATTGAATGGTCAATTTTTAAAAGTACGCCTTTTGGCTGTCAATAAGTCGAAGTATAGTTAGTTATATTGATAGCTACCTTCTGGGAATGCTTACATTCTTCTTCGTCCGTCACTATAGTTCCGATAGATAGATTCTAAACGGCTGACAAATGGACCGATATCAAGAACACCTTTTTTTAGTTTAGCTCAATTGAAAATCTATGGGACATATAATTATGTTTATCAGTGAATATATACGTAACAGACCTAAGCAATACATTCCTTTTTCCTTGAGATTTCTTCCTACACATATCTTTATATTGGTAGTTCTTTTTTCTTTTGCAATTAGTATTCATCTCGGCTATCTCCTGTTGTTATCAAACTATGCGTCAAAATTCGATGACATTTTTTTGAATTTATCAAAGATATTACGTAGTTTTTTTTTTGAAGATTTTTGATTGTTTGATTTATTTTGTCCACTAACAATCCATATTAGAGCGCCACCATCAGTATCAGCATGAAAAAAATAATTTATGATATCGACTGAAGGTGCTTGATGGAGTTTCAATATCAAATTTTAATTGTAACTTCTTTGTTCGATTCCAAATGTTTTGTCACTAACGATCTGGGTTTCGCATTTCGACATCTTCGGGCATTCCATCACATTGAAAGCCCGGGTCATTAGTGAAAAAACATGTGGAATCATACAAATTTATAACAATTCAATTATGAAAAAAATGCTTAAAATATCGATATCTAACGCTTCCAAGATGCATCAAATGGAAGTATGTGGTTATTTTGAATTAAAAGCGTTTTTTGATTTTGAAAAAAAGGCTATGTCTCAATAAAACCCCTAAAATTTTTATTTTATACCACTTATGCTATTTTCTTTTTTAAGTTGCAACGCTATGGAACTGAGGTATCAATGTATACATATGGTATACTATAAAAATCACTTCCTGACACATGTTTACAATATCAATAAAAATGGATAAAATTGAAGATGAATTATGTTGTAAAACGACCAACAATAACTTTTAAGTTCATAAAAAGCTTCTAAAATCTACATCGATTCAATTAAAAGCTTATTTTTCGTCCAAATCGTTGTAAGATGCAATGTAATGCAATGAAAACCTCTTTAATACAATTTTAAGTATCATTCAAAACCACCCTTATAGCATCAACGTAAAGAATCAGTGGTAAGGAGATAGAGGTTATTCTTTTACAGCTCGCATAAAGTATTTTTAAAATTTCATTTAAGATAACTTTATGAGCATACAGTTCTTATTATACACTTATAAAGTAGGCATTAAATGGAAAGATTGCACTGTGAAATATGCGTTATTATTTTTTATGGTTCAGGGCGAGTTATTCTACATATAAAGCATAGGACTTTACAAGAGATTGTTGAATTTTAACGGCCCTCAAAGCAGGTTGTCGTTTTATGAAAGCTGCTACATTTTTACAATATTTTCACTTAAGTAAACCTTAATATTTAAAATAACCATCGTTAATCTCCTCGTCGGCTGTGTACTCTTTCCTGAAAGCTTTAACAGTTTAATGACAAAATTTTCTAAATATTTATCGAATATTTTGAGTCTTGAAACATATTTAAAAAAAGTATTTATCAATTTATGATATCGACTGAAAGTGCTTGATGCATTTTCAACATCAAATTTGAATTGTCAAAACTTTGTACGATTCCACATGTTTTGTCACTCACCACCCGGGTTTCGCCTTTTGGCATCTTCAGGCATTCTATCACACGGATGCAACAGAACTGACTAACTTTCAACTGTCAAACAATAGTACAAAATTGTAGCAATACAAATTTTACATTTTAGTTGTTGAAATAATTGAACATTGTTTTAAGATTCTTCTTATGAAATTCTTTATTAAAAAAATCTCATTGCATTTGAGCGAACTATTTACTTCTTTAATGTGAACTTTTCATTAACGACAGTTTTTTGCAACAAAACTGTTTAGTTTTGTTGCATCCGTATGATAGAATGTCTGAAGATGCCGAAAGGCGAAATCCAGGACGATTTTTTCGAGGTCGAGGTTTTAACAATTCAAATTTATCAATTTTGCAACAAACACGTTTTCAGCTGCTTTATGGCTTCTGTTACTGCTCTAACGAATTTAAATACCAGTATGTTCATTTAATCAACAAAAATTAAATTAGTGCTGTATTGGTCAGAAGATGCTGAAAGACTAAGTCCGCGTCGTAAGTGAACAAACACGTGGAATCGTACAAAGATTCAATAATCCAAATTTGACTTACCACTGTGTGTAGTATTCAAATATGTGACACTTCATTAGAAGTCGGTAAATAACAAACAAGGCATTAAGGAAAATAGTTGCCAGGTCGCAAATTTGTTCGGTATAAAACACTTCCAAGATTCTATATTTTTTTATTCCGCACCTACCGGCATTCAAAAATAGAACTCTTTTGATTTATAACCCGCCTGATTTGTGCTAGCAACTCTTTTTAGAGCGAAATTCGCTCAACCGTAACGCGGCATAAGTAGCGTGTTATACGTCGCAAATTGAAAATCGTGTTATAAATTCCAGAATTTTCCGCAAACGGCGAACGAGTTTTGCAATGGCTCGTCAGTAGGCGACGCAATCAATTTTCGTTTTTTTTTTTTTTTGCTTTCTTCTGCTCGCCAAACAGTTTTTCCGAGTACGCTGTTTTGTAAGTAAGTAAGTGGGAAAAGTTTTCCCGAATTTCACGATCCGCTCCGCGAGAGAAGATTTAAAACTTTTATGTCGATGTCGTGTAAACGTTGTCGTTTTTGAAAGTTTAACGTTTTTATCGTTTTTCAATAAAAACTCAATTTATAAATATAATGGACGATCTATAATAGTATTATGTTGTAATGCATTTAAACTAGTTAATATACACATTTGACGCGTACCTTTTCTTATTCAAAAATGACTGTCACAGACAATTTTGTGTTTAGTTAGTTAACATTCTGGCAAGGTTTGTATCTTTAAAAAGTATCTAATACAACAGCGTAAGTAAAAAATATAAATTGTTTTTATCTTCCAAAACAATATACATATATAGCTAAACCAATTTCTGGATCTCTGGCACAGTAGTTAACATCGTTGGCTTCTTTCTATAACGGACCTCAGGGGCTCTAATCTTCGTACTTAATTGATAATTCGTTTGAGTACAAACTGCGTTTTTTTCTTAAACGAATTATGCATTCTATTTAAATGCATTGCTGTTTGTGACGTTGAAAAATTCTCTCTCACCTACTTAATCCTAACCCATTAGTCATTTCCCTTCTATCCATGTTAATCTCATTTCGTAAAAAGAAAGCTTTAGTAATTGACTTACAATTATTTCTCGTTGAAAAAATTATTTAGGCACTTCATTAGTAAACCAATTTTCTATATTTGATGCGAACATAGAGATATTTTAAATGAAAAAACTTTTTTAAAATCGTGAACATAAATTGTTTGCTCTTCCCAAATGTAGAACCAGTCTGCCAGTGGGGATGCCAATGGTAAAAGCATTTACAATGTTCAACAAACAGTATTACTTCGGATGCCGACATATTCCTTGTGTGCGAAAGTGAGTTCAAGTGAATACTTGTTAATGTGTTTAAGTAGATTTTTCATGAACTTGCTTGGTTGACTTTCTTGCTATCCTTATTTTTTGTTTTTAATGTATATAATTTTCAACATTAAATGTTTAAATATTTTGACGTTGCAAAAGTTATGAACTTGTTATTAGTAATTTTTGTGACGTATGTATATAAATAAATAAACAGCAGTCAAAGTGTACAAAACAAATCGATTAATTATACATTTATATATTGATATATAAACGGATTTAGCATTATATTCTAACTCTATTCTCCAACCAAAGCTTTTATGTTTTTAGCCTATCGACGAAGGTAAGCAAATAAACAAAAAATGAAACGATTAGTTCTATAATAATAAATAAAACTTTTTAAGTTTAACTGACATCTGATTAAAGAACGAAACCAAAATATCCATCAAAAACCTACATAATTCTTGTAAAACTAAATTCTTTTTCATATTTGTAAATCTATAACAGAGTATTAACAAACGAAGGCTAAACAATTAATCCTAGTATAATGTAAATCATCATATTATTATATGAATAGGCGCATTTGTAATTCAATAAAATATTGATTGTTTCATTTCAATATTTTTTATAGTACGTAATATAGTACGTTTCTTTTTGACGTCCTGTGAATAAGAAAACTGTCAAAAAGATTCTTTGTGATTATGTAAGCATAAAAATTAGAAATATGTCGAATAAAAACAAGCTTATTCTGTATTGAAAGTATCGATGTAATTGGAGTACTCTAAAGAATTCCCATTGAAAATTTTCGTACGAAGAATTCGCCATTTAAAATATTCTCATTAAAATTGCAAAAACGACCCAATTCATTATTTAAATTTCCTGCTCTGTCCCTTTGTTTTGAACCTCTCTGTATTATTTATCTAAAAACGCGGCAACGGACTCGTATAGCCTTTTTTGAAACAAAAGCTCTGTACATAGCTTTTCTATAAAGGGGAATTCCACAGTGTTTTTCCGTAATTATTTCTTCATAATTGCTTTCGGCTGGCTAGTATTATTACTGGCTGAACTGAAAAAAAATGTGAAAAATCTCCCAAGTAATTGTTTCTTTAGAATTACATAGTGTATAGTTAATGAACATAGCCACTGTTTCAATATAAGAAGAGAAATTGGTTAACATAAATTCAAATTCCGCATGAAAAATTTCCTCCCAGGGCACGTTACCGCCAGAGAACTAATCGTTTCATTTTTTGTTTATTTGCTTACCTTCGTCGATAGGCAAAAAACATTGAAGTTTTGGTTGGAGAATAGAGTTAGAATAGAATGTAAAATCCGTTCATATATCAATAGATACATGTATAATTAATCGATTTGTTTTATACACTTTGATTACTGTTTATTTATTTATATACATACGTCACAAAAATTACTAATAACAAGTTCATTACTTTTGCAAACATTTAAAACTTTCATGTTGGAAATTAAAGAAATAAAAATCAAAAATAAAGATAGCAAGAAAGTCAACCAAGCAAGCTCAGAAAAAATCTACTTTAACATATTAAAAAATATTATTCACCTGAACTCACTTTCGTCCACATGGAAAATGTCGACATCCGAAGCAATACTCTTGAACATAGTTAATGCTCTTACCATTGGCATTCCCATTATCAGACTGGTTTTACACTTGGGAAGGGCAAACAATTCATGTTCACAATTTAAAAAAAATATCCTGAATATACAATTTGATTTTAATAAGGATGGCAGATTTCTCATTTTGTCCTCGAATTAGACGAAAGAAACTATTGACATACGACTGCATTGTAAATTTAATTAGAGATTTGTTATGTCATTTGCCAACGTCTCCTGTGATTAACGAACCATAGTGCACGGTATGAAACACTGTAATTTGTAAGCAAGTTGTCTATGACACATATAAATAAAAGTCATTTAAATCATATTTCGAAAATCTTTTTCTGTAATAATGTTAGAAAAAAAAATATTTCATACCGTTTTAGTTTTGAAATACTGCTCTAATATTGCTGTGGTATATATTATATAAACCCATAAGTGATCGATTATTTATTATTAAAAAAGATCTCTATCAACTCAAGAGTGTGATCAGCACCGATTTTATTCAGAATTCACATTTAAAACAAAGCTTTTATATTTAATGCGTTTACAGTAACTTCAATGTATATAATTCAAATATTTTCAGTAATAAAAACAAACTTTTAAGTACTTATTGCCACAATATATTTTAATTAATTAGGACCGGTTTCGCCAATCACGAGCATTGTCAAAGTTTTTTATCCAAGCATTTTTTAGGTAGAAAGCAAAGATCGACTTATAATCGATGTTTTTGCGGCTATTTAAAAAAATACAAATTCATTTGAATCGTTGCAAATCAGCTGTTTTTTCAAATCTATATTCAATTGCTTTAAAAAACGTATATTTTGGGCACACTTAATGAAAACGTATTTGTAATAAAATATATTGATTGAATTGGCATTCACTTGGTAGAACTCCATTATAACACGGTGAAAAAATAGCAATGTATTTTAGTTCTACAAAATTATTTTTAACAAATATAGTTGATAGCTATTTCGGATCACGCCATTATCCGTTTATATCGGACAAACAGGTAGAAGTATATCTACTCGAGCTAAGGAACATGTAAGATCATTCAACAATAATAAAACAGATTCACAATTCGCTAGTCACGTTATTAATGAATCACATACTATAAATTCAAACTCAGCTCCTAAATGTTTACATCTTTGTAGTAAGGGTCGGAGAATGACGGCTTTAGAACAGCCAGAAATCAATAGACACCAATTATCACAAAGGATTCTTAACGACCAAACTAACATAATAGCATCGCCACTTGTCCAGCCGTTGCACAAAGGGGTGGTCTGATTTACTTCCAGAAGGATCACTTCCGTCCCACATATAATCTTATTGTCATAGGCACCTATTGTTTCATTTAGAATTTTGAAAATTTAGTGACAGTGTGTTAAAGTAACAAGCTAGACCGTTGGAACAGGAGAGAGGATGTGTTGTGTACCTTTTCTACACAGCTATATATATAGATAAGCAAATGTTAGTTTAAGCATAGTTCTGACGATGGCGTGAGCCGAAATAGCTATCAACTATATTTGTTAAAAATAATTTTGTAGAACTAAAATACATTGCTATTTTTTCACCGTGTTGTGATAAAATAATAATAAAACACAATTTAGTTTGTCAAACATTTTATAAGCAAAAAAGGTGTTTGTAATTTTTTGTAGAGTTGCAAGGTTTTTTTATAAAGGGCCCGACGTTTGACTTAAATACAGAATCACGGAATTGTTTGCTTTTTTTTATTTTCAACAATGCAAAGTTAGCAAAGGAACGCAACAAAATAATCGTAACTTTAAAGGAAAAAATCGATTGAGTTCTATTGGGCGGCTTTAGTGCGACCAGCCGGCTGGAAAAGGAAATCTGATTTTCCAACTTAGCCTCCTATTTGATGTGTTTTTACGCCTTTGAATATGTAGTTACGGTCGGTGCCACATAAGTCTTTCTACAGGGCGGTAACTAAATGATTTCAGCAAAAAGATTTTTACAAAAAATGGAATCAATCAAAAAATGAGTGGAAAATGCCATGAAAACATGTGTACATTTATTCTAATGCATCTCAATAATTTATCTTATGTCTTATGTTTATTGAAATATCATGATTTAAATTGATCTTTTTACTCTTTTACTATAGCGTATTTCATTTACGATATCGACAGCTACGAAATTTTGATGTCAAATTTGAAATGTTGAAACTTTGTACTTCTCTTCTTGTTTCGCCTTTAAACATCTTCAGGTATTCAATCACACGGATACAATCGAACTGCCACGCAATATATAGCTAAAAAATCGTTTATATACAAGAGGAATTAATTACACATGACAATTTTCGACCTTTAGGCCAGGATCTAAATATGTAAATATATGAAATATATTTATTAACTACTGATCTGAGTATAATGACATTTTTTTAAATTACGACCAAATATTTAGCGGCACAATATTTTTGTAAATGGTTGTTGATAGCTATTTCATCTTCTGCCATCATCATAACTATCATGAAACTCAATAAAAACTTTACTTGATACAGCAATGAAAGACGATATATATTACATCTATTCCTATATAGTACATAACATAACACAAATATTAAATTTATTTTACACGTAATTTTAACGACGGCGAAAGTCTAAATAGCTGTCAGTCATTGTATAAAAAAAATCTAGAGCTTTTATCTCATTATAATGGTGTTCTACCAAAACAAGTTTACAATTTTTACACTTCCGGCACTACAATATATATTTTTTTAATGATTTATGACATCGTACAAAGTTGTAACAATTCAAATTTACTACGGTATCTATTGAATAAATTTACAAGCTTACTTTGTACAGAAATCAAGGAAGTATCATTAAATCTACAACATAATTCCATTTTAGTGAAACGATATATGTTTTTTATTAGGTCATGTTTAATGTCTGGCAATGAAACTACAATAGTCTATCACACGATATGGCGTGACTAGCTTTTTATAACGGACGTATAATTTCTCGCAAACGGTGCTGTAACGCTATACAAAAAAAAAAGTTGACCTATTCTTTAAATTACGCAAAGCTTGTTTGCACATACTGTAGTTATCCACGCCTAGCCAAATTTCCGAAACTACAGTCCTGATATTATTCTCCCTTAATTGAAGTTTTGTTGCTTCAAATTATTAAAAAAGAAAAAACTGTTTTAGGGCTTTATTTATATTTGATAGTCTTATTATAATTTATTGTTTGAATTGGTATTCACTCAGTAGAACTCCATTATAACACGGTAAAAAAATAGCAACGTATTTTAGTTCTACACAATTATTTTTTAAAAATATAGTTACAGTTCTGACGATGGCGTGAGCCGAAATAGCTATCAACTATATTTTAAATAATAATTTTGTAAAACTAAAATACATTGCTATTTTTTTCACCGTGTCCTTATTAGAACATTTAAATAAAATTGATTCCTCGTGCTGTGTGTACAAATTGTGACACTTTTTTCGTCTCATTGAAATTTAATTCAGACTTATTTTATCGCAGATGTATATGTAATATATATATATATATTATACAATTTGTTGAATCACTTTTAAGGTGTTAACTGCCACTTCTTGATGGAAAGGCATGATATTTTTAATAATAAAAACACATTTTTTTAGTACTTATTTCCATAATATATTTTTTGATCAGGACCGGTTTCGCTCATCTCAAATTGTTTCCTAGTTCTTGAACCCATGGTTTTGTACATCTGCTACCTTTAACTCAAATTATTTTTTTGTTTTGTATAAATAGATTTTTTCTTGTCATTGCACTTGAAAATTGTATTATATCAGTTGATAATGCTCGCGATGAGCGAAACCGGTCCTGATCAAAAAATATATTGTGGAAATAAGTACTAAAAAATGCGTTTTTATTATTTAAAAAAAAAAAAAAAATTGTTGAATGTTTTTGTAATGTATTGATTGAATTGGCATTCACTTTTTAGCTCTACAGAATTATTTTTTTAATATAGTTGATAGCTATTTCGGCTCACGCCATCGTCATAACTATAGTTCTTGTAATGTATCTTATTTATTAGAGAACGCAGTCTTTAAGCCCGATCGACACAAAATGTTTCTTCCATTCATATATTTTTTTTTATAAATAACATTGATCATCTTTCACGTATTGATGTAATCTGTTTACTACTTATATAATATTCAAAATCCTTTCAATTACGTGGCGTAGCACGTATTCACGTGAATATACTTATGAACTTTACTTCGAGAGCTTAAGTAACTCGAAAAAAAATGGAAAAGTTCCACATCTTGACTTTGCCGTTAAGGAGGCGTGGGCAATCAAAAGTTACGATAATTTTAGTTATTTTCTTTGAGTGTATATTTTGAGCTTTCCGTAAAATAAATAGTTTCATTTTATTGTTTTGTATCACATTATATTTTTTGAATTAGTTAAACCTTTTGTGTTCCTACCTGATCGTCTCGTATGATTTTATATTAACAAGGTCTTTCTCTATTGCAATTTATTAGAGTACAACAAGAAAAATATGCAGGAATTGTTTTAATAAGTGTAGTAAACCATAACCAAAAAAATTTCAATTAAAACATTCAGTTACTATAATCGATTGGTTAAAAACGAAATCTATAAATAAAATATTTAAGTAGTGTTATTTTGAAACATTTTTATCTTGAACGTGAATTTTTATATATTTATTGTTTTTTAATTATAATAAAACACAGAATCTTTTGTGGAAAAATGCCGACACTGAATTCGAAGATTTCTTACAATCATTTTTGTTGGAAATGTATGATTTTGTATAATAAATAATTTATAGTGTTTTTATTGTTAAAATAAGAAATATATCAAATGAAAAAGAAGGTAATAATGTTTACTGAATTGATTCAAGTAGCGTTAACTTGGTAGAACATCATTATAGCACAGTGAAAAATATTACAAAAAGCTATTTAGATAGTTGTGATGAAGGTGTAAGCCGAAAAAGCTATCAACTTTTCATCTTATAATTTTTTTTTAGAACTTAAACTGATACATTGCTATTTTTTCAGTTATATAATTGGATTTTCTCACTTTGTTCGTATTATTACATATTTTTAGTGGGCTGAATGTCCTTAACGTGTCAAGAATAACTAAAAGCACTTTTGAAAAGCGCTCATAAATGCATTAATTTAATGGCAGTTATATTCTAAGCTCCTCGTACAATTTTATAAAAAACGAATCGTTTAATTCTAAAAAAATCAAATATTAATATCTATGGAACTTTTACTTAAGAACTTTTAACAACTATCAATTATTTTTACGTAACATTTCAAATAAAACAGTTAACTCACCACCATTGAATTAATTACTTTTAGAAATTTAGTCTTTAAGTACAATATATTAATGTGTAATTATTAGTATTATGATAATAAATCTCCTGCGCCTTTTTACAAAGGAAAAGTACTACTACACACTTCATTTTTACTTCAATTAATATAGCTAAAAATTAGATTTACTGCTAACCTTAGTAACGAATAACCATACCATCCAGTTTTTCTGAAAATATTTATCAAAGAAACTAAAAACCAAAGATAATAACAAACCTATTTACAGTTTACTGTATTTGATAGAACTAACTATTTTTTGTCGTTATTCTTGCTTCATTTATCATTTACTAAAATTTGTATTTAAAACGGATTACAAAAACTTTATCAATCATTTCAAGGATATAAAATTTATGTATTGCTTGAATACTTGTGAACAAATTCACACCATTTCTGTGCACCATTCGCATGTTAAGGAATTATAACGTGGCTTTTAAAAATTCAATGTGTTCCGCGTGTGTAAGTATTAGGAAAAGAATCTCGTTGTAATTTTTTGGAGTGCAAACACAGGACGTGTTTTGGGGGGTGCCTCTGCGGCAATTCTACCACCACGAGACCCAAGGGATGAACAAGTGTGTGCTTGTGCTTGTTTTGCGGGAATGATATTTTTTATTAACGACTCTTAAGTTCGAAAGGCTGGCCATGCTGTATTTATTTTTATATTATTATACGCACAAATAAGGCTATCAACTTTTTTAAAAATACTATTATATTTGACCACTTCTTCGCGACATTATTTCATACAGTTTAACACAGCATACCATTTATAAAAATATATGCAAAGGCATATGCCATTACATACTTATTAAATCGCACAACTATCTATTACATTGGTCAATTAAACCGTATGTAAATAAGAAATTATTTTATTTCTTGATACCTCCTCTCTGCACTCTCCTCATTATATATTTTTGAAACAATTTTTTAATATTACTTAATGTAAGCTTAGTTCTTCGTATCATATTGTTGTGAAAATAGTTTGTTTTGATTTTGATATTTGTGTAAGTTTAATTGTTTCGATTAATAACCATTGATCGCTAATAAGTTTAATTGTTTCGATTAATAACCATTGATCGCTAATAAAAAAAGTGCTTAATTTATAAAAGCGCAATGTTTACCCCTATTTTCAAAATTTTATATGTTTACGATCAGGACTGGTTTCACTCATTGCGAGTTTTCTCAAATAATATGAAATTAACTTACAAGTTATTATAGAATATGTATCTAAATAAAGTAAAATAGTTTACAGATATAATGTTATCCACTTTCTGATATTGAAGAGGTTCCAATCTTAAAAATATATCTTTGACAATTTTATTGAGGATTGTGTTTTTATTATTTAAATGTAACGCCTTTCCATCAATAAATGATATCTGAAAAGTGTTAAAATGATGCCTTGAAAATATGTATTTCACTGTGTACATTTTCACAAGTTCATACATAAATTATCTATACATTTTTGAAATCATAGATTCAACACAAAATCCATAAAATAGTCATTTGACATAGCCGTTAGTTTAGATTATGTTAGTATACCAAACAATTCTTTATACACAAAAGACGTAACTACAATTCAAAATTATTTATCCAAGCATCGAGTCAATTTAAGAAGAATTACAAAAAGGGTGTAATTGCATTAAATACGACCTTGAGATGGAACATTTAACACCTTCAAAGTAGATCTACAGAGTAACAAAAAGCTCGCATCAATAGCTGCAGAAAGTTTCAGTTAATGCTAAAGTAAAGCTGGGTGGTAAAAAACTGTAACTTTGTTAAAATAATAACCAATCACTTGTCGAGCTTTTTTTACTGTTAATTACAATTGTTAACATATGAAAGTCAGTACTAAAATTATTTTACTCGTAAAAAAACCTTGTCGTTCGTGCCGTTCATCATTTCGCGTTCGCTATTCTGTACCAATAGTTTCACGACTACTGGTCCACAGCTATTACACTTATTCAAATTATGCTATAGTGTTGAATATTAGATTTCACGTGTTGAGCTCGAAGTCTCCATAAAACAATCCGGAATGCACAATTTGCTCGGCGCTACGTGGACGGTTTGCGGGATTGTTACATCTGAGACCCTTTATAAGTCATAGAGTCACGTTTCAGCCAAGAAGTGTCATTTCACGAAAGTTTCCGTGAAAACCAGCGTCTTTGGAATTTTATAGTCTCTTGAAAGATTTATTAATACGGACGATTTATTCTCCTGCTTTATATCCGGTTTATGGGAAATTTAGCGCCGTTTTTTCTCACTTGATCGTAATAAAATTTATTGTAGAAAAGTGTTTTATGTCTTTTTATGGCAGTCAAAGTGAATCATAATTCTTTAAATTGTTTTGCCGGGTTACTGAAACCGTTTTTTATCCATTTTTCATTATATAGACACTTTTTTACAAGATGAAGCTAACCAAGAGAAAAAATTCGATACAATGACATACGCTTAAGGTTCAAATGAAATTATGTGAGATATATTACTACACAGCAGTGCATCTCAAACCTTTTTTATAGCAACACTTTATATTCATTTTACAGTCTAATTAATGTAAATCAGGTTTATTGTGTATTACTGGAGGTAGGAAATCGTTAAAAAATCCACATATATTATCATTCGCTTTTAAGTCACTACGGTCTACTTTTATTTATCCGTGTATGGATTATCCGGTTTGCGGCTTATTCGTGCCTGAAAATAAATATTTTTAAATTCAAATATAATCTGATTGATTTTTCTTCTAAAACGATTATGAGACGCATTAATGAATTGCGATCTTCATTATGCGCGTTGTTTGAAAAAAGGATGATTTTAGCTATGTGTTTGTGTTAACGTAACTAATCGGTGATTTTTTTTTTAACCACTTGTGTGTTTTGAATGTATGAATGTTCGCATTTACCGCAATAAACATCACAATTTATAGGACTAGAATGAGTCAAGAATTGAAATCCTTTGTACTCCACATGCGTTTCTATTTACATTTCCAGTGAAGTGCATAAACCGGCGCGAGTGCCCGCAGTAAATTTGTATTTTTCGGTATTTATTGCCTATATTTGTCAGCTCTAGGGACAACGTTTGTTATTATGATAAAATTTTATATTTTTACGTATTTTTTTGTGTTTTCCTGATAAATAATGAATATGTAAACAATTTTTTAATAAATTGTATTGTATAATAAAATAAAAAATTGATGATTCGGATTATCCGTGTTTTTCAATTATCCGTGACCATCCTCCCCAGCATTAGCCCGGATAATCGAGAGTGCACTGTATCTACTTCTTACACACTCTTTTACTGTAACTTATTGGTGGAAATGCATGACATTTTATACAATAAGTACACATCTTTCATTTCTTTTTTCACAATATACTTGATGACGATTTTTTGGTTTTGATTAACAAATCTTTCTATCCAATACAAATTGTGATTTTAAACACATTTAAGATTAAAATTAACCAAAGAAATCAATGATGAAATATATAGTACGTTCAAAAACCTTGAGATTTTCTTTAAAAATAATATCACAAGAAGAAGTTGAAAGCACTGTACAATTTAGTTTAATTAGTATACCTTTCACAAAAGTCTCTCATATTTACCTATTATCGTAAAACCTCGTTTTATATTTATTTAAGATTTGATTTTTTTTTTATTATCCTTTGAAAAACGTGGAATTGAGGTTTCACTATAATATGAAATATGACTAAGAAATAATCGTTATGTAATTATTAATTAATTATACTGAATCTATACGAAATGTGACCTCGTTTTAAGTTGTGCGTAATCAGAAAAAGTTGATGAACCGCGTGAAAATCGGTAATTAATTAGAGCCTCAGACACCTTTGCCTGGTACTCAGTAGGTGCTAACTAACGCGGGATGAAGGTTTTTACGCCAGCTACAAATTAACATATAATTTCGTTAGAGGCAGTCTAAGTGTCGCTCATTAACTCTAAGTCGCATCGAGTCGTGTGATATCGCTGCCGCGACATCGTGATACAATTAGGGCTGCTAAAACGGTAATTACCGGTTAATTGGAATAAACCGCAACCGTTAATTTGAGGAGCTTGCAGCAAAGCTTATACAACGATTGCAAATAATTTTTTCTCACCAAATTTAAATATAATAATCGGATCCCTCTGAAATTTCCTTGCACTAAGGTTTTAAGCAACTTTGAATTAATTTATGATATCGACTGAAGGTGCTTGATGGAATTTCAATATCAAATTTGAATTGTTAAAACTTTACGATTCCACATGTTTCGACACTAACGACCCGGGTTTCGCCTTTCGGCATCTTCTGGCATTATATCAATATGCCGAAAGGCGAAACCCGGGTTGTCAGTGAAAAAACATGTGGAATCGTACAAAGCTGTAACAATTAAAAATTGATATATAAATTCCATCAAGCACCTTCAGTAGATATCATAAATTATTTTGAACATTATTTTTTAGTTTAAATACTCAGTCGAAACCTAAGAAATCTGTGTGCTTAAATTCAAAACAATCTACTAATATTTTTAATTATTTGATTACTATTTTTTCAGATCGTTAAAATGAAGCAAACAAAGAAACGTCGCGATGAAAAAAATGGTTCTAAAATGGACACTTTTTGTAATCTGCGCGTTTTTTTTGTATTTTTATTTTTATTAATTAATATGTTTAAGAAAGTGGATAAATATTTGTAGTCCTAGATTTCAATTAATAAACCATATAATCAATTAATAGTTTGACGTAATTAAAGCCTCATATCTAAAGGGGACACAAGCAATATTTCAGTATGAAATTGTTTGCTTTAGTACTGCCTTAGTTTATGGACTCTCAAATTTCATACTCTGCTCAAAGCAACGACGTTCTATCAAACACTCACGGTCGATCAAATTAATTATAATACGGACCCCTTCAAATTAAAATCGAGTCTTCCCATCTCATCTACAAGACATCCCATTGCGTAAGATGTACACGGTAAACATATTATACGTCGCCCGTACCTATATCGGTATCTTTAATTCGCAA
Organism: Himalopsyche japonica; assembly: GCA_028555115.1. Classification (NCBI taxonomy): domain Eukaryota; kingdom Metazoa; phylum Arthropoda; class Insecta; order Trichoptera; family Rhyacophilidae; genus Himalopsyche; species Himalopsyche japonica. The sequence goes on along the minus strand of JAHFWJ010000224.1, from coordinate 39,021 downwards.
CCCTAAATTGTCAGGGGCGTGAGAAAGTCCTCTGATTTCCCATGTGACCGAGCAGTCGAGCTGTGATTTTATACATCGTTTAAGTTTTGGGGTTGGATCGTAAAAATATCATTCGCCTGGGGTTGCTATAATTATTAATTAATACTTATATTTACGTTAAGGACCACCACACTGATGTCCAGAAGGATTTTATGGTCAGCTTATACATCCACATTGGTCATTAAAACCTATATTTATATAATCTAAGGACTGAATCCTAGACAAACATAATATAAATAATCACATCTTAGACGTTATTAAATCTCTTCCGTAAAATTTGTAACATAAAAGCTAAATTTATTGTCGTTTTATCTGTACTCCAGTATATCCCAAACTTTTCTTGCGTTCCGATAATTTGCAGAGCTTAATTTTATAAAGAAAAACCCATTTTTTTATTTTCTAGGATAGATAATAATAAAAAATCTAATTGAACCAACATTCATAAAATTTTTCACATCCATATTTAAATATTGACTCCGTTGATATTGGAACTATGGATTAAAAATAAATTATATTCTCCTAATCATTTCTACTTACAGCAATCAATCAACCACTGAGTGAATATCGATTTTGTAAACATGAACTATTCAAACTATGTTTTTTTTTAAATGCTGTACAATTATTAATGCGAAACACCGCGCTCCGCGGACCATAGTTTGCGAAATCTTGATCTACAGAAATTGTAAGTCTCAAACTGTCATTTTAAGCTTTCAATGTTTTAATTTCAGCCAACTTAATCTATAATCAATTGTCAATTGTCTACCAGTACACCAAGAGAAACTTAAACATGCTACTGATAATAAAAACAAACTTACTCTTTTCTCTCTCTCATCTAAGATTTTGTATGTATTAATTCAATTTTCATTTAAATAGATTTAATAATGATCACATACATCTGTTAAAATAATAAAAAATATATGCGTTAAAACTTCTATGGACGATGATGATAGATATCAAATATATTCTATCATTATCAAAATAAGCACTTAACTACGATTTTCTTGCGTAATATACATGTAATAAAAATTATGTTACTACCGTCCATACAAAAAAAAATATAAAAATATTGAATTCTTTTTTAATTGAAATACGTTTGTTTGCTGATGGATCACATTTTTATCCGCTTTTCTACAACATTTTTCACAATTAAAAAATATGCATTACATATTTCACTATTAGAAAAATTAAAAAATGTAAGTAATAAATATGTTTTAAATAATAAAAACACAATTTTTTAGTACTTATTTCCACAATATATTTTTTGATCAGGACCGGTTTCGCTCATCGCGAGCATTGTCAACTGAAATTATAACAATTATTCAGTTGATAATGCTCGCGATGAGCGAAACCGGTCCTGATCAAAAAATATATTGTGGAAATAAGTACTAAAAAAATGTGTTTTTATTATTTAAAATATAATGCCTTTCCATCAAGAAGTGACAGTTAACACCTTAAAAGTAATAAATATGTTTTTAATTCTCTACTCGTGGATTCTAACAATCATATAAAAATCATTTAAAATAACGTTTTATTTATAGCAATCGTTGTGTCAGTATAGTTTTAGCGTAAAATATTTAAAAAATATATTTTCCTAGGAATTTAAAATATATCGACTCCGTTAGCAGACATGTATAAAACATAATTTACGAGGTAAATTTACTAATACGGACAAGTTTCTCGCACAGACCCAACTCGTAAATTAAACGGGAAGACTTTTTTGCGAAATTAATTCCTTAAAAAATTCGTTAAATGGAAATTGTTTTGCCCGAAAATGTATTTACTTATTAGATGTTAAACTTTATGCAGCACATTCTAACATGATTTTTTTTCATGATACAATTTTAGGTAAGCAGGAATGAATTGATTTGTTAAAATTATATTTTTTCCCGATCGAGCTTTAATACCAACTGAAAATTTCTGATGAAAGCGATGCGAGCTTACATCACTCTCTACATATCACGTTGAGAGTGTTAACTGTCAAATATTGTTGAAAGGCATTAATAATATTAATTCAAATTAACTATTTTCCTAATATTTTTAAATAACCAGGATTTATTTCGCTTATCACAAGAATCATCAACAAATTAAAGCAAAACATTTTTACAAAATTGGCTGTTAATAATTACAAGACATAAAAAAAATGTCGAAAAGATGAACATGCAAATAATAATAAAGAAACACAATTAAACGAATTTAAATATTTTATATTGTTTACTTGTTACTTGCCAATTCTTGGTGAATAGTTATTATATTGAAATGTGTAAAAAATCACGTTTTATACGCTTTTTTGACATATTATCATCAACTAATCAGTTGATATTGGTTGCGATGAGTTAAACCTGTCCCGACCTTTATATGATAAAATTGCAGAAATAATAATTAAACTGTGTTATCCTCACTAAATTTTAAAGTTATTTATTAAATTTATGGTATTGACTGAAAGTGCTTGATGGAATTTCAATATCAAATTTGAATTTTTACATCTTTGTATGATTCCATATGTTTTGTCACTTCTGTGGCATCCGTGTAATGGAATGCCTGAAGATGCCGAAAGGCGAATCCTGGGTCATTAGTGACAAAACATGTGAAATCGAACAAAGTTGTTACAATTCTAAATATTTATTTATCTCTTTTTTAAAATGAACGTTAGAAGTAACAATTTTTAAGAAATCATAATGAGTTTAAAAAAATACATTTTCAGTCAATAACAAAATAAGCAAACGAAAAAGTTTTCCAATATAATTGAAAATCTCTTTATGTTTAACTATTAGAAACTTAATCGTGTAAATAGAAACCGTGCAAATATTTTTTGGTTTTCAATGAAGATATAAGCATCCTTCCTAGATGCACGTACGTGTACTTAATCAATGGTTTATTATTTCACATATTTCGCAGAAAATATTTGTTCAGTTACCAATTTCGAACCGAAACCAATTAATTAAGTTATAAATGGTAATTCAATACATTTTCAATTACACCAATCAAAATATGAATAATTAACATGAATATTTTCTTTCCGGTGTACCGAATTAATTTTTCCCACCCCAAAGTAACAATATTCGTTTCGCTTAAAATCCCATTCTTTCCCGATGGCGACCGACCCTCGACTGTAACAAATCTGAGAAAATGTTATCCCCTGTTTCCAGATAATTTAGTTAGGAGATTGGATAAACCCAGAGGGAAAGTCGTGCGGAGCTTTGTTTTGTTTCGGCTCGCGATATTATGCGAGATGTAACATCGGATGAATACTGCTACATTTTTGACATTACATATATTATATTAAAAAATACGCAAATAAAAATATTAGTACCATCAGTAAGATGGCGTATTATCTTACATGTTACACGAGAAAGTCGCGCATGCGCTTAAGAATTTTAGACATGTTGATTTAGCAGTCTAATAATTGGGTCTCTTAATTAATTGATTGAATTGGCATTTACTTTGTAGAACTCCATTATAACACGGTGACAAAATTTTGTAGAACTAAAAAACATTGCTATATTTTTTACCGTGTCCCTTGATTATGTTTACAGAATTGTTTGTTAGTTTATGTCATATATACGGCAAGACCTGTCTGGTGCATTTTGGTAAAGTGACGGCGTACATTTTATCGTCATTAAATTATCGTTTTTAATCACCGTTCATGCAATTGTAGAATTTTTAAGTAATATGTTTTATATATTCATTTATTCATTTAAATAGGAAAAAATGATTGCGTTATATTATACGATAAAACAGCACAATCTCGACAGTGTAGCGATGCTGTAATAAGCTATCGACAACTGTAAGCTAATTGAAATACTTTCTAAATAAATTGAATGTCATCATCATCAGCCGGGGTCGATCCACTGCTGGATGAAGGCCTCCCCCTGTTTTTTTTTTCTTTTCAGGGGGGGTTTGGACATAGCAACACCACGCTTCCCAGGCGGGTTGGTGTTCGGTTTTCTGTCTGGGTTTTCCTTCCCATAGCCAAGAGAACACGGCACTCGGTGTTCCCGAGCGGTCACCCATCCAAGCACTATCCGCGCCCAATGTTGCTTAACTTCGGTGATCGCACGAGAGCCGGCGCTTACAACGTGGTACGGTCGTTGGTAAACGAATGTTGAATGTATTTCAATTTAAATATTTTTTTAAGTGATGATATATCATCTATCCATTCTAAAACAGTACATAAAGCTTATTTAAAATTGACGTCATACGTAGTTATGTTGTAAGGAATATCTGTAAAATTTTGTCACTCTTATCTCATTAGAATATTTTAATTAATAATTAATTAAGATTGAATCAGATGTTATCATACTGAATACGTTTTTGGTAGCTTTGTAGCGTTCACGTTTAAAATCTAAATATCAGGCTAGATGTGAGAAACCGTTCACAGAACATAATTTCATTACATCATATAGGTCGCATATCCTTGCGTCTAACCGATTAGTTGTGTACGATGTATTATTAAGTTCTTCCAAACAGAGCAGTTCTTAACGATAAATCTTGTAATTTTTGATAAATATTGTTGTATTTTCCAGTCCATTTTGTTAAGAAATATTTTTCTACAGATATTTTCGCTGCAGCGCTGAAATTGAAATATAACATATGGTTGTTTGTGATATGTCAAACCGACCCAAAAATATGTTAACAGTTATAAATAACGTTTTATTTTTACACAATATTTTTGTGGTTGACGTAATTGGCTTTATATAATATCAAATGTGTTTCCGGTCCTGTAACTAAGCTTTGAAAGCTAAAAAGTTTACGAAAATTTTAAACTAAATACTTCATTTCATTCATTATTTATTGTGCCTACTTTTTATAATTGTTTTATAAAGAGTTTTTTGAGTTACTAGTGATCTGAACGCACACACTCTCTCTTATTGACCGCATGTACCGCAGATAAAGTGCGTATGAGCGTATTGTATGGCTTCGCAACTCACAACACACACACTCATTTTGTCTTTATATCTACACAGTATTAGCATTAAGTTTTGATGGCAAGATTTACTAATTGTCACTTTTAACGTGTTAACTGTCACTTCTTGATGGAAAGGAATAATATTTTAAATAATAAAAACAGACTTATAGTATAATTTATGATATCAAGTGAAGGTGCTTGATGGAATTTCAATATCAAATTTGAATTGTTACAACTTTATACGATTTCACAGGTTTTGTCAACGACCCGGGTTTCACCTTTCGGCATCTTCAGACATTCATAGAATATATATAGATTGCCTAAAGATGCCGAAATGCGATACCCGGGTCGTTAGTGACAAAACATGTGGAATCGTACAAAGTTATAACAATTCAAATTTGACACTTATAGTAGTTATTTCCACAATATATTTTTTGATCAATACCGATTTCGCTCATCAAGAGCATTATCAAATGATAGAATACAATTTACAAACAAGACTTTTTATACAAAATATTTGAGTTAAATGTAGCAAGTATACAAAACCATGCGTTCAAGAACTAAGACTAACTATTTACTTTTAGCTTCGGTTCCATAAAAATAATAAGTGTTACCTAATGATCTCTTTATAATAAAATGTTATTTCAATCGATATTAAATGTTTGTATCATATATATACTGTTCAATGCCAGGCTGATATATATACTTCTACTCACTTCATTGAGAACGATACCCATTGTCGTCTTACATATTATTCATTTGTGCTTAAAACAATATTCTTGCGAAACAATAAGTGTCATGCTACTCAATTCAGGCAAGTCTAAACCAATCGAAGCTTTCAAAAACTTCTACGGTGAAGTAAGTGCTCTTGAAAGTCCGTAAGAGATAAAACCGACAATCCAAAACCCAAGTCAAACCAAGGCACTTACACTGACTTTCCACGCCTGCTCTCTGAACCGACGTTGTCGGATTGTCAACCAAATGAAACTAGCGCGTGTGAAGCTTTTCTCCGTCTTGTTTCTTAACCCTTTCATAAACACTCAATGTGTTCAGGTTTAATTAACAAATAAATTTGTTTCGAATGCTTAACTATTTTACTTGACAGTCTCACCTTAATTAAACTCAATACAAAAAGCTTTCAATGGCGACATCAACACAATCTTTCTTATCATAGCCGCCTCAAAAGTGAAACTAGTTTTGTTTTATTTATTGAATTTGCATTCATATTGTAGAACTCTATTATAACATCAATAAATATCAACTATCACAAAGAATTTTCGAATGTCGATCGCCATTGCTTAACCCTCTACAGGGGTATGTTTTGTGTCCGTAATAGACCATTTCCGTGCCTTATGTAAACGTTTTGATATAGCCGCTTTTCTAGTTTCATTTACAAATTTTAGTTTTATTGCGAGCAAGAAGCAAGCTAGGTCGCTCACACAGGATAACAGATGTATTGTGTACGTTTTCTACACAGCATATATAGATAAGCAAATGTTAGTTTAAGCATAGTTTTGACGATGGCGATAACCGAAATAGCTATCAGCTATTTTTTTCACCGTGCTAGTTCGGTTTTACAACTTGTTGTAATTATAAATTCGCGTAAGTAATTATAAAACAATACGATTCAGTTTCTTCAGTCATATCTGCTCCCTACTTAATTCATATGAAATATTAACACGAAATCTCAAATACTAGCCGCAATCCAATCACAATTATTAATAATATGCCTAATGTGATGGTATACGGACAGAGCTAGTTTTTTTCATTCATTCTTGATATCTGGAAATTACTCACTATTTAAATAATTATTTACCTAATGTTTATGTTCTACGGTGTATTCTAGAATTAATCATATAAACTCAAACAAAACTGTTTATGATTCATTCACTCAAAATTATTTGGAAAAGTTTATAAATTTTCTAGATACGCCTTGTTGTTAGGTTGCGATAAGCTCGCGAAATTTCAAACTTCTTATAAATCCATGACTTTGAATGCAGAACTGTGAGACTTTTTAAATAATTGTTTTATGGGTTTCACAACTGAACAGAATGTAGCCCATAAGCGTATAATAATCGGCTTCGAAGTTATAGAATCTTATTTGTCATCATTTTCTTCAACAGCTAGGGGCTCTAACGAGTTAAATTAAATGTTCCGAGTGTCGAGCCGGTACACAATTGACAGTTTTGCGACTGAAACTAATCAAGTCTACCAAGATTAGTTTTAAAGTTACCCATTTGTTTATTATTTCTTAGGTATACAAAGGAGTTAGTTGCTTTTGTTCACTTCTCTTACTCCACTTTGATAATATACCCGTTTTGAGAGCTACAGCGAGTCAAGCATTTCGCTTTGTTAGTTAGCTTTAAACCTTGTTATTTTGTTAGCCTCTTTGAGGTGTAGTTTTAGACATCTTGATATTGCTCTTGGGTTATTCGGGCAGGTAAACAACAACTTAATACGAAGGTAACACCGCAAACAACTTTACTTTAAATTAAATCTATATCTGAATCTAATTCATTTTTAACCATAGCCGTCTGACATATTTTCAGTCTGTCTTATTTGTTAATTATAAACGTGTTTTTAAGATATTTATGACGATCTTTCAAACCTTTTTCTCTCAATAATTTTTGGCTTACAAATACGAAAACAAATAATTGATCATTATTATGTATAAATTCTCAATATTGCTTTTTTTATTCCATTAAAAATATTCGGCATAAATATTTGCGCTTGGGAATTTTAACATATCTAAAATGTGCTGATATATCAGCCATGTGGGAGGCAAAGGGTTAAAAAATTCATTTGCGATATTGACAGCGATCGCAAAATCATCAAAACTAATTTTACAAAAGTCTTGTTCAAGCAGCGTTGATTTACTATAGTTGCTGATGTATTTTTTTGTCAAAAAACTGAGGTAATCAAAAGTGATAACAGATTTTAATATACATAGATCAATTTCTAATTTATTTCTCTGATTAACGATCATTTATGGACAGTTGTATTAGCCGCTGAAATCGAATAACTGTGTATTTACAGTGGAACTCGTTGCGTTGTAACTAAACTGTAATTATGGAAACACTTTGCTACCACATCAATCCAAATAACCTTTGAGAGATCGATCAGTGCCCTAAGGCAGATATGGGATACTACAAAATAATATGTAATTATAGCAACTTTATAATAATAGACTTTCTTAGAATAGCTTTTAAACTTTCAAGTGAATTTGCATAAACGTGTTGTATTAAGGGAGGAAGCAAACTTCAATTATATTCAAAGATTTTTTTCTATGTGCTTTAAAGAAAACATGGTACACGTACTATGAATTTATATAGTTTTTCATAGAATATATGAAATGTTATCGTATTCCCATAATTTTAAAATTATAAATGATTCTCGTGTTATTTACATTCGAGTGGAATATCTATCAAATATCACAGTGATAAAGTAGCCACGTATTTTAGTTCTAGAAAATTTATAAGATATATAGTTGATAGCTATTTTTCCTTCATCAGATCTTTTTTTAAACGTACATTTACCTATCTATATAAAGCTGCGTAGAAAAGGTACACAATACATCTTCTCGTCTGTTTTAACGCCCTAGCTTCATATTATGCTAATAACGTAAAAAATGCGGCACATTGATTTTATGCATTTCTTGAAGTGCGAGGTAATCTGGGTTTTTTTTATATTTTTTAAATTAATATATATATACATTGTGACACCCCTCGAAGTATTTACATGTATTAAATGACCTTCTGTTTATGTATTGTCGCAAAATCATTAAAATTCAGAAATAAAAATAGTGGAACAGCTGGAAATCAATAGACATCAACTATCACAAAGAATTCTTAACGAATAAACTATGTTATGTCGGTCACCATTGCTTAACCCTCTGTGGGATGCTTCTTTGTTTCTGTAATAGACCATTCCGTGCCATATGTGGACTTATTGATATAGCTGCCTTTTTAGTTTCATTTACAATTTTTAGTTTTATTGTAAGCAAGAAACAAGCTAGGTCGTTAAAACAGGAGAGAATATGTATTGTGTACCTTTTATACACAGCTATTTATAGATAAATAAATGTTAGTTTAAGCATAGTTCTGACGATGGCGTGAGCCGAAATAGCTATCAACTATATTGTAAAAATAGCATTGCCATTTTTTTCACCGTGTTAAAAATAGTGGCTTTCAAAAGGTTTGTGCTGACTTTTAAAAACTGACACGGCATTTTATAAATGTTATCATATCAAAATTTTATCAATATAAATTATAAAATAATAAATTAAAAAAATCTTATAGCTTGACTAAATAGAACATAATCCAAAACCATTTGATTGTGAGTAAAAAGAAAGCTCTTACGGGTCAAATTCAATTGTTTTTATTGAAATTTAACTCGACGATAAACCTGTATATATTTTTTGTTTTATCGTTTACCAAGAAATATCAGTAAACAATGTAGAATTCATATTTTCTCTCTTTAATACTCATCTCACCGAGAAAACTATTTGATAGATGTTTTACTGATCCTGAAGCACGGACAGGTATATGAATGACAACGTTAAAGGGAAAAAAAAGACATTTTATGTCGGAAGTTTACCCTCGGAACAAAGAAAGCTTACCGATAGTGTCTTGCTTAAAATAAGTTATCGTTACAATTTGTAGCAATATAAACTTTCGCATCTTTTAAATATAAAGTTTCGAATAGATTATATAGCGTGGAAAATCATTTTACAAAGAAAATTTAGTCATAATAATGCTTTATTATTTTCCATAATGTTTATTTAGATAGAATTATTTTGTATTCTACAGCAGAATTTTTTGATCTTTTTTTTAATCCAACGCTGTTTTTACTACAATGATTCAAAAAAGAACAAGAATACTTTTTCTAGTGAATATTTGTAGCGGGAACCAGTCCAAGTCATTGCAAGGTTTTTGAATGATGATGTTTTTTTTTATTTTTAACCCGAAATTTATTGAATATGTCATCGAATTTCTCGTATAACATTACTAGAAGCAAATTTATTCTGGATGTCTTCACATAAGTCTCAAGTTAAATATGCGTTTTGCTATTATTATAAGCTATCTAATATTTTATTTGAATTGTTTCAACTTTGTACGATTCCACATGTTTTGTAATTAACGACCCGGGTTTCGCGTTTCGGCATATTTATGCATACTATCATACGGATGCAACAGAACTGACGTGAAATAAACAGTTAGCATCGTCTATATACCATAATTATTAATTACAGGAAAAATCTTACCCCAAGGCAAGCAGTAAATGGCAGCTTAAACAAATTTAACAATTGCCTGTGATAGTTTTCATTAACGATCCTATTAATAAGCCATTCATTAAAGGGTTTTACAACAAATATCAATCAACTAACATTACAATATAAATAGTTTATTTTAAAGAAATACCAACTTATTTCAATCTGGCAAGTAACGATCAATCGTTATATGGACGATGCTAACTGTTAGTCTGACTACGTCAGTTCTGTTGCATCCGTGTGATAGAATAACTGAAAATGCCGAAAGATGAATCCCGTGTCGTTAGTGACAAAATATGTGGAATTGTATAAAGTTGTAACAATTCAAATTTGATATTGAAACTCCATCAAGCACCTTCAGTCGATATCATAAATTATATCTAGTATTAGTCTGATTCTTATTCATACTGATAAACTTTTATTTTTTATGGAAATAAAATTACTATCAAATCATCTCAATCAAAAAGTTCATCAAAGTTTTTAAAAAGCTTCATTCAAATCAATCATAGATTTGGGAGATTATCCCGACAGCGACGCGATTAATTATTCGGTCGGACAATTTGCTACATTGATTGATTCAAGGAATGACAATATCAATTTAGAATTGAATATTAATTGAAATCGGTTCATTTTTGCGGAGATGAACGAATTCAAATAATTTTTCAGATGCAGTTTTCGAAAGCAAACAAAGTTAATTGAAACCGTGCTCTGCCCACGTTTTCTATGGAAACTTATAATCAGTTGTATTGATTTGAATTTATTTAATGAGTTTTCTGTTTGAAATTTCAGTGCTCAGTTTATAGATTATCCTAAATCGACTGCATATAAATCGGTGTAAAAGTAAACCCATAAATTTATTGAAAAAGGCTATCTTAACTTAAAAATGTAACCCGTTAGCCGACGGCTTTTACCACTGAAGAGAATCGAATATCATTCTGGCAAGTCAGTATCTTGAAAATTTCTAAACATAATTCTACCTAGAGAAGACCTTGACCATTGAGTTTGTCAGTATCGCAGAACAGGTAGTCAACATATTCTGTGACCAATTTAGTTTTATTAATGTACTTACAAATTATAAATTCATTGCTTTTGCAACGTTAACATATTTGAATATAAAGTGTTGGAAATTTGACAAATACACAACAAAACAATCAACAAGGATTGCAAAAAAATCAACCAAGTAAGGTCATGAAACATCTACTTTAACTGAAAAAATATTATTCGCCTGAACTCACTTTCGTTCACGTGGAATATGTCAACATCTGAAACAATGCTGTTGAACATTTTTAGTGCTCTTACCATCATTTCAATTACCCCAATAATTTGTTTCTCATTGTTTACCAAATATAACGATGTGTATTATCATCGAAGTAATGTACTATATTGTCATCAATATTCATTTTTAATCTCGACGGAAATGTATATTGTCTTTGCAAGCAATGTATTTTTTATTGATGAACATTTTATTGGACTTGAGTATCCTATTATGCTATTCAATAAATCATTTTAAACACATTAAGCAGCAAATTGTAAACATGTCTGAAACCAATCTGGCGTTACTATAATAAGATTGAGATAGTGATATTAATAATTGATTATAGTTGAATACTTGCCGAAATAAACGAGACATTGTTAAGGGTGGAAACTTTAATAATTATTGTAGTGATTACGAAATATCAATGTCGTCTAGCGGTTGGGGTGTGATGGGTGACCCGTGACAATTTAATCACTGCTTAGAATTTTTCATAAAATACATCTATTGATTAAATATCATTTAATGAATTTATTTTCTCATGAATGAAATCGATTCAATCACATGAATTAAATTCCTATATTATGTCACCTGATGTTAAATTAATACTTATTGTTACTTCCCATCTTGAAATAAGGTATTTCTTAATCAAAAAAAAAAATACAATAACATTTAATGATTTCCAATTATTGTTTGTTGTAAAATCCTTTCATTACCATTATTTATCTTTAACTATTAGAACAATATTATTGAAAATTATTTTAGCTATCATTTTGTTCTGGCCTTGGGATTTGTGTTTTTCATTTAATTAACTCCTTTGGTATATTAGCAATGCTAACTGTTTATTGTGTGTCAGTTCTATTGCATCCGTGTGATTGAATGCCCGAAGATGCCAAAAAGCGAAACACGGTCGTTAATGACAAAATATGTGGAATAGTACAAAGTAATAACAATTCAAATTTGATATTTAAATTCCATCAAACACCTTCAGTCTATCTATCCCTTTGTTGATAATGCTCGCGATGGGCGAAACCAGTCACGATCATAAAATATATCGTAGAAATAAGTTATAATTCTTTTTTTATTATTATTATTAAAAATATAATGCATTTCATCAAGAAGTAACAGTTAAAAACACCTTAAAGAAGTTGATAGTTATTACGGCTCACGCCATCGTCAGAACTATTACGATGGCGTGAGCCGAAACAGCTATCAACTATATTTGTTAAAAATAATTTTGTAGAACTAAAATACATTGCTATTTTTTCACCGTGTTATAATGGAGTTCTACCAAGTGAATTACCAATTCAATCAATACCTTAAAGAAGATAGATAAATTTTATAATTTTTTTTTTTTAATAATTTTTCATAAATGTAATATTTTTTTTACCTCAACGCTTTCTATGTCCCTCCCTACCTACTACACCACCTGCTTTTTACAACAAAAAAAACTATAATATTTTATTTTTATTCGTAGCAAATGTTGGTATATCTGATTTTGGCAATTAAAAGATTGACATACATATTTTAATATGACTATGTGCTTTAAATAAGCTTGTTAAATCGGTATTGTTTTCCACTTATAGTTGTTTATTTAATTAAATGATATTTTTATGAATATAAATGAACAAACACGCTTTTCCATAGACAAGATATTAAATATCATAATGCGTTGTTTGTGTAATGAACGCTTCTTCCCTATGACTTTTGGTATAATGTGTCATATTTTATTATCAATCTACATAAACAACTAATTATACTTGAGAAGTGTTCATATCTTCTCTACGAAAAGGAATAGTTTGTTAACATATAGTTTTATCTGTTCAATTTAGATGTTAATACACTTTCTCCTCCAAGTAATTTAGCTACATATTACAATTAACATATTTACTTCGCAAATGCAAATAATCGTAGTTTTTTTTTGTAGTGTCCTTTTAAAGATAGATTTCATCTCACTTACCCTAATCAGTCGTATTAGATTACCAGCACCTTTCACATTGCCGTTAATTACGTTGGGGTTTTGTTGAAAAAATAATGACTTTCTCCACACAGCCTTGTTTCCCATTTTTTCATTGAATATCAGAATAAACCTGAACTATTGAATTTTAAATGCAAAACATATTCAATAGCTTATTTAAATTTGAATTGTTACAACTTTAAACGATTCCACATGTTTTGTCAGTCTGAAGAACTGAACAGTCCGTTATGTTGTATCAGTGTGATAGAATACCTGAATATGCTGAAAGGCGAAACCCGGGTTGTTAGTGACAACACATGTGGAATCGTACAAAGTTGTAACAATTCAAATTTGATATTGAAGTTCCATCAAGCACGTTCAGTCGATATCATAAATTAGCTTATTTTTAAGTGTAAACTGTCACTCATCGTGTAAAAGTTTTACATGTTATATACAATTAAAAAAAAGCACGTTTAAACATACTCCAGATGAAGGAGTTATCCGAAATACTATCAACTATATATCTTACACTTTTTATATAACCTAAATATTACATTGCTATTTTTAATCGTGAAACAAAATAATTAAATAAAATGTTTAGGCCATCTTATAATCAAATATCTTCTTATTTGTAATAAAAAAACTAAAGTAACAGTCCTTTATGAGTTGAGAAATAATTGTGAAATATACATTAACAGGAAGAAGAAATGAAAAAAAAATATAATACGAATAATCAGACTAAAATTATTTTACCACATACTGAATTAATTTTTAATAATTTTTAATAGGCAGTATTTTTTTATGTACCCATCGTCTCCATGGTTTTTTAAAACGCATTGCTTTGTGAAATATTTCCGCAGCTTTAGTCGAAGTGAAACAGATCCTTCAATTTAAATTTATAATTATGCTGGTAATGTGACAAAATCTAATAAAAAACTTTATTCCCGTTTGAAATGCCCGTAGAAGCTCACTTCATTTCTTACACGAAATACCTTTCGACGCATGTAATTATTTATCTCCGAACATCAGCTGAATTCTGAAAAGTGGATCGAGCAGAAATTCAAATATGCTACGAGATAAATTTAAAAGCTCCACGAGAGCTTTTGCAGGGATGTCAACAAAAATATCCGTGATATTAATTTGTCAGGATATCGAGTACTTTCATATTCAAGTCTTCAGCTGACAATAATAAAATAAAACTCGTTTAAAGCTCGTCATTTTATATAGTACATAATGCATATTAATATATATATATTTTCAATTAAAACATGATGCGTGGTAGAATTTAAAATAATAGATACTAATCAAAAACTTTTCCTCGATCATAAAACGCCCATATTTGTTGAAACCCTTTTAATTTTTATTATTTAGCGGTAATGTCAACATCTTTAATCAAACTATATTTATACTTCTTTGACATCAAAACAGGATTTGAAATCATCACTTTTAATTAATTATATTAAAAAATAACAAAGCTTCATCATTTATCTTAGATAAATTGAATTTTAACGTGAAAGTTGTTACTGCTATAAAAAGCTAGTAACATTCTTTTTCATTTCATTAATTTGATATTTTAAACTTATTTTTTTACATAAAAAAAAAATATAAACAAATGACACTCGGAAAATTTTGTTATAATAATAATTAAGACAGCATATACATTTTTCATCTATGTGAACTACATCCGATAAAGCACTACACTGACGATGGCGAAAAAGCCCCTATATTAGGTAAATGGTATATTACATCATTTAAAATCTTATACATTTTACCTCATAAATCAATGCTTAAAAAATAAATTTTGAAATCATGCAAATATTTGCATTTAAAATATTGCACAGTGAAAAATAGCAACGTATTTTGCTTCTACAAAATTTATGATTTATACTTCTTGTTACTTCTAAGCTCTCATCAGAACTATAATAGAGTTCTATCAATTAAATTTCAAGTCAATCAATAAATTTTAAATCATTATTGAAAGATCAGTATATGCCTATGCAAACTAAACAAGACAATCGTATCGTAAAAAGTTATAATCTATGCACTCACATATCATCAAGTATCATATCCCAAAGCACAGTAATATTTTCTAAGCGTGCCACATCACGTCCCCTAATAAAAAAGTTTTCTTTTTATCAATATCACTGTATTTTTTCAATGGAAGAAGATTTCCATTTTTTTTCAATCACGAAATAAAATAAGAGATTTTAAGTGAATACACTTTTTTTAAGTATACAATAAATTATTTCTAACCATTATTCAAGTCTTAAAACATTAAAAATCGATGCTTTATAAATGAGTTAGATATGACATTGTATGACATTTGAAAATATCCAAAATTCGAACGATTCAATTTAGTAACCGGAGATAAACAGATTATCGAAAGCTAAAGAACGAGTAGTATGACATCCCTACTAATACGAGGGAATACGGCAAACAGGTGTCAGCTGCTTCGAGCTTTAATGGGGCACATTATTTGCCTTAATACGCTGACCCAGGAGCTTTTAACACGTTTGGTTACACGTGGAGTTCGCATTTGCGACTCTACGAAAACAATAGATACAATTTAGATGACAGCCAGGATTTCGAGCACAATGGATTTGCTTACAACTGGCTTCTACCCGTTTTAATAATCTGAATATCTTTCAGAAACACAAGGAGGTTTTGTGAACACAATTCAAACCGTTTCTCTGTACATGCTTTACCGTATTATGAGGTTAAACAACGTATTGTGAAGAGCAACAGCGACTCAAAAAGGATTAAAAGTGAGAACATTAAAGTTGTAGGAAAAGCTACAATATCTCTCACTAGTAAATAACGTATGAAATGTTATTAGTATTGCAAATAAATATCAACCCTCTTTACACCCAGCAAAATAAAAAATCCAAATATCGATTTCTCATATATAAGCAAATAAACAATAAAAATCAATTGTCTACGTTATATATACAACGTCTTGCGTTCTCAAAAAATGGAATAAAGTATTTTTGTTTATATTTACAAGTTTTATGTTGCTTCTACTGAAGCATTTAAAACATAATCGATTGGAAATAATGTTGGAAGTGAGTCACTTTTATTGACAACCAAATCCCTCCAAAACGTAAAAGTAATGTTGATCTTATCATTAAACACAATTATATGATATAAACGTGTCAAAGAAAACAAAATCATTGCGAGATATTAACGCTACACTCTGTGTGAAAAATACTTTAAGAATTTGCATAATTGTAACGTTTTATATATTATCCAAACAGTAACATTTTCCAGAATCAATTTCAAATGATTATTTACTCGAGTATCGTCACTTGAAACGAACGGAAAAATCTACACAATTTACATAGTATTTGATCGAAAGTCTGGTAATCGACTCACTCAAACAGTCCTTCTGGTGGTGCTCGATTTGATCGAGTCGAGTATGCAAATAAACATCAACAATACTTTTCTCGTATAATCTCGTATTACACACTAAATATATCGACAAAATACGGTTTGTTACGGAAAATTGCTTTTTGTGGTCTATATTTAATTATTAATGTCATCAGTATAAGTATTTATGACGTGTGTCAAATTAGTCTCATATTCGAAAGTAATAGATCCACGTGAAAGTTGCAAACTATAAATTAAACGTAATATTAATTAGGTAGTGACATAATTATTTTACTGTATAAAACGCTTGTCCGACAAAATTTAAATTCTTGCGACGTTTTCACGTAACTACAGCTCGTATGCAAATTGTTCGTGTCCATCAAATAATCCCTTTGTCGCTTTCGACGCGTACGCGAACCCGATTCAAATTGCCTCTAAGTGAATAATTTGTTTCTTGTTTATATGTCTAACTGATTCTGTTTGTAGGGATGTACTTACTCAAAAGCTTTTTTAGCAATTTCAATTACAGATAATTAATTTCGAGAGCCGTTCCGTGCTGTATTATTCTCAGAATCATTACAAAGAAAGACTTACAGATTTCCTCGATTATTAGAGGCGTGTTTTTTTTTTTTTGCTGATTTTGGTGTGGTTTTTCTGTAAAACTTCGCAGCAGTGATGAATCGATCATCAATAACAGAATGGTTTTCAGCTGTTCATAAGAAAATTCCGGAGACTGTATTGGAAAATATTTTCACTATTACACTTAATAATAACACACAGGATACAATTTTGTGAAAAATTACATTAAATAAGATCATTTTTAAATTTGAAACTTATTACGGCTCAACATGTTTTGTCTCGACCGGGGTTTCATCTTTCGGCATCTTCAAGCTTTCTATTGAACTGACGAAGCATTTGGAATCGTACACAGTTTCATCAATCCAAATTCAATATTGAAATTCCTTCAAGCATCGTCATTCGATATCATAAATTTAGATTATTTTTGTTAAGGATGTATGACTTGATGATATTAAATAATATATTGTGTTTTCATTGTCAATACGGTATAAGAAAATTTTTGAAAAATATTAACACCAGTTTTATAGTGTTAATTGTCACTTTTTTGTAATAAGGTATTGTATTTCATAATAAAAAACACAATTTATTTATTACTGTATGCACATAACAAAATTTTATAACCTTTAGTTTTTACAAATTACTTTAGATTAGGGAATAATTTTTCCAAGTATTTTACTATACCATCACAATATCAAAACGTAAATCTTAGAACCATTTTATCGAAAAAATCATCGACAAAGCAGGAACCTCGAAAATGAAAAACGTATTTCAGCAAGTATAGCATCTAAAATGAGATATTGTGGGTATACGTACCGGTTTGTTAAGTCAAACAAAAAATATTAATCTACATGAAAACGTAAAACTTTAAATTTTTATGCATGGTACATTGACAATTGTAATATCACATATATTTCTGTTGGCTCTTTATACTTCATATTAATATGTGATTAGTGAATACTCAAAAAAGTAAAACTTCAATGTAACAGATAGAGTGTTTGATAAAAATATCACCTGTCAACAGGTTTGAGTCCAAGACTTACCGCTTATTAATATTATCAGCACTACACCATAGTCAAACCAGTTTCACGCGTTCCGGCTAATGATTTGATGTATGTTTACCTATAGTAAGCCGATCCGAATGAATTATAACTGTCACTTCTTGATGATAAGGCATGATATTATAAATAATAAAAACACATTTTTTTACCATTTTTTGATCATGACCGGTTTCGCTCATCGCGATCATTATCAACTGATAGAATAAAATTTACAAGCAAAAGCAAGGATATTTATACAAATTTTTTGAGTTAAAGGTAGTAGGTATTATCCTAGTTCTTAAACCCATGGTTTTGTATAAATAAGTACTAAAAAATGTAAATTGTTACAATTTTGTACGATTCCACATGTTTTGTCACAAACGACCCGGGTTTCGTCCTTCGGCCTCTTCAGGCACTCCATCACACGGACGCAACAAAACTGAGTCAGTTCTGTCAGTTCTGTTGCATCTGTGTGATGGAGTGCCTGAAGATGCCGAAGGGCGAAACCCGGGTCGTTTGTGACAAAGCATATGGAATCGTACAAAATTGTAACAATTCAAATTTGATATTGAAATTCCATCAAGCACCTTCAGTCGATATCATAAACTAAAACATGTGTTTTTATTACAATATTTAAAAAAAAATGTTTTTTAAACAATCGCGAATTTTCAGCATTATTCAGAACATTCAGTTCAATTAGATACGCACTAATGCGTCACAGAAATGCTTTTCTATAATATTAATTTATTCAAAAAATCGTTTGTGATTCAAATAAATCAAACAAACATTCTTCGTATAATATAATCAATTGGAGTGATAGCTTAATCTTTATCTAAAAAGGTAATGTTTAATCACACTCAAGTATTAGAAGAACTTGATTACTTGTAAATAAATCAATTAAAGTGTTACCACTGTTTTAATGAAATCTATTCTCAAGCGTGGGTACAACGCAAATAATTGATTACCTCTTTTGTCCCCGTGAAGCTCCGTTTATATTCGATTTAAAAACGCCCTCACTTTACAGAGTAAATTAATCTAAAGTCACCTAGGCCCCTACTTCACGATCCGATCAAATTGCCGACCCAAATTACGTAATACCAAGATAGATTACTTCGACCTACGAAGGGAGCGACGTTGCGAGTGGAGCGGGCATTCAGATAGACCCTTTTAGCACAGGCTACTTCCAGACGCCTCGATACTGCCCTGCCCGAACTACCCATCTGGGAAAGGAGATGCATTCACCGCGACCGATGACAAAATTTCTATTTCAGTTTGCATTGATGTATCGATTGATTAGATATATATATTTATTATATATAAATATCAACATATATTTGTTCGAGCTTGATCACTATCAGTGTTACGCGGTGAAAAAAATAGCAACGTGTTACCCAGTGTTACCCATTTTTACCGTGTTATAATGGAGTTTTACCAAGAGAATGCCAATTCAATCAATAAACTATCAGTGTTTTCTGCTCTTTTTATAAATTCCGGTCAAGTATCAATTTATCACGGTGAAAAAAATAGCACCATGTTACACATTTTCACCGTGTTATAATGGAGTTCTACCAAGTGAATGCCAATTCAATCAATAAATGAATAGTGTTTTCTTCTCTTTTTATAAATTCAGATCATGTCTCAATTTATCACTTTAAATGAGAGCCAATAGACCAGTGATAGTCAACCTTTTTATTACTACCGCCCACTTTTTTGTCTCTGTAATAAGTAATATTTTAACACGGTGAAAAAATAGCAATGTATTTATTTTAGTTGTACAAAATTTTACAATTTATAGTTGACAGATATTTCAGGCTCACGCATAGCTATCAGCTATATCTTATAAAAATTTGTATTCAATATGTATATAATACAATAGTTATCAATTATCACAAAAAATTCTATCAATAAAAATGTTTGTTTAAGCACAGCTCTGACGATAGCGTGAGCCGAAATAGCTATCAACTATATCTTAAATAAAAAAATTATAAAACCAAAAAACATTGCTATTTTTTCAGTGTTATAATGGAGTTCTACCAAGTAAATGCCAATTCAATCATTAAGTAATATTTTCTAACCGCCTATTGGTTCCAAAAATGCCTTTTACATTTAATAATATCTAAAAATTACGACGTTTACAGTTAAATCATCATTTGAGTCTGTTTGTTTGTATGTATCATTTGTATTTGAAGTAATATTTATTTCGGAAACAAATTGATTCTGTGTGTTCTATTGTCATCAAATTTTATTTTCCTTCCGAACAAAATCACTAGAAAGCGTTTTTTTTTCAAAGAAATATTGTAACACGTTTAAAAATCGTACATTTCTACTGACTCGTAAAGTATGCATTAAACATAGCATGTACAAAAAAACTCCTGTAAGCCTTCATCCCTTTTCAATAGTAGCCGTATTATATCAACTCCACATCGCGAAAAATATTCCTACGTGCAAAAAGTCTAACTTGCAAAAAATATCGGAAGAATAATATAATATGTAAAAATGTAAGGCAACACCGAACCACTGAAGCTTTCAGTTCAAAGAAATGTTTTTGGATTCAAAATGGGGTGTATTTAATATAAATATTTACGTGTAAAGAATCTTTTTTATACTCATGAACAAATTTCACGTTTTGTACCAAAAATTACGCACTTGAAAGCTTTATATTTACTTTTACTTTGAGGGAAAAGCTCGCTAATAAATTAAAAGCTTGCGTATTTTACAAAAAAAAAAAATTACAAGATCAACAAAAATTGAAATCATTTCATCACTCCTATCTAAAGAATCTTATTGTAGATTTTTATTATGCAGCCTGTATAGAAAAGAGTTGCTTCCTGTTTTTTAAAATAATAACTTTATAGCCGATAATCTATAGTTTGTTGAATGGTTGCATTTACCTGGTAGAACTTTATAAAAAACGGTGAAAAAATAGCAATGTATTTTAGTTCTACATTTTTTTAAAGATATAGTTGATAGCTATTTTAGCTCACGCCGTTAGAACTATACTAGCAGTCTGTAGTAGTGACTTGTAGTTCTGATGATAGCGTGAGCCGGAATAGCTATCAACTGTATCTTATAAAATGTATTGTTGTCTTATCTATTGATTATTCGAACTAAGTAAACGCTAAAAATATTTTTCCTAGCCCCTTGATAGCCGGAAACAAAAATGTCGGCCTTTGTGTAAATGAACAAAAAGCAGTACTTAATTATATTTTTAATTTGAATTGTTACAATTTTGTACGATTCCACAGGTTTTGTCACTACCGACCCGGGTTTCGCCTTTCGGCATCTTCAGGCATTCTATTACACGGATGCAACAGAACTGACGTAAAATAAACAGTAAGCATCGTATACAAAACATGTGGAATCGTACAAAATTGTAACAATTCAAATTTGATTTTGGAATTTCATCAAGCACCTTCACTCGATATCATAAATTGTATTTTTTAATTTTTATAATAAAATCCAGAAACTGTTGAGTGAATCCCATTCCGGTCTTTGCTTTGGAATTGTGGAAATAGTGTTTAACATTCCGTTTTATTTATTTACATATAATTTATTTTTTTCCAGCAAGAAGTTATAATTGATACATTAAAAGTGATATCGGCTTTTGTTGTTCGATTTTTTAATTTTTTAGAGTATTAACGGTGTTTTTTCATCGCTAAAATATCTTAAAATCAGTATTATTTACATATGCTCATATCGTGGTATTTCCCGTATATTTATCCCAAAAAAAATGGCATCGAAAGGATTAAAATAAACATTCGTCAATAGTATCACTATGAAAAATTTTGACGTATTCGACAATGGCATGGCCGAAATTCTTGTTTAATAAACGTAAAACGTTTTACTACGAAAATATACGTTACGGTGGAAAATAACACGATAATCATAGTCTACCGATGCTTTGCAAAAAAGTCACACACATCACATCTGGTAACACCGCGAGTGAAAACACAATGATATTAATTTCTCTTTTACAGCATATATTATACGAATATATTCATCAAACAAATATTGTGAATCATATGGTCCACCCTTTTAAAAACTATCGATAGTTTTGTTCATTTAATATATATGTTTTCATTTTGTAGGAAGGAATATATCCTTTATTTGCGTCTGGCGTTTTATTTGTATTCTGTTGGTGAAAAGCCGAAATACCACATGGAATATCGATTTCGCTATCAGCTCGGAATCTTTCGCGGATAGAAAAAGTTAAGCCCTTTCGTCCATACAAGGCTCGAGTCGTCCGTATATCTGCGTGTATAAAAAAAACAAATCAAATCCAACAATGTTTCGCAATAGTGTTATGCGTGAAGACCCAAATAAGTTTTGTTTCAAGTATTCGAATTGTAGAAGAATATTGAATTACAGGCTTCTATAAAAAGTATTGTTTTATATATCTCACCAAATTACAATTTAGGCAGTACCAATCCATATTTATTGATTCGATATAACATTTTTTTAAAATTCTAGATAGGGACAAATTTTCAGTAATCATATATTTTAAATTGTGCTGAATGATTAGCTGAAAAATATAAAATTAGATGAAGGTAAATTTAAACGTAAACTGATTACACTTTGAAGGTGTCAACTGTCACTTCTTGATGAAAAGGCATGATATTTAAATAACACGGTGGAAAAAATAGCAATGTATTTTAGTTCTACTAAATTTTCATTTTAAATACATTGCTATTTTTTCACCGTGTTATAATTGAGTTCTACCAAGTAAATGCCAATTCAATCAATAATATTTTATATAATTTATGATGTCGACTGAAAGTGCTTGATGGAATTGATAAAATTTGAATTGTTATAACTTTGTACGATTCCACATGCTTTATCAATAACAGTTATGTGGCGTCCACGTGATGGAATACCTGAAGATGCCGAAAGGCGAAACCCGGGTCGTCAGTGACAAAGCATGTGGAATCGTACAATTCAGTCATGATATTTTAAATAATGAAAATACATGTTTTAGTATTTATTTCCACAGTATATTTTTCGGTCAGAACCGGTTTCTCTCATCACGAGCATTATAAAGTGATAGAATACAAATTACAAGCAAATTTATTCATACGAAGTTTTTGAGTTAAAAGTAGAAGGTTTACAAAACCGAGGGTTCAAGAACTAAGAAATAATTTACAGGAAATCATCAATACATAATAATCAATACATCATTTGTATTAATATTGTGTTAATTGTTTCTAAGTTCTTGAACCCATGGTTTTGTACACCTGCTTGCTTTGGACACAAAAATATTGTATAAATAGACTTGCTTGTTAATTGTTCGTACAGTTGATGATGATCGTCATGAGCGAAATCGGTCATGCTAAAAAATATATTGTGGAAATAAGTACTAAAATATGTGTTTTTATTATTTTATAAACACAAATTGAAATTCTATTTTTTTTTTTGACATCTTTCGCCAAGCCACGATATTTTCAAATTCATTCGTCGATTTCAATACCTAAAATAAAAAAAATGAAAGAACATCCAAATTTGCATCGATTACCACATACGTTGATTTGAAGACAAACACCATTTCCGATTTTTGTAGCGATAAAATATACGTGGAAGCTTTTCACGTTCCATCATTTATTATTCCACAGTTTCCGATATTTCGGTTTGCATTTTTATTCCGACGTGTGTAAGTACAAAGAGACCTATATTGTTTTGCGTAGTCGATGTTAATGGCTTTTAAAATTATTATAATGTGTCAACGTATCACATTATATTATACATTTTTTCATAAGCACTCTAAATCATCTGTCTCCATTTGCTCTGTCAGTTAATTCAACATGTTTTTTTTTTGGACTTTAATATAACGAAAAAAAGCAATTAATGTAATTCAAAAATGATAATAAAATAGATTATAATCGAGCCCCATTGAAAAATTCTGTGTACATTTTTCCAAACTACGATGTAAATTGTAAAGAAGTAAAGCGTCTTTTTGCTTGGATAAAATTGACGAAAGGAAAGAGAAAGATTTTATATTATAATAAAATGTCTAACATTCTCCTAGTTTCTTTTACCAAAAATATATTTACGATAAACTCTAAAGCGTTATAAATATTGGAAAAGAAATCGTTTTGTGTCATTGAAAGAAAACTATGTTTCATTCGAAAATTTCAGTTCACACAGCTTTTTCTCAGATGGAAGTCAAACAATACGAGGGTAGTTCATTATTATTATACACCCTTTTTTCGACTATCAATTTTCTAAAGCTTTATCTAACCTGGAAAGGATTGTTCAATTACCGTAACAGCGTGCGAGTGCCGTATCTCAGCCACAAATATTCCATCATTTTTTTGAAGAACAACCCTCTTTCAATGCGTCGTATTTTATTATTTCGTACATGATTTGGGGGTTGATATTATAACGCTTTGTAAATATATTATATATATTAGTTGAAGCACACAAAAAAAGTGTTGGTTAGTAATCATTTATCAAAGTGTAACTAACGAATAATAAGTCAGGTGGTAATCGATCATTTCGTTAGAAAATATTAATCGAAAACTGATATATGATACATGTTCAACTGATAGAATGCGATTTACAAGCAAGTCTATTTTTACAAAACTTTGGGATAAAAGTAGCAGGAATACAAATCTAATGGGTCTGACAGCTAATAATAAAATTAATAGGAAGGCATAAGGTAATGTAAATTAATCCAAAAATTAAATGTTAGCAATCGCTTTTAGTTCTACAATTTTATATAAGATTTAGTCGATAGCTATTTTGGCTCACACCTTCGTGAGTTCATAGATTCTTTTTGAATCCATTCTAGTATTCCTTCAACTGTCTAAAATATAAAATTTTAACTAAATTCGATTGTTGATTGAATTGGCATTCACTTGGTAGAACTCCATTATAACACGGCGAAAAAATAGCAATGTATTTTAGTTCTACAAAATTATTTTTAACAAATATAGTTGATAGCTATTTCGGCTCACGCCATCGTCGAAAATAGCTATCAACTATAATTGTTTAAAATAATTTTGTAGAACTAAAATACATTGCTATTTTTTCACCGTGTTAAATTCGATTGTTTACAAAAAATGCCAAAAATTGTCTTAAAACAAATTTTAACCTAACGTAAACATTCACACCGTTATTAAGGTGTAATAAAGATGTATTTATTAAGTCACAGCGTAAAACTACTGTTAATTTTACTGCCTACAAACTAGAACACTTCCTTTTTATGTCGCCTGAAGGAATTCTTTTTGTATTTTGTATATAAATCTAAATTCAGTCAATTCTCCCTTTTTCATTATCACTTATTCCGCCGTGCCAGTAAAAGATGGTAAGATTT
The DNA here is from genome assembly GCA_028555115.1 of Himalopsyche japonica. Taxonomy (NCBI): domain Eukaryota; kingdom Metazoa; phylum Arthropoda; class Insecta; order Trichoptera; family Rhyacophilidae; genus Himalopsyche; species Himalopsyche japonica. Next base: position 13,307 of record JAHFWJ010000224.1, on the reverse strand, counting down.
GTTAAAAATAAAAGTTATCACCGAGTCCCAATATTGAACCCGGGAGACCCTTCTAGACCCCTACAGGAAAGTGTTGACACTGACACAGCCTTATCTACGGAGGCTTTTCTTTTTTCTCACCCTTTCTGCGACACGGTTTTCCTCGTAGAGTCTCTCGCGTGGAATGTACTGTGTCACATCTAGATAAGGAAAGGTATTTTTATTCCTCGAACCGAGCGTATTTTCAAATCAAAGTATTGAATATGTTCCCAATTGACTTGGATAGTTTACGCTGCTGTCAGTCGCCTTATATTTCATGAAAGTATCACTCTATTGTTATGGATATTCGACAGAATGACGACATATCATTCATATCCTTTATCTTATCATTAAATAATTAATCGAAAACTAATTGTTCTAGTTCCAATGGAAACGAGGCACAATCACGAAAAGCAATTTGTTTTTTCTAACTACAAGACTTCGCGAAAAAGTAATTGCGTTCATTTCTATTTCACTAGAAGCTTTAAGCTTAGCTTCAGCTTTTTTGCAAACAAAGACTTGGTTCAAAGTAAATACTGCCCAATTCATTCGATTTTCGTTCGTTGAAAAATCAAATAACTTCATAATTCTACGTTCAAAAAACTCAATTAATTTTTAAAAAAGTGCACTTTTTCATATAAAACTCATTTTGAAACTTTTTTACACATATTTTATACAAATAGTTAACAGTTTATATATTTATTAATACACAAAAAACGTAATATATAGCTATATTGATTAAATTACCATTTACTTGGTAGAAACCATTATAACACGGCGAAAAAAGCAATGTATATTAGTTTTATTATCAATTTAAAATTAAGACAGGTTTTTATCAGCTGATAATGCTCACGTTGAACGAAGCTAGTCCTGATCGTATAAATATTAAATAGTAGAAATAGTTCTGAGCATTCCACCAAGAAGTGACAGTTCACACTTGAAAATAAGTGAGCTATACATTTGTAGGCATAAATAAATATTTAAGTAATATCAAAGTTTAAATATTTTATGAAAACGCGTAATTTCATAAAAAAACTATTTTTTAATCCATACAAATAAATAATACACACGATACTGAAGAAACGAAAAATAATATAATCACTGACCTGAACACGATGGTGAATTTTATAGTTAATAGAACAAATTTTTCTGCTGCAGGTTTTTTTTTCATATAATATTTGGACTTGAATCGATATCAGTCTATATATATTGTTAATATTTTACTTTTGTTTATCATTATTATGGTATTCAAAAATTTATTCTTAGCTTTTGTACAATGATTTTGAAACGGGTTTTAACTATATTTTATAATCTTATTATATTGTTTAATAACAATCTGGTGACATATGAGTGTAGAATGATTAATAGGTAATACGATGTCGAGAATATTTTCCATTTAGTACATACTATTTTTTAGAGTTCTTCAAATGGAATGCCAATTGAGTAAATGCTTCTATGGTTATTTTCTTTAGATGGTTATTTAACATAAATGTATTTCGGTGTTTTAGGTACGCTTATTGTTAATGTAAAAATAGCGAATTGTGATATAAATGTGCGTGATATACAAAACTTTACAAAAAAAACTTGAGACTAATACCGTAAAATAACATTTCGATTTATAAAGTGCCCTATAAGAAAGTGAATGAAACAAACGCTGATAGTTCTGAAAGCATGCTGGCGTGTGTGTGTCAGCCTGCAGAGACGAGACTGTACCAGGGAGGGAGGGCGGCGCCTTTGGGTCCACTGGGCGGACCACGGCGTCCGTTGCAAAGACCCAGGGGTCTCAAATCGCGCCCTCCGAAACCGCCGCCTAAGCCGCAATCATCCACAACTAGTGACGACACAAAATCATCACCGTCGCAACAAAAATCACCAAGTAGTTTATTGAGCCTACGAAAAATAGAGGAACAAACTAAAACAACAAAAATTTCTTCAGTAAGTTCCGTTAACAGTGAACCCAACTCTGTCAAACGTATCAAAGATGAAAATAACTCACCGAATATTCAAGAGAAGTTTAATACTGATAAACAAATTAATTTTCCGTTTAAAAAGGGTAATCAAGAAAAGCTTTTGAAGACTAGTAACAACGGCGATGATCCGTTGCGACGCCGCAAACTTTTAAGCTCCAAAGATAAGCGCGTTAGTGTGGCGTCCCGGCGCAACAAATCGACGACACCGGAGCAAAGTATTTCCGCCTGTGGCGCCGGAGAACGTGATAATGTGTGTAACGGCGTAGTAACGATAACGGATAACGACGGCAAAATATACTGCGTCGATAATCTAATACTGGTCGGCGAGGACGTCTTGGGAACCTTCAAGAGTGACTTTGACGAAATCGTGGTTGATCATCATGCCAGTTCAGTGAGAAGGGATCGATTGACGGTGAAAAACAAGACTGATGACTCCACCGAAGCAACTGCATCCGAAGGGACCAATGCATCTGAGGTATAAATCAATAACATTATTTATTTAGTTCTCATTTGATTGCAAATTTGCGTGGGTTTTTACAACAAACTTCCAACATAATTTACCATTGGAGAGTTTCAGATATTTCAGGTCAAATAAACAAATTTACATCTGTAATCACGATTCCCCAAATGCGTACACTACAGCATAACGATTATTTGTTTATTCACAAAATTGCTTTTTGACGTTAGATAAGAGTATTATTATACAATTGTAAAAGGTTTCTACTCAAATAAAAGTATATTTCAAGATAAAGATAATTTAGTTATTTGAAAGTTTTTTGTAAAATTATTTAAATGGTTCTTGGAAACACTGAAAATTATTATTTCATAAAAAAGTTCGAATATATATACCAATAGGCCATGGGTGTATTTAACAATGGTTCAAAAATACCTTTTTTATTGATTTTATTTACATGTTAGTAGTTTACGAAATGGAGATATATTTGATTTAAAACATAATAAACTATTTCCAGAAAATAGGCCTTATGGACCTTGTTCACAAGTAATTATTTTTCATCATATTTAATAATGTTTATATTTAATTAAACACATTTATTTGAATAAATGCTATTTACTTCGTTTACTTTTATATTTTTTTATATCTAACAAATAAAAACAATTTCAATACACATTCAAACTCTGCTCTATGATTTCACTTTCGAACGTGACTTTTGTTAGCTCATCATTCTTTGTTGACGTATGCCAAAAATTTTGTTCGAAAAATATAATTCACTTTTAATACACCTATCTATACGCGATATTGCTGCAAAAAACGTTTGGTCAGTTTTGACTTATTGTAAGTGTTTTATATCAAACAATACACAGGTGAGTTAAATGAATATATATTTTACACCACTATATTTTAATTTGGTAGTATAGTTATGCAGAATACATTCAGTAATGAATCTGTCCTTCCCCATTCCAGTATCCTGTAAAATATCCTCATTCACTTTTTGTTAAACAATTGGTTAATTAATACGAATAGCATCTTTTTCAATCTACTTAAAGATTCAGTTCTATTCTTCAGGCATAGAAATTAGTGATATTTATAAATTTCCTTTGAATAATCTATTTCTAAAAAATGGGGCGAATCTAAGTAAGCCTCTAGCCACTAGCCCTATTCTACACTAATTTCTTCTATCTTTCAGTTCATTTTTTAAACAGAGGGTTGAAAAACTGGCTAACAAGCAGTTCTTGTTGCAAAACTTCTGTTGAGAAACATAAAGGAGAATAATTTTTAAAAATAACCTAATTATTGTTTTTTAATTAATATCTACGACTTAAACAACTTTCTACTACATTTTTGCGATCCATGAATGCTTACCAATGTAGGACTCGTTCTTAATTTAACAAGGAAAATAAAAAAGCTCTCTGTTACAAATTGAAATTGCGTCACCGCTGAATTCACAGGAAAAAAATATTCTCAGTGACATTTAATGAATTTATTATACCAATTACGAGCATATTTTTAATTAAAATAGCTCTTAATATTGTGAAAAATTCACCGAGTCACCATCGCCCAGTATTGTCGAAAAGCCCTAGAACATAATTAAATGGGCTGATTATCAATCCATTTCATTTGTAGTTTTTGCACAAAGAATTTTCGCAAGCTTGAGGTAAATTCGAATTAAAGAAACATACTTTTTCTATTTTTTCCATATCTATTATACTTGGCAGCATTGCGAAGCTTCGCAAATCCCCGTGATATTACCAATTACTCAGTAATACCGCAGACCTACTTAGAAAATGAACTTTAGTAGAGCTTTTATTGGCCTCTTATATATACCGTCATTTTATCAACACTACTAAAAGTTGAGTTGCCATGTACGAGTAAAATATTTTTTTCAAGAGGAAAGTAAAAAAATCCCATGATTATAAAAATTAAGTATTTTTACGTTTTTTTTTTCTTATCTGCATTACCAACTAAACCACAATCTTATTAAAAAAAGTCAAATAACGTATAAGAACTATATTATTCCCTATTTTAATTTTTTTGCCGTTGATTTAATTGATAGTTTTGTTGTACCAAAAACACTTCAGTGATTTAATCTAAAATGTTTCCCTTCTTGAACTCAATCAACCAGCAAAATTTACGAAATAAAATATACTCAAAAAGCATTCAAATCATCAACGCGAAAAAATCTATTTATTATATCGACTAAAGATGTCTGAGTGATTTTAATTGTTAAAATTTTGTACGATTCCACATATTAAACAAACTTTGACATTTTCCAAAAATCTGTTTGAAGGTTTTAAATTATTACATCAAAACACGAGGAATAATAAATTATTTTATCTATAAATTTTAGAAATAACCAAAGCTCAAAAAATTCAAGATTTGTTTAATCTCCTCGATTCTCTCTTGTTATATCCCTTACGTGAGACAAGTTCAATGAGCCGAGAATCTCTTTTTTCCCTATATTATATCAGTTGATGTTTAATCCCACCTTTTCATTAAAATTACCTATTAGAATTTTAATGATAGTTGATTATTATTTGTTATAAAATTCTTTCATCAATCGTCAGTGTTTATACAACTTATCATAAGCAATTGATTGCCATCATCATTAAACCAACAATCTCGAAAGTTAATAGAGTTATATGTTTGGATGCCTTAGGGTCTATGTTTTTCCTTTAATTTAATTAATTCCTATTATACATAACCAAAATCTTCTTTTAGTTTTGTTTTGCATCCGTGTGATAGAATGCCCGTAGATGTCGATAGTCGGAATCCACGTCGTTAGTGACAAAACATCTGAAATCGTACAAATTTCACATTTTTTTTTTGTATATATTATATATTTTTAGATATTTTAGTAAGACATTGAGCCTGATCGATTTAATTAAAATGATCCATTCAAAATCAATTTATTTCAAATGAGCTCTCTCAAGGATCGTTGGAAAAACACAGGCGTTATTTTATTTTGTATTATTTTCTTAACTACGGATACCAATTTAATTGCCCAGAAATTATAGAAACTACAAAATTATCAAAATATGATAAAAATTACATGATATGAGCATCTATTTATTTTCATACACCCCTTTACTTTACTTCGCTGTATTTATATTTCCAATGTTTTGTTAAAAATAAATTTATAACAATTGAGATAAATGGTGTACCTATTATGCTTCGTTCCTGTTTCCTTTATATCATCAGCTTTGAATAAAAACTCGTAAGTCTCTGAGCTTCGCTTAAGAAGGGAGATTTTAAACTAAATTATTAGGTGTATCAATTGTTTTGAACGAACTTGTTTACAAACGCAATTGTTTACTCTTTTATTTATTACTGGGAAATACAAAGAAAATATTTTGAATTTAGAACATTGCCTCATATTGTTAAGCTTTATACGAATAAGTTTCATTGCATTTTCTTTTCGATTTTCGATTCTAAAAAGCGATAATTTTACAAAGCTTTGTGTCATATATTGAACAATAAATATATCTGTAGCTGTAAAAATACCTAATAATGGAAAAAAACCCCATTCATATTTTAATGATAGTTAATTATTATCTTATTATAAAATCCTTTCAAGAGTGACTTATAATAATATCGTCAATAAAAATTATCACAAGTAATTGTGTCAATTATTATTAGATTAATATTATTTAATTTGTTTTAGCTGCCATTTAATGCTCGCCTTGAGAATTGTGCTTTTCTGTAATTAATACCTTTGGTATATAGACGATGCTAACTGTTTATTGTACGTCAGTTCTGTTGCATCCGTGTGATAGAAGCCTGAAGATGCCGAAAGGCGAAACCCGGGTCATTAGTGACGAAACATACGGAATCTCACAAAGTCGTAACAATTCAAATTTGATATTGAAACTTCACCCAGCAACTTCAGTCGGTATCATAAATTAATAAATATATATTCAAACAATTTATTTATTTGTCCGTTTTTTTTCTTTTTTTCAGGTAAGAAATTTTCAACTACTATCGACCTATTGTCTTCATTGCCCCAACATTCTACAGTTATGCCACCAGAAAAGGTATGGGACTTAACAAGACTAATTAACTAACTATGTTCAACCTTCGGAATTATGTTATGTGATGTGAAATAATCTTTTTTTATTACTATCAAAATAGAGCGACATTATATAACCTAACAAACACATTTGCCACAAAAGTCGCTGTTCACTGATTCCTTACACGATCATTATGTTTTATTCCTTTTATCACTTTTAATAGCGAAAACTTTTTCAATCTATTGAGACAACTTTTAGTCTAGTTTCCGTCATACACAGATAAAAATATATCAAACCAGTTTTTTTTTTTTTTCAAGTAGGAACCCTTCATCTGCTTATTTGTTGGTAATTCACAATAACCAGGTAAAAGGTTACCAATATTGAGATATTATATTTAAAAGTGTCAAGATAAAATTTTAATAAGCAATCGTATAATTTAGACCGCTATCTACAAATGACCAATACGAAATGGTATTTTAATCAATCAAGTCTTGTTCTACGCTTAAAGAAATGCATATACCTTAACATTTCTCATTTTTTTTACATTTATTTCAACAATTCAAATATAATGAAAATTTCAAAATTACAAAATGTTTTATTGTTTTGGAATATAGGTACAAGATGTTCGCAGGAAATGTTTACTATTTTTTCTGATTGCTATTTTAGTAAACATGAATTTCCACAGTTCATATTTGGTAGTCGTGTAGTATAAACGTAGAAACTTTTTATTGAAGAAAAATATTCGATAAATCAATCTTCAACATAAAAACTTTCTTTGAACTAAAAAAAAACTAATTTTCCATAATGATAGACAGCGTTTCAAAATTCATGATGAAAAGCGCGCTGCCTTTGTGTCGCTCTAGTAAATACATAATTAGAACGTTAATAATAGCTTATCAGAATATTGAATTTGGCGCTAAATAAAATGGCGGAAATATTAACGTGTTTGTTTTAGCGCTCGTGAAAAGCCGTTTGCGGGGAATTACCCAGTGATAAAGCGACATTAAACAAAATACTTACCGGTAATTTCGTGTACATAAATGCGCTTAATCACCGCCCGGTTAAAGCGAAAAATTACAGCAAGGATAATGCTGGAAATTCGCTTTTATTGTTCAATGTAATGGATAATGTGATTTAAATAAATAATCTTCTTTGCATATTGGAATCAAAACATTTTTTTATATAATTTTTTATATTAAAAAAATACTGATTTTTGATTGCTTCAAAAATGTATATGACATAACAAAAATATGTTATGATGGTATATAACTATCAGTGTTTGTCAAACGCTTTTATTTAACGGCACTTTGGCGAACTTATCTGTTTCGCGGAACTTCAAATAAAAATGAATTGTATGTTATTAATAAAGTAAATCATAGTCTAGGTATCAAAATCTGTGCCGCGTCGATCACTATGTAACATTCAGACACGACGACGGCTTTTTAAAGGCTTTCACCTTCGCGGCACTCAGCTTGGAAGACACTGATATATAAGCATAAACGAGTTACTTTTGTGTTACTAGTCTTCTCCAATTGATTCTTTCATTCGATTCTTAGCGCTTTATAATGAAGAGAAAAAATTTCACTGATTAAAAAATGTAAAATTATCCTAAAATCAAATGGGAAAAAAGTTACTTGCAATTATTCACAAGCATAATATTTTCCCAGAAACGAGCGAGTGATTGAAATACATACATTTTTGATTTTACTGACATGTTTACCGTGTTTTTTGTAACGAATCCTGAATAGATTAATTGTGAAATGTGATGGATTTAACTGGTGTTTTTTAACATGGATATACGTAAGTAATTATAATAAATATTAAAAATATTTATATTCTAATTTCTTTTTATATTTTAAGCAAGCAATTGTATCTTTTGTATTTATAACTGAAGTGTTTCTGGCTGAAAATATAACTTCACTCGTTCGGATAATAATCAAGATAACAATCATTCCAATAGCAAATCACAATTACTTTCCAATGAATCGTCTTTCTTCTCTGTAAAACAATGTCTAAGCTTCCATTTCCTTCACTTGAACTTGATTTATTTCCTCAAAACAAGGATAACAACTTTTGCCCAACTCTGCTTGGATCATAATTGTAGAGAACGCTTTGTAATGGCAATCAGTTATACCACACACTAACGGATATTAAGCGGGTGAGTATGTTCAAGCCATGCCAGCTTTCAATGTTTAACCTGTGGTCTTGGAACGGAAGCTCGAAATAGAATAGTTTAAGAACTGGTAGCTTTTCCGTCAATCAAGCTTGTATAGAGAAAACAGTAGATATATAATGATAAAAAAGGAGTTTTTTTTATCATGTCCGATGTCTGAGCATCAAGTAGTTTATTAGAAACTTATTTAAACTAGTTCAATTTTTCATTGATCTCAACCTTAGAGAGAATGAACTACAGTGGAACCTCGATCGACCGTTCTCTCATAATACGTTTTTCCGGCTGGAACGCTTATTGTTTATTGTCCCGTCAAACTCCCATAAGAACAATGTTAAATAATCCCGCATTGACTGTTTCCCGATTCCCCGATTTCCTCGATAAACCGTCTAAATATTTTGGTCCCGTCACAAATATTAATCCGATAGACCGTTTGTATTGCATATTTCTCCGTATCTCGGCAAGCAAGTTTGACACAGCCGAGTGCAGGTGTTATGTCTAGACACGTTGGAATCCGCTGTATATGTTAGACGTAACGCATTGGACGCATGTGCTATTTTTCGGGTTGAAATCCACCACACGCGTATTATTGTTTATGATGCAAATGTAGAGTTACTTAAAATTCATAGTAATAATGATTCCTTTACATACAAACTTTTAGTCACAAGTTTAGTTACAAGTCTTTGTTCCGATTAAAGTGCCAAATAACAAAGAAGCAAACTAACATAAAGGACTTTTTTAAGAAATAAATTTTATATACAGTGTGTACAAGTAACTAATAAATATTTTTTTTTTACGATTTTACTTGTTTATGATTATTTGAAGCTTTCCCGCATTCACCATTTCCCGCATTTCCCGTTATTTTTTCAGGGTCCCTTGGAAAACGTAAAATCGAGGTTTCACTGTATATGATGAAACGACTGACTAGACTAGATAATCGGAACGGCGGTAGGGAATGGCGCACACTATAGACATTATAGGGCTTCGAAATACATGTCCATAAATCGATTAAAAAAACACAGTTCCAATATTATCTATCGTTTCTAGAAATCAATTCCGTGAGAAACTTAATCAAAGTTAACGACGTTATTCCCTCGAACACAGACAACGAGTAAGAAATTAATAATATTCCACTACTTAAAAATATGAATGACCTTATTTAAATCCTAGAATTGACGGAACTCTATAAAATCTCCTATGAAGTTGAAATGTTGCAAATCTTGTATTCTCCCCACAGAATCAGTATTTTGATTATAATAATAGCTCCTACAGCCGGCCCGGTTATGACGCGAAACGACCTATGATTTGATAAACATGTTTAGTGAATTTAATTCGAATATTAGCTTTAATAAACTTATAAAAAATATACTTAAAATATAGCCAAACTATGCATAAATAAGTATAGGGTAGATTCATTCAAAAATTTCTGAAGCTATTTTAAGAAAAGCATTTATAATTATCATAAAATTTTTATTTACTTGACTTGAAATCATAGTTAAAATGTGTTTCGTCTTTTTGAAATATATGTTAATTTATTTACTTATTATATGTTATATGCATTAGCTCAATTGCTAAGTATTAAATTATATTATTTTACAAGGTTTTTTCATCAATTTATTTTCTCATAGCTACTATTCTAAGTTTTGAAATATCTCTTTCTCTTTAGAATATTGAAATAAAAATCCTTTATTCGAAAGCCAAGCATAGATATGAGTTAAGTGAATCAAACACCGGAAACAGTCATACTTGTCCCAGGGTGTATGTTATCCGGTGATTCCGGGCAAAGTTTTCGGGTTTACACACAACTGGGCTTTGAGCACTCGCATGCCTTGAAAAGTTTATGTCGGAAGCTCTGAGCTTTGCGATTCATTTCGCAAATGTATGAAATTGAATTCTCGCGAATCGGTTTCGTATTATGCTGGGTGACTTGCTTAAATTTTCGGCCCAACGTTAGTTTTATGCAAATTAATACTGAATGAAAACTAATGGAATAAGCTACATTGTGAATTTTATATTATGCTTGGCAAAATGGATTTATTGGTTGTAAATTTTGTATGTATAGTGAAACCTCGATTTTACGTTTTCCAAGGGACCCTGAAAAAATAACGGTGATTGCGGGAAACGTTTAATGCGGGAAAGCTTCAAATAATAATAAACAAGTAAAATCGTATATAACATTTATTTATTATTGATTGAATTGGCATTCACTTGGTAGAACTTCATTATAACACGGTGAAAAAATAGCAATGTATTTTAGTTCTACAAAATTATTTTTAACAAATATAGTTGATAGCTATTTCGGCTCTAGTAGTTTTAGGCGACTATTAGTATAGTTCTAACGATGGCGTGAGCCGAAATAGCTATCAACTATATTTGTTAAAAATAATTTTGTAGAACTAAAATACATTGCTATTTTTTCACCGTGTTATTTATTTATTAGTTACTTGTACATTCTGTATATAAAATTTATTTTTTAAAAAAGTCCTTTATGTTTGTTTGTTTCTTTGTTATTTGCCACTTTAATCGGAACAAAAACTTATTACTAAACTTGTGACTAAAAGTTTTTATGTACAGGAATCATTATTATCATAAATTTTAAACAACTCTACATTTGTATCATAAACAATAATACGCGTGTGGTGGATTTCAACCCAAAAAATAGCACATGCGTCCAATGCGTTACGTCTAACATGTACAGCGGATTCCAACGCATCTAGACATAACACCTGCACACGGCTGTGTCAAACTTGCTTGCCGAGATACGGAGAAATATGCAATAAAAACGGTCAATCGGGATAATATTTGTGGCGGGACCAAAATATTTAGACGGTTTATCGAGAAAATCGGGGAATCGGAGAATTGGGAAACGGTCAATGCGGGATTATTTAACATTGTTCTTATGGGAGTTTGACAGGACTATGAAAAATAAGCGTTCCATCCGGGAAAACGTATTATGCGAAAACGGTTGATCGAGGTTCCACTGTGCATTGTTCTTCCCGTTATACTTGAATAAATTATCTGTAATTTCGTTATTGTATTTATATGAGACCTACATATTTTTTCAATTACTTGCTTTAGTTCTACAACTTTTCTAGACAGATCATTGGGAAAGTCGACTGCTCTAGATACCTCGGTGTGTCCATTCCATAACATAAAACGTGGTCGCTTTTATATTATACAATCTATATTATGATCTTTAAAAATTTTGATCTGATTTTTTTTTGGAATATTTTATACTATATCAGAACTAAATTTGTTAAGGAAAATCTCAGCAGAAGTTTTTATAAATTAGTCGCTTGGATAATCAAAAAATTTTAATTTTGATTTTTCAATATTTTTCTAAAATTTATATTTTGGATATTTCCATTTGAATGTAAAAAGTGATATTTTCTTAAGAAGTGTATCTATTTTTTGGCATACTGAGCCACGGTTTTGAATTAAAGAAAAAAATCCTTGAAAATGTTTAACAGTTGTCGGTATATTTGACGTAAAAAATATTTACTATCGTTCAAATATTTCTATAGGTTCACATTTTGCTATAAGATTTTGAACCTTTTTTTGGGTACTTTATACAAATTTTTGTTTATCGTTCTCTTATTTCTAATGTTAAAAAAACTTAAGCCTTCATTCCCAGTCTCTCTTTTATTAAATCATAAAAGATAAGATTAATAACTATATTAATGCGTTTTTTATCATTGTAAGGTGTTAACTGTCACTTATTCATGAAATGACATAATATTTTAAATAATAAAAAAACATTTTTAAGTGTTTTTTCCACAATATATTTTTCCACAAGATCGGTTTTGCTCATCACCTCATAATCGGATGAAACTGGTATTGATATTGAATAAATTGTAGAAATAGTACTAAACACTTGTTTTTAATAAATATTTAGATTCTAACGCGATTCTATTATCACATTTTACCAGTTCAGGTAAAAAACCACAATAAACGAAAGTTATTATGTTTATCAAAATATTTCTTATTTGAAAACACTTTTGCCTTTCAACATACAGACATTGGTTTAAAAATAATCTACAAAACACAAAAACGTCAAAAGCAACGCTATGAAGCTAAAATATATGTAAAACTATTTGTATTTGTTTTTTCTACGGACAAATTGCCACCAGTCTCAATTCCGACGCCCTACCACAAAAGAGCCGCAGACCGTCTTGCCATCGCAGCGTCGGCGTCGGTTTTGGCTAGCAGGCTTCCGTTTCCCACCTCTCGCGTTAATTAGTAGCACCTTCAGTAGGCTGATGTTAATTGGGGCGGCCCAGGTTACAAGCACTGAGCTTTTACCCTGACTGGATCGAGAATCGGAAGCACCGCAAAAGGTTTTGAGATCGTGATTGAAAGCTTTAACATCTCTGCTTTGGAACTAATTTCGAAAAGTAATGAGGGTGGTATAGAATAGACAAGTACTTATCAGTGAACCGTGCATATAGCGATAACTAAGAATCCTTTTTTTATTGCTTGTAATTGAATGAATTCATTCAATAGCGTGCTTGGCATTGACATTGACACAGTAAAATAAAAAAAGGTTCTGATGAAGGTGTAAGTCGAAATAACTATCAACTGTATATCTTATAAATCTTGTAGACCTAAAATACATTGCTATTTTTCCATTGTGTTATAATGGAGTTCTACCAAGTAAATGCCAATCCAGTCAATAAAAAATA